>VIBL01000121.1:0-1323032 GCA_008271625.1 Lutraria rhynchaena | reverse complement strand
TGTATTTTATCTGTCTGATTTACGTGTGTGTATGTTTATCATCAATCATTTTTATACCCTTCCATGTATAAGGGGAAATGAATGCAATGTACTGTAAATAGATGATTGTTGTTAAATTTTATTATTCATTATATACGTCTTTATATTCAGTATTACATTATGTATTATGTTCATTGAAAGTCACCTACTACCAGTATATAAATACATGTACATAAATCGGTATTTTGTTTTATTTTCCTTATATTTGTTGTTTATCCCTTACTGTAGATGCTGTTATTCTAGTAAAAGTGAACACTGTCAGTAATCCTTGTACCTTCCAATATGGAGAACATGTGTAAGATATTAGTAAGGCAGTGATTATCTCCCTTGATGAAACAATAACTACAGTCTTCGCAGTATCTAAATACAAGCCTATGATTGGTTGGTTTTGAGATCAGAATGCAACTCTTGTACGTTTTCTATTTCATTTGAACAATCATTTGTTGTGGCACAACTGAGTTAAAATTTATCAGAAAAGCTTTTTTAACCTAAATATAATCATAGTGTCACATGCTATGCAAAGTCTTGGGGTACGTAAACTATGTTTTCACCATTACTCTTCCATTGCTGTCATACACAATCATTATTTCATTAACAAATACAGTAAAATACAGTTATGATGACTTCCTTGTGACTCAAGATATAAGTTCATGGTATCCATATTTCATTACATCCATTATGTCGCAAAGGATTTGATAAGGGGAGATAATAGTCAATTTATCTGATTTTGGATCCATGTTATACAGCACTAGTTATACTTTATAGATCTGCAGAAACATATCACCAAAGGTAGAATAGAAGCTTTTATGCGTTATTGACCTTTATAAAGAAGTCAATTTGTTCTGCACTGAGTCAGATTATTAAATGTCCACCTTATAAAACTGGATTCTTGGAAGACCCAAATAAGTGAATTAATTCTTGTGTTTTACGATACTACAATTAATCTACTCAGGGGGGGGGGGGTTTAATATAAACAAAATTGTTTGTTTCACAATGGAGCTAAAATAAATTAGTATAAACTAAATTCAGCTTAGTGTATTGTAATATTTAAGGTGCACAAAAAAGTGACAATTTAAGGTGCATGAAAAAGTGACTTGATAATTTTCACAGGTGACAGTTATGTTGTGAACTGAGGTTTGATTGTGTATACTTTGTTATACCAGCATGTTTACATTTAATACAGCCTCACCAGTCACTATGGAGACTTTTTTCACTGCCAAAATAGCCAGGGTTTTATTTTAGTACAGTATGCCATTAAGAGATGAGTTTTACACAATGCTGGCTACTATTTTGTTACATCATAACACATAGAAAACATAAACATTAAGGCGAAATAACTCGATGTTTGCAATCTTCTACTTTGTTTTAGTGAGTCAACATACTCATCTACTGACAAACTTGTGATTAGTGTCTAGGCTAGGTTATAAAACTTGAGAACAGTATCTGAGCTCAAATCTCAATTCCATTCTCAAAGTATTATGGTTGAAAAAATAGAGCTGATTAATGTTTAAATAATATTCTGGTTAATCACACTGTCAAAATAATGTGTCAATAATATCATTATTGTATGATAATAAATAACTTAGAGACAGTAGTTTTATATCCTCAGAGCCAGCACAGAACTTAAATATGATTTAAAATACGTTTAAAATATTGTATACAGTCAAATCTGTTAATAAGAATACTATCGACAGTAGAAAATAAGGCTTATTGAAACTAGTCTTTATTGTAATCTCATGTAAAGTGTAACTGTATTTGTATCTGTTGAAAGAACTAATTTACACATGAGGTGCCCTCTGTTCACAGATGACCTTTATCATAGTTTTGATTGTCAGAAGAATGTTACATTAATTATTAATGTACCGTATCACATTTGTGAATATAAATTTAAATATTTACCGTATTCTGTTGATTGTTGTTACAAATAGTTGAATGACCCATTTTGTTATTTCTCAGGTCATGGCGCTAGGCAACCAAGTGGGAAGAATTTATGTATGGGATATTGATGTAGACGATCCTACATTAGCAAAGTAAGTTACTGATTTCCATTTTGAAAGGTCACTACCATTATGTTTGAAGATGACAGTTGATACACTTATTTAATGTTTGTTTATCAGTACATCAACTAACGCTGTATCTTCATGTATATTTTACTTATGATTACCTGACTGACTAGATGTTTTTTTTTCACTAACATTTAAGGTCCTAACAGCAAAATCCAAAGTATGAAATATCTATGGTTAAATTATACCTCATATTCTCACTAAAGGTATTTAAAAAATTAGAAGTTTTCTACTGATCTTCCAGAATTTTTTGGTCGAGTCACCATACACATGACTATTTTTTTTCTAGCCTAAGTTAAAGCCATATTCCTTGGTCTACAATATTGAACTCAAAACTTCACTTGCCTTAATGTAGAATACTTGACTATATTTTTTATGTTCCAGATGTACAGTTCTAACTCACAATAAATGTTATTCAGCCGTCCGACAGACTTGTTTCTCTCCAGAGGGCGACACCATGCTCGCCGTGTGCGATGATGGGACATTATGGCGCTGGGATAAATTGAAATAAACACCAAAAAATCATCATTTTGACTTGTAGTTGTTTGTGCTCAATGAAACAAACTGCAGGATGCGTTGTCTATCACATCAGTGAGTTGTGATCTAAAAATGCAAGGACCTAGTATTTATGATGTAAAATGATTTAACTCAGTGCAGCTGTTTATCTTCTTAAATTGTTATTTTTTCTGTCAAGTAGTGTAATAAAATATTGCATAAGTACATAATCACTGCAGTAAATATTGCTTAAAGATGTTAGATCATGTTTTTAGATTTTAAGATCCTAAGCAGGCATGCTTGGGTAAGGGAGGTAATCGTTGTGATCATTTTTAAGTGAGTGAAAAATGCTCGTTATATGAAGTAAATAAATTTGTTTGATCAGAGAAAACATTTTTCGTCAACCTCATGAGACTTTTATGAGGATGTTTGCCTTGGCTTTAAAAAAGTCTTAAGTACTAAAGATACAGTAGTTTAAAGTTGATTTTGTATCAGTATGATGGACTTCACACATACAGTATTTAATGTTTCATAGGTCAATTTTCAATGTAAATATAAACTTGTATCACCAAGCCATTGTTCTGTAAACTTGTTGTGTAAATTATTTTGTATGTGTCAGTTTTTATCATCACAATCAAGTCCTTGTGTTAAATGATAGAGTCAATAAATGTTTAAAACATGTATATTTGTATTTATATGTTATACACAGATCTATGACTAAAATACAAACATTGTATTTTAAGATTTACTTCAGTTTTAAAATACCAATAATTTTTCCCAATGACTTGAATACAAGCTTTACCCTATTACATTAAATTTCAAGGATATTTTAGCCACATGAAACAGATTTCTGAGCAACCAGGGCTCGACACTTTTTTTCAGGCCACTCATCCTGCAGGACAACCAGCTAAGAATTTTAACCAGTTCTACAGCAATATCAACTCATCCTGAGTCATTTTCTACTTGTAATTACAATCGGATGAGTGGATTGGTCGCACCCTGGCAACTGTTATTGCTTTATTACATTCCAAGTAATAAGTACCAAATACGAGTATAATACTGTGTCATGACTACTATAGATATTTTTCTAACAAATAATATCTTACAATAAATGATTTAACACAAAAGTCCCCAAAATGCAAACAAAACAGAATCTTACACATCAAATGTCATTGATACTTGTATCCAACAAAACCTGGGTCAAACAAACAAAAAGAAGACATTCAAACAGTTAACTGGCATCTGGTATTGAATGTATTTTTTTGTATGTTTCACCATGTTGGAAAATTTGGTCCCAAATTATATTTGGTCAAAATGTATATCTTTCACAACAGTACACTCAATGCCTCATTAAATATATAATAAATGTACAAACATGGTTTGTTTGTGAGTCTGTTTTACAGCAAAAAATAAAGATTTAAAAGCTAACACAAAAATTACACCTGATATAAAAAAGTTTGACTAAAATCACTGAGTATAATGCATCATATGATATCAAAGTAAGCACTTTATCGTGGACACATAGCATGTCTTCCACCATCTATTGGAATTTGTGCTCCAGTGATAAAGGAAGCACTGTCAGAAGCTAGGAATGCAATCATTGAGGCCACCTCAGTAACTTGTCCTGGACGTCCCAAGGCATGAGTAAATTTAGTACGCTCTAGAAACTGCAAAGAAAAACATAGACAGGATCAACCATTATGTATGAATCCTTAAAACTTTTAACCTTGACAATTTGAAAGAAAAGTCCAGTTATTACGATTGCGGCAGCATGGTTGTCATGCAAAAACTTGAATGTAGCCCATTACTCATTCACTTTTAAAGATATCAACACAACACTAGCAAAACTTGATTATCATGACAAACTTCATTTTTTCTCCTTTTAAAGCCTTTGTTTTCAGGTTTGACTGTGATTTGTAGTTTGTTCATGTTGACAGAAATAGTTTTTAGTATTTGAAGCAGAAGGAAACTAATTAGGCTTTAAAAGGAGCAAAAATGAAGTCATACTGATAGCTCTGAGGTTTACTTCATCTATTATATCCATAAATGATTGGTAAAATGTGGTTTTGTGGTTTTTGCTTACAAAGATGGCCTTGTTTTTAAAGGTGATCATTAACTCAGTTTTGACTGTATACTTAATACACAACTAAAAACTACCTTCTGATAAGCTTCTTCATCAAGTCCACCACGTTTATGGATCTCAGTGATTATAACACCAGGGCTGAAAATGTAAAACAATTTTTAATGGGCAAATTAGCTGAATACCATGATATTTTTACAATTATATGAATACACTAATATACACAGAAGAAGCCATTAAGATTTGTTTACAGCAAAAAAAGCATTTAAACAAATAAAAAAAAGCTTCAAAGAGAATAAAGAACTCACTTAACACTGTTAACGCGGACTTGTTTTGCAGCCAAATCTGAAAAAAAGAATTTACAGTCATTAAGCCCCACAGCTAGAGGTATGATATCACTGAATTTGTAACATTATACAACATATCCAGCATAACTTTCCCAGTTTTTGATGATCACCATTTATAACTATAGAGAGTCATGCTGTTTTTACATAACTAATAACATAACTGACCATTTATAAAAACACCAAATTCTAGCAACAAAATATCTCTGGCATTAGGCTGGTAAAAATACATGTAGTTGTGTTAACGGCTACCTGACCAATACTATTTTTTGGCACTAACCTGAAGATTTCTGATGGTAAAATCCAAACAAAGAAACTATTTGAAGACAAGCATGAAAGGTATGTTTAGAACAAAAAATTGAAAAATTTTGTGACCTATCCACCCAAATATTTTTGGTCAAGTAATCCTGAACATAACTGCTTTTTTCTAGCTTTACAAAATGATCAGAAGAGTTGAATGCTATTTACTTTTATATTTACGCTGTAATTTATATATGTACCAAGCAACTGAATTCCCTGTTGGGGCCTTTAGAAAAGGGAAAGTAGAGCCATAAGGATAAAATATGGGAAAAATTACAAGACAATTCATGTGTCTCGAGCAATATTTAATACCCTGTACATTGAAAATAATAAAATACTCGACTTAAAGCGATCATGAATGTTTTTACAATTATCGCTAATTTATGATTAATTTATTTTCTCCTTGTGCAAATTTGTGCAATGGAGCATGTCTGTAACCATTTCATTTTTTTTTTCAGAAAATAGAAGAAAAAAATAATTTTTCCTTAAGGGAATTGGGTCAAATTTCAGCCCCAAATCAGCCACCTAAAAGCACTGACACTGGATATGCTCTAGTAATACATCCATTAATTACCATTTAACAATACTAAGATGTCACAACAATTAAGTGATAACAACTGCTTAAGGTATTATACTTATTTTATGTATCTGCCAAATGCTTTTCAAAAATGTAAATATTATAAATATAGTATTGCTCAAGTATAATTTCTTGTACAGTTACCCAAGATACTACAATTTATTTCATGACACATTTTGAAAGTTTTGTAAGAGTTATTGCCCTTGATAGAAAGAAGGAAATTATTAATTTCTGAAGATATTACATAAATACTAGGGGTGTAACGGTTAACCGATATACTGGTTAATACTGCAATACGAATTCTGACAGTTTTTTCTGGATCCTTTTTCTCTGGACAGGTCTTTGTAGTCTTAGCGACACCACTGATGGCAAGATCTCAGAAATAAGACAAATTTACAAGCAAACAAAATTTAATTGCCACATTTTCATAAATGCAGAAAGATGTGACTGCTATACCTACCCATGTTTGATCTGCGACACTAGTTGACATATCTGCAGGCTATTTCACAGTGAAACTACATATGAATTTCATAAATAAATATATGTAATATTGATCCATTTAAGACGATGCATGTGCATGGATTCCTGCCTTGCTTTTCTGCGCGAAAACAATACATATTGCAATATATTGCAATACTGTTTTTACCACATTGTTACACCCCTCATAAATACCAATATTTTTCTTCACTAAACTAGACTGGTACTGTGTTTTGCATGATTTCACCATGAGTTTTCAATGAACATTGAAATGGATATTCCTTTTTGTTCAATCCTAAAAAAAATGATTATTCCAATAGACTTCAATGCAAATTTAAAGGGAAAATAAAACATTGCCATTGTTTTTGAAAAATCTCATTGTAATTCATAATCCTTCAAAGAAACATATTAAAGTTGTAATGGTTCCCACAATCTGTCTGCTCCTTTTTTGAGACATTAATTATAGACATCATGAATATAAAACCTTCATTGTTTATATCGAAACATACTTACCCAATGCACAACATCTTGTGAACTGATCTACAGCACTTTTAGACATATTGTAAGCCAACACATTTGGAAACTGAAAACATACATAATTGATAATGTATATACAGATGATATTAGACAAAATCTGTGTTTTATTAGTATTGAATTTTTTTTAGTTTTAAAATATGTCACGAGGCAAGGCTTTAGCAAAAATCATAAATGAAGCAAAACTGATGAAAATCTTGAATGAATCGGAGTATACACGTTAGAATATTGAATTTTTCACAATTTAAGGTGCACAGTACTGTTGATGCTGTAGTCTGTTGGATTAATAATTTTAAACCTATGACCAAATGTTTCTGTCCATATTTGATCTAGAATTGTTTAGAAATACTAATGCTGGAGCTTGAACAGGCTGAGAGTGGATAATGTGTTAGAGCAAAATATTGGTTATCTTGAATCAACCTACAATACCAACATAAGACATTTGGTCAAACTAAACATGAAACACACTGAAAACATCTTGCAGATTAATCCTATCTTATCCAGTTTACTATAAATACACAATAACATGCCTGCTACTTACTGATCTCATTCCATTTACACTTGATACATTCACAATGCTTCCCTTAGTTTTCACAAGATAAGGTACAGCTAGCATTGTAATGTGATACATTGCTCTGAAAACAATCAATCCAACTTATTAGTTTTAATATCAAATATATTTTAGCAGGCATCTTAAACGAACTTTACTTGACAGCAACACTATGTTTCTTTACCCTAACAACATCACATTATTGTATGAGTATACATAAAAGTAATAATTATAAGGGTTTGCTTTGAAAACAATATTATGAGTTAACAAACCTGACATTGGTGTTCATGATCTTATCAAACTGTTCCAATGATGTTGTTTCAATAGAGCCCAGCTCAGCAATTCCAGCATTGTTAACCTTTAAAATTAATAATATTTATCATATAAGACAAAATCATGGTAAGAACTATTTCAACAGAAAATAAGCATGTCAAACTTGTAGAATATTGGCACTCAATGCATGCCATCATAATGAAAAACAGGAATTCCAGGAATAAATCATGACTATTACAAATGCATAGAAAAAGTCCAAGAATAACAATATTTTCATAGGAAAAAGTTTCTCAGGAAACATCAGCAAGAAGAATAAAAATTTATTAAGCTTTTTGATTTAACTTTGATCATTTTCAGCAAATATCTTTTATGTACACTCAATATATCCAAATTTAAAAGCTGTCTAACGGTATGATTAACTTAAAGTAATAACTAAATTTTTCAAGGTATTAAGTTCCATTTTCTTGATATGATTTCTATCGCACCAATTCAAAACCTTCATCTGTGTGAATGAAGAGTCTCTATATGTGTAGACTAATTGTCTATGCATTTGCTCTGCTTGAAGAAAATAAGATGCAGTAACAAATTAAATGAGTTTACCAGAACATCAAGCTGCCCAAAATTGCTGATTGTTTCTTCAACAATCCTCTTCACGTCATCTTCAACAGTTATGTCCCCTTGGATACACAGTGCCTAAAATATAGAAGAAAACCATTCCATTTGAAACTGTTTTATAGACAAATTTACACCAAAGTCTAGAAGTTATGAAAAGGAATTAGGACTTTTAGGACCAACTTTTCGATTTGGAAGAACACAAAAAAATAAATTACATTTTGTATAAACAAACCATTAAAATATCAACAAGTTTAACAAAACAAAAACATTGGAGAGTAGCCATGATTTAGTGGACGAAAATTGAATTTTAATTGAATACAAAACACAGCAATAACTTGTAATCAATTTCTTTAGACAAACCTTTCCACCTAATTGTTCACACTCATCACCAACTTTCTTGAGATTTTCTGCATTCCGCCCAGTGATAGCAACTTTGGCACCAAGTTGACAGAACATTTTAGCTGTCCCAGCACCAATTCCTGAACTTCCACCTTGACAAGGGATAAAATTAAAAACGTATCATACAAAGCATAAAAAGACTGACATCTCGAGTTCTGATGTAATCTACAAAAATACTACCTCACATTTGCAAAGTATGAAGTCTATTGCTACATTGTACCTACTTACCCGTAATAAGAGCAATTTTTCCATCCAACCGTCCAATGCTAAATCCACCGTCAGCCATGTTTATCGGTGATTGTGTTTTTAACCTTTTCGTGACATTTAGTTATGATTTTCCATCAAGGAGTTTTGGACCAATTTATGATCTACATAATCACTGTGTACATGTATGATTATTGTTCCGTTTCAGCCCTGCTTTAATCAGTGAAAATCCATGATAAATATGGACAAAATAAGACGCCAAACCATTTTGGACCACCCTAAATATGATGCATATCGACGAAAAAAGATTCCAAACCGTTTTGGGCCACATGAACTATATGAACACATTGAGATTCCAAACCGATTTGGACCACCCAGATATGTAATGAATGTTTGGATAAAGTCATATTTAATGTGGTTCAAAACTATTTTGAGAGGTACTTTGTCGACATTCATTATATATAGGGTGGTCAAAAACGGTTTGGAGGCTTTGTCTATGCTCATCATATGTAAGGTAGTTCAAAACGGTTCGGAGTCTTTAATTTGTAGACATTCGTTATATACAGAGTGGTCCAAAACGGTTTGGAGTCTTATTTTGTCAGTGCTTATCATATCTAGAGTGGTCCAAAACGGTTTGGAGACTAAATTTGTTCTTATTCACCATATATAAGGCGGTCAAAAACGGGTTGGAGTCTTATTTTGTCTATGCTTATCATACGTAGTGTGGTCCACTCAATTTGTCCATGTTCATCATAGTTCTGGTGTCCAAAACCCAAATAAAAACATGGTGAATGTCGACAAAGTATCACTTCAAACCCTTTTGGACCACCCTAAATATGATAAGCATGAACAAATTTACTAGACTACAAATCGTTTTGGACCATCTTACATATGATGAGCATAGACAAAATACGTACCTACCCTCGTAGTGTACATGTATTATATCACTGAAGGGTACATACCCTCGCTGTGTATATGTGTTATATCAAGGTATAATATCTACCATCGCTGTGTGCTTACATTATTTTATCACTGGATGTTACCTACCCTCGTCTTGTACATGAATTTTATCATTGAAGGGTACCTATACCCTCGCTTTGTACATGTATTGCAATACATTTCTGTCTTTGTGTTTTAATACAGAATAAAAAGTATTTATAAAGAATAAAAATGTGTTTGTTTTATTCATGTTTTAAATGAGTTTTAACGTACTACTCAAGTTCAAATGTTGAGCGAGTAGCAATTTTCTGCCCTTGTATTATGGAAGCGGAGTATACTTTTCCCCGCCTCCGCCTTTTGCTTTTTACAAATACAACTTGTAAAACCTGCTGATGTTCTCACAGTTTATACCTCCTGTTACAGTGAGGGCGGAGTCAGTACTACTTTTTTACTTTGGAAGAAAACGGTTTAGCGGATCAATTAGTGAAACCGCCCACCATTTTTGATGACTCTAAGAGCTTAATTGCGAATTATATGTCAAAATAGTATCATATCGTACTGATGCAATACACAGTACATCAGATTTCTCGTCAACCGAGGGGCTCTCAACGGGGAAAACGGCTGATAGGGAAATCGAGTTGAAGATAGCTGTGGAAAGCGCTGTATAAGTTAAATGAAAGATGTCCATGCATTTAGTGTAACAATAAGAACTTAAGATGTGATTGATTTGTAGAAAAGTGTTTATGTTTTATATCTGTTAATGTAATCATTTAAAAACATACTAATATATAAAGGTAATTGGATATGTAACAGAATAAAATAAGATTCTCGAAAAACATGCACGTCCGATGTCCATAAGACGTTACTGTTTTTCATCCTATTGTTTGTTTTATAGCTTTCAATATTTTACCAAAATGTACAGAGTTGCTTAAAAAAGTTCACATTGAAATAACTTTATTTTATTGATTACATAGATGAAATATCGGAAATAATAATTTTTAGATGACTCAGTCATCTTGTATTAATTTTCTGGCAATTTCAATATATTGTAGTTTTATAACTGGTGTTTAATTGTATTTGAAACTTAATTGACTCTGGAATATATACGTTTAATTAAACTTGTAAAAGCGTACGTCATAACATTAACGGGGTAACGATCTTGGACAGCTCGTTTTCTTATCGTGTGCGTTTTATTGGAAGGTGCGTGAAGTGTCTGCATACCATATTGCTGTTTATTATATCTCCCGCCAAAACATAAAGGAATGTGTAATGCGACATATATAAGGTCTAAATTGACCCATATTGATAGCATAATTAACAAGGTGTTAGAGTATGATATCGATATCACACTTCAATAAGACCACCGTTCCGGATCAGTTATTTCAGCATACATTTTATATTAAAAGTACATTAGATGCTAGTAACCCAATCGACCAAGGTGTTAATGAATTCACACGTTTCTTGCACATCAAATGGTTGTTGCAGTTGTATATTTATTACCTAATTTTCCGCCATAAAGTTTCTATTTTCACAAAGTGTCACGTCACTACGGTCAAGGTTTTTACTGGATACAAATTTATGCAGTTCGATATCTCTAGCATTCGTAGACCAACTTCCGCGAGAAAGAGATTTCTAACTACATTTTTCACTTTTTGAGAACACTCTAACACCTTGCTTAGCCTTATTTTTCTTATTTCCCATTTTAATCCGCTTTATGTTGATAATCTGTCGTATTTTAAATACTTACGTTAACATAAGGCAAGCGATACCAAATTTAATATCGATTGATACAAATTTGCCCTTCAGGAGCCCCTTACAGCGCTGCCTCCTAGATCGTTCTTGCTGATAAAGTGGAGTCGTTATGGGGATGCAGTTTTTATCGCGATAAAACACTATTTTGCATATCCGGATCGATGTTTTGTTGCATGGTATGATAGTATGATAATTAATTATTGTTAATAACTTAAAATGTCTTTTTAGCCTTTTTTACGTTTGCAGGCACTTCCGCTACGTTAACAACACATTGCTTCTTTACATGCCGCAGGGTTTGTTTGTGGTTGATTTCAAAAAATCCATCTAAAGATGGGTAACCATGACAACTTCTGCGAATGTGTAGTTGAAACATGTGAATTATATGTGAGAATTTGCTTTGATTAATTTGGTTTAAGTATGTAAGTGTAATATATTTTAGTTATTTTTAAATTTTTGTGTTGCTCAATAATTGCTGATAAATTTAGTAATTTGGCTGCCTAAATAACATTGAAATTTATACAGGTAAGCATATATGAATTATATGTGATAATTTTTTTGATAATTTGCTTAAATTAATATGTTTAAGTATTTATGCAGATGTAATATGATACATTCCTTTGACAATTTTTTCCACACAAAAGCAGAGGCAAGTATGTACACTACCGAATTACCACTGAAAAAGGGAAACACTAATTACTGTGGATATATATTGGAATTATTACACAAATTAATTAAAGCAAATACTTACATATAACTGACTTAAATATTATTTAGGAGCTTTTCTGGTAGGGGCCTTTTTGGTTAGGGGTCTTTCTGCAGCCCTGTCAAGTGTCGTTTCGTTAATTTAAACTGGTCTAATTCAGAAAAATAAAGACTGGTAAATGCAAAGATAACTCCAGCAAATTCGTGAACAATCCAAATTAATGGCACAAGTACAACAGAAAAGCGATAATTGTATCTCATTAGCATTGTTTTACTCACGGAATTTCCAAGTCGGCGGGTGGGGTGGGGGTAATTACGCCATACTCAGTACGTTTCTACTGACATTTTAGAGGCACCAGCACCCAGTCGTTGCGATTTTCATGCGGCATTTAATCTCTTGGCTCGTGCTACCCTGTACCCTTTCGCTAATTTCCATTTAGACACAATCCCTGAGACATTGTTTTTGTTGCGTTTAATGTTTCGCGGATACTGCTGCTCGTCCGAAAACTATTCTAGTAACTCCTTTGTGAATAGTTTGATTGTCTCCCTTAAGTGCAGAAATGTTGCGCTTTACGAATTACTGGTTCCATGACATGCTATAGTCAACGGGAACCAATTAATCTATATTTTAGTCAGACCATGGATGCGTGTGAATTTTGTTGTTCTTGGGCCCGTGCAGATAGAAACGATGACATAGGAAAGTGATGATACATCACCTTCCAAAAACGATAATGTAACATCGGAATTTCTGAAGCAAAAAACACGGCATTGATATCTTCTCAGAAAAGTATAGGAATAGCATGGAATGGTGGCAACAATGAAATACAATATTATCGCACGTATACCGTCGTTCTCTTTCCCAAACTCTAAATGTGTGCACAAAACCATGCAAAGTGACTACAATTTCAATAAATAGGTCTACGTATTCATTGATACTAAATATATCACTGTAACTGTGAACTTACGGAAGAAGTGTTCGTACAGCAAGATAACAACTGCAACCATCAGTTTTTATAATTTCCGTCCTTGAATATCTTCGTTCGTCGATTCATAGTATACCTGTTATAATCCAATAACCTTTAAATATCATTGACTGTATTAATTCAAAGAATAATTACTTTAACTTATAGTGTGATGTGTACATTCAAAATGAAACTCATCAACACATATTTATACTGTCAACATGTCCATATTTTAGTGTGGCAACTAGGATCTTCTCCTGGCAAAGACGACTTGTTTCCGCAAACCATTGTTAGGAACTCTCCCAACGGATCCGTAGCCTTTGTTTCTGGAGAAGTGGAAGGTGATGGGCGACCAACAAGCAATAAAATATCATATTACAAGGACATATCTAATATGACATTTGAAGAACAACAGAAACACAAAAAATGTGAGTGAATGCGAGAGAAATCATTCTTTAAACTGGAACCTGGTCGGTGTGTTCATCAGTCGTTGAATGCTTCTGGACTGTCGCAGATAAGACAAAAATATGGTCCCGGTCTGTGTGTGTGAAACACAAGTACATTGTATTTGTTTCTTCATGTCCACCATTTGGAATGTGAATAACCTTACGCATTAAACGAATGAACCTAAGTGGAGCAGAAACAATTTCAAGCGTTAAAACATACCTGTATTGTTTATATGTAGACAATATCTATAACATATATACTGTATCATGTATCATTGTGTGTATGCTCTTTATCTCTTTAATACTGTTAGTTGCCCACAAGAATTCGTAGTAATAACACGTATACAATGTATAAATTATATAGATAAGAAAACATTACAATATCAATACCAAAAAGGAAAAACTTGGATTGCGCGACATTCCTACATTATTTTACCCGCGACTGCTTAAGATCCGAAACTTTTTATCATCAATATTCGCCAGTAAACGTTACGTGTTAGGGAGGGATTATTTTGTTCAGCAGTTTTCAGCAGGAATCAAATTATTGGGGTATATGTTGACGTACATGTATTTTTACATAACTATTTAAGATGATGGTGGTGTACTTATTACAAGCCATGCCACTGTGGTTTTGGCAAAGCAACAAAGGAAAGGAAATTAATCGAATTTTGATATTGCTGCTGAACTCAAAAGTTAGATTAAATTAAATGTACATTAAATTCAAACAGTTATATAAAGAGTTTGTTCAATTTTTCCAATGTTTACGAATAAAACGTAGATTCCATTGACGATTATTTCAACGATTTCCTTGTCGCGGTTCTTTGTCAATAACGTCAAACACAATGATACAATTCTTGTAAACATCTTAACCATAGAAACAGAATTTACTTATATTATATTTGATAAATCGGGCAAATAGTACCTTCTCACGTCTACAGAAATTATTCAATATAAAAATCTAACACTCCCATGTGACACAATTGTGTAACTTTTCAGTTAACAAAGGCGGTATTATGATGGGTACGTTGACAGATGCTGATAAAAAGGACACACATGGAAGTGCTGCGTCATCAACATACCGATCATACTTATCTGATTATGTTTTGATAAACTTCCAGGTTGCTACACAATAGGTAACATAATCCTTTCCCGAAGGCTGTACATATATTTTCGCTATTGTTAAAACTAATATATAAAAAGTATAATAATTAAATACATGTAATGAGAAAATATTAGTTTAAATCAGAAAACAAAAGTAAGAATATACTAATAGTTTACTAAAACTGGCTCCCACAAATATACATACTTGGGATTGTTCCATAATTCTGTTTGTGATAATTTAATGATAATATAATTCAGAATAAAACGGTTTTGCGGAAAGGCATTTTACATATCTCCAGCACCGTACGTGGATGTCAGTACTATTTGCCATTTATGTCACACTGGACAACAGCTGTTTGTCTGATAGAGATTTTCAACCAGCACTCATTTATTGGAACAACGGTAAACCTGTTTCCCATAAACTCTTAACACAACATTAAAATTGTAAAACCTTGACATTTCATAATTGTAAATTCCCGTGTTACAATGTTACTTCCTCTCTCGCGTAACGTTTTTGTAAACTGTGCGTATATTTTTTGTACGAAGCAGATTTCGGCATTAGTTTCATTGGTTACCCAACATTTACTTTGATTGATTGATTGAATAGTGTTTTACGGTGCTTTTAACACTAACTAGGCTATATCGCACATACAGCACAATTTGCTAATTAATTAATTATGTTAATTATATTTTACGATACAGATTAATTGCCTTTAAAAACTGAATAATAAGCATAGATGGAGTGTTTGTGAACAGGTCTTTGACTAAACTTGCGTTGAAATACTGGTTCCGGGTTAGGGTATATTCGTGGCAGTCTAGAAGAATGTTTTACAGTGAAAGGTTCGTTGCATGATATGCAAAATGGTTGATCTTCTCGGTTAAGTTTGTATGAATGTGTAATTCGAGTGTGTCCGATACGGCACCTTGTAATAACGACTTAGTCGTGGCGAGTTAATTAATAGATGGCTGAAAATCGCTGTTGGGTAACGTGATTGTAACTGGTTGAATTGGTTGAATATTAAGAGCTTCTTCTGCCGAAGTATCAACTGTTTCATTTCCTCAAATACCTATGTGGCTAGCTATCCCGCAAAATGTTACACATTTTGATTGCAAAATATCATGTAAGCGAATGAGTAAATGTTGAATCAGGACATTATTGGTTTTGCGTTTTTTAATTGTTTGAAGAACAGAAAGAGAATCCGAAAAAAATAGAAATTTGTCTGCACTGTGTTGAGAAACGTATGATAACGCCAAGTCGATGGCTTTTGTTTCTGATGTAAAAATGGATGCCTTCTCTGGGAGGCCCATCCGAGAAATAAAGTTGTGTGCGAAGGCAGCACAACCAACCTTGTTTCCGTCTTTTGGGCCGTCAGTTTTCTGTACAGTTTTAGTAACGTTGAGGTATCTGACCCCCATTCAGTATTAGAAAGGACTTTCAGCAGATTTAGAGCTTTAAGACATTTGTGTTTTAGATTTTTAATACGGGGTATGTAAGATAATTTTTTACCAAAAATGACACCAAGAAATTTTACCTCAAGTACAACAGGATTTTCGGGCTGGATATGTATAGTTCTGGATCGTTGTGTGCCTTTCGCGGACGACAAAAGTGTACGCATTGCGTTTTGGATTTTGAAAATTTAAAACCATTTTCTGAGGCCCATTTTTGGATCTTATCAAGGTTCTGTTGTAGTTGACGTTCAATGGTACGCATGTTTTTCGAACGATAACATATCAAAAATCTTCGACGTATAATGAATAATCAACTCCGTGTTTGAGAACTTAGGTTATATTATTAATTTTAAGACCAAACAGTGTAACCGAAAGGATGCTGCCCTGTGGAACTCCCTGTTCCTGTTGGTGGTTCTCTGATAAAGAGGAACCAACCTGAACACGGAAATTACGGTTTAGAAACGGATATTTACGGATAGAAAATTTGAAACAAACAAGGGTAGTCTCCCATTTAAACCAGCATCTTTCAGATCTTTGAGGATGCCATACTTCCACGTCGTATCATAAGCCTTTTCAAGGTCAAAGAAAATTGATACTAAATGCTGTTTATTAATGAAAGCTTCTCTAATGAAAGATTCAAGTCGGACTAGATGATCATTAGTGCTTCGCTGTTTACGGAAACCTGATTGAAAATTAGTTATTACTCCTTCAGATTCCAGTACCAGACAAGACGAGTTTTAATCATTCGCTCGAAAGTTTTGCAAATACAACTAGTGAGAGAAATAGGGCAGTAATTAGTAGGGTCATTATGGTCTTTCCCAGGTTTAGGGATAGGTATAACGAGTGCCTCCTTCCAACAAGACGGCATATCACCTGTTACACAGATATCATTGAAAATGTTCAATAAAAGATCAAGTGAAACCTGTGGTAAATGCTTCAGAAGTTGGTAATGAATTCCATCAGGTCCAGCGGCAGAGTCTTTAGCTTTATCAATAGAGTCCATTAATTCATCCATATTAGAGAATGCGTTGTAATCTTCGTCATTATTGGATTTAAAATTAATGTTTTTCTTTTCAGCTTTAGATTTGAATGAATTGAATTCTGCTGAATAATGTTCTGACGAAGAGTTGTGGGCCAATGTTTCAGCTAAAGTATTAGCTACGTCCTTTGGCGTTTTAGCGCCAGGACCGTCACGGCATTTTAACTGTACAATAGGTTGATTTCTGTGTTTGCCGCTAATTTTTCGGACCTCGTCCCATACTTTCTGAATTGTTGTATGTGAATTAATTTTCGAAATATATGACTGCCAAGATTTACGTTTCGATTCACGAATCGTTCGTCGAGCCTTTGCTCTGAATGTTCTGTATTTTTCGAGGATGTCAGTTGTAGGACAGCATTTGAATTTCAGGAGTGATGCCTTCCGTTTCCGAATGGCTCCCTTACATTCATCATCAAACCATGGCTTTTTTATTTTGTTCACAGAACTTTTCTTAGATTTTGGGATGCTACCGCAAGCAATTTTATTTAATATCGAAGTGAGGCGATCCGTTTGATCATGTACATTGTTAAAGTTATTTAGTGTAAGATCTCTTGAGCATAGCATTGTAAATTTTTCCCAATCGGCTTTTTCAAATTTAAAGTAAGTGCGAGGTTCATCTGGAACTGCGTTATTAGATGATAATAGTTATGGATAGTGATCACTACCAACTTGCTCGTCCAGAACTGACCAAGCAAAATCCCAGAATATAGAAGGATGGGATAAAGACAGGTCAATGCAGGTAAACGTACCTGAACCTGGATGTAAATAGGTAGGGGATTTATCATTAAATAAACTTAATTGTAAATTGTCAATTATGTTTTCGATAACTTGACCTTTAGCGTTTATAGACTTGCTTCCCCACAATTGATTATGAACGTTAAAATCGCCCAACAAAAGGACGGGTTGTGGGAGTTGTTGAATTAAATTTTCCAACTCATTAGTACTTACAGTTGAGTTTGGTGGAAGATAAAGCGAACAAACCGCAATAGGTTTATGTAAAGTGACCTCGACTGCAACAGCCTGTAGGTGGGTGTTTAATTTAATTTGACGCAGAGGAACACAGTTTGAAACAACACTTGTTGATCCTCCCGATGCCCTCGTAATGTTATCATAGATGGCGTTAGAAAGACTGTAGCTTTTAATAGTTAAATTATCATTTGACGTTAGGTAGGTCTCTTGGAGACTTATCACTTTGGGAGTATACGTAGATAATAGAAGTAGTAAATCATTATAATTAGATTTTAAACCACGACCGTTCCATTGAATGATGTTATCCATGGTTGATGTTTATAAAAAGACAGAATCACGACGGAATCTTTACAGGACTAATACTCCTGTCCGATTTACGCTGGGGGGAGCATTTTCTGGAGGGCGAGTGCTTCCTTGGAGGTGAAGCATCGATCTCTTCGTCCTCCATTGATTCGATCTCCTCTGTTGGAGGTTGTCACCAACTATACGTTCTTTCGGTGTCTGCCTCTGAGAAATCTTCTCAGTGGAAACAACCTTGTTAACATTGCTTGTGGTTTTCTTAGGCGAAGCCTTTTGACTGGTACTGTTGCAAGTTAATTGTGTCACTGAAGGGGAAGTCTGACTCTGTCGGTCAGCCTTCTCTTTTGTTTGAATTGGATCTGCGGTGGTTACACAGGTAAAAATATTACACTGTGTACCAACATCAACTGTTTGTGTACGTTTAGCAGAGATGCTGGCGTAAGATTGAGCTTTAGGTGTTTAAAAACGCTGCGTACTTTCGACTTGGTTTCGTGCCTCGTGAAATGAAATGTTCGTTCTAAATTTAATGGATGGAATCTCTTTTTCAAGTTTCCACTTCGTACAAGACCGGGAGGAGGCGTAATGCTCACCCCAACAGTTTGCACACGAAATGGAACCAGTAAACTTATCAAGATCATCATGACCAACACCGCACCTGCGGCAGATGCTGGTCCTTTGACAATTTGTTTCGTGGTGACCGAATCGGAAACACTTATAACATTGCAGAGGATTGGGCACGTACACTTCCACTTTGGAGGTAGTGTACCCAATCCTAAGCGAACTTGGTAGAGCTGGTGAGTTGAAAGTTGCAATGAAAGTGTTTGTGGGTACTTGTTTGCCTTGTCTTCTTGAATATATGCGCTGTATATTGCGCACACCCTGTGTTTTCAGCTTCCGGGCGACCTCGTCGGACCCAGTACTGGGCCCGAGGTCGTCGCACCGGAAAACACCCTTACATGAGTTTAGTGTCTTGTGCGGCGTACATTTCACGGGAGTTTGGAAGAAAGACTTGATGTTCATCAGGACGTCCACTTGCGTTGGTCTTGCAACCTCTACAAGCAAACATCGGCTACGAAGTTTTTTTTTACCGACTTCGCGGATCCGATAAGGCCATTGATTTGTTCAGATCTGACATTTTTGTGCCCTCATCAAGTGACTCGATGACGAGGAAACACGGGAATTTGACACTTGCATTGTCGTTTGTGGAAGCAGGGGTCAGTTTAAGTTTTTGAGGGTCATTCGAGTTTAGGTTTGAGGTATCCATATTTGAGACGTTTTGATTCATCCACAAAGTTCGTTAGCCACCACGGACTCCAACACGGGGAAGCTTAAAGGGGACGGATATCCAGTCCTCAAGTCACAAGGTTACTTGAAGGATATACTCGTACAAAATCAGTATGATTAAATCAAGAATGATTCCATACGATTAGCCCATGGGCTGGCGCCTTCTTGGATAGATATGTTAAGAATGTGAGATATAGATTATACGATATCTAAAAATGGGTCGATATCAGAAGAGGGTAAGTAAAGAGACGAGATAACAGGTCAGAGTTAGAGAAGGATAGATGGAGGAGGAAGATAACAGAATAGGGAGAGTGAGGTAAATGGAAGTAACAGAGAAATCGACCCATCGCAATCATGTACATATGGGTAAGACGCTTTAAACTAATTTGTACTACCTATCCAAGGGCAAGGCATGACTAGCCGATTGACCAGGCCGGGCCCACCTGGCCAACCGTCTACCTTGAAGCAGAGGCCAAAGCAGGGTGCTTGAGGACTGGAGATCCCTGGGTCCTCCTCAACTACCAGGATCCCCTTTTCCATTATACGGGGCGCTGCCCACGGCAAACAGGCAGGTTTGGTTTTAGTGTACCTGTCTGAGGGGTACGTGTTACTCCCCCTCACCACGGAGAGGTACCCAACAAAGAGGGGGGTATTGAGTGGTAGGGCCGTCGCTTAGATCAAACAAATTTGCTGCTGCTGGAAATGTTTCTTTCACAAATGTCAAAACAGGTTTCATGTGGCCCTAATACCTGAAGGACTGTTTAGATTATAAGACATCAAACAAAACGACATTGTGCGATAACAGTATACATGACACCAGTGTAGAGACTTATTTGGCGCTGGAACGCACCAAAATGCATGCTTTGAATTTCTGTTGCATACTTGCACCCAAAATTGTCAGAAAAATCAATGTGTTGTAAAACATCATTTTCAGTTAATTTAACAGCTAACAGCTTCAAACTGGTGAGAAATATTGTACAGATGCTTACAAAACTTGCTCAGTTTTTCTTGGAATTCGTCAACTAATTGTTGTGTTGTTCCTTTGATCTTTTCCTTCAATGTGACACTGACAAAT
Source organism: Lutraria rhynchaena (assembly GCA_008271625.1). Taxonomy (NCBI): domain Eukaryota; kingdom Metazoa; phylum Mollusca; class Bivalvia; order Venerida; family Mactridae; genus Lutraria; species Lutraria rhynchaena. The sequence goes on along the minus strand of VIBL01000121.1, from coordinate 1,302,064 downwards.
TTAGTTTCAGTCCAGTTTTCACTTGATTTCAGCTTCTCAATCTTTTTGGTTTTCTCTCTTTTTTGTTTGTCATCAGTGTGCTGGTGCGGACTTTGGTCGATTTGTACTTTCAAAAGCAGCAGCTTTTGTATGATGGGGCACCCGCTGCCTTCGCAGCCGACGCATCAAGTGCGGCGGTAAATGGCGTGCCATAGCACTGGGGCATTCTTCGCCTTGTAAGTTGATGTTTTTGAATATTCCATCTAGTTAGTTAAGATATGCGATTTTTACAACAATCAACAACATTATTTGGTTTGGCTTCATCATCTTATGGAGACGATGGTTTAATGTTCCCTGCTTTCTCACACCAGTACTAACATTCGTTGGAAGCTTTTCTTCTCAGCGGTGAGAGACGAATTATCGGAATGTCGTGTTGTGTTGGGGTAATGAGCCCAGAACCTCCATGGGCTACATGGTCTTACTTTAAAAGAAGAATCTGGATGATAAAGCTCAGACTTTCTTGTTGATTATGCACATGAAAGATGCATATATTTATGTTGTTTCTTTCTTTTAGACGGATGTAATCAAGCAGGTCACAGATATAGAAAAAATATTAATTATGTATTGCAGGAATGAGGGAGGGTAAACGAAAAGGCGAAGGAGATAAAAAAATAGTTTTAATTTTAAAATAATAACATAATTAAATAAAATTTCACTAATTAGTTTACATACGTATCCAGTCCCGAGTGGTATTCCCTTGACGTCACGGGTTTACTGTTGTCTCACCCGGCGTGTTGTGACGCGATCGTCCCCCAAAATAAGAAACCTTGCAGCACAAAAATGTTCGAAGTTGATTGAAATTGAAACCTATGCTCGATCTCGATTACATGGGTAATTTGACTGGCCACAAGGTATGTGGATGTTAATGAAAGTAAATCATTCATATTTTACGATAAAGGAGAATTCATCAACCGAGGGCTATGTAACATGCTGTCGAAACATAAGACTATTGTTGTCTACAAATAAAGTCCTGACAGTCTCCGATACAGACTCTTGTTTTGATATCCGACTGGCACGCTGAATGTGGAGAGTTGTTTCCGACTCAGTCATACGATACCCCCCCCCCCATTGTTACGTCGGTAGGGTTGGTCTGGAATTACCTGGTGACATGTTTGGACCTGTTGGTGGCGAGATACCCCCTCCCATTGTTAGCGAGCAGTCACGTGTGAATGAACTCATTGGTTTGCAGGGCTGCAGGGATTCCACGAAAAAGATACTTCTATACTACTGATAAAAATAAACACAAGTCATGAGCCAAAGGACATTAATAAGATATGATCAGATATATACTCACAAACCAACACTAGTTGACACATATGAATAATAGCTACTATTTAGCATACATTCGTAATTTAATAGAAGTTCAGGAAAAATGGTTAGGGGAACCGGCCACCGTATGTAACTGGAAAATTGTTGAAAAACCGGCGTTAAAACTAGAGAATAAAAGATTAATCGTAAATATGAAATATTTTCCCTTCATTTAGATTTTCATTTTTAGGCTTTTGCTTTTGTACATCGTCTGTTTTCAATAGTATCTCAGTAAAGCGTTGTACATGGATTCTGAACCAGTACAGCTATTGAGCTAAGCGATTGGACTTATCAGTACAAAAATCCAGGATCAAAAGAGTGACTTTTATGCAAACATGTCTCCATCACATTCAAATTACCAAATTTGCCTAAAGGTTTACTAGTGCATCTTTAATAATATTTGTTCATAAATCGTGATTCATTTAAAGAATGAACAAATATACTTACTTATCTGGACCAGCGCTTTTAGGATGTTTTCAATTTATTAAGTCCCAAAATCTGGAACTAATTAACAGGATTCAAAAAACGAATTAATCCATCTGATAAATAGCACACGAGTAATTGAATATAACATTTGTTACCAATTGACGTTGTTTCGAATCTTTTGAAAGTTAATGATTAATACAGAAAACAGTCGTGCTGTGAATTGATTATAAACCCAGCAGCTGTGGCTGCTTGCTTTTTTATTCAATGGTTTCAATATATGTAATAAGGGCTAACTCTATTCGGAAAATATCATTAGCTAATTAAATGAGATTCTATAAAGCGACACACAAATTTAATCATATACACAGCACTTGCCACAACTTTATGTTGTTTCAAAGCCTTTGCGAAGAGTACGAATTATTGTCCATTCCTGTAAAAAAGAGGAAAAAACAACGCATATGTCACCAATCTGTAACCATTTTCCACGTACAATATCTGCATGAAAGAAATCTTAATTTAAATTCTTTTTAAGCACATACTGAATGCCTAACATCTATTGATACGTGTTCACCCAAGCGGGCATTCACATTTAGTTTCAGTAACATATTCGGGCCTCGTATGTCTTAAAGTACATAAGTACTATAACTTACAGTTCAGTGTTTTAGCGCATTGTCGAATAACTTGTTTGGTCATATAAGGTTTGATTTTTGCAGTTTATAAATAAGAAATATTCTTACCCTCCAACGGTACATATAGATACATTTGTTTAACGTAGCGTAAGTGGCTCTATGGTGATATCAAGTTTCACTAATTCATAGTTTTAAAAAGTCAACCATAATTGTATACATTAATAAACCCACTATACAGAGTCTATTGTAAGTGATTTGAAACAAATATTGTACTTGGTCGGTCTTCTATAAACCAATATCGCACGTAATTTTCATATTTTGAAACAACGATCACTACTCTGTGTAAAAGGATATATTACATTAATTAGCCTTAAAATAATAATCGTGGTATCATGAAGGGATCCGTGGCTCAGATTTTTGATAGCGTCCTCCGTTCAATAGATATTTGACTTTAAAGAAATTCCTTAGTCTGAACCCCGCTGACAATTACGTAATACGCCATAGATAAAAAAAAAACGAAAATAAATATCAAAACAGTACATCAGATTTCTCGTCAACCGAGAGACTCTCACCGGGGAAAATGGCTGATAGGGAAATCGAGTTGAAGATTGCTGTGTAAAGCGCTATATAAGTTAAATGAAAGGTGGCCATGCATTTAGTGCACGAACAAGATCTTAAGATGCGATTGATTTGTAGAAAAGTGTTTATGTTTTATGTCTGTTAATGTAATAATTTAAAAACATACTAATATATGAAAGTAATTGGATATATAACAGAATAAAATGTGATTCTCGAAAAACATGCACGTCCGATGTCCATAAGACGTAACTGTCATCCTATTGTTTGTTTGATAGCATTCAATATTTTACCGAAATGAACAGAGATGCTTAATAAAAGTTCACATTGAAATAACTTTATTTTATTGATTACATCGATGAAATATAGAAGAAAATAATCTTCGTTGACTCAGTCTTCCTGTATTAATTTACTGGCAATTCAAATATACTGTAGTTTTATAACTCGTGTTGATTGTATTTGAACCTTAACTGACTCTGGAATATATAAATTTAAGTAATCTTGTTTGATTGATTGGTGTTTTATGGTGCTTTTAACACTAACTTGGCTATATCGCACATACAGCAGAATTTGTTAATTTATTATGTTAATTATATTTTACGGTACAGATTAATTGCTTTTAAAAACTGAATAATAAGCATGGATGGAGTGTTTGTGAACAGGCCTTTGAGTGAGCTTGCGTTGAAATACTGGTTCCGGGTTTGGGTATATTCGTGGCAGTCTAGAAGAAAATGTTTTACAGTGAAAGGTTCGTTGCATGATATACAAAATGGTTGATCTTCTCGGTTAAGTTTGTATGATTGTGTAATTCGAGTGTGTCCGATACGGCACCTTGTAATAACGACTTGGTCGCGGCGAGTTAAAAGAGGGAAAGATCTTGATAATTGGACATGAGAAAGGATGGCGTGGAGTTTGCTATTTGTCTTTTCATCCCTTTGAGATTGCCATTTGGATTTGATAAGTAAATTAATAGATGGCTGAAAATCACTGTTGGATAACGTGATTGGAACTGGTTGAATAATAAGAGCTTCTTTTGCCAAAGTATCAACTGTTTCATTTCCTCGAATACCAATGTGGCTAGGTATCCAGCAAAATTTTACACATTTTGATTGTAAAATATCATGTAAGCGAATGAGTAAATGTTGAATCAAGACATTATTGGTTTTGCGATTTTTAATTGCTTGAAGAACAGAAAGAGAATCTGAGAAAATTAGAAATTTGTCTGCACTGTGTTGAGAAATGTTGTTGGTTGTATTGGGGTTTAACGCCGTTTTTCAACAATTTTTCAGTTATATACGGCGACCGGTTCACCTAACCAGTTTTCCTGGACTGTATACTAACCAGTACTAACTTACCCTTCCACAAGGAGCCGGCAACTTCTCCACATATGGAGGAAAATCGACATTTTTGTCAAATTTTCATGGAAGGGTATGACCTACCGCGACCGGGATTCGAACCCGGATCTCCGGGCTGCAAGTACAGCGCACAAACCACTGGACCACGGCCGCGGCTATTGAGAAATGTATGATAATGCCAAGTCGATGGCTTTTAAAAATGGTATGTCATAACATTAACGGGGTAACGATCTTTGACAGATCGTTTTTTTATCGTGTGCGTTTTATTGAAAGGTGCGTGGAGTGTCTGCATACCATATTGCTGTTTATTATATCTCCCGCCAAAACATAAAGGAATGTGTGATGCGACATAATAATAAGGTCTAAATTGACCCATATTAATAGCATAATTAGCAAGACGTTAGTGAATGATATCGATATCACAATTTTACAAGATCACTGTCCCGAATCAGTTATTTCATCAAATATTTTATATTAAAAGTACGTTAGATGCTAGTAGCTCAGAATTCACACGTTTCTTGCACATCAAACGATTGATGCAGTTATATATTTATTACGTAATTTTCCGTTACTCTAACACCTTGCTTAGCCTTATTTCTCTTATTTCCCATTTTAATCCGCTTGATGTTGATAATCTGTCGAATTTTAAATACTTACGTTAACATAAGTCAAGCGATACCAAATTTAATATCGATTGATACAAATTTGCCCTTTCCTTACAGCGCCGCCTCCTAGATCGTTTCACTGATAAAGTGGAGTATAGTGGAGAATATGGGGGTGCAGTTTTTATCGCGACAAAACACTATTTTTGCATATTCTGATCGATTTTTTGGTTGCATGGTATGATGGTATGATATTTAATTATTGTTAGTAACTTAAAATGTATCTTTAGCCTTTTTTACGTTTGTAGGCACTTACGCTACTTTAACTGTATTCTTATATCCTAATTCGGGTCTGTTAGGTTACCCTAGTCTGGATAGTTTAGTCTGAGTAAATAAATGTCTAACATTTATTTGTTTCTAACCAAATGATCGACAGGTTTTGATACTTAGCCTGAGCGAGGTAACACATTCTCTGTTACTATCGGATCAAAGACATTTCATCCAATCTTATTAACTTCCTAACTTAGAATTACATGAAAAAATAGACAGTTGTATGCTTATGAATTTAATGGGTTAGATCTGAAAGTTCAGGAATAAATCGTTCATAAATCGTTCTTCCTGGTTCTCCTCGTATCTTCTTAGATGCAAGTGAACCAAGAATGTCCTCATACAGGAAGGGTTTTCATAAATTCAGTATAAAGCGTTAACATATTATCATATTATTATAATTCAACAGAAAGAAAATTTTCAAGCGGTTGTATCTTTGACTTCTTTTTACGTTGCATTGGGCGTCATCCACAATGCTAATTGATAATCAATCACCTATGAAAAAATAACCTTAGTAAAATATGTTAGTCCTTCAAAGAAAATTTGTAGTATTCGATGGGGCCACTAAGTTTACAACAAAGACATGAGTCTACTTTCTTTGGTTCGAGCTTATTTGTTAAAACAATTACAAAATCATAATATAAGCTATAATTCTGTCTTTTGTATCTGGTCTTTTCCTTGGGTGGTGTGTGTATTGTCTAGGATAAATTTTCTCCTTCGCCACTACTATGGCCTTTTTAGACACCACCTTCTTTATGTAAATGTTAATTTATGTTAAAATGTTTATGTCATGGCTGGGATAATGGCACCCTTCTCATCATAATTATAAGATTATTTTCAGTAAATGGATATAGTGCAATTACCCCAGCCAATATAATTTTAGTCTTTTTATAATGATCTTTTATATATGTTTTCCGTCATTTATTATATACTAAATAAATGACATTTACACATAATCTGAGCTTATTGTTGTGTATTTTATGTTTTAAATAAATTTCCAGTTGCATAAAGAACAAGCACAGGAAAAGACACAATTTAATCATGAATAGTTGTGGATATAAATAACATTTTATAAGAATTGTAAAATGTTTTATATACAAACTATTGTTACTACCACGGGGGATAATCTTAGCAATAATTTAGTTAATGGCTATTCCCAAATTCTCCCGCGATATAAAACTTGCTATATGGCTGTTACAACGATACAATTAACGGGCCTTTTGTCTGATCAGATTATATTTCAAGCGCGGCTTGATGAAGACAAAAATTTACCTGTGCAGTAAAAGAGTTTAACCACCGCCACCCCACCTACCGCCAATATTAGTTATGTTCTTATTCTATTATTGAAATATCAACCATATGCTACTTGCATTGGTTTTAAGGCCTTTTTAGGCACCACTTTCTTTATGTAAATGTTAATTTATGTTGAACTTTTTAGACACCACCTTCTTTATGTAAATGTTAATTTATGTTAAAATGTTTATGTCATGCCTTTTTAGACACCACCTTCTTTAAGTAAATGTTAATTTATATTAAAATGTCTATGTCATGCATTGTTAGACACCACCTTCTTTATGTAAATGTTAATTTATATTAAAATGTTTATGTCATGCATTGTTAGACACCACCTTCTTTATGTAAATGTTAATTTATATTAAAATGTTTATGTCATGCCTTTTTAGACACCACCTTCTTTATGTAAATGTTAATTTATATTAAAATGTCTATGTCATGCATTTTTAGACACCACCTTCTTTATGTAAATGTTAATTTATATTAAAATGTTTATGTCATGCCTTTTTAGACACCACCTTCTTTATGTAAATGTTAATTTATGTTAAAATGTTTATGTCATGGCTGGGATAATGGCACCCTTCTCATCATAATTATAAGATTATTTTCAGTAAATGGATATAGTGCAATTACCACAGCCAATATAATTTTAGTCTTTTTATAATGATCTTTTATATATGTTTTTCCGTCATTTATTATATACTAAATAAATGACATTTACACATAATCTGAGCTTATTGTTGTGTATTTTATGTTTTAAATAAATTTCCTGTTGCATAAAGAACAAGCACAGGAAAAGACACAATTTAATCATGAATAGTTGTGGATATAAAGAAAATTTTCAAGCGGTTGTATCTTTGACTTCTTTTTACGTTGCATTGGGCGTCATCCACAATGCTAATTGATAATCAATCACCTATGAAAAAATAACCTTAGTAAAATATGTTAGTCCTTCAAAGAAAATTTGTAGTATTCGATGGGGCCACTAAGTTTACAACAAAGACATGAGTCTACTTTCTTGGGTTCGAGCTTATTTGTTAAAACAATTACAAAATCATAATAGAAGTGTTCATTCTTTACTTCAGTTTAGAATATGAACCAAATCACATGGTTTCTTAGTTAAGTTTCCTATGTGTTGTATTTGATATTCTAGATATCTAATGCTGAGCCAAATACTTAAGTGAAGAAAAATTTAACACCTTTGTATTTGTGACCTTCGAATTATTGAGGAAACTATCTATGCTAAAATCTGTCAATAATGCAACATTAGAGTTTACTCAAGGTATTTTTTACTTGATGACACCAACTGGGGAAAAAACAATTTACATAGAACGACCAATCAAATGAGTAAGCACTACATGACCAACATCGATCTAACTACGTGGTTCACACATCGATATATAAAGCGACACTTTGGAGCGGGACTCGGTCTGCAAAGAGTACATCAAAACGCAGTCATGGCGTATTTGTGGACGTTTTTGCTGATTGCCGCTATTGTCATTCCAACAGGTATTTCCATTACATTTTAATTAGACCAAAAGTTTGCGCATATATACTGCGTTTTTAAATAGAACTAAAATTTGCAAACTGTTTGTATTTATTTGTTTCATTCGCTTTGCGTCTTCAAATATATGGTGTTTTTATGTCTAAACTGTAACGTTATATGAATATTTCCAGCCGCACGGCTATTTTCAATTAATAGGAAAATCTTTTTTGAAAATAATTAAATAGATTTTATTCCTAAAAATAAACATAACTAAAAGAATCCATTTTGAAACATGTTACACATTCAAGCGCGAATATTTAACTTAACGAATTGTTATTAATACATGTATATTGAATGGTAAAAATACCCGTTCCGAGGCAAAAAAAGCGAGACATTTTTCTCTTGATAGCAGCGGTGTCCTCAAAAAATATAATTAATATTCATCCTTACTACTGAACAAAAAATACACGAATTTGGCGAATTTCATAATACAAATTATATATGTGATCTCTCCTTTTAGAACCATTGGCACATTACTCTATTACTCATTCATGATAATGAATTGTATAGATTCCCAAATTCCGGGTAGCTCAGTCCGTTCAATGAATAAAACAGCGTTTTCACAGTTTCATTTGTATATTTCTATTGATCTTGTTGTTGTATAATGGTATGTACATGTATGTATGTTTGTTCAGCACAATTGTTGATCTTGCTGACATGGGATATATGTAACAATACAAATTCACACGCTCACACTAGGTGATAGTTGATTTATCTAGAAAGACAAAATGTAACATCTTCAGACGGAACAATTGCTCCTTCAAAACCTGTTCATGAAGTGATTGAATGCAAAGGTGTGATCAGCTGACTAGTATAAAATCGTTTGACCATGACTACCTTGGCGAGACGTTTAAGCATTTTTCATGAAGTGATAAATGCCTGAAAAGTAATGAAATTAAGAACAACTTTTGTTTATAAAGTGTTCAAGAATTGTTCATGAAATCTATACAAACAATTCGTAATGAAGAATTCATGCCAATATTCTGAATAAATGTATTTCATGAAGAATTCATGATTTGTTTTGTTCCGAATTTTAATGTCCTATTTTCTGTTCATATCCATGCCATTAACAATTCATGAATAAACATGCATGGAATTTCATGAAAAAAGCATTTATAGCATGTCTTGAATATTTCATGAAGAAAGCCTAAAATGTTAAGCTCTTGCAACATATTTTCTCTTAGACATTAAAATGGTTACTACACAAAACATAAGAATTTCACTATGCACTTCCCTAATGAAAATTTCAGGAACTAAAGTTAAAAGTTCAAACAATTGCCTATATTTATTTGTAGACTATTAATGACATTAATAGACATGAATATAAACTAATAAAACATACCGGGTAAATAAATGATGCATAAATCATATGTCAAGAAAAACATTTGCATTACAATTATGAAGAGTTTATGATAGGATTATTTACATAAAACAATGACAACAAGACAGATCTTTCATACTCGTAATAGCCAAGTAAGATATTGTCACTTGAGAAGAACGATGCTCTATCTACCATTTTCAAAAGTTGGAGTAAATCGCGTTCACAGTTTTAAATGCCATTTTCTCTTTTGTGTTTGGGTGTATAACCTCAAGAAATGTATCAGCTTTTTTGCCTTGATAAGTAGAATATGACAGCGTATGTTAAAACATTTTTACTAGAATAATAAAAAATAAACAAGATTTTAGTTTTGGAGATAGAACAGTCTAGTTAAGAATCTTCAAATTTGTAAAAACAGAGTGTTTTTAACTATTATATTGCTTTATGTCCATGAGAAAGAACGCTATAAAGGTTAAAAGTACGTAAAATAGTGGATATAGAGCAAAATATCAATCTGTTATTGAGCCTCAAAGTTCAATGATCACGTGATATTCAAGCTGAACACAGTGATATAAATATCTCGTTTTTTGAAAATTTGGGGATGCCACATTATAATATTCAGGTAGCGATATGTCTTTGGTCTTCTATTTTTTTTAATTATGTTGTTTTCATAATGAAAGCATCAACACAAAATTGTTATGAACATAAATAGCCATTAATTTTGACGAATTGCTTGGATAATCAAGTGAATCAGTTCCAACATTCAATAACACTGTTCTAACCATTTTAATATATGCATCACTCTTCAAGAACATAGCCAGTAACTTCAACAGAAGACAAGAGGTTTTTCTCATTCCCAGTTTGGTGGGCAGTTCATGAGCTCATTTATTCAGTTTTATCTGATGTCATTAAATAGTGCATTCTAACAAACTACCACTTGCCGAATCTGACTGGTTCTTTTCCATTTTGATTGTTTTGAAAAGTTCTAACTCTTAGAACCACAGTCACCATCTATGAATGTTTCAGTTGTTCAGTTCTGAAATTGAAAAATGTATTCAAGTGAATTTTCACTTGTTTGTAAACATACAGAAGAACTACGAGTTGAATAAACATACAGAGGAACTACGAGTTTAATAATATTATCTTCTAATTTGGTCTCTCTGATAAGTATGTCTCTTTTTTATTATGAAGTTTCTCTTCGTCACTTGATTTTGTTCTTTTTATCTTTCCCATTCTTTGGTCGATTACTGTCGACCATGGGGGTCTTCTCTTTGTTTCCTCCTTATTGTTCTCAGTTCAGTGTCATTGGCTGACCTGCTTCCGTAGCTTCTAAGATGTTAATGTATATGGCTGGTGACGTTTGATAGTAGTCTATATATATTGGACTACAAATATTTTTTATCGCCTCATTATCTATAGTGTTGGTGTCCTTTACATTGTCCTGAGGATACCTACTTATCATATTTGCGTCAACATTAGAAATCCTGGTCGATAGAATATGTTATATTCTCCTAGAGCCGCCGTCACTTTGTGTTCAGTTGCGTCTATCTTCGCTTTAGTAAGGACATATGTTAGTGGATTGTTGTCAAAATTGTTTTCTAACAAGTAGTCGCTGAATTTCTCAGTTACTGCTCATTTTAGAGCCAGGAATTCAAGTTTATTAGCTGAGTATTTCTTTTTAGATTTTGACATAGATCTTGAAGCATAAGCCATAACCCTTTTCTTATCTTCTTGTTTTTGATGTAATACTTCTCCAAGACCTTGACTTGACGCGTCAGTGTGTAGTACCTTTCGTTGAAATATAAATAACACCCCAACACTTGACATAAATAGGTTTCATGGACGTGGAGTTAGGAAATGTACTACAAGTAATACATTGTTTGCAACCTTATTAAATTTCAATTGTTAAATTACAAGTTTCTGGTATATTATTGTCATGTTATTCGTTTGAATACTGCACATATCCAAATATACAAGTCTTTAATGATAAAGGTCCATAATTGTGCTTCAGATATCAATGCGAGACGCCGCAATCAAGAAAGTGAAACAAATGATGAGTCAGAAGGTGCAGGTGGAACTGTAGTTAGTGAAGACAACGGTGAGTAAGGGTACTTTATCGTCGTATCCTAGTTTTGTCCCCCATTTTTGTATATATTTGTATGACTCTAGGCGTTGGGAGGGTTTATGGTTCAGGATCTGGGGAGGGTAGTGCGAGGGTTGTTCGATATGTAATGTGTATTGAAACACAGCGTAATAACGCTTTGCACGATGTCATGTATTTTGATACTTTTTCAACGGTATAAACTGGAGCCTTCAGTTCTTCGCAGTTTTTTTAACTCATGCTCATTTCAATAGAGCCAGTCTTTGACCACTATTTTAAAATTGGTTAGGAAACCGGATGAGAATATTGAAGAAACTAGAGCTTATATAAAAGTTCGCACAAAACTCGGTCGTTCGGTAAAGCAGATTTTTACTGAATTGGAGGAAGTTTATGGGTGTGTTAAGGTATCATATGAGACAGTTCGTTGGTGGAGAAAGAAATGAGAGATGCAACAAAGATACAGCAAAATTTGGACGAGCTTTGACTGTAACAGACAAGACAAAAAGTCAAGGAAATGATTGAAATTGATGGCAGGTACACGATTCGTGATATGGCTAAAGCTTTTGGCATATCGTTATCGCGGATGCATTTTATTTTGAAGCGTATTTTAAAGTTACGGAAGATTTCTGCCAGATGGATTCCCCATATATTGACAGATGACCAAAGAACGGGTACGAGTACAAACCGCTAAGCAATTGCTCAAAATGCTTCCAAACTTCAATCAAAGACAATTTGCAAACATTTTTACTGGTGACGAAATATGGGCTCACTATTTCGAACCGATAAGAAAAATTGGAAACAAAATATGGCTCACCAAACACTCTAGAAGACCTGTAGTTGCCTAAAGGACCATGAACACAAAGAAGGCCCTTTATTGCATATTCTTCTCTTGTGATGCAATAGCCGTGTGCCAAAGGGCAAACATGTTACAGGTCGGTATTACCGAGATGTTATGCTAAAAAGCTAAATAAATATTATGAGAAACGACGCCCTGTGTCAGGATTTAAGCATGTTCGTCTACTACAAGATAATGATCCATTACATACATCGGAGCTTGTGAATCAATTTTTGAAGTCAGAGAAGGTTACTGTCTTGCCACGCTCACCATATTCACCAGATCTAGCCCCATGCGATTTTTCCCTTTTTCAAAACTTGAAAAAAATTTATTTGATCGTCGATACAAGTCCTGCCAGGCCCTTGGTTCAGCCATCAGTCAGTGTCTCAGTGGTATACCTAAATCAGTGTACCGTGACGCATTTCAGAAATGGATTCAGAGATTGAAATTATGTATTTCAAATCACGGAGAATATTTTGAATGGTTGCAATGTTAATTTTTCTATTGGAGTCCTGCCAGGCCCTTGGTTCAGCCATCAGTCAGTGTCTCAGTGGTATACCTAAATCAGTGTACCGTGACGTATTTCAGAAATGGATTCAGAGATTGAAATTATGTATTTCAAATCACGGAGAATATTTTGAATGGTTGCAATGTTAATTTTTCTATTGGAGTCCTGCCAGGCCCTTGGTTCAGCCATCAGTCAGTGTCTCAGTGGTATACCTAAATCAGTGTACCGTGACGCATTTCAGAAATGGATTCAGAGATTGAAATTATGTATTTCAAATCACGGAGAATATTTTGAATGGTTGCAATGTTAATTTTTCTATTGGAGTCGAATGCTTTCGAAATATCGTACACTTCACATATTGAACAACCCTCGTATTTGGGGGAAAGTAGTATGTGTTTTTTTTTGTAAGAATCTTTTTCTCATCTATATCTAAAGTGGAAAAAATAAAATATGTCACAAATATTAAAATATTTCCATTACAATTATACTGCACTATCCACTTGTTGCAACGAAGTTCTATGTAAGTTGAAAGAAACAACATTATCCTGTTACATTGTCCGGAAAGTGCATAAGTTTACAGTAAACTTTTATAGTTTGATTAGCTAGAAAGAATTTTGATAAATAAGAATCCGAACAAACAAGTTAAAGTATATCAGTGTGGACAAAATCAAGGAACTGAAGACAGCAATAAAAGTTCCTGCACTTGCATAATCATTGCTAATTTCCTGTAAAACTAAAGCAATTGACATTGAACAAAATCCCTTTTTCAATTAAACTCCAAGGGAATATTTTTGTTGTAAATGTCGTACGTAATTGTCTATTTTGCTTTCATAAAATAACAAGTGAATTTCTGAGTCAGTATTTGAACTAATGCTCTAATGCTTTTGGTTTTGTCAATTAAAAAAATGTTGTACCATGGACGTAATTACCAGAAACTTGGTGCTTATTATGCTACAACAACTTCCCTATGTATTGCCATGTATAAATCGTAATGAATTGTGAATCATGAATTAACAAATCGTTCATGTGTACATTAACATCTCGTCCAGTCAAGAAACTTTCGTTCAAAGTTGATGCAGCTTAATACCTATGAACAATGAAAAGTGGATAGTGTCTTAAGTCTTCAGGCTTCCAATAACTGAAAACAGAAAAGAAATAATCAAATCAAACTGACAATACATACACAATTTAGGACATTGTTGTATAAGATGATATAGAGCATAGCCTGAAAAGGTTAATATTTTTCATTTAATTGCACCAAGTTTCCAATACAATTGACATCATAAACATACGGTGCCTTATGTTTTTTAGATAAATATTCCAGTGATGTATTCATAGTATTAACACAATTGAAATTTCCATTTTTGATGTCTAACGCAAGCGAAGTTCTATCTAAGATTTTAAGTTTTGGTATGAGGGTCTTTATACAGGTATCGTAACTCCAGCGTCATTTCAGATTATGCTTTTATGCATTTTTATGATAATCAATCATGATCATTGATCTAATTCCAAAATTAAGATCATTTCTGTAATGGATAATTAAAATGAACAATCGTTAAAAGTGAAATGAAGCCCCTTTAACCCTTGGGCTCATATTCAAGAAAATTGGGTTAATTTTTTCTGACAAAAAAGGAAGACATAGCGGCAAGAGAAGCCATTACTCAAGACAGGCAATGGATTCTTTTGCAATGACGTTTTCAAAAGTCGCCTGCTACAGATGTGGGGAAATAAGGTATTATGAGGCAAAGGGCACATATATTTGGAACTTAGGGAAATCTCGATATTTAAACAACGGTTTAGATAAAAAATGGTTTTGATATTTGCGTGGTCTCATTAGCAAGTTAAAGTATAAGGGTGTATTGAAAACCAATGCGAAAAAAATGAAATAATAAAATAACATGAATATATATATTTCATAATACATAATCATGATATTTAAGTGGTCGCTTGGTTAGTTTTACTTTTATAAATAAATGCTTTCGAATGTTAATGTAAAATGTGTCGTAAACCTTTTTAAAAGCAGGGAAATTAGAGAACGATGTCATCAAGGGTTATATAATATCATATTTCCAGGTTAGTAGTTGGTGACTGCTTTTTATAGTTTTTAATAGTGTTTGAATGTTCAGTAAGTTATTTGTACTTTGGACTATTTGTTTTGTGGACCGTATAAACGAGGGTGTTTATAGTTGATATGTGTGTAAAATACAATCGTTTGTAAAGCCTTGTGTTATAGAGGAAGCTATAGGTAGAAATCGCACAAAAGAGGTGAAAATGGTAACGAGGAAAGCGGGAATGGTTTGTTCCAGTTTATATATATACAGCTATCTGATATTTATTATATATGCGCACACAAATATATATGTAATATATGTACAAAATACAGGAAAAGTCTTACACATATAGTACAAATAATAGATAAGGATGGGTTCGTACAGCAATATGAAGTCGGGGAAAACTTACGTCTAATTTCCTATACTGACGTTTTTAGTAAATCAATTACATGTATTATTCATCTGTCCGGAAATTCAGACTCAATGTTACTTGTAACATGAAATTGTTAAGGTATGTTTAATCTAGCATAATGAATTGAAACAACTGTGATTTTATTGATTTACATACAAAATTTGGTTTGAACGCCAAACCATAAAGTATTCTCAGAATTAATTATGCGAATTAAATGTTTTGTATTCCACAGTTTAATTTCGTTTCAATACTTCATACACATACTATTAATTAATAGCGTTTAGAGTTTGTATAATTTTGAGTGTACGGTAATTTATTTGTACATAAGAATATTGGTTTTGTGGACCCCATGAATGAGTATGTTAATGGTTGATATATATATACAATGTAAAATACATTTGTTTATAATGTTATATATTGCAGAGGAAGCTAGAGGTGGAAATCGTAGAAACAGGGATGAAAGTGGTAATAGTGAAAGTGGTAACGAGGAAAGCGGGAATGGTTTGTTTCAGTTTATCTATACGCCTATCTGGTATGAGATTATATGCACATGTTGTACAAATAATATATTAGAATGAGTTCGTATAGCAATATGGAGTCTGGAAAAAAACGCTCAACGTCTAAGTTCCTATATTAATGTTCTTAGGAAGCCAATTAGATTTCCTCTATCCCGAAATTTGAAAACGATTTCTCGTATCATGAAACTGTAACGGTGTGTTAAATTGAACATAATGAATTGCGATTTTATTGTTATAATTCTATGTTTGGCCAGAACGCCAAGCCAAAATAAAATATAATATGTTCTACAATATAATTATGTTACAATATTTCACACTCGCATATAAAGGTTACTAAAAATACGAAGACTAAGATTTTGAATTTGCTTAAAACAAAACAGTCACTGACGACTATAAAACTATTAATATTGAACCTAATTTGAAATAACACTAATATTTCCAAATGTCATTGTATTAAAAATAAATTAGTTCTTGCTTGTTTAATGAAACTTCCATTCCATGTTGGACACACTCCCTCCTCGACTTCACGAATTGGTTCTTTTCTCAGTATATACATTTTGGACAGCTTGTGGTAGGGTATATCTTATAACTTAATAATCCTAAAAAAGAAGATAATCGGAACTTGTGTCAACCTAAAATTTTCTCAAATTTATATGGCGAGGTCGTACGCAAACTTTGTCATTTTTACAAACGACGTCTACTTCAACTACATCATAAATAACCCGATCAGTATGTTCCTCTATAAAAGTTGGGCAGGAAACGCTTTCTATCGTACCTGGTTTGAAAGTAAAATCAACTGCAATTTTCGACATACAAATAAATACATTGTTATTACGATCTCTCAGTTTATGTCAAGCATTTTGTCTGTCCAGATGGCTCCTTGAGGTAACACCTTTACTGTATTATTTGTTGTTGCGCAGCTTCGTGTAATTGCTTGTAGTTTTAATCTGTCTCTACAACATTTCAGTTATTTTCCTACATCCAGTTAATTAAGGCAGTTGGATTCTGTACAACTTGGAATCTTGTTCTTCTTCAATGTTAATAGGCAGAATGCCTTACCTCTAGAGCGTAGTGGGAGGATAGTTGATGTTCTTATATTATATAATGTTTAACGTTTATATGTGAGTGTTCAGTAACCACCGTACAACCCACTCAAACAAAAGAAAAGGCTGACCAACAGAGTCAAACTTCCCCTTCAGTGACACAATTAACTTGCAATAGTACTAATCAAAAGGCTTCGCCTAAGAAAACCAAAACCAATGTTAACAAGGTTGTTTCCACTGAGAAGATTTCTCAGAGGCAGACATCGAAAGAACGTATAGGTCTTACAGATCGGCCAAAAAGGCCGAACGAAACCTGGTGACAACCTCTAACAGATTTGATCCTCTTGAGGAGATCGAATCAATGGAGGACGAAGAGATCGATGCTTCACCTCCAAGGAAGCACTCGTCCTCCAGAAAATGCTCCCCCAGCGTAAATCGGACAGGAGTATTAGTCCTGTAAAGATTCCGTCGTGATTCTGTCTTTTTATAAACATCAACCATGGATAACATCATTCAATGGAACGGTCGTGGTTTAAAATCTAATTATAATGATTTACTACTTCTATTATCTATGTATACTCCCAAAGTGATATGTCTCCAAGAGACCTACCTAACGTCAAATGATAATTTAACTATTAAAAGCTACAGTCTTTCTAACGCCATCTATGATAACAATACGAGGGCATCGGGAGGATCAACAAGTGTTGTTTCAAACTGTGTTCCTCAGCGTCAAATTAAATTAAACACCCACCTACAGGCTGTCGCAGTCGAGGTCACTTTATTGCGGTTTGTTTGTTTTATCTTCCGCCAAACTCAAATGATAATGAGTTGGAAAATTCAATTCAACAACTCCCACAACCCTTCCTTTTGTTGGGCGATTTTAACGCACGTAATCAATTGTGGGGAAGCAAGTCTATAAACGCTAAAGGTCAGGTTATCGAAAAGATAATTGACAATTTACAATTAAGTTTATTTAAGGATAAATCCCCTACCTATTTACATCCAGGTTCAGGTACGTTTACCTGCATAGACCTGTCTTTATCCCATCCTTCTATATTCTTGGATTTTGCTTGGTCAGTTCTAGACGAGCAATTTGGTAGTGATCACTATCTATTACTATTATCATCTAATAACGCAATTCCAGATGCACCTCGCACTTACTTTAAATTTGAAAAAGCCGACAGGGAAAAATTTACAATACTATGCTCGAGAGATCTTACACTAAATAACTTTGACAATGTACATGATCAAACGGATCACTTCACTTCGATATTAAATAAAACTGCTTGCGATAGCATCCCAAAATCTAAGAAAAGTTCTGTGAACAAAATAAAAAAGCCATGGTTTGATGATGAATGTAAGGGAGCCATTCGGAAACGGAAGGCATCACTCCTGAAATTCAAATGCAGCCCTACAACTGATAACCTCGAAAAATACAGAATATTCAGAGCAAAGGCTCGACGAACAATTCATGAATCGAAACGTAAATCTTGGCGGTCATATATTTCAAAAATTAATTCACATACAACAATTCAGAAAGTATGGGACGAGGTCCGAAAAATTAGCGGTAAACACAGAAAACAACCTATTGTACAGTTAAAACGCCATGACGGCACTGACGCTAAAACGGCAAAGGATATAGCTAATACATTAGCTGAAACATTTGCCCACAACTCTTCGTCAGAACATTATTCAGCAGATTTTAATTCATTCAAATCTAAAGCTTTAAAGGAAAACATTAATTTTATTTCTAATAATGACGAAGATTACAATGCATTCTTTAATATGGATGAATTAATGGACTCTATTGATAAAGCTAAATACTCTGCCGCTGGACATGATGGAATTCATTACCAACTTCTGAAGCATTTACCACAGGTTTCACTTGATCTTTCATTGAATATTTTAATGATATCTGGGTAACAGGTGATGTGCCGTCTTGTTGGAAGGAGGCACTCGTTATACCAATCCCTAAACCTGGGAAAGACCATTATGACCCTACTAATTACCGCCCTATTTCTCTCACTTGTTGTATTAGCAAAACTTTCGAGCGAATGATTAACACTCGTCTTGTTTGGTACTTGGAATCTAAAGGAGTAATAACTAATTTTCAATCTGGTTTCCGTAAACAGCGAAGCACTAATGATCATCTTGTCCGACTTGAATCTTTCATTAGAGAAACTTTCATTAATAAACAACATTTAGTATCAATTTTCTTTGACCTTGAAAAGGCTTATGATACGGCGTGGAAGTAGGGCATCCTCAAAGAGCTTAAAGATGCTAGTTTAAATGGGAGACTACCCTTGTTTGTTTCAAATTTTCTATCAAACCGTAATTTCCGTGTCCAGGTTGGTTCCTCTTTATCAGAGAACCACCAACAGGAACAGGGAGTTCCACAGGGCAGCATCCTTTCGATTACACTTTTGATGTTACCGTTCGAAAAGCATGCGTACTACAACAGTACCTTGATAAGATCCAAAAAATGATTTTACATTTTCAAAATCCGAAACGCACTGCGTACACTTTTGTCGTCTGCGAAAGCCACTCAATATTCCAGAACTATACATATCCAGCTCGAAAATATCTGTTGTACCTGAAGTAAAATTTCTTGGTGTCATTTTTGATAAAAAAATTGCCTTTCATACACCATACTGTCGGTTTGAAAATCGAGTTCAAAAACTCTGCCATTAATTGGATAAGAAGTTGCGATATAGAGATGCAACTTTTAATTGTGATTGGTTAGTAAGAAGTATGTTTTCTTTCGTTAACATAGTAATTTAAATCGGACAATTTAAAATATGCTGTAGTTCAATAAATTGCGTTAAAATGTACTTAAAAAATGACCCCGGAATGGATAAATTTCAGCAAACATTATCAATTTAACCTCTTATTTCAATATTATGCTAGCGATACTAAGTAATGTATCGATTTATTCTAATTTGTACCTTACGGAGCCTCTTACAGCGCTGTCCCCTGGATGATTCTCGCAGATAATGTAAAGTCGATAAGGGGGACAGTTTTTATCGCGATAAAAGGCTGTTTTTGCGCCTTCGGTTAGATGTTTTTATTGCATGATATAAAAGTATAATATTTAATCTTTGTAAATAACTTAAAATATTTTTGAACGTTTTTTACGTATTAAGGCACGTTAAGGTGAATATAATCGAGCATAATGAATTGAAACAACAGCAACTTTATTGTTAGCAACAAAATTGAACGTCAAACATAAAAGATATTCTCAGAGTTAATTATGCGAATGAAATGTATTATATTTACAATATAATTATGTTACAAAATTTCATACACATGCTATTAAGAAATGGTGTTTAAAGTTTGTAAGCGAGTGTTCAGTAAGTTACTTGTACATTAGACTATTAATCCTGTAGACCTTATGAATGAGGATGTTTATAGTTAGTACTTGTACAAAATACATTTTGCTTGTAATGTCCTATATTACAGAAGAAGCTAGAGGAGGAAATCGCAGAAACAGAGATGAAAGTGGTAATAGTGAAAGTGGTAACGAGGAAAGCGGAAATGGTTTGTTTCAGTTTATTTATGCACCTATCTGGTATGACATTATATGCCCATGAATACATAAAAATTGAAGGAAAAGTCTTACACATGATGTACAAATAATATGTTAGAATGAGTTCGTATAGCAATATAGAGTCTGGAAAAACTCACAACGTCTATGTCTCTGTGCTAATGTCTTAGTAAGTCAATTATTCTTCATCTATCCGAAAATTTGAAAACGATATTACATGTATCATAGTTATCGGCTCCTTATGGAAGTGTAAGTTAGTACTGGTTAGTACACACTTCAGGAAAACTGGTTAGATGAACCGCTCGTCGTATATAGCTGAAAAATTGTTGGAAAACGGCGTTAAACCCCAGTGACAATAAGTCACATAAAAAACAAACGAAACCGTATCATAATACTTAAAGAATTGAAACAACTGCGATTTTATTGTTAACAACAAAATTGAACGCCAAATATAAATGGTATTCTCAGAGTTAATTATGCGAATGAAATGTATTATGTTTTACAATATACTTATGTTACAAAATTTCATACACATGCTATTAATAAATGGTGTTTAAAGTTTGTATCCGAGTGTTCAGTACGTTGCTTGTACATTACACTATTAATCCTGTAGACCCTATGAATGATTATTTTTATAGTTAGTACTTGTATAAAATACATTTTGCTTGTAATGTCCTATATTACAGAGGAAACTGGAGGTGGAAACCGCAGAAACAGAGATGAAAGTGGTAATAGTGAAAGTGGTAACGAGGAAAGCGGAAATGGTTTGTTTCAGTTTATTTATGCACCTATCTGGTATGAGATTATATGCACATGAATACATAAAAATTGAAGGAAAAGTCCTACACATGATGTACAAGTAATATAATTATTAGAATGAGTTTGTATAGCAATATTGAGTCTGGAAAAACTCACAACGTCTATGTCTCTATACTAATGTTCTTAGTAAGTCAATTATTCTTCATCTATCCGGAAATTTGAAAACGATATTATATGTATCATAGTGATCGGCTCCTTGTGGAAGTGTAAGTTAGTACTGGTTAGTTCACACTCAGGAAAACTGGTTAGGTGAACGGTCGTCGTATATATAACTGAAAAATTGTTGAAAAACAGCGTTAAACCCCAATGACAATAAGTCACATAAAAACAAACGAAACTGTATCATAAAACTTAATGAATTGAAACAACTGCGATTTTATTGTTAACAACAAAATTGAACGCCAAACATTAAAGATATTCTCAGAGTTAATTATGCAAATGGAATGTATTACGTTTTACAATATAATTATGTTACAATATTTCATATGCATGCTATTAATAAATGGTGTTTAAAGATTGTATCCGAATGTTCAGTACGTTACCTGTACATTAGACTATTAATCTTGTAGTCCTTATGAATGAGAATGTTTATATTTAGTACTTGTATAAAATACATTTTGCTTGTAATGTCCTATATTACAGAGGAAGCTAGAGGTGGAAATCGCAGAAACAGAGATGAAAGTGGTAATAGTGAAAGTGGTAACGAGGAAAGCGGAAATGGTTTGTTTCAGTTTATTTATGCACCTATCTGGTATGAGATTATATGCACATGAATACATAAAAATTGAAGGAAAAGTCTTACACATGATGTACAACTGATATATTAGAATGAATTTGTATAGCAATATAGAGTCTAGAAAAACTCAAAACGTCTAAGTCCCTATACAAATGTTCTTAGTAAGTCAAATATTCTTCATCTATCCGAAAATTCGAAAACGATATTACATGTATCATAGCCACGACCGTGTTCCAGCGTTTAGTGCGTTGGATTTGTGAACCCGGAGATCCGGGTTCGAATCCCGGTCTCGGCAGGTCGCACCATTGTATAAAAATTTGACAAAAAATGTCGATTTTCCTCCATATGTGAAGAAGTTGTTGGCTCCTTGTGGAAGGGTAAGTTAATACTGGTTAGTACACACTCCAGGAAAACTGGTTAGGTGAACCGGTCCTCGTATATAACTGAAAAATTGTTGATAAACGGCGTTAAACCCCAGTGACAATAAGTCACATGAGAAACAAACGAACCTGTATCATGAAACTGTTAATGAATTGAAACAACTGCAATTTTATCGTTAACAACAAAATTGAACGCCAAATATAAAAGGTATTCTCAGAGTTAATTATGCGAATGAAATGTATTATGTTTTACAATATAATTATGTTACAATATTTCATACACATGCTATTAAGAAATGGTGTTTACAGTTTGTATGCGAGTGTTTAGTAAGTTATTTGTACATTAGACTATTAATCCTGTAGACCCTATGAATGATTATGTTTATATTTAGTACTTGTATAAAATACATTTGCTTGTAATGTCCTATATTACAGAGGAAGCTAGAGGTGGAAATCGCAGAAACAGAGATGAAAGTGGTAATAGTGAAAGTGGTAACGAGGAAAGCGGAAATGGTTTGTTTCAGTTTATCTATACACCTATCTGGTATGAGATTATATGCACATGAATACATAAAAATTGAAAGAAAGGTCTGACACATGATGTACAGATAATATATTAGAATGAGTTCGTATAGCAATATAGAGTCTGGAAATACTCACAACGTCTATGTCTCTATACTAATGTTCTTAGTAAGTCAATTATTCTTCATCTATCCGAAAATTCGAAAACGATATTACATGTATCATAGTTATCGGCTCCTTGTGGAAGTGTAAAAAGTACTGGTTAGTACACACTTCAGGAAAACTGGTTAGATGAACCGCTCGTCGTATATAGCTGAAAAATTGTTGGAAAACGGCGTTAAACCCCAATGACAATAAGTCACATAAAAACAAACGAAACTGTATCATAAAACTTAATGAATTGAAACAACTGCGATTTTATTGTCAACAACAAAATTGAACGCCAAACATAAAAGGTATTCTCAGAGTTAATTATGCGAATGAAATGTATTATGTTTGACTATATACTTATGTTACAAAATTTCATACACATGCTATTAATAAATGGTGTTTAAAGTTTGTATCCGAGTGTTCAGTACGTTACTTGTACATTAGACTATTAATCCTGTAGACCCTATGAATGAGGATGTTTATAGTTAGTACTTGTATAAAATACATTTGCTTGTAATGTCCTATATTACAGAGGAAACTAGAGGTGGAAATCGCAGAAACAGAGATGAAAGTGGTGATAGTGAAAGTGGTAACGAGGAAAGCGGAAATGGTTTGTTTCAGTTTATCTATACACCTATCTGGTATGAGATTATATGCACATGAATACATAAAAATTGAAAGAAAGGTCTTACACATGATGTACAGATAATGTATTAGAATGAGTTCGTATAGCAATATAGAGTCTGGAAATATTCACAACGTCTATGTCTCTGTGCTAATGTCTTAGTAAGTCAATTATTCTTCATCTATCCGAAAATTCGAAAACGATATTACATGTATCATAGTTATCGGCTCCTTGTGGAAGTGTAAAAAGTACTGGTTAGTACACACTTCAGGAAAACTGGTTAGATGAACCGCTCGTCGTATATAGCTGAAAAATTGTTGGAAAACGGCGTTAAACCCCAATGACAATAAGTCACATAAAAACAAACGAAACTGTATCATAAAACTTAATGAATTGAAACAACTGCGATTTTATTATCAACAACAAAATTGAACGCCAAACATAAAAGGTATTCTCAGAGTTAATTATGCGAATGAAATGTATTATGTTTTACAATATACTTATGTTACAAAATTTCATACACATGCTATTAATAAATGGTGTTTAAAGTTTGTATCCGAGTGTTCAGTACGTTACTTGTACATTAGACTGTTAATCCTGTAGACCCTATGAATGAGGATGTTTATAGTTAGTACTTGTATAAAATACATTTGCTTGTAATGTCCTATATTACAGAGGAAACTAGAGGTGGAAATCGCAGAAACAGAGATGAAAGTGGTGATAGTGAAAGTGGTAACGAGGAAAGCGGAAATGGTTTGTTTCAGTTTATCTATACACCTATCTGGTATGAGATTATATGCACATGAATACATAAAAATTGAAAGAAAGGTCTGACACATGATGTACAGATAATATATTAGAATGAGTTCGTATAGCAATATAGAGTCTGGAAATACTCACAACGTCTATGTCTCTATACTAATGTTCTTAGTAAGTCAATTATTCTTCATCTATCCGAAAATTCGAAAACGATATTACATGTATCATAGTGATCAGCTCCTTGTGGAAGTGTAAGTTAGTACTGGTTAGTACACACTTCAGGAAAACTGGTTAGATGAACCGCTCGTCGTATATAGCTGAAAAATTGTTGGAAAACGGCGTTAAACCCCAATGACAATAAGTCACATAAAAACAAACGAAACTGTATCATAAAACTTAATGAATTGAAACAACTGCGATTTTATTGTCAACAACAAAATTGAACGCCAAACATAAAAGATATTCTCAGAGTTAATTATGCGAATGAAATGTATTATGTTTTACTATATACTTATGTTACAAAATTTCATACACATGCTATTAATAAATGGTGTTTAAAGTTTGTATCCGAGTGTTCAGTACGTTACTTGTACATTAGACTATTAATCCTGTAGACCCTATGAATGAGGATGTTTATAGTTAGTACTTGTATAAAATACATTTGCTTGTAATGTCCTATATTGCAGAGGAAACTAGAGGTGGAAATCGCAGAAACAGAGATGAAAGTGGTGATAGTGATGATAGAAGTGAAAGTGGTGACAGTGATGAAAGTGGTGACAGTGATGAAAGTGGTGATAGTGGTGAAAATGACAGAGGTGGTAGGAGGCAAAACAGAAATAGGAACGGTCAGTTCAGCTTATTTATTCTCGCATAACGTATGCTTAGCGTGTGAGAGTATTCGTATTTAGGAAATGATACTGCACCCTAGCCATAGATTGCTGAATGTATTGTGAGATCTCATACAGTCTCAAAACAAACCTTGATTTCACGTAATTATGCACCTAGGTTTTAATTAAAATATTGTGGGTACTAGGCTTATGCAGTATGATATAAAAAGACTGGAGTACAATAAAACCTACGTATGAATACCACATCAGAGAGAATAAAAAGTTTGTCTTATTTGATATGGAAAGTTTATTCATGGATGGGAATAGAGGTTGAATAGAATGTTGCCAATAATGCCACTTATTGATTCATTAGTAGCATAAAGATATAGGAAAGGTGCCTTGACTCATCTTTACTTTAAACTGTTTTCTAGGACATGAAAAAATGTAATTTATTAATTATATAGAGGTCTAAACGAAGCCTCTCTCATACACTTTTGGTCAAGCTCCAAAAGTTTTTTTTCACTAACAGAATGTAGCAAAGCTCCAAATTTTATGCAAAAATGATTTTGTACGTAGAATTTATTTATTTATATTCGTGAAGTTTATTTAATTATATGACTTGTATATGACAGTTCTAATAAGAATTATGAGACACTGTCAAAATAATACAATGTAACCCCTGAAAACCGGACTCCCTGAAAACAGGGATACTCAGAAAATCAGACATACGGTCCAGTCTGAAAGGGGTGCGGGTTTCAGGGGTTACCCTGTACTTACATTCAAAATATAACTTCATGTATTTTAATGTGTTACATTAACTATAAGAATTATACTTTAATAAATATATAATGATTATAAAGTAATAAAATCAATTACCTCAAATCGTTAATACAATCAACCGTAAAGTTGTAAGTTTCCATTTATTTAGATATATGCTTCAATTTCAGTTTCTTGTAATTTTCATGCCACTTTAATGTGTTACATTATTAGTCACATGAGAATGGTTTCAATAAAAAATCCTATACTTCACAGAAAATGATGAAAACAGGAGGGGCCGTAGGGGCCGTAGGGGCCGTAGGGGTCGCAGGGGTCGTGGAGGTCGTGAGGACTGTGAAAACTGTGGGGAAAACGCCGAATGTGACAGACTAGGCCAATGCCAGTGCAACTCTGGCTTCCATGGGGACGGTTACACATGTAGCAGTATGTAATAATATATATTTTATTTACGTGTTGTTCAGAGGCACATGTGTCGTCTTAATGAAAAGCAGAGTTTGATTTGGGTGGATTAGAGAAGAGCAGAAATGTGGAATTTTAAATTTGGTTCGATATGATCAAAATTTCGTCATAAGCGAGTACGCCATTACTAGAATTTGTATATCGTCACTTAAGAAGAACGATGCTCGATCTACCATTCTCAAAAGGTGGAGAAAATCGTGGTCAAAGTTTTAAATGCCATTTTCTCTTTTGTGTTTGGGTCTATAAACTAAGAAATGTATTAGCTTTTTTGTCTTGATGGGTAGAATATGACAATATTTTTTATAGCATTTTTCACTAAAATAATATAAAAATAAACAAGATTTTCAGTTCGGAGATAGAGAAGTCTAGTGAAAAAAATTCAAATATGTGACATGAGTATAGCTATTACATTGCTGTATGTGCAGGGGAAAGAGCCCTATAAGAGTTATAAGTATGTAAAAATAGTGGATATAGAGCAAAATATTGGTATTGAAATTTGTCATTAAGCCTCAAAGTTCAATGATCATGATATCCAGGTAGATCTCCTCAAGCTGAACACAGTGATATGAATACCTCATTTAAAAAAATGGATATAGAGCATGATAATAGTCAGGTAGCGATATACGTGTATAAGATAAAATTATTTCTATGCTACTACGGAAGACTTCATGTGTTCGGCATATATCCAGTATGCGTTTATTCATGTACTTTTTACGGTGTACCAGAAAGACCAAAGTTCTATTTTAGGTGATTTAACGGTTCCATTCAAAAAACGTATTAATTTAACCATTAGGGGACTAGCACGTTGAAGGGATGTGTATAATGGTTAGGCCTAAAATGACCACACGGACCAAAACACCTATAATTATCATATACAGCAGCAGCAGCAGCAGCAGAAATAACAACAACATAATTTTCGTCTATTCATCAAATCTCAATAAGTACACTCCTACAATTAAAGTCAAAGCTGTGTCAAATAAAGATACCCTGTGAATAAAGGCCATTCTTTTAAAATCCATCTCTGATTTTTAAGAACAAACTGACCTCCGAATAAAGGCCACCTGTTAATAAAGGCCACATTTTGTCTGTCTCAAGGGTGGCCTTTGTTAACAAGTTTGACTGCATATCATCTGTTGAACTAACTCGCTGGTTATTGTGTTGCAGAGGGATGTGCGTGCACGGCGTCAGGAGATCCCCACGTTACAATGTTTGATTATGAAAAAAGAATAGATTTTCAAGGGTATTGTTCCTACACTTATTCGATGCGGGACGAAGCAAATCGTCCAGAATGCAACTATAGGTAAATTTTATAAGATACATTTTTAACTTACCAGAACCGAAGGTTCAGGGTGAGCTGTTAGGATGGGTAGGTGGATGCTTCGGCGTCCGTCGTCCGTCGTCTGGCGTCAACAATGGTCTTCTCCTCAGAAACTACCAGTCGGATTTACTTCAAATTTGCTGTGCAGAAGCCTTTGACGTTCTAACTGCAATTTGCTCATATTGTACCGGTTGACCCCTTTTAGGGGTCACTAGGGCTAAAAATAGAAAAACCTTTAATCATCTACTTCTCATGAACCAATGGATGGATCATCTCCAAACTTGGTTTTTAGCATCTTTAGATAGTGTTCTATCAGATTTGCGAAAAAAATTGGTTGGCCGCCATTAGGGGCCGCTAGAGCTAAACATAGAAATACCTTTAAAGACGATTTCGGTAGTTCGTAACGCGCAACATTTCTGCACATAAGGGAGATAATAAAGCTCTTCACGGAGGAAACACTTGCATAGTTTTCGGACAACTAACGTATCCGCGAGCGCGCTAAATACGCAACCTATAATGTGTGCTCTATTATTTAATAGTGACTAATTTATGTGAAACACTACATGTACAGTTCAAAATTGAATTACTTCATAAGACTGTAATGGAGGTTCATCATTTATTGCAAATATTTGTTGATGATGTAGCTGATATTAGGACTCTGAGCTAACATTACCTCAAAGACTCATTTGTTTTTTAAAGTGAAATATGTGGTTCAAAAATGTTCTAAGATATATATAAAAACTAAAATTTTTTATTGGATGATAAACAGAAAACTACACTTTATTAACTTCATATACACATTACAAAATCTAACTGAAATTGGCAAATATTTGTTGACAATGCATCAGAATTTAGAAGTTGGAGGTAAAATTAGCTCAGTAACCCCATTTTTTATCTCTGAAATGTGTATATTAGACATTGTTCTACGATATAAATCTGAATTAGAAAGTTTTATTGGAAAATAGGCAAAATCTTTATTAACTTGATATGAATATTTTTGATGTTAATCATATTTGTCGACTACTTTTGACAATATAACTAAAATTCAGAGTTGAGACTGAAATTAGCTCGGTAACTTCATGTTTTTATTACTGAAATATGTTTATCAGACATTGTTCTAAGATATATATTAAAATTAGAAAGTTTTGTTGGAAGAATATCGGAAAAGGGGGAATAAAAGATGAAAAATAATATTTTTTTTGTCAAAATTGCAACCCATTTTTTCATGCATGCAGTTGAAAATAAAAACATAGTATGACAGAATTAAATCATTTATGGTATAAATTGTGTTAAATTAACACAATATATGCCAAATGAATACTTACATGTAAAAACAGTGTGTTTGAGCATGATTTTATCATGATATAACAGTAATAGTATGTGTTTAGCGATAAGCTCTTTGTACTAAAAAACAGCTGCACACCTACATAAAGTATAAGCTGTTATCTCGAAAACGAGTTAGGTGACCCCTGTTTTTCTTTCCATTTTTGGATTTGTTATACTTTTTTCTATAAAATATGAAAAAATGATCACTTTTCCTTGAATAAAACAAAATGCAGAAATCGTCTTTAAACGTCTTCTTCTCATGAACCAGTGGATGGATCATCACTAAACTTGGTCTGTAGCATCCTTAGATGGTCCTTTCTCAAGTTTACTCAAATAAATTTGGTCAGCCCCTTTTATGGGCCGCTAGAGCTAAAAATATAAATACCTTAAAATGACTTTTTCTCTTGTTTCTATGGATGGAGTATTACCAAACTTGGTTTTTAGCATCTTTAGATAGTGTTCTATCAGATTTGCACAAATAAAAATGGTTGACCCCAATTAGGGGCCGCTAGAGGTAAACATAGAAATACCTTAAAATGACTTTTTTCATGAACCAGTGGTTGGATCATCACCAAATTTGGTCTGTGGCATCCTTCAGTCATCACGAATATTCCTTTGTAGTATCCTTGATGGTCCTTTATCAAGTTTATGTCACTGTACGCTGATTTGGGCGCAGTAATAAGGTACTGATGAATGGCAGATCCAAGTGCCTGTCGGGACTTGTATTTCCGCACAGCAAGAAATGATTTCAATTTCGGAAACAAAAAGAAATCACATGGGGCAAGGTCTGGGGACTACGTGGGGGGAGGCAAAACAATTACTTTTTCTTTCTTCAAAAACACCGTAACTATCGCGGAGGTATGAGCGGGGGCATTGTCATGTAGAAGACGGATATGTTTAAAACCAGTGGCAAGGCGTCGTTTCTGATAATTCTTTTTCAGTTTCGTCAGTAGTACGTCTTTGTAGTACTTTCCAGTGATGCTTTTGCCCTTTTTCACAGGCACATTTGTTGCGACTGCTACACCAGTGAAGAAAATTGCATACAAAACCTTTTTTACACTCAAAGACCGTTTGCTGTGTTTAGTGGCCCAGATCTAGTGCTAACCTTTCTGACGAGCTCAAAATAATGGACCCAAGTTTCATCAACTGTTACGACATTGGCAAACTGCTTTTTGTCATATTTTGGAAACATTTGAAGCAGCTTTTTGGCCGCTTTAACCCGTTTCCTCTTTTGCTCATCAGTCAACAAATGTGGCACCCATCTAGCAGAAATCTTTCTGACTTTCAAATGATTCTTCAAAATAAAGTGAATCGCTGATAGTGATATGCCTACCTTTCGTGCAATATCATGAACTGTAAATCTAGCATCTCATTCAATGATTTCCTTTATTTTGGAAACGATTTCTTTACGAGATGCAGATTTGGGCTTACCTGATTTCGGTGCATTTTTTATGGACTCTACACCTGGCTCAAATTTCTTTTTCCACCGCCTAACTGTGTCATAAGACACACAAGAAGGTCCATAAGCAGTAGAAAGTTCAGTCATCAGCTGCTTCAAAGAACAACCAAGTTTTGAGCGAGCTTTGATGTAAGCCCGTATTTCATCTTTCTTGTCTACGCTTCTACCAACCATTTTAACTACAGTGGTCAATGACTGCGTGCATTCAAATGGCAAATTTTATGTCTTACACTTAGTCTTATATGTACATTTATACACCGTTGTGTAGATATTGAATTACCGCATACATGTATGTATTGGTTTTTATCGTGCCTCACGTGGATATCGAGATCGAGGACAATAAGCAATTAATTTCGAACATCCCTCGTACATGTGAAATTCCTTTTTTTTAAAAAATCTTTTCGAGCATAGTGACGAATGCTCGCGGAAACCGATTCCCGCCAGAACTCATCGTATGTTCTTAGACGCTCAAAAACAATGAAAAAAAAAATGTAGCACCCGTTTAGAACTACTTTTACGATGGCGGAGTCGTTGTTAGCATTGAAGTAATTGTACACATTTTAGTATAAATGCTGTGTCTCGTTTTTGTTTTAAATCATGTTGACTGATTCATATTGCATACTTTTTATAGGGTAATACTAAGACAAAGGCATCCGCCTCGAAAATTACATGTCACAGTTACTGTAATGGTCGAGGTTGTACTTAGCAATGGCGAGACTATCCAAATAGGTCCAAAGAATAATTATGATGAAAGACAAGTTTTGGTAGGATTATCCATTTTTGTGTTGTGTCTTCTAATGAGATAAATTTACAATTATGATACTTTGTACAATGAATTTTTATTCCCAAAATTACAGTCTAATGAAAGGCGTAATGTAGTTGCGCATTTCTGTTTGTAATTATGTACTTATTGGCGTAAATTTTTATTATTGAATGGAAAGATTTTGTAATAGTATTGCAATAGCACGAGATGGTTAACTAGCATAAGTGTGGTTTTGAGAACAAGATTTTCATATTTCAGTAGTACCTGTCGTAAAGACCAACAGAGTTAAAAAAGCATGCGACATTGTAACTGTTTTTACAGCTATTTATACATGTATTTATAAACGGCCTTTATTCAGAGGTGTAAATTGTCATCTTTGTCATTTTGTATGAAAAAAACCGTGAGGAATGTTATATAATTCATTTATTTGGCAAGATATGTTCCAGTTCAAATTTATTTTATTTGTTTCTTCAGATCAACGGGGTATTGAGTGAGGCATATTACGTAGCAGGCGACAATTCCACGTTAGAGGTGATAAAGGGCAAGTACACCGTGACAACCCCGTGTAACGTAATAGTTACTTACGACCTCCAGCACAGAATGACGGTATTTGTACCGGATGATTTGGGGACGGACATTTCTGGATTGTGCGGAAATTGTACGTTTTTTTTAACTAATCTCAATTCCATTCTCTGTGTTCGTATATTTTATTTTTGTTTTTAAGAACACGTGTTACGTAATACTATAAACAGTAGTTACGTGTTAATATTTTGTTCCAATGACTTTAATAGGAACATTTTGTTATGTTTCCATTTTTTTTGTAACCGAGCAATGTTACGTCACGGACTATTTTTTAAGCTGAGGAGTACATAGAGCGGCTTGTTGAAAATGTAGTTCTTATTGTTCTCGGGAAAAAAAATTAAAAAAAGCAAAATATTTTTCGTGATAAGACAATCGAATTAATAGATATTTTTCCCATCTTTTATCCGTGGATTTAGTATGGATCAAAGGTCGCTTGCGCAAGAATTAAATTACGATTCCGAAGCACGTGTGAATTAATCATCCGCAGCTGTTAGCCTAATTTGATTAACCGCGAAAAAAAACTTGTATTGATTCAGTTTAGTAATATTATAACTTCGGGTAAAAAACATATAAACGACAATATTTGTGCTTTTGTATGGCTCGAATAAAAGTACTTGTCATTCTCCAGTACATTATTAGTTGATATAATACAGCAAGCAGACAAAGGAAATATCGAAATATCGAAGGAAATGATCTCATGCTTCGAAAATAGCAAGATAGTGCGAAGCAAATGATAAAACCAAGAAATACCCTTTCGTCGATATGGCTTGTGGCCTAACGCACTTAAATGATTGTTGTTGTTGTTGATATGGGCGGGTTTACACAATTACACAATACCCCGTTAATGAGTAGGTTGTGAAGAAATCCGATTTTTGCGCTTAATGGACTCAGTGACATGGATATAGCGAAGTACAGTAACACCTCTTTGAAAGTGGCGACCACCTCAATATTACGACCACCTTGTTATAAGAACCACTTATTTTCGGACCGGCTATCAGTAACTCCCCTGTAATTCAACTCGATAATGAGACCACACCATTTTTTCGGGTCCCGAAAGTAGTCGCATTAACAAGGTTATATTGTATAGACAAAGATACAGTCATTAGATCGTAACTGGTGAGACGAAAGCAGTTTTAAAAAACAAGGGACATAGTCCTACATTTCCCGAAAGTAACTTTATTTAGTACAGGAAACGTACTAATGATTTAATCGAACAATGCCCCTATATTTCAGGCGATAACATCCAGAACGACTGTCATGGACCGGATAATATGGTTTCTTACCTTAACGCCAGTGGCGATTGTATGGTTCCGGATTATGGTGCAAGCTGGGCTACGTATGATCCGGATTTTCCAGAGTGAGTCGTGTCTAAATACGCACCAAGCTTGATTAAAGCGATTTTATACCTATATACTATCAGAACATCATAATTATGAAAATTTCAAGATCCTTTCACGATTTAGCATTCTTATTTTTTCATCTTTATATTAGATAAGCAGGATTTTCTGACCGTATTGTCTGGTAAAATCTCAAACAATGTAGCGACCAAATCCAGGAACTCACGTCCAATTTTCGCTACTTTTAGTAATCAGTATTTCTATGATAGCAGAAGGGGATGGCAGCAAAGGGATAAAGTTTAAAATGTATCGTTAATTAATTTCAATATTTGAAATTTCGTTTCATAGCTATTAAAATTACTGAATATATAATGTGTTCAAATGTTTCGCTTTAGCTGTATTGATGTGTTGGATGATATTCAAGACGCATGTGTTTCAATGGAGAGCAAAAACCGTGCCCATGAATTGTGCAATAGATTGGATTTCGAAAATGAATTGAACGAGTTTAGAAATGAATTTGAAGCGTACAACCCGAAAATGACTGATGAGCAGGTTCGTTCAATTTAGATACATGTTAACTTAAGACAAGCTTATTTAACTCAAATTGTTCAAAACATGCGTAACGAGCGAAATCTACGATTATTTGTGGACACAAGCAAATATGAAATCGAATCGTGTAATAAATTTGAAACGAAATCTATTGATTTAATTGATGAATAAAGCAACTTGATGATTTATAGATTTCACGCGAGAAATGTACATTAAGAACTGATCGTTTTTGACTCAGTACCTACTTAATAAAAGTATAGCCCCTGAAAACCGGACTCCCCGAAAACCGGAAATCTCTGAAAATCGGGTGATTTTTTAAGTTTCTTTTTTCTATTCTATAATCAATAGTCATCTGAAAACCGGAATTCTCAGAAAATCGGACTTTTGGCCCAGTCCGGAAGGGGTCCGGTTTTCAGGGTTATACTTTACTTGTTTTGATCCGAAATTTGTCGTTTTGCGAACTAAATGCTCCGCCTGGAAGAACTCCATTGAAACTTGATACTATTTTTCTTTGCTCAAGTCCAAAAATGTAAGATGTTTTCAATAATAAACTATACAGTGTATCAATCACTAATTACTACTACAGTGTAAGATCATAAAGAGTTAGCGAGCGGTGTTAGGAAAAAATTATATCACGGTAATTGTGTAATATCCCCACAGAATAATGACCACGTTTAATACAATATTCAGTCCTCACTGACCTGGGCCTCATAAACAGGCCATATTTATTAAAAACTTGCAAGAGATTAGTTTGCATGAATTTTCACATTAAATTCGTGCATTATCATTTTTTTGTGAAAAAAACATTTTCAACATATTGAGAATGTGCGCGCGGTGGTTAATCCGCGCATTGATCTTTGCATGAATACGCGATGATTTGTCCTACTCGAATGTCAAACATACTAAAGTAGTTTACTTTTAAAATAACTAGATAACGCCTTTCTCTATGAGTTGACAAGACAACAGTTTATGAAATACTCAATAATGGCAGAACAAAAGGATTGAACTGATTTACCAGCTTTTTAACAGTTTTATTAGCGACCATGAAAATACATTGATAAATTTGATGAATTGGGTCACAATCTACATACATTCAGTTATATATGGCGGCCAAATGTACTTGGAATTCTAACCAGAACTAATTAACCCTTCCACAAGGAGCCGGCAACTCCTCCACATACGGAGGAAAATCGTCATTTTTGTCCAATTTTCGTAGAAGGGTATAACCTGATTTGAACCCAGATCGCCGTGTTACAAGTCCAGTACACTAACCATTGGACTACCGGCTAGTATCATTACCTGTTTGGAAATTGACTTATACATGTATCCATTTCACACAACAAATTGTATTCTCTTAACAACGTATTTGCTTTATTTCTAATATGCAGAGAGAGGCTGCCAAAAAAGTAGCCATGAATTTGTTGGAAGAATGTGAATATGACGTTTGTGTTGCGTTAGATTTGGGAGATGGTGTGGACGAAACTGTATGCGAATACATGGAGAATCTTGTGAGCGGCATGGCATATGACGGGCTGTACGTTCCTTGCTATAGAAGTCCTTCGTTCTGTCGTACGTTGATACTTTTTTCTGTCGGTTTGAACAATCTAATAGTCATCACGCTAGCAACACAAAATCGGTTCAATAACTTTTTCCCCATGAATGACACTTTTGTAATCAAGTTTTTGTATAAATTTTATACAGTAAAACCCCTGAAAACCGGACCCATTTCGGACGGGGTCAAATGTCCGGTTTTCTGAATATTCCAGTTTTCAGAAAGTCTGGTTTTCAGAGGTTAGTAGGGGTTATATTGTAATAAAAAATAAAATATAAAGTAAAAACATTTTCTGAATTTTGTCAGAGAAATGATTCTTATCAACGAAAATTTGTAAGCGTAAACCAATATTTAGATACCTACAGATTGCAGTCGAATGCAATTTTTGTAGTCCTAAGTGGAGTACAACAGTTACATACGTTTTGAAAACTCTGAAATATAATATATACAACAACTACAACCACAATAACAACAACAACTATTACAAGAACAACAACTTCGACAACAACAACTTCGACAACAAGTACAAAAACAGTAACAACATCTACAACAACTACAAAAAGCACTTCTGCAACAACTACAAAAAAAAACAATTGTAACAACTTCTACAACAACTAAAAACAACTGTTACAACTTCTACAACAACTACAAAAACAAGAACTGTAACAGCTTCTACAACAACTAAAACAACTGTAACAGCTTCTACAACAACTAAAACAACTGTTACAACTTCTACAACAACTACAAAAACAAGGACTGTAACAACTTCTACAACAACTACAAAAAACAAGAACTGTAACAACTTCTACAACAACTACAAAAACGACAACTGTAACAACATCTACAACAACTACAAAAACAACAACTGTGACAACTTCTACTAGTACAAAAACAACAACTGTGACAACTTCTACTAGTACAAAAACAACAACTGTGACAACTTCTACAACAACTACAAAAACAACAACTGTGACAATTTCTACAAAAACTACAAAAACAACAACTGTGACAATTTCTACAACAACTACAAAAACAACAACTACAAAAACAACTTCTACAACAACTACAGCTACTACAACTACAACTACTGCTATTACCATTACAACAACAACGTTAACGGCAACAAAAACAAAAACTGCAATATCAACAACGACTATACGTATATTTACGTCAGTCAGTACAACAACCACAGCAACCGCGACAAAAACTGCAGCAAGAACTGCTACAACATCTACTACATCAACTACAACAACAACAACAACTACAACAACAACAACTATTACAACAAATACAGTAGCAACAACTCGGTCAGAGGGACTCATGAACTAATGCGACACTTATGACTTTTTACAATTACAATTTGTGCTATCAATTTGTTGGTTATGGTATTGCCAAGACGATCTTTGTGGTACAGTATAACCCCTGAAAACCGGACTCCCTGCAAACCAGAATTCTCTGAAAACTGGATGATTTTTCAAGCCCCAATTTTCTCTGCATTATCAGTAATTCTCTGAAAAGTGGATTCCTGTCCAGTCCGACATTGTTCTATTTTCAGGGGTTATACTGTATATGTCTCTTTGATGTTTGTGTCATTTTGCAGCGTTAACATGCAGACAGCACGAAAGGTTCTACTTAAACCTGACATCCCCTGAAATGGCTTGCTATGGACTGGAATCAACGGTGCTTGGACCTTTGAACGAGGAGTGTGGATGTGCTTGTGAGGAAGATTATGTTAGATCCGGAAACGACTGCGTGAAAGAAAGCGAATGTGGTTGTTTTGACGAAGAAACTGAAAAGTATTATAAGGTAATTAGTTTATACAAATTTATTCCATTTTAGCTCGGTTGCGAAACAAGCGATTTTACTTATATTAATCTCGCTCGAGTCCGCTTCCTGGACACTACACAAGTATTGCGTCCGCAAAATGGTATTGTGAAGTTCATGAACGAAACCCTTCGAACATTTTATATACATTTTATATATTTCATGGTTTTACTGTATTAATATATCGCAAAATGATCTCATGTGTGACAAAAGGAAACAAATTAATTAAAAAATAAAAATTTGAGCGTATACCTACCTATTTTTCATAAATAAATGAATTATAAGTCGTCTGGGGTCTCATCTTTGTTTATTGTTTAAAAACGTAGAATTTGTTCTATTTTTTTTTGCAGCATATTGTATGGAAATGGATAAATAACAAAGAAAATAAAATTGTGTAGAATCAAATTTAGTAAATAAAATGATAGATAATAACGGTACATCATGGGTAATAATTGTTATTTTTCCAATCAAACAATTTTCATTTATACTAAAACTTCAATGCAGTTAACAAGGAAATGTCAGAACTATTTACGCTATAAAACCTTACTTTCTACATAAAATCACAGCACCATAGCAAGCATTTTGACCGGTTTTCAAATTGCTCTCTGTACTGCAACTGGCCTTTGGTTATAAAACTTGAGAACTGTCCTCGAGCTCAAATCTCAATTCCATTCTCAAAGTATTATGGTTGAAAAGATAGAGATCATTAATGTTTAAACACATATTCAGGTCAATTGTGCCATCAGAATAATGCATCAATGATATAATCATTGTATTGTCATAATTAACTTCGAAACATTAAAAGGCAAGAAATTATATTTGAGCTCAGAGACCGATCTCAAATTGTTTTATAACCTCGTGGCCTGAGTGTATGACCATATCGATACCAGTGTTGCTTTATTTTTTGTCCCAGGGGGAGTATATATATTGAGGTTTTATCGCTCAAATCCCACATCGGTCCACCTAGGAACTACCCGCACCCAAGCCTCCTTTTGTATTTATTCGATGTTATACGTCCCATCTTAACCTGAATCACCCGCAATAGACTGATACCTCGGTTTCCAAGTTTGCATAAAGGTCCGACGGCAAATCCGAAATCGCGGCAAGTTTCTACGCTGACAGGAAGATAATGACAATCAAACTAGCACGATATGTATTCAGGCATGGAGCTAAATAACAGTTTATACACTTTTTGAAAATAGTCTCTCTATAGGTTTGAACATATATCAAATTATTTCAATTTAACAAGACATGTAACCAAACCAGTTTTCCTACATTCTGTATCAGTATAAATCTTGTTCTTTGCAATTAACTGCAAAATTCTTTCACGAATGGTCAGCATTGGCGTTCGAATGCCTTTAGACGCAATAGTTGAATATTTTGTTATTATACATATATGTTAATGATATACATTTGTTAGCTTGGAGAAGAGTTTTACTCTAACAACTGTGAGATGATGATTTGTGATGACTCAGACGGGGATGGAACACCTACTGTTCGTGTTCAGTATGTACTAGACTGTCTTCCTAATGCATCGTGTCAGTTGAAAAAAAATGGAGTGTATGGTTGTATGTGCGACACAAATTTTGTTAGCGATGGAGATGAATGCAAACGTACGCTCTTTTTTTTAGAAATTAGTACTGTAAACACCATTTTAACAACATCTTCAGTATTAAGACAACCTTAT
This sequence comes from Lutraria rhynchaena, assembly GCA_008271625.1. Taxonomy (NCBI): domain Eukaryota; kingdom Metazoa; phylum Mollusca; class Bivalvia; order Venerida; family Mactridae; genus Lutraria; species Lutraria rhynchaena. The sequence goes on along the minus strand of VIBL01000121.1, from coordinate 1,263,182 downwards.
TATAAAGGGTCTTAATTTTGGACCTGTTCAAATGTACTTTTTCTATTGGGTTTATCGTCGCACCAGATCATGTTGTTCAGCTAACAAAATTTATGAAGAATTATGTATATCTGTGGTGTCGTGTTGGTAACCATTAATTTGTTCAGAGATACATTGCAACTTCTCCAGAGCGGCCCTGTTGAGCAACAACCTCCCTTCAACAACAGCATGTTTTTTTCCCACCGTACTATTTAACTGTGAATTTAACCTCTCTAGAGCAATAACTAAGGTATAATTTTGCATCTCCCAAAGGGCCTTGTTTTGGAGAGTTTGCATTGTATTAGAATGTTCACTGTACCTTTTGTACACCGATCTACTTTTGTTTCAATATACAATGTACCCTAATATGTCTGAGGTTGCAAAACAAACGCCCGATCGTGAATCGTCAAGCTAAAACATACAGTAATTTTTTACCAGAACAAGGTTATCGATTTTCTTGTTGATGCTTGTCGAACATATAGAATGGAAATACAAACAAGCCGATTGTGTAATTAGGACTTAATGGAAAAGAGGGAGTCTCTATTTTTCAATCAATGTATTTAATATTTGTATACTTATTTGTATACAGCGGCATGTGGTAAAAAACAACATCCATGTCATTCCAATGCTGAATGTAAGGTCGTGGACGGGGAAGAGCAATGTGTATGTAAGGATGGGCTGGACGGAGATGGCGTTTTCCATTGCGGAAGTAAGTTACCATAATTTTATTATACAGCTAAACCCAAGTTGATAGGCCACCCTTGGGAATGACAAAATGTGACCTCTACTGACTGATGGCTTTTATCCGATGATCAGTTTTTCAAAGATGACTTTTATTCACATGGTAGCCTTTATTCGGAGTTGTCTGCAAACACAGGTTTGACTGTACTTGCATTGAGATTTAGACCAACAAAATACATTACAGGAGGGAGTTGTGCTAATGCTGTAGCGTTTTCAACATATTGCTGTGTGAATGTTAGTATGCCCAGCACTAATTAGTTCGTGGACTATATCATGGTGTGGTTATTGCTTTGGTTTGTGGATTGAATTTGTTTATGAGAGTCGTTTTCTAGCCGTAATGGTTGGTATGAATATATGAGTAGTGTTTGGTGGTCTGGCTTTTTTCATTTTTTGCGTGATTCTGTGAGTACGTGGGTGTGAGTCATGTTTGTTTGTATCTGTACGGGTAATTTTCCTGGGAATTCGTTGTATACGTTTTATCAATGTTAGAGATTGGTGCAGTATAAATTGTATATCATCACAGATATTTTTATGCCGTATTTTGGACTAAATAAACATTTGTTGGATTATCGATTCAATTATAAGGACTCTTGAAAGGAAAAATTCACTCCCACCAAATAAATGCATATCGGCAAGCTCACAAACCTAGACCATTCATTAAGCAGAAACTCGCAAATGTAATTTATTGAATATATTCTGTGAATTTATGCTTATTCGAAAATTCATTTTATGGCCACAACTATTCAATCACCGTGTGATTAGCAGTACAATTGTGTAACGAACTTACTAAATGACGACTTCATTCCCGTGATTAAAATTTCAGATAAATATTGAATTTATTTGAATTTATGGCCAAAATGTTACCTAGATATTAACAAAATGGATTTTTATGAATGACACCATAGCCTCAAATTGTTTATTAGCTAATTTTCATTTCGACGTTTATATATTATCTTGTGTTATGTCCCTTTAACTGGCGTTATTTCATATCAATTGATGTTATGTCCCTTTAACTTGCGTTATCCCCATTTTAGTAATGTTAACTCCCTGTAAGTGATGTTATATTCCCCTAACTGGTGTTATGTTCCTTTAACTGGCACTGTTTCCCTTCAACTGTACCTTTAATTGTTGGTATGTCCTTTTAAATACAATGTATTCAAAGAAATCGTTTTTTAATGCAATTCTGAACGAATAACGTCACATTTATTAGTCATTGAAAAATAAAAAAATAATTCATTTCCCAAGAATTTTTGAAAGAATTCCCTGTTTTAGAAAAGAAGTGTAAAATAGACAGTATTGTCAAATGTGGGTTAAGAATTTGGTGGCTTATGCTTAAGTTTTACCGTTTCAGAAATGTGTCGTTGTGAAGTATGGAACGGTCCATTCTACAAACGATTTGAGGGTAACCATTTTGAATTCAATGGTCCTTGTGCATATACATTAACGAACGTTGACGACCCTAAATGTGCCATTAATGTATATATCGAGAACATGAATGATGAGTCAACGAGATTAATAAGCAGAACATTGTTCGTATCATTTCCTGATGGAACAACTGTAACAATGGCTCCAGGGAACAATCTTATCGTAAGTGTGCCTATACCGGAAATACATCACACAAATTTACTCTATTTATTATATTTTTGTATATATTTCGATTTTTTTATATCTAAGATATTGTTCTTATGCAATACAGTACAACCTCTCCAGAGCGGCCCTCTCTTGAGCAACAACCTCCCTTCAACAGCATGATTTTTCCAATTGTATGATTTAACTATTAATTTAACCTCTCTAGGGTAACAACCTCTTAACAACAACATAATTCGGCTTCTTCCAAAGGTGTTGGTATGGAGAGGTTGCACTGTAAAATAATATGACACATAAAATATTACCGGACAATAGTAAAACTTGTCTGAAATAAAATGGATTTTTACTTTATTCTTACTCCTGTGTATCATTTATCTTAAAGTATGTACATGTATGTTCACCGTGAGTTTTGATGGCAATAGTATGTCACATTAAACTCTTGAACTAAGGTCTCCTCAAGAAGAAAATAAATTTTATTTTATGCTCTTTTATGGGAATCGACTTTTGATGAATTCCGATTTCAGGGAGTCCGGTTTTCAGGGGTTATACTATACATTTCACTCAGGAAATAAACCTGGATGATAGTTCAGGGTTGTAAAACGTGAGGTCGGTCTCCATGTTCAGATCTCACTTCTGTTCTCAAATTATTTCAGACCAGTATGTAGGTTTGGTATACAGGTAATTGTTTCGATAGATTGACTTGTATGTAGAATGCTGTTTGGAAATAATATAAATCATTTGAATCATAAATAGGCCTGACTTGAAATTATTGAAACACAATATTGAGATCTGAAATTTGGAGACAAGTCTTAAGCTTTGATTATAGCCATGGACCCGTTCCAATGGATGTTTCCTGAGAGTAATTTCAACTGATAATAGTTGGATTATAGTGTATTCTATATAATTATAAAGGTGGATGATCAATTGCAAGTTAGTGGTAGTTATGTACACAAAGACTTCTCTGTGCGATTTAATGGTAAATACTTGGTACTGAATACAGACTGTGGCATTAAAGTCGCGTATCATGACAGCATGGGATACGTGGAAGTGCCTCAAAAGTACGGCGAAACTGCTACAGGTAAGGCTGAGTACAATTAAGCTCACGGGCATCCTCAGAAAATTGTTGGTTTGCATTTAAACGACCGACTCATTTTTTAAAAAAAAACTTACCAAAAATTGATTGAGTATTTATGACTTCTTTTATCATTCATTTCTTTAGTTTTTCGTCTTCAATACTATTATTTAGTGTTAAGAAAAACGTATAAAAGTGCCCACCTACCTACCTCCTACCAACCTACCTACCTACCTACCTACGTACCCACCATTAAAAGTTTAGTAAATGTACATAGGAACCGCAAATCAATATTTTTTAAGGATGACCTTTTTCACATTATTTTATAGAATTTATAGAGTTATTTTCAATACAATAGTCATAATCAACGCAATTTGCGCCGGGTAAGGTCGCATCCATCATGGTGCGAGTCTCCATAACTAAATCCAATTTTTTATTAAGGTTATACGATTCACTTCGGTATTAACTTTACTACACTTATAGCCACCTGTACACGAAGCAGAAATATTACATAAGCATTACAACCAAAGAAAAAATTGATTGATACTATAAGAGCAAATTCAACGCCATAGTTTTGTTTTTAACGAATATCCGTTACGAACCACAAATCTCCCTGAAAGTACAGTTCATACAAAACTCGTCTCTTTAAGCTATCCTCTAAAGTATAACACCGTATCTACAAGAATTTTTGTGGTTTTACCCACAACAACATTACGTAGTATTTACATTCATTGAAGACCACTTTATCGCACTCAACAGTGTCACACATGAAAGAGAATGCTGTGCTGTTTTAATTCCTTATGCGATATTATAGATGGTTTCACATAAGTCCTGAATCATGCAATAAGTACTTAAACGCTTCATAATAAGGTCTCTTTGCTGATTCAAAATGAAATAAAACCTCGTTATCAGGACCACCTTTGGGACACTCAATTTCTGTATTACTATTACTATGGTTACATTTTCGCGTCCGTATAGCGAGGAAATGTTTAAACTCGTCCGACAAAAGTGGTCGTTATAAAAAGTGGTCGCAATGTTGAGTGTGTTGCTATATTAAGTTTTACTGTATCCTGTACGATTTGGTTAATAGCTATGTATTTTATTTTATAAGGAACTTGTGGTCAATGTGACGGAAATCCGGACGCATGGAAAACTAGAGAAATGGTTGATGTATCTAGCTTTCCAGATAGGGTATCCCGTGTTGCAAACAGTTTTCTAGTGCCATCAAAATCAGGATCGGATGAAACGTATGAAGATAACTTATTTAACAAATTCACTGATGGCAAATTTCTACCATGATATAGCTCTATAGCTATCAAGCCACTAGGTTACAAAACTTGAGAATAGTCTCCGAGCTCAAATCTCAGTTCTATTTTCAAAGAATTACAGTTAAACAGACAGAAATAATTAATATTTAAATATACATATATATATATTCAGGTCAGTTATGCTGTCATAATATTATTGTCTGGTGATAATTAGCTTAGGAATATTAAAGGACAATATATGAGATTTTAGCCCAGAGGCCGATCTCAAGTTTTACAACATCAGACCCGGGGTACTAAGTATGTCTTGATATAACGAAGTCTTCTGAAACGATTCCCGATAACCGTAAGTTTAATATAACTTGTAGTCACGACAATGTTATAAATTATCGCGTTACTTCAGCGAGGGCTTGCAATAGCCATTCATTAGTTCTTGGAAAATTATGATATTGATATACATGTATCCACCTTTCCGAGAGGATTGTAAGAAAACTATTAGCATGTTAAGAAAATTTATCTTTTTCGTGAAATTTTTACTGAAACAATTTGCCAGAAAGTGCCACTGTTGCATCTCTTATTTGGTTTTTATGTGTCATTGTCACTGGGTTTTTCAACATTGTTTTAGTTATGAACGGCGACATGTACCCTTTACCAGCTTTCCTCGACTGTATACTAACAAGTCCTTATTACCCTTTCACAAGGAGCCGGCAACTCCTCCACACATATAGAGGAAAATCGACATTTTTGTCAAATTACCATAGAAATGTATGACGTGCCGTGATCGGGATTTGAACCCGGATCTCCGGGTTACAAATCCAGCGCACCAGTCGCTTCTATCACTACACACTTCTTCACACATGGATAATTCTATTTGATGTTTTGTTGTTGTTCAAGAAGTTCAAACCAAGATATTCATCTTGTCCAGACATTTTTCTAAATTCGCTGCACCAAAAACTTATTGTTTTGACAATAATGACTCGTGATTTGTGCAGTGTACAGTCAAACCTGAGTTAAAATATAACTGTGTATGTATGGGAGCAATGCGATCAATGAAACACTTCTGGACACAGATAATGAAAACAAAAGGCGCGTGCACCGTGCCTAAAGAACAGCTGTGCGTAACAGGCCACAATTCTTTATGGTGACCATTGTCAAAGTTTTAAAGTTTCATCTATAGATCAGTGAAACTTACGACAAAATCACTCAAAAGTAAGCAGTTGATATAATATGAACGTTTGATTTTATTGCAAATAGTTGTAAAGAATATACCGAGCCATCGCCACCAGAGTGTGATGCGGAAGTTCAAAACGAAGCTAAAGCGAGATGTGGAGCCCTCACCAATGTTGGTCAAGGACCGTTTTCAGACTGTTTAACTTATGATGAAGGCAATATGTACTACGCAAATGATGTTGCTACTGTAAATATACAGTTGAACTTGTAGTTTTGAGTACAGTAAAACCTCTCTAATATGTCCAGACTATTAAAAAGTTTGGGTTGAAAGTATTTCCGGAGTGGGGAGTATTTTCATTTTTAGACAAAATATGCAAGGATTTTTATGGAAAATAATTATGGAATTAGAATTAGGGTTCGGATTTGCGAGGTCCAGGATAAAAGTGTCCGGATAAAGGGGGTGGTAAATTAGAGAGGTTTAATTGATATTGTCAAAGGTTTGACACATGCTTCTTCAAATTGATCCAAACTATTTATTTTACTTACCTGAAATAACTTTAAGTGATCGGTAGAAAATCTAACTTCGTACATTCAATTACAAAAAAATACAAAAGAAAATCATCAACTGGCCGTTATGCTCAGTAACCATTGTTTCTAGTCGCCATGAAATTTTGCATTCAAATATGTCCACATATTTTGACAAGAGAATGGTATTGCCGGTATACGTGTATATTATTGCACCTTTTATCGTAATTGTAGACAATACAAAACAGGAATCGACTGATTTTATGTTATAAATAGAGTAGAATAACAAACATACCTTATTACCTTTAAACACATTCATAAATGCTCTTATATAATCTATAGGCATGCTTACATAACTATTGCCGACACGTGGCCAATCCAGATGAACAAAATAAAGCAGTATGCAAAGCATATGGCCTCATACATGACAGGTGTATTCGACATTACGATGTAAAGCCAGGGGCGATTGAGGAATTTTGTTCAGGTTAGTTTTACTATAACACCTTATTTGTTCTATCGAGAAAAGTCGTTAATTCATGTAAACTGGTCCCCGTTCCATGTTGCAGTGTACCAAAGGAACAGGTATGGACTAAATTATCTGGCGCACTGATTGGTCAATGCATTTGAGTCATTCGTGAAACATCGGGGATTTCCGTATATCTGTTAAATATAAACGAAGATGGTACCGATGCCTGAATACTTTTGATACAATTTGCATCTTTTCATCAAAATAAAACAATGAATGCTAGATTTAGTGACTCTACATAACATAATGTAGAGACCCTGATGTTTTGATCTATTTTTAAATTACGCACGAAATATGCGAGGCGTCCCGAATGCGAAAAGTCTCGCTAGATCCCGCGGGCCGAATTCTGCCCTGGCATCAGCGTCCTGGAAATATTGGGCCATACCAGTTGTCTCTGTACAGCAGAGTAAACGGGTACCAGTTTATAATTCACGAGGATGATGATAAAGGATGTGCAGTCTGTCGTATCAATTTAATGATCATACCACCATGGGCTCTTGTGAAAAACACTATGAACTTTCTGTTTTTCGCTTTCAAAATTTAGAAATGCAATCCGTTTCACAGCAAGTATGATTAACCGTAAAATCAAGGCGTAACAAGAGCTTTAAAAATAGTTTGTTCTTCTAGCATCTACTTAACGTAGGAAAATAGAAAGATTTCTTTCAGTATTGATGAGCACTTTGCGCGCAATATAACTATGTGTTCAAATCAGATTCAAGATCAAATTTGATAATTTCTCATGGTTAGTATCTTTAATATCATATTTTACAGATATCATATTAATATTCATGTGATATGAATTCCGAGACTAAATCGAACTTTGTGTATACCATACATTTTTCTTACTCGAATCTTGTAGCTGACCCGAACTATGGTTGTGACCCGGCAATGAACATGACATACAGTCCGGCTGTGTTTGACTGTCTCCCCACATGTATGGAACCTAACGGTCCGAAGAATTGCCAACAGGAAGTGACGTCAGGATGTAAATGTGCCGGAAATGAAATGTTTTATGAGAATGGAAAATGCATTCCCCCGACTGAATGTGGTTACGTCAGACGAATTGATACTCAGGATGGCTACCAATATGAATATTTCCCCGTAAGTATTGCAAAGTTTTGTTAAGTTGCTATTGCGAAATCCTTAGCTGTCATAAACTCAGACAATATCTAATTAGGCTAATAGAGCACATTAATCGTACTTAGTTCACTCATTGATAACATTGAATTAAATGTTTCTAAAAACGTTAAATAGTTTGATTCCATAACTATATTCCAATATTACGGTTAATCAGAAGTATTGGGCTTTCATAATTACCAGACATCGAAAAATACGTATTAAATTGTTAAAACATTTACTTGGTGTCCATAATAAAACTACTGGACCTAGTTGTATAAAAATTGGTCAACTTTAACCAATTGGTTGAATTTGAGGTTAGGTTAAGAAGTCAATCAAACGTTAGCTATAAACAAAATGGCTACCCATGTTGTACCAAACGCTGGACAACTTCGACAATTCAGACCAGTAAACAGCCAAACTGAGGTTCTTGACGACATCTTAACCAATGTTAAACGCTTAGGTTAAATCTAACCATAAATAATATCTGGTTAAATTAAACCAAAGTTTTGTGCAATCGCTTTACCAAACTTTAACCAAAAATTTAATCTTAACTCAAACTTTACCAAGTGTTTAATATTAACCAACGTTTATACAATTGGGCGCTGCTGTTTATGACGAATACGAATGATTAAATATTAGTTCAGTAATATGAAAGCACCAAACTCTCTTGTGTATAAATCTTTGTGTTTTTAGAACACAAATTGTGATAATATAAATTCATGGTCTTTAAATGTCACTTTTATTAAGTATAAGTTATGAGTACCTTTGGGACAACACATATTTATATAATTTACACTTTAGTCTATAATGCAGCGTATAAAAGACATTTTTTCTCCGCGAATGGTTTGGAAACACTTTAAACACTCTATCCAGTTTAGAGACATTCACTATTTCGAAGAAAAAAACTCATTATTAAAAAATATCTAAATTGTATTAATGATAAGACCTTTAGAATTGCACTAGCACCGATTAAATGTTCTGCTGATAAATTAGCAATTAAGTAAGGTGGAGGTAGAAAAATCCTAAACATCTAATAGCATGTGTAAAATGTGTACCATGCAACAAATAGAATCAAAATATCATTTTCTTTTGGTATGTCTGTTTTATCATGAACTTAGGTATACCATTTTATATACCAAAATGTTATTATACATGGTCTACCTTGAATAAATTAAATTACATAATAAACAAAAAAAGAAACACACTCATTTCATTAAAAAAAATTGGCAGTTTATATTATATTTTCACAATAAACAAATAATTGATAGTTGAATTCATGAATTATTGATGATCTAATATTGTCATAAAACCTGGATATTAAGACCACAATTTGGACCCAAAAATTAGATATCCGAGTGGTCTAGTGACTAAGTTTATGTATGGAAGAAATGTAGAAAAACTGATCCAAAAATGGTATATTGAGGTGGTCGTTATATTAATGTAGTCATAAATTAAGGTTTTACTGTATATGTTGGGGATGATGTTTACCGTTCGTTTCTAAGATCATAGAATGACAATTATTATTAGTTAATTTATAGTTAATTTTTAATATTGTTGTTATTTAACATAGATTGGCTTCACATTCGTTACCCCCAACTGCAGAAAAAGAATAACAGTGGTCAAAAGTGGAAATATTCCTAAACTCGTCACGAAAAGGCTGGAAAAATGTGACAGGAAGACGGAAACTTGTGGTAAAGTCTCTCCTGAATTATATGGATGTGTGTGCAATGAGGGCCTTGTTAGATTTGATGGAGAGTGCGTAGGTAGGTATAATGGTTTATCTAACGCCCATTCGTAAAGACCCATTCGTAAACGCCCATTTGTCCAGATCCATTCATAAACGCCCATTTTTCAAGCCCATTCGCTAGGTGGGTGTGAGATTTGAGCCATTTGACCTTGGAAATAATTTGGTTGGAAACATGTGTCTAATTCAATCACTGAAACGAGTTAACCATGTTCAGGCGTTGACTTTTAATTAATGGAAACAAGGTTAGCTCTGGTAAATAATCTACGAACACTGATTATGTTCACTGCACTTAAATATCTTAAAATACTGTTGAAAACACGTGTAAAAACAGATCTTTTTAATTTTAAGTTTTCCGATTGGCTATTTTGCCGAAGTTAGAAGGTTGTCTAAACGTATTAAGTTTAAACTTAAAGAGGCTAATCATCAGAAATATATAGCTTTGTTTCAAAATCTAGACATCTCATTTATGTGGGCCGCGGCCGTGGTCCAGTGGTAAGTGCTTGTAACTCGGAGATCCGGGTTCGAATCCCGGTCGCGGCTGGTCATACCCTTCTATGAAAATTTGACAAAAATGTCGATTTTCCTCCATATTTGGAGAGGTTTTTGGCTCCTTGTGGAAGGGTCAGTTAGTACTGGTTAGTTAAGAGTCCAGGAAAACTGGTTAGGTGGACCGGTCGCTGTACATAACCAAAAAATTGTTGATAAACGGCGTTAAACCCCAGAGACAATAAGTCATATACATATGTCATTTATGTGACACCACATTACATTTGATAACATCTGAAATAAATGTAAATAAAAATTACCCGAAGCGTTGAAATATTGAAATGTTCAGTGTTATTGGTCTATTTCTCAGTCATGGAACTGAATATGAACATTTTTATGACTGTGTTTTGTACTGTTTATCAGCCGACGTACCGGAAGCAAATTCTCCTTCAGAGGTACCACCAGAAAATCCCACACCAATTAGTGAAGAACCATCTCCGTCGTCCCCCGGAAATGAACCATTAAGAAGTGAGGAGCCGGAACCTTCATCTTCACAAGGAAATGATCAATCGAGACCTTCACCTTCCCCTTCATCTGCCGTCTCTTCAGAAAAGCCCTTAAGGGGAGAACCATCGTCCTCCGGAAATGAACCATCAGGATCGTCACCAGCAACAGAAAATGAGCAGCCGAATCCTTCACCTGTCCCAAGTGACGAGCAGCCGGAACCTTCATCTACCCCAGGAAATGAGCCTTCATCTGCCCCAGGAAATGAGCAGTCGGAACCTTCATCTGCCCCAGGAAATGAGCCTTCATCTGCCCCAGGAAATGAGCAGCCGGAACCTTCATCTGCCCCAGGAAATGAGCCTTCATCTGCCCCAGGAAATGAGCAGTCGGAACCTTCATCTGCCCCAGGAACTGAGCAGCCGGAACCTTCATCTGCCCCTGGAAATGAGCAGTCGGAACCTTCATCTGCCCCTGGAAATGAGCAGCAGGAAGAGATTCCTATCCCATGTGAAGAAGATAAGGAGGAAGAGGTATTCGATTACCCTATGGTTGTCCCATCCGGACCTCATGTCGTCAGTAAGTTCCTATGAATTCTTTAATTTTATGTCAGTTCCGAACTCATATGTTTACGTATGGGCGCCTAATTTATTCTTTTTAAGATGACAATAAGGAAAATATTTTTTAATCTAATAAATCACTCTGTTTGAAACAGATTTAGAGGTCAATGATAGATTAAAGTGGAACAGTAAACCCTCGATATTAAAACCATCTTCAGGAAAAAGTCGGTCGTAATAATGAGGTGGTCTAATGATCAAGTTGAATTATAAAGGACTTATTGAAAGCCGGTCGGAAAGTACGTGGTCGTTATAACAAGGTTGTCGTTATATTGAGGTGGTCACTATGTGAGGTTTTACTGTACACAAACATGAAAACGTTCATTTGGTTCGCTTAGCTGTTACAGCTTTTGTAATATTTCAGATTGCATTCAAAGAGACAACCTCAAAGGATACGGCTATTCAGGTAATATCTCAGTAACAATCGATGGACTTGAATGTCAGCCATGGAGATCAACGAGCCCACATAGAAGCCCGTATAAAGCTTTGCCAACAAATGTGGAAAACTTCTGTCGAAACAGGTAAATAAAAAATACCTCTTGATTCATGTTAATCATTAAGTAAAACATTGTTATAAAATCACCATTTTGATACTGTAAAGGCACGTTACTAATAAAGGCAGCATTCACCAAAAGGGGATCCTCAGACGGCTTGATCAATTAATTTGACCATATCTAATCTTGCACATCTGACAGCACGAACGGTGACACTCTTCCAATGGGGTTCCCCCTATATATTCCACAGAGCGCCTTCCGGCGCGCACCTGCGGGTACCTTTCATGACAACTACGGTCTTAATATTGGGACAGTATCATTATTACTTTGAAATATTGAAGAAATACCGAAAGAAGTCAAATAATAAGCTGTCTTTATAATGAGATGGTCGAAATATTGAAGTAGTCGTTGGGTTTTATACACGTATAATGCAAAGCAGTGTTAAAATTGGCCTTGTGGTCTGACGTAATCATAATTTATCATCTTCAAATAACATGTGATTTTATTACCACGGACACATGATCAGATATGTCATAAAATGTATGTGTGTAGCCGTTCTATGTACGTTTTATATAAAGGGAAAAAACCAATTCATTTGATACAACCATTATAACAGTGGAACTAAATATGGTCTCTGCTCATCAAAGCCACCTGGTGTAAGTATCCTGAACGAACAAAGTATACAAAGTTGTGTGAGGATGTCCCAGGAAAAGTAGGCACTTGGTTACAGATACATGTATGTGGTATTTGGTTGGCTCATGGTTTACAATAAAGTCAATAAAAAAAAGTTTACATTAAAAATTATGGTAAAGTCAAGTGGTTCGAGTGATTCCTCGAACTAAATGCAATCTAGTTACATGTAAAAAATAAAGTCAGATGGGAGCAGTTCATGTTTTGTACTAAAGGTAATCTATGAACACTGGTAAAAATAAAGTCAGATGGGAGCTGTTCATGTTTTGCACTAAAGGTAATCTATGAACACTGGTAAAAATAAAGTCAGATGGGAGCTGTTCATGTTTTGCACTAAAGGTAATCTATGAACACTGGTAAAAATAAAATCAGATGGGAGCTGTTCATGTTTTGTACTGACTGTAACCTATGAACACTGGTAAAAATAAAATCAGATGGGAGCTGTTCATGTTTTGTACTGACTGTAACCTATGAACACTGGCTTGTACTAAAGGTAATCTATAAACGCTGGTAAAATTAAACTGCCAACTGAGCTCTGAGTTGGTAAACACAACAAATACATGTAATCATACACGTACACATAAACATCTTGAATATTTATATATGTGCATTGAATAATAGACTTGTCGAGAAGACCTTTTTGATAAAAGCATAAAAACTCACTATTTCTGTATAAAAAGGAAGTCTTGACTTTGCCTTGTTGATAAAAGATTTGATCAAAGACTAAAAGATTAAGCATTGATCCAAGATAGATATGTCAGTGTTATTAAAGCGTCATTAAATTTTACATTCAAATAGAAAGGTTTTTTGTGTCTAGGCTTAGAAACAAATAGAATGGATTCCATTTGCCTTGACCATTATGTAAAAATAACTTGTTGTCAACAAACCAGTCACATACTAAATAATTACTCAAATGACTTTCAGTTTCAAATAGACATTTGAACAACATATCGAATAATTACATCTGAAAAGACATATCGAACTTGCTTTTCCCAAGCAAGGCAAATTTTGAATCGATATTTTTTTGGGATTGAACCATATTTTCTATAGTGAGTACCTATTACAGTTTTCATATTAGTTCCAATGTAGTGGAAATTCAGCCATTTGATAATCTGGCTGTGTTTAAAATATTTTGATATTTATTTGAACATAGAATTGATTTGGATTATTTATTGTTTATTTGTGTTCAATCGAAATACTCATACAGCAAACAATACAATAAAAACTTGATACCAAGATCACCTTAAGCACCGAACTAAAGTGTCATTATAATGACGCTTACTTTTATCAGTTGAACGAAAGAGTGAACATTGAAAGCCGGTCCGAAAGTGTGTGGTCGTCTAAATGAGGTGGCCTTGATATTGATATGGTCAATAAATGAAGTTATACTTGATATGTGCTTTTAAATTTTGATTCTAACATTACAGACCATATGAAGAATTAAAGGGGCTAAGTGAGTTTGGCCCATGGTGTTACACAACTGACCCGGATGTCATGCTGCAACAATGTGACATACCGATATGCGAAAATGATGCACAGGAAGATGGACAAGAGGAATCACCGCCAGCTCCAAAGCCGCTATCTGAGGAAGAAAAAAGTAGATATGATATTCCATTAGCATATTTGATAATTTTGTTTTAGGGAAAGATTATTCTTAAAACGGTTTGCGTCATTATAATCATCTTAATTATCATTTCTTCGAATTATTATTCTTATTCTTATTGAAATATTATCAATACATATTTGTTATCCCCATGGATGGTAATGGGAGGGGGAGGTTTGGTAATGGCCTCCGTCCCTCCATGACAATTTATATGTACCAGATTTAAACAAATTGCCTAACAAAATCAACGTGAATAGTACGTTTTTATGAATAATCTGACGATATGCATATTTATTTTGCAATATACTTGTTAGGGGTAATAATTTCATATTGCCATGAAAATATAGGATAATTATGTATTTTCTTGTAGCAAGAAATCGAAGATTTATAATATTCTACGTCCGTGGGCATCTTTGGTTGATTGGTTATTGTGTCTGACTAGTAATCACAGCCCCTTACCGCTGTTCGAATCCCACCCTGGACTAAATTTCACGTGTGATGAAGCTGTCCAGCTGATTTACGGAAGGTCCGTGGTTCTACCCAGGTGTAAGCCCGGAGTCTTCCCACAAGGTTAAAGCTGGAAAGTCGCCAAATGCTCCTGGCTGTAAGTGCGACGTGTAAAGACAATATTAGTAAGCAAAGAGTCGTCTTGATATTGAAGTAGCCACATTAGGTGGTCGCAAGCTGAAATATAGGAATCATCGTCAAAGCCAATATGAAATAAGTGGTCTTTATACGGAAGTGATTCGAACAGTAAAGTGATGGTAAGGATATATATAACCAAGAAACCCGTTCATTGTGACTAACTTAGTAAGAACACCTTATTATAACGACCACTTGTTTTCGGACCGGCTTTCAAAAACTCCCCTATGAATCAACATGATAATGAGACCACCTCATTACAACCGATTTTTCGGGACTCATTATCGAGGTTTTACTGTATAATTTTGTCAATATAAATTTGCCATATTGTTTTCAGAATGCTACAAGATATCAGACAAAGGTGAATCATATGATGGTAAAGTAAATTACATTAAATCTGGTGCCAAATGTGACTATTGGAAAGATGTTTCCTCTGGGTACAGGACTATTGATCACAACTATTGTCGAAATTTTGACCCATATCAACACGAAATGCCATATTGTTACGTCAACAAAATCAGGCGGTACTGTCTAAGCATTAAAAAGTGTGGTAAGTAAAATTTAACAGATGAAAAATTAAAATTAAACCTGAAGAAGCTTTAATTTGCACAACTAAATGTTTTAATTCTTAGGGGCATTTGACCTAACAGAAATTATTTTTATGAATTATTGTAGACATCGTATGTCTTAGAAAACGATGACGTTGATTTTGTGCATTTGTCAGAGATGTTTTATTTCTTGGAGACGTAATGCATGAGGGAGAATTTATTTTGTATATTTTCTTGAGCCGTTTTTTTTTTCTTTTTGTACCGTGATATGCGAACTTTTAGCGATGTTTGACCCAGTGCAGCGGCAATTTTGTAAATTAAAGACACTGACTTTCATAAAATTTACTGACATTCTTCTTGTTGATAAGACCAAGTGACGCAATGATTTGACTGGGATTTTTTTATTTCATTTATGATGAAGTAAATGAAACGAAAGAAGAAAAAACGCATCCACCAAAATGCACCGTGGAAACTTCCGCTAAACTTTGCGGAACCATAACGACTATCTCCGGAAGTTGCGCGATGACTTTCGATCACCAAGATGATTGCACATTCAGACTTAACCAAGTCAGTAAAGAAAAATATTACATACACTTACCTGCAGAGAACAAGCTCATTGAACTGGAATGGAGAGGGACAAGAAAGTATGTCACTGATAGTTACTTACTTAAACACCATATTTGAATTAACACTTTGTCCTATAAGCATAATTTGGACTCTTCAAAAGTCAAAAACATCATTTTATTTTTAAAGAAAATTGGGTTATTTCTCTCTGACAAAGTGGAAAGCATTACGCATTTCAAGCTGTGGCTTCTTTCGCCATAATGTTTTCAAAAGTCGTCTGCTTCATAAGCGGGGAAATGCTGTATTATGAGGAAAAGTAGAGAGTGGAGTTCGACCTTGCAAGAATTAAAGCATAAGGATGAAGTACGAAAGGTTTATGATATGCAACAAAGCGACATTCAAAACTTTTAAGCGAACATATTCATTACCTCATTTCTAACTACAAAATTAATTTTCACATTTTTGCTCGAAATCTTCAAGAACTAGAGTCGAACCTCTTGAATTCGAACCTTTCCAATCCGGAAACTCTCTGAACCGAACATGTCAGCTGGTCCAGACTTATTTTATGACGTATTGGATAAAAAAAACTTTTGAACTTCTTAATCTTTGTATTCAGAAACCTCTTTAATCCGAACATTACGGGGAAATTGAGACAAAAGTGAGGACAAATACGCCAAACTCTGAAAAGATTCAAGTCACATTAAAGTAAGGGAATGTTCACTTAAAACATTTACTTCATATATTTCAGGTCAGATTACACGAAGTGCGGCGAATTTGAGATTATCGCACCTAACAAAGTAAAGATTACTTCACCCACTTGTGGAATGTGTATGCGCTCATCACACAAGTACATCATGCCGGAAGAAAATGCCTACACAATTCACCCAACAAGATTATTCTGCAAAAAACCATAGGCTTCATTCTCTCTCACTATTTTTTCAACAATATGTTCCAGACCTTCATTAAAGGGATTCTATTTCAGACTGCACAAGAAAAACACGACATAATTATGAAAAACTTTAATGCAACAACAACAGCAATAATAACAACAACATTCAAATCCTTAATATGCGTCGGTTATAATTTTAGTACATATTTTCAGATTCTGAAAATTAATTTTAAATCTGAATAATAAACCCTTTAAAAGATATTGCTATCCATAAATCCAACAGTTTTGACGCATCTCGGTGTACGGGTCCTACTTTGCGTAATGATTCATAAAAATGGTGTCGGTTAATCTTCACTTTCATTAGTTGATCAATCTGTTATCATTACCTTCTTAAGCTTACATTATCTTATTGAATGACTTATCATAGTTATCCTTATTATTTGATGCGCGCTACATGACCTTAGATGTTGATGCGCCATCAAACACCAATAAATAAATGAATGAATATCATTACCTAATAAATTCTTGAAAAAAATGAAACTTCTGGACGTATTATATTTCGGTTAAACCTTTTTGACGAAATATCAGTCGTAAATGCATTGTTATTCGACATTGCTGAATACACGTGGTAACAAAACTAACAAAAATGGCTACAATGAATAAAATTACAGATTTAAACGAAGGCTAATTTCATCATTTTACAATTTTGTCAAAATAACACACGAGAAATCGAAAAATCGGAAATTGGCGTTCGTAATTATGTTGTGTAAAATTTGCATAACGTGTCATTCAAAAGTATGCCCGACGAAGTCTTATGTAGGAAAGTACGGTAAAAAACCCTGAAAACCAGACCCTGAAAACCTCTAAAAATCGGGCGATTTTTCAAATTCAATTTTTCTCTTCAATAATTCTCTGAAAACCGGAGATTTGGATCAGTCCGGAAGGGGTCCAGTTTTCAGGGGTTATATTGTATTTCATTTTTGCAACTCGTTCAAAAAACAGTAAATTTTACCTCTATCGCTAGACACTCCATCAAAACTCACCATTTCTTTTAGAAACCTTCTCAGAATATAGAATACATCATACGCATCATATTGGGTGATTTTTTCATACAGCTTAGAATAATTAATATATCTATATCGCCATACTGCTTTTTCGCTTTCATAATACACTAATGAACAGTAAATTATACAAATTTCATCGATCTTAATTGCTTTTCTGTACTCATCATCATTTGTGGTTAAATATGACAAAAAAGGATTATCATTATAGCATTGTCAAAGATATTTAATTGGTATTCAATGGCTTACAAAATTCGTTATCCCAGCTACGACCTCTCTTGATTAATACTGCCATTCGTTTATTTATTGTTAACAAGTTGAAAGGTCCACTTGATATGAATTCCATTCCATACAGAAATAAAAGAAATCAGGACTTCTATTCCACATAGAAATTAAAATAACAATAATAAACAATAATGAAAACTTATAGAAAGTCGCAGTTAAAAGATTTAATGCCCTCTGTGGGTATGATACTAATCTTATCTGTTTTGGACTAATTGTTTACATTGTTGAACATGCGTTTAGATTCATTATAAACCAGTCACCACAGTATTTTTTCCCTTTTTTATCTTATTTCATGTGGGAATAAAACGGTTTAAACTTCCAACAAGCTTTGTTGTTTCTTTTCAATTGGTGATTAAAAAAGGACCATCTTCATATCACAGGCTCTCGGTTTCCGTGAATTTTTATACCCATACAAACGTAATCTTTTAATCTAAACTCATCAAACAACACAAATATGTCAAAAATCCTCATGCCGCTACTGCGCGTAGCGGGATTTAGATAACTAGTCCCCCTGCTAACCATTCGTTTTTTTAAGTCCAGATAATTAGTTTTCTTTACCGCTGACCATTCATTATCTGAGTCAGAGGCCGCGACTGTGGTCCAGTGGTTAGTGCACTGGACTTGTAACCCGTAGATCCTGGTTCAAATCCCGGTCGCGGCAGGTCATACCCTTCTATGAAAATTTGACTAAAATGTCGATTTTCCTCCATATATTGAGAAATTGCCGCTTCCTTGTGGAAGGGTACGATAGTACCGATTAGTATTCAGTCCAGGAGAACTGGTTAGATGAACTGGTCACCGTATATGACTTAAAATTGTTGAAAAACGGCGTTAAACCCAGTGACAATGTCACACAAATACAAACAAAAAAGAAACAATTATCTGAGTCAGTATTGCTGACACAGAATACAGAAAAAACATTTTAAGTTGACTTCATGTGGGTTTATTATTAAAATATTGATGAATGAAAACAGGTTTAAACCCCCTTTTTTTAAAAAAAGTTAATTTATTGTATACATTATGCTGTCAAAGTCAAGACATTTCAATAAGTCTCAATAAAGTCTTTACGAATATAGATAACATATGTGTGTATCACTGTTCATTGGTCACATATTAATTCATAAATGGTTGGATTAGATTAGAACAAAACGTAATAAAGGGACGTCACTCCAGATTTTGTAACAGAATATCAAAAGAATAAAAAATTGATACAGTTTTAAAGTCTTATTTCGTAATAGTGATAAACCACAATTTTGTTGAAATTTGCGGGACTAACGCTATAGTTTTTAGTAAATAAAAACAACACTTCATATTTTGTAATGATTACTATACAAGGATTTAAAAGTTTCAAACAATAGGCTTCAAATCCGGAGTCTTGTCCCTTTAAACTCAGTTTTGTATTCCCTTTAAATAAACATGAACATAAATGCGTACACACAAATATTTATTAGAGTTCAGTGATTCATCTTATTTTATACAGAACACTACAGTAACTTCAGACAGCGTCTACTCCACATTACTGTACCCCTTGTTGTTTGCTGCGTTGCGCCTTAAGACGTAGCATCGATATACAATGATCATAATGATGGCAAGTCCCAACCCCAGAGCAATACCGCCTCCAAAAGACCCCCCATCAAATGAACTTGGTTTTGGTGTTGTTTTTGTTGGTGCCGGCTGTGTTGGCGTTGAAGAAGGACTCGAGTTTGTCCTATGACTACTTCCGGTTGTTGGCTCCATTGTCATAGTTGATTCTAAAATATTGTAAACTAGTTTTTAATTTAATCTGAAGTTAAAAAATACTGCATGTAACCACCTAAAACTACTTTAAAACTTTGTCCAATTGATATTTATTATTATATTGCATAAACAGAATAAACAACATGTAATACAAAGTTAACTACAAACAGTTATAACAAATGTTGGTAAGTCGGTTTTAGCATAAAAATATCTGATTAATCAGCCAAATCAATTTCATTTTAAAAATCACGACTGAATAAATCAATTGTTTATTGTACTCTCGGGTACACGTGAAAATCTACATATTGCACCGTAAAACCGGACTCTTAACACCACTTTTGAGACCAAACGAAATGGTGTAAAATTGAGATGGTCTCATTACTGAGTTGTAATATTGAGCGAATACCTAAAACAGATCAGGAATATGTAGTCACAGTGAGATAGTATTAATATTAAATTAATGGTCGCTATGGTATGTTCCATTGTAACTTGCTTACCGGAAGACATCCCTGTCGTACCAGTATTTGGTTCTGTCGTCTCTTGGCCAGGTTCTGTGTGATCAGTAGATCCGCTGGACGGGTTTGCTGTTTTGTGAAAAAGACATAATGTTTGTACACGCTATGAATACATTTTAAACACTAACAGTCAAATTACAAACACGTACTGCAATGCATCATGTTATCAAATGTTAGTATACAC
Organism: Lutraria rhynchaena; assembly: GCA_008271625.1. NCBI lineage: Eukaryota > Metazoa > Mollusca > Bivalvia > Venerida > Mactridae > Lutraria > Lutraria rhynchaena. The sequence continues at coordinate 1,242,596 of VIBL01000121.1, read as the reverse complement.
GATCTACAATTATATAACATTGCTACCTGTCGTTGGAACCCACACTACGCTTTCTGGCAATTATTAATAAGATTATTATGTTTTATTGATGTCATGAAAAGGCAAAATTACTCTACTTAAGTAGGTATTGGTGCTTCATTTGATACACGCAAACTTTCATAAATCTGACAGCATGGACCTCTGAATCGTCCTAAGAGATCACTATAATATAAAAAGACACCACTTATTACGTCATTGTTACTTCAAAAACACGTATAGGTACATTAGGAACGGATAAAACTGCAAAATAGATCGATATCACTATATTACAGACCAATATCACTATATCACGAACCTATATCTATATATATTACAGAGCGATATTACTATATCATGAAGCGATATCTATGTATTACAGAGTAATACATTTTGCATTTCTTTTACGCTTTGGGACGAGCATCATATATTTATACGGACCACTTTCCGCTCTCCCAAGTGGACTCATTATGGAATGGTATACTAATATACACAGTCTTTACTTAAGCTACCAGTTCGATGTCAATGGCTTGTGAATAACTGTGAAGACTAGTAAAATCTTTAAGTGATCAAGTCCGACGGGCTTGTAAAAATCGTAATCATTGAAATAACTATTTTTTTTGCATTAGGTGTATTGCAGCTAAAATCCAGGCTTGCTGATAACAACTTAAAGGATCGTTAATTAGATGTTCAGCTTCTTTTTTCGTTGGCATATAATTATATCGGTCGTCTTGCCGAAAAAGTTTGCCACGAAGACTGTAAGAAACAAACTGCGCTGGACAGATGATATTCAGACAGGTGAAACTTTCAGATAATTTATCAATGGTACACTTTAAAGATAAAACGTACAGTATATAAAACATACAATATACAACGAACTGGATGAATAAATAGTTAAACTAAATTAATTTAAACTTTATTTTAGGACTATAAATAATAACAAAGATAACAAGCAAAACAATACTATAGATGACATTGTAAATCGTCTCACATCAAATTTAATAGAAGAGTCAAGCTATTACTCAACAAAAGTAAAACAATCCCGAACAATACACACTTACAGACAAGACAAACCTCATTAATGTAGTTGTCCACGAAGAAGTACAAAATCTGTTATGCAATATTGAACAAGTATAAAATATTTATAAACAAAATTAATGTACGGTACGAAGAGACAATTGATTACAGACGTTCTATCTAAAGTATTAATCTAGTCTGTGTTGCATACGAACGGTTGTCGTATGCGCGAATGAAACCAATTTCCAGAGATTAGCACTGAACACCATCAGAGTGAAAATACAATTACTGTCAGTATAATGATTATGAAATCAGTCTCTACATGGTTTTGTAGCCACTAGATCTTCTACTTGTGTAACATTTAAATGCCACAAAAGCTATGATACACAGTCCAATGCCCAAGGCAATACCTCCCCCGAACGAAGCCCCATCAAAGCTATCGCTATCAGGAGCTGGTGGACCTCCCGTAGGGGCCGAAGTGGATGTTGATTCAACAGGTATAAATGTGATGATTGGTGAGGACGCTGTAAATACAACAAAGATTTGTTATGCTTTTTTGTACATTGAAAGTGGACTATAGTAAAACCTCGATGTTAAAACCACCTTTTCAGTTAAAAAAAGATCTTAGTTATGAGGCGGTAGAATTATTTCAATTTAGTATAAAAATACAAAAAGAAACGTCCGATATTATTTGGTCTCCATAATAAGGTCTTGAACAACAAAGAGGCCTCTACATGAGGTTTTACTGTACGCTAATCAGAATAAAATTTTGAAACTTAACAAATACATAAATGGATTGACGCAATTTCAACCAAAACAGCTCTAAATTAGTTTAAGAACTGCGTCTACTGAACTATTTAGATTTATTTCATCGTAAAGACAATTATTTTTCTCTTACTAAATCTAAATCTGTTTAGCATTTAACTACATTATATCGATGTTGTATTTACAGGATGCATTTCACCACAACATGCAACAATGGAGGAATAACAGGGACACGTTTGAAATCACAGAAAGTCATAAAAATACGCAACATTCCAACAAAGCGCATAAGTAACTAAATGTTTCATTAATGACAAAGGGACGACAGTTTGGGTTATAACCTTTTATTTTATAACCGTCAAAATACAGTTGGGATCACGTATTGACGTAAACTGCTTTTAATCCACAAATAAGAACTAGCAAGCATTTATGTACGCAGAAAATCACATTTTGGTAGGATTTGCTTAAAGTTTGTTTTATTAAACGTTCATACGCAATCCTCCGGTCTTTTCCTGACAAAATTAGTCCGCATTTTCGTTTATAATTATAAAGATCTTATATACATGTAATACATTTATACAACACGTTGGCGTTAAAGACGATGTTTCTAAAGAACGGTCTAGATATGTAGTAGCGATACGAGCATTCACCTTTATTCGGTCAAAACTCATTAAAATTTATACAAAATACAAGAGAAATTTAGAGATAAAAATGTCAAAAAATGATTTCTGGCGTAAGTACATTTGAAAAAAATCACCAGAAATTGTCGTTTTAATTAGTCAGGAGTGTAGCACGAATATCATGTCAAATTCGGACGAGGGGATATCCTCTCTGTAACATAGTGAGATATACGTAAGATGTATATGTTATTATTTAGTATTATTTTGTACTGCCATTGCGTTTTGATGTAATCGTAATATTATTTAGCCGTTCTAAACAGATTAGTAGGAACCATGAACTTTAAATTATACGAAATTGTCTACAGAGAGACAATATTCATATCACGTATGTGAGTTAATGAAGTTTGATTGTTTATTAAAATTAACTACATAATTATAATTAGTTTCACCTCTTTGAATATATATAATAGTGTTCCCAGATTTGAGAACAATGTTATGACACGTTTCTAATAGAATGAACTCTTATTACTTACAATATCGCACGAATAAACCAACATTTGCGCATAAAATCTTTCAATAATGAAGAAACGTGTACTAATTGATTTGACTACTATACATTAATGATACGTTTTAATAAATATCCACATGAATTTATTAATTAAGATTCAAATTAAAATAATCACCGTGCATAATTGAAGCTTATTATTTAGGAGCTAACGTTCCGGAAAGTGTCCTATAGTTTGATTGGCTGACCGTAATTCTTAGATGGTCAGTTTTAATCACATGATTTTGATGGACACCTCTGTTGATTTATTTCATTTGTTTAGAATACAATTATGACACCCTCTTTGGTCACGTGCCATTTGTTCATTTGTTGCCAACAGTTTCTTACTAACGTTGTATAATTTACTAATTGTGTATATAATATGCTGTTTCATGAATTAAAGAGAGAGTTCTTTTTTTGCATCAAACTGCCTAGGTCTAAGGACAGTTCGATTAAACAATTACACATCGCGAAGGACTTGTTGTTGTTGTTGTTGTTGTTTTTGACTACGCTATATCTCCCCCTGCTGCTGGCGATTACATTTACAGTTTAATATGCTTGCGACAGAATGCAATCAATTCTAGATCAATATTTTATCGCTATAATTCAATTCAACCGAAACCATGCAAACGAGCACTCCGGACTATTTTGCTATCACGGTGAAAATCCCCGTGAGGGAGGCTCCGTGGTCAAGTGGTTTTGATTTTTAATAAATAAACACTAGCCCTCACTAGCGTGAGTTTGAATCCCCCCCGGCAGATCGGATAAATTGTACACGCAAAGACGTTGTTCATCTAGCTTACGGAAGTTCGGTGGATAAACCCCAGTGAAATAATCTTACCTGGTTCCAAATATTAGATAAAAGTTTGACAACCCATCATGATATGAATTCTTCAATACATTCATGATACGGGCAAGTCAAGTAGATGCGTCATACTTGACATGAGGGCGGATTAGGTTGTTCAATTAAATCGGAATGGATAAATATATATATTTACGTGAAGTAATCGGTTGAATAGTTGGAGCAGGTTGAGTTGTTTCAGATGCTGGAGGCATTGTTGCTGCTGATATTGTGGACTCTGTTCCGGGGCCAATTGTAGGGGCCGTCTCAGTCATTCCTGTATCCGGAATTAGCGTCATTTCTGTGCTGTCGTCAACAAGGTATTGAGCATCTTTTATAGAAGCTGATTGAACTGAAAGAATACAAATGTAACATCTTATAATTACAGTAAAACCCCGATAATGACACCACCTTGGAAAATCTAAAAGTTGGTTGTAATAATGAAGTGGACCATGTTTTTCAATTGATCGCAAAATGATAATTTATTGTATTCTGTTTTGTCATTGAAAAATCATCAGATCTCGGGTGAAAAACCTGAACATGACATTCGCGAAATTATAATACTGGTATCCAAGGAAACAATTTGTGCACGTTTCATCATTGTCGGGTAAGTCGACTATATAAACAGCATCCTGTTTTTGATCGATCCTTATCAAGAAAATTGATTTCATTAGATATGTGAATTATTATGAAAATGATAATAATCATACTGACATGTAAACATATATTTTTATCAACTGCTATCACCCGGAATACAGATATATTTGATAGATATCAGAATATGACATCTGAAACAGTATCTTTATTATGATATATTCAGCGAAACCACACTGAGTGACCACCTCAACAATGCGACACATACTTTCAGACCGGTTTTAATATTTCCTCTTTATTTCAACCTCGATATTAAGATCATTTTTCCGGTCCTAAAGATGGTCTTAACATCGAGGTTTTAGAGTACATTGTACATATATGATTATTATTATGATAGGCTTCTCCAGTCAGATCTGATTTCTCATGAGAAAACATCCCGCCGACCTATCGTATATATATCCTATATTTAGAGGGATACTTTTGGGAGTGGCATTTATATTGAATGCCTACCAAACAAATAAAACACTACGACATTTTTGACAATACATACTTCAATAATCGTTTTTACCGAATAAAAATGCAAAAAGCTGTCAAAAAAGTAAAATCAATATTTTTTCACTGGGTTTAACACCGTTTTTTCAACATTTTTCAGTTTTATACGGTGGCCGGTTCACCTAACCAGTTTTCCTGGACTGTACACTAACCAGTACTAACTTACCCTTCCAGAAAAAGCCGGCAACTTCTCCGCATATGGAGTAAGATCGACATTTTTGTCAAATTTGCATAGAAGAGTATGACCTGCCTCGACTGGGATTTGAACACGTATCTCCTGGTTACGTGCACTAAAAATCCCGGCCTAAAATCAAATATACCATGTTTATCTTGAAAATAACAAAAATGACGCGGCGCACCTGACAAGTGAAGATAAAATCTGCGCTAATCTGATCATAAATAATATCGATAGACGAATAATTATAATTTTGGTCTTCCTAATCTGACCCTTTTTACATTATTTTTAAACCTTTTTATGATAAAAGTAAGTACATGATTTATATAGTTATTAAGAGATGGTCAGTAATGTAACCCAAATGTTTTGAGCGTACAAGTAAAGTTAGTAATGATACATGAGCGGGTCAAATAAAATCCTTAATTCATTAAAAAAAGTCAAGCCTATAATTGGAGGTTACATTTGATTTAATGGAGTAATTGTTTGTACATAGTTTATAATACTTCACACACATCCATTAAACATGGACAATCAGTCGTACACACAAGTACTATCTCCTGACCGTGATAACAGTGTTGTGGTATGTAAATTAAATTATCTACATTGATTCATTTATCAGTGATCTAATACATGTGATTCTGTGTCCTGTGAGATAACCGGTGATAATCAACATTTAACATAGCCATATATTTTGATCATCTGTGAGCATCTATAAAAGTGATGTTATAAAGAGAATTCACCAGAACACGCGCTACTCGTAGAATCAAAATACAAAACCACCGCATTGTTGTTTTGTAAATAAATATAAGACGTAAATGATCAAAGGCTCTAGTTCTAGTATATTCATATTCCCAGGCCTAAATCATCATGATAGTCTTTACTTACGGGTCAATATAAAGGACATGATAAAGTTGAACTTAAAGATCGTGCTATATATTTTATTTTTATGCGTTAGTTTTGTTGTACAGCGAGAATTTGCCACTTTGTGTTAAGCCATCGTTAATGTAATATTTCATTCCATCGCTGATCCTGTTGTACTTAAATTACAGAGCCAATTAAGACTTAATTTGTTAATATGAAATAAACTAACTCATTTAATAAAAACTCAATACCACGAATATAGCGAATGTGTAATTTATACCGAAATACAAGTTCATAGAGCGTTAAAATATAGAACCATCCGGAACAAGAGCAATTCTGGACCAGAACAAAGGTCGTGTTTACGTTTACCAAACCGACCCTATTGTTAGCGCCGGTCATGAAGTCCCCTAAACGGCAAAATCCATAGTACGAAAATATTCGGGGACGAATCGTTCCTAGTATTCTCTCAACAGGTATGTTACAAAACTATAAAAATTGACGTACCAACCCTATTTATTGGTAAAGTAACCCTAAACACGACAATGATAAACGATGAAACCTTATTGTTAGCATTAGTGGAAATTATTAAAGTTTTAAGTTAGGTTACATATATTATAACTGTTTATTCTTATTGAAAATGATATCCTATTTACCAAAGTCGATCTTACCATATTTCGTATATGTAACGTAAACCGCACATAAATATTAACTCTTATTCTTTAGTCAGTTAGCTCATTTATTCTGTATTTCGTCACGAAAAAGAGACCGCGACCGTGATCCAGCGGTTAGTACGCTGGACCTGTAACCCGGAGATCCGGGTTCAAACCCCAGTCGCGGCAGGTCATACTCTTCCATGAAAATTCGACAAAATGTTGATTTTCCTACATATGTAGAGAAGTTGCCGGCTCCTTGTGGTAGGGTAAGTTAGTACTGAGTATCCAGTCCAGGAAAACTGGTTAGGTGAACCGGTCGCTGGATATAACTGAAAATATAATCCCCACAATATTCTGAAATTTTGTTGCGTTCAACAATCACGCTAGAGTGTTTCAAGACAATGGTCATTGTGATAATGTGACAAAAGCGATTTATAACCTTACAACGAACATTTAGACACGAACAAATGTTAATCCTCACGAAGGACACATCTACACTAGAAAAACTACCCCTTATACCTGCACAGGGTCCATGATCCCCGATTGGCCGTCATATTGGTTGCCCTTTGGGGACCTTTAACAAGCTAAAATATCTAATACACTATTTAGCATATACGTACCACATATTCCAACACAAAATAACACAACGGTAGCTACGGCAGTTTTCATGCTTTAGTTTTCGCTAAGTTCACCAACAATGTTATCAAAAATGCGATGAAAAGTTCCTTCACTGGTACAGAAACTAGTTCGTAAAAGACTTCAATTTTAATTGTAACAGTTCACTCGATTGACATTTACTTTCAAGCTTGTTGAGAAATGTTGTTGATTTGTCCTGTGCGAATTATCTACCTATCACTAAGTCACTTTTGATAACACAGTGAGCAATATACGTACAATATACTCATCCCAATCACGGGTTCAGGGAGAGTGAGCCGTACAAAGTTCGCCTTCAAATCAACGACCCAGCGAGTGGGTTGATAAAACTTCATACACTGATCGTTGCGTATCAAGGAGTGCTGAGGAGAGACAAACATTTTAGTGTACATGTGATAAGATACAAATATTAGTTAATCCCTGAATTGAAAAATAGCATCATTTCGATAATACACATTATACAAATATAATTATAGGGATGATAAAGTATATTCCTATTCGCAGTATAATCTCCCTCACTCCTTGGTACAGTTTGTTTCAAGAAGGTCCTCGTTGGTCGTATGTTAGATCTGCAAGTTATGGGCGTTCTGGTTGCTCGTTATCAATGCTTGAACACCAGGTGCATTATGCACTGTTGCATTATCCCCTTTATTAATGAGTCGAAATTGACTATATACTAATTACAATTCAAGATTGTTAAGCGAGGTTGTCATTTTCACAGAATATCCACAGTGTAACATACAGACGTACTAATGTATTTCATATCTGGCATGGGCTAAGAGGGTGTTTGGCGCAAAAATAGTTATAAATCAGTTAAGTTTGACAACATGCTTCCAATGTGGTGCATGATCGCTCTTATCTACGGAATCCTGACCGTGCCATTTATAATATTGCCATTGCGTTTTGGGGTCGGCACGCGACAATACGAAGTGACATCGTGAAAATGCGATAAAACGCTCGACAATGCGAAGCGACGCTAAACAATGCCAAACGAAATATCGCATTTTCTTATGGCTAACAAAGCGTGACATTATTCAAATGGGTTCATTATAAGTTGCACGATCAGGATTCCGTACTTATTCTGTTTGAATACGCTCCGCTAGTTGGAACTATCATTCCGATTGCCAAAAGTTTATTAACAAATGTGATACCCGGGTGCACGCATATTATTATACCAACGTACAAATATTTACATACCAGCATGCTTACTAGACTAATTACATGTATACCTATCATCCGCGTGTCCGTCTAAAATAATTACTATATGTTTGCATTTGAAATTGTGTCTGCATCGATAAGAGATACGTTAATGACGATCCTTAATAACAAATGTCCGTGAACTAGAAGTGCATGTAATATTCTATAACGGGGGTTAATTCTGAAGCATTGTCTAGTTCCTTACTGACCACCTCGCCATTGAACAATTACTTGTTTGTTTTGCGGGTACAGCCAGTGCCCTAAGAGGACAATATTGTCCATCTTCAAGTTGTGGCTTCTAAATTTTGTTACTGTAAAATCTTACCATATAAGGTATATTCCAGCGTAATTTGTCTTTGTTCGTATTCAAACAGCAACAGATCCGTATTGAATGATATGGTGGCACATTTCTGAATAAGAGAATCAGAATATTTTCGCGAAAATCTACCAGATTTTCATGAAAAAAAGACATTTTCACGAAAACTCAATAACTTTTCATGATTAGATTTCTTCACTAAATAGTATACGTACTTATTAAGTGGACGACGAAATATTTTCATGAAAATAAAACTTTTTCTTAGAATGCTTTTGCGAATATTAACTCACTAAGTGTAAGCAGAAATATACCACCATAGTATGAAGCCTTAGACAAATGACCACTGCACGAAACTGTTGATAAACACCAATATATCAAACTGGCAATGTGTGTGTTTTCTTTGCTGTATATAGTCAGTCTAACATAATACTTTTAAGATGAACGCATTTTCCTTAATATCAATTAGACTGAAATGTTATACTCAATAGCATTTTCCCCAAATTGCTGATTTATACAAAATATAGTGCTCGTGTCACTTAATTGTTGATTGTTTGTTTTAGTTTGTTTTTATGAAACTTATTGTCACTGGGGTTAACGCCGCTTTTTAACAATTTTTCAGTTATATATGGCGACCTGTTCACCTAACCAGTTTTCCTGGACCAGGTTGACAACACTGAAGTATATATTATAACAAAATATTGTTTGTCCTGAGACAAATTACATAATTTATGACAATTTGTTATGTACTTATAACATGAAAATTGATCATCCTCAAATTATGGGAAACAACCATTAAAACACTTGAGATTTTTAGATTAATTTGCATCCGCATGAATTATATTGACCCTGTACGCCACTACATACATTCTAGACCTCTCAAAATATTTAAAGCTCAAAACAGGAGCTAGTTCAAAGGATTGTATGTGTCGCAAATTGTCGACATTATCAATTCAACATCGATGTTAGGTAATACAATGAAGACGAATGTATCAAGATAATGTGTACAGTCTATTTGTGCGGGATTTCGAAACGTTGAGGTGCAATTCTTCATTGTTCACATAATACTTATCAGTGAAACATGTGTTATTATTTTGTCTTATTTTTTCACTGGGTTTAACGCCATTTTACAGTCATGTACGACGGCCGGTTCACCTAACCATTTTCCCAGGACTGTGTACTAACCTGTACTAACTCATCCTTCCACAATGAGTCTGCAACTTCTCCCCAAGTCGAAGAAAATCGACATTTTTGTCGGGAAGTTTGTTTCAAGGGTATGACCTCCATCTGCCAGGATTTGAACCCGGATCGCCGGGTTACAAGTCCAGTGCACTTACCATAGTATCACGGTCGCGGCTGCTCATATATTAATGTTCAAGTAGACTTATAAGATATGTTTCTGTCTAACATCGGCTTTCCCCTACTCAAGCGTGTCAAGATTATATTACGTCAACACTCGACAACAACTTAATAAATTAGCTCATTGGTTATGACAATACTTAAGTTTTACGAATTATCTTAATTGTTTTCCTTGTCAAGTTTCCTCAGACCAGTTGCAAAATAGTTTAACAAACAACCTTGCTTCATATCGTATTGTACACGTATCAATCATATATACTGTATATTTTGAAATGACTGTAAACTACGAATAACTAAATTTGCTCAGTCTAAGTAAGATGGATATATCAATCTACCTGACAATATACATTGTGTTTTAAGTATTTGTTGCAGTTTGCGTGATATCGTTAGAACATATACCAGTCATTTGCTAACTCTTATAATAGAACTTACCGATAAGGGACAATGTTTTGTTACTTTCTATCTGTCAGGACCAAGTAGTTTCGAACAGACAAATGTTTGTATCATGCCCTGATTAAAAGTGAGATTTGGCTGTAATTCTCGATTTACCATGAATTATTTTTTATTTTTTTTATTTCACTGAACCCTTGTGACATAATATCTATACAGTTTTGTGTCTGGCTTTTCGCGTATAATGTTTTGGTTCATGTTTGTGGCTAGCTCTATTGGTCATGTTCCTTGCTTTATGATTACGCCAATTTGGTTATTCCTCTCTGACTTCAGATGCGGGGAAATGCGGTATCATGAGACAAAACGTTAGTGGAATTCATCCAGAAGTCTGGTAAACAGTTGTTTTCCATTCATTGGTGAATAAAAATATAGCATATTTTGTTTGCATTGTGTGCATCCATACTTATTTATCTTACAGTCGTGTGTGTACATAAGAAGATTTGACGACTATTAATTCAACAGGAATACATGGAACTACCAAATTATATATCCATCTAACTCAAAGCTCATCTGTTATTATTATTCAAGTGACTAAATATGTTTTATTACTTTAAGCCCCTTTCAGCAGTGTTTCTGTATATATATGCCGTTAGCCAGACTTAACCAAATCGTCACAGAGAACTTGTGCCGCAAAAAATATTTGGTGTAATAAAACCAGCCATTGCATTCTTTAAGTCTCATTGTCGTGATATTTCACACTACTTCTTCCTCTGGATGCAAGAGAATATGTTCGAATTCACAAACCCAAAGGTACGTAGACCCAACACTCGCCTTATTGAGCTAAGCGAGAGTGGGCGTGATATAACAAGCAAAACTGTGTCAATCGATTGATGATGATCCTTTATTGAAGTACTGTCTCATTTGCTTTATCCTTAAGATTATAATTAAGAACGGGAAACAAACGAAACTTGCATACCGGAACGAAATGATCACATAAATACCAAAACTCAATTTCAACATTTGGATGAAAATTTGCGATTATGATAACATAAGTAAGAAAAGAAACCACAAACAAAAAAACTACCTTCCCCAAAATACTTCCTTCCGGATCCCTCACCCCAAAAGAATTACCCATCCAACACATCTTAGAGCGGGAAGAAGACACACATATAAACATAACACTTGCTTTCATTAACAAGTACATGGATACATGTTTTATTTTCCATTTAAATATCGTATAGATAATGCAGTGCAGTTTGAATCTTTCATTCTTTTCAAGGCCGGGGTAAAAAAGACTAGGATTTATGGATTTCAGACAAACATATAAATGATAAATGGTGACAACATCTAGCAATGATTTAACCCTTTGCCTCATAATCATATTTTGGATTCTCCCAAATTCAAAGTTAATATACAAAACATCAATTTATTTAAGAAAATTGGGTTATTTCTCTCTGACACTGTGGAAAACATTGTTGCAAAAAAGCCATTACTCACTACAAGAAATGGTTTCTTTTGCCACAATGTTTTAAAAGCTGTCTGCTTCAGACGCGGGAAAAGCGGTATCATGCGGCAACGGGTCAATAAATTTAAAACACGGTTCGCTGGATCATTATGTATTGCCAAATTCGTCTGCATTGTATATTTAAGGAATAATGGACTTGTAAATACCTACCAAAGCAGAACTTGATCACTTATGGAAACCAACAATAAAAATTATGAAATTTAAGCTCTCGCTGGCATGAGTTATCGCAGAATCCCTTCATTGGCGTACACACTATTGTCAACATGATCATATGTGCTAAGTTCAATTTTACTAGTTTTTTCATTCGTATGATCATAGTAAGATCCCGCACCATTTGAGTGTTGTTCATTCATTGGAACAAAGTTACCACCAACCTTTAGTGTATTGTAAACATTGCCATCATCATTATTCAAACCGGAATTGTATTTAGCATGATCAGTAGCATTCAAATGAGAGTACCTATCTTCTTCGTTTGGGATGTTGTCAGGATAATGTCTCCTGCTGTCATACGTGTCCGACTGTATATGCATTTGAATGTGGTTGTAGTTAGAATTGTTGTTCATTCGTTCTCGTGAATGAATTGTGTTGTATTCATCTTCACCAATAAGTTGGTCAGCAGTATCAGGAACGGCAACATATTCTGACTCCAAGTTTCCAACCACAACGTCGGCGTCATCGTATGCATTGTTGATTCCATTTGATGTATTAGCATCCTGTGAATTGGCCACCTTAGTTGTCATTCCTTTTTGTCTCCTGAGAACAGTTTAATAAACGTTTAAAAAAGGTTGGAAAGGAATGTTTCAGTGATAATATTGTTTTAAATATAACTTAATATAAATCATTAATTGCTTTTGCGTTTAGAAGTAGATAAAATTTTAATGATGGTAGTGTAGAGAACAGTGACTTAGCGAATTTTATCATAAACATAATGTTTCTCTATCGAGAATTTTGGTACTTAACAAGATGTTTAGCGGAACAAAATCCAACTATTTGTAATATGTACTGCCTTAAGCACCCAGTTAAGTAATTTTAAGTAATGGTGCATTTCTACATATACTGAGCAGAAAAAATATAGATAAACCCAAGATTTAATGGAGACATTAACTATTTTTCAACGCACCTATATATGTGAATAATAATCACAAGACCAATTACGACTGACACCATAGTTGCTATAGAAACACAGACGTAAACAATCAAACGACTTTTAGTATCCTTGTCTGAAAAATAAATGCTCTTTAGAAGGGTATAATTTCAGATAAGTCATCTAGTTTGAAACCGTTTTCTTTTATTAGGTAATAGACTTGGGGAATGTTTCTTTACCAGCTAGCTTACGGAAGGTCGGTAGTTTTACCCAAATGTACTACTGCGGGCTTCCTACACTGTTAAACAGGAAAAGTCGTCAAACGACACTGGTTGTAAACCCCACCGAAAAAAACAATAGCAGAATAAATGGAACTAGTAAATGCTATTATCGTTAAACTTGTCCAAATTAATGGACATTTTACTTTCATATGGATGTTTTTTATACAGATAATTTTTTAGTGAGCGTTTGGTAATATTATAATCATAAGTAATTTGTTACGTCAATTAGCATGCATAAATACGGACTCCAAGCACTAAAGAATCCAGGCGTACTGACAAAGCCATGTTGTAAGTGCAAGTTAACTAAGATAAGATAGATACAGCCGGACTAACACTTTGAATTATCTCTGGTAGCAACACGTAATTCATATGTTCAAATGTTCGGCTCGGGTGTCTATGAGACGAAAGTCGAAATTGAAATACATAATTATAAAAGTAAATATGTACGTTTTGCTCTCACAATAAGCTAATAACGTTTGGACAACACGATTGGAACATTTGCATTATCGCTCGTGGCTTGAACTGAGCGCAGTTTGGTAGGTAAATTGTGCAGCCTTGTTTAGAAATATGGCAAAAACAGTATCAACACTGAAACATGCACCATTTACTTTAACCGATCGTCTGTCAAATAAATGTTTACTTTACCACCTTCAGCAGATGAATAATTGGCATTCGTTTCTTCAGATGAAACAACTGGTATAAATGAGGTCGTTGCTGTCGAAGACTCAGTGGTTGCTGTTGTCGTTAGAGTAGAAGATGATGTAATTGATGTAGTAGTTGTTGTAGTAGTAGTTGTTGGTGTTGTAGTATCATCTTAAACGAACAAAATAAAGAGGAATTGCATCTGTGAATAAAGTTTATTAACACCAAGCTCACTTAAACAGATCAATAAGGTCACTCACAAAAAAAATGTTTGCTGCAATGCGACCCAACCCAACATTTTTTCACTGGGTAGGTAGATAGGGACTTTTTTCCAGAGAGCAAATATGAATGTCATGGTGTTTATACTCATGCTGTGTTGTGTTATGTATTACTACATGTTGTTTTATTACCATATATATTACCATTTATTACTACATGCCAAATTAAATCTTATCTTATTATTAGTAAAAAAGGGTAATGTTTTAATGGGCGGGTTAAAAATAAGATTCGCTGCGATTTTTATGAGTCGGTCGCGTTACAGTAAACATATTTTTAAGGATGGTTTAATAGGCATGTCGAGTACTGATCAGTGGCAGGCAGAGGTAAATTTATTGACATCAGCACTTCTATTAATGAGCAAATACGTACATTTAGCATTTTTCATATGTGTTCTTAGTTTGTTGTCAATATCTAAACCATTGAACAAACATAAAACGTATTTATTAACTATTAGTCATATACCAAAAAAATCAAATTAGCCGCCAAGCCCGTCTTTATTCGACACAGTAAATGGAAGATTTATCATAAGTTAAAAGATTATAAGCGAATTCAAATTGCTGGTCTTCATAAACAGATAGTCTCTATACTTAGGTGGTCATTACCGTACCCATGATTGTTGTTGGTTACCTGGTACGCATGATGTATATCCGTTATCCCAGGACCAGTCCGAGAACACAAAACCATCATCAGTGCAATGTCGAATAGACAGACCAACTAAGTGATATCCACGAAAACATGAGATTTTTGCTTGCCAATGGGCTGCATTTATTTCTGTGTAACAATCCCAACCTTTTTCGATCGTCAATCTTGGACAGTCTAAATCTATTTAATACCAACTAAAGCATTTATATGCAGTATATGTAGTTTATATGTCATATGTTTTCTATCCATGGAATCGTCGTACTCCTGCAGCGTTAAAAATCAACACACGCACGCACGCACGCACGTTGATTTTTGACATATGTATATATGTAAATATAATACTATTTTAATTTACTTGATTTTATTTGACTTACATTAAAATGTGTTTCAGATGTAAATAGTCTGTCAGTCTCCTTATTCAAAGGGTGTCGTATTCATAATTATTTGAAAACAGTTATAACAAAAATATTTTAATCGTTTATTGTTTTAGCCTATGTCATCTTTGACGAACCAACTGAGGTGGCTGATTACAGTATTCTGAATTTCAAATTCATCTGATGTTATATGATTTACATATAAAATATGTTATGTTTGACTTACGTTTTCGTATGTTACTTTCATAGTAATCTTCGCATTCTTGTGAGAAACAACCTTCAATCATAAACAGATTGATTGTATCAAAGGTTTTATAACTTTGACTATCAGCCCAATTTCAAGCCAATTCATCTGCAGTGCACACATTTCAAGAACAATGAAACTGATATGTTAAACCTAAATAAATATAAGTATTAAGTATGTTCAATAAAATATTAGATACCAAAAAGTACATTTAGAATTACCCTTCTAAGAAAATTTGACAAAAATGTCGATTTTCTTCCATTTGTGGAGAAGTTGCCGTCTCCTTGTGGAAGGGTAAGTTAGTACAGGTTAACATACAGTCTAGGAAAATTGGTTAGGTGAACCGGTCGCCGTATATAACTGAAAAACGGCGTTAAACACCAGTGTCAATAAGTCACATATAAACAAAAACAAATAAAAACCATTTAACATTGTGCTGGGTCTCATATTTAGCTGAGTAGGACGCAAGACTGCATATGAAAATATTTTAGATTCAGATTCAGGAAAAACATGTGTAGCTCCGTGAAAATATGATAACAACTATTATATAGTACGCCGTCAATTGCCCTAAATTCTTCCTAAGAGAGCATGTAAAGAAATTAACGGCTATTAACAGAAGAAAGGGAGACAATTAATCTGATAGGTAATCGAGAAATATTGATAAGGTCATCTGGTAATACAGTTGATTAATTATGTTCAATGAAAATAAAAATATAATTTGAATTCTTCCTTGTTTTATCAATCTATTACGGAAGCGTAAATTGAATTTTTGGAAACAAAGACACCAAAAAGAAACGCTACGTAACCACGTGATACAACCCAAACCGTTCCTTGATAGACAATAACTACACAGGCATTTGTCATTGTATCTGTAATGAAAGTCTATGAATACTACTTATCCCTTACAACACATGGTTCATGCCACTCATTTCTATCTCATTTTCACAGGAGTTTAACGTCGCACCAACAGCCAGGGTCATTTGGCAACTTTCCAGCTTTAACAGTAGAGGAAACCCACTGGGTAGAACCCCGACCTGACGGAACCTAGCTGGACAGCTTCTTCACACGTGAAATTCGATCCCGAGCCGGATTCGAACTCACAGCGGTGAGGGGCCAGTAATTACAAGTCAGAGACCATTATATCATAACCACTCGACCACGGAGGCACCTTCATTTTCTCAGCAGTTGGCAGACTATCCCCTTCATTTCTCTCAGCAGTTGGCAGACTATTGTTCTAATGTAAACGGCTGCATAAAGTTGGAACGCAGTTCACAATGCGAAAACGTTTCCAGTTCCGGAAATTAGAAGACTGCATTTTCCTTTTATTTTCGGGATCGCGCAATATCTTGTAAGAATATTCTGATTTTTGTCAATTTGGTGGCAAATGAGGTCGCATAGTTAATTTTCAGTTTTAAGTCTCTATGCTATAAATTTTATGATTTTCATCTAAGATATATTTTTGATTCGCGAACTGCATTCTAGAACGCACTTCGCGATTAGAATCGCTCTCTTCATGCTGGAACGCTGTTCAAATCACTTACATGCCGGAATGCAATTGACGAGTTGAATCGCGAACTACGTTCCAACTTTATGTAAACCGGTGATAGTGTGTACGGTGAGCGCAGTATAAGACTTTATTTGTGACTAAGATATTGATAAATGGCAAGAGGGCTAATTCATACACATATTTTTTAACACATTTAATACAGTGACCTAAGTACACAACTCAGAGAAACTCACGTATCATTCCGAAAATACAAAATATAGTAGTGATATTAAGTATTAATCGCTCTTCAAATGTGAACATTCTTTTGATATTAAGTTTATACAGTTTTGGTTACAACGATAATTGAACTGATTTACTTGACTGTGATAACATTATGGTTATTTGAATAAATATCTTTATTTCCATCCGAAAATACAAAGTATAATAGTAAGGTTAAGTATTAAGTGAATTGTAGTTCAAATTTATTCATCATTTTTTTTACAATTTCGAATACAACGAGTGTTAAACTGATTTATACGACTGTGATAATATTCTAATTATAGAAAAAAATATCTTCAACACAGTTACGTAAACGTACATAGCATTTACCTTGTAGTACACACCAGCTTATCGCGGGTAACAATATAAAATCCTTAACGAACATTATTAAGAGATCCTACAAACAAAATGATGATGTTTTGGAAAAAGGAAGTAAATGATGTCAAAAAGGATGAGTACAAATTTTCGTTTAAGTGTTTCCGTTTATAGTTTGTTTCTCTACATCTGTACAGTGGATGCTTAATAAATGAAATCATAATGAATATGTTCTCAAATACACTTGTAAGTCTTGTGTCGCTGTTAAAGTATAAAAAACATATTGGTACTCTTTTTTTCTGAACGCAAGAATAATTTGTATTTATTTATTTTTTGACCCGAAATCGAAATGGACTTCGTTTTCAATCGGCTCTTAGATTCTACTCCCCTGTGTTAAAACAATAAAATTAGTCAATGGCTATTATAAGTGGCTGATTACTGTCGGATAGGCAAAAATATAAAAGCAAATAATATTAATATGCATCACCTGATTCGATAAAAATGGTACGTTAAGTAGAACGTTAATACTACTGACAGTACTTTTTACTATCTATTTTACCAAAATAAACTTGACTGGAATACGTGTCCATGGAATTAAACACAAAACATATCGGGTCATTGTTTCGTTTGGTTTATATAAAGCAAATATTTCGTGACACTGAATCATCATCATTAGGTCATAGGTTGTTAATGGCGTGTGCATACGTATCAATATCTACTTTAGAAGGTTCCATCATGCGATTATTCGTTCAATCATAGTATGTGTTCATACCATTCTCGTTCATTTTAACACCCTGGCTATTTATTTGTATACTTGTACAATAACTGCCTGCCAGTTTTTTAAGACACCGACGATCATCTTTTAAGCTGTTATAAACATTCCCAGGTTCATCAGTTAAACAAGACTGATCATTGCCAAGGTTGGTATTATTTAAGTGAGAATACGTGTCTGTGGTTCTTTGGGCATTACATCTACAGCTTGTTGTTGCAACATCATACACATTGGAATGAACTTGGACGCTGTTGTAATTTGGGTTGGTCCTCTCTTCATCGGTGTGCACTTTCTGATATTCAGCAGTTCGATCAAGAATGTAGACATACTCTGGACTGTTGATTCCAGCTTCATCCTCTGGAAATGGAACTGTATCAGCACTGAATACTGAGCCGTCATATGCGTTGTTAGTGACCACCCGTACATTGTTGTTCTGACGGTTTTTGCTTTTGGCCACAACCATTTTTTTCCTCCTTAAAAAAAGCATTATTTTAATATAGGATCTGACCTGATCAATATTGCAAACTAGGAAATCTTTTGAAACTCGATAAAACTAATGAACTATGAAACTTCAACTAAAATGTTAAGTACTTTATCAGTCAATGTATTTCAAACTTATTCTATGGAATTGAATCATTGCATAAAAAACTAATTTCGTGCATGACATTATTAAAGTGAATTAAATTGAAATAATACAATAACAGATGTGTCTACGTACCAACGTATGAATGTTACTATGAGAATAATAACTAGAATTGATACAGCTGTTGCTATTGTGATTTGAACGAAGAGAAAACTTGCTGCAATTTCTGAAAGAAATTAGTTGAAAAGACGATTAAACACGATAATAGGACCTTTACGAAGGTTTGGATGTGAAATTAGTTCTAATGAGATCTAACTCAGGGACACTACTGCTCGTTAATAGACTACCACGATCCACAATTTTGGGATCATAACTCAATATTTCCTGAACATTTGAGTATGATAATTACATCCTGCCAAATCTAAACCGCTTCATTTGCTCCGAAAGGTGGCGTTAGCATCAAGGTTTTACTTGACTGAACTAAGTATGATCAATAGCACATTTCAAGCCTATTTTCGTAAGAGTTCAACGTCGCAACAACGGCAAGGGTCATTTAGCTTTAACGGTAGAAGACGACCCGCACAACTGGGTAGAACCGCCGAACTTCCTCACATGGGAAATTTGTCTGGTTCCGGAAGGGATTCGAACTCGAAGAGTTGATATGTCGGTGATTACTCGCCTCCCAATTCTATTTTGTTATCAAAATGACAATAGTAAGATAAGAAATTCTAAATCCCTACTCTTATTTCTTGCGTTTGCACTTCGTGTATCCTGTGATGTTACAATTCCTGACGTGGATGATGTCACTGTATTCGTTGATGAGGTAAGCGTCTTCGTGGACGATTTTGTCGTTTTTGTTGATGTAGTGGTTGAAGCTCTAGAGACATTCAATGTCGTTATTGGTGCGGCGCTCGTGCATGTGGGGGTATCCACTAAAACAAATATGTATACAGGAAAAATATCAAAAGTTGAGATTCTCCGATAACAGCATATGCAAAACATGAACCTGTTCATTTAGATTATCATATTTCAGCCACAATCCATACACCACAGTCCAAATCAATACATTCAGAACGATACATACAAAGCAGATTTACAACAACCCGAAAACAAGTTGCATCATTTATCACAAAGACAACCGACTTGATTCGGAGCCTCTTCCACGCTATACGGCTCTTAACCTGAAGCAGCAATACATTTTCCATATTGACTCAGCGACTCACATCAGTAGCTAAACAACAAAACATGGACAAAGAACATTGCAAAAAAGAGAAACTTCATAATATCCCATGAGAATTATGTAAGTACTGTCTGAAAAGTCAATTCAATTGCACATTTTGTGTTCGCACCTGAGATAGTTTCGAGTTGAAACTCTCTTGTCAACAATATTTCTCTTTTATACCAGCAGACAGTTAATCTGACCAGTCAACTACGTTCTCATGAAGGACAAATCAAGTTCTCCTTACAAATGTAGATGATCAGCAATGGGGAACTAGACGTATCGTTTTCCACCATATCGTCGCAGAGAATATATAATATTCATAATATATATTCACCAAGGGTTTGAGAACACCAACCCGAGGTCCATAAGCAGAGAACTAGATACATTGGGACTCTAGATAAAATGAGTGAGTTGTTTGTACGCAAACAAATGAATACAAGGGCTTATATAAGATTAATTATAAGAGTTAGCTATTCAGAACATGGTACACAAATAACAGAACATGGTTTACTGAAAAATTGAAATGCATTGCGATACTGCGACCGAATTACCTTGTATGCATTTTATTTTCCGATCGTCCCAGGTGAATACTGAGCTTCTGTCTCTTGTACATTTTCTGGTAGATATACCCCAAAGTTCAAACCCTTCTAGGCATTTGATAATTGCTTCCCATCTTTGTTTACCACTCACATTTAGTTTAGTGTAACAGGTCTGACCGTTTTCTATTCTCAATTCACCACAATCTACAGAAGTAGAAGAAACGTTAAACATCGGTCATATTTCTCGAATACATTCTCATAATATACATGAAATTGGAAATCATTGTTTCTTATTCCTGATTCAATTATTTATGAAATAAAACTGAACGTGATGAGAGAAAACGTGTTAACCAAATGGACGTGAAATTATTATACACAAATCTAAGTGTCCTGAAGTGGATTTATCTGAACTAATTAGGTATGACCTAAAAAACAAATCTGAATGTAGCGAATCCTCAAAGTTGGAAACCCCATAATAATATTAAGTGATTAGAAACAAAATAAAGACACCGAAATATTGATTACACATGAAATAGCTAGAAAGGGTTATGTATAATGTACTATGACAACATGACATGTACTGAAAAACTTCTGATTGTAGCCAGATAAACAAATGACTGTGAAGTTTTCCTGTTTATATTACCATCATGAACGTCGCTGTTCTCGTAATCAACACAATCTTCAGACTGACAATCTATAATGAGATGAACAAAAGTTTTATAGAATAGTAAATATTTGTATCAGAGAAGTACTAATCCCTTTCAGCTCAGGACCAGCGGCCCTGCTTCCTTATCCGACTTGTTTAGTTAAAGATGCCTTCGAAATATATTTATTTATGTTAACAAAATGAGATGCATGCAGTAAAACACAGTTAGATTGAACTCGTACATAGTGAAGAATCGGATTCAGCGATGTGTTTTGCCCCGAAGAAGCATTTCTTTATTTGATTGTTATGAATGAAGTTAAATACGGATATAATGATGTTTTAATCCATATCCCAAAGATTTCACAATATTCGTGTTTCTTTTTTTTTTGAAAAAAATAATCTAATAAGCAAAACTATGATAGTTATGGGATAATAATTACATGCCTTCTGAAAAAAATGTAAGTATCTACCTTGAAATATGCACCAAAAAATTGCAATTAACAAAACAAAATTTATTTCCAACATCATGAAGTCGAATTACCAACTGGTATAATCTTATGGATTAAAAGGAAGTTACACGTGTTCATGTTTTCAAGAGCATGAGTAATATGTTCAATTGCGTTTTCAATTCTTCGCGTGGCCTCGATCACGGATTCGAATGATTAATGTGGAACAGTTGGCAGTCCCTTGCGGAAAACAAATTTGATTCTGGCATACAATTCGGTATAGTGGTTAGCAGTCAGTCAGTATATATCTGAAATACAATAGACAGCAAGCAAAAAATCCTACAAAATGTAAAAATAATACACATTTACATACAGTAACTCAAAAATACCCAGGTGACGATCATTAATGGTCAGCTAGTTATTCATCTTTGATTGGCCAATATGTCAACAAGGCGATATTAATAGGATAAAATTGGTAAAAAGTATTGCATTTAAGAAATGCGTACACCGTTTTCAGATTTAAAACTCATTGAGGACCGCAACTCTTTCGATTTTGTTTGATGTTTATCAAATTTAGATTGGGAAATTTTACTATGGTTGACATACGTCGGTACTTAAAGATGTTATGGCAATTAGAGAGATTAACGAACTTACCGAGATATAAGTATTGTATTCTATAAATAGGTGTCCTGGTAAATAAAGCGTGCAATTAAAGTTACCTCAAATGATCACAATATTGGTGATCGTGTGTGTGTATCATTAAAATACATACTATTAGTCAAAAATGTGTTCTGGTAATTCTAATTTTCCTCATATCATTTTTCCTCATCATAAGGTTTGACAAGGAAAATATAGGCGCACTTTGTGTTTTGCACTTATTATGACGTGCATTTTGTATTTGATCCTAATTGTTTACTTTGTTGTTGTGTCTACTCAGTACGTCAGAAACTGTTTTACCGTCGCAATTGTTTTGCACGATTGTATAAAATGTTCCTGTACATGCAAATATATTGCGTATGTATAAACGTGTAAAATAACCAAATTATCTCCAAACATGATGAAAGTATGATATGCAACAATTGTAACGAAAGTATTACAACTTTATGTCTCAGTGGCTATGATAGTTTGCGGAAAGTTTATCCCTTATTTTTACTTCTGACTGTTTTATTTTCATTTAGATGGTAATCAGTACACAATCAGTACAATCACTGACACTGTGATAATTACAAAATATCACAACAAAACCGAGCGTAACAAAATACCAATACCCACGCGGTCGTCATATTACTCATTTTACGTATGCAAATTTCATTGTGATGTTATGAATGCATACGCATGGAGTGGCTTCATGAAATTTATGATAAGATCATTTTAACAATTACAGTAAAACATCGATAATAAAACCACTTTCGGGTCCCGAAAAATCGGTCGTAAAAATGAGATGTCTCATTATCAAGTTGAATTATAGGGGAGTTATTGGAAGCCGGTCTGAAAATAAGCGGTCGTTATAACAAGGTGGTCGCTATTTGAGGTTTTACTGCACCATATTTCACAAAACCGGTTTAGTCCGTTGGTACGCATTAAATATTGGCGAAATACAAATTAAGTGTAACATTTGTGAATCATGTATTAATTTAAATTTACGAGTGGATATTTTCATACTTTGTCAAAAAAATAGACCACTCAAATTTTGCTAAGCACCAAAAGTTACTCAATATATAATGAAAAGTATAAATAGTATTCAATTTTGCATAGTTTCATTCAGGAATGTTTTGAGATGGCCCCCAACCTAAATGTTTGCTATTTTATCGGGTAGGTCTCGCCACTTGGTCACGGAAATTATGGTAATTCAAAGGTGAGACGTTTTTTTTTTACATTGGTCACTTTGACATGGCAAACGCTAAGAGAGAGAGAGAGAGAGAGAGAGAGAGAGAGAGAGAATATATAATTGTTGATCATTATAAGCATTTATTTACCATATGATTAACTGAAACTTTTGACAGTTTGTGTTACTGTAAAACTTCAAAGTCAGTATTAAAATCACCCAATCATGGCGACCGTTCTTTTTGTTTGCAATATTCCCACAATTGTTCAAATTGACAATGAAACCACCCTAATTTCCAAATCCTTTTCCCCTACAAGTGTCTTAATATCGAGATTTTACTATACGTTATTTTATACCGCTTGCTATCCTATGACACAATGTTTTGAGTTGTATGAAACTTGATTAATGAATAAGCATACCTCAAATCATTTTATAAGATTTCTTTTGGATAATTTACCTAATATTAAAACTACCATTGTACCCGCGATATATTAAACATGTACTACTTTCGTAAAGAGAACATAGTTTTATTTTGTTCTACTTTATATGCATTGATTTAAAAAGTATTCATACTGTCTAAAGCAGACACACTATCAAGTTGAACATGTACTTTCAGATCCTGTTACACTACATTTCTTATATCCAAGTACATGTATACACTTTATAAGCCCTAAAGCAAAACAGTTTCAAAGAAAACTTATAATACTGACACGTCCTTTAAAACAAACAAAATACTTGAGTTTAAAATGACATATAATGGAATATTTTATATTGTTCTATATCATAACATTTCATAATCACGAATTAGTATTTCGTTATACGAAATAATATTTCGATATTACGAAATTCTTTTAATTCGTAAATACGAAATAATAATTGTTGCACTTGTTTTTATTTCGTTTTACAAAATAATATTTCGTAATTTCGAATTAGTATTTCGTAATTACGAAATATTATTTTGTAAAAACGAAATAAAAAAGAGTGTTACAAGTTAAAATATTAGTGTAGAATGTCACTTTAGGGGCTCCGTAGATTTACGCATATTTGGAAAAGAATTAACGGGGGTTGTAGTGTTGATGTTAACATTCATGTATACAGCAGTCACGTTCACACGTTTGAACAAACCCGTGTTGTTTAATATTCAAACAAAAGAGCACGATGCATTTTGCAGTTGAGTTAAGATGTTTGTGTACTAATTGTGATAAAATATACTTATTGTGGACTATGACTACGTGGTAATAATGTGACAAAATAACTAGTAATTTTATCATAACACATATTGATGATGTAGCGCATTAAATCCTTATAACTGAACCTATATTAAATGTCTCTTACATAATCACAAAAAAATAAATAAATTAGAATTTGAATTAATAATATATACTAATGCAGTTAAACAAAGGATTGTGAACTAGTGGTAACCGCGTTTAATGCAATTAAGCGTCAAGAGATTCCCATATAGAATACCAGAAAAGGCTGTGATGGACGAATTGGCTCCAACTAAACCGTCACAAAAAACATGTTCTGCACCCAGGGTTCAAAATCACTTAGACCGACCACTCTCACTCTCTTTACAGAGTAAGATTGACGGGGTATGACATGCGTCGTGGAAGTCTTCGCCCAATCATTTGGTGTACTACAAGAACAGCATATGAATTACTGATGCCTCATTTTCGTAGAATATACAAATCTTAACCTGCAAGATGGATAACGTGTTCGAGCTCGCAAATCCCTTGCAAAATCCTTTCCTATTGGGCTAAGCCCAAGGCCTGCAAAATTACGCATGCCTGTAAGATTTATTGGATTTCTAAAGTTTTCTTTAAAAAAGAACAACAACAACACCAACACACTTTTGTTCAGAAGGAACCATGCTGTTGGTAACTCACATTTACAAACAACCGTACACGTGATTGTCCTTAGTATAAGGTATAACTGTTTATTGATTTATTTAATTGATTGACAAATTTATTTGATTGATTAAGTTGATTAACTGGTAAATTAGATTTATTCATTGACTTGTTCTACGTTGAAGAGAAGAGGTTTTTGCTCTAAGAAAAATTCCCGATTCCTAGTTTAATCAATAATTGCTCACCCACCCCTAAAATAAGTTTAGGTATTAGTTTTGACAATCAACTAATGTTTCTTATTATCTTATCTTGGTGTTTGTCATGATATATTGATACATATTATTATTCTGTTTAGGTGGTGCATTGCATAACAATAATGACTTAGTACTTTGGTCATGTCTTCTATTTACTAAAATGGTTCTGAAATGTGTTTTTTTCACGGGGACTGGCCAATTATCGATGATATAAATTCATTTAATAAATAAACAAGAGCGTTTTATTTGTGCTGTGTGCCCGCTTTGATATTATTTCAATACATGTCGACGAGTTGTCAAGCAAATGATTTTTATTGGTAAATCGTTAGATCTACTGACTATGAGTTCAAACCTTGGGCTCAGCCCTTGCTCACGATGAATTACTTTATTAAAATGAAAAAAAAATCAGAGAACACATTATTTATTTATATTTAGTTTTATGTACAAATTGTATCATTAAAATTTACAGAAAAATAATAATAAAATATGCAGAACAACTGAATAAAACCGTAACAAAGTGCAACAAGCTGCAAATGAAAAACTTTTCTGTTGCCGCTGTTATTGCTTAGTTTGTTCCAAATCATTACATATTTCTTCGCTGACAAATCAAATTTCGCAATGACATGAACTTAAAATTGCCAGACACAGACGAACATTTTCTATTCCATATGCTATATTCAGCATTAGCTCGTTTTATGAAAGAGCACCTTTTAAGCTTCTGTATTTTTTTCATTTAGCTAATTGATTAAAAATGGCCTCAATCGGTGTAGAAATTTCGTTTTTACAAATTAACATCCTACATGTACATTAAAATGTAATTCATACCGAAAATGTCTTTTTAAATATTGAAATTTGAAATAATTCATTACAATTGTTTTCTGAAGAATAACAATATAATTATACAGGTATAAATATCACTGCTCCAATGAGAAGAGACACACAGTCTAAAATAACACGAGGAAATGTAATAAAACAGGAACTTTTACAGTCGTGTAAATAAATAAATAAATAAATAAATAAATAAATACAAATAAATACATATATATAAACAAAAATTCAATTGTCACCCTCATTTCATTTCTAAAACAAAATATTCATGATCTTCCTGACAATAAAGAGAATCTTCATGCTTTACATCCAGTCCATTATCCACCTCCACGTACGTATCAATTTCAATTCTGGCAGGCTTACCAGGAAGTGCATTTGTATGATCATAGGAGAGATCCTCATCATGTGCGTCCATTTCGAGACGCTGATCTTCAATCTTGTTATAAACATTATCCATCTTATTATTCAAAGCGGATTTATGTATTGTGTTATTAGTATTATTCAGATGGGAATACGTGTCTGCTTGTCTTTGGATATTTTTCGAAATGTTTGCTGTATGATCATACTGGTCATCAGACTGCAATGGAACATGATTGTAATTTGAACTGATGTTTTTATTTGTATTCGTAAGAATTGTGCTATTTTCACTTTCCATAATATCATTTGGATGGATGTTGGAATCCGTAATGTAGACGTATTCAGAACCACTGATTTCTGCAAAAACTGAAGGTGTCGGGGCCATACCGCTGTTGTCGACAGTGTCAACATTCGCTGAATTGGTCACCACAGATGTTTGATTTGTGTTAATTGTATTATCATTTTCAGACATTTTTCTTTCCCTGCAAATAAAGCTTTAGATAATAACATTCAAATTGTAAGCTACGAACAATAATACTTAAGTCCAGCAGCTACGATTTAAAGTTCCAGAAAATAGTGGTCGTAGCATAGAGAAGTAAGGCAGTACATGCATTTACTTACCCAACGAGCTTAGCAAGTATAATTTTTTATCAAAACAAAGGGCGTTTAATTCATAACCACAGACGATAATACTTGAAATATTGTAGTGAACATTGGAGATTAGGTTCAAACATTAAAAATAATAACAAAAGGGAAGTGAAAAGGACCATGCATCTGCATTAATTTGCCCAGTGTGCTCAGCTAGTATGAACTTGTCAAATTATTGCATTGACATAAATATCAATTGCTAACAATATAAAAGATTTGAAATGACCGCTATTATACAAATTTATAACTTGCCGATAGATATACACAATGATGAAAATAACGATAACAATCAACAACACGATAATCATTGGTATGGTGACGTACAAAGCAATATCACTTCCACCTTGTTCATCTGAAAAGAATCGCATACAATATTGAAAACAACATATATTGCTGGTAGTCTAACACTGATAGAGGATTAAAGAACGGATCATTATGGATAATTTTTAGTCTTTATAATATATGTTTTATTGTCTGTAATATGTATGTACCGTGTTATTCACATTGTAAATATGAAATACATAATAATAATAACCAAAACATAGCATAACAATAGTGCGATGGATCTTAGATAATCTGGAATGGATATAGATAAGAAAAGGTTCCTGGATATAAAGCACATAATTATAACAAATCCCACCTCCAAGAAATCCCTAAAATGCTACCTTCCCAAAACTCAGAAAGTATCTTTATAGTACAATTGTGTTTTGAAAACCGCAATCAAAAAGTTGTTCAAAAACATGATGTATTTAAGTTCAGCGTATACCAAAAAGGCGGACCAATATGGATAGCACCACGATCTGCTAAACCATGACATTGGCATTATTTACTGTCGCTACACTGCATACTTTTCTGATCTGAATTACATAAAACCAATTGTGGATCGAAATAACCATTCCTAATAAATCCGTTTGATAATGTCCTTCAGATAAATACTTTGTGCATCTATTCATTTCTTTTTATCTTGGAAGTACTTTAGGGAATGCATGAATCAAGTGAGGCGTACTCATTACATTAATGATGAAGTACATGTACTAACTAAAAAGTAAATAAGTATCAGTTGTAAATCAACCAGACGAATAAAACTTTTCAAGTCATTGATAAAAGTCGTTTAACATTCACAATATGTTTTGTTTTAAAATTGGCACATGCATATCTGTAACTCGATTGAGGTTAAATACAAAACTTAATACCTGAAACACATTTCGAATCCATTTTTGATCTTGTCCAAGCCCAACGTAATGAAAACCATAATTTACATATCCGTTTGGGAGAACCTATCAAATTAAATCCGGGCTGGCAAGTGAATGTTGCTTTCCATTTATAGAAAGGCAACCACGGTATCTCATAACCATAGCATACATCTCCATTTGCAATGTGTAATTTATCACAATCTGTAAAAATATGATTCCTTTCGAAAATTTCTCGAAAAATGCAGTATAATTAATCAACAAAAGTTTCTTTCTCACCAAGTGATGGCATTTACGGTACGTAATATGTAACATAAGTTCTATGAAGCCTTCACTGTTTTTAACATCACTTAAAAACGAATATAAAGAAAGGCAGATGCCAAGATGTTTCTTTTACAAAGTCTAAAAACTCTGACCCAATTATATTAAAATGCTAAACTCAGATGCATCGAAGATAGCAATATCTAAATTGTTCTGAAAATTGCATCAATGGCAAATCTCAGACTGATAGAGCTGAATTAGGTAGTCACAATAATTTCCTCATTTTTAAATTTAAAGCAAACGTAATATAAAAGTAAATAAATAAATAAATAAATCCAGTAACCATTTTCATACTTTCTATATATTTCACTGTTGCCAATCTGTAGTTTAGTCTAATGAGACCCGAATTCTCACGATAATAGAATATCAATCGTAGAATGTTTAACAATTGGCTTGTTTTGTTAATTGTACATAAAAAAGTTCAAGAATGATTTTAATTATTTTTGTTTAGATTGAGCCTGTGTACTGAAAGAACTTTTTAAAAAAACGGTTGGATAACCAATTGAGACCATACCATCCGGTATTTCGCTGTCTTCGTACGATTTGCATTCTTGTGGCTTGCATCCTGTAATCGAATCCAATAAATTTTGACATGAGGTTAGGGGGACAAAAATCACATTCTATATTATAGTTGCAAGCGTCTCCAAGCGTCATAGTGTTGTCGAATGCTTCAGTAACTGACTAGTTTTTGTGATAATTTTTTGCATTCCAAGAGTTCAATGGCGTCATTGTTCTGAGCGTTGGGTATAGAAACTAGGCGTTTGCCACTGAATCAGCTAAAACATAAAAATGAGTTTCAAAGGTATGAATATCTTCAGTTAAAATATCTTCTCAAACCAAATCTCACGATGCTCCCAAATTCGCCTCCTATGACGTATACCTAGTTTGGATACTTATGCTTGCAGTTTGCTGTATACTATCAATGAAAGTCACGTGGTAAGGAGAAATACCACATTTTTGCACTGGATGTGCTCAAAGGTGTTACCTCTCTTGTGGTTGTTTGTAACAAAGGTACCTCAAAATTATTTGAATGACGCGGTTTGGTATCTTTTGCGAAGAATTACACTATAAAATGATAGGCAAAATCCATACCAACCATTTGCAATGAAGACATTATTTTATATATTTCCGTACATTAAGCATTGATGATACTCAATTCCATATCCAAATAGTGTTTTTTTAAATATAGTTTATCAAGAACGGATTGAATCTTAAAATAGATTATAGGCCATGTGTTGTGTTGCTGGTGAAATCACCCGAATATCCAGAAAATAAAGGACAAGAGGGCAGATCGGAAGGAATTTAAAAACGACTAACAACACATTTTGTTAACAATAAACGTCAATTTTCAAACACTCAAATATATACATACAAAACAAGAATACAACATAGATATAGAAGCTAGCTTGTAAATTGATGCGCAAAATAAAACAAAGTACCCTTTGAAGCAAATATAGTACACGTAAATTAATCAATGAGTTATTCTGATGAGTTTTAAACAAGACCTGCATTGTATTTATTCAACGTTTGCAAACACTAAGGTCCCGTACCAAAAGGAATATCTTTGCTAAGTCTTAATACATCTTGCTAACTTTGTTTGTAAATAAAACTGTTTTATCCAAAATGAGTGATTTCGGAATCTTTCTCTCTGTAGTAAAGGTAAATACATTTTGTATCTTTAACATCTCCCATAAGCAAGCTTTCAAGTTTATGAACAGCTATTTCATCTATTAGAGCCGCGGCCGTGGTCCAGTGGTTAGTGCTCTGGACTTGTAACCTGGAGGTCCGAGTTCGAATCCTGGTCGCAGCAGGTCATACCCATAACCTGTCATGCTTTGACAAAAATGTCGATTTTCTTCCATATGTGGAGAAGTTCCGGCTCCTTGTGGAAGGATAAGTTAGTACTAGTTAGTAAACTGTCCAGGAAAACTGATTAGATGAACCGGTCGCCGTATACAACTGAAATATTGTTGAACCCGAGTGACAATAAGTCACAAACAAACAAAAAAAAAACAAACAAACAAACAAACAAACATCTATGATAAATCTAAAGCACGGCCCCATGACCTGTGTAGCTATTTATGTTCTGTTCTGAACGATTTCTTGCAAATGTAGTATTTTGTGGAAGGTGGGATTATTTGCATCATGTTGTTATTAGAAATATTTTCCTATCAATATTTTTCTTATCAATATTTTCCTTATCAAAGTTAGCTACAATTATCAGTATTATGATTATGCAATGTTATGCAATATGTTATTTTAAATTAAATTGTATTCTTTCAAGTGTGAAGATAGCAGCTGATTTGAAGTATATTTCATCAAATGTTTTATATGTATAAACTGTATTAAACAAGAGCAACTCTTTACATTTGCATGATCAGGAAGTTACGAATAGGTGAACGGTTCAGGCTATCATTTAATGACCTATTCAATATTATTTGACCCATATACAACTATTTGAACAAAAATTGCGGGAGATCTTTTCGTAAATTTATCAACATGTACGTGCGGTTTATACATCTTGGTACTGAAACAATCATACGAGTGATAAATACCTTGTAAAAGTGAATATATCAAAATTGCCTCGATACTGAAATCCAAAATACTCCGTCCTAACATGTTGACTGATACACACCAACTGGGGCATATACACTCAAATCAATAAGGAAGAAAAATACAGAAAATACGTAAAATTACGACAGTTCCCGAGTGAAATCCATATCGGAAACTTTGTTAAGTGATCTTTACCAGTGTAATGTAGATATACCATCTAGAGCTGGGTTGTAGAGCCTACCCAGTAACCTTCGGTGGCTAGATTTATCAATTACATTACTACTTGAAGATATCCCGGAGCTGCCACTTATTTCAATGAAGTACAACAATGAAGTGACAATATGAAATTACAAAGCATTCAATATTTATTAACATTATGTATTTATATATTGTATGATATTAAAATCATGCGACCAACTTAATAAAAACCAGAAAATAGCAATATCGGCAGGGTTACATTTTGAATAGACAACAACTGAAACATAATTACTGACATACAAAAAGAACATTAATTGATTCCATCGCATATTACATTTAATAGAGTGTTGTTAGTGATACTTATTCTAATTTCAATGGTTTTAGTTGAATAAGACAATATACACGTGCCAATTGAGTGATCTTATACATACGAACAGAAAAGTTCAAGAAAATATTCAAATACGTTTCAGAAATGAATCTTCATGCCTTCGTCTATTATCCAAATGACCGTATGTGTCAGTTTCAATTCTAGCATGCTCCCCGGGACAAGAAATATATAATCAAATTATTCAATAGTCTCATTCATTTCGTTTCCAAAACAACATATTCATGATCTTCAAGACACTCAAGAGAATCTTCATGCTTTACATCCAGTCTATTATCCACTTCGGCGTATGCATCAATTTCAATTCTGGCAGGCTCACATGGGCGTACATTGGTATGATCATAGGAGGGATCCGCATCATGCTTGTTCATTTCAAGACGCTGGCCTTCAATCTTGTTATAAACATTTCCAGTCTCATTATTCATTCCAGATTTATTTATTAAGTTGTTGGCATCGTTCATGTGGGAATACGTTTCTGCTTCTCTTTGGATATTTTCCGAAATGTTTGCTGCATGATCATACTGGTCGTCATGATGTATAGGAGCATGATTGTAATTTGAACTGATGTTTTCGTTTGTATTTGTATGAATAGTGTTATATTCACTATCCACTATATCATTTGGTTGGGTGTCGGAATCCCTAATATAGACATATTCAGTACCACTGCATTCTGCAATGTCTGAAGGTCTTGAATCCACTGTGCTATCATCGACAGTGCCAGCATACGCTAGATTGGCCACCACAGATGTTTGATTCTGGTAAATTTTATCCTTATTTTCAGACATTTTCCTTCTCCTGTAAATATATTGATTTAGATAAAAGACGTTTAAATCATAACTACGGGCGCTAATACTTAATACTTTCAGACATAATAGATAATAACAAAGGGGAAGTGAAAAGGAGCATAAATTTTCCCAGTGGGCTTAGAAAGCATAAACTTATCAAAGCACAATTGCATTGATATAATTATAAATTGCTTAAAGATAAAATATTTACAGTTTTGTAATTTGACCGTTATTCGATGGTAAGAAACTATAACTTGCCGATAGATATACACAATGATGAAAATAACAATAACAATCAACAACACGATCACCACTGGAATGGTGACATACACAACAACAAGACCACTTCCATCTTGTTCATCTGAAAACAATCAATCGCATACAGTATGAAAACAACATCCATAAATGGTCCTTACAGTATCAAACAAAGCGTAAATGGCCAGAACATAACATAACAATTAGAGCAAGAATATCTTGATAGTTCATTATGTAATTTGGATTATAAATGATAGTGCGTACATGGATGTGAAATGCATATAAAGCTCAATCTATGAATCGTTCTAGATAAGATACATACGTCAGATAAAAATGTACGTAGAGACAGTTGATGTAAGGACATTTCTTTTATAAAGTTCTATGAGTCAGAATAAATCTCATCCTATGAAAAATTCTACGTCTTATTCAATTTAATAAACCAAAACACAATATAACGAAACAACAAATGGCAGCAATCTGAGCAAGAATAATTTGATAGTTCTCTATGTAATCTGAATTATAAATCAAATTTCATCTGGCATTAACACACCCGGTACTAAAAGTAAGTAATTTGCGTCTAGAGGTTCTTGGTTATCTTATTTTTACTGAATTAATCGTTAATTCAATAAACACGAATTAACGGATGCGAAAGTAACATTTTGATCCAGCAAATGCAACTTATTCTACCCTGTCATATCGCTATACCGAGTTGTGCTGTATACAGATAAAACAAAATGATATGTCAAGAAACGATCGATTAGGTATAAAGCTAAAACAATAGTATCAATTAATCACCTATCAACTGAGGACAGTGATGATTAGGTTACATGCATGTGAAATACATATAAAGTTCAATCTAAGAATGGTTCTAGATAAGGTGCATATAGACAGTGACTGCAAGGATATTTCTTTTAGAAAGTTCTCTGAGTCAGACTAAATCTCATCATATGAATGATTTACCTGAACTGGTGTGTTTTGACGTACTAACAATATTTGGTTGCGTTATAGTTGATGTCGATATTGTTGTGGATGCCTCTGAAGAAATTAATTGATGTATTACGTAGTTTGCATCTTTGATGGAAAAGGTGAGTAATTAGCGAACACAACTAATTCTGATATTCTTCGCACTATACAAGAGCCTGCTGCAGACATATAAAACAACGCCATTACATGTAACTGTCCAAGTGCTCACTGTTTATTAAATGCCATAACAATTTCCCATTAGTTACTCTACCATTTAAAGTTAATCGTACATTATTTATTAATAACCTCTTATTATAGATATTGAATTTTTTTTTTCATTATTTTCATGTATATGACATATACATTAAAACACTTTAAGAGTGATTCTTAATGAAATACAAATAGACAATTGCTTAAGAAGAATGCTATTGTCCCTGTGACCGTTCCTGTGTCAATCATGTCTTTGATTTTTAAAATAATTACTTATAGCCATACTTCGAACGTTCTGGAAATATTTGATTGTTGATAGATTATTAATGATTATATAGTTAATAGACTATACGTGAAATGAAGAAGCTATTGCAGTGCATGTAAGTACATGGTAACCAATTAAAATGGACCAATGATTACATTTGTCATTGTAGTCATCGGAGTCGACATATCGTAATTAACGAAACATAAACATTTTATTACCTGGTACACATTCTAATTGCTGAGTTGTTGAACTCAAAGCCCAACTAAAAGGCTTCCATTTACATGTTTGCTTGGCAGAACCCGTCAAACTAAATCCGGAATGGCATGTGATAGTTGCTGACCATGTTAATGACAACAATCCATTTGATTTGTAGCACACATCGCTATGAGCAATATTTAATTCATCACAATCTGTATAAATGTGATACATTTTGGTAATATTTTGCATCGACACATGTTGAAAATACAGCACATGTTAATGTGAAACTGCAATCGATTCCTCCCGTAAACAAATTTTGCCATCTACGGTATATAATAACTGTGCTTATATCTATTTTCTATGAAATTATTAAAATTGTCAAACCAGAATTAAAATGATAACATTAGAAGGAATTATAGGACACACCAAGTATAAAGCTTTGATTATCCAGACATGAAGAAATGCATAAATTAAGAGGACAACAAATTTAAAGCTGAATTTGATAAGGTTGAATTTAGGTGAACTAACTATATTTCCGCATTCGTACGTTTACAGCAGACATGATATTAGAACATGGACATTGAATTCATATAGGACAGTTTCTTTCATGTTTAGTTTTCAATACAGAAAATATTTTTCTTTAAACTTGAACACCTAAGACACTATATGCTTTATTACATTCCATACATTAACTAGACAGGCATATTAATACCCGTTCCTTAATAATCAGTGTTTGTTTCTTAAATGTGCATTATATTTTACGACCGATTCATCTTATTTTATTTGAACTAACGGTTAGGAAACCAATGTAGGCCATACCGTCCTGAATTTCGCTGTCTTCGTACAGATCGCAATCTTGTGACACACATCCTGTAATTAAATCCAACCGATTTTAAAATAAGGGGCGACTAAAACCATATTAAACTGGTTCACGTTGACTCTGGCTGTACAGAGACAACAGGTATGACCTTACATTTACTGGACGCTGATTGGTCAAAATCTGAGCAGAATTCTTCTCGCGGTATCTTGCGAGACTTTTTGTATTTGGAACGCTTCGCATTTGTTCGCTTGCGACAAATTTCGCGCGTAATATCAAAAATAAATCATAACATTGAAATTGAATAACTATTTCCATATCACTGTTGGGCAAATACCTGCTTAAAGTAGCGTAAGTGCCTACAAACGTAAAAAAGGCGAAAATGACATTTTAAGTTATTAACAATAATTAAATATCATACAATCATACCATGCATAAAAACAATCGATCCGAATATGCAAAAATAGTGTTTTATCGCGATAACAACTGCATCCCCATATCGACTCCACTTAATCAGCGAGAACGATCTAGAATGCTGCGTTGTAGGGGGCTTCCTAAGGGCAAATATGTATCAATCGATATTGAATTTGGTATCGCTTGCCGTATGTTAACATAAGTATTTATAATTCGACAGATTATCAACATCAAGCGGATTAAAATGGGAAATAAGAAAAATAAGGCTAAGCAAGGTGTTAGAGTGTTCTCAAAAAGTGAAAAATGTAATTAGAAATCTCTTTCTCGCGGAAGTTGGTTTACGAATGCTAAAGATACCGAACTGCATAAATCTATATCCAGTAAAAAACTTGACCATAGTGACGTGACATGTGAAAATA
This sequence comes from Lutraria rhynchaena, assembly GCA_008271625.1. Classification (NCBI taxonomy): domain Eukaryota; kingdom Metazoa; phylum Mollusca; class Bivalvia; order Venerida; family Mactridae; genus Lutraria; species Lutraria rhynchaena. Next base: position 1,205,958 of record VIBL01000121.1, on the reverse strand, counting down.
GTGACGTGTGAAAATGGAAACTTTATGGTGGAAAATTAGGTAATAAATACATAACTGCAACAATCATTTGATGTGCAAGAAACGTTTGGCTGCTAGCATCTAATGTACTTTTAATATAAAATATGTGATGAAATAACTGATCCGGAACGGTGGTCTTATTGAAGCGTGATATCGATATCATACTCTAACGCCTTGCTAATCATGCTATCAATATGGGTCAATTTAGACCTTATATATGTTGCATCACACATTGCTTTATGTTTTGGCGGGAGATATAATAAACAGCAATATGGTATGCAGACACTTCACGCACCTTTCAATAAAACGCAAACGATAAGAAAACGAGCTGTCAAAGATTGTTACCCCATTAATGTTATGACGTACCATTTTTACAAGTTTAATTAAATTTATATATTCCAGAGTCAGTTAGGTTTCAAATACAATTAAACACGAGTTATAAAACTACAATATATTTAAATTGCAAGTAAATTAGGACAGGGAAACTTAGTCAACGAAAATTATTATTTTCGCTATTTCATCGATGTAATCAATAAAATAAAGTTATTTCAACGTGAACTTTTATAAAGCAACTCTATACATTTTGGTAAAATATTGAAAGCTATCAAACAAACAATAGGATGAAAAAGAGGAACGTCTTATGGACATCAGACGTGCATGTTTTTCGAGAATCTTATTTTATTCTGTTATATATCCAATTACCTTTATATATTAGTATGTTTTTAAATGACATAAAACATAAACACTTTTCTACTAATCAGTCACATCTTAAGTTCTTATTTTTACACTAATTGCATGGGTACCTTTCATTTAACTTATATAGCGCTTTCCACAGCCATCTTCAACTCGATTTCCCTATCAGCCGTTTTCCCCGTTGAGGGCCTCTCAGTTGACGAGAAATTGATGTACTGTGTATTGCATCGGTACGATATGATATTATTTTGACAAATAATTCGTAATTAAGCTCTGTAGAGTCATCTAAAATGGTGTGCGGTTCCACTAATTGATCCGCTAACGATGAACGAATTTGATTAGTTATCAAATTTTAATAGACTGTATTAATTTATAGAATCATTGTTGATTACACGAGATGATAATGATCTGACACCTTTATTGTTAATTTCTCGCTTAGAAAAAAAACGCAGTGGATGCTATTTTTGAACAAAGATTACCGCTTTATTTGAAGATGGATTTCAAAGCGGTTTTCGGTATTTTGTAGCGGAAATGCTTATCTAGGGAACAGTGTCTCGGAATTTTGATATTTAGTTTCGTTTTTTTATCAATGGCGTATAACGTAATTGTCAGCGGGGTTCAGGCTACGGAATTTCTTTAAAGTCAAATATCTATTGAATGGAGGACGTTATCAAAAATCTGAGACACGGTTCCCTGCATGATACCATGATTGTTATTTTAAGGCTAATTGTTGTAATATATCCTTATATACAGAGTAGTGATCGTTATTCAAAAATATGAAAATTACGTGCGAAGAGAAGTTCCGGCTCCTTGTGGAAGGATAAGTTAGTACTAGTTAGTAAACTGTCCAGGAAAACTGATTAGACGAACCGGTCGCCGTATACAACTGAAATATTGTTGAACCCCAGTGACAATAAGTCACAAACAAACAAACAAACAAACAAACAAACATCTATGATAAATCTAAAGCACGGCCCCATGACCTGTGTAGCTGTTTATGTTCTGTTCTGAACGATTTCTTGCAAATGTAGTATTTTGTGGAAGGTGGGATTATTTGCATCCTGTTGTTATTAGAAATATTTTCCTATCAATATTTTTCCTATCAATATTTTCCTTATCAAAGTTAGCTACAATTATCAGTATTATGATTATGCAATGTTATGCAATATGTTATTTTAAATTAAATTGTATTCTTTCAAGTGTGAAGATAGCGGCTGATTTGAAGTATATTTCATCAAATGTTTTATATGTATAAACTGTATTAAACAAGAACAACTCTTTACATTTGCATGATCAGGAAGTTACGAAAAGGTGAACGGTTCCGGCTATCATTTAATGACCTATTCAATATTATTTGACCCATATACAACTATTTGAACAAAAATTGCGGGAGATCTTTTCGTAAATTTATCAACATGTACGTGCGGTTTATACATCTTGGTACTGAAACAATCATACGAGTGATAAATACCTTGTAAAAGTGAATATATCAAAATTGCCTCGATACTGAAATCCAAAATACTCCGTCCTAACATGTTGACTGATACACACCAACTGGGGCATATACACTCAAATCAATACGGAAGAAAAATACAGAAAATACGTAAAATTACGACAGTTCCCGAGTGAAATCCATATCAGAAACTTTGTTAAGTGATCTTTACCAGTGTAATGTAGATATACCATCTAGAGCTGGGTTGTAGAGCCTACCCAGTAACCTTCGGTGGCTAGATTTATCAATTACATTACTACTTGAAGATATCCCGGAGCTGCCACTTATTTCAATGAAGTACAACAATGAATTGACAATATGAAATTACAAAGCATTCAATATTTATTAACATTATGTATTTATATATTGTATGATATTAAAATCATGCGACCAACTTAATAAAAACTAGAAAATAGCAATATCGGCAGGGTTACATTTTGAATAGACAACAATTGAAACATAATTACTGACATACAAAAAGAACATTAATTGATTCCATCGCATATTACATTTAATAGAGTGTTGTTAGTGATACTTATTCTAATTTCAATGGTTTTAGTTGAATAAGACAATATACACGTGCCAATTGGGTGATCTTATACATACGAACAGAAAAGTTCAAGAAAATATTCAAATACGTTTCAGAAATGAATATTCATGTCTTCGTCTATTATCCAAATGACCGTATGTGTCAGTTTCAATTCTAGCATGCTCCCCGGGACAAGAAATATATAATCAAATTATTCAATAGTCTCATTCATTTCGTTTCCAAAACAAAATATTCATGATCTTCAAGACACTCAAGAGAATCTTCATGCTTTACATCCAGTCTATTATCCACATCGGCGTATGCATCAATTTCAATTCTGGCAAGCTCACATGGGCGTACATTGGTATGATCATAGGAGGTATCCGCATCATGCTCGTTCATTTCAAGACGCTGGCCTTCAATCTTGTTATAAACATTCCCAGTCTCATTATTCATTCCAGATTTATTTATTAAGTTGTTGGCATCGTTCATGTGGGAATACGTTTCTGCTTCTCTTTGGATATTTTCCGAAATGTTTGCTGCATGATCATACTGGTCGTCATGATGTATAGGAGCATGATTGTAATTTGAACTGATGTTTTCGTTTGTATTTGTATGAATAGTGTTATATTCACTATCCACTATATCATTTGGTTGGGTGTCGGAATCCCTAATATAGACATATTCAGTACCACTGCATTCTGCAATGTCTGAAGGTCTTGAATCCACTGTGCTATCATCGACAGTGCCAGCATACGCTAGATTGGCCACCACAGATGTTTGATTCTGGTAAATTTTATCCTTATTTTCAGACATTTTCCTTCTCCTGTAAATATATTGATTTAGATAAAAGACGTTTAAATCATAACTACGGGCGCTAATACTTAATAGATAATAACAAAGGGGAAGTGAAAAGGAGCATAAATTTTCCCAGTGGGCTTAGAAAGCATAAACTTATCAAAGCACAATTGCATTGATATAATTATAAATTGCTTAAAGATAAAATATTTACAGTTTTGTAATTTGACCGTTATTCGATGGTAAGAAACTATAACTTGCCGATAGATATACACAATGATGAAAATAACAATAACAATCAACAACACGATCACCACTGGAATGGTGACATACACAACAAGACCACTTCCATCTTGTTCATCTGAAAACAATCGCATACAGTATGAAAACAACATCCATAAATGGTCCTTACAGTATCAAACAAAGCGTAAATGGCTAGAACATAACATAACAATTAGAGCAAGAATATCTTGATAGTTCATTATGTAATTTGGATTATAAATGATAGTGCGTACATGGATGTGAAATGCATATAAAGCTCAATCTATGAATCGTTCTAGATAAGATACATACGTCAGATAAAAATGTTCGTATAGACAGTTGATGTAAGAACATTTCTTTTATAAAGTTCTATGAGTCAGAATAAATCTCATCCTATAAAACATTTACCTGAACTAGTGTGTTTTGACGTACTGACAATATTTGATTGCGCTATAGTTGATGTCGATATTGTTGTGGATACCTCTGAAGAAAATGAATATCTACGTCTTATTCAATTTAATAAACCAAAACACAATATAACGAAACAACAAATAGCAGCAATTTGAGCAAGAATAATTTGATAGTTCTCTATGTAATCTGAATTATAAATCAAATTTCATCTGTCATTAACACACCCGGTACTAAAAGTAAGTAATTTGCGTCTAGAGGTTCTTGGTTATCTTATTTTTACTGAATTAATCGTTAATTCAATAAACACGAATTAACGGATGCGAAAGTAACATTTTGATCCAGCAAATGCAACTTATTCTACCCTGTCATATCGCTATACCGAGTTGTGCTGTATACAGATAAAACAAAATGATATGTCAAGAAACGATCGATTAGGTATAAAGCTAAAACAATAGTATCAATTAATCACCTCTCAACTGAGGACAGTGATGATTAGGTTACATGCATGTGAAATACATATAAAGTTCAATCTAAGAATGGTTCTAGATAAGGTGCATATAGACAGTGACTGCAAGGATATTTCTTTTAGAAAGTTCTCTGAGTCAGACTAAATCTCATCGTATGAATGATTTACCTGAACTGGTGTGTTTTGACGTACTAACAATACTTGGTTGCGTTATAGTTGATGTCGATATTGTTGTGGATGCCTCTGAAGAAATTAATTGATGTATTACGTAGTTTGCATCTTTGATGGAAAAGGTGAGTAATTAGCGAACACAACTAATTCTGATATTCTTCGCACTATACAAGAGCCTGCTGCAGACATATAAAACAACGCCATTACATGTAAGTGTCCAAGTGCTCACTGTTTATTAAATGCCATAACAATTTCCCATTAGTTACTCTACCATTTAAAGTTAATCGTACATTATTTATTAATAACCTCTTATAATAGATATTGAATTTTTTTTTCATTATTTTCATGTATATGACATATACATTAAAACACTTTAAGAGTGATTCTTAATGAAATACAAATAGACAATTGCTTAAGAAGAATGCTATTGTCCCTGTGACCGTTCCTGTGTCAATCATGTCTTTGATTTTTAAAATACATGTAATTACTTATAGCCATACTTCGAACGTTCTGGAAATATTTGATTGTTGATAGATTATTAATGATTATATAGTTAATAGACTATACGTGAAATGAAGAAGCTATTGCAGTGCATGTAAGTACATGGTAACCAATTAAAATGGACCAATGATTGCATTTGTCATTGTAGTCATCGGAGTCGACATATCGTAATTAACGAAACATAAACATTTTATTACCTGGTACACATTCTAATTGCTGAGTTGTTGAACTCCAAGCCCAACTAAAAGGCTTCCATTTACATGTTTGCTTGGCAGAACCCGTCAAACTAAATCCGGAATGGCATGTGATAGTTGCTGTCCATGTGAATGACAACCATCCATTTGATTTGTAGCACACATCGCTATGAGCAATATTTAATTCATCACAATCTGTATAAATGTGATACATTTTGGTAATATTTTGCATCGACACGTGTTGAAAATACAGCACATGTTAATGTGAAACTGCAATCGATTCCTCCCGTAAACAAATTTTGCCATCTACGGTATATAATAACTGTGCTTATATCTATTTTCTATGAAATTATTAAAATTGTCAAACCAGAATTAAAATGATAACATTAGAAGGAATTATAGGACTCACCAAGTATAAAGCTTTGATTATCCAGACATGAAGAAATGCATAAATTAAGAGGACAACAAATTTAAAGCTGAATTTGATAAGGTTGAATTTAGGTGAACTAACTATATTTCCGCATTCGTAAGTTTACAGCAGACATGATATTAGAACATGGACATTGAATTCATATAGGACAGTTTCTTTCATGTTTAGTTTTCAATACAGAAAATATTTTTCTTTAAACTTGAACACCTAAGACACTATATGCTTTATTACATTCCATACATTAACTAGACAGGCATAATAATACCCGTTCCTTAATAATCAGTGTTTGTTTCTTAAATGTGCATTATATTTTACGACCGATTCATCTTATTTTATTTGAACAAACGGTTAGGAAACCAATGTAGGCCATACCGTCCTGAATTTCGCTGTCTTCGTACAGATCGCAATCTTGTGACACACATCCTGTAATTAAATCCAACCGATTTTAAAACAAGAGGCGACTAAAACCATATTAAACTGGTTCACGTTGACTCTGGCTGTACAGAGACAACAGGTATGACCTTACATTTACTGGACGCTGATTGGTCAAAATCTGAGCAGAATTCTTCTCGCGGTATCTTGCGAGACTTTTTGTATTTGGAACGCTTCGCATTTGTTCGCTTGAGACCTTATATATGTTGCATCACACATTCCTTTATGTTTTGGCGGGAGATATAATAAACAGCAATATGGTATGCAGACACTTCACGCACCTTTCAATAAAACGCAAACGATCAGAAAACGAGCTTTCAAAGATTGTTACCCCATTAATGTTATGACGTACCATTTTTACAAGTTTAATTAAATCTATATTTTCCAGAGTCAGTTAGGTTTCAAATACAATTAAACACGAGTTATAAAACTACAATATATTTAAATTGCCAGTAAATTAGGACAGGGAAACTTAGTCAACGAAAATTATTATTTTCGCTATTTCATCGATGTAATCAATAAAATAAAGTTATTTCAACGTGAACTTTTATAAAGCAACTCTATACATTTTGGTAAAATATTGAAGGCTATCAAACAAACAACAGGATGAAAAAGAGGAACGTCTTATATATATATATATATATATTTTATTCTGTTATATATCCAATTACCTTTATATATTAGTATGTTTTTAAATGACATAAAACATAAACACTTTTCTACTAATCAGTCACATCTTAAGTTCTTATTTTTACACTAATTGCATGGGTACCTTTCATTTAACTTATATAGCGCTTTCCACAGCCATCTTCAACTCGATTTCCCTATCAGCCGTTTTCCCCGTTGAGGGCCTCTCAGTTGACGAGAAATTGATGCACTGTGTATTGCATCGGTACGATATGATACTATTTTGACAAATAATTCGTAATTAAGCTCTGTAGAGTCATCTAAAATGGTGTGCGGTTCCACTAATTGATCCGCTAACGATGAACGAATTTGATTAGTTATCAAATTTTAATAGACTGTATTAATTTATAGAATCATTGTTGATTACACGAGGTGATAATGATCTGACACCTTTATTGTTAATTTCTCGCTTAGAAAAAAAAACGCAGTGGATGCTATTTTTGAACAAAGATTGCCGCTTTATTTGAAGATGGATTTCAAAGCGGTTTTCGGTATTTTGTAGCGGAAATGCTTATCTAGGGAACAGTGTCTCGGGATTTTGATATTTATTTTCGTTTTTTTATCAATGGCGTATTACGTAATTGTCAGCGGGGTTCAGGCTACGGAATTTCTAGTCAAATATCTAAAGAACGGAGGACGTTATCAAAAATCTGTGACACGGTTCCCTGCATTATACCATGATTGTTATTTTAAGGCTAATTGTTGTAATATATCCTTATATACAGAGTAGTGATCGTTATTCAAAAATATGAAAATTACGTGCGATATTGGTTTATAGAAGACAGACTAAGTACAATATTTGTTTCAAATCACTTGCAATAGATTCTGTATAGATGGGTTTATTAATGTATTGAATTATGGTTGACTTTTTAAAACTATAAATTAGTAAAACTTGATATCACCATATAGCCACTCACGCTACTTTAAGTACTTTTTTCATTCCCTTGGCCTTTCTTAACAGCATTTAAAAGGGCATTCTGACTATTTTATTTTTTTGTGAATTAATATTGCTCATTTATACGTTTTTATGGATTTATTGAATAATTGTGCTTTTATGGATTTATTTTACAGGTTGCACTATTGATTTACATTGGAAGCTGCAGAACAGGATTATTCACTGTACACCACTATTTGAGTTCAATGTTAACATAATTTTATTCATATTCATATATTATATTCAAATGTTTGGGTTTTATAATATTGAGATATTAATCATAACATCGACCTTTTAGATGTTAAACATAATTTATGCATCTTACAAACAATGTAGTCAATCATTAATTTGTATTTCGTAGTCTCCGTCTCAGTCTCAATATCAAAACATGTTAAAAATCTTAACAAGTCACTAATTAAATAGACTACAAAGAGTCGTTATGCAATATTATATAGCCAGTCAGTCTCACTTCATAGTCCCTTATAAGAAAGAAATACATTTTGGATCATATCACAGAATGGGGTCTATATAAATCAGACCATGTGACTGAAACATGTTACCCTAGATACACAACTTAGATTATAATCGGATTCCTATTTCAATTCTGTATTGGTATAACAAAAGAAATTCAAGTTGCAAAAATAACTTAATACGTCATTTGATATACTGATTTAAGATATGAAAACAAAAGAGAGAAGAAAATGCAATAAGGCAAATATCTGTAGAAATTGACACTAACTAAATTGATCAATGTATGCCATACAAGTAATTTAAAAAAATTGGGACATTGATAATTAAGACATATCCCTTTTTGTTGTAATAGAAAGATTATCCATTGATTACACAGTGGTCATCTCTTTGTTTCTGCAATAAATATCCTCCCAGTAACTTCACGAGTTCACTATTTTTCATTTTAAACGAATGGTGCAATTCTGCGTCTATTGTATTAAGGCATCAGAAACATCTCCGCAGTTAACAGACATACTGAGATTTTAATGTTTCACGAATGGACAGAAAGTAATGACCAAGCTCAAACGGGAACATAATTCTGCAGAGTATGGCAACTTCAACCTTATCAATACATTGTGCACATCCTCCATGCAAATGTAATACATATAAACATTGGAAGAGTTTTCCACTAAAAAATGAAGGAGACGAAAAAACTTTAAAGAGTTCCCACAAAAATTGTAAGAGAAATATTCACAACAAGCTTCTATACCATTTGGGGATATACCAAGGGACCAACCAACTTTTCATGGGACATACTTCTACATTTTACATTCGGCATACATAATAATGCCACACAAATCTTCTATCCAGCCATAATGTATAGAAAACATTTGAAAAAGTTGTGACAAAAAATGTGAGAGAAATATTCTCCAGAAATTTGGTGACAGTCTGTACGACCAACCAAATTTCAAGGGGACATGATTCTGCAACATATGTGACCTTTCGCATGTATAATCATGCCTTGCAAATCTATCCAACCACAATGTACATAAAAAACTTGAAAAAGTTCGCTCAAAAAGGTAAGAGAAATATACACCCAATGCTTCTATTTCATTTGGAGACAGACCGCGCGACCAACCAGGCAACGGACCGACCCACTGACTAAACGACTGACCAACCGACCGATCTACCAACCGACCAACCAACAACCAGGGTGTTTCGAGTACACCCCTGAAAACTTCGTTTGCGGGATTATAAATAGTATGGATGGGAAAATATCTTACATTATGCATATGAAATAAACCTTTCAAAAATGACTGCTTTTAAAAAGGAGTTAATTGTTATCAGCCATGCACATGATAAATTATAGTATGTGAATATAAATGATTGAAATGAACATAACTATTACAAATTTAAAATTATTGACAATTTAGTACGTAGACCTTATAAGGGCAACTATGTGGTGTCCGCAACAAAATCATGTGTTGTAATGCAAAACAATTTGCCACTAAATGTCATTAAGCAGGCGTCATAATTATAGTCTCTTTACTTTCATCTACAGTATTTACAGTTCGATAAAATTGGATACCTTTCTACTCAGACCCAGGTGTAAAGCTGTAAAAGCTATGTACAGATGATGACAATATTTTTGTACATTTTTTGATAAGTTTTCTGACTCATTAAAATTTGGTTAATAATTTCTTTGCAATTTTTTGTGATAAATATATCCTTGATTGTAGTTGCTCAAAATCATAGAGCTTTGTAATATATAGATTATGTTTTGTGACCTTTCTGCATATAACAATTGTTACTTGTAATGTCCGCAACGGATGTACATGGTGTTATATAACAGGTGATATTTTACTTAAGACCGCTAGTACAGGAAAACCTCTTCAGAACAATATGGCCTGGGTATGTACCTCTCCAACAAAACTGTTAATTTCGTAATACACGATACTTCATTTTTCGTCAAGAATGAAACCCTCCGGGGACAAATATAGTGAAAATGGCGAAAACCTGTCAGAGTATTTTGTTACAGGTGTCTCAAAACATACAGCTATACACCAATGTCCCTCTTCCTTGCCTCACCTCTTCTCTGCCCCTTTTCCTGGTCCCGTTCTTCGTATTTATAAATAAAACGGACATAAATCTTACGTTCTATCAAGTAAAATGGATTCTATGCCCTGTTAAGCTTAGCTGTTAACGCCCTCAGAACAGAACAGATATTTTAATGAAGACTTGCACATAGTACGTTGCCAGATTATATAATCGTTTTTGTCATAGTTATTTAATCATTCATTAAATTTAAAAATGGGCAGTCTCACATAAAAATATTAATCATTATCATTCATCGTAAGACTGAGTCAAGACCGGAAAGAAAATCATCGACAATTATTCATTCATGTCCTCGTTGACATGAAAAACCTTAAATTTTACAACTAAATGTATTGACAATAGCACAACAGCGACATATATTTGATTTGAATATTTGACCATGACCATAAAATTTAACTATTGTCCCCCCTCCTACCTCCACTCCCTGCTCCCTTCCTGACCATTACTCGGTATTTACTAAAGCCTGGTGTAATTCTTAAATCGGATTCTAGAATGTGTTCTGTGCAACCCGGTAAAATATTTAGAGAAACGCAGGTCGGAATAAATATAAAGAACCAACCATCGACAGTTGTTCGGTCCAGTCATAAGTGTTGAAATAAACGTCAATTTAATGACTCCTGAAGATTTTGACAATATCACTACCGTGACGTGTTTATTTGTGAATAATTACATAGCAAAACACAATACTCCATATATTTTACCTACGTGTCTTATGATTATTAAATGTTATTGGAATATCCGTGGTCGATTGGTTATGGTTTCCGACGAGTAATCCAGGCTGTGAGTTCGAATCCCACCCGGGACCAAACAAATTTCACACTTCAGGCAGCTGTTCAACCACCCAATGCAAGGTCAGTGGTTCTACCAAAGTGTATTCAATATATCATTTCAAATCCCAAATGTATTCGTCCAAGTATGAAGACATTGACAAATTAAAAAAACTTAAAATATTATATAACCTTGTAACAAGCCTAATTAATTCAGTCCAATTCTCTACGATCATTTACTTGATCGGGAAGTTAGCAAAACATAAGTGTACGGATTGATATTTTATCGCTTATACTATCGTTAATTCAGTCATACAAAAAGAACCGGTATACCGGTATATTCGATGTACCTCTCCAATAAATAGGATATTGTAGCATAATTAATATTCAAGCATGACGAAATTTCGCATATTTCGAACGAGATACTTGAGAGGGTTTTTTGAAAAAAAAACTAAAATTGAAAATGCTCATATTTAAAGCTGAAAGAAAATTTCTTTTTAAGCGAAAATAAACCTGCGAAATAAAATGATATCACAATATCACATATTATTAATATATTCTACACATATATTTTAACTTGTAGCACTCATTTTAATTTCGTTTTTAGGAAATAACATTTCGTATAAACGAATACTAATTCGTCATTACGTAATGTTATTTCGTAAAAACGAAAAAAAAGTGCTACAAGTTAAAATATAAGTGCAGAATGTCTCTTTAGGAGCTCCGTGACATACGTAGTGTTTGCTTCATTCACAAATTTCGTTAAATCATTTGAATTTTGGCATTCATCATTTATGGACACTTATACATAAACAGTTAAACATCGAAAAAAACATATAAAATAAATACCTTGAAAAAGCAAACATATCAAAATTGCCTTGATACTTATATCCAAAATAAACCGTCCTAACATGTTGAATTATATACGCCAACTGGGAGATATACACGTTTAAGTAACAAGGAAGAAAAAATAGAAAATGTAATCGTTAGGAATATTTCAAGGTAACTTAAAACCGTGCCTGTGTAAACTTATCTTAACCCGTGTAATACAGATACATCATCTATAAATGTTTTGGAGCTTATCCGTAAGCTTTGGTGGCTGGATTTGCATGACAGAACACGGTCTTCAACCAACAGTGGTGTTAAAACTGACTGGCAACTGTTGAAATATTGGTAATTTACGAATTAAATTTAACATTGTTTATTTCCAGTCTACATACAATACGGTACACTAAAAATACCTCAGAGTGGCTATAAAGAGTATGTCTGAAATCGATTTCCATTATGTACTCAATTTTGTTTAATAAAACTGAAAGATACAATGATACAAGTATATCAGTGTTTTCGCTATGTATATATCGCGCTTTTACATATATTGTTATATTAACACACTCTTAAATGTATTTAAATCGTATGAATCAAATGGCATGGACTGCTGTTCAGGTAAAACAATCATACATGTAAATTTGTCTTATTTGGTATTAAGCATTTCGTAATTGCTCGTGGTGGAGGCACATCCCAGTTGTACTTCTCCATTCTAATTAAGCAAATACTTCTACACCTGATGTGTGTTGAATACGTGAATTTAACTTTGAATTTATTCCACGGTGAATTACAATTGAATGCAAATTGACTGCGCAATTATTTTCCCGTTCAACAAAATTTCTATCCAGTGTAACAAAAACTAATTGATACAACCAAAACACATGCGACTAAATCAATGTTCCGAAGGAGAATCAACGAATAACCACTTTTGTCTACATGCAGTATATTTTAGCTGTATGATGTCAATAATTGGTTACCAGTAAATATTAGAATTGAGCAAATCATATTATGTCATGTTTTCAAAGTTAAACGGAAGTTGACCACGAGTTGTATGGATTACTTTCTTGTTTCTCAAGACACTGCGATCATACAATACAAGACTTAGTCAGACAGGAAGTTATAAAGTTAAAGGTCAGGTCCATAGTCTTCTGGTTTTTTAGGTGCATAACTGTGGAAAAGACTACCTTCCATTCTAACAGATATTGACAAGCTCCAGTATTTTAAGTCTGCCATCAAGAGACATTTTCTCGATAGCATATTTTTTAAAATTGGCTTTAAATAAATTTATTTCATTTTACGTTGACTATTGTTTTCGGCATAGGCTTATAGTGTGTTCTTTATTTCATAGACATTCGGTATACCTATCAGCTTAGTCCTTATTGTGATATGAATGTCATTATTCATATCCTTCAACCATGCTACTGCTGTGATATTTTTTAGATATTTCATCAATGAACACATTTATACAAGTACGAGTATGTGATTTTTTAAACTTAACTTGAAATTTACGTTTATCTCATTAATATAAAGGACCACAATGGAAATAAGTACTAGCTCTTTTTGTGTAATTCTTTGTATTAAGAAACATGCCTTTGTTCTTATTTCATATTACTGTTATTTTATCTTTTAAATTCTTGTGTTAAATGCATATTGTCTTATGTAACGTTTTATTCATGTATGTTGTAAGCCATTATGTGTTTTCTATGCCGAAATACATTCGAATTGAACCAATTCTTACTTTGTATACAGCCCAGACATGATTTCGAGTACTTTTTGTTGCCTTCGTCGACAAAAATATTTGATTCAGAAGATATCGCACGATGATCTATATTTTTCTTTATTGAACTAGAATGATACTGTATTTTAATATATTTCATTGCAGTTTTCATTGAAATGGAACTTCTTTTTTCTTTGAACTTTGAAATATTAGCTATTCCAATAGACTCTTATGTAAATTATATAACTCAAAGGATTGTCATTGTTTTTTTAGGAAATCATTTTCTTTCAAGGTCACCAATAAAAATTGAAAGGTTTCCAAAATCTGTGCGCTATATTTTGAGACAATAGTTTTGGACATGAGTATAAAACCTAAATTCAATGTATGTATTGTTTAGTACATCGACCTCGCGTGGCAACACACTTGTTATCATAGTGCATTTAGGAATAATATGTATAATATGATATAATGTACATAATAATAGGCATTTAAAGTTTAAATATTGTTTATTTACACTATGTGGAAAGTATACGACTAGTCCAATTAAACCAAAATAAAGCAATTTCGGTAGACATTTTACATTTTGAATAGACTACAAATGATACATGATTACTGACATACGGACGAATATCGATTGATTTAATGTAGCGTGAGTGGCTATATGGTGATATCAAGTTTTACTAATTTACACTTTTAAAAAGTCAACCATAATTGTATACATTAATAAACCCACAATACAGAGTCTATTGCAAGTGATTTGAAACAAAATTAATATTGTACTTGGTCTGTCTTCTATAAACCAATATCGCACGTAATTTTCATATTTTTGAATAAAGATCACTACTCTGTATATAAGGATATATTACAACAATTAGCCTTAAAATAACAATCATGGTATCATGCAGGGAACCGTGTCTCAGATTTTTGATAACGTCCTCCATTCAATAGATATTTGACTTTAAAGAAATTCCGTAGTCTGAACCCCGCTGACAATTACGTAATACGTCATAGATAAAAAACGAAAATATATATCAAAATTCTGAGACACGGTTCCCTAGATAAGCATTTCCGCTACAAAATATCGAAAACCGCTTTGAAATCCATCATCAAATAAGGAGGCAATCTTTGTTCAAAAATAGCACCGACTGCGTTTTTTTTCTAAGCGAGAAATTAACAATAAAAGTGTCAGATCATTGTCACCTCGTGTAATCAACAATTATTCTATAAATTAATGCAGCCTATTAAAATTTGATAACCAATCAAATTTGTTCATCGTTAGCGGATCAATTAGTGAAACCGCCCACCATTTTAGATGACTCTAAAGACCTTTTTACGAATTATTTGTCAAAATAGTATCATATCGTACCGATGCAATGCACAGTACATCAGATTTTTCATCAACCGAGAGGCTCTCAACGGGGAAAACGGCTGATAGGGAAATCGAGGTGAAGATGGCTGGGGAAACCGCTATATAAGTTAAATGAAAGGTAGCCATGCATTTAGTGTAAAAATAAGAACTTAAGATGTGATTGATTTGTAGAAAAGTGTCTGTGTTTTATGTCTGTTAATGTAATCATTTAAAAACATACTAATATATAAAAGTGATTGGACATATAACAGAATAAAATAAGATTCTCGAAAAACATGCACGTCCGATGTCTATAAGACTGTTAACACTGTTTTTCATCCTATTGTTTGTTTGATAGCTTTCAATGTTTTACTAAAATGTACAGAGTTGCTTAATAAAAGTTCAGGTTGAAATAACTATATTTTATTGATTACATCGATGAAATAGCGAAAATAATAATTTTCGTTGACCCAGTCTCCCTGTATTAATTTACTGGCAATTTAGATATATTGTAGTTCTATAACTCGTGTTTAATTGTATTTGAAACCTAACTGACTCCGGCATATATAAATTTAATTAATCTTGTAAAAACGGTACGTCATAACATTAACGGGGAAACAATCTTTGACAGCTCGTTTATCGTGCGCGTTTTATTGCAAGGTGCGTGAAGTGTCTGCATACCATATTGCTGTTTATTATATCTCCCGCCAAAACACAAAGGAATGTGTGATGCGACATATGTAAGGTCTAAATTGACCCATATTGATAGCATAATTAGCAAGGCGTTAGAGTATGATATCGATATCACACTTCAATAAGACCACCGTTCCGGATCAGTTATTTCATCATATATTTTATATTAAAAGTACAATAGATGCTAGCAGCCCAATCGACCAAGGTGTTAATGAATTCACACGTTTCTTGCACATCAAATGATTGTTGCAGTTATATATTTATTACGTAATTTTCCACCATAAAGTTTCCATTTTCACAATATGTCACGTCACTATGGTCAAGTTTCTTACTGGATATAGATTTATGCAGTTCGGTATCTTTAGCATTCGTAAACCAACTTCCGTGAGAAAGAGATTTCTAACTACATTTTTCACTTTTTGAGAACACTCTAACACCTTGCTTAGCCTTATTTTTCTTATTTCCCATTTTAATCCGCTTGATGTTGATAATCTGTCGAATTTTAAATACTTATATTTACATACGGCACGCGATACCAAATTTAATATCGTTTGATAAAAATTTGCCCTTAAGGAGCCCCTTACAACGCCGCCTCCTAGATCCTTCTCGCTGATAAAGTGGAGTCGATATGGGGGTGCAGTTTTTATCGCGATAAAACACTATTTTTGCATATTCGGATCGATGTTTTGTTGCATGATATGATAGTATGATATTTAATTATAGTTAGTAACTTAAAACGTCATTTTCGCCCTTTTTTCGTTTGTAGCCACTTACGCTAACTTAAGAGCATTCTACATGCCAATAAACGTGGTTATTAGTGAATGTTTCAGTGAATGAAAATACTCATGAGGTTTCTGAACAGAGTCTTATGTACATTCAGTCAATATCCAAATGGGCGTATGTATCAATTTCAATTCTAGCAGACTCACCCGACGTACTTGCGTAAGATCATAGGAAGAATCTTCACCAAACACGAGCATTTCAGCATATTTACTATCAGCTTTGTCATAAACATTACTCATCTGATTATTAAAACTAGATCAATTTCTGTCGTTGGCATAATTCAGGTGGGAATACATGTCTGCTTCCCTTGTGGTTGTTGTTCATTGTCATTATATGCTGGAATGGACACCATTGATGACTTTAGTACACTGCGTTGTCATTTTCCAACACCTCCCTTCAGCAAACTAAATTTTATTGATTTAAATAAAATACATTCGAATTTTAGCTACGAGCGTTAACTCTTGAGCATAGTAGTTGAAAGTGATATACACAGAAAAATATAAATTGATCAACTGTCGCTAATGTAATTGTTTATATGCATTAGTAAGCATGTATGCCACGAGAGTGTATATCAAAATCCCCTTGATCATAATCCCCTTGGTTGAAAACTGACATAGTGATCGAAATCCCCTCAACAGAAATGACAGGGTGTTCATAATCCCCTTGATGGATAGTCAAAATCCCCTTGGCAAAAATGATGGGGTGGTCAAAATCCCCAAAACTTGTGAAAAACAACCCCCTTTACTCAATATTCTTTTTTCCTTTGATCTTTTGTCACTCCAGCTAAACTATTGTGTTACATAAAGAAATGTTGCAAACAGCAGTTACATTGAGTAGAGGAAAGAGTATGGAGTATACTTTAGCAATAAAATATTTGGAGACCGTGATTGTATTGATTAGGGGGAGCTGATTAGGGGATCAATGTGTCTGCTTTTGTAGACTTTTGCGATGGAGACAATAAAGATCTTTCTGTTAGCATGCTGAAATTAATAATTACCTATTATAATTCAGATTTATGCATACTTTTATTATGATGTGCTTTATGTCTCCATTAATATTTTCATGTAATCTCTTTTGCTTTACATAAAAAGAGTGCTGTACAAAGGTTAAAAAAAATAATAAGACGAAAAAAATTAATTCAGGCATAACTTGCACAATTGATACATATTAGTTTATCTCATGTTCAGTTCCTCATCTTCAAATTTTGTTTCCAAAATAATATTCTAACAATGACCTCAATTATAACTGAGCTACACTCAAATAAAATATAAATCAGTGTTCAAATTTTAATATACCAAATGATTATTATTGATTATATACTTACATGTAAATCAGTAGTCAGTGCACCTTTACAGTTCAGACCAATTCTCTGAGAGCATTCCCACCGCATTGAGGACTTATTTTCATTTTTCTTTGTGTAGGCATAACCTTCATACAGAAGCTTACGAGAACCTTTGTTACAAGGCTATACAAATAAATTTAAAGGCCTGAAAACAAAGATTTGTAACACGGCAGCTAATTTCCGAGAAAAAAAAATATTCTTGTGTCATTTTGATCTGATTTATAAAACTACAGCATATCACTGCATACATGTAATGTAGAGTCCCTGAGCATGAGCATATAGATCTAAATTGTCAGTATATCATTACTATAAGACATAAAAATCGAATATTATTGATTCGATATTTCGATGACATAATCAATACAACAGTTTCATTCCAACTTGAACTTTTATCCCATTACCGCTCAGATACGAATATTTATGAGACTATCGAAAGCCGCCCAGATACGAAGACTCTAGGCTAAAAACGCGTATTTAGATATTAGAATCATTTTTTTACCACTAAACTTACTTCTTTATAAATATTAACATTTATGAAACTTAAAAGCAAAAAAGTGTAGTTGCTATTTAAACTTAAGCAGCCAACTACCTTTATAAAGTGTTACTCCCGACACAATACAAGTAAATTTCTAATACAGTAAACTCTAAAAAAATAAATGTTCTCAGTAGTGGTAATTAGGTCAAGATTTTACATATACTGATTGCATCAGCTTTTTTTCAACACTTCACTGCTCAAGGTCGGGATTTAAAACACACAATCAATGAAAGTCGATAATTATCTGATCATGCCAGAATGTTCCATATTACACGTGCTATGGGTCTGTGTGTGTGTTTGAAGAACGCTGTGACGCAACATGTCAATTTCCTGTATATTTCGGTGCCATAAGAACTTTATGACATTGTGCGACATGTTACGTAATATTATGTAATTGCTATTTGAAACGGTAAAGATGTTGAGATATGGAGCCAGTTGAAACTTGGTAATTGTTTCAGGTCCGTCATGAAAAATACAATTTTAATGATTTTGTGTGAGAACACAAACATATTGAATGATATATTCGTTAAATACCGAAAACCGCTTTGAAATCCATCTTTAAATAAGGCGGCAATCTTTATTAAAAACACCCCTACGGTGTTTTTAAGCGGGTAATTAACAATACAACTGTCAGATCATTATCGTCTCGTGCAATCAACAATTATTCTAATGATTAACGCACAACATTCAATTTTGATAGCTAATCAAACTTGCTAATCATTTATGGTTCAATTATTGAAACCACTCCTAGTTTTGATGTCCAGTTTTAATAACGAAATATTTTTCGTATCATTTCGTACCGACCCGGTGGTTTTCAAACGAAATAATCCCACGCTTTGTTTGTTAAGATTACATAATTAAAAAATCAATAAAATTATGTATTATGTATGTAGTTGACATCGATCTATGATGTCCGAAATGAATTGAAGCTCGTTTGTCGCACCATCAATCGCATCTTTTTGTATAGACTATTGGAATAGTCCCAAAACAGCATGTGACATTCCATGATCTGTACCGATAGGCGACTTAGAGTTTTGAAAATACCGATGCTTATCACTTGCTATATGGATTCTTGTCGCGTGATCAATGAATTCTTGATTTTGATTTGTTGACGACATTTTTAAAGCATGACCTACATTTACGTGAAATGTTGATATGTGTACATTCTGTGTAAAACAATGTGTTTGGAATTTAACTTACGCATGATTAAGGATTTCAGCGGATTATCAATGTACGGCTTGTCTAAGTGAGTAATGCATATATATATATATACCAGAAAAATATCATAAAAAATTCAAGTTAATATATATATATTAACTTGAATTTTTTATGATATTTTTCTGGTAGTTTGCTAAATGGTATATTTTATAGCGATAATTTGAATAAATGCCAGTAAATAAATATCTCGTCTTTACACGATGCTGCATCATTTTAAAAGTCCCGGCCACACTCATCTTCCGAATCGCCTATGGGTCTAGCTATGTCAAATTCACTGTTATTTTTGTCGAAAGGCTCATGGTACAGTTACAAGGTACAAATGGTCTTCCATAAATGACAAATCATCAAATAAATCGCTCATCTTTACAAAAAAATACACAACCGACGTTGTTGATAGTTGTGTTAACGATATAACATATAGCTAGTAGTTGTATTGATCAATGTCAACTATGACGTCACAAACGAAGGGAAGTAAACGCGTCGATATTTTTGGCAGGTGAGATATTTGCCAGTGTTTTTATTTCGATTTATGCGGCCAATTTTTATTTTTGAAAAGTAAAAGTTTGTGTACGTATGTACAATTGAGAATATGTAATAATTTCAAGCTCTCCTAAAGCTAAGAATATGAACTTTAAAGTTGAACATAAGGTCCAGACTTTGACGATAGTAACAAAGCGGAATAAGAAAAAAGTCATTGGGCATAAGTATGAACACGGCACTATTGCACAATTGTCAATGGCATACAAGACAAAATACGTATTAAAATGATCTTTATTTTGTGTAAAATTATAACTTGCCGATATAAATGCACAATGATGAAAATAACAGCAAAATGTACACTCAACAACACCATTCTTTGTATTTGACTGTCTTCATACGGCTTGCAATCTTGAGACACGCAGCCTGTAATTGAATCCAATGAATTTCATGTAATATGGAATAACTACGTAAAGAAGCTATGGATGATCTAGAATATGTGAATGGATCTATCAATGCACCATGAACAGCTATACATTGAAACATACCTATCAAAAGTGAACAGAAAAATTGCCCCGATGCTTAAATCCAAAATACACCATCGCAACATGTCTTATATACATTATCTGGGGATATACACTTAAATTAATGAGGAAGAACAATTACAAATCACAACCGTTTGCAATCTTGAAAGCGCCCGGATATCAAATGCTATCAGTGTTGTGCTGTCTCTTTATTAATATACAGCCAGCTAACACATGAAATGTTGAAAAGCTACAAAGAAAAACTTACAATATTGTAAATAAATTATTAGAATTATAGACTGAACACAATAATACTGCTTTACATAATAAACTTGATTTAAACTACATCTTTGTTCATTAATAAACATTACAAAATAAGACATAAAGTGAAAATGAATTAGTAGAAATTCATATAATGACTCTAATGGACATCCATAGAAATTTTTCCCGGGAAACTAAACAATTACAGAAAAAGTACATTTACAACAAAATAATACAAACAGCAAGGTGCACATTGAAGAAACAGTAATTCTAAGCCTAAAAATACATATGAAAATAATATTACTTACACTGTGAGCATGTGAAGCAGACAAAACTATGAAAAAATGTGCAAAGAAATCCTGCCAACAACCTGGGCGGAAGTACTAATGTAAACATACAGTAAACAGAAAAAAAACCGAAACGGGTATTAAAATTCCGGAATGCTACCGGACTGAAAGGACAGCGCACTCCTCGCTTGATATTGACTGATACAATGAAATATCACTAATTATCAAATACAAAAAATACTTTCTCAACATACATGTAACCCAACAAATTCAGTTTCTCTAAAACAACATACATGAATATGTTTCAAGATTTTATCGCAACATCAGCAACTTAACATGGCACCAACATAAAAAGTTCATTCACTGGTCGTACATAGGTTCTTGGTATTTTGTCTATGATAGCACGAACCAAAACTTTTCGTACAAGTCCATCATCGCTCGGTACAGCTTTAATGACAAGCCCTATTGGCCAACTTATTCTGCACAGTTCTTTGTTGCGAATTAGTACGACATCACCTGTAGTCACATTTCGCTGGGGTAAATTCCATTTCTGGCGACGTTGCAGTGCGTTAAGGTACTCAACTTTCCAACGCTTCCAGAAAACTGAAGCCAGATGTTGAACTCTTTTCCACTGTTTACGTAGGAGATCTTTTGATCAACATCAGAGTTGATGTAAGTTGCATCTATCACATTCGACTTTTGGGTAAGTAAAGTCGAAGGCGTTAGGATAAGTGGATTTTCAGGATCTGTTGATATGGGCACTAGCGGACGCGAGTTGATGATGGAGCATGCCTCTGCTAAAAAGGTTGTAAGGACATCATGAGTCAAGCTGTGAGATCCATATTCCAACAACATGGAATCAAGAATCCGTCTGGTGGTCCCAATCATCCTCTCCCACACTCCACCCATGTGTGAGGAGTGTGGGGGGTTGAAGATCCACGTAGTCCCTTGTTTGGTAAGATAGTCATGTATGGGCCCATCTTCTACATTAATTGTGTTGATCTTCAATTCATTGACTGCACCCACAAAATTAGTTCCTCTGTCAGAACGGATGACTCTAACACAGCCTCGAATAGCAACAAATCGTCTGAGCGCATTTATGAATGTAGATGTCGTCATATCTTCCAGTACTTCAATATGGACTGCTCTAGTTGCTAAGCATGTGAAGAGGGCTGCCCACCTCTTGCTGTTGGTTGATCCACCTCTAGTTTTTCTTGTTATGATCTCCCAGGTACCAAAGACATCTACTCCAATGAATGAGAATGGTGGGTATCCAGGTAGAATGCGCACTGAAGGTAAGTCTGACATTTTTTGGTGGTCAAGTGGTCTTCGTAGCCTTTTGCATGTAACACAATTGTATATAGGGGAAGTTAAAAGTTTCTTTCCACCAACTATCCAGTAACCTGATGATCTTATGCGTCCCTCAGAAATGTGGCGGCCCTGATGCTTTACCTCCTGATGACACTTCCGAGTTATCAAGGTTGCAATATGATGCTTGGCGGATAAGAATACTGGGTTTTTGAACATCGCGTTGAAGTGCGAATGTTTCAAGCGTCCCCCTACACGCAAGAGCCCATCTGCATCAAGATACGGGTCGAGTGTGTGAAAATAGGGCTGCTCTTCTTCAAAGGTTTGGAAGATCGTAAACAGTTAATCTCTTCCTGATAAACACTCCTCTGCACATCTTTAATCACAATTCGCTCAGTGTCAAGAAACAAATCCGCATCTTTCATCTCATAAGAACTGACCAACTTAGCACTCCGATGTTGTTGAATGAACCGGCGTATACAAACCAAAGCCAAAATTAGACTTTTCCAACAGGAAAATCTAGAGAATCTGCCATTGTCGAGTCCAAAGGAGACCTTTTGAGCGATTTCCAGCTTGTTACTCCGAACGTCTTTGTCAACATCCGGATTGACGAGAGGGTATGTAGTGTCTACAAGTGGTGCACATTCTTCTGTGGAGGAACATATTCTTTGATCTCCCAGGAGCCAAGTACTGTTCTGCATGTCACTTGGTTGGATTCCCCATGTGCCGACGTCAGCAGGATTTGCTTCACTGCGTATGTAGAACCACTGTGTTGGTTTACTCAAACTTCGAATGTGTGCAACGCGGTTAGCAACATATGTGAAAAAACGCTTTGTTTCGTTATTGATATAACCTAACACCACGCGACTGTCACTAAAATAGTTTATAGTGTCTAATTTCACTCTTAAGTGTTCAACTACAATTTGTGCAACTTCCACAGCGAGGACAGCCGCACAGAGCTTCAACCTCGGTATAGTATGGCCACTTAGTGGAGAAACTTTTGCCTTGCCGAGTATGAATCCTATGGAAGAGGAGTTATCAGGATAAGTTGCTTTGAGATAACTGCTGCGATAGCAAGTTCTGAGGCATCACAGTAAACCAAAAGTTCTTTAGACACAGCTTCATCTAGGTTAAGAACTATGACACGCGGTATTTGCAATTTCTCCAAGTAAGGAAGTGCCGATTTCCACATCTCCCACTCGTTAACCAACTGAGCTGGTAGTTGATCATCCCAGTCTAAAGTAGATGCTACGATTTTTCTCAAGATGATCTTCCCACTAATGGTTACTGGAGATATGAATCCTAACGGGTCATATAGACTGTTGATCGAGGAAAGAATTCCTCTCCGAGTAGATGGTTTGCTCTCATCTGATATGCTGAACCTGAAGGTATCGGTCTTCAAGTCCCATAAGAGACCTAGGCTACGCTGGGTAGGTTAATCCTTTTCAAAATCTAAATCCACTAGGTTCTTTGCCAAGTCTTGAAAGTCAAAAGCATCCATTACTGACTGGTTATTCGATGCAAACTTATGGAGTCTTAGATTCCCATGCACTTTCATCGCATCCTGTGTTTTACAGATCAAATCAATAGCCTCTTGTGTTGTAGGGCATGACTTCAGACCATCGTCGACGTAAAAATCATTGACGATAAACTCTTTAACCTCTGGTCCATGAGTATTTGCAAAAAGCTCCCCTATGCGTTGAAGTCCGTACATTGCTATAGAAGGTGAAGGACGATTTCCAAACACGTGTACTCTCATTCTGTAAGTTACAAGTGGATTTTCTAATTTGTTGTCTTTGTGCCATAGAAATCGGAGGTAATCACGATGTTCTTCTTCTACCAGGAAAGATGGAACATCTGTTGGACATCAGCAACAACAGCTACCATGTGTTTCCTGAAACGAATTAGGATTCCCAACAAATTTTTGATGAGATCAGGTCCCTGTAGAAGCTGGTCATTTAAGCAGACTCCTTCGTACTTTGCTGATGCATCGAAGACTCCGCGTATTTGATCAGGTTTGCGCGGATGATATACTCCAAACAGAGGGAGGTACCAGCGTTCTTTACCTTGAGGTAAGTAGGGAGCTAATTCGGCATGTTCGTTGTCCAATATCTTCTGCATAAATGCTAGGAAGTGGCCTTTCTTCACTTCATTTTTATGTAAGGAAGCATCCAAAGATTTAGCACGCCGGAGAGCCATTGGATAATTGTCTGGAATTGGTTCACGTGGTGAACGAAGTGGCAGAGGTGCTGTCCATTTCCCTTCTGAGTTCAGGTGAAATTCTTTATCCATAACATTCAAGAATTTCTGATCCTCTATGGAGAGTCCTGGTTTGTTGTCATCCCTTGTAGTTTCGAAAATGTTCAGTTTGGTCACCTGTGTCTTGTAAGTGTTTACAAAATTATTACGAATGTTGACTGTCTGATCACAAGGTTCCAAGTTTATAGGTCTACCATTTTCACTAACAAAAGTCTTGTTTGAACTATTTTGTGATGAAGGAATGTGATGTCCTGACAGACAGACTTCTCCAGTTATGGTCCATCCTAGCGGTGAGCGCTGGGCGAAAGGTGTACTTAGTGGTCCAATCCTCTGATCTAAACAGTGATGGGCCTCAGGAAGGTCTCTTCCTATGAGTAGTAGTATTTCCACAGAAATGCCCATAACCTGTAAATGTTTACCAATATCTCGCATATGAGGGTAACAAAGTGCTACTTCAGGAGTTAGAATCTCAGAATGATTCTCTGGGATGTTGTCACATTCGAGCACAGGAGGTAGTTTCAGTTGAACATTCTGACTGTCATTGATTCCTTCCACAATCAAACCTTTGACCATCCTGCCATAACTAACATTCCTGCCTGAGCAGGACTGCATAGAGTATTCAACTGGTGAGGAATTTATTCCTAAGGAATCAAACAGAAGACTTCTTCCTAGTGTCTTATTACTTTGGTCGTCAAGCATGGCATAAGCTGTGATGGAGTTCTCTGGTTGTCCTTCTGGGTAGATATGAACAGGTACAATACGGGCACAAGATCTCCCAGAAAAGCTTGGTTTACCACAAATCTCTGTGCAGTTTGAGTTTACAGAAAGTCGACTCGAGCCAGATGACTCCTCGCCTTGCTTTTGTACAGGAGTGGTAGTCATGGATGATTGCTGTCAGGGTCTCTGTGAATCCTCTAATGGGTGAAGTGCTGTGCAATGAAAGTTACTTTTACAAATGTCACAACAAATCTTTTTGACTGACACCTGTTAGCAAAGTGAGGTTTCACAGCAAAGTGAGGTTTCACAGCATCTTAGACAAATGTTATGATTGCGTAAAAGTGTCTTTCTGTTTTCCAGGCTCTTGGATTGAAAGGCTCTGCACGCATTGATAGTGTGTTTTGATCCTTTGTGAATTAAGCAGAGATGCCACACATTTCTTGAATTTTCTGAGATGTCAGTTTTGCGAGTGCTCACAAACACAGCTCTATTCTTGTCTACACTTCTCTGTACACGGCTAATCTCTTTGGGTGTGTCATATATCAGTCCAGGGTCATTCCTTATGACACTCATCTCTCCTATGAACTTAACAAATTCAGAATATGGTGGGAAGAGCACTGCATGTTGCTTCTCGTAGTACATGGCACAAGTGACCCACTTCTCCTGAATCTGCTTCGGTAGTTTCTGAATGATAGGCTTAACACCAAGTGAGGAATCAAGATAAGAAAATATGGTGCTGTACTCACTAAGATTTTTCACTGCTCCAATTTCTGTCAGCAAGTCATGTAGTGCATAAAGTTTTTTACGGTCTATAAAGTCAGGCAAATCCATGAGCCGAGCTTTCAGCGAAAACTCTACTGAACCAAAACGCTCATCCATGCGGTTCCAAATCGTGTGTAAACACTGTAGTGGATTGCTTTCACATGAGGTTCTAGCACTCATCACTAACCTGTAGGCATCAGAGTCCTTATGAATAAAGTTTGCTAAAAGAGAGATCTCCTCTAGAGGTGAACACTTGATGTCAGTAACCATGGTTTTGAATTGAGTCTTCCACACGATGTACCTGTCTGGTCTGTCCTCAAATCGTTGCTGTTGAAAACTTTCTAAAAGAATATTTTTCTTGACAAGAAAGTTTGAAGTATCATGGAAAGAGTTCACTGGATGTGTAGAACTTGTGTCCACCCGTCTCTTCTGCATAATAGGATGATGCGAGGTAGAATCAATCAAGGCTCGATTATCATTTTGATTGTTGATTCCTGGAGTAGAACTTTCTACTTCTGGCACTACACGAGATAAAGGTATAACGGTGTGGCCTGAGGTGAGATTGGTTGTGTAGGTCTTACAGGAGAATTTAGTCCATCTAAATAATTAAGAATTTTGTCAAAAGGACTCATTTCTTCTTTCGGTGGATTAACTGACTCTGCTGGATTCACTATGTCATCCTCACATTGTCTCTCTAGATATGATGCTTCAGCATCAGCTGCTGCTGCTATTTTCTCTTGTTCCAAAAGTTCCAGTTGTAAAGTTTTTGCAAACTGGTCTTTTTTAATTTCCGTCTCTTTTTCACAAATTGTAGTTTTACTTTTTCAGATTCTGCTTTGGCTCTTTTGCTAGCAGCAAGGCTTGCATTTGATGTTATTGAATGACTTGTACTTGCAGACCTATGGGATAGACTTTCTGCTGACTCTCTTTTCAAGTGAATTTTTTCCATCAAGTTGTTGAATTGTTTCTTAAGATCTGTCATGACAGACCAGTAATTTTCCAGTTCCTGTGTTGCTTCAGGATCTCGAGAACGTGAAAGAAAGTCAAGATAGTTGTTTGCACAAATGTCGTAACGCTGAAATGTGTTTTGTAATGTTCCTTCGGCATTTTCCAATAGACTGATAGACTTTGGTAATGGTTCAGAGTTGACAATGCATTCATTGAAGATCTTGCTTGCTGATTGGAGTTTTCTATAAAGAATGTCTTTTTGATTCTTAAAATATTCTTCTCCTTTTTCAATTAGTTTTGCCTCACGGGGCTCCTTATCCTCACTACCGTCTGTACCAAACAGTGCGTTGCGACGAGTTGTGGACATGGTATACAGTCTTTTCACTGTGCTGTCTCTTTATTAATATTCAGCCAGCTAACACATGAAATGGTGAAAAGCTACAAAGAAAAAATTAAAAATTACAATATTGTAAATAAATGATTAGAATTATAGACTGGACACAATAATACTGTTTTACATAATAAACTTGATTTAAACTACATCTTTGTTCATTAATAAACATAACAAAATAAGACATAAAGTGAAAATGAACTAATAGAAATTCATATAATGACTCTAATGGACATCCATAGAAAAGGTGCACATTGAAGAAACAGTAATTCTAAGCCTAAAAATACATATGAAAATAATATTACTTACACTGTGAGCATGTGAAGCAGACAAAACTATGAAAAAATGTGCAAAGAAATCCTGCCAACAACCTGGGCGGAAGTACTAATGTAAACATACAGTAAACAGAAAAATCGAAACGGGTATTAAAATCCGGAATGCTACCGGACTGAAAGGACGGCACAAGTGTTATGCAGATATATCATTAAAACTATGTTATGTAGTCCACGCTATGATGTTTCGTGAGTAACTTGAAAGACACAGGCTGCAACTGACAGTGGTGTTACGGTTTACTGGCCGTGGTTCGACAATTTGTGAATAACGAACTTGAATTAACATAAGAATCGGCATCATTTTTTATGTTTTCATGTTTTATTTATCATTTTACTACCAAACAACATAATTACCACACAGAAGGGCAAACACTTTATTATAGAGCGATGAACTTTACCATATCATAAATAGTCGCAGAAGGAATAGCAGATGAATTTACTAATCGGAAAATGTTTCGAAATTTTGTATGAAAGGTCAAATATGTAGTCTTAGGTAAGTTTGTTCAATTATCTAAGACATCCGCTTTGTTAAAGTTCAATCAAATTGAAGAATTTACTGAGTATAATCTAATGCTTTCTAAAACCATGTTATAGATATCCTAAAAAACTTAAATCATTCTGTATTTTTATTACCTTGAAACCAAATCTCCAAGTAAACGCAATTGTATCTAAAATCTTTTTTTAATCAAGTAATTTCTCAACCAGCATTTAGTGGAGATGTCTGATTTTGCTCAGAAAATTTGTTCTAGGGGTTTATTACAGGTGTATAGTCTCAGCTGATGTCTGTGTTTTATAAATGATAAGAGTGAAAACACTCGTTCTCACACGACTTGGACAATTGGTGTCGTCAATACAGAAAAGGCTTTCGACTTCCAATGAAAAGGAAAATACGCTATTATTTTGCTTTTTAAGAACAAATTGTCTGTATACTCAAAAATAACCGTACGTTTTGGTGGATGAAAAGCTGTTTTTATAGAAATGAATAAGGTAGAAAATTTAAGTGCATGGATAATGTCGCCAGGTACATAATACAAAATCAAAACTATCCTATAAAACGGTTAAGACATAAATCAAGCATGGTACCGATTATATGAGTTATATAGATGCTCCAAAACGTCAAGTTTTCTAATTATGTACAGGTAGCAGTCTTCTCGGTTATATATATCTTTTTACTATAGTCCTCAGCACTATACCTTGTAACAAAAGTTATAGTCCTCATAGATTTTTTTATAGTCCAAGCTTGTTTAAATCATGTCGTAGAATATTTCTTAAATTACTTAAGGACATCTATCCTACATAAATCATTATCCTGGTATTCGTCTTGAATGTCTAGAATATGCTATTTAATATCATTTTCAACTATTAGCCATTTAAGCCAATTCTTTTTTCAGCATTAAACCAAAATTCTACTCTCTAAGCTTTCATGGCGGCATTCAATTCAACTATAAATGTGAAACATGGCAATATGATTGTTACATAGAATGGAACAAATTCAATAATCCAGAGGTATTGCAATGTTTTATACCAATTGGCAATCTTAAGATTAAGCATTTTGAATTTACTCACCAGTCGGGCCAGTGACTTCACAGAAGTTACTCGCCGGAAAACAAAATTACTCACCCAGATAGAAAACCCAATGTTGATATTTTTTTCATATTAATTTTCAGATTTACCAAGCTTTGCGCATTCGACAAACAGTAGAAAATTCATAATATCCGACAAATATTTACTGATTCCATTCTATAATTAGTGGTTGATCCAAGCTCAGTGTCCGACAAATTTGTTTAGTATGTGGTAGCCTAATGGGCTACCATTTTTTTTTCTAGTAGACCAGTGGCTATCATTTTTTCTAGTAGCCCAGATATTATATAAAGATGCAGCAAACGGATTTAACATAACTTACTTTGCAAAGAAAACAAGCTTGGTTCATAAAAGCACAGTTCACATAAGCCAAGCTCTTAAGTAATATCAAAATTTAACCTGAGTAACACATATATCATTATTATATTAACAGAATTATAAGACTATGTCTGATAACATATCTATGTACTAATAGTCTTGTACACAAAGCATATCCGAATTCATTTCACGTCCGAAATAAGTACAACTAAAGGGTCAATAGACACTACACAGATCGATTTCGCAAAATATTTAACAAGAAAACGTTTTCACAAAACTTAAGTCTGCGAATTTAAACCAATAGTCCAAGCCCAAGGCAATAAAAATGGCCCGGAAATTAAAATCTCCTCAACATGTAGACCAATCTATTAATTTTGGGAAGCCAAGTAACTGTACTGGCAGGCATGTGAGAATATAGTAGTCATGTGACCAAGAAACGCGTCATTAATTCCTTGCGTTACGTCATCAGCGATTATATTTAATTTCAAAAAGTTACACTCATGCTGAATGACACGTGGGAATGACGTCACAAATTGTGGAATGTGTCAATATCGTGCTTAGCTAACACTAATGAGTGAGTAGCATGTGACCTGAAAGTACACATTGCACCGATTCATGAAATAGAAAAACGGAACCAAAACAATAATGGTATCCATTTAATATATCGCCATCGACGTCTATTAGCGAAAAAGGCCGAGAAACAGTACTCGTGTGACGTCAGCGGTTTGAACGTTTATTCATTTATGGTAACAGTGAAGCGACGGAGCTTTTCTAAATAGTTCTCAGTTAATTCTTATTCACCATCATCTAAGACAGACTCTGGCGCGTTATCTGAGTCGTGTGAAAGACTACTGTCCTCAGATACCAAGTCCGTGACCCTAATGGCGTTAGCGGAAACGGAAGACAAATTGTGTGCACTTACGAAAAAAGCAGCGTTTTGATTGGATAAAATTCTGATATGATTTTCCCGAACGTCATTGCGTGCGAATATTTATAGTAACATGGAAAAACACATATTTACGATTTCCCAAAAATCTATAGTCCGATCGGACAACACTCACAACGAAAGTTTATAGTCCTGGGCAGATTTTTGTAGCCTCGGGCTCGGACTATACGCATTTTTCGCAGACTGCAATGTAATAAATACATCCGAGATTAGATGAAGGTACGGAATCGACCAAAGTGTTCCGAGTGTTAGTTTTGTTTCACTGGTCAATATTTGCAGACACTTTTATCTGATATTTTAGAAATGTCAGATAAAGCTACCTTTTTCAATTATTTCCGATATGGTCAAAGATAATAACACTTGAAATCAGAATTTTGATTTAAAAGCAAATGCTGCTTTTAAACATTGTTTCATATTTAAGCAGAAATGTAAATCAATTAATCAAGTGGCAATATTCACCGACGTCGCTGAAAGCCATATGTATAGAGCAATCGTAATTGTCCTTGAAGATTAATCGTGTCTTGCGACCGTAGTCCAGTGGTTAGTGCGCCAGACCTGTTCAAATCACGGTCGTCACAAGTCATACCTTTCCATGAAAATTTGACACGAAATTTTGATTTTCATGCAAATGTGGAGAGGTTGCCGGCTCCATGAGAAAGGGTAAGTAAGTACTGGTTAGTACACAGTCCAGGAAAACTGGTTAGGTGAATCGGCCACCGTATATAATTCAAAAATTGTTGAGAAACGGCGTTAACCCCAGTTTAAAAAACGCGTCTCATACAAGAGTTTGTGTACGATAATTGTTTTATTAAATGATAAGACAAGGTTTTAATGCAGGTCAAACGTGTAATCCTAATATGTAGTTTAGACAATTTAACCTAAATTATTGACAGGATTGAGTTTGTAATATATTGTGTCCTAGTCGAGATAAGAAAAAAATATCTCATTCAGTCTAGTTACAATTCAAACGTCAAAATCATTCAATGTCACCATGGAGAACTCGAGGGACCCCACTGATACAACGGTTGAACTTCTGAATGGTGAGAGTTGGATCCCTCGGAGAACAAATAAAATTTCGGAATGTTCCATAGAATCTTTAGATACAAAGGTAAGTAACATAAGCATTGGATACACATGCGCATTGAATTTGAATAAAGAACTATCATTATTTGATCGATAATTTAAATATTTTGTATTCGCTTTAGTCCTATTGTTTACAGCGCACAGTAAAACATGGTTATGGTGAATCCCTGAGGACCTGAATAATTACACGTACTTCATTATACCCCTATTTCACTATAACAATAAGAACTGAATAAAAAGGGGCGTGTTTGGAGGGGGGAGCGAATACATACTTCACTGTAACCTACTTCACTATCTCCGTATTGCATTGTATTGCAAAATGACAATCAAAAACGAATTGAAAAACAACATTGTAAGCACTAAACTTGGAATGAATTTGCGATAACATAAATTATTTTAGCTTTTTATATCATAATAAATATAAAAATGTGAAGTTATATGATATCGATGTGTTGGTCATTTCTTTCAAGTCGTTCGCTTTGGTGATTTTCAATTTGTTGCGTGAACATACTCAAAATATCCATTCGTGTCAAACACACAACAAGTATGAGGTCGACAAATAATTTAGATCCAACGTGTTATCCACTCCATAAATATTATTAAGTAAAGCACACATGTGTCTCTTTTATCAGTGTGGAAATATAAACTTCGAAAAAGTGTATTGAAAAGGACATTTTCATAATACATGTATCTTTAAGTATTTTTTCTCTTATTAAGACTTGTAAAATAAAATAACTTGTGCAACACTATTTATCAAACCTACTTTCTTATTTTTAGTTCTCAGCATCTGATAATGAGGACCATGATCATAGCCACTACTGTTCACACCGTTGGATAGTGGCTTATATGGGAATATGGACCGGTATTATGATGTACTTATATCATACTAACATGAGCGTAGCTATTGTTTGCATGGTGAAACCGTCCTTGTCACCTAAATCTGTTAACATAACTCACATAGAAACGACCACATCAATAAATGACAATTCCATTAATCATTCCGAGCCTGTGAAAATTTACGGAATGAATTCAACCACCATGATCAACGACACTTTGGACAATAAGTTTTCAGCAAATGTAAGTGAGCACTATTCATTCATAGAAGTTTATGTTTTTGTATATACACTAATGGAGCTGTCAATACTTATCGGATAGGTCAACGAACGTCCGATGGATAACACCATTCTCAATCCGTTCGTCTCCGTCCGCATGCGTTCCATGTCCGTTTCTCATCAAACGAATGTGATCTATGTCCGGAGAGGTCCGTTTTAACTGACATGAACAAAACTTGGATCAGGCTCAAACGGACAATGTCATCTACTCGTGCACATATACATACGTTTTATTCGGAACTGGCACGTTCCTTGCCTTGCACAGCGGAGCTGATTCGTGACCTAGACAACTACTTGATATGCACAACGGATCAACTGCATGTTTAGCGAACGTTCATCAGTCTCTCATGCGTTGAACTTCGTTTCACAAGGTATTTGTCCGTAAGTAAGATGGTCAGTAATCGTTTGGTCATTGTGTTCTCTATACAGTGATCGTGAGAGCATGGAGAAGCGTAGGGGCAATTTCGTCTACGGATAATTTTCTGCCGTCATTTCTCTCTCTCCGTGTGACGTCCGTTTACGCTGTCCGGCATGGTGTGACAGTTACATTAAATTCCTGATATAAGCATAATTCGTTACTACAACTAGTTCAATAAATAAGACCCTTTGATAGATTAGTTTTAATATACATCCGTTTGTGTGTGTGTAATAAATGAAAAGGTACATAATAGGTATTGTAGTTTCATGCTGCAAAATACAATAAAATATTATTTTATACATATACTCAGACAGGTGAACTCGCATGGAGCAAGGAGTCACAATCACTTGTACTGTCAGGATATTACTATGGAAAGATTCTTGTTCAAATACCA
The DNA here is from genome assembly GCA_008271625.1 of Lutraria rhynchaena. Taxonomy (NCBI): domain Eukaryota; kingdom Metazoa; phylum Mollusca; class Bivalvia; order Venerida; family Mactridae; genus Lutraria; species Lutraria rhynchaena. Next base: position 1,172,030 of record VIBL01000121.1, on the reverse strand, counting down.
GCTGGTTGGTTGTGCACACGATTTGGGGGAAGGCGTGTGATAGGTTGTGGTATGAGCGTGGCCTGTGTCGTGACTTTGTTGATACCAGTGCTCGCTAGAACAAGCGTCTACCTGGTGGCTACTGCAAGATTCGTACTTGGGATCACTGTTGTAAATAAACTCATTCAAATCGTTTTAAAACAATCATGTTCAGCAAGATGAAATTGAACACTATGTTTCAAACATTCAAAAGGCAAACTATTTCATGGTATCCAGCATAGTCTTGAATGCATTTACACTTTACCCGTAAACATATCAAAAAATATATTGCATTGTAATGGTACTTATCGTCAATATTGAGGGAATATTTCGTTTGACGGAATTATACCCAAACACATTTGCTTTCGACTTCTTTTTAATGCACACAGAGCTCGGGATAGCGTATATTGGTACGGAACACAACCTATGTTATGTGTTTGTGTTGTGTTGTTAGTCGTCTGTGAAATTTATTCAGTTGTGTACATAAGTCAGGTTGAAAGTTCGTGCACCTCTGTTGATAAATTAGCAAACCCATTGATGCCCGCGGTTTCTCTGCAAACATAAGTCTCTTCAAAATTTGAAATGAAACTTGGTCATTATTTAGTAACATGATTGTATAAAGTGTTACATAACAATCGAACAATTTGCCAATCATTGTATACTGCATTATTATTTTGTGAACAATTATTTTGAAGAATATGAGAAGTGTCCATCAACCTAGTAGAAAGGGTGTAAACCATGTTTTCAATGTTTAGAAAGGTTATGTAAGTGTTTTTGTGTTGCTGTTCGCCTTGATGTTTTATTCGTGACTCTGTAATCTGTGGGATGTATTCTGTATTTTCAGGGAATCCGCCATTTTTTTATTTTTATTTACAGAGTATAAGTTCGCCGACATATTGTGGACTAGCAGGTGTTTGGGCGTTGCCTACCGAGCGAAGCAGATTTATGGGGCTGTTTCGGTTTGGTATGACTCGTTAATTTTGATCATCATCAGAGCATACTAGTAATATACGTATTCACGTGATTTACCTTTTATTTCTTCGATTGTGTCTTTATATTTTATTATTTTATTTACAAACGCATCAATATACGAAAAAAGAAGTTTTTGAAATATTTTACTAACATAGTTATCAATAAGTCAATGATTGGTCAGGTTTAGTTACATGTAATTTATGTCCATTTCAGCAAGACTTATGTAATTAATTGTCCAATCATAATTGATAAGACTAACTCGGGAGAATTTTCTTTTCAGGAGAAACATTAGGCACTGTTATCGGCTATTCGACATCTGGTTATCTTTGTGCTTACGGTTTTGACAATGGTTGGGGGTCGATATTTTACGTGCATGGTAAAGATGAGCATGGATTAAAATACTTTTATCAAAATTAAGCCAAGTTGAAATAGTTTAGCTTATTTCAAGATAAGAGGCATTTGACCCATGAATCAACGTATAAATAACTTGAGAATCAATATAATAGTATGTACATTTACATACAAGCACACACGAAAACAGTAAAAAATATAGTTGTACAAACTATTGAAATGATATCGTGATTTGTCTTGAATGAACAATATTGACCAATGATACAAGAAGACGAAATGCTGCCGATCTCTTTTCACCATACAATAATCAGCAACATATAACCTGATATTCATTTGGTACACTTCTAAGTTTTTTTCAGTCACATGAAACAGAGAACGCCGTGTATTATTAACCACCAAACAAGGCCACAGTTTCCTTTGCAACAAAGTGTCTAACTTTAATTGCGTTCTAGCCCTCATGACTCTCGTGCCATAATGTACCTAATCCATTATAAGCAAACTGTACGCATATTTTATAATTCCTTACATCTAGGTATATTTGGAATAATATTTATGACGTGTTGGTATATATTGATATACGATTCACCGGAGCAACACCCTAGAATCACAGAATCAGAGAAACTGCTTATCCGTCGTTATCTGCAGAAACCACATGAAAAGAAGGTAAAATGAGTACCAATTTACAAAATGATCATCAGAACGTGATCAAATTAATGATCCGACTTTATTTCATCTTTATGTAACAATTTAGACATAAAACACGCCGCGGTTACATAGCAGGTTTTAAACATAAAAGGGGGACTACGTGGTCGAGTGATTATGGTCTCTGACGAAATCTCGAGCCACTCACCGCTGTGAGTTCGAATCTCACCAAGGACTTAATTCACATGTTAGTAAACTTTCCAACTAGTTTACGGACAATTAGTGGTCACAGAGTAAAAGACTGCTTAAAACGAACCCAAGATGCGTAGATGCTGTACCTATTGAACTAAGTGGGCTAGCTTTATATAATCTATGATCTATCTTTCAGGTCATGCGTATTCCATGGAGAAATATTCTAACGTATGGTCCAGCTTACGCCCTGTATACTATACATCTTGGTGATACGTGGACATTGTTCCTACTTATAACGTGTCTACCACTGTATATGGAAGAAGTTCTACAGTTTGATATACAAAGTGTTCGCATAGTCATTTATATATTCCATTATTTTGCTTATCACACAAATCAATATAGATAAGAAAAGGACTTCATGAAACTACCTACAAAAAATCACCCTCTCCAAAACACTACCCGACCCAACACCCTCTATTCAAATTATTATGAATGTAAGAGAGTGGATACATGTTACAGCGCGATTTTAAGAAATATACATTTATTTCTGGGGTTGAAGAAATGAATTTAATCCAAAATGTATTTTATTCGATAAATGTACGAATCTAAAACATTTGGTATTACCTCCCATTCAAGCATTATGTTTGATCACTCAGCACATATCGACCGACTACATCTAATCTCGGACGTACCTGGAAACTGACATTTGAACCACCTGTAATTTCCTTGATGTAAACTGACAAATATGGAGGCCATTTTAAGTATTATTTGTTAAGATTTCTTTAACAGAATATCGGCAGTCGCATCGCAAATAAAAGGCGAAGATGCGTATTAAGCTACTGCGTACTTCCGACGATAGCTTGAATGAACCGACTGAGGAGTTCCGAATATGTGTTCATTATGTTATAAACAATGCTATTCGGAATATGTTTGACACAGGTGTTATTTTATACAGAACGGGTTGCTCTCGTCTTTGCCGTTTATAGTGCATGGATTTGGTTTATTTATTTCTGGACCGACAGCAGATTATTTCCGCAAGAAAGGCGTTACCTCCGTTACTAGGTTACGGAAGGTTTTTCTTTGTATAGGTGAGTAGTTTCCCGTGGTTAATGATCAAATCACACGATCAAAGTCAAACTGTTAATACTGTAAGAATAATAGTGCAGAAATCAGCTTGCTTAAAAAAGAAGTGAATAATATGCATATTACCTTTGCACAACTAAGAACGATTAGACATTCAGAATTTTGACAAAAACAAGTGTTGCATTTTACCGGGGTTTAACGACGATGGGGTATCGAACTAACAACCGTAAGGACCAGTGATTACAGGTCTGAGACTATGACCCCTCAACCACGGAAGCTCCCGGCATTTTACTCATTGACCAATCTTGTTCTACATGTATCACACAGTTTAAAGTTTTATGACATAGTGTTTTGTAATATGTAATAATTGAGGACGATACAATCAAAATTACACTTCATGCATACAAATTATTGCAGGTTTCTTTGGACTCGCCGTATTCATAATTATACCTGGATATGTTCAAGCAGGTTATCGTGAGATCGCTGTTGTTTCCTTATGTATATGTATGCTGTTTGCAAGCATAGAAGTAGCGGGTGGTTATGCTAGTAATGCAATTGACATTGCCCCCAGGTATTGTATATTATTATAATGTTCTACGATTATCTCCGCACAGCGTAGATATTTTTTTAGATATCTTGATATCTACAATAAGTTTTGTCGTGGACACTATCCTTGAAAACATTAAGTGAAAGGCAGCTAAACCCTTTATTCAAATGAACAATAGTTGATGGTCATATGATATTCGAGTAGTATAAATGGAACATCAATAATTGTAGACGAACATGTAGTTTAAGTACTTTTTTTCTAAATGTTACTTAATTCATCGAATATTAACTTGGATTTTCCTGTCAAATGCAGTTTATAATCTTTAATTGTCAATAAAAGCCATATTGCCTTATCTTTTTCATTTTATAAAAGTTATTTTATTTGTAGTTGTCTGACTACTTGTTAATACGGCATACATTCAAACTCTTAACTTAATTCTAGAGTATGCCGATATATTTTCTTCATAAAGTTCGGACTAATATTTTAAACATTTATATTCAGTTACTAACGTGTTGTTGTAGTATGTGCAATAAAAGAAACGGCGTTTCGTATGACGCCAGTTTGATGGTCCATATTTTATATATAATATCCCCCCTCTCTCTCTCCCTGTAGATATTCGTCAGTTCTATTTGGTCTGTCAAACACAGTAGCCACATTACCAGGAGCAATTGCACCAATCATAGTTGCTGCGATCACTAAACACGTACGATTTTAATTTATTCTAATATTATGATATTACAGGCACATTACTTATGTCGTGTACATTCATTGATTTAAATTTTAAGAACATTGCAATCACAATAGAAGGATGTTTGTTTATCACCAATGCTAGAAATTCGGAGGCCGACATTCGTTGTCTAAATGGAATAACGAGAATAGCCTATTGTAAGTAAGGATTTCAATGCCAATGTATTGAAAATACAAATGTATGTGTGATGAATTATCAACTTCATAATTTACATTACAGCAAACAATTGATGAATGGAGGATAGTGTTTTACCTAACTGCTAGCGTTTCTGTGTCAACAACGATAGTGTATCTTATATTTGGAGACAGTGAACAGGCCGAGTGGTCAAAAACAACGACAAAGATGCAACAACACCAGCAGCACCAATAACATCAGCAATAACAACAATGTCAACAAAAACAATATCTGCAATAATCACAATTTCAACAATATTAACAACTTCAACAACATCAACAGCATCAGCAACACCAACAACATCAGAAATAACAACAACGTCAACAATAATAACAACAACAGCATTATTATCAACATTAGCTGCACCGACCACACCAGGAACATGTGATCAACGACTGAATGTTATGAAAGTTGTCTAATATCAGAAAAAATAAATGTGAAGGCTTTCTTTGCATACTATTCTCCAATCAAAAGTATCGGTTACAACATAGATTTGATATGAAGGTCCACTACCTAACTAAATATAGTTCCTTCTGTTTCAAGTAACTCAACATTTAGTATTGCATGAGTACGTTCTTTTTAAAACGTTAGGAGTATAATATAGAGTTTTTAATGATATTTTTTTCCATATTTTGACGCTCTGTTCCCAGAATTTAAATCAGATGTATCGATCAACGATATTGATATTCAATGACATTGATCAAATACATAGAAATGATATATATTCTCATTCTAGAGGCATCGTAGTCTATACAGACAGAAAAATTTTAAGTGAACTTGTTAAAGATTGTAACCAAACACTGAGTACAGCTACGTCTTAAAATCAACCAAACTTAAATCAGGTCCATGAAGTTTTGTTAGATGTACGCATATAATTAAGTAAAACAAAGTGCTATTGAACTGTATCGGATAGCATTGCAATCAAGCAATCAATTTACAGGATAATCAGTACTTTAATCTCAACAAGATGTATGTGTACCACAATATCATAGCTTACATAGATTCTCCTAAATAGTTGTCAATATACCACAACATGATAGTTTACACAGAATCTTTCAAATAGTTGTCAATATTCCACAACATGATAGTTTACACAGATTCTCTCACATAGTTGTCAATATAGCACAACATGATAGTTTACACAGATTCTCTCAAATAGTTGTCAATATAGCACAACATGATAGTTTACACAGATTCTCTCAAATAGTTGTCAATATAGCACAACATGATGGTTTACACAGATTCTCTCAAATAGTTGTCAATATAGCACAACATTATAATTTACACAGAATCTATCAAATGGTTGTCAATATACCACAACATGATAGTTTACACAGATTCTCTCAAATACTTGTTAATATACAACAACATGATAGTTTACACAGATTCTATCAAATAGTTGTCAATATACCACAACATGATAGTTTACACAGATTCTCTCAAATACTTGTTAATATACAACAACATGATAGTTTACACAGATTCTATCAAATAGTTGTCAATATACCACAACATGATAGTTTACACAGATTCTCTCAAATACTTGTTAATATACAACAACATGATAGTTTACACAGATTCTATCAAATAGTTGTCAATATACCACAACATGATAGTTTACACAGATTCTCTCAAATACTTGTTAATATACAACAACATGATAGTTTACACAGATTCTATCAAATAGTTGTCAATATACCACAACATGATAGTTTACACAGATTCTCTCAAATACTTGTTAATATACAACAACATGATAGTTTACACAGATTCTATCAAATAGTTGTCAATATACCACAACATGATAGTTTACACAGATTCTCTCAAATACTTGTTAATATACAACAACATGATAGTTTACACAGATTCTATCAAATAGTTGTCAATATACCACGCATCATGGTTTACACGAATTCTCTCAAATAGTTGCCAATATACCATAACATCATAGATTACACAGATTCTCTCAAACAGTTGTTAATATAGCAAATTATTCTGTATATTCTTTCAAGGGAGTGTACATATATCACAACACAAAAGTCGATGTATGTTCTCTTAATTACATTATGATTTTTTTCTCATTTTCTGGGTATTATAATAAATATTACTTTTATAATTAGTGCCATCACTATTCCTGTCATACTTGTACATATTTTCATCAAGTCCATAAATTACGCCAATAAAACGTGTATTGATATCATGTCATTCCGATTAAATCACTATTTTTCTACGTCACTAATATAAAACCTTGGAATTTACAGATATAAAGGACCCTAAATCTATATTTAATAGATTTAATAGAGGCCAACAAGAACACACTGATGTACAAGGTAGTTGTCAGTTTGATTATATAGATTTGAAGTGTATACAACACATGACTGTTGACAATGTCTATTCAACAAATATAAGTATATGATGCTAATAAAAATACTTCTATGCTGACAGCACGCATACATAGTAATTATAAGAATATGTCTGATAACATATCTATGTACTAATAGTCTTGTACACAAAGCATATCCGAATTCATTTCACGTCCGAAATAAGTACAACTAAAGGGTCAATAAACACTACACATATCGATTTCGCAAAATATTTAACAAGAAAACGTTTTCACAAAACTTAAGTCTGCGAATAAAATGGCCCGGACATTAAAATCTCCTCTACATGTAGACCAATCTATTAATTCTGGGAAGCCAAGTAACTGTACTGACAGGCATGTGAGTAGTCATGTGACCAAGAAACGCGTCATTAATTCCTTGCGTTACGTCATCGGTGATCATATTTAATTTCAAAAAGTTACACTCATGCTGAATGACACGTGGGAATGACGTCACAAATTGTGGAACGTGTCAATATCGTGCTTAGCTAACACTAATAAGTGAGTGACATGTGACCTGGGTGTACACATTGCACCGATTCATGAAATAGAAAAACGGAACCAAAACAATAATGGTACCCATTTAATATATCGCCATCGACGTCTATTAGCGAAGAAAGCCAAGAAACAGTACTCGTGTGACGTCAGCGGTTTGAACGTTTATACATTTGTGGTAACAGTGAAGCGACGGAGCTTTTCTAAATAGTTCTCAGTTAATTTTTCTTCACCATCATCTAAGTCAGACTCTGACGCGTTATCTGAGTCGTGTGAAAGACTACTGTCCTCAGATACCAAGTCCGTGACACTAATGGCGTTAGCGGAAACGGAAGTCAAGTTGTGTGCACTTACGAAAAAGCAGCGTTTTGATTGGATAAAATTCTGATATGATTTTCCCGAACGTCATTGCGTGCGAATATTTATAGTAACATGGAAAAAACCATATTTACGATTTCCCAAAAATCTATAGTCCGATCGGACTACACTCACAACGAAAGTTTATAGTCCGGGGCAGATTTTTGTAGCCTCGGGCTCAACTATACGCATTTTTCGCAGACTGACAGGTAGCATGAAAAATTAAAAAAAAAAACAGCAAATTTTAATGTAAACAAGTTTTATTCTGTCTCGAGCGTATTTATATTCGATGCTTGCCAATTTTATTTTTTTGAATATCACCGTTCAACATCATGACAAACTCTTCATGCGGTATAAAAAAAGATGTTTAGATAGAAGTATTTTGCAGTGTCTGTTTTATACGTATGCACGTAAGATATCGAGTAAAAATTGGAAGACAATTCGTAGAAAAAATGGCGGCTACTTCTAAAGACAGCACAGATATCAACGAAAATCTTAATGTTGAAATCGAGCAAAGAAATGATAGCGATAATCAGCCAAAAGAATGTCGATAAATTTGTTGTCGCAAAATATGTTTACAGTTTACAGTTTATTTACAGAAATCGGCAAGTACTTGCCATTGTACACACACGCACAAACATACACACACATATATATACAGCAACACAAAACAGCATGACATGAAAAGGGAATAACATATCTATATACTATCTATATAAAGTAAAATAGGTCAATAGGACCATGTTCATAAATGAATATAAATGTAAATTTGTCATGTGTAATTAAATGAATTATCTCGTAATAAAAAAGCTTCCTTTAAGTATAATGATAGGTTTAAAAGATTTCTTTTACTGTTTCAGGACATGATAGAAACAAACTTACCTAAAGATGGCCAGGAAGCGTTGGATAGATAATTTCTTCTAATATCACTATATTTTGTACAGCACATTAATAAATGATACTCAGATTCAATCTGATTAAGATTGCAAAACTTACATATTCTGTTTTCTTTCGGGATATTAATTCTGCGTCCTAATTCTATTTCCAAAGAGTGCGAACTTAATCGAAATTTAGCAAGTAATTTAATCATTTTAGTATTCGGTAATATTTCTATGTACTTACAACATAAATAATTTTCTTTGTACTTACAAAAATATGACAAATTTTGACATACCGTCTATAGCAGTTCTCCATGATTGGATATATTGGTCTCTAATTCTGGATTTCAATATCGGAAAATAGTTTATATCACGACTATAAAATGTTTTTATATATGAACAACCTAAATGATCAACGAGGGAATTGATACAGCCAGCCCAACTATTGGATGTAAGCAAGGAACAACGCTCATCATAAATTTTATACATGGGGGAGTCAGTTAAAGACATAATTTTAAGCCAATATTTTACTGCTCTTTCTTTGGCTGTACCTAATTCGCTCAAAACAGCAATGTTCGAAGAATGTTTACTAACACCTCATAATGATTTACAAAATTTTACATGTAGTTTGTCAATTTCTTTATAATCATAAACACCCCATACTTCAGAGTCATAAAGCAATATTGGAACAACCATTGTGTCAAATAGGCGTAGTTTCGCTTTAATATCTAACGGAAATGAGGAGAAATATGTAAAAGATATTGATAAAAATAACAATACCGTTAACGTTAACTGTTTTGGTAGAAGGAAAAATGTGGTGGTCGATTCAAATGGCCTTTTAGAAAGGATGAGTTGTGGATAGAGAGAGAATATTATCAAACGGGTGGACGATCCGAAGCCAACAGAAAAAACTGGTCATACATTCACTGTAGACGATAAACACTGAAACTTCGTCACAGCTGCCTATAATTTCTCCATTAACAGTTGCCTCTACGATTCTGTGAACTTGTTACACCTCTTTATTTGATACCGGTGGTACGTGCAGAAATATGTTTTACATCATCAGCTATGATAAGTTCAGTAATCTACGGGACAACCTGTGGTGACCGATAGTTTTGATGTCTATTTTATTGTTGTTTAAGTCAAACTTTTAGTTTTTTGTTCCGTTACTACGTATCAGCATTTAACTGTTTTATATAATTATCTGGGCTATACATGTCTGTAGCTTATTTGAAACTATACAATAGATATCGGAAAGCATTCGGCGGTTTTATTATTTACAGGTTTAATTAATATTCAACTTACAAACCTTATTGCAAATTCTATCTCTTGAAGATGTAAGAGAGAGAGAGAGGGAGAGAGAGAGAAATTTGCGGCGTACTCCTTGTCTGGTGTTCAGTATAGATTTGGTTAATAATTTTTATTACCCTTCTTCATTGTACGGCGGTCAAATTCATGAAACCCTGTCTTCATAAGCCACTTATGGGGCCGGGGACGTAATAATCGTCATAATCGTTCTGATTCTCTGATTCTCTCTTTTGTTCCAGTTTCAGAAAAGTTGTCGAGTGCCTGTATATCACAATTAGAATTCTTTAGCTTTTCAACATGACGTAAATGCATGATAACTCGATGCATGACGTCTCTTATTTTGCTTTGTTTAATTTTGTTGGTTTTGTCAGGAATTGTTTGGGAGGACGGTAGCAAACAAATTGTTGTACATATTTTCTCCTGACTGTATTGTCTTTTTCTTTTTGTATTTCTCTTTTAGTCATGTTTTTTTTTTGGGGGGGGGTAAACCCCTTTGTTGCAGATCAATCCAAGGCGGTACCCCTCTGGAGAGAAGGATCTATCCCATCCTTTGTATGTTTCCATGTGTTGGTTGTGTTTTGTGGAAGGCAGTTTTTGGGCAAGGTGAGAATTTCTATGCGTGTGTTTTTCTAGGAATCCCTTCCTTATGTACGTGTTGTCAGCAGCAACATTATCAGATACCTATTTTAACAGGCAAATAATTAATGGGGACCGTACTCTTGTTTTATGCATTTAAATTTGAAAAAGAACATTCAAAATACCAATTAACGGCACTATCTGGTTCTTTGGGTATGTAAGCATTTTTCTGAATATTTTATTGTTTTACTGGGGTTTAACCAACCGGTGCCAGACGCCTACAAAGAAGACATGAAAATGGATAAAACACTCTGCTTGGTTCCATTCGGCCGACTTTCCAACTTCGGATGATATCCACGGTAACAGTAGCTGTGTAGTATAACAACAAGCTGGATATAGATAATCCATCAATGTCGTCCATATTGCCTGATGAAAATACCAAAAATAAGCCAAATCATATGGAACATAACTGTTCCTTTGGTTAAGTTGGTTGTATTGGGGTTTAACGCCGTTTTTCAACAATTTTTTAGTTATATACGGCAACCGATTCACTTAACCAGTTTTCCTGGACTGTATACTAAACAGTACTAACTTACCCTTCCACAAGGAGCCGGCAACTTCTCCACATATGGAGGAAAATCGACATTTTTGTCAAATTTGCATGTAAGGGCATGACCTGCCGCGACCGGGATTCGAACCCGGATCTCCGGGCTGCAACTCCAGCGCACTAACCACTGGACCACGGTCGCGGCTTAATTTAGTTAAGTAAGCATACTTAAATACACCAACCTCTTGTGCCACTAGACCTGGACTCTGAATTTCTTTCACAATAAAATGACAACATAAAAATAAGAGAATATTTAAAGCTTAAACTATTTTTATTTACATCATGTATAATAAATTGTAAGATATATTAATTGCGTGAACACTCAAATTTAAACTAAAATAATGCAAAGTCGAAACGGTTAAAAAACAATCTTCTCTGTCCCATTTCTTGACTGGCATTCAGACTAATATTGCCTTCTTTCGTAAGCTACATTCTGATGTGCAAGCAAATACAACTTACAGGAGCATACAAGTCAATTAAGCAACATTATATCTAGCAAATAGAATAGTAATTTCATTGACATTTTTTCTAAAACCAAATATCGTGATGTTCTTCACACAGGGGAGAGTCTTCATGATTTGCATCCAGTCAGTTATCGACTTAATCGTACATATCAATTTCAGTTCCAGGACGGGTATTTGTAAGATCATAGCAGGGATCCTCATTAAGCACGTCCATTTCAACACTCTGCCCATTAACTGTGTCATAAAAATTACCAAATTCGGTATTCAAACCAGATTTCTTTCTTTCGTTACAAGTATCATTCAGATGGGAATACATATCTGCTTCCCTATGAATATTTCCCGAAATATTTGCTGTATGATCATAATGGTCATCTAGGACATCAGACCGTATTTGAATATGACTGTAATTTAGACCGATATTTCTATTCACATTCATTTGAATGGTATTGTATTTACTGTCATAATTAAAATTGAATGAAATGTTCGAATCAGTTACGTGGACATATTCCGTACCACTGCTATCTGCAACACCTGTGTGACTCGTTCCGTTACCGTCGACATTGCTGTCATACACTCGATTGACCATCGTAGAAGTTTGTTTTGGTGAATTGTATCCACATTGTCTGTCTTCTTTCTTTTTCTGTGAATGAAGTATTACTGATCTAGAAAAAGGCGTTTGTTTCCAGCTTTTCAAGAAAGGGTAGATACTTATCATTTACGGAAGTTTGTTAATGAGATCAGTTATCGACCATTGTCCCCAAATTAGCAACAATTATTTAACATTGATTCTATTATCGACCATTTAGGATTTACAGATTTAAGATCTAATTTTAACGGGGTTATAATTACACCCATCAACTAAAACAACGATTACGTGATCAATTTGTACAAGAATGGTGAAATTCTATAAACAACTCACCCAAGCTACTATATTATTGCAAATTTAAAATAAATTTTGAATTCGAAAAATATCTTAATGTAATTACAAATGATAGGCTAAGGAAAGGTGTTAGTTCTTTTAGATTAAGCTCTCATAAACTTGAAGCGGGTCGATTTGATGGTACTATTAGAGAAAATAGGAAATGTTGGTTATGCTACCAAAACCAACTGGAATCAGAGTGTCACTTTTTATTTTGTGGTACATTGTATAGTGACTTACGAAAACTGTATTTAGAAATACCTTCCAGGCCAAACATTAACAAATTTGTCTCGTTTATGTCATCATCAAACAGAAAAAGAATTCTTCAAATTGCCAAATTTATAGATCAAACTATGCTTCTAAGAAACAATACCCTGAATATTCAATACATGTTCCTTTAAATTGTATGCATATTTTATGCTCTATTTATTTTCAATGATTTTTTCAGATATTATTATCATGATTGTGAATCTTATGTATGTATAACTACATTGTATTTGAAACCGTTTCATGTTATTTCATGCCTTTATGTTCAATTGAGCTTTATGTCTTTGCCATAAAATTTTCCAAACCATTGTAAATGGCCAAAGGCAATTTATTATTGCTGGTTATGCCAATAAACTTGACTTGACTTGACTATTGATATTCTTTCCTAAGATGTAATTGTCTATTCGACAAAAGATATTAAGTGGCCGCTAAGAAATTATATTTACGACTTATGTACATGCATTTTACATATATATGCATATCAATAATCAAGTTGTCTACAATTTGTCATACTTGCCGATAGATAAAGACAATGATAGTAAGAACCATGACAATTAGCAACACGATTACCGCTGGTATCGCGATGTATACAACATGACGTCTTCCAACACTCTGTTCATCTGGAACTTATAAACAATGGGTGACAAAGACTAGTAATACCACAATTGTATCATTATACCAGAAGGCGTTACATTAAGTACCATTCCTAATGTCTGAATGGCTAGTTAGTACAAACCGACGTAAATGATTCCATAAGTACAATTTTATGGCATATATTCTATAATTTTGTTGAGTGTAAAGATAATGTTTCAATGTTATACTTGACGGTAAATTAACCATAAGAATGATTCTGATAAAAACAAAACTAGAATTTTTCCCGACATATGAGACACGGGATTAAGTCTGTAACGCAAACTCATTCTGTATCACTTATAATGTGTTTTGAATCAGTATGTTTAACGTACTTTCTAAGAGTGAGTTTATGCTTTTTGGCGGCAACGTTTTAGATCTTGTGTATATCGGAGCAGTTGGTGTAGCTGGTGCTGCTGCTATTGTTGTTGCTGTTGACTCTATAACAGAAAATACACAAAGGTTTTTCCTATGTTTGAATGTTACATATTCTTGTACAAACACACGTCAAGAGTTAATGAAAACAGGCTGCATGTATTGGAAAAAGGTATTATTATTTTCTGAATGATGCTAAATCAGGCGTTACTTTAATTGGTAACATGTAGTGAGGATGTTTAAAACAGATCAAATACTTGCTAATATTGAAAATCTGCGTCGAAACACTAGATTTTTGTCATATACTATACACTGATTCTCATCGGCCAAAAATGTGGAAAGTTAACTTCAAACAAGCTAATTACTAATTTAATCTAATTTATTTTTTTTTCTTAGGCCTAATTTCTGTCTTAAAAATTCCAAAGAATGTCCGAATTCGTTTTTCATATTCTAATATTCGACCAAAAAAACGAATATTCGAACATTCGGTCCCATCCCTACTAATTAGGATAATCGTTTCACAATGCGATATGTATCCAGACATGACAACTATGCATAACTTTAATACTTTCTTTGTAATGATCACTTCAGTAAACATAGGACATAAAAAACATTTTTTCTCCATTTAAATAACCATAATTCGATGGTATCGAGGTATCATGGTATACATATATCCTGCATAGAACAAAACATGTGCCACCAACAAGCTCATAATTTGTAACCAGCAATAGTGTTTTTGAGCAGGAAATAAAAAAAATGATATTGCAATTGAATATTTCAATCTGAATACTTTTTTGTAATGAATGCAAAAACAAACAGACGGAGATGTCAAGTATTTCAAAAGCTGTTGTATTAAAGGGGGTGATATCAACACGAATTAAATTGTTTGAACTATTTTCCATATATTCCAGATTTCGAAAAGGTGAAATTTTACGGACATATAACAACATGCACAATGAAATGGTGTGAAATATGATAATTTTAACATTGAGGTAACGGATGTTTCATAGAAAGTAGATTTGTAGATATAGATATACAAAAATAAAGAAGCAGGAAGTTATCCGTGAATGTTACTTTTAGAGTTTATTTAAATAAAATAAATATTCCCTCTGAATAATGTTAAATCATTCGACTTTGAGATAACAATTATCACATACCCTCCGACATATGTCACTATCATTTGTCTTCGTAATTCCGAATACAGAGACAAAGTAGTAGAATGCTCGGTCCTTGTTTCACATTACCAAAATACACGTATACCATTATATGATGTCAATGGATCTTTTTTTCCTGTTGCAAATCAATTCGCATTGTATGGAACATCCATTACGGGATTAGAGATTTAGTCAACTGCCATATTGACAGTCAAAATATCCGTTTATCTAATTTCAAAAGCGATATACACTAAAAATCTCCAAATAACAGCGCTTACAAACAATACAAATTTATTACCTGGCACACATTTTGGCTGCAGGATAGGCGACATCCAAGCCCAAAACACCTTATAAGCACAGGTTTGATTCGAGGGACCTACCATATCATATCCAGAATGGCATGTGACAAATGCTGTCCATTTAGCAGCAAACAACCAACCTTTTTGTGTATAACAGACATCCCCGTGTTCTATATTTAATTCACCACACACTGCAAATAAGCTAAAGACTGTTGATATTTCTTGCACTATATAACTGCTGATTTATAAAACTCACAGGCTTCGAAAAATAATATGACACAGAGACGTTGTACTGTGTTTCCTTTTTTAACGCAAGTTTCTTATATTTACTGATAATGCTACTAAAGTCTTGAAATAACTTTATACTTATTTTTAAACACAAATCTACGGAAGCATGGAGAAGACATGGTCGAAATATGTTATTAATCCGTGGGAACAAATTACTTTTCGAAAAAAAAATCTGTGGGAATTATTTTGTTAAAAATATTTTTTAATCTGTGGGAACGGAAAGAAAGAAAAGTAAAACAAAGGTGAGAAATAATGTGAACCATACCATCCTGTACTGTACTGTTCATGTATGGTTTGCAGTCTTGTGAAACACAACCTGAAATTGACCGATTTATATTTTTAGCGAGGAAAAATCGCAAATATATGCCAAATATTACACAATCGTTGGCTCAAAATCTTAACAACTACTACTGATTTTGTTACTCCGCAGAAGGAATATAGTCTAACGTTAGTATTAATAATAAGTAAATGAGAACCAATTAATACCTGGAAGTTTCTAATGATTAGTCCTTTTTATTATTTGTTGTTGCTCTTAAACTAACCAGTATAATTGTTCTGTGTTTGTTTGTCAGTCGGTCGGTCGGTCGGTCAGTCAGTCAGATTGCTTGCTTGCTTGTTGTTTGTTTGCTTGTTTGGAATTTGTGGTTTGTTTATGTATTAATGCGCGACGTTTTTTACCTAAAATGAGGACAAGCGTTTGTAGTACTACGATTGAAATACCATCATCACGATCAGTCTGACCTTTACCAACAACCGAAATGGCGGAAAATATAGCGTACCTTCCTGCTTTGGCAAGTTGGTATACGTTAGCTAGTTTGCGTAAACATCCGCGAAAAAAAAACAAGGTAACCCAATCGTGTTTTACAGAAAACTGTAGAAAACAGCAAAAAAAAACGAAAAGAAGTCCATCATTTTCTTATGTTAGGCTGTTTCTGTGCTTTGATCTTTTCGCCATGGAAAGAATCATAAAATCCGGACCGCAGTAAGGGATAAAATCCAGAATGGTTTCGGACTAAAGCCTGAATAAAACCCGGGATTATTACGGACAAAAAGTAATTGATTTAACGTTCCTAGCATTATGTTCTTATTTGACAACCGATTTTCAAAATTAAAATATCAAATTAAAGCTGAAACCCTCATCCTTCTGTGCATGCATTTAAAATATCAGATATACCCGGAAATCTGCATTATATGTAGATTCCCTGAATATACCGGTAGAATATCTTACAAAAATATGTTTTAGAACGATGTGAACTTATGAAACTGATAAAAATTATGATAAAAATATTTTTCTCGTATTCTTATAAGTTGTACATCAAATCAAAGTTTCGGACTTTTAAAAGTTAAGGCGTTAGTTTAAATTACTGAGAAGTTACAGTCGTGGAAAAAACAAGTTTATAAAACCAAAATACTGAATGGATGATTGAATGGGAAATGTACACACGGAATGTGATCAATCGAGGCGACTTTGCAACCTGAGGTGTTCCAGTTTAGATATTTTGCTCACATGTCAATTAAGGTCTTCAATCTCATTTGAAGCTTCTTGATTTGTTTTGTGTGTGTGTGTGTGTTTATTTATTGATGATGTCAGAGACATTGTGATTGACTAGTTAGTGATCGGATTAATGTTGTTTTCATAATTATTATTATAGATAGTGTTTGTTTAGTTTAATCAGATTGTTGTCATCATTAGACACAAGCAAAAAATATATAATATCTCACAGACATAACCATAAATTGGTATAAAATCCTGTTAAAAAATTATGATCTTGTTATTTATACCATAAATAGGACTGAAAATTAAATATAACTTGTAATACCTGTTACAATAAAATGGAAATTCAAATTGCATTACTGGTTTGACTTTTGAAAAATGGTAGACTTACAAAGTATACTTTTTGCATTCTGGTCTATAGCGTTGTTTCATGTTTAAAACTCTTGTCATTTTGCAGCAATTTAAGAGTTATGCCAGGTAACTGAAATGGCTTAAGGAACACCTAATTAACATTGTAACAATTAGAGTGATTCTCTGTTTTAGTAAACGCACATTGAACCGTTTAAAATGCCATTTTTATCTTTATGAAAATTAGGTCTCATATTATGGAATTATGAGTATTTTAGTCATTTAATGATGCAAGTTGTAATTGAGAATAACTTGTAGCATGGTATATTTCATTTTTACTTATTTTTCAATGAACGTGTTAAAAGATCAATTTTGTTTTTGTTTTAGCCTAAGGCGAGATTTTGTGATTGCCTGTTGTCTATGTGTCATACATCATTAACATGTGCATTAAAAGACTCAACCACTGGGCCATTTTAAACCAAACATCAGAAAAATGACCCTTGCATTAGCCTAAAATAAATGGCCAATAATATAGATATTTGGTACATTTCTATATTGACTGGTGGTTCTGGCGAGTAGTGGTTCGAAAATATCAGTACTACAGTTATTCAAGTTGGTTTAACCTGGGCAATCATGGCTTTCTTGTTTGATTGGTAAATTAGTCTTTAAAAATTCAGTTCTTCCTACGGTAATTCTGGCATTGTGAAATTAAGTCATGAAGCAGTTTAACAAATTTCTTAAAAGTTTTCAATATGTGCTTAAGTGAAAATGAAACATAAATATGTCGCAATACATGAGTTGCCTTGACTACAATCTAGTTGATACTGTTAAAACAGAAAATAGTACACATCATGTTCTTGATCCTACCATAATTGCACTACACTTTCATTTGAATTGGAACATGGATAGATGATGACAATATCCATGTACTTTCATTGCGTATACAGCAGACATTATTGTTATGGCAAAAGCAATGGCGGCAAATTTAGTTATTTCTCCGTGATACCAAAAACAGTATGCAACTTAAAACATGGTCGAATGCGGATAATGTATTCATCTACTGCTTATTTAGACCAAACCCTTGAATAAAAAATATTAGGATCCAATCGCCTCCAGTTTGCTTTTATAATTACGCTAATGCATTTATCAAACAATATGATATTGTCTTACTAATGTCTGGATATTGCAAACTGTGCAATTTATCCCGGTTGCAGGACTTTCAGTCCTTTGATTTACGATTACAACTACAAATGTATTTATATGGCACATAAAGCATTTGAAAATATTCATTTATGCTTCATACATTTCAATGTACACAAAGTCTTTCTTGTTATAAATTGTAGTCGTGAAACATTGTGAAAAGGTAGTTTTTTTATTATTTTTGACATGCTTGAAGTTGCTGATTAAATAAATGCTTTTTCGGCCGTTTTCAACATCATTTAAATTACATACCGGCAAGCAGTTAAAGTTACCAGATTTTACGTAAACCTGTATATGACTGAAATAAAGTTTGAACATGCGTGCATAACATAACCGTTCGTTATCTAAGTGTAAGTATGTGTGTATTTTGCAATGTTAAAACAGACAAAAAGATATTGTGTTATAGACAGGAGATCTTGATACTAGTTAACTATGAAAATATGAAACATAATTGCAGCCTTAGAATCTTAAAAGTTGAATCAGTTGAAAATAAAGTAAAGCTGGAGCTTAAAACTCACTTAATGATAGAAGTACGACTAACGCTACACATTGTCCTGTATTTCCGAGTGTAGTGTTCATTAATTGATCATGATTCTCTATGAAAATGAAATAAAATCCATAAAATGATGTAGAAACGTTAATACAATAATACAGGAAATTATGGTCTCAAGTGTGATTACATTGTTAAATGATTTGAAATGGTTTTAACCCCAAATGGTTAACTTTCAAACTAGATCTACTTTTTATTGACACAGACATACAGACCGAGTTTCGTATATACTGTAAAACCTCATTTAACGTCCACTTGTGTTACTACATTACGACCAAGTCGTTTTAGCAACCACTTATTTCCGGACCAGTTTTCAGTATTTCTTCTACATTTATGTATAGTAATGAGAACACCAAAATATCAAAACTACATAGAGGGGCCTTCGTGGTCGAGCGATTATGGTCCCTGACTAATAATTACTAGCCCCTCACCACTGTGAGTTCGAATCTCAACCAGGGCTAAATTTCTCATGTGAATGGAATGTCGGAGGTACAACCCAAGTGTATGGCTGCCTGGGGTCTTCCTCAAGCTTGTAGATCGCCGAATGACCCTGGCTGTTGGTGCGACCACAGAAAAAATATATTACATCAAGTCAAAACAAGTTTAATTCTCTCACAGAATGTGATATTGAACTACTCTCTAAATACCTCTTACTTTTTGCTGACGATATAGTTTTATTTACTACTTCACCTGTAAGTTTACAAAAACAAATCGATAATATATATGAGTATTCACTTACATGGGGGCTTAAAATCAATGTCAAGAAAACCAAAATCTGTATTTTTGAAAAAAGAAAAACGATATTCTCATCAAATTTTAAGATAAATAATGAAATAATCGAAATTGTCGAAAGTTTTACATACCTGGGTATAAATTTTTCTAAGAATGGTAATTTGAAAAGTGCAGTAAAAAATCTGTCGGATCAAGCTCTCAAAGCGTATTATAAACTTTTGTCAGTGTTTGATAGGATAAATATGAACATTAAAACTAAGCTTTACCTTTTTGATACTATGATTGCACCAATTTTATTATATGGGTCTGAAATTTGGGGGATCTACAATTATAAGGAAATTGATAAACTTCACATACGATATTGTAAACACATTCTCGGTGTCAATTCAAATACGCCCAATTTTGCTGTACTTGGAGAATTAGGAAGATTTCCACTTTACGTAATAGCTAGAGAAAGATCTTTAAAATTATGGCAAAAAATCATGTCGACAAATAATTCGCTTATTAGAAAAATTTATGATGAACAATGTACTTTTTACAATCCAAATAGTTGGGCATTTAAAATGAATAAAATAATTGACTCCGCAGGCTACTATTATGTTAGGAATACTTACAATGTAAATTGCAATTATCTTCCCTTACTCAAAAGAACATTGCGCGATAATTTTATTCAGGAGTGGAAAACATCGATTGATAACATGTCTAGATTAAATTATTTTAGTAAATTCAAAAATGACTTTTCATGTGCTGAGTACATAAATATCATTGATAACGATAAGCTAAGAAAACAAATTACAGCCTTTAGACTTTCATCACACAAATTATTTATTGAAACTGGAAGATCTAACAACATTGCTCGTGAAAATAGATTGTGTAAATCATGTTCTTTAAAACAAGTGGAATCAGAATTTCATTTTCTTCTTTGTTGCCCTAAATATTCAGTCATTAGGAAAAAATGTCTTGGTAACATTCCTTGGCCATCCATTACTAAATTCAATTACATTTTAAATGCAAAAAATAAAAAAAATCTCTATAAATTAGCTTTATTCTTAAAAGAAGCGTTTTCACATCGCAACAAATATCTCCTTACGTAATTTTCATGGTTCAACTTAATTCCAACCACTGATTATATTGCATAGATGGTATATTGTATTAATGATTTTGTGTCGTATTTGTATGTATGTTTCTATATTTCTGTCATGTTTCTACTACCTTGTTCTGTTTTGTGTACCATAGGCAAGTATTTGCCGATTTGTAAATAAAAGTTCGAAAGTTCGAAGTCAAAACAGACATATAAACAATAACGCCTCTCAAATTTGAGTGTCCAGGAAGTTAAGCGAACCGTGTATTTCCTTATGTTTGTATTTTTAATATCCAAACAGCGATTCAACAGCGAAACAATCAATAATTCTATGGAAAAGGATATTTATACAAACTTAACGGAGAATTTCGGTATATCGCGATTATTAAAAACTTGACAAACGGTGAATTTACTGCATTACTGCATTTTGTTCTCGAATCGACCTAAAAAAGTTTAAATCCAGATTAGAAACATAACGTATTATCGTAACATCTTACGGATTTATTTGATCGGTACAGTATCATCCGGGTGCTCAAAAGTTGAGGGGCAAAAATAACTCCTGGCTGATAAAAATTTGAAGAGTCAAAAAAAATTCCTTCTAATGTAACAGTAAATTTGACCTTTTGGTACAATTTCTCAAAGAGTCGGAACCTTATTTTGTTAATTTCAAGAGTAAAAATGTCATTTGAAGGTCAGATGAGGGCCCTGATTTTTATAAACGACACCCGTTTTGATTTCGTAAGGGTATAAACACGAAAAAATAGTCACACTGTAACTTGCAATGTATTTTCACTCAGTTAATAAAATTATTCATTTCCTCAGTCTTTCTGAAGATATAAACCTATCACTTTTGATTAAATCCACGACATTAAATCAGTGCTTTTAGCTTTAATTTTGATTACAATGAATGTTCATGAATTTTGAAGGAGTTTCAATATTTTGGTAAAAAATAACACGTGACATTAGAGCCCATTCCACACAAATATGTTCGAAAAGCGATTGGTTTTGTTGGATTATGGCCATTTCGTAACCATGCCATTTCGTGACCTGTTAAATTTGGTCGTTTCGTAACCGACCGTTGGTCAATTTGTAATCGCTGGAAAAATTCATTTCGTAACCGGAGTTTGTAATATGTTTGGATGATGAAAGAAACATGTATTTATATGTTAATATTTAGTATTATTATGGTTGGAATAGTATACTTCTGAATAAAAATTGTTATTGATGAAAACTTTAACAGACAGTTTTAGCGTTGTTTTTTTAATACTTTTTAAAGTTTAGTTTTAAGTTTTATAATTCAAAAATGACTCCAGCGATTACGAAATGACCAACGGTCGGTTATGAAACGACCAAATTTGACAGGTCACTAAATGGCATGGTTACGAAATGACTAGATCCCGTTTTGTTTTGTCTAAAAATTTCACATTTATAATATATCATTTACAACAACATGCAAATAATGAAAAAATAGTATTTAATTACCCTGTATTAGCGCGCACATCAAAATCACACCATGAGTAAAATCCGAAGTACATGAACTGAACATGGCGATTCTCATTCGCCAACTGGGATGGTGACAAAGTAAACATGAAAAAAGGAAGTAAAATGAGATATTATCAAGTGCGAGGAATCAACAGCCTGTTCGGAATTGAAGACGTACGAACGTGACAAATACACTGTATGAACAAGTGTTATGAACAAATTTTGAAAAATCAACGCCGCTTTGTTCAACTTACCGTTGTACCATCTAAGTAACTACCTGCGTTGGAATTCAACCAACAGAGAACAAAAATTGTTTTTCAGATGATTCTGTTATCAGTGACTAATATCAATACGGATAACTGTGAGAATTGGTCCGTTGGTTCCCTTTAACCTCTTGCACCAAACGGTATAATTTAACCACTAGGATAAATTTGAGGTTTAGTTAAATTTTGGGTTTAGTTTGGTAGAGCGATTTTACAAAACTTTCCTCATTTTGACATGAGTGTATATGATATGAGTGACTAAAAGGTATTTGACTTGACTTGATAAATTAACCAGAAATTATTTCTTGTTTCTTGTTATCTTTTAATTAAGGTATATCCGGCGCATTTGACACCCCCCCCCTACACACACATAAATTGCAGTTAAAATTATTTATTAACGTTAGAATTTATTAAATAACTTTCACAACAAATTTAAAGATTTAAAGATCATATTCGTCGCTTTAGGAGAGCTTGAAAATATTAAATATACTCAATTTTACATACGTACACAAAATTTTACTTTTCAAAAATAAAAATTGGTCACATAAATCGAAATAAAAAAATGACAAATATCACACCTGCCGAAAATATCTACGCGGTTACTTCCCTTAGTTTGTGACGTCATAGTCGACATTGATCATTGCAACTACTAGCTGTATATGTAATATAGCCTATCATTAACACAACTGTCAACAACGTTGCGTATGTATTTTTTACGAAGATGAGCGATTTATATGATGATTAATCATTTATGGAGGAACATTTCGCCGTACAACTGAACCATTGTGTACCTCTTGAAAAAAATAACAGCAAGAACCAAAGGCGATTCGGAAGATGAGTGTAGACGAGACCTTTAAAATGATGCAGCACCATGTAAAGACAAGATATTTATTTACTGGCATTTATTCAAACTATCGCAATAGAATGCTCCATTTAGCAAATTACCTGAAGAATATCATCAAAATTCAAACTAACATGTATGCATTACTCACTTAGACAAGCCGTACATTGATAATCCGCTGAAATCCTTAATCGTGCGTAAGTTAAATTCCAAACACATTGTTTTACACAGATAGTAAACATATCAATATTTCACGTAAATGTAGGTCATGCTTTAAAAATGTCGTCAACCAATCAAAATCAAGAATTCATCGATCACGCGACAAGAATCCATATGGCAAGTGATAAGCATCGGTATTTTCAAAACTCCTCAAAGTCGCCGATCGGTACAGATCATAGAATGTCACATGCAGTTTTGTGAATATTCAAATTGTCTATACAAAAAAGATGCGATTAATGGTGCTACAAACAAGCTTCAATTAATTTCGGACATCATAGATCGAAGCAACTAGACATAATAATTGTATTGATTTTTTAATCATGTAATCTTAACAAACAAACATAATTTCTTTTGAAAACCACCGGGTTGGTACGATATGATATGAAAAAAATATTTCGTAATTAGACGTCAAAACTACGAGTCGTTTCAATAATTGAACCATAAACGATTAGCAAGTTTGATTACAGTTGTACGAACAAGTTTACAAGTTTTATTTAACACTCAGCATATCACATGACATGACATGAGGTAATATCAAAACCGAAACATAGACGATTACATAAGTGACCAGGCTGTGGGTTGTATGAAATACACTAAGTATAGACAAAGTGACACATATTAATACAAATTAATAATACAGTTTAAATACTAAGTTGACAAACGAACACTTAACCATTACAAGACATTACATAGATCTATAGACAGATAAAGTATTGATCATATATTTGAAATTATATTGCCGGATGAGTTTTGAAATATTTCATAATAGCGGCAAGAAATGTACATAGTTTACTTAGAATAACTTCATCTTTATCATTCATGAGAAACTGGAAACTGGTACAGTTTGTAATATTAATATACTTTTCAGGAATTAATTGTAAACGTAAGGTAGTAAAGAATGAACATTTAAAGAGATAGTGAAATTCATCTCCAATGTCACCAGAATTACAAACATTGCATTTCCTATTATTATAATCGATATTATACCATCTAAGTTTTTCTATTGGTAGATGATTAGTACACATTCTAAAACAGTTTCAAAACGTTTTCGATCCATAGCTGTTTTTGGCATTGCAATCTGTCTAAGTGTCATTAACATTGCAGAAATGTGTATTTAATTTGAATTAAATCAAATAACTATAATATAGATTGGGTAAATAAATTAAATTCGACAAAAAAAAGAATCCCCCGGCCGCAGAAGTGTGCTTCATTTATTTATTAAGGGAGTTAATTTTCGCCGAATAATTTATACGTTGGTTTCAAATTTATTCGATGTTGACACCGTATTTTTTTGTTCATATATGTCTTAAATAAAACATATTTCTGTAACATGCATTTAATGAGTGATTTTAATCGACTATCTTGTGTTTCTATAGTAACTTGGAGTGGACAGTTCGTAGAAATATACCTCCGATGAGGGACAAAGCCGACAATCAAGGTGTGAAATAATTGACACGAACGGTATAATGTCAATTTGCATAACATTTTGAGCAAGTTGTGATTCACATGTTTATGTAAGTATATACGAAGATACATATTTTGCACTACATCTTATATGAGATTCACCTAATAAATCGATGTCAGTTCGGATTTCGGACCCGGATTTTGTCAAATTTGGGTGCGTCTTATCCCCAAGAATATGTTTTTTTCCTCAGATTAAAAAACAACAAAAAACGGTGGTGCGTCTTATAGACAACTGGGTCTTATACTTAATAAATTACGGCAGCTATCAAAATTGAATGGGATGGTTTAATCATTAGAATAATTGTTGATTGCACGAGACGATAATGATCTGACAGTTTTATTGTTAATTACTCGCTTAAAAACACGGTGTTGTCTTTTTTTATAAAGATTGTCGCCTTGTTTGAAGATGGATTTCAAAGCGGTTTTCGGAATTAACAAATACATCACAAATATTCTCTCACAAGACCATTAAAATTGTATTTTTCATGACGGACCTGAAACTATTGCCAAGTTTCAACTGGCTTCATATCAACATCTTTACAGTTTCAATTAACAATTACAGAATCGTATGTAACATGCCACACAATGTCATCAAGTTCTTGTGGCACCGAAATATACAGGAAATCGACATGTTGCGTCATAGCATTCTTCAAACGCGAACAAACATCTCCATAGCACGTATAAAATGGAAAGTTCTCGCATGATCAGACAGTTGTCGACTTTCATAGATTGTGTGTTTTAAATCACGACCTTGAGCAGTGAAGTGTTAAAACCAAAGCTGATGCAATCAGTTTGTGTAAAATCTTGACCTAATTACCACTAGTGAGAACAATATGTTTTTAGAGTTTTCTGTGTTAGAAATTTACTTGTATTGTATTGGGAGTAACGCTTTATAAAGGTATTTGGCTGCTTAAGTTTAAATAGCAACTACACATTTTTTTTGCTTCTAAGTTTCATAAATGCTAATATTTATAAAGAAATAGGTTTAGTGGTATAAAAAATTGATTTTAATATCTAAATATGCGTTTTTAGCCAGAGTCTTTATTATTCGTATCTGAGCGGTTATGGGATAAAAGTTGGAATGAAATTGTTGTATTGATTATGTCATTGAAATATCGAAACAATAATATTCGCTGTCTATGTCTTACAGTATTAATATACCGGTACTGACAATTTAGATATACTCAGGGACTCTACATTACATGCAGAGTTCTAAAAATCAGGTAAAAACGTGTACGAAACATAACTGACGCAGGAATAGATAAATTTGATATTACGCAAACGATGCCATGTTATATGCATATATTGTTTTACTAATTTGTACTTACGGAGCTCCTTGGAACCCCTAAAATGTTCATGTTGATATCAATAAGGGGTACAGTTTTTATCGTTATAAACGCTATTTTTGCATGTTCGTTTGACTTTTTGGTACTGTTTGGTCGAAGTATAATATTTAATAATTGTTATAATGTTTTAAAGCCTTTTTACGTATTTAGGCACTAACACTGCATTAAGCTCCTGTGGATGTGTATATACTCTGTGTAAACTATGACGTCACAAATCAAGGGACGCAAGACTTTTCGACCTCAAGACATTTCGACCCCAATATTCCCAATCTTAAGACTTTTAGACCCCAATAACTTTGGAATGTTATGGTGGTGTATTTATGATGTATAATATATTTGAATGTAATGACGTATTTTTATAAGAAATTCATAAATCTAACAATGTATTTTTTAACTACTATTGTCAAATATTAATAATAATTTATTTGTATTTATTTCTATTGGTATTTTCTTTGATGTATTATTAAGAAATAAATGTATAAATGAAAAAAAAACGGATGTTGATGTTTTTTGTACATAAAACTCATAAAAGTGCGGGCGTTTGGTTCGTCCTAGACAGGAGGCCATATCATCTGACCCTTGCGATAGGTGGCAACACAGGACGTGTAATTCTGATAAGTTTTTCAGATGTTATTGTGTTTGTATAGTCAAAAACTGAATATGATAATATATAACCAATGTTTTTATCATCAATTATCAATATGTACCGACAAGTTCAGAATATTTATATGCAGAAGTAGTTATACGTGAGGATGAATTTGATATAGTTTTCATAAATGGCTTGTTTTTGATAAAATTATAACTATCAAATCATATTATTATTAGTATCAGTATAAATCGCATAATTTTACAAATTTGTTGATTCAATTTGTGGAATTCAATAATTACATAATTAGCGTTTTTTTAGATTAATATAGATAAACTTAATAGCTCAATCCTGGATGTAGAATGTTAAAATGAATGTGGAAAATCTCTCCTTTTTTACCATAATTCAGTTGCTAGATCCAGCCATTTAGTAATCAAAGTAGGATATGTATAATTAAAGAAACAATTTTCAATTTCATTTTAATGCTTAACTCAATTGTAACTAGGTACATGAACATGAACTTTTAAATTTTATAAAGATTTTATAAATTATAAATTAGTCTCCAAAAAGAAGAATAAAGTGTGTTCATTATTCATATTTCTTCTTCCTTTTTCTTCAACTTCATATCCTTTGATAATTAGCCTAATAATTTCAATTTTATCGAGTAATCAGTAATAAAAACACATTTCACAAAAATTATCCGCAAATTCAATTACAATGACAAAAAAACGCCAACAAATACAAGTCTCTCCGGGGAAAGACGTTTGATTTATGGAGTAAATACAGGGATGGAAATATATCAGCTACAAGTTTACTCAAGATGTTCAGCATCATTTATATCCCCCCGTTTATGTTAATGAAACAGAGTGATTTGACAGAATAGTACATGAATTTATGTATGCAATGCATACCTAGCAAAATACATAAGTGGTTGTTTATTTCAGTGACTTGTGTATATGAGTAGTATTTACGTAAAGTTTGTTTTGTATTATTTATTTATATTTATATTTTCATTGTAATTGTCGAGATTAAATGACTGAACATGACGATTGTGTTTTCGTTTATTTTTACTTTTCATTTTCAATTTACAAATCATGTCGAGCTCTATATTGAAATAATTTACTTAAAAATTATTTATGTAAAAATCAAAACGATGTATATATATTAACGTCACTTCATCATACATTTACAAACAATAAACATTACATATAAATGCAAAAATATATCATTAAAAACATATGCCACTAATTACTGAGTAACAACACCATGAATATATAAAAAGGATAAGGAACAATAATAAAAGTTAATCCAATCATCACTGATAAATGTGTCAAATCATTAGCCAGTCTATTAGCAAGGTTTTATAATCCCATCACCGCTGATTAAAGGTGATAATCATACCTTTCTTAGATACACTGAATAATTAATAATGAATGAGTTTACAATGCATTATTAAGCATTTAACACAGTGTACGATTCAGGGAAAATGCAAAGTACAAGTTCAAAATAAACGCACTACATTTATTTTTCGAAAGTGATAGTTTTTGTAACATTTGTTTCATTTTGCGTTAAAATGACAAAATCACTTAATTTCAACATACACAGTACACATGTAGTAATACAGCATAAATTCTATATTTAACAAAGACTTTTCAATACATAATGTTTTTATACATGAACTTATAACACTTAGATTAAACATACCTCCGCAAAAACACCTACAATACAATATAAAAATACACTAAATAAATCGGAATTATTACCCTTTTTTGTTAGTGTAAAAGCACTTAATCTTAAAATACTCAATCAAATAAAATATACAGCATATAATAAATGATTTAAAAAAATAAGGGACGAGTTGACCAAAGGACGAGTTGACTGAAGGACGAGTTGACCAAATCGGGGACGAGTTGACTAAGGGACGACTTTACTAGCTCCCGTTTTTTTTCTCGGAAATTAGCTACCGTGTTACAGATCTTAGTTTTTCAATCCTTTAAAATTATTGTTATAGCCTTATCGTGGCATACATGCTTACTAATGCTTATAAACAATTAAATTAGCGACAGTTAATCAATTATATATTTTTCTGACTTTTTAAGTAATGTATATAGCCCCAATTTACAAAAAAAGACTTGTGGACGAAAGCTTTTGCTACAGCCCTACATTCGCAGATCTTTAATTTACGCACACAGAATGTTCACGAAAGATCAACAAATCAAAACAAACTTATGTCACAGTCGACTTTCGCCTCTTCTTATACAAGTACAAGGCTAAATTGGAAATGTTTTATTATCGATATCACCAATTCCGCACTGACTGTAAAACGTGAAAATCGCTTCAAATAGAACAATTTGCGCGTGCAATCACAGATTCCTGCGTTTATATGTCACGTAGGACGTTGACTCCACAGACTCAGCTAATAGAATGTTAATTCATACATGAATGTGCATAATTATGATTCGTTATGTTTATGTATCTATATTATAGATTGTCACAAGCTTGCTAATCTAGTTCGAATTATCCGCGTGTTTTGCTTGTTTGTTTTGTAGTGTTTGTTGATATTCATAACGCGAGGTTTGAAAATCATAAATTCCTGAAGCTTATCGCTTAACTTCGGTGACCTCGGAATGTTAAAAAGTCCAATTTTGATAGTTCCTTAAACGTCTTTTTAGACATGTCCAGAGAAATTTACCGCGAATAAATTTATTCAAACGGCATATTCATTGGTGTAATACACTTCTCTATTGTTTCTTCTTTTATTAAAAGAAATGCACAGTACGTAAGTGTTTGACAGGCGCTGTAGTAGTTCGCTACTCGCTGTTCAATGTTTTTTATCCTTTATTATATTTTGTGCGTAAACGACAACTCTTCATGGTTCCTTGTGGGTGACTGTTAGGTTTGTTCCGTGAAATAAATCGTTTTACCACCTCTATGTTGTTGAACACAACCCTTCAAATGTTTTCAAGATTATATGAATAATGGTGTATGCTGTGTTTAGTACTCTGCGTTACAACGTATAGCAGAGTTCATTTGTCATTACGGACATCGTGTTACCATACTGGATGTGTATTGAGTGGATTAGTTTTTTGAAAAATCAGTTCTAGCGAGTCACTCTTACTGACTACATCAAATTCAAATTCAATGTTTTGTTGGAGATTGTTAGGCTATTAAAATGTTAAAATTTAGCAAAATGTATTATACGCATCATGTTCTATATACATATACATGTACAAATATCAACAAATTGTTTCAATTCTGCAAAAATGAGGCCCAATATTTAGTGGTACAACAGTTTCCTCAAGCGACGACAAATGCGCACAGGTTTCCAGACTATTCTGCATTAAAAGCTGGGCTTTCAGGCCTGGGCGAGTCGACCACGTTGGCAGTCTTCTTTTTTCACGAGTGTAAGTCATCCAATACAGTAAATGTAACCCGTGTATTCATTTATACGTATCATATATTGTAATAATGATTAAGATACTTCATTTCCTTCTGGCTACATGAACATGCATTTATTACCTCAACAATATACTAACTTGTATTCATATTAGTCATCATGTCGTCAAAATATATGAGGCTCGCAAATCGCACAGCAGTAGCTGTTTTTTGTTGTTGTTTTTTGTTTGTTTTGTATTTAAGATGATAGTTAGGACTGGAATATGGACTAGTCTTTGTAGTATTTAAATACGTGACAAATTCATGAAAATAGTTTTTCACTTCGATTGTTAATTTTTGATATGAATGAATGATATCTGCTTGTATATAGTAAGTCATATTTATTATATATATCATTTTTAAAAATGTCGTGAAATAATAGGGCTATATATAAATTATATAAGTATATAATCAACAGAAACAACATAAAAATCCATTTGTATAATTAGTTTTATTTGTGATTTATTCCTCCAAAACCAATCAAATCAGCCACTGTGCCAAGTTGTCAATTACGTAACCGTTCTTCAATAGATAAAAGTATTTCCTAAAATGGGTTAATAATTGAAGCACAAGCAATTTAAATCAATATTGATACAAAGATCTTACTTAATCTTCCGATTCGCGTTCAAATCCCACGTGCGTCTCGTAATGAAACGCTGAATCTGTTATTCTTCAAATCTTGTAAATTGTATTACTTTACAGATGATCAAAATTACGAAGTATGACGTTTACAGAATCTCCTTGTCTTATAGTATACGAAGTGGGACCCGTTTAATAGTCATACCACAGCTAAAACAGCGGTTTTCGAACTTTTCGAAAACTCTTGCCACCTCTTGTTTGAAAATAAAGTGTTTAATGATTTTATTACTTCGGCAATCTATTGCAAACAAGTTATGCTATATGTACGAAATGTAAACTGTTAATAAGAGTTTAAAGTTCAGAAAACCTTGGTGGAAACAAAATTAAAAGCAGAAAATGCGTATTTTTCATCTAAGTAAAACTTCGCACAGCGACTACCTAGGTATTTCGAACACCTTGTAAAGACCACTTATTTTCGGACAGACTTTCAATAACTACATTACAATTCAACGTGACAATGAGACCACATCTTTATTACGACCGATCTTTTGAGCTTCGAAGGTGGTCCCAATATAGAGGTTTTACTGCACTTAACAGTGTCCTCTTTTCAAATAAAAATATTTCGAGAATGAAGTAAGAATTAGTTAGGAGACTGGTCTCAAGTTTTACAACCTTGGGATAAGATGTCGTCTTAAGCATACTTTATTACAACAATACATTTCAACAACAATAAGGATAAGAATACGAGTTTCCTCATTTATTTTCCTTGTTGGATAAAGCAGAGGGTATATTCTAACAATGTTAATAACTGTTAAAAATCTGTTACATCTTGCATGTACGTCAGTGTAGATGTTATCTTGTCTCAGTTATGTGCAGAAATACATTCATTGTTTACAAACACTGCGCCCTAAAATGTTCAATTGACACATGCACAAACACAAGTACATACACCCTCACGCATGCGCGCGCATCAACACACACGCACGCACGCACGAAGAGCTAGGTGATGTCTACTTTTGTTAGTACATTTCAAGTAGTTGTTTTATAAACGACATGAAGCTCTGTACAAACAAAACAAGACTACACCAAGTTATCGGTTACATGAGCATATGTATCATTCTCAATGGATGCAGATTCATCGCGGTGTATAAAAGTATGATCATAGTCAGGATCCGGGCATGCTGAGTCTTTAATATTCCTTTCAGAACTCCGTTCATCTATTGATAGTTTGTTATATATGTTGTCAGTCGCATCCTTCCACGCTGAGCAACCAAGTCCAAGTCCATCGCTGGTCAAGTGTGAGTAAGTTTCTGAATCACTGTGAGCATGACAAATATATCTTGGTGTATGTGAATATAGGTCCTTTTCATCATATGATGTGTTTGTTTGAACTGCTGGTTTGTTCTGTTCATTTACATGAAGTGTGTTATATTCATTATCATCGAAGTTTTCTGCACGACCCTCTAAATCCATAGCGACCACATAATTGAAATCAATGTGGTCAGCAACAGTCAAGTGCGAAGTGTTTTCTCCTGTTTCTGTTTTGGTGGTATCATAAATGTTAGTGTTACTCGTCAACACAGATGGATTACATATTTGGTGTAGATGAGCGCCACTGTCAGTCCTGCTTCGCTTCCTGTAAAAATGTACATATATTCATGCATGAAGGAAGTCGTTTGTGATACTAATATCATTTTTAATATTCATTATACATTTCAAATGAAACAAATCTTGACAAGGATCCCCTGTTCATATTCTTCACAAACTTTTTGAATGCAAAATTTGCATTATATTTATTGCCATACAATAAAACCTTGATATCAAAACAATGTTTTCGACCAACAAATGATAGAAAATTTAAAACATGACAGAGAATAAAACAACACGGTATGATTACAAGTCGTTGAATGATAGTATTGAAGCGGTCACTAAGTGAGGCTTTACTGTAAACATTTGTTTTCTGCAACATGTATGATGAAGATAATAAATAATTTGCATTGACAATCCTTTCGGAGCATACACTTAACTTACCAACATATGCCAACAATTATACAAATGAGAATTAACACCATGCCAACTGCAGTAATCGCTATGTACATAACAGGACCTCCCTCTGTCTCTGAAAGACATATACTCATGTTATTGGAATTTTTGCCGGATTTGGACACAAATAGAAGAACTAATATTCTGAATACTTTAAAGGTGTTCAATATATTTTAGTACACTATCTATTATCTACATGTAGTATTTGTCATTTTCTTATTCTTCCAGATAACATTCCTGGGCACATGATGTAAAAGACAGGTATGTTGTGTTTTGTTATTTCATAATACAGTAATACCTAAATATTGAGAACAACTTCGGGACATAAAAAATCAATAAATTGTAGTGTTCTCATTCTCAAATGGAAATATTTGAAATTAAATGGTCAAAAAATGAGGCGGTATTAATACTGTGGTGGTCGCTATGTGAGGTCTGACTGTATTACAAACATGGAATCATATAATGAAATAAAAAAAACAACAGATTTTCGGTTGTGCGTATTAACGTCTTTAACAAGTGCCGGACCTCTCAATAGTACCCGGCATATTTTGCTTCAGTTATTTTGAAATATTAACACTAAATTGTTCTAAGGAAGCTCAGTATAAAGCAGGGTAGTATAATGGATATGCATTTTCATTTGAAAAGGCAGAGAAAAGTGGCATATACGCTAATAAACACATCCGAAGCTATAGCAATGGCGGCAAAATTAATTATCTTTACAGAATCTAGATCAACATAACGCAAGCCCCGTTTGGAGTTTATGTATGATTTATTCCTTTAATCTCAAATACCTCTAGTTACAACATGCATTGATATTTTTGGAACTGTTGCTGTTGTTACTGCTGTTATTGTTGCTTGTGTTGTTGTTGCTACTGTTGCAGCTACTATTGTTGTTGTTGTTGTTGGTGCTGCTGCTGCTGCTACCAGTGTATTCGTGAGCTTTATACCTGAAAAATATTTTTTTTGTTTACAATGCTGTGGTGTTATTAATGATCGTTATAATTTCATCATTAAGGACGGATTTATATACTTCCTGCACAATTATACAAACGAAATTCCAATCAAATGACGTACGGTGTACGCCTGGGGGTCTTTCTTTACTGTTCAAGCTGGGAGTCACCAAATGACCATGGCTGTTGGTGTGACGGTAAACCCCAGTGAAAAACAAAGACAGCATGAATCTATGATAAATTACAGTACCTGATGTTACTGGAACAGATTTCGACATTGCTTCTGTTGTCGCCATTGCTGTTTTCGTACTTGTTTTATCTTTAATGAAAAATAGGAAAGAAACTATTTAAATATACAGTCAACAATGGCCTTGGGAAAGAAAAAAATGTGACCTTTAATGACATACGGCCTTTTTCTGCAGGTCAATTTGTTCTGAAAAAATCATGACGGTTTTCAAAGAATGGCCTGTATTCATAGTGTGACCTTTATTCGGAGGTGGCTGCATACACAGGTTTGCAAACACATATATTGTGCTACTTTATTCTTCTTTTGGTTTGATTTACATTCTAGCATTTTAGGCTAATTAGGATTTGTATTTAAAAACATCTGATAAAAAAGTTTTAGAACGTTATATACAGTCGTCATTGCTGTTGGCTTGTGCTTGTTTTATCTCCAATGAAAATACGCTTCTTATATCACGTTTCTTTATTCTTTATATAAATTGATTGACAAATAACAATTTTGATGAGAATAAAGTTCAAATGCACAAAAGCGAAGTTAAAA
This sequence comes from Lutraria rhynchaena, assembly GCA_008271625.1. Classification (NCBI taxonomy): domain Eukaryota; kingdom Metazoa; phylum Mollusca; class Bivalvia; order Venerida; family Mactridae; genus Lutraria; species Lutraria rhynchaena. The sequence goes on along the minus strand of VIBL01000121.1, from coordinate 1,136,908 downwards.
TATTTACCTTCTATACATTTTAATGTCCTGTTAAAGTCATACGTCAGACTACCTATATGGAATACAGTGCATATTTGGTTCGGATAATGCATTAGGTAAAAATTCCTTTTGCACGTGACAACTACATGATATTTATATCCATCCCATTTATTACAACCATTTCCGTTGTTGATCTCCCATTTTTTGCATGCTGCAAATGATGGATTGATTTTGTCTACGTACAATGTAAATATATCACGAATAATATCATGTTGAAAATATAATAATAAAACTCAAGGCAAGAATAGTACATACTCTTATAAATTAAGACGACAAACAAACCCTGAGTTTGAACAAACTTACGAATAGAAGGTCTTTACGCATAACATTCTATCATTCGATGTAATCATATAAACATTTGAGTCAATACTATTATACATATTATTTAAAAAGAAAACTCTACACAAATCCTGCTTGACATAAGGAAAAGGTCTATGTTGGTTGAAAAATGCCTGGAAGCAGATATAAATACGGTACAACTAGACCGTATGGACACACAATAATTACAGCATTAACTCGATTAATGCCACTAATGTCACCGGCACGGACATTTTACCGTGTACGTCAAAGAGCCATGTTGTACTTTGACAATTTATTATTTTACCCTATACTGACACCAACCAGCTCACAAATCAATTTATGAAGCTTCGCATTGAACATTGAATTTAAAAAAGTTACATATCGATTAAACAGTGAGTGTACATTTGTCCAATTATAGCTTACGGAAAGTCGATGGTTCTATCTATTGTGAAATTGGAATATTGTATCATATTTCGTATTTTATCAAAAGTATCGTTCATTAGTTTAATGAGTTTTACTACGTTAATTCAATGTCTCAATGTATCACATGAATATTAAGTAAAACTGCATAATTATAAAATCTTACCTTCGTCCTGTAGTAAATCACAATTCGCAGCCCAACAAACTAAAATAATGGGAAATATGGTAATAGTATCTGTCTAGAACTGTTGAGGGCTTTAAACGGCGGTCCTTATAGTGGTGCCACTGTTTCGCCAATCTCAACAAATGATTCATTCCTTTTATCTTAACTGCTTGGTCATTGCTTTTCAGCAGCAATTACATATTCCTTTTTAAATGTTATAAGTTATACATTGTGACTAACTTTCTCGTTCACATGTCAATTTTATCGATTTACGTTTGTAAATATCATCCTCAATTTATCAGTACCATGTGATATTATAAAATTGCTGAATACCTCGCTGAATAACTTGCTGAATGAGTTGATAAGGAAAACACGCATTTACCTTTAGGAATGCACAAACATACTAAAACTGTGGTAGTCAGTACCTGCCTTACAGGGTTTTGTCTGTTCTTTTCTGTTGGTAACTGCTTCCCGTTCCAAGTCAAAATACACCAATGTCTCAGACAGTACTAACGGGAACCAGTTCATTTCCGTTTTAAAAGCATGGAAGATGTTTTGATGATTCTTTTTTATTCGAGATTCTGGCCTCTCGAAGGAGTAAGTGTCTTCCTTTACTTTGTTTAGTTCAATTTAAAGTCTAATTGCATTTTTACAAAGTATCTTAGGTACGTCATGCGGTTGGTCATATCCCCACAGAAAACAAAAAATATCAAATCATATTAGCAGTTAGCAAGAATTGGGAGGAAAGATTGCGCACAAAACCTCGAAATTTAGAACATCAGTAACATCGAGTTATAGCAATATTAGTAAAAAGGCGCAATGAAAAAAATGAACTTCAAAACACACCTTTAGTTGAACATACACAAAACAGCATTTGAAGTAAAATAATATCCCTTCTGATCATTTTGAAAACTACCCACAAAGTGCCTGGATGAAGTTTGTTTGATGACAAGGAAAATAAACTGAATTCTGAACACCGGATCTGTGTGTACATGCATGAAGGACACATAATTATTTATGAAACAATTATCCTTAATCTTCTGGAAAGACATCCGTTTGAGCAAAACGAATTACAAATTTTAAGCCGGGGCCATTTATTCAGTTCAGGCGAAACACAGATGTGTTAACAGCTTTTAATCCAAGCTACTGTATTAAATACTCGGCAAGCTTTACGATGGAACCCAGAAGACAAGAGAAAGAGAGAGAGGCCCAATGCCACTTGGTGAAGAAGCCTAGAACAGGAGATGTGAGAGCGCATACACAGTTGACACCCCGTTGTGAACGAAGCCTATAACAGACAGAGATGGCGAGAAATTGTGAGTGGCTTATGCTCCAAGCCAGAGTAAGCAGGCTTAAGAAGAAGATTGTATTAAAAGAAAGATGGGAGGGAAAGAAAATATCGTCAATTTGTATGAGAAGTTCAATACAATGGGTAAGACGGTTTATTTATCAATATTTTAGTGTAGTCTTATTTACTCTTTTTTCCGACGGATATTCTATACACCATATGAAACAAGGAAGAAATTGTGTCTTTACGATAATTGCGTTACTGAAGTTAAGGTACATTGACCTGTATAGCTTTATCAGTGTAGCAACAGCTTCAAATATGATTTAATCCCTATAATATGATTCAACTACTGCCTCATTTAAAAGCTGATAACAAACCACTTCATATTGTATTGACTTTATCTCACTCGTCCCATTAAACCATATTAAAGAGTCTTATCGTACTAACTTCACGGTATGCTTTTAATTTGAATGACCTGTAATTGAAGAGGTATATTCCACATTAGGTAATACTTTTTGGTGAGCTATGTGTATATAACAAGTAAATATAATTTCTTTATGCTCTGGAAATATATAACAAGTTGACGTTACTTCAACTAAAGCTAATCCTTCATTATCTTACAGTCGTAATATCTAGCATATTTTTATATAGAGTTGTTTTTATGTATATCTCGTGTTGAGATTTCTCGGTAAAACAAAGTCGAACAGTAACACATCAGCATAAAACAAATACGAAATGATTACTTCAGGCATTTCTTATCTGGAACTACTGGTACCCTTTTTAGTTACTTTATCAGCCCATATTTTTGTCTTTTTTACTGCCTGTTCTAAAAATTACTTTCTGCACATTATCGTCTCTTGCACAGATTTTTTCCTTTTTTTTCTTTTTTTAAACAATTTTAATGTCGGTTAATTTCTAATGAAGATAGAATTGTCATTTTCCTTAATATTGGTTGAATTTATTTATTGTATTGTTCAGAGTGAATGTATTTATTTACAGTAAAACCTCATGTAGCGAAAAGCTATATATTACTACATTCTTGCAATAACGGCCATCATTTTCGTTCCGGCTTTCAATAAATGTGTTAATAATGGACAAATAGCCGCATAAAGCATACATAAATAACATGAAAAAATATCTGAACGGAATCTAAACACGTAACAGCGTCATCTTTTCAACCCAAGTACTTCGAGAATGAAGTAAGATTTAGTATACTGGTCTCAAGCTTTATTAACTTGAGGTAAGATGTTGCTATAAGTATACTTGATTACAGCAATGTATTTCAACAACAATAAGGATAAGAATACGAGTTTCCTCATTTATTTTCCTTATTAGGTAAAACAGGGAAGTATTTATCCATGAAGTTCGTGATTGTTCATCTAAATCTATATTTCGTTTTTACTTCGTTGTAAATGTATTAAATAGCATGATCATGATCTTGCGTCAGTTATGTGCAGAAATACATACGTTGTATACAAACACTGCGTCCTAATCTGTTCAATTGACACATGCGCACGCACAAGTACACACACCCTCACACATGTGCACGCATCTACACGTGCGAACACTCACACAATGGGCATTTTAAACAGTTGTTTATAAACGGCATGAAGCTCTGTACAAACCAAACAAGACTACACCAAGTTATCGTTCACATGAGCATATGTATCATTCTCAATGGATGCAGATTCATCACGGTGTATGAAAGTATGATCATAGTCAGGATCCGGGCGTGCTGAGTCTTTAATATTCCTTTCAGAACTATCTACTGACAGTTTGTTATATATGTTGTCAGTCGCATTCTTCCGCGCTGAACAACCAAGTCCAAGTCCATCGCTGGTCAAGTGTGAGTAAGTTTCTGAATCACTGTGAGCATGACAAATATCTCTTGGTGTATGTGAATATAGGTCCTTATCATCATATGATGTGTTTGTTTGAACTGCTGGTTTGTTCTGTTCATTTACATGCAGTATGTTATATTCATTATCATCGAAGTTTTCCGCACCACCCTCTAGATCCATAGCGACCGCATAATTGAAATCATTGTGGTCAGCAACAGTCAAATGTGAAGTGTTTTCGCCTGTTTCCGTTTTGGCGGTATCAAAAGTGTTACTCGTCGACACAAATGGATTACACATTTGATGTAGATAAACGCCACTGTCAGCCCTGCTACGCTTCCTGTACAAAACATACATATTATATTCATGTATAAAGAAATTCGTTTGTGAATCAAATGGAACAAATCTTGCCAAGAATTCCTCGTGCACATTCCTCACAGACATTTTGAACACAAAATTTGCATAATATTTATTACAATACAATGAAACCTTGATATCAAAACAATGTTTTCTATAAAAAATGGTTGAAAATTTAAAACATAGAAGAGAAATAAAACAACAAGGTAAGATTACAAGTCGTTGAATGATAGTATTGAAGTGGTTACTAAGTGAGGTTTCACTGTAAACATATGTTTTCCTGCAACATATATGATGAATATAACTAAATAATTTATATTGACAACCCTTTCGGAGTATACGCTTAACTTACCAACATATGCCAACAATTATACAAATGAGAATTAACACCATGCCAACTGCAGCAATCGTTATGTACATAACAGGACCTCCCTCCGTCTCTGAAAGACATATCCCTTTGTTATTGGAATTTTTGCAGAAATTGGACACAAATAGAAGTAATGATATTCTGAATACTTTAAAAGTGTTCAATATATTTTAGTACGCTATCTATTATCTACATGTAGTATTTGTCATTTTCTTATTCTTCCAGATAACATTCCAGGGCACATGATGTAAAAGACAGGTATGTTGTGTTTTGTTATTTCTTAATACAGTAATACCTAAATATTGAGAACAACTTCGGGACAAAATATCAATAAATTGTGGTGTTCTCATTCTCAAATGGAAATATTTGATATTAAATGGTCAATAAAATGAGGCGGTCCTAATACTTTGGTGGTCGCTATGTGAGGTTTGACTGCATTACAAACATGGAACCGTATAGAATGGAACAAACAAATAGATTTTCAACAAGTAAACTGTCTAAACATAAACTTATTCAACTTATTCCGGACCTCTCAATTGTATCCGGCATATTTTGCATCAGTTATTTTGAAATATTAACACTAAATTGTTCTAATTTTGCAGGTTTTATGCAAACCTAGTATAAAGCAGGATATTATAATGGATATGCATTTTCATTGGAAAAGGCAGAAAAGTTGCATATACGCTAATAAACACATCCGAAGCTATAGCAATGGCGGCAAAATTAATTATCTTTACAGAATCAAGAACAACATAACGCAAGACCCATTTGGAGTTTACGTATGATTTATTCCTTTAATCTCAAATACCTCTAGTTACAAAATGCATTGATATTTTTCGAACTGTTGCTGTCGTTATGGTTATTGCTGTTGTTGTTGTTGCTGTTGTTATTGTTGTTGTTGTTGCTGCTGCTGCTACTGTTGTTATTATAGCCGTTGCCATTGTACTCGTTAGGTCTACACATGAAAATTGAAATTGTTATCTACAAATTGCTGTGATAGCAATGTGATAGTGATTGTTAAAATTTCATCATTAAAAACGGATTTATATACTTCCTGCACAGTAAACAAACGGATTTCCAATCAAATGACGTAATGCTTTTACGATAAACTCTTATCTTGAACAAATAAAAAAAATGCAAAATGACGTAATACTATGAATAGTAGCATTGATCCAGTTAATGTGCACTCTATCACGTTCAAAATACAAACATACATACGAACTTAATAATTATAGAACTCAAAATATATATAATATTATTCACAAACGAATTTTAAGGAAGATTTACGCCAAGGTAATGCAGACACATATACTGCATAACTAATTGTTCCATATATTTCTGTAAAAAATAGTAAATGAATTATCAGACATCATGAGGGCCTCTGTGGTCGAGTGGTTATGGTTTCTGACTTGAAGCCCCTAACCGCTGTGAGTTCCAATCCCACTCGGGTGCCAACTTACTGATATCAGGCTAGCTTACGTTAGGTCGGTGTTTCTACCAATGTGTGAGCCCGGGATCTTCATCCACTATTAAAGCTGCAAAAGTCGCCAAATGACCCTGTATGATTGTGTGCGATGTTAAACTCCAGTGAAAAACAAAGACAACATGAATCTGTGACAAATTACAGTACCTGACGTTACTGGAACAGATTCCGACGTTGCTTCTGTTATCACCGTTATTGATTTCGTGCTTGTGTTATCTTTAATGAAAAATAAGAAAGAAATTATTTCATATACAGGTATCTCTCTCACAAATAATGATCTTCATTCAACACTATCCTCTCTCTCTCTCTCTCTCTCTCTTTCTCTCTCTCTCTCTTTCTCTCTCTCTCTCTCTCTCTCTCTATATATATATATATATCTATATATATATTGTATTATGTATATAGTCACCAAAGGCCACCCTTGGGAAACAAAAAAAAGAAAATGTGACCTTTATCGATAGATGGCCATTATTTGGAGTTCAATTTGTTCGAAATAGTCAATGACGGTTTTTCAAAGAATGTCCTGTATTTTTGGGGTGAACTTTATTCGGAGGTGGCTGGGCTGTAAACATAGGTTTGGATGTATAAATATTTTATATTTCTTTGGTCGTCTTTTTGCATGATATACATTTTAACATTTGAGGCTAATTGGCAGGCAACATATTTAAAAAATCTTTAACTTAAGGAAAACGACCACGTGTGTTGAAATGTGTTATAATTAATGATATAATACATAAGTTTGAGAACTTAATATACATGGAAAATGAAAATACGCGTCATGTATCATGTTTCTTTATTCTTTATGTAAATTGATTGACAAATAACATTTTTGATGAGATTAAAGTTTCAAATGCCAAAAAGCGAAATTAAAATATTTACCTTCTATGCATTTGAATCTACTGTTAAAGTCATACTCAAGCCTATCTATTTGGAAAACAATGCATGTTTGGTTCGGATAATGCATTAGGTGAAAATTCCTTTTACATGTGACAACCAAAGTATACTTTGCAGAATAACCTTCCCATTTAGAACAACCATGTCCGTTCTCGATCTTCCATTTTTCACATTCTGAAAACGATATACTGACGTTATCTACATATAATGTAAATATGTCACGAATAATTCCATGTTGAAATTATAATAATACAACTCACAGGCAAGAATGGTACGTACTTTTAGAAATTAAGACAACAAACAAACCCTGAGTTTGAACACATTTTATGCATAACAAATTACAAACAGGTAAACGTTATGTTACATTGAAGTTCATGGATTGGAAAACAATCAAAATGTATCTGTAAATTCCAAGTTTGGAAACTCTTAACACAAGAAAAGTGAACGAAGCAAAAAAATTTGGAAATTAAAAAAGAATTACCTTCATGTGGATGTCATGTTGCAGAATGATATTTACGGTTAATTTCTCTTACGCCTGTTTTTCAATAGTACATGCAATACAATTATATGCTCATCTGCAGTTAACACTGCCAATTTTCCAGGATTCTGCACCCGTACTTGAAATACATGAATCAACGGATCGGCAGCCCAATGGTCTTAGAATGTCTTCAACTAAATATTCATAGAGAATATCTGTCCTGCACAGGGTTCAAACTTACGAATAGAAGGTCCATACGCATAACGTTCTATCATTTGATGTAATTATATAAACATTTGAGGCAATACTATTTGATGCAATAATATGTATATAGATTAATCGAGGGATGCTATAATTTTGTACATATATATATATGTACAAAATTATAGCATCCCTCGATTAATACAACTGATGTCATCGGCACGGACACTTTGTCAAAGAGCCATGTTGTACTTTGTCAATTTATCATTTTACAATATATTGACACCAAGTAGCAACATGGCGCCGTGGCCAACTAACCTGTTGATATAAAATATCAGTTACATTATTATGTATTTATCAATAACTCATGACACTTTGAATAATCTAGAATGTGTTGTGTAGAACAGAATTTCACCAGCATTTTTGAACGTATTAAAGAAGTTGAAATACTCATAACATATTCGCCGCTGTCTGATATACTTAAACTGATTTGTAAATTTAATGCTTGAATCTGGAAAAAATTGCCATTTTAAATTATATATTCACTCCTACACTTACTGAGATTGTCAGGACATTAGGGAAAGAAGTTGTCCAGGTAGCTGTAGATGATTTATCAGGGGGAAAGAAACTAAAAAATGAACAATAGACGGATATGAAAGCAGACAATTTGTGACAAAATAATGTATGATAATTAGGTATGGTACGACCTACATCAATACACAAATCATGCATCCAACAGGGTGATTCGTGGCAGACATTGTTTAGAAATTGGAATATTTTATCATATTTCATATTTTAACAAACTTATCGTTCATTTGTTGAATGAGCTTTACTACGTTATTTCAATTTCTCAATGTATCCCATGAATATTAAATAAATTTGGATAATTATGAAATATTACCTTTGTCTTGTAGTAAGTCACAATTCGCAGCCCAACAGACTGAAATGAATGGGAAAAAGATTAGAACTGTTTAGAACTGTTGAAGGCTATAAACGGCGGTCCTTATAGTGGTGCACTGCATCGCCAATTTCAATAAATGATTTCATATTCCTTTTATCTTAACTGTTTGGTCATTGCTTTTCACCAGCAATAACATACTCATTTTAAATGTTAAATGTTATACATTGTGTCACTAACTTTCTCGTTCATGTCAGTTTTGTCGATTTACGTTTGTAAATATCATCCTTCATTTATCATAAAATTGCTTGATAACCCATTTAAGAGGAAAACACACATTTACCTATAGGGATGCACAAACGTACTAAAACTAATAAAATTAAATCCGTTCTGGTCATAGTAAAGTTCATTTGTAAATGTTATTACGAAAATGATAGATGTATGTAAAGTGTATATTTCCGATAATAGACAAAACATGTTTAATATGTATTTCACATCCGGGTCGGAAACAAAGAAACAATTGTTTGTTTAATGTCCATTGCGATGCACGGACCGCTGGCATTTCACGCGCAGTTTCCTTACTTCCTTCTGTTAATAATGCACACTCGTGAGTACTCTTTGTCACCAGAGAGATGCGGAATGTTAGCATCATGTCCAGTTGTCTGTATTGAATACAATATGAAGTTGTTCAGTGAGTGTAAGACATTTTGAGAACACGCATAGATATTTCCAACCGGGCATGGGGCGTAGGGGGTTGACAATTGTGTACGCACTCGGATATTGCACTACATTGACGTATTAACTAATTAACTAACAAGATCGCTCTTATTTTATTTCGAACAGTTCTGCGATTAGTCGATTCCAATATTTTGGTAGTCGTTTTTACACATGTACAAGTACATGTCATAGTGCGTGCATACCAATGAACTCATATTTACATATCAGCATACTTTATAAACCAATACCGATCTACTATGTATCTGTCTTACACATGTATGTAACCATGAATACAGTCTCTCTAGATAATCGACCTTTTAGTGCAGTCATAACAACTGACGTAAATATGCAATGGTTTTGAAGTATATCGTCTGATACCAACGGGTCATATCCTCATTGTAGGCTGCAAGGATCGAACATTACACTTGCACAACATATGAACAGAGAATGTGTGTGTGTGCGCGCGGATGGGTGTGTACTGATATACCTTATGACGGGGTAGATTTTAGGTCGTGAAAATATGTGACAATTACAAATGTATTTTAAGGTTAGGTTTTTATGGTTAGATTTCAATCAGTTGAGTAATTCACGTATACAGTTTATTCAAGAAATATACATATTCAAAGTACAGATAATATACATTTCCAATGATACCAACGCTAGGAAGGTGTTATAAATAAGATGACCACGAAAAATGGTTCTATATTTGACTCGTTAATCAATCTTATAGCTGACAGTTTATGTATAGTATATCCCTTGTCTTCAGCGTTCGATTAGAACTGGATCTTAGCCATTGTTCACATGAGCATATGTATCGTGATCAATCACTGAAGATTTATCACGATGTGTACCAGTATGATGATAGTACGTATACGTCTTTTTATCGGCATTAACATTCACTTCGATATTTTGACTAAAAGTATTATAAACATTGTCAGTGTCTTTGTTCCACCGAAGGCGGCGATGTTCACGTTCATCTAAATGAGAGTAATCGGATTCGTCTTCCTGAAATACTCTTGCTGCGTTAGTTGCGTGTGAATATGTGTCATTGTCATTTGATGTATGAATTTGAATTTGGTGGCCATTCGTATTTGTGCGTGTACTCCCATTCATATGTAGTGTATCATATTCATTGTCGCAAGTAGATGAGATATTGGGAATAGCTCTATGTTCTGTTTCAACGTCTATGGCAATATCAATGTGAGAATATTCTGCAATATCTTCGGGAGGAGTAAGTTCTTCGCATGTCGTTGGTTTTTGAAGCTGGTTAGTAGGACAAGCGTTTGGTGTCCTTTTTCGTCGCCTGTAAACAAAATCGGAACTTTAACAAGAATTTTCAGGAGCGTTGTCAGTGTCAGGTTTGTCTACTGTTGAATGTTTAATGCCTTAAGTGAACATAGATACCTTGTCGAGAACTAACGTGACGTAGTGCAAAGTTTGATCAACGATAATCGTCAGTGCCATCATTTCATCAAAATGTTTTTGAACTGCTTTAACGCGTGTTTGCGCATTTGTATCAAACTATATTAGGTACCGGGACTCCTGAGTAACACATAGATACATTGAACATTTTCACCCTACTTTATTTGAAATTGTGTATTTTCCCGCTTGATGCGTAAATACAAATGACTTAAGATGCAAATCATTTATCATTGAAATTGTCAATGATAAATATATGCCTCATCCAGGTCTTTAATCCACGACCTTTTGATTAATAAAAATGTTCAAATGAGAAGGTTCAAATGAGGATGGGCCAGGTATATAAACAAATGAACTTCGTATCTGTGGCATCTTTCTTGAATTAAATCATAATGGATTATTAACAAGATATACATTTTTGATTAGTCTGACGTACCAACAGAGGAATAAGATCACCACCAGAACGATAAGCAGGATGACCGTTGTTGGAATTGCGATTTGAACAGATTCACTTCCGTCTTTGTCTGAAAATACTTTAAAAATATTGTTTACATTTTTTTCATGTTTAGTCAATAAAAGAGTTAAATAGCGACGGGCAATGAATCTGAGCAGTGTCCTTGGATTCTATAGGAGTACTTGTTTTGTACTCAGTGAGTAAATGTCATCTACAACATAAGACGAATTGATAAGGACGTTATAATTTCTACAACCAACTGGTCCCAGAGACCATGGGCCCATGTTTAAGACTCACAATACCGAGATGCGTAGACCTAATGTTCCAATATTACGTCAGGTGGTAGTGCGGAAAATACCTTAAGACAACAACAAAATGAACCCCCAAAACATTCTTGCATTCTGTCATTTTCCTAACATACACAATGTAATACATCTTATTACATGCATAGTTATAGGTTAAGCTTTGTCAGAGAAGCCAAAAAGGTACATAAGGCTAAACTGTTTGAGTCTTTTTTCATGGTTCATTTCATAGTATTCACACTGTAGATTAATTAAGAGCATATTGACTAGAATCAAAACATACATCAAATAATTGCTTTATGCGTAATTGTTCAACTCTAAAAAATAAAATATATACATGTACATAAAAAGTGCTAAATGCATGTTATTTAAATGGGATCGCTGCTTTTTCGGTCAACTTAACCTTATTCCGTGTGTTAGACCCTTATGTTAGACCTATGCATTTTGTTGTTTTTTTCACGATCATTTATTACCCATATTAAACACATTGATATTCGTTTTGTTCTCGCACGAAGGGCTTCCGAAGGATCTTGTCGGTATGGTCTCAGATGTGCAATCACTAGCACTAGCCTGTCACCATTGTGAGTTGAAATCCCATCGGGACCAAATTTCACATGCAAGGAAACTGTCTAGCTAGCTTACAGAAGGTTGATGGTGTAAACCCGGGGTCTTCCCTCCACTATTAACACTGGAATTTCTTCATTTGAATAGTCATTGCTGTAAGTGCGACGTTAAACTCCAGTGAAAAACAAAGAGAACATGAATCTATGATAAATAACAGCACCTGATGTTACTGGAATAGATTCCGTCATAGCTTCTGTTGTCACCGTTGTTTGTTTTCCGGTTTGCAAACTTTACATATATACGTACACTATTTAATTACACATTCATATAACTATCAATTTTGCAATTGGTTTGGTAATATGTAACAATCAACCATGTTTATAACGTACCGGGGTTTTCTGTACTGATTGTATTAATTATGTCGTGTCGCAATTATATATTTTGTTTATTTTTTCAATATGCCAAAATATTTTGCTACTTCTTTAATACAATACCTAGCTCACATACAGATTCCTGTGTTGAATTAGCCCATTTCCGAGTGTGGTGTTGGCATATATTATCTGAAGGGCCAATAAGACGGAAGCCGTCTTTGCATGTGATCTTAGCACTCCATCCTTCCCCCGCTTTCTTCCAATTATGACCCCTCCATACGTAACAGACATCGCCGTTCTTGACCACAAGCTCTTTACAATCTGAATACAATGTGGCAAACATTACGTTGACTTATCTCCCGTATAATGTAATTATTGCCACCACAAAACGCATGCTATTTTAATATTGTTACATCAATGTTTATTAATCATTTCGATATATATATATACATTGATCGAGATAATTTTCACACACTGAAGCTTCAGTATTTACATTAAAGACCATTTGAATATTCAGCACTGGCATTGTTTTATAAATACCAATAAACATGCGGAAAATTAGAACGAAAATTATGAAAGAGACTGTACCCAGGATCTATAGAAAAATCTATAGTGTTGTATCGAGCCGATGAAAAACGTAACTATATTTTTATATTCATTCATATCAATGAATTAGACGAATACAAATACTTGCATGATTTAACACTTTTAGTTTGTTTTTAAAAAGTTTTAATTTTCAAGACCTTGATATCAATCTAGAATTGAATCCTGTTAAATGCACATAAAATGAAACAATTCGCTATCGGGTAAACTAATATAGCTGTTTAAACAACGTACGTTTGTTTACTGCACTGTCAGTATATTTCTTGCATTCTGAGGCGTCGCTAACTAAAATAAAACATACAGACAAATCAATAATGCGTTTGACGAAGTAGTTGCTCGAATTTACTACCTCATTCAGCGCTACATCAGTTTCATATGATAATGGATATGTTTGTTTTTATGTGACTTTTTGTCACTAGGGTTTAACGTCGTTTTGCTATAGTTTTTTCCAGTTATATACGAGGACCGGTTCACCTAACCAGCTTTCCTGGACTGTGTACTAACCAGTGCTAACTTACCCTTCCACAAGTAGCCGTCAACTTCTCCACATATTGAGGAAAATTGACTTTTTGTCAAACTTTCATAGAAGGGTACGACCTGCCGCAACCGGGATTCGGACCCGGATCTGCGGGTTACAAGTCCACTAACCACTGGACCACGGCCGCGGCCTACATTAATGGATTGCTAACTGAAACATTTCAAGGAGAACATGTGCCGCACGCTTTGTTACGTACTACTTATGCTTTTGAAACACAACAGATCAACAGAAAATGAATGGCCATCATTCTAAATTGGCCTTAATATTAAGGGATCTACTGTAATTCATAAGTTTCTGAATAGTTTCGATATAGATAGAATTCCGTTTAAATTGCAAAACCCTTTTCACGAGTACGACTATGTGCGCATGATTTGAGAATTCAAACTGGACGTTAAACTAGAAACATTAGAGGTGATCATAACAGGAGGTATTGTTTAATATGAAACAGTAAATATTTAGATGAGTTCTGTTTTACATTTATTTGTTCAGCGTATTATATAATTCGCAAAAAACATGTAAAATTTATGGAGTTAATGAGAAATGAAAATTTTGGTATGTTGTAAAAACTAATTAAGTATGTAAATTTGTATATGAAGCCTTTTTAATAAGACAAACTATCATCAATACCATACATTAATGTAACTGCCTCTTGTACGCTTTATTGTATAATTTTGCTTATATGATAGCTCTAATTGATTAGGTACCGTGAATAGTCACTTTATACATATTTTCAATAATATGAATGTATTTATTTAGTCCTCCCTCATAATAATGTATGTTAAACTTGTAATATAAAAGTTCAGATTTATTAATTTCGAGTTCGACTTTCACTTGCAAATTGCATATACTTGTGTCACTTAGAAATAATGTCATATTTTGTTTGTATATAGAGTCCATTGAATCGTGTGACTAGAAACATGTATAAGTTTTCGCTACAAATAAAGAATATTGAATTTTGATATAACCTATATACATACATGTAATACATATATAATATATAATTCAGCTTAATCGTCTTTATGACACATTAAACTTAAACCACATTGAAATATTTACATAACAAAAACAACCTCAGGGAATGCCATTTCTAGGCTTGCCCCACCCACTTAGTTTTTCGCATTTTTAAGTTTTTAAGACTTACTAACGATGCCCAATTAAGTCATTTAACTTAAACAGGTGGCAATATCCGCTAGAAAAACAAACGATCAAATCATAATAGCAAAAACTAGCAGGCAAGATTTTAAAATGCTAAAAAACTTTTATATTTGCGATCTTAATGTAGATGAAAGAGTCGGCTATACACCCTTCAGCCATGTTTCAGCTTAGCCCCAAAACGGGTTTCAACCTGTAATTTGTGTTCTGTTATCAATCGATTCATAGAACGCACCATGACTCAGAACTTAAAATGAATGGATGTGAGAAATGTTTTGTTTTTTTTTGAAATTTTATCAAACCATACCTGATCATGTAATTTTACATTATGGTTATAATATTGCGAAGAAATATTATTCCTTTTTGCGTACAAAAACTAAAAATTTAGAGCAGCAATAATATAGAGTTATAGAGTAATAGTACAAATATGCCAATAAGTGGAAAAAGGAACATTAATACATACCTTTAGTTGAGCATACACAAACAAGCATTTGACGTAAAATAATAACCTTTCTCATCATTTAGAACACTACTCACAAAGCGCTTGAATGAGGTTTGTTTCATAACAAGGAAAATAAATTTCTGAATACCGGATCTGTTTGTACATGCATGACGAGTACATAATTGTTAATGAAACAATTATCCTTAATCTGCTGGTAAGATAGTCGTTTGTGCAAAACGAACTACAAATTCCAAACAGCATTAATCATATTTCCAGTTGGTATTTATATAACTTATTTGTTTATTTTTGGAAATTAAAAATCTAATTTTAATGTCGGTTAAATTCTAATGAAAGACGTGATTGTCATTTTTCTTAATATTGATTGAATTTATTTATTGTATTGTTCAGAGTGGTATGTATACATGTACAGTAAAACCTCATATAGCGATCACCTAAATATCACGACTTCCTTGTTATAACGTCCACCATTTTCGGACCGGCTTTAAATACCCCCCCCGTATTTCCACTTGATAATGAGACCACGTCTTTATTACGACCGACTTTTGGGGTCCCGAAAGTGGTCTCATTATTGAGCTTTTACTGTTTCTGTCAAAGTTTATCATGGACTTAATGACTAAATTATCAATTAAGCTGTATGAAGTTTCAAGTGTCACCCATGTCACTGCACCACAGGATAATAGGCGATATTTGAGAAGATGGTTTTACGAAAGACTGTCACCATTTATATTGTTAAACGCGATAACGACAAGAAAGAAAGTTTATATAACAAACAATTTATTATTATACAATATAAATAATAATACAAACAAGACATATATGGATAAAGGGTATATCTAATAAACGCGACATAGAATGGACATTTAGTAGATTTGATACAAAAATTAAAATACACGTAGAATCAATTCATCAAATTGTTCCTCGTTGCACAGAATATGTCATGGGTCTTTTCTCGCAGTATATACGAATCTAATTGTCCTACTGATAAGAAATTAAATTTTCTTTTACGGTACTGTAATAAACTACTCCTCGTCCGAGGAAACCTTTTTATTAACACAGTGTTTGTACCGTCTGGAGACAAGTGACCCTAGGGTCAGTAATGCTGCTGAACTTTTATATGGTGTTCCCAAGTGCTGCAATAACCTAACTGTAAATGTTGATCACAAACCAAATCTAGACATTCGTAGGTAGATTCAATAAGACTTATGTACAATATAATATCGATTTCATACGTTTGTTAAATATATTCGAGTAATAACAGTCTGATGAATGATTAAGCACCCAATGAAACCCTCCAATACACTCAAACACAATGCTTGCACTTAGACTGCAAATGCATTTAAAATAAATTTGGAATTTGAGCATTCTGGTGGGACATATTTTCCCGTTTTTTTGGTATTCAATTTTGGAAGACTAAATTAAAAAGGCGATGTTGTAAAGAATGAACAGTTTTAAAATCGAAATTATAGAGATGGTTTTAGTTCTTATAATGAGAGAATTAATTGAAACCAATTAGAGCTTGCCTGTTCATTCGCCCACTTTTCAAAAACTAAAGTGTTGTCAAAAGCAAAAATCTTTTCATATCACTGCTCAAATGTTACCGAAATATGCATTGTTATTGTCAACATAAGCCATCGGTAAGCCAGTTTAAATGGCACAGCGCAATACTTTCTCTTTTTTTGGTTTTATCGCGTCATGAGAAATACTAGTAAACGTTTACCATGATTTGGCTAGAAAGTAGTATGTTGTTCAAGTAAACGCGTTTTCATAATCAGAATCGTAATTCTGAGATTCATTTGGTCCAGCCATGTCATTATTATTGTGTTGTTCTGAATGATTTACGGCAGTTTTATTATTTCCATTAGGAATCGGCCTCCGGACATTTTCATAGTCATAGCCAACACTGCCTTGGTCATTGTCCCCATTGGCCGTTTGAATGCCACTTATAGTGTTGCTACGCGTGGATTGCATTACTTCAGAAATAATTTCAGTTGTGTCATCGTATAGTTGATTGTTAACAGTCATATGTCCAATGTTAGAATTTTTACCAGATCTCTGCTCAGCTGTGATACGATTCCTGAAAAAGTAAATGAATGATAATTTAATTCAGTATAGTTTTTTTTATCTTTAAAATAAGCAACAGCGAGTTGAATTGTTATGCTAGAAATCAACCAATTTTGATTTTCAAACAGATTGTGACAATAAAGGCAAATTATTATGATTTCAAAACCCTTCATCAAGACGTAACCTAACTGATGCTGCTGGTGTATAATTCAATACTTACACCTTTCCCTAACGAGTAAACATTTGGCCAATTTTCCTTCATGACATGGGTTTTTTACATGAAGTGAGAGTACATCCGCTTTACGCAGCTTATATGTAGCTTCAGATCTTTTGGAGCTTTACATGGTACAGAATAACCCCTGAAAACCGGACCCCATCCGGACTCCGCCTAATGTCCGGTTTTCTTGGAATTCTGGTTTGCAGAGAACTGTTGATTATAAAGGAAAAAATGTGACTTGAGAAAACGTCCGATTTACAGAAAATTCCGATTTTCAGGGAGTCCGGTTTACACGAGCTATACTGCATTTGGTTGAAGATATTTGTCCGCTGAATGGAGTTATTTAAGTGGAGAAGTTTGCGATTACTTACAGGAAACTAGTTTAGTACTGTATATATATATATATATATATATATATATATATATATATATATATATATATATATAATCCGACATTCAATCGTGACTCATGTATACTTAAGTTATTGAAGTATCATGTATTGTGGTTCGGAAATCACACAAGTGGCTTTAGGTTTTTGAGTTTATTATAGATATTAAGATAAACACACATATAATGTCATTATAATGTCATGTAAGTTCAAAAGATTGTAAACACCAGATCAAAATAGCCACAATCCCCTAATTTAGAAACGACAGGAGTCATATGTATATAGAATATAAATGTTGTCAACATGTTTTCCTAAAATAACCCCAATTCATATATACTTTACAGTTTACTAAATATGGTTGAATTAAACAATTTTCTAAATAAGAATGGCAATTATAGACAAACGTAACACAGTTTTACAGTGAAATATTGTGTTATTTATGAATCGAACCTATTAGAAACTTTGAACAAGTCCGCACACATAGCTCAGTAAGGCCAGCACTTTGTCAACGGACCTCAAGTACTTATGTTAGTACTCTGGACGCGGTGCATGTTCTCTGTGGCTATTTGCTTGAGGCAATTCTTCCTCTTACCCTGATCCGAATGACTCATGTATATAAAATTGGTAGTTAATTGTAGTTAATTGAGGAGAACATGATTAGTACTGGTACAAAATTCAGTTAAACTGGTTCATTAATTGCCCTCCAGAATATAACTGAATACTAATGAAAATTTCATCGTTTTTTCTGGAATCTGTTTTCATTCGATGGTTATAATACTATAAAGTGCACTTTCTTATTACACGCTTTGGTGTTCGTAGAAAAATATTCATAAGGAATGTCATTCGGTACTTTGCTATGAATAAGTTTGAATACATCTGATCCATATTTTGTATATATATATACTCGTGGTGTTAATGATATATATTATATATATATATATGAAACAATGAAATATCATTAACACCACGAGTACACTACCGCTTCACAACCGGTGTCTAATTAAGAAACCTAAAAAATGTAACGAACCTTCGCCAGTACAATAATGCTATCACTATGACAACCAGTACTATAATGATGATGACGACTGGTACAACATACGCAGCTGCTGGAACACCAACTTGCTTGTCTGTAACAGGTTTTAAAGAAAACAACACTGTTAATTTTAATTAGCCTAGAAAGAATTATGTTTTATTGTTGATTATTCGAGTATGGGAGAAATACTGTTAATTTTGAAAGTGAACATAATAATTACAGTAAAAGCTCACATTGCGATCACCACCACCTTGTTACAGAGACCACTTTCTTTTTGGACTTGCTTTTAATTATTCCCTTATAATTCAACTTAATATTGAGACAACCTCATTATTAGGACCGTTTTTTTTCAGACCCCGAATGTCGTCTCAATATTGAGATATTACCGTAAATTTCATTGCTTTGTTTGAATATGAATGGTATAATCCGGGCTAAAGAACAATTGTATCATTTTTGTTGAGGAAGCATCGACATTTCCTCCCTCAGTAAAGGACAGGAATTTGACACGGAAGTAAAGACGAATACAATAGAATCATATCAATTTATGTTCTAGTTGCTTCCTGTCTGATATTGAATGTCATGCTCGTATATTTTCAGAGATGAAACTAGAAGTGATATAAAAACCTTGATTTACAACGTAAATTTAATACATAAACACACATACTTGACATTGCAACAAGACAAGACAAATTACTCCTGCGTATTTCAGAAATGAACTTATTTATAGTGGAAAAAACTTAAAAAACATAGACACGTACAATCATAAAGCCGTAAAGAATGTTGATAGCGCAAACATACCTGATGCTGAAGAACTTGAAATTGATTTCATTGTAGTTGGAACTAAAATTAACAATTAATAATTAGTCATTATTAAACTATTATAATATGCTATGTTCCAATCTTTGTTGATAAAATTTATTTCAAAGTGTTGACACCAGTTGTATATTGTCCTCTTTTTAACGATCAGATCAATTACAAATAACAAATATGCTTAACAGCAAATACATGTGTACAAGTAGATTGCTATTTGATAATTTGATATACAATAATGTACTAGTATATAGTTAGAGCTTGATAAAAATTTAATTCACAGTATTTCTAGGAGTTCTGTAAGTCTGCTTAAGTACCTGCTTCACATTTTGGGATGTCTGTGATCCAGCTATATGAAAAATCAAAGCTGATTCTACACACCGGCTTGATTTGTTGGTCTAATTTATATCCTTCATTACATGTGATGGTCGCACCTAAGTAGTGAGTAAGAAAACTGTCTTTCTTAGTGTAACACACTGTTGCGTGATCCACAATCAAAGGCTCACATTCTAAATAAAGATATGTTCATTTTTATAAAGTATATTGACAGTAGGCCACCTTTTATTTTATGTTATAGTATTCGTTGTTTAAGATAACATGCGTCCGTCCGCAAAACTCAGGTCAGTGAGATTGGGTTAAACGGACATACTTATTCAACAATGGAGTCGTATTCTTGTATGATTTGAATTATCCATTAATAAATAAATGATCCATAAGCAGTAAAATTAACCTTGCGTTAAAATATCACTATAAACAGTACACTGAAGAGCTCTTCGATATTAAAACCAACTCATTTTTGAGCCGGTATTATTTGTACATATTCTTCTATATTTCCACTTAATTTTCCATACTTCCATAAGTTTTAATTGTAAAATAGTCTCAGTATTAAAGTTTAACTGCATCAGATTCTTTAGAAATGCATCTTGGAATATCTAGAATTAATGTTTTATAGCACTGATACTTGAATTACATTACCTGAGTAGAAGTCGCCATATGAGAGACAGTCTGTCTGAGCACGAACATCTGCAAATGATTTCGAAAATAACTTGAATACAGTTAAACCTATGAACATAGGCCATCCTTTGAGAAGACAAAATGTGGCCTTTATTGACAGGTGGTATCTTTGTTTGAGGTTAGTTTGTCCTAAACATTTAATGACGGTTTTTCAAAGAATGGCTTTTATTTAAAGGGTGGCCTTCATTTGGAGGTGACTGTAAACACAGGTTTGAATGTATACCGTAACAACAAACGCATTCCGGCTTCAATTGTGTGCAGCAATCTTACCCATTCGAAAAAATTAAATCTATATGCATCTTGGTTTCGAATTCACAGTAAAAATCATTATGCGTAAAAAATATTTTTTATGACAATCGTGTAAAAAATGTACCTGAAATTTGGGACATCAACTGTTATGATTGTTATAAATACATGTAGATACAAATTTCGTTTCGTCTAATTAGGCCATTCTGTTTTATTATTTTGTTAAGCGTCCGCGTGCCCCTACGTTTTGAGGTTCGTCAGCCAAAAACAAAAAACACACAATTTTATTCAAGTTCACGGTTTCTTGATTGGATTCTACAGCTTCCAAGATTAAAAGTTGTTGTTCGCAAATCATGTTTTAAGTGGACTTTTATCATAAATTGTGATCTTTTGTAATTCTTAAATTGTTGTTTGATATTCTAGTGTAGGATACAGCGAATTGCAAAATCAGAATCCGAAGTGTTAGATTTCTTACCTAGTCAGTTGTTCTTTTTAATGTATTTAATTTGATGTTTCTGTAAAAGTCGAGAAAATTTATTCGTTTTTCCGAGTGAGTTTGTGTTTTTTAATAGGTAGCTAGGATTTGCAAAAGGAAGTTGACGCTTCACAGAATAAAAAAAACACAATGGCCTTATGTATATTCTTTATTCCAGTAAAACGTAAAGATTGAATATCTGGCTATCTCAAACTAAATTCAACATTCCCCAGAAATTTGAGATAACAAGGGTTAACTGTAGCTTATCAAATCCTAAATAACTTCTCTCTGATGTATGCCAGTCCCAAACGTTTAATAACCATCTTATTTATGAGTGCAATTTTAAGTTTTAAATAATTATATACACAGTATAACCCCTGAAAATAGGACACTTCAGGACTAGGCCAGAAGGCCGGTTTTCTGAGAATTCCGGTTTTCAGAGAACTATTGATTTTAGAAGAGAAATAAATGGGACTTCAAAAAAATCATCCGATTTTCGGTTTTTAGGGAGTCCGGATTTCACGGATATTTAGTTAATCCGAGTGTGACATCGGTCATAGGTGTGTCATGCCACTCTTTAAAAATGACGATTTTTAGGATCTAAGAATGAGGACAATTCAGCAGTAAAATGCCCACAGTTCATATGTTATCACCAGTACACTACACCAGGGGCATATATTGATCGTAAATGTTTTACAAAAATTTGAAACCAAAATTCGCTTACCTTGTATGCTGAAAACATATAGCGAAGCGAACCATAATATACCATAATCCATCATAATGATCAAGTAAAACTTGTGTACTAGACTTGTCAAGTGCGATTAATATTTGGTTAAGTACGTGTATACGTGATTTGTTGAGAAGTAGATATTGGGGCCAATGGTCAATCATATTTGTTTCATCTTAACGATCTACGCTGCCGATATAAAATGCCATGTTCACCTAAAAAATGACTTCGCTTATCAGATATAGTTGGTCTGTTGATGATTACTATCGTGCAAAATTTTAATGCTTCTTCAGAAAACATGCATCTGTGGACATACGGAGAATATTTCATCAATTGTTATGGATACATGAAAATCCATCAAGCGAGCAATAGTATAAAAACACAAATGAATAGATATACACACTGCTCATAAAGTGTTCCGGAAACAAATATTGAAGAAATACTTAATTGTACTAGATTACCTTTGATATCAAGGAAAAATGTCTGAATGTTATATGTAGGTTAGCGTGAGTCATATTTTGAGGATTTTTGTTGCGTCCTGTTTTTAGTATTAATATAATGTTGTGTGTGGCTCGGTATGTCATGCAGGGTCGTTTAATAGTATGGTAGACTAGGCAGAAATGTAGAAAAGTTTGCATCTTTTCTTAGCAATCCGTTGTTACTATCTCTGTCAAAATTTACAGAAACAGTTTCTAATACTAGGCACCAGATACAATGACCTTTACTGCGATTTCGCATCGATGCCAAATGGGATGGTATCGCCTTTTCTTTACACTATTCTAAAATCTGGCCCGCCAGGCTTAGAATACTTATGCAATGAAAAGGTGAATGTTGACGTATCGTTGAGGAATTGCAGTTCTAAACCTTCAGTAATTAAGATCTGAAGCGTCAATACTTACCAAGAAGCAAGATGTTAGTATGAAGCCTTATAAAGATAACATAAGACTAGACTGAGATATTTATTCGAATAAAAACGCTAATAATAGGGATATATCCACGAAAAATGCTTCAGTATTACGGTCTAAGGTTGATCTCTTCGTATTCAGACGTCATAGGTTTGCACACCAGTCGGAGTGAAATTCTTCCATGATATTTGCATACCTGACTTTATGCAAGACCTAATGAGTAACCAAGGAACTAGTCACGGAAAGTGGTTGGTACAAATAGAATCTCATGCCGTTTTTTTCAATCCATGTGAAGTAGTTGAATCTGTACGTACGAATCTGTACGAATCGACCACAATAATGATACAGTTTTAACAAATGTGTTTATGATACAAGTTGCAGTTGAAGAAGTGTATCTACCACGCTCAATGGTATGATGAAAGGACGGCTAAAGTCCAGAAATAATCCTTGTGAGGCTCCCATTGATGAAATACCGGCAATGAATAATATTTATTGGCATATTTGGTAATCTGTTCTTTTTAGACTGATTTCCCAAAATTGAATCTCACCTCGGACACCTCACCATTGTCAGCGACATGCATCAGCATTTCCGAAAAATACCAAAATGAATCAGCTGAAACAGAACCTCAAGACAGCAGAAATACTAACCCTATAACACGGCTCAAGCCTGTTCCCATCCAAATCCCCAAACAACACAGACATTTCTTCAAATGACGACACAACAACATAGAAAATAGAACGTCAAACAAATTTCAGAAGTATATTATAAATACATGTATATGAATAACATGTAGATATTACAATTACTTAGCATGAAGTATAAATATTATAATGTAAGTTATAAATTACAATAATTAATGATGTATCAGGTTTCTGACTGCTGAGAGCATAAACACGATAATTAAAACTAGAGTAGTTTTGGTGTTCGAATAAAACTTTAATAATTACAATGAAACAGGATGTCGTGTTAGTGAAAAGCGTAGGCAGTAACGAAGGCCTGTTAGATAAATTACATATAAACTTGTATGAAACAATGTATCATAACATCATTATCATTTATCACTATGGAAATAAGGGTTTACCCTTTCTTGTGTTATCCCTGGTTTTGATGTGCATGTCATGGTGTTTATACTCATCCTGAGTTATGTTATGTATCACTACATGTTGTTTTATTGCCATGTATGTATTATATGCCAAAATCAAATCTTATTTTTATCTTATTTTATATACATAATATGTATATATCTGTTTCCGACAGTCGGATATACCTTCTTACACATTAATGGCCAAGACAATTTAAGCTTAATATACAAATATCCGGGTTTTATGTCTTCCTAGTGAGACTAAGCTGAAAATATACATTCACAATATGTTGTAAAAATTGGCACCCTGTATATATATATCCTGTGCTTATATGATATTCTTATGCGGAATGCTTGCATTCGGGGCTTTAACGTCGCACAAACAGCCGAGGTCATTTGGCCGGCTTTGCAGCTTTAACAGTGGAGGAAGGCACCAGGCTCCCTCACATGTGACATTTGGTCCCGGGTGGAATTCGAACTCACATAGGTGAGTGGCTAGTGATTACAAGCCAGAGAACTTAACCGTTCATCCTCTATGAATAAATCGCTATATCACCACTACCAATGTCGCATATCCTAAACAAGTCAGGAAAAAATTACATTAAACAAAATTCTGATATGAAATGATTGGTAAAATTGGGCCATGAAAGTAGTGTCAGGTCTTACTTCGCCATCTGTACCAGGCTCACTTGATCACTAGGCAATGCAGTTCACCCTAGATATCAACCAGCAGGAAATCAAATTGTCGTACGACGTCTATTACCAAAGAAATCAAGCGTGCATAAAAAGATTATCAATCAAAATTTACTGGTCGACGACAGTGGTGATTGTATACAGATAACTCTTGAAAACTGAACACAGATCTGTAACTGGATTACCTACCGTGTTTTTAATTCTTGAAAAAAAAATGCTACGGTGTACGGTGTTATTTGTGTTTATGTGACATTGTCACTGGGGCTTTCTCGTGGGTAGAACCACTGACCTTACGCAAGCTAACTGTACAGCTTCTTCATATGTGAAGTTTGATCCTAGGCGGGTTTCGAATTCACAGCGGTGACAAGTACACATTTACATACGTTTATTACCTAATATGTAAAACAAATATCATTAACACTGTAATTCAGTGAAAAAAGATAGCATCGTTTTGGTTGTATTATGAACGAGGCAACTTTATATTAGATATGAATTCATGCGTTACTATTACTGTTAAAAATGCAATCATGTTTAATTGTATAGTTGAATTTCGAAAAGAAACCAGCATATAGTGAGGATAAACAAGTCCTGATGCATATTTGGCCTAATTCAGTGGCCAAATTGATTACCAGTTATGCTTCCAATAGCGACTACCACAATATTGCGACTACCTTATTTTAACGACCACTTATTTTCGGACTAATAACTCCCTAATAATTCAACTTGACAATGAGACCACCTCATCATTACGACTGATTTTTTGGGCCCCGAAATGGTCTCATTATCGACGTTTTGCTGTATCAAATTTATAACTGTGTGCTATTGCACGACCGTTGTTTACCGGACAACCTTTGTATACACTTGGACTATTAAGGCAAGAACTTACTATTCTCAGTCATCAAAGAGTTAATAAAATTCCTTCCATAATGTAAGTATCATAGTTTGAATTATGATAATCAGACAAAGCGAGTATCTATATAGACATTAAGTATTATATCTATCTGTAACTGCCGGAACAATTGAGTGGACAGTACTATTACCTATTCCATTCCCTCCTTAAGATAGGAGCGGCACTGAAATAGGCACTGAATCCGTATTAGAAGTACGTGTTTATATTTAGGTGATATCAAAGATTTCTATGCACTGCCGATTAAATCAAGAGGACATTTTACAACAGCAAAGCCGCTAGATGTAATGTTAAATCATAAAGTTATTTCGTTATAGACCTGGTGTAAATTATACAAGCTTATGTCAAGTAGTAATTACGTTATTGCTGTGATGTTTTTTAAGATGTTTGTACTAAACGGCACATAGATTTGAACACTTAAGCTATTTAAGATATTGGTGTGTTATATTGCAAGTAAGAGAACTAATTGTATGAATATATATCACAGTAGTTTTTTTTATCTTAAAAACAAATACAGTAAACCTTTGTTTTGTGTCCAGTGTCATTCGTATGTTGATTATTTATATTTTTTATATTTTACGAAAATTGAAATACTGCCAAAATCATACATCATTATTAAATTCTTTTGCTGCGCAATTGTTGCTATAAACATCCCTGTTTTAAGACCAAAGAATGTGTTTTATTTAATTATATTTAAGTAATTTTCCTGGGCTGTATACTAACCGGTACTAACTTACCCTTCCACAAGGAGCCGGCAACATTTTTGTGAAATTTTCATAGAAGGGTATGACCTGCCGCGACCGGCATTTGAACCCTGATCTCCGGGTTACATGTTCAGCGCACTAACCACTGGACCACGGTCGCGGTTGTGATGGATTCTAAACCATTGGATGAGGTGTCATGCGATGTTTTTGCAATATCTCTGTGTAGGTGAAGTACAAACACTGAATATGATCCATCGATAAAATTAATGGTATGCAGTAAAACCTCAAATAGCGACTACCTCAATATTACGACAACCTCGCTACAACAGCCACTTTTTTCGGACATATTATTTTACTTGATAATGAGACTACTTGAGACGTCCAATTTTTCGTGTTCCGAAAGTGGTCTCACTATCGTTGTTTTACTTTGCTTCATGTTCTACTCTTATTGTTATGTTTCTGATAAATCAAACACAACATTTAAGAGAAGAGAGGATTCTAACCATCGGAAAACAGTGTACGATGTGAGGTCTGAAATACAATACTTGATTTGCTAAAATTTAATAGGGATTAATAAAATTTAATAGGGATTAATAAAACAAGTCGAGTTATAGTGAGACTAGCTGTAATATAATAACAATATGGCTATAGATAAAACCCCACCAACTGGATTCTCCCTCAACACTAGATAAGTCCGGACCATGAGAATCAAAGTGTTTGTCCCTAAGCTAAAAAATGAATACATATAACTTAACAGTGATCCCTGTCCGAACACATCGAAACTTCTTCGCGCTCCTTTACACTATATTATAAAGAATATATTAAGAAATATGATATGTAAAAGCGTTTCATCGCAATCAATTCAATTTAATCTGTAAGTGTAACGTAAAGGCAGTTACATTCGGGTCATGTGTGACTTTAAGTCTATAAATTTGGTTTATTAGATATTT
Source organism: Lutraria rhynchaena (assembly GCA_008271625.1). Taxonomy (NCBI): domain Eukaryota; kingdom Metazoa; phylum Mollusca; class Bivalvia; order Venerida; family Mactridae; genus Lutraria; species Lutraria rhynchaena. The sequence continues at coordinate 1,109,386 of VIBL01000121.1, read as the reverse complement.
TTTATCAATTATCATGGCATGCTTTGAAGGCAGAAATCAATCCACGCCGTGTAAATTCGTAGATTTCAATTTTTGACGCACCTTTATAAAATTATTGTTTGAAATAGTATTAATAACCTGTCTAGAATTTTCGACCCATTCTCTATTTTCGTAGTTATTATTGTGATCAGATGACGTCATAGCTGACGTTTCAATGACGTCATCGTCACTGTTACCGTAATTGTCATGCCAATTTGTAGAAGCATTTTGCTGAATATCACTCATATAACTGGTAACTCGCGTTGCATTTTTGTCTTGTCTCAAAGTAAGACGAACTATTTCCTGAGAATATTTCTTCTGCTCCTGCGGCACATTGACATGGATTTGTCTTGGGCCCGATATATTCACGCGAGGGAATGAAGGCGCCTTATAAGTCCTCACAGAAAGATCAGAATAACCATTCTGAGACAATTCTTGGTTTAAATTTTTCAAAGTGATTTTTACATCAATATTTTCGTCGAATGTGATTGTCTTTCCCTTTTTAGGTAATTTACTCCGCTCTTCTTCTTTCGTGCTATTTTTCGTTGAGTTGCAAGTCGCGGAAGTTGTTGAACAAGAATCGGAATCAGCATCAGCTGCACCAGTATCTCCATCTGCCATTACGGGAAGTCTTATCGCTTTATTTGTTTCTTCAAATGAATCCTTGGATTCAATTTTTGGTGGAGAACTTGTAGATCGATTAATGACGTGTCTATGAAGCACACGAGCTGTGTTCGTTTCCCTAGAACGCCTTTGTAACACTTTTCGATGCGCTTCGTTATTGTGGATGTCTTTCCGTGGTGAAGACGTTTCCATTTCACGAGTATGCTCTGTGATGGACGATGCAACCCCGGGAGTTTTACCGTCCGGAGCGATAGCCAAAAATCTGTACAATTTAAATTCTTTCTCGGGCTTTTGTTTCAAACTCTTACGGTCTTTAGATCTTTCCTTGTAAGATTTCACACTTAATGTACTTTTAGTTTTACCAGATTTTGTTGGCTGGTCACCAAAAGACATGTTTGGAGTACTTTTAGTGGACATAACTGATATACATCCTGGGATCAATCGCGTATTTTCTAGATTATCAGATTTGTCACTGTTCCGTACATCCGTACTAGGTCGAGAATGGTTTCTATCAACATTCCCATTTTCTGTGTTTGGGCGTGAATAACTTTTTACAGTATCTCTGGAATACACTACTCTCCTATTTGGAAATGCTGCACCTTCAGAATATTTTCGTGGACTTCTGCATCCAGTGCTTGGTGCGCTCATTTCCATTCTTTTTTCAGCCACAACTTTCTTAGGAATATCTTTCGGTGTTTTAGTCTGCAGAAATGCAATCACTTGTTTCATATTTAGTTTATCCGGATCATGATCATTTATTGGTGTTGTGCTTCTAGGAAGCTGGTTAACATTAAGTTTGTACTTTTTACGCTTCTGAACCTGTTCCACGTAATAACTGTCCCGTATACGCTGGAGTTCTAGTTCCCCGGGAGTAAGGGGCACTGAGCGTCGTACGCCATTTACTGGGGAATAAAACTTAGTGTCTGGCGACGCGCACATACTTGGCTTTGGAAGTTTTGTCCGTGTATTATCAAGTTTGACGTTCGTATACTTTTCACTTTGTTCGTCTTTGTTTTCAGATGACTGCAAAGACGATGTCGAAGACATCTGGTCGTTTAAATCTTGAACACTAAACTTTATGGCCTCTTTTAATTCCGAATGTGATTCTGGAACCTTCTTCTTAGCGTATTTTCTGCGACGGCTACTGTTCGTCAGGTCTGTAAAACCAGTTTTTGTCGTAATAACTGAAGCGCTTGTTTCTGAACACACCGAAATATCGTCTGGAACCTCCGTAAGATGTGAAGCTGGTGATTTCGCATCGGACCGGGATTCGGAATTTGCCAAAGTCCGTGTTACGGCTAGAACCGGAAAATTTCGAGAACCTCCGTTGCCTTTTTTCATTGTTTTCTTATCCTGGTTCCTAGCGTTATTACTAGAAAATGGAACCAGTCGCAACACAGTTGGTTGCCATGTGTCCGCCATTAATAACACTGTACTCATTGTCAAATGTTGATGAATAAAAATAAAATTCTACAATATCTAAATCTACAGCTCTAATAGCTCTACAGGACGTGAAGTCACGAAACGACTCCACTTTGAAATTATATCATTTTCTTTGTTATATATTAAGATCACATCTTGAAAAAAAATGTCAATATATTCCACGTAGTAAAATCACATCTTGTTGTAGAAGAAGTATAATTCACTTTGAAGAAATATAATTCACATTGTTTGAAAAAAAGTATAATTCACATTGTTTGAAGAAGTATAATTCACTTTGAAGGAATATAATTCACATTGTTTGAAAAAAAGTATAATTCACTTTGAAGGAATATAATTCACATTGTTTGAAAAAAAGTATAATTCACTTTGAAGAAATATAATTCACATTGTTTGAAAAAAGTATAATTCACATTGTTTGAAGAAGTATAATTCACTTTGAAGGAATATAATTCACATTGTTTGAAAAAAGTATAATTCACTTTGAAGAAATATAATTCACATTGTTTGAAAAAAGTATAATTCACATTGTTTGAAGAAGTATAATTCACTTTGTTTGAAAAAAAGTATAATTCACATTGTTTGAAGAAATATAATTCACATTGTTTCGTGGTGTTTCCTGTCGTTTAATTTCCAGTTTTCCAGGCTTTTGGTTTGTAAAGTTCGGCATTTAATCATAGCCTCGCGTCTTTCAATCTGCAACAAAGAAAGAAAGAGGTTAATATTTTATGTATATAGTAATCCTTAAAACTGAATCCATTTAAAATCTCTAATCACAAAAACATGCCGCCGTGCCAAATATACACTGTGCAAATTCTAAATCAATTTTTAATAAACTCTGTATAACATAAGTAGTAATTCGATGAGGTTTTAAATCCCAGTGTAAAGAATATTTCTAAGCGTGAAAGTCTTCGAGTATTTAGTGAAATTTGTTCTTAACAAATCTAATGAAAGGTTCCATTTAGAAATATTGTTAATCACCGCGAGTTTCATGTCGACACTAAACAATGGATGAAAAGCGCACACAAAATACTTTCCAATGGCCGACCGTCATGCAGACAAAATTAAATCCTTAAGTATTGACTTTTCCTCTTATATGTCAATAAAGGTTATCTAACGTATATGTTAAAGTACTTTATTTCGTCTTTCTCCTCTTTAATATCCGTACTCAGATTAGAACTATTCCCATGATGATCTTCTAGCGATGAATACTTTTTGTCCCAAATCGATAGTCATTAAAGTACAAGCCTTGATATTTAAATACATAAATCGTAAAATGTTTTAGTACGAGAAATATGTTTTAAAATATGTTTAACGACGACACGCCTGTGCGATACATGTTCATGCCTTGATTTATGATATTAGATTTATCTCAAGACAAATATTGAACTAAGTTACCTTCATGGCAAATCATGCTTGTTTGATATCACAATGTGTGATACGGAAGCCCGCCACAAAGGTTTAAATGAACTAATGACGATTTCAGACATTATTGCATAATGTTTTTAAAAAGTTGTATGCGAAGACCAGCCACAGAACGCAGCGATTAAGAATGAATTTCAATCAGTTTTATGCTTAAAGACCAACGGAAAACCTCAAACAGCGACCATGTCAATAATGCGACCACCTTGTTGTAATGACCATATACGTTCGGACTTTTTATCAATAACACCAATTTAATTCGACTCGATAATGAGACTACAGTCAAACCTGTGTTTGCGGTCACCTTCGAATAAAGACCGCCCTGTGAATAAAGGTCATTCCTTGAAAACCCATCATTGATATGATTACTAGTATTTAAAACAAACTGACCTCCGAATAAAGGCCACTTGTAAATAAAGGCCACATTTTGTCTTCCCCGAGGGTGGCCTTTGTTCACAGGTTTGACTGTTATTCATCATTACGACTGATTTTTCAGGTTTCGAAGGAGGTCCCATTATCGAGGTCTTACTGTAATAATTTAAATCTTTGAAGTTTCAGACGTAATCTGTAAGATCACACCTCTATGACGGTAAATAATTTAATTGTAATTAATTTCACATTAAAGCTAGGTTAAAGTTTTAAATCATACGGACAAGTGGATTAGAATGAAGTAATTAATATATTCTAGGAATATTTATACACCCAATTTATATAATTGAATTAAAATTTGTTTGTGTAACAAATGACGGACAATTCAGTAATTGTTTTGTGTTTTGTTTTTCTTTCAAAATTTTAATGCGGAGCAATTTATTGACGTATTGTATGGCTTGCCGGTAGATGGAGAATTTATGTACATTTAACTGCATCTGTTACAATGATATCAGCTTGATACAGTGAAAACAAAAATGCAGGATTAATTGTTGTAACTCTTATTTTGGAGGGGTACGATTGTCAATTGGTTAAATGGGTAAAATGGTTGAATTTTCAAATATTGATCCATGTCGTGGTGATATGGGTTCGTTTTCTCAATCGCAGTTAATTTTTTGTACTGATTTTGTTGACAGACTTAGAGACAAATCCAATGAAAAAGCAGTGCGATCCCATGGAAAAAAATTAAATCGGGACGTTAGCTAGTTTTAATTTTATTGAACATTCGTTCTGGGTTGATAACCAGTATATGTTTACTTCATTTTTAAAACAATATGTGACTAGTGAGAAAGTGTCCCAAAAAGAATATCATAATTTTTCAACCACTTTCGACTTTTCGGTATATAATTGAACCCCAGTTAATACTCTTTCTAGTATCTTGAAACGGAAAGTTTATCACCTAAGTAAAGATCGTCATCACCGCGGAAGACCCCACCACAAAAAATATGAACATGTTCATCAAGTTATTTGTGTACACAGACCCAACGTATCAAAGGGCGTTGTCTGTCGGTTAAATAAACATTAACTCCGTAATGACCCTTAAAGAACGTGTTTAAACAGAAACTACAAGACTAATATTCTCAAGTTGATTTAGTGGAATCTTCTACAAAATATCTTTTGTGTGAAATCTTGAGAAAAAAGGAGACACAAGGAAGAGATTGTGTATACTACCATTAAAAACGTCTAGGGTTTCAATAATTCAATCCGAGTTTACTCAGATATTAAAATTAATGTGATGTTCAAAACAGACGTTCGGTTTAAGTAGGGCCGCCGATGAGTTCGGTAACATGAGAAATAAGAAGATATATTATATTAGCTTTGGAACCAAATGTTTGAATACTACTTAACTTCATTTTTTTTCTTATTTACTGAAATAGGTTGTACAATATTCTAATTGATCTAAGTGGGTTGAGTACCTTACGAAGAATTACGAAAGCATATCGGCACAGTTATATGATTTATTTTCTTGGGAGAACACGCTAGTTGGGATCTATGCTACAGGGTTGGCATAAAAAGTACATGGTTGGACTCAAATCAATGGTTATAGTACTTGTACTCAAATCTCAAGAGGATGGCTTGATGTCCGTATGAACCATTAAATTAGTCAAGCAATTCTTTCAATTGACTAACAAACATGGTACTTATAGCAATATACTCAGACAATTATTTGTTAGTTTATTTATCTGTAGCGATAAAACATTGATAAACATTTCTAAATATACTCGAACTTGATATCAATCGAAGAAGATATGCTTAAGAAATGCAATTGCTTTTTTCACTGGGGTTTAAGGTCGCATCAACAGCCGGGATCATTTGGAGGCTTTCCAGCTTTAAAAGCGGATGAAAGACCCCAGGCTTACACCTGGGTAGAACCACCAACCATCTGCAAGTTAGCTGAACAATTTCCTCGCATATGAAATTTGGTCTTGGGTGGGATTCGAAATATAATACATGTAACTGATCGAATTTTCAGCAAATATAATTATACAAGTAATACTAATCATCGGAACCTTATCTGTATACTGATAATACTGGTAATATACTGTGAAAACATACAATCATGTACCTCTGGTTATTTTTTTACAACAAATAAGTATCATTACATGTATTTGCTCCTGGGTCCGTATATAGTCAAATATTGTCATTTTTTTTTCTTTTTCATACACAGATAGCATACATGTAACAGTACAAAAATATAACCGTTATCATGAAAATATCATTATAATTATAAAACTATTAATTTGATTATTCATAGAAGGCAATTTAAAAAAAAAACGGCAGGCTTTTTCTATATTTACATCGAATAAAGACGTCATATTATTAACACTGGTCAAAAGCTAGAGAGTGCTCAATTAATTTGATATTGGGTTTAACACATTAATTGTATACAGATTACACTGCACAAATATTATGTATAGGTATTAAATTTGACCAGTAATGTTGCGTCTTTTCATCAGACTGTACCCTCGTAAGTCCATTTTTACACATGATATTACAAATCAAGATGTCATTCGGATAAATACACGAATAAATATTAACAGAAATTCATTGTAAGAGTTCGGAAACTTTGAAAGCTAGCATGAAAATTGTGTTTACTACAGAGATACATGTATATATTTTTACTGGGTTTAATGCCGTTTTTCAACATTTTTTCAGTTATACTTGATGGCCGGTTCGCCTTACCAGTTTTCCTGGACTATATTTAAACTAGTACTAACTTACCCTTCTACATGGAGCCAGCAACTTCTCCGCATATGGAGAAAAATAGACGTTTTTGTCAAATTTTCATAGAAGGGTATGACCCGCCGCTACCAGGATTCGAACCCGGATTTCCGGATAACAAGTCCAGCGCACTAACCACTGGACCACGGCCTGGTCGGGATTTGAACACGGGTTACAATTCCAGGCCACAATACAGAGATATAACAAGAGTGTTATGGCGACTAGTTTCTATAGATTTAAAAACCCACAACGTTTAATTTATAACAAGGGTGTATCAATGATGTAACTGATTATTCTGTGTGTATTTTCTCTAACACTTGCTCATGTCGTAAGATATATATAGAATACAGTAAAACCTCGATAATGAGACCACCTTCATCACCCGTAAAATAGGTCGTAATAATGAGGTGATTCCATTTTCAAGTTGGTTTATAGGGAAGTTATTGAAAACCGGACTGAAAATAAATGGTCGTTATAACAAGGTGGCCATAATATTGAAATAGTCGCTATTTGAGGTTTAACTGTTCAAACGAAAGCGTTAGTTACTAAGTTGGATTATACAGTTATTGAGTTCCGATTCAGCAATATGTATTTTCATTTTCATAGAATATTAACAAAAATTAGCATTTCTGAAAAGCACTTAATCCTTGAAATAAATTTTTAAGGTTTTCATTATTACGATTTTCTGATGTTTATCTGAAAAAGAATTTCTTTTTATGTTATATGAAATGTTCAATCCGAGGATAAGATCATTATGTCTACAATGTTCCAACTTAGAGATTTGAATTGTAATTATACTCTTGTACATTACAAGTGATTATCTTATTGACGTATACAAAGTGAACAATTTCAACAATATGTTATATGAATTATTTTCCCTTCACACAATTTTTAGAGTATCAAAGATTTTTTCTGAACACAATTTCAAATAAGATCATAGATAAACAATGGCTAAATTAAGTATTGCCTTTACCTGGTATTTTGTGAATTATACTCCATTACGTAAATTTTACAAAAATTTGATGTATTTTGTCCATTATATCGTTTGATCCATAGATAAAACTCGTTCGAAATCAATAAGTGCACTTTAAAGACAAGTCGATTTTAAGTCCTGCAAATCATATTGTTTCAATATTTTGCTAAATCTCACCGTCATGAATAGATCTTCTCAAATGACACTTGAAAAATTTATCCGTTAATTCCAATGTAAATTTGGAAGACTCTGATTTTCAAATACGTGTTCTATTATTGATATTTGTATTACTATTGATCCGCAAATCCATTTATCACTCTGAACGTACCAATAATAAATGACAACAAAGTCGAATTACAGAATGGTCAAGTGAGAAAAATTGAACCTATGTCAGAAATATTGGTAGTTCCCAGGCGAACTCTTTCAGTGAAAGTTATGTGGAAGTACAATCATTTCGTTATCCGGAAATTATCGGAAATGTCCGAAGACTTCCGACTTAACGCTTTCATGAATATGATTGGATTTTATACTAGGTAAATTATAAAGAATGTTTGGCTTAAAGTGTACCCAGTTGAAATGTTTACATGCATATTGTATAATTGCAAGCTAAGCAGTTTTATCATCTTAAATTGATTTGTTCGTATATGCATGCGAGTGTTTTACTGGTAGGAAGCCTTAGAACACTCGATTATAGAGGCCCAGGCCCACATTACAAATTGACCGTTAAACACCGTCTAAAAATTTCTTAAAATACATTAAGATTAATCAGTCAATTTAATACTCAATTAAAAAACAACTAAACAATTTGATAGATAAGTAGGTTATACAAAAGCAATATTCACTACAGATTAAATTTAATACCCAATACATTATTTTTTTCAAATCAATTAATACCTTTATTGCACTTGACAAAGGCTAATACTATTAATACTTATTTGTGTAGTATTTCACATGACCTTATAACGCACTAGTCATAAACATTGGTACAAGATTATTATATAAGCTAACCATGATTATCCGACATCAATACATCACAAACAGAAGATTATCAACGTCAAGCCTGATGACAAAAAGGTGTCAGAAATGCCACATAGCGCTATTATTCAATGATTCTCTTTAGATAACGGTGATTCATGTACCATGCTTATCAACAAGTTACATTGTTCGGTAATTAAATGCAACATTACGCTGTTTTTGATAAGCTATAGTTTCTTTTGGTCTTCCCTTAGTATTGTGTAACGTTTGTTGATCAGCGTTTTTGATAAATATGAAGATTTTAACCCAAGTGAACTATAAATGTATCCGTTGACAAAGTTTTGTAAACAGCAGGTCTTTAAAAATACCATACATGTACCTAAATTTCTGCTTCATAAAGCAGTTTAACATTTTGAATATTAATTGACCGAATAACGTGTAAATACTTTGTTTTTAGTCAGACATTCAATGTTAATGCATGTAAATTCTTAATGCATTGCATTGAGACAATTTCAGTTTTAAGCCCACATATTTTCGGCCTGCTTTTCAGTATTTTCTCTTAATGTTAACTTAGTTTTATGACCGCCTCAATATACAAATCTGTTATCCGAAAAGTGGCCTTAGTATCAAAGTTTTATTATGCAATGCTTGTTTTTAAAAGTTATCGAGAGTTACCAAACAAACACGTTGATTAATTAGCACAGTAAAACCTCAATAATGAGACCACCTTCGGGACCCGAAAAATCGATCGTTATAATGAAGTCTCATTATCAAGTTGAATTGTAGGGGAGTTACCAAAAAACCTGTCCGAAAATAAGTAGTCGTTATAACAAGGAGGTCATAATGTGAGGTTTTACTGTATATGTATGTCATTCATATAAAAAATCTTGACTTACAGTATCATCTTGCCAAATAAGGAAATGCTTTTCATGTAAAAAGGGGATATTGACTTTAAAATCTAAACTTAGCTGAAATGAAATTTTGTCGTATTGAAGTTTTCTTACCGAAAATGTCTTGCAATTCTTTTTGTTTCGCCAGGCAAGCTTGTAAAGGTAAGAAAACTAAATATATAAAATGAAACCATACTTAAAAGTTGTTAAGATTCTCTTGAAAAAATCGTAGGAGCAATTCATCAAAGTAAGTATTTACATCATGAAAATCCCTTATTTAGAAATGAGTCATATACTTTTGGTGTTTGTTGCTTATTGACCCATTCCTTCTAATCTTATGATGGCTTTACCAATCAACTTGTCATCAAACGTGTCGGATTGACAGCTGTAGTATGTAATCACCCGATAACTGTCGTATATTTGTTGTTTTTGCAAACATTAAAGTGAGTCCTACATGCTTTCGTACGCGCGCATGTAACATCTATTACAGACTTGCCGATAAGTGCGAACATAAATCGTTTACAGGCCCTCAGTTTGGTGTATATCGCTTTTATTTATTTAGTGACAAGATTTAAAGTATACAGTCAGCAAAATATGCGATTTGGTATGTTTACTTTTGACAAATGCACAGTTATAAATGATTTATTTAAAAGTTTAGCGAAACTACAACGACTGGTCACTAAGCATTTAGTAAAAAGTTCGCGCTATAAATCAATGTTCTGCGTTTGGCTTGTGTTAGAATTCAACATTTGTATTACTGGAACACACATTCTGAGGTACAAAGTGCAAGTTACGACAAGTATACTACAAGGTTCGTTTAAGTATTTTATATTTGTTATTCGTGCGATACACTTTTGCTGTCAGCAGATTTTTTTTTTGCTTTCGTATTTGTTTGAATACGTTTTTTTTCAAACAGTTGTTTTATGGAATTTTATTTCCGAGTCAATGGTCGTCTTACAAATCCAGGTGTCTTTAATGATGCTTTAATACAAAGCTCAAAGTTCAACAAACACGGGCGTTATTGCTATAAAAGAGGTCTTTTAAGTTGGCAAAATTGAGTGAGTCTAAGCAAATGAAGAGAATCAGACAAATTTTTGAAATAAAAAGGATAATTAAACCTGTTCAAATTCAAATGCCTAAATATTTTGCCTCTTAAAACGTGGGTCTAAACTCTATACTCGAATTTGGTCATCGATGGTTGTTGAAGATGTTAAAGTAGACCAATACACTTATATATAGAGGTCGTTAACTTTCTACACAGGGCTACATCATTAATATATATCATTAATATATATCGGTAACAATTAAAATACTTGTAATGCACAAGAACTTATTGTAATTGCAACATAAGACTAAACTTGCTCGATTAAACTAACGGTCTGCCAAAAAATATTTTGCTACAATTGTATGAATGTCTTTACGACATTATTGTGAAGTATAATTACTATATAAACATTACACGTGGTACGGAGATATACCGTAATTTTGAAAATATTCGCTGAATATTTTAACAAAGGGCCATTCAAAGTTGAAAATTACTACAATCTGACAATTGAATAGGAATCAATTGTTGCCAAAAGTTAGAATTGACTTGATTGCTTGGTTGCTGCTTAACGCAAGAATGATAATTAGAAATAATTAGGATTTACAGAAGAAATAACGTTTATAGATTGCAGAATATATAAAACTTACATTAAACAATTCAGGTCTATAATTTGTTTTCGATTTTAATCAATTGAAATCGTTTATCCAGTTATGAAGTATTGTAATACATTCGTGAACGCATGTTTTTGCGTATTGTATTGAATAGTTAAAATGTTGCATAATACAGGAAACCATTTGATTGTAAAAGAACCACGTCAATCGATATCGTATTGGGTGATTTTTTTCACTGGGATTAAAGGAGTTTTTTAATAATTTTTCAATTATTTTCGGCGGCCGTTTCACCTAACCAGTTTTCCTGGACTGCATACTAACCAGTACTAACTTAACCTTCCACAAGGAGCCGGCAACTTCTCCACATATGGAGGAAAATGGACAATTTTGTCAAACTTTTCATAAAAAGGTTTGACCAGCCACGACCGGGATTTGAACACGGATCACAGGGTTACAAGTCTAGCGAATTAACCACAGGACCATAGTCGCGGCTGTATTCGATGAACCTAATGAAATGGTTTAGTCTTAAATAAACCGAAACATGAACTCATAAACTCTTATGTACACAAACTCCCTTATCAGGTGAATGTTGATTTTCATGTCTCGCAATTTTATAATACAGTAAAACTCCTGAAAACTAGCCTCCTTGAAAACCGGAATTCTCTAAAAATCAGATGATTTTTCTAGTCCCATGGTTTATCTTCTCTGAAAACCGGAATTCTCAGAAAATCGGACTTTTGGATCAGTCCGGAAGGGGTCCGGTTTTCTGAGGTTATACTGTATCTGTATACGTTGTATTAAACACTTTAAACATGCATGTTTTATGTTTTACACCATTTTTGTCGTTGCTCGCCGACTTGACTATCTGTATAGTCTAACGTATACCATGGAACAAAAATATCCCAGTTTAACCGAACTACCAAAATGACAACAGAGAAACAGATGGCATATAGACAGTTACAAAACAATTTTCCCATCTTTCCGCTGACCTTATTTTTGCTGCCGATCCTATGACTTTTCGTCAAATTATAGTTTTGCAAAATAAAAATAATGTCAGTCATATTCTAGAATAAAAAAATAAAATAAATCCCTATCTACCGACCCTATTTTTTCAGAGCCGGTAGCGGAAACAAGCTATTTTAGGCCTAATGTCGATACTCGCTGCATCTCACCCCAACATTATAACAAACTAGCTCGCTCAATGTGACTCAGATAAGGGTATTTGATTTTATCACGATGTCAAATTCAAAATGACATCATTAAAGAAGTTTATGTATTTGAATCAGTAAATTCTGTCTGAAAGCTCGAAATAAATTGTTATACATGTTTTGTACTTTTAGTTTGACCAGTTGAGACTACTTAATAACACTAGGAGTATAAGTAATTAAATTGTAAACTCTAACTTATAACTTGTTTTCCCTATTTCATACCAGAGACGATTATCTGTGCCATATACTGGGTATTTATGTATACTTTTTAATTATTGAAAATTATTTTTGGACCTGAAAATATTTTACAAAAGCAAGTATAACTTTATGGCTTTGATAATCGGTAGAAGACCATTTAACCGATTTAAAAGTCTACTCTAGTTTAGACATACATTGAATTTATATGAATAAAATATCTTTATCACCCTGTATATTTACTGTCCAAAAGGATGTCAATTTATTTAAACTGCCTTATAATTTCTAATCGTGCAGATAGAGATTATTAATGTGTTACCTACAATGGTGATAAAAGGAATTAATGGTTGTATGGGTAAACTACTGGCTATCAGATAGAGCTGGTATGTTACGTGACGTCTTGAAGTTTACTTTCAGCCACTGGTCATGTTCTTGGAGCAAGAACAGCGTATATGAATGGCAGCAATAATGATAAAATCTTCCGGGTTTTAGACTAGGGCTCTGAGATAGAGTCATAGCTGTTAGGGATAATGTATGGGTTGACTTTAAAGCCAATTTGACTTAGATTTGACTATGCAACACGAACAAACACACAGATACATGTCCTGACTTGTCAAAGATGTATCAGACTCGGAACATCGGTGGAACTGATAACTAAATCTTCATCATATCAAATGTTAGGGTGGCAGGGCAGAAGTCGTGACGAGTAAAAGCGTTATTGACAGTCAGACATTTGTATAAAGACAATCTTTTGGGAAATGTAAAGAGGACTTTATCAGGGCTGGTCTTTGTTTCGAGGTAACAATATACCATCCATATTGGTAGTAGAAATTGAACTACCCATTGTTGCCGTTCACATATGGTCTTTGAAACAGTTTTGCCAGCATATCGAAAAATACCGATATTATTATCAAAACAAACATATCGTACCGCCAGAGTTACTGTTGCTTGTACTTCTGCGATATCTATAGTAAAGTCGTTATTTTCGGAACGGAATGTCGGTCGGACAGTTCGTTTATGTAGAGTTTGTAGAATTATGCGATAAACATCAATTCATTGAGTTGGGACATTTTCTACGATTATTGTATCAAGTAACTAGCAAATGTGACTTTCTGTTTCAATATCGATCATATTTTAACCGGAAATGACAACAATTTCCGGTTTGACTGACTGAAATTAACCATTGAAAGTCGCAATTAGCAGTTTGGAATGTTTTTATCGCTGCAGAATTGTAGTGAAATAGCCGCTGACGTAATTACTTTATGCATTTCAATTTAATAACAATGTAAAACAATACTTTTTGATTACTTTCATAACCCTATAAATTCTGGAAATGAAAAGAAATTATTTGAAACACGAATACCGGCTAACGTATTTAAAATATCCCAGGTTGAACAAATGTCATATTCCAGGCAATTTTTCAAAATATTTTTTTCGGATTAGAGAGAATCTACTGTTCTAAATAGTTCTGTTTGTTGAACGTGCGCTATCAAATTACCTCAAGATTAAATTTTAAAACCATGCTTTAATCTTATTAATACCCGTTCTTATCGGTCAATAATTGTTTATAAGAAACGTTTTACGTTTTGTTAATTATAGCCACAAACACCAAGGGTCGCTATACTTAAATGTAATTACAGAATTTAAATAATACAATCTGATTTCATATTTCAAAAAATAGCGATATGATCTTCAGGCTTTAAAACGACTACAAAAAAGTAAAAATAAAATTAAAGCGATCACATCATGGATTTTAATCCTGTGCAATAATTTTATTAATTTGAGTTTAATTTATATTGGACCATTTTATAGACAAACCACTGAACAATGTTCACCATAGAGAGAGAAGAAAATTTCATTCTTCATAAATGACGAATAATCAGAGAAGAGTGTAATGTTTAGTGTATTTTGCCAATTAGACGATGTTTATTACATGGTGATTAGTGACTATTTTATGCAGACGACAGCTATCGACCCTTGTTTGACTGTATTAATAAAGCAATCAGGTGGACGAAGGTTTTGTATTTTGCGTACCAAGTTGATAATGGTACAAGCAGTCGGTAAAGTGATCTTAATAGTACTAACACCTCATTTGTGATTCATTGTTCGCAATATGGAAGTTCATTTGTTTAATCAAAGCATATCAAAGATTTAATACTATGTGAAGTATTGACTGGGGCTCTACGTGAATGAGTGCTTATGGTCTCTGGCTTGTAATCGCTAGTCCCTAATCGCTGAATCACACCAGGTTTCACATGTGAGGAAGCTGTCCAGCTAGCTCACGGAAGGTCTGTGGTTCTACCCAGGTATTAGCCTGAGGTCTTCCTCCTCTGATAAAGAGCTGGAAAATCGCCTAATTACCCTGGCTGTTGGTGCAACGTTAACCGGCAGTGGTATATCGACTGCATCACCTCTTTGACCATCAGATATCGAAAATATCACATTGTAACCATACATTATACTAAAACTTAAAAATCAAAAACTTGGATTTAACGGTACTATGTTTTCACATCCACTCAACATTAACACAAATAATATTTTTGACGACCTCAAAACTTTTGTTGTCAATGTTATGATTTTCTGGGGCTATTTTGGTGTTCTGTTCGAACTTTCTTCGATAGAACATTGTTCTACAATATAACCTGAAATTGCGATCACCTCAATATTACGACCACCTTGTTATAACGACCACCTATGTTCGGACCTGTTTTCAATAACTCCCCTATAATTCAACCTGATAATGAGACCACCTCGTTATTACGGCCGATTTTTGGGGGGCTTTGAGGGTAGTCTCATTATTGAGGCTTTACTGAAATAATTATCATACAATTCTTTAATAGGGAGTAAAGAGTAGTTAACACTACTAAGCAAATCAGTGTTTTTCGTCCATCATTCATTCATGTTCAGTGATTTCACATTTAACGAGTGACGCACCCACTTTAAACTACTCGTTACATACTTGCATATCAAAGTTTCCTTTCAACCAACTCGAGTTAATTGTTCGTATAACATTGAATTGCATTATTTAGAATATGACGATTTTGTATGAAAGCGAATTAATCAATGTCTAGTCTCTACAATGCATAATAACGCGTATAAAATATTTACAAATCAACCGTTGATCCTTGTCTTTGTAATTCACAAATAATAGACTTGATTAATAAATATTCCTCTTCTGAATAGTACGATTTTTTCGTTATCACGTAGGAATCAAAATTTTCTCTTTATACAAAAATACCAAAGAAGTATTTTTGTTGTCTAGATTCGGGCTTTCAATTTTAGATCAAGATAATTCGTATGCATAAAAACTTTATGGTAAAGTTTATGCGAATCTGAAGTAGAGTGATTTGGAAGAAATTAATTTTAATTTGCTGTCAATCGGTTATTGAGACTTGAGTCATCGGTAAAGAAACGTACAAGAAATTCGGTACGCTGTGCGCTTGTATTCTTTGGTTAAATCCGTTTGAATAAACTGTTAACGAGGATCGGAAAAAAAGTTTAAGCTATTAAAAGTATAAACCATTAAGTTAGTAAAGATTTTAGATAATGTTAATTCAGCATGGATTAATTTAATTTCGATATAATAAGTATTTACGATACGGGGTATGACAAATCGTCTATTTGCTTTATGATTAAACAAGAAAAACAGAAATTAAGCATTTTAGTAATCATCTTATTAATTTTGACATAAACTTGATTATTGGGACAATAAGGGACACGCCTGTGTATACATTCTAACCTGTGAACAAAGACCATCCTTGGGAAAGACAAAATGTGGCCTTTATTTACAGGTAGCCTTTATTCGGAGGTGAGTTCATTCTAAATAATCAGTGACGGTTTCTCAAAGGACGGCCTTTATTCACAGGGTGGTATTTATTCGGAGGTGGCCGTAAACTCATTTGCCTGTACATGATATTCTAGTCAGTATATTTCGTTCTGCATTTAACTTAGATAAGAAAACAAATCTTTATTCTGCAGAGTGTATTTATGAATTTATGCGTTATATATTCAACTCTCATAATTATTACTTCATTTATACCTTAATCGATTCAAATTTGACACTTAAATGTACATGTAGTTTTATGCCAAGCATTCAATTTAATCCACTTTTGCGTACTCATTTTCCAAAACCGGTAATAAAAGAATAATTTATTGGACAACAGTCTCAGTCGCGATTTTTAGGACCCTGGTCCAAATTACGAATCAAATTGTACTTGCACTACAAATAATGTATTTTTATTTGTCAAGAAATTTACAATCTTGTGTATTATCAACATAAAACAAAGTTTTCAACATATCTAGAACGCATACGAGTAAAATACGAATAAGTCTAAAATGTGGTTATTTAGTGCTATTTTGTTCACCATCATATTTAATGGACATGGAGTCTGCCGTATCATTGAGTGATACAAACATGTATGTCTTCATGTGTCCGTAAACATAGCGCATAAAAAACATTGCAACATGGAACTAGACCGAATATAAGCTAATGTTATTTACATTGTAAATATGAAATAAATTAATTAAACGAAGTACTTGTATTTTTATAATCACCCCTAAAATTTGAGTATGAAATATTATGAAACGGGCACGAATATAGAATAATGTTATTTACGATGTAAATGTGAAATAAATAATTGAAGAAATATTACGAAGTTCATGTATTTTTATGATCGCACCCACAACTTTGAGCAAAGAAAACTTAAAACGTAACATTTCTTATCGACGATGTTTTACAAGACTCATTCCACACTTATTTACAGCGTCTACTTGAAACTAGCGACGAATTAGATATAAAACGTCAATATTTAGCGTAAATTTATAAAAAAAAATCAAATTTATTACAAGGAACTATTTGATGAGTGATTTTCACACCTGTTTATGTCTACATAGAAACGTACCGAGCCCGGATTATGATTGATCATCATGACATTCCATTTATCACCTGTACTGGTATGATTTTATTTTCAGGGACGACTAGATAACATCTATAACACGCCAAGTAGCTAGAACTAATCACCATATAAATATAAATTAATATATCATAGCATAAAATATCCGCAAATATTACGCAGCGACACGAAACTCAACAATCCAACCCCATGGAATGAAACCTAACGTAAGGTAACGTAACAAAACATTCATAGGCCTGTGTTGTTGTTTCAATCATTGTACACTGGTACCTAACTATTAACAGATTTTTAAAACGTATCCCTCTTGTAGGCCCTTTATAAAAAACAATACAGACTGCAGGATACAAACAACACGTGACCAGGTTAAGTGTTAAGTAGAACAGTATTAAATACATGTATTTTGGCGATACTGACTGGTCACATCGGTCGTACATGATCAAAACAAGAACATAATTTAAAACTAAAGAATGTATTAAAATCACTATTACAAGTGTGACATATCAATATTCTTTGTGATCCTAGGTGTCGTTTTCATGGACACCCCAGTATTTTATCTTAGCCTGATAGCACTTAACACACTAAACGTCACGCCACCTGTTTGTCTATATACAGAAAATGTTATCATATTGTCATTGTTCCGTAGTCTTTTTGAAGGATGTTTAAAAGGAAATGCTTAGTTTAGCCCCTCGCATTGTTGTTTGCCGTCATGTTATGTACAAGGCGCCAGTCCCCTCCCCCCCGCCCTGTTGGCTGTATCCTTTAATAGCAGTCCTACTGAATAATATTGTCAATCTTGATTATTAATCTTTAGTCTAATGTGTTATTTGCTTTAATACCAGCTAAATCCTTTCTTGTTTAGTTGATTTTCAGTAAGAATTAATATATGTTATATATGTACGGAACGAAATGTGCCAATTGGTCTTTAAAGAAGTGTCAACATTAACATGTAAATGTATAAATAAATTTCACGGTGCAATAAACTATAATACCTAATCTCCCACATTCTCGGCCTACAAGCACCGCCGATTTCTTAAAGATGTAAATATATAGAGAAAACATCCCCTTCATTCAATAGCATCAACAAGTTAGAGCGTCATGCATGCTGTTATCGCTTTGGGGGAATTTTAAATGAATTTTAAATGTGCGCACCAAACATAAATGCGACTCCGTTCATTTATGAAAAGGCATGTTTGCATTGAAATCCATGTTCCAAACATGCCTTCTTTTGAATTCACTAAAGTGATCAGTCTCAAGTTTTCAGTGATTGGATTTTGACATCAATAGGGTGTATAGTATACATATTATCTATATATAAATGACTCGATTGATTACTGTTTTCTTATGTAAATTGACGCATGTTAACTTAGCATGAACCCATTGCTTGATTGTAATACAAACGTTCTCGGGGCCAATATTGCTTGTTGATCAAAATGAATCACTTTTAGCAGCAGGAACATTATTTGTACAAACCCATTACCCATTAAGGTAATGCACGTTTATAAATGCGTTGATGCATGGCATGCTTCCTAATACCGAGGATCAGGCAAGATCTTATTTCCATTGTAATAGCCAGTCCGTATGCAATATGTATCATTACAATATGCTGAATATCACTTTCAGTTACAGGTGAATATTTCTCTGTGGAATCGCTTGCAAAACGGGATATTCGATAATTAGAAACTTTAGGAATAGAAGAAGAAAAATACATATTTGTAACATAGGTTCTCAAGGCAGAAAAGAAACGTGTAATATATTTACATGTGACATTAATTACATGTGGCCTTTAAGTCAAAAGTTTATGTTGTCTTTTATATTGATAAATGTGTGCTAACAGAGTGATTTGTATAATCAATGCATAGAGGCCAATCCGAAAACAATAAACTACACAATTTGTAATAAAGAGAATATCTTACAATATCATTAACAACCGAATTTAAAACATTGGAATTTGATCACAAATAAGCATTTAAATTGTAAGTCTGGCTTTAAACAATAGATATCAAACACTTACAAATGGATACGAGTGTTAACCTCAACGATTGAATACCTTAAATTGTAACTTGAGATGATAGGAAGAAAGTGAGACATGGCTTTAATTGTTGTTCATGAACCTTAAAACGAACATAAAGTCAAGGATATTCTAGTAGAGTACTATAGTATTAGTAAGTCTGATATATATACTATTGATAGCCTTGTTTAGTATTGTGGTATTGTGTTATTGCCATTTAACTCTATACATTGAAAGAGTTTTATTGCTAAAGTACAGTTTCAACATTTGTTGGTTGGTTTCCTAATTGCAGTGTCATTCACCGGCCAAATCACACAAAACGCTTATGAGAATTGAAAACAATCGAATGATAGTAACGAAGGTTCTGAAACCGAAATAAGAACAAGTTCTCATTCTCAAAGCTCTATTCACAAGATGTCCAGTGTTAAGTGTGAAGGACTTACATATTTCAAGTTTGCTATTATAATTACATATATATTACATTACTAGATATTCTCACTACTATGTTATTGTCATTTCCCAACAGTTCTAGTGCGAGCAGTAGGTCTGAGAGAAATTGCCGAGTCTGAATGTGTGTAAATGTTACACTTTTCACTCTGAACAAATACTCACCCTCACTCGCCCTCACTCAAATGTGTTACATACGCTTGAACCTGACGGACAGTGATCCACAAAAATATTTAGCTTCCATTAAAAAATGATCAATTTTGACGACTCTCGATCCTGAGATCAAATAAGTAAATTTTTATCGCTTATAGTCAATTTATGAGATTCGAGTAATAATAATTATTTTTTAAAGTCGAAGACGTATTTTGATACCTTTTTCCCTGGTGCCAAATTTCTTCTATTAAAAATGGAGACTCTTCAAAGTCTGTAGCGATATCAGCCGTGATCGACGACGATTCGATGGTTTGTAGATAGATTAACATTTTCAATTCCTGCATTAATTATTTCAGTGTAATTGTCAATAATTTCGACGGTAATTGTGAGAAAATAAGAACGAAAGTATGATAGCGACTGACTAGAAATGGTTCCACTTTAACAACAACGTATGTACAGCATAATTATCTTTACTTGTTGACTAATAAGTGAAATTAATCCATCGATTTAACACTATATGAAAGGACCGGACCCATGATCTCTAAAGGAAATACTCGTTTAATCGCCAGTTTGAAGAATTCATAATCTGGATAAGATTCACAGCCTCATAGAGACCCCATGAGAAGTAAAAGTGTATGTCTATTTCTCTAATTAAATTTATAGGTCAGGAAATACACGTTTTTAAAGGTATTTTTAACATGATAAATTGTTGGTGTATTTGGAGAAATGTAAATAAAATTAAATATGTTTAAATTTATTAAAACAGTATGTCAGTTATGTACAGGCGGGCAGTTACATAACCAGATAGCTGGACTCCTTACCAGTACCAAAATTGTAATTAGACATTGTATTAACTTCTACGCATGAAACGCTCGAATCAGTGACTGTGGACAAATGGCCAAATACACATACTGAGCATGAAGATTTGAGAAGCAAAATCAGCATTATTTCAATTTAATAGTCAAATTGAAATTGGCTTTTTTTAATGAACTCACAATTGAGACAACAAGTACTAATGTAATAAAACAGAAACGAAACGAACTATTGCCGTAAGTATTGATGCCGTTCCATATGTCTGATAACGTCATAAAACAAATAAATCAAACAGCCAATGATTTTTTCGAATAACTCGTTTGAAAAACACAAATATTGACAAATCAATATCGGAATAATACATTTTCTAGTCAGTATTTCCTAATGTTATCGAAACCATCAGAACATCCACAAATGCAAATCTTTAGACAAATTACTTCTATTCAAACTATTATTGACTGGCGTTCTGCGTAAACTTCCGTTGACAGAAAAGCAAAACTTCGTTTGTTTATACATTTTATGTATTGATTTACCGATTAGTAGAAAATTAAATGTTTCTAGCAATGGAATGTTATATTTTTTAATTGAATGAGCATATAGCTGAAATTAAAGTGATTACCCGTCTCAAACTTCGTCATCTCAAAATTCCACTAAGCGATTTCATAGCTGAACATTTCTGACGGTTATTAGAGTGCTCATACGTAGAATGCAAGCAAATATTGATATACAATGTACACAAATATAATGGTAATTGGTTTATTAGTATTGATCTCTACGAATACATTCACGCACTTCTTTGAGTTTCCAATTCATTGAAATAAATAATTAATCAGTATATCTAAAGATGATTTATTTAATTGTTCTATCCTGTGTACAATAACTGAGGTACAATCTACAGTCTGTCAGATCATTAAGAGATAAATCAATTAAACTCGTCGAGAATCTGATAAAACTGGTACTTAAACATTCACTGAATGATTTGGACATTATGTTTAGGATGCCTGTTTGTGTTAATCACCTTTCATCAGCATTATTTCAATTGCTTTCACAGCAATCGGCTGACTTGACTTGACTTGACTTGACTTGATGCTTATTATATTAGAATGCTCTACGGTAGAATTAAAGTTAAGTGTGCATTATGCAACAGACATTAATTTAGAATACTTGTACTCATATGCAAGCATAGTATACTGATTGTATTAAACCATCATATATTATGTAGTTAATGTACAGTGACTACAATAAAGATAAATACAAATTAACAATTTAAAAATTGTGTTATATTAATTTTAGCCTTTTGATTTAATGGTTACTGAGCAGAACGCGGAAAATATCATAGCAGAAGAAAATATTTCCGGGATTAACTGAGCAGAGCAGAGCAAAACAGATTACAATAGAACATAACAGAGCAGAGCATGGTGGAATACGACGGAACATGATATAAAAATGAAAGTCAGTGCTCAATCGAGAAGAGCAGACTAGAGCAGAGCACATTAAACCTACATGGAAAGAATTGAACAGAACAGAGCGAACCAAACCCGAAATTAACCTAATTATGATTTAAGCATATTATACAAATGTCTTCCTATATTGCTTATCAGAAAGCAATGTCAGATGCTAACGTACAATATCTGAAAATATTTATCATATTAATTATCTATCGCGGTTATTGAAGTATCAACACTTGCTTTGTTTCCAAAATGGTACCTATGAGACATATATTTACAATCATAGTACTATATTATGCTTCTATTGACTTTGTTGCATAAATTCATGTACCTTATTTGTCAAGTTTTTAGAATTTATCAAAGTTTTTTTTACACCGACGCAGCTAAATTATTCTATTGAATAAAATATTTAAAATATTTCTGTTTTATATTGTGCCATTTAATAGCAAAATCGTACCAGTTCTGTGTCATTAAAAAGCTTATTCAATTAAACATAGTCTAATATCATATGATTAACTTTTATTCCTTTATGTGATAATATTAATTATAATATTTACTTCAATAAGTGTATTTGCGTACAACCCTCGGGAGATCACCCTCTTTTCTTCTTTTATCATAAATTTATGTATGTTCAAAATGTGTTTTTAAAAGCGATATATCCGTCTAGTCTACAAGAATTAATAATAAAATTGACAATGGAAATGCAAATAAATATAAAACTTCACAAACGGTCTTTTGTGGTTTATGTATTGTGTTTATATAACGGACTTTATAATAATTGAAAACTATTGCCAATAAAATCTAAATCACTTACCTACATTGTCTGCGATCAATAGCTTATTCAATTCCTATTAATTTTGTGTGAAACATTTCCTTCGGTTGAATAATTTGATTTTCTCTATTCTTGTCATAAAAGTATTAATATAAAATCCATTCTGTGTATGTGGAGACAGCGAGAAATATTAAATCACTCTCTACGACTTGTGTGTGGTGTATATATACATGAAAACATTTGTTTTAGCGGTCCAATACCAGTTGCTAATCTTTATGTACACTTTATGAGTTTAACGTTTGGCTTTACTTATGAAAACTGTCGTTATTATACACCTATCTAAGTCTGTCGAAAGATTGAGCTGTAAACGATATGTTCGGATCTAGTATGTCAATACGCTATACAAAACTTTATAGAAATGCATTGAAAGGCTAATTGGATACGTTTCAACTATGTTGATACCGAATAAATACTGAATATGCCTAGTTTCACCCTTTAATAAAACTATCTGACTGATTTGATATGTAAATTTTCTATTTATCCCTACTGGTGATTTTTTAAACAAAAAATTAATATCGTATATTTGTAGTTTCGCTTAGTATTGAAGACACTCTAATTGGTATAGTGTAAGTTCTTTATGAATGTAAAACAGATTTGACTCTTAAATATTTGCCTCAACAAATTTAAATATTTGCCTCAACAAATGTTCCAATGGAAAAAAATAAACGCACAGATATTTAAACACACGTACAATGTAATCTGAAACACTTAGTATAAATTGTCAAAGCTGAGGTCAATATTTACACAAAACGTATGATAATTATAAGTTAACAATCTATGGAAACTTGTAAACCAGTGTTAGGGCTTGCTTCATATTTTGACTGATTAGTCTTAAACAGAAAGCTGTGGAATATCCTCCTACACCCTACTATTAAAAGATACTCATACACAAAAAGTATTTGCGTGAATTCTTCAGACAAATAGTTCTTGCCGGCAAAACACTGTTTTGAAATTGACATATTCTTAAAAATATACGTTTAAAGTCCAAATGTTGATGAAGAAGTTCGTGTTTTCTGCTAAATATACTCTACCCAGTGTTCCAAAATTTATTTACAACATAAATATAGTCTGTCAGTTTGAGAAATTTAACTTAATTTCGGACCTGTAGAATTGTATTATACTGATAGGGAAATGGAAGGTATATAGGGAATTTTCAATTACAATGTCAGCACCAAAACTTAACGACACAATATTTGTATATCTTCCATATTGTAACTGTACCCTTGTATATCTTCCATATTGTCACTGTACCCTAAACGTATGACAAAATAAATAAATGCTGCTGGATTACAGACTTAAGATATTAGCTTAAGATAATAGATTAATGCTTATAAAATTTGACTATGATTGCTTGTTCAATGTGGTGCTAGAAATGAGCAGAACTTTATGAGACTGCGCAAAGTAATCAAGACGAATACAGTCAATCCTGTGAACAAATGCCACCCTTGGGAAAGACAAAATGTGGTCTTTATTCACAAGGTGGTCTTTATTCGGAGGTGGCCGCAATCAGAGGTTAGACTGTTATTATCAATGCAGTGAATGCGTATTTGAGTTGCCCGTATAACGGATATGATCACTTATTTATGTAAAATAAATCTCTCATTCTGATTCTGTGACACGTCATACTCATGAATTGGTACCCTCAATTAAAAATTGAATGTACGTTTTTCCACCAAATACAAACCTTTTTTCTAGCGCATTAAAGCCAGCAATTCTTTACAAAATCAGATTTTGTCGAATGTGTTGTTTGTATAGTATTTAAGACGTATGGTAACAAACAACTGAACCCGTGGGTTTTTCTCGCCGTTTCGTCGTTCTATTTGAAAACAAAAAAGCAAATACAAAGTCGATCGAATAATGGTTAAAATACGACTCATTGTTGCATCACCCAACACATGGAAGTATTAATGATGGATAAAAACGCGAAAATAATTGTGCGCATAAACCTACGTACTGCTCGTTTATCAACCATTGCCTGATTGGTTAATGAAAAAATCTTTACCAACTAATGCTAAATTCATGACAATATACCACATTAAATGTGTTAATACAGTGAACACTTATTCTACAAACAGTGTAAAATAGCGATTAACTTTTACTAACAGTGCAAAGTGGCGACAAAGGTTGTTTCATATAGATACGGGTGAAACGGCATTTTGCCTATTACCACCAAGCGTCTATCTACACAGATATTCAAAATGGTGGTTCTGGTGCTAGACAATGGTGCCGGCAGTGCGAAAATTGGTTATTCTATTGACCAGGAACCTAGGTAGGATGATGAAATCTCTCAAATGTGTCCCATATATTACATGGCGTCATTACAATTAGTTTTGTTTGATTTATACCGTGGACATATTCGTAAATTAATTGTTTCTACAGCGCGCAACTTGTTTCGTACCTAATATTATTCGAACTTAATGTATAAACCTCGTGTAAACAATCACGAATACATTTTCAACTAATATCAATGGATAATTTCTTATTCATCCATGCCATTGTGTCCTTAACTTAACCAAAAGTCATTCACTTTTCTGGTATGCCGTGTTTCATTCATATTGGCAAGAACTGAATGATTCAGTATTTATAGAATATAGCTTAATCATACATAATTGGTTTCTGTGATTTTTGTACCAGTACTTGTATTATCTTTTAATCTTAACTCATCAAACAACACAAATCTTTGCAAAAAATCTTCATGCCACTACTGTGCATGTAAGAGAAACATAAAGGTAAGTCACGCACCATATTTCGATTGAAGGAAGTGACAACATCCTGGATAGCCTTACTTATTTGGCTTTCCGGTTGGCCAATTTCATAAATGAATTCAGAAGGGCCATCCTCTCAACCTTACAGAGAACTGCATATTTATGTACAGAAACACAAATTACGTAAAAATGCATCAGTAACTGGTATAGCTTACTCGAATCGATAGGAAAAACAATAATCCTTAACAATGAGCCATTAATTCTCAGTATTTAACACCAGTATTCAAACATTTAACTTAAAATTCTTCATAGCGTGTCAAGTTCAAGCAGCCATGCCATACCATATATTTTACCATATCGTGATGTTTCCGTACTTCCACTCTGTACAATTGCTGCGTTAGATGCACGCACCACATACAAAATTTAAATCAGTTGTGTAAGTACTATTTCCGCAATGTACCTGTAATGGGTTAAATACAGTGGATAAGAAGTCTTTACCATGACACTGGTAGATATCTACCTCGACACCGGCAGTTGTCCGCCATTACACCGGTTTCGTTTTCCATAGAGAAATAGTGGAGGGAAACAAATAATTTCTGCTTGTATGAGTTTCGAAGCATGTTTCCTACCGAATAGTTCAAATTGTTCACAGATATTGTAGTTATCGTGCCCAAAGGATTTTAATTGGGAATTTTCCGCACACAAATATGCTGTTCTATATTAGACTGTGAGGATAGGGGCTAAATCAAAAAATGTCTCCCCATCACAAACAGTCTAATTAGTTGGACTACATCCCATATAGATCATATATTGGTTGCAAATCAGTATGGGTCCCAACATTCCTTCTGAAATGTGTGTGCTTTTCAGCAAGATTTGCAATGCTGATTTGCGATGTATTTTAGTATCCATTTGTGTTTTGCCTTGAAATCTGTAAAGTTTATGGGCTTACTTACTAGCTCCATAATGAATTGAAAATACCAAAGAAACATGAAATATAGGATTATAGTCTGATATTGTCTAAGGCCAGTTTTTCTATGATAATCCTGCTGAGTATAACCAGATGTAAAAGTCTTGGTTTGGAATATTATTATGATTGTGCTGAAAGAAGATTCAGCTATTTTAAATTGATATCTGTATTTATTAATTATTGCTTCCAAACAGCCAAATAATTGATAACACAGGTGATTTTATATTTTCATCCAATCACTGTTTAGGCAGATTTGTGATTTATATGAATGCTGTTTTATAAAGTATGTATGCAATTTGATTTTTTCAACTGTGTTTCAGAATAATACCCAATTGTGTTTCAAAAGCTAAAAATGTAAGGACAAGAATATTTGTTGGAGACCAGATTGATGATTGTAAGGATCTTTCTGGATTATATTACCTGCTTCCTTTCCAGAAGGTATGTTTTGCAAATAATTCAAGGATAGTTGTGATTAAATGAGAAGTTTAAGATTGAAAAAAAAATATAAATCAAGTTTATTAATGATTTGATAAAGAAATGCTGGGGTACAAATTCTAGTTGATTCATTTTACTTGTTCTGGAAGTGATAAGAAAGCTTAGCCTTAGTGATTTAGTATGCATGGCAAGTTATTGCACTTTTTCAGTTGAAATGAAATAAACCTCTTACAAATATAAAAAACAAGTTCATTAAATACTTATAACTAGCTATGTAAGCTTTAGATGATTATTTTCCATTTAAGCTTATATGATTGTGTTCTATTTAGTTATTTAATTGTTAGTTCAGATGGTTGGGTAATCAGTCTATGTAAAGTACATTAAGTTTTTTTATTCTGTAGCTTTTGTTAGATATATTATTATAATAAATTAATTTTATTTGTATCTTATTGTTGTTATATGAAGTATTTCATTGATTTCATGTCCCTATCAAGGGTTATATGGTAAACTGGGAAGTTGAAAAACAAGTATGGGACTATATGTTTGGTAAAGAGAAAATGAAGGTAAGTTGGCTGTAGTTACACTAACTTGAAGCATGGTAATTATTTGTCATGGAAACATAAATGATGCATGCATTAATTATTGGATGCATACAGCAAATACAATTGTTATGTTATCATTATAAACCTTAAC
This sequence comes from Lutraria rhynchaena, assembly GCA_008271625.1. Lineage (NCBI taxonomy): Eukaryota > Metazoa > Mollusca > Bivalvia > Venerida > Mactridae > Lutraria > Lutraria rhynchaena. The sequence goes on along the minus strand of VIBL01000121.1, from coordinate 1,081,421 downwards.
TAATTTCAATCGTATTTTGTTACCAATACTTTTTGCCGATATTTTAAGGCATTTTACATATTGCTTTGATATTGGTTGATTTCAGTATGAATATTTACTGCTATGCATTACAATGTATAGGGATATTTTGATTCCAGTACTGGTGTCTGTTTTCTCTTGAATTTAAAATGCATTATGTGTATCTTTTATAATATTTTCCAGGTTGACTTCAGTGAAACAAGTATTATATTGACAGAGCCATATTTCAATTTTTTATCAATTCAAGAGGGAATGAATGAAATATTGTTTGAAGAATATGGATTTAAATCAGCTTTAAGAACTAACGGTGAGAGTTCAACTTATTTGGTGGCAGGAAAATATGTGTTAACACATATAGGCCTCATCACATTTGCCAATTACTCTCATTAGAATATGAATTTTTGACACTTTATTTTTTGATCTGATAGATTTATGACGTTGCAAATTTTGAAACTGTAATTCAGTATTTCAAGATTCTTGTTATTTTCATATTTTTTGCAACAGTAGCACTTTTCCTGTCTTTTATTCTTTATTTCTCATTTTGTAGTGTTTCGCTTAATGATACAAGTGATAATAGTTATAAAAAAATGTATAATAAGCTTTGAAAATATCATGTGCATAGTAAAACAAAAATATTGTAGCCTCTTGTCAGCATATCTTTTCCATTTTTTTGCATTGGTTATTTAGTCACATTTTCAGTCATAACCTGTATGTCTAAATGAATACTTTTTATTAAAGTCTCATTTTTTGTGCAATATTTTCCAGCTTCATATCTCAGTCAGTACAAGTTAAGTTGTGATAAACCAGGGGCTAAATTGTGTTCAGTTGTTCTTGACACTGGATATTCATTCTCTCATATTATTCCATATTGTAAAGGGAAGAAATTAAAGGACTCCATCATGAGGTAATTAGTGTATTTCAAACTTTGTCAAAAGTGCTGATCTGTCCGGTACTATCTATTCTTTATTGTTTAAATAGATGTTAACAGCATTTTAAGGACAATGCTTTTATTGAGTGATGAACTGGGAGTAAACATGAACATGGATGTAATACTTTCTTTAAATTTACTAAAAAAACGTTATGCCTCCACACTATCTCTTAAGCTGTCCAGTCTTGCTAATATTACCTTATCTGGTAGAAAATTAGATATGCAGTACCAGGAAAAAAGATCAATTTTCAATCAGACCAACATTGACGTATAATTTTCTTAAATTCTTGAAATCAGTAGCTTATTACACATTTGTCCTATTTCTGTTTGTCAGTAAGGATTATATTCATGAATCATCAAAGCTGAAATCTTTGCATTGTAGAGTTAATATTGGGGGCAAAGTACTGACAAATCATCTAAAGGAAATAATATCCTACAGGTAAGTGTCTACCTCTGTTAGATACATTTAAGCACACATCAAACTTCTGTAGGAACAAAACATGCCAATACATGTTTATATTGAGATACATCAGTCATGTACTATGCCTACTTGCTAGATTCAATCCTTACATTTTTCTCTTCAACTTAACTTGCATTTATTGTTTTGTTCCCGCTCACTTTCATCAGATCAAAATCATGATTAAATTGATGATGAAATTTTGAAAGATTTGCAAGGAATGTGTTTTTTCAAATGAACCACGAAAACAAAATGTATTTTGATCATGTGAAGTGCGATTTTGTCTTCTTTGTTTAAGGAATGAGAATACTTGTAATTTTAGTAATTGTCACTGTGGCTGCACTGACACCATACGCAATAGTAAATAGAAGCAGTGAAATAGCTTTAAACATTTACAAAATGATAATTTCTATCTGCAACATGGCAAAAGTGTAAGATCCAGCAGTATATAATTAGAAAACTAGACATGAAATGTAAGTATCAGTATGAAGCTTATCTGGCAGGAACATAATGCTCTTAAGTTAATGAGTGTCAGTCTAATGTTGCCTCTATTCAATAGTTATTATACTATGTGGTGTGTTCTTTCTTTCTCAGACAACTAATGGTTATGGATGAGACTTACGTTATTAATCAGTTAAAAGAAGATGTTTGTTATGTTTCCTCACAGTTTAACAAAGACATGCAAACTTCAAGGTATTTACTTTTGAGAACTGTCACATTGCTTGGTGAATTTTATAACATGCTACATTTCTGTCATGCTGTTGCTTCCTTGCAAGTTACAGTATATATTAAACACTAATTTGGCAGAATTAGCTTCTTTTTCTTTTCACAGGGGTTTAACATTGCACCAACAGCCAGATTCATTTTGTAACTTTTTCAGCTTAAACAGTGGAGGAAGACCCCAGTTGTACACCTGCTTTCTGTAAGCTGGCTAAACAGCTTACATTCAGTCTGACTTATTGTTCATCTGACAGTTTGGATAGATATATGTATATAAATGTTTATACAATTCAGTTGTTAATTTGTATGATGATTTTCTGAATCTCTGGTTTTGAAACTTAAATATGCTTATATGTCTTTGTATGCTTAAGTCTTCTTTGATTACCATTATGCCGATTTAATAAGCGCATGTTCTTGATAATATTTTATGACAATTTCTTATATCAATGAAAGATGAGGTATTTTATTACTAAGCTATTTTACAGGAAGAAAGGCCTTGAAAACACAGTCATGCGTGACTATATTTTACCAGATTATACTCATATCAAACGTGGATATGTCAGACCACAAGAAGAAACAACAGGGCGGGCACAGGGCAATGAACAAGTAAGTTTCATCTAATTTCACTTTGACTTTCACCAAAGGGATTTGTCACATATATGATATCACATAATAAAAATCATAACTGATATATAATATATATATAATCATATATGGGTGATATTTTATATAAGTGACAAACCCCTTTGCTTTCACCTGTTATTTCCCTACCTTGCCTTTATTTTAAGAAGATGAAACATTTTATATTATCACTAGTGCATTTGTTTTTTTAACATTCCTTTGAAGGGCAAGCTTAGGTCAATAGATAGAGCATTAAGTCTACGAACCTTAGGGTTATAAGTTTGAACCCTGGGCTCAGCACATCTCCTTGATAATTTGAATTTACCCGAGAGAGGTCATACATCCTTCATCACTGATCATTCATATGGAGAAGTTGACAATTATGTGCAAAGAACAAGGTTAGTACTGGAGGAGAATCCAGGACAACTGCCGACTGAAACACTGCTAAAACAGGCATGAAACACCTGAAAATCACTTTCTCATAATTTGAATAAGTTAGTTTGAAACAAGGTTCAGAATGTTGGTTAATGTGACACTTGTTAGGAGTGCTTAATTCATTCAAAATAATTTTAACTTGTGTATTTTGTGAGAGTTGGGCACATTTTTTCCTTACATGTTTACAGATAATACGAATGAATAATGAAAGATTTGCTGTACCAGAGTTAATATTTCATCCATCTGATGTTGGTGTACAAGAAATGGGAATCACTGAAGCATTGATAAGTGCAGTAGAATCATGTCAACCTGAAGGTAATTATTATAATACAGTATGAATTATTCTGTTGTAATTACAATCAAACCTGTGAACAAAGGCCAAAGGCAAAATGTGGCATTTATCCTGAAGAATCAGTGACAGTTTTTCAAAGAATGGCCTTTATTCACTGACAGGCCTTTATTCGGAGTCTTCAAATTAAAGGTCATATTGTCCAATTTGGGAGAAAGTGAAACTTTTTAATATGCAGAATTTTGCGCACATAAATAAAAAAACACTGACAAAATTTGCTCCTGCTGAAAAATATTGATGTGATTACCTCCCTTAGCTTGTGATGTCATAGTTGGCATTGATCCCTGTAAACACTAGCTTATATAATAGCGTAGCATTGAACCAACAGTCAACAACAATTTTATTGGAGATGGACAATTGATTTGATCATTTCTCATTTATTGCTGGTTTTCATCAGCTGTGCAACACTCTTACAACTATCTGTTGTATATTGCCAAGATTTGGCAAATGTTTTTGTATTAATGCTGCTGATTATGCAATTACTTATCATAATACAAGGCAAGTATGTATGAATTGATAATGTTTGAAATGTTAATGAACAAGAAATGTAACATTAATCGTCAGGTAAACTTATAAAAATTTACATACAGTTGGACAAAGGACTGTCCACAGTTAGACTCTTTAAGATATTTTATCCTGAATCTAATCTCTTCTTTTCAATGCATTTCTTAGACCAATTTCAATTGTATCTTTTTTACTGATAATTCCGGCTTGTATAGTGCAACCTCTCCAAAGAAACACCTTTAGGGAGAAGCAAAATTATGTTGTTGTTGAGAGCTTGTTGCTCTAGAGAGGTTAAATTACTAATTAAACCGTACAATGGGGAAAAATCATGCTGTTATTGAAGGGAGGTTGTTTGGTCAAGAGGGGGCTGCTCTGTATGTCATTCTTGTGTATTTCAGAAACACATCCACATTTGTATGGGAATATTTTGACAACTGGTGGCAACTGTCTGATTCCAGGATTTGAAGAAAGATTGTAATATATTTTTATCTGTATTTAACCGATTTTGTGATTATGAATCAGTCATTGAGCTGAATTCTTAATTACTTTTTAAACATGTTTCAGATTGAAGGAAATGCTTTAAGCTGTGAAGTAACTTATTAGAACTAGAACTTGAAAAATAATATAATGTGAATATTGTTATCATTATTCTATCATAATTGTCATGAGAACATTACACGACAAAACGTTGTATTTGAAGGTGGCGATGAATCATAAGTTTAGTCACCTCACACCTCATGAAGTGTGTATTTGTTTTCATCAAGAATGGCTTGTTGTACTTTACAGTTGAAAGTCGGACTAAAATACCTTTCCGTGAAAATTTGACAAAAATGTCAATTTCCCTCCATATGGGAAGTTGCTGGCTCCTTGTGGAAGGGTAAGTTAGTACTGGTTATAATACCGTCCAGGAAAACTGGTTAAGTGAAATGGACGTTGTGTATGACTGAAAAATTGTTGAAAAACGGCATTAAACCCAGTGAAAGAAATACATTTTGTAGTTGATGAAAATCAGATATAATTCTGTGTGATAATTATTTCAGTTATACAGATGTGAGGAGTATGGCTCCTGACCTTTATGATATTTCTGTCACATCTCCAAAGAAGTAAGTATGAAAAAACTTTCAATCTTACAAACAGCACTATATGCTTTTCATTAAATTTTGTTGTCAGATAAGTTATTGTATCAGTACCCCCTCCCTCAGTGTGAGACAATTTGGCTTATTATTGAAATTAATTATTGTTATATTTACTTATATATTATTGAATCTGTTCCCCTTGTGCTAAGGAAGCATAAGTATCACACACACAATAAAAAACGTTAAAAATATTTTAAGGTATTTATAATGATTAAATTCAGTAAAATCCCTGAAAACCGGAATTCTCTGAAAATGGGACGATTTTTCAAGTCCTATTTATTTTTTATTCAATTCAATTTTCTGAATACTGAAATTCTAAGAAGACCGGACGTTTAGCCCAGTCCAGAAAGGGTCAGGTTTTCAGGTGTTTTGCTGTGCTACACTTTCATATCTAACAGCAAAAAATCTATCCATACATGCAAACATTTATTGTGATAAACACTTTACCCCCTTATCAATTTCACTTTATCAGCAAGAATAATCTAGGGGGCAGTGATGGAAAAGGCTCTGTGAGGTACAAATTAGTATCAATTGATATATAACTTGTTGCCCCTTGCATAATCATTTACGTATACAATTACGATTTAGGTTTTATATCTCTGCAACTTTATATGACCAAATAGTTTGTTATGCTACATTAATCTAACACGCACTCCATGAGATAATTACTTTTAATGTGTCAAAAATAAATTCTGCATAATTCATGCATGGTTATTGATATTTTGCAGTCCTATAACGTATGCATGGGAAGGTGGGGTACAATTAGCCAACGATCCAGAATTCAAACGAATGGTTGTCACTAAAGAAGAGTACGAAGAAGCTGGACACACAGTCTGCCATGACAGATTTGATGTCTGAAATGAAACATGGATGAAAACCAATATCAAACTCTATGCCTAGATGTCTGAATATTACAACTGTTGCGTAATTGAAGACTCAGTCATAATGATAGACTTTCAAAGACATCCGACATCTATTCAACTAGTCTAAGATTGTGATCTTCTGAGACATTTTGGAATTGGTCATATTTAAAGGTCCTACTGGTTCAAGTGATGTTCTTGATACCTGCTGAATGTCTTAATCTAAGATGATGTGACCTTAGATGAGAATCTGTTCATACTGTCTGGAGACAACAGAATATGCATTTTGTATTTGGATATGCTGTCAGAATATTATATTAGGTCATACCAAATCGTATCTATGTTTAGCGTCCGCAGACGGAAAGGTTTTGATCATTTGAGTCAAATAAAAAAATCGTAATATTGAATCTTTGATCTCTTGACATCCCTTTATTGAACCATAACATGCTGGAATGACTTGTTTTGTATCAATACGCCTTCCAGTCGTCATAATTGATCAATATTATGCTTTTGTTTTGATTTATAAAATGAAGCATATTTATTCTCATTGAGTGACTGTTTGAACTTTTGATAGAAGCTAATATTTTGTAGCAATTCAGCGGGAAATTTGTGTTTTTTCAGGAGGTGCTTGTTTGTTTTTTTCGGGATTGCTAGATAGGTTTTTGAACCTCGATGTTACGCTAAACATAGACGCAATTTGGTATGGCCTTATGTACTTATTGATATTTCACCCTTTTATAAGAATTGCCTTGAAGTTTGGCACCCAAACAGTTGTGATTTTAATGAGTTAAACAATAGCTTGTCAAGTAGTTATTGATAGTAATGCAGAGTTATCTATGTTTGTCGATTATTTTATGACTTTATATTCAAACAGAGAAATGCTAGAGCTGTCTTTCAAATACATGTACATATGTAGCTTGTTTTGGTCAGATGTCGATGTATTTCAGGGATAGTAATGCTTACAACAACTGGGTTCTTTTAGTATTGTACCATTGTGTTCATACCATTTTTTTATATGTTTATAGATTTATGTTCTGTATTTTACCATCAGTACTGGGCATTTTGAAAACATGTAAGTTTACACACAAGCTGGCATCAGAGTAACTAGCTGCATTGTGTAGAACTGTTGTTGAATTACAGTTGATTAAAATATCAACATAAGACCATTAATAAAATAAATGTCATCAAATAGCTATATATGTAATGATACATTTCTCTCATGTTCTTGAAAAGTTAGTACCTTAATTTATGATTTTATTAACTATATCTTAGTTTTGACTTCTTCATTGATCAATAGCTAAAGATGCTCACAGTTCATGTTAAATACATTAACATTAGATTATTAAATTTAAGATTTTTTTATAAAACACAAAATTTGCATGCTTCACAGACAAGTGAAATAGATGTAACTGATCAGCCTATAATACTTTCCTCAAGATTATGAACCTTTAAGAATATAACCCAAATTAAGCTGCTCATTTTAATTGAACTCTTCCTGTTCTCTTGCCAACTGAACAAGATTTTTAGATCTGAATAACTGCTCAGAGATGATTAAAAATAGTTCTTTAGACTAATAGGTTAAATATGAAACAATCTTATGACTTGTCTCATTACCAATCATGTGTTCAAACATTTTTTTCTTCAATATTTTATTGCCTTTTTGAGGCAATGTTTAAGATTAAATGGACATGTTAATGATAAATAGTACAATGTACTTTGTTTGTCAGACACATATTTTTAGCATACCAAGCTTTTGCTAATTATCATGTCTGTAATTTTGCATTTTTTGTCATTGAAACCAAATAACAAATAAAGATGTTATGTAATTTAATTACAACACTTAATTATTGTATCTTTGTTTCAAAACTGTCAATGCATGACCATGAAAATGGTATGAGATATTAATTATATCATGCAAAACTACAGCTCTGCAGAGCAGCGCCAACACTTGTCTATTTTACATGTCAGCAATAAGGGTCACATTTTAGATTTCGAGTTTGAACATGGTAAGGTATAATTTTTACCAAAATATAAAGTAAATAAGGGCCAAAACTCTAAAAATATAGCTTTCAAAATAATGCCCCTTGTCTTGAAAGTGCATCTTGTCATGACTAGTATTCAAAGCTTCATATTGATATCTTTAAGTGTTTGAAAGATCGGCTACATAAAGTTTTTGCACAACAACGACAACCAGCGATCAGAAAAGCTTGACTTCTCTTCGAAACAAACAAGCTGAAAGTATTTGTTCTAAGATCATGTTTGAAGAAAATCTGTACTTAGCCCAAACACTGATAATGTCCTTGATTTACAAAAAAAGCTACAGATTGTTGTCATACTTTTTCATATCTTATGCATAAAAAATAATTTTTGTTTTCTTTAAATCATAAAAGATACCATTTTTACAGACAAAATGAATTATCAATCAAACATTGTGTCATATCCCTGTGAATGACTAAACAGGAAAACAATACAATATAGCTACTTACACAAATTTTATTAGTGTTTTACAAGAATTATATCAACAATTCATATGGACAATGCATGTTGTTTGGTGAAAAAGAATGGAAAATGAAGCCAATGAAATACAATGAATAAAATTGGAAAAGAAGATATTAGTATTGCAATTGAGATAATTGCTGATCATTTATTATCATATAATGAGCTGTAAAACACATCCATCCTATTTACTTAATATTCCTAATTGTGCACCCACAGAAAGAAATAAAAAAAATCAACCAAATTCATCATTTCATGTCTGCCTGATTTGAATTTTAATTTAGAAGACAAATGATTTCTTCAAAGTTACAATGGTTTCTTGAAGTGAAATTATTGTACATAATGATAAAAGCTGCATAAAATTAATAGAATGTACTATCAGTATGGTCGACCTCTTCTACCAATGTTTCCTGGCCGCATGGGTCCCCTTGGAGGTGTGATAGCAATGTCAATATAATCTCCAATCACAAATTTCTTTGATGCTAAGCTGACGGTATCATCAGCTCCACGATGACCTGAGCAAGTTGTACCGATTTCTCGCATTCTGTATGTGGGAGCTCTAGAATCGGGGTAAACAATGGAAAAATCGAAAAACGTTCCTTTTCTTCGTGAATCAGGATTGACTTCCTTCACTAAACTTGTCAATTCTTTGAGTGTGGCATCCAACCTGTTGAATCAAATACAATATATATTAAGAGGATAGGATATTGAAAGTTTACCAAAATTGACTTCAGTAGCTTCAAAATGTAAATCAATGATCAACATCAGATTTACAGTTAGATAAATTGGCCAAGAATGGGAGAACTACAAAATTAATGTGCTAAAAAAGGATTTCATCTTTCAAATTATGACATATTTAATTAAAACAGATTGGTGTATTACCACATTTCATTTCATCATTATGATAAAATAGCAATGATATACACTGTACTTTTAACAATCTTGAATTTGTAACTAGACGTACCATGTGTAAATCTGAAGTTCATTTGATGGAACATTCCCTCTGCTGTACTCATTTAATGGACTGTGCCTTCCAGTGTTGTAGAATACTCGGAGAAGTAGAGGGCATGTCTGAATTCAAATGATAAAAATATTAAAATCACTAAAAATTACCAATCAAATGCAAGTACATAAATCCAAGTTAATAAAATAGTATTTTGACCAGAATTAATATATTAGCTCTAGACTGCTAGTCCAGAAAGTGACAATCTGTAACTAGAGCCACTTTGCCATTTTTCACATTAAGTAGAGTAATTAAAAGAACTGTCCTTGATTCTTACTAAGTTATTGACAAAAAGAATTTGAACCAGTAAATACTGCCAAGTAACAGCATCTCTGACTGACAAATAATCCAAACTTTTTCTATAGACTGTTTTATATACAGGAAAATAACAAACTACACAATTTTGACAGTCAACTTCAAAAGCTGAACCAGAAGTTACATACTTGATTATTAAACCAGAATGCCAGAATCAGAATAAAATAAGATATCCAATTGATGATTAAATAGCATGAATAGTAATAGCAAGAATACAGATATACAATTTACTTGACAGTAATACAAAAAAGTAATATGATAACTTCATAATGAATAACTATACAGCCAAAATTCAAATTAACATTAATTTAAATAATGCAAGAATATTGCTATCGTCTATGACAAGACTCAAAACAGTAGTACCAGACATTAAAAGAAATGTAGGAAAACAGGAGACTGTGCATATAATAATAATAAAAGCCAAAACATTGTACAATGTTTGTACAATATACGTAACTCATCCGTAGAAGTGGTCTTAACCTTCCATCATTGTTTTGGTCGCGAAAATAGATGACAAAGTGAAAAAATGTGCAAGTACAACTAATTTTCAGGTTAGAAGTACTGCTTTTTCTGGAATTAAATACCTTTTCTCTGTCTACAGGTTTTTCGGGGGTCTTTTCCCTATCATTCTGTTGTAATTGAACGGTTGATTCCAAAGCCATTTTACTTTCTTACTTGTCGACTAGTTTAAAGGTCCGTACAACCGTTCTGGTCCCGGCGTTTTCTCTTCGCAACCGTACATTACTTTTTATTTACATTCTAGATTATCAGCATTTCTAACACATCCTTAATGTTTCTTATGTCCATGATAAATTAGTGTTACAATTTCGTGTTTATTTGTGTTGCGAATAATATGATATGATTTATTGACATCTTTTATTTGACATCCGGGGCCTATCCGGGAATCTACATGCAATGCATGTATCTAGAGTCCCTGGACCAATATACTTTTGTCCCAGCTATAACACAGGTGCAAAACCCTACACTTTACAAAATGACAGCCATACCTGCCGCTGAGCAGATACAACATTGACATAGACAATGACACCATGATGTAAAGAAACACTTCAGTTTAAAATGTATACATGTTCGGTCAAAGTTATTTGTTACTTTGTGTGACCTGATACTGATTAATTGTAAAAATTAGCTATTAAGATAAAAATATTTTACATATTTTAAATCATATACCTCAAGTACATATATTATTGCATGCACCTTAAACATTGACTACAAGTATATGCAAGAATGTCTCCTGAATTGTTCGAACTTCTAACAGGTCATCCATTTTGACCTATGACACGATATGTACTTTTATAATATATAGTAGTATTGGTGTTGGTCAGGACTACCGTTATAGACCTACCATATCCGGGTATCTTGGTTAGCCGAAGGTGCCAGGGCGTATGCCTGACTACGCCATCATGAAGGTTCGAAATGACGATAATCACAATATGAAGCCTTTTTAAGAGGTTTTCGACCTATGACCTCATGTAAAGTCCTAAGACTGAAATGTTAACTTATGTATACCTCATTTATTCAAATTATTAAAACTGCAATGTTATAAGTATATCCTAGCGCTATTCAAACCTTAACCTCAAATATTCGTTTTTTTTCTAGACTGCAATATTAGAAATATATCCTAGCGCTATTCAAACCTTAATCTCAAATATTCGTTTTTTCTAGATTGCAATGTTAGCTTTATATCTACTTCATCTATATCTTTACCTCATTTATTCATGTTTTCTTTACCCCGTTTATTCATGTTTCTTCTGTACTTATTTTGCAATTGATGGCAAAGCACATGTACTTGTTTATTGAATTTTGGGCACTATGGTTGTCGGTGTTTATTTCACTGCTGTGTTGCTAATTGATTATTCAAGGTTTAATCAACTTAATCATCCTAATAGTTTAATCCTTCAGATTTTATAGCAAACTATGAAAATTGGTGTCAAATGAAGTTTTGGCTCAATGAATGAAAACATTGCCGAGAAAAAAATTCATGAAATTGTTATTAAATTAGTTTTAATAAGTGCCTTATTACAGAGTAGTATTTTGTGTATGCTCTTATGTTATGAGTAATTTCTTAATGAGTAATGCTTAACTTAAAATTTATTTTAATTACAGATTTGAGCTGAGAGGTGAATATCAAGTATTATATCCCAGGACCCTGGTTTGAGACGATATACAAGTATATTTACACCCAGTACTGGTTAGATGAAGAAAAACCTCAAAATGCTTTGGTTCTGTGAGTACATCTGTAGCACAAGTTGACTTAATTAAACATTTAGGTTTGTAAAAACTTGGGTATGGGACTTTAAAGGTCTTTGATGGTGCCTAAGCAATGTTATTTTCAGATACTAGTACATCCTGTGTTTGGCTGATGTTTGAAGTGAAAGAACAACTTAGGCCTACATAATTTCACAGTGTTAACAATGTATTATTTATAAGTTATTTGAAGAGTCAACTTATTGTTTTGATTTTTGTTAAACAATTATAACGATGCTTGTTACAATATTCCGAACTCATTAAACACAATCAAGCATTGTGGCCAGTTTATCTGTGAAGTATGTGGCTTCACAGTAGCTATGTGTACACCATTATTCAGGTAGTTTTAAACAATCAATGTTTAAATACATACGAGAGATGTTCGAAATGAATTGCTTATTGTCCTCTATCTCGATATCCACGTGAGACACGATAAAAACCAATACATACCTGTATACGGTTATTCAATATCTAAGCAACGGTGTATAAATGTAAATGTAAGACTAAGTGTAAGATATAAAATTTGCCACTTGAATACACGCAGTCATTGACCACTGTAGTTAAAATGGTTGGTAGAAGCGTAGACAAGAAAGATGAATTATGGGCTTACATCAAAGCTCGCTCAAAACTTGGTTGTTCTTTGAAGCAACTGATGACTGAACTTTCTACTGCTTATGGGTCTTCTTGTGTGTCTTATGACACAGTTAGGCGGTGGAAAAAGAAATTTGAGTCAGGTGTAGAGTCCACCAAAATGCGCCGAAATCAGGTAGGTCAAAATCTGCATCTCGTAAAGAAATCGTTTCCAAAATAAAAGAAATCATTGAAGTAGACGCCAGATTTACAGTTCGTGATATTACACGAACGGTAGGCATATCACTATCAACGGTTTACTTTATTTTGAAGAAGCATTTGAAAGTCAGAAAGATTTCTGCTAGATGGGTGCCACATTTGTTGACTGATGAGCAAAAGAGGTAACGGGTTAAAGCGGTCAAATGTTTCCAAAATATGACAAAAAAGCAGTTTGCAGGTGATGAAACATGGATCCATTATTTTGAGCTCGTCAAAAAGGTGAGCAATAAGATCTGGGCCACTAAACACAGCAAACGCCCAATAATTGCATTTTTTTCTTTGGTGTAGGAGTCGCAATAAAAGTGCCTGTGAAAAATGGCAAAAGCATCACCGGAAAGTACTACAAAGACGTAGTACTGATGAAACTGAAAAAGTATTATCAGAAACGACGCCCTGCCATTGGTTTTAAACATAACCGTCTTCTACATGACAATGCCCCCGCTCATACCTCTACGATAGTTACGGCGTTTTTGAAGAAAGAAAAAGTAACTGTTTTGCCTCACCTCCCGTATTCCCCAGACCTTGCCCCATGTGATTTCTTTTTGTTTCCAAAATTGAAATCATTTCTTGCTGGGCGGAAATACATGTCCCGACAGGCACTTGGATCTGCCATTCATCAGTACCTTATTACTGTGCCCAAATCAGCGTACAGTGACGCATTCATGTAGTGGATGCATCGGCTGAAACTTTGCATTTCTAGCTATGGGGACTTCGAGGGCATGAAACGAGCACTTTTGGGCTAACTTGACATTTGAAGTATCCTGATAGAAATAAGCAATTCTTTTCGAACATCCCTCGTTATAACCCAGTACTGAGAGTTGTATTTCTTTGTGCATCAAGTAACGATTTACCAGAGCATGCTTTGTGGTTACAAGGTCGCATTTGATTGGAAGTGTGAACTTTGTTTTATTGTCAAGATCCACCAAAATGCAATGTTGTGTTACAAACACTTTGGGACATTGTTGCTGTGTGAATCATTACAAATGTGTGACATACACTTCTAGCTAATACAGGAATAAACTGACTATGAATATTTCTACTAGATATAGGTAGAATGAATGACTGTGTCAAAACAAGTGCAATTTGGAATAAATCTTTTAATTCATTAGGCCTAAACAAAAAAGTTTGTTTCCGGTTACATGCCCCCAAAAATATGTGTCGGTGGGTAGAGTATTTTCTTTTAGCTTTTCTTACATATATCGGCAACAATTTTGTGAAAATTACAATGTAGCACTACGATTCGGATGCCGTAAAATCTTTAGAGACGGCAGGTAAAGGATGGGTAGGTCGGGTAACCGGAAACAAACCTACTTTTTAGACCTTACAGTTCTAAGCATAAGTCAGATTCGTTATTAAAAGTTTATTTATCAAAACTATTAGTTACAATGTAACACACAATGTTAGAGATACTACTGAATCGTTTGTCATAAAAAATGAATTCATTACAAAAAGATTAAATTTAATATTTGAATCACACTTTATAGCCGTTTCGTACATCTGGCTTCTTTACTCGCATAATACAATATTGCCCATTTTAGTTTTGAACATACGTGTTCTGATATCTTCTATCTTCGAATGACACAGCAAGCAATCTTGGGTCCAGCATTCCCGTCAATTAGGCTGGTGTCTTCTCCACCACGCCCAAGGTCATCCGGGTCTTGGTGCAACTAAATACGAACGAAACGGTCTATTCTAATACAAGCCGATATAGAAAAAATGGCAAATGTAATGCTTATCGTGGATAAAATCAATCAAATCTACCTTTGATCGGTGTTTTTCATGTACATAAACTTCTTTCACTATAAAGGGTAATGAATTCAAAAATAAGAATGACCACCGATCATAGGCCCTGCCTTTTTGAATATGAGGTTTTGGACCTGCCTATAGAGCTCTACCTTGCCTCTTGTTGTGTTTGTTCCTTTCACTTAAGGCCATTTTAACTAAATGCGTATTATAACAGATTGATTTGAGATACGAATTAATATAAGTTGCTGAAATGCGCGTAAGCGGACTGTGTATGATTACGCACGCGTCAATAGTTTGTACGGACACCGAGTGATGTATTCACATTCAATTCATGCACCCAGAACCTACCTATTGGTATAAATGAACTGAATGCGTTTACAGATGACACTGATAAAATGGAAACTTAATGGAATAGAAATAATTCAGAAATTTCATTGCTTCTGAAAGAACAATCCCAGGTCTGCAGTAACAGATTTCCAATATGGCCAAACACCTCTAAAACTTTTACTAGAAACATTCGGAATATACTGTTGATAATTCGTACACAATCATGGCATCCGTGGTTAAACAGAGCAATTCATATGTATTTAAAGTAATTTTCAGTTTTATATATTTAAATCATTAGCATATACAGTCAAACCTGTGAACAAAGGCCACCTATGCGAAAGACAAAATGTGGCCTTCATTGGCGGTTGGCCTTTATTCGGGGGTCAGTTTGTTCTAAATTATCAATGACGGTTTTTCGAAGAATGGCCTTTATTCACAGGAATACTGTTTAAGAAATACAAGCACAGCTACGATAGATCAATAAACTGAAATATAATGCGACAATACTTCTACTTACAACAAGTCCTCTACCGACGATGGAGTACTGACCAGCTATAGAAGCAATCCTATCCGAAAATGAAGCAATTATTGAACCATCTGCCCGTCTCTGCAAATTCCCAAAATCACCGACATGCCTTTGACTGAAAGATAAAACCAAACCAGATCAAGCGACCGCGGCCGTGGTCAGTGCGCTTGACTTGTAATCCGGAGACCTGGGTTCGAATCGCGGCAGGTCATACCCTTCTAAGTAAATTTGCTCCCTGCGGTATCAATCTTTATCATTGGTGCACTTTTACACAGACAATGATGGAAGGCGACAAAAAACAGTTGGGCATTATTTCAACCGTAGGGGCTAGCATGTTGAATGCAATTTTAAGGCTTAATACAATATTATTCACCGACCCTTCAACATACTAGACCCGTACAGTTGAAAGATATTATGATATGTGTGTTTTTTGTCCGTGTGGCCATTTTAGGCATAAAACACCATTATAGACCATCCCCTTAACTTGCTAGCCCCCAACGATTCCAAGACATTCGTATTTTATTAGTTTTATGTCATAAAAGAACTACATGAATACATTCTTAGGCCTATGTGTCCACACTGAAGTACACATTTATTGCCACAATGTACTTAATAAGCCTCTGAAAAAGACTTACAGTGCATCAAACCAATGCTTCGTCAGTCCCTTTGTTCACAGATTTGACTGCTTCTCAAAGCAATACTCAGTAAAACCTCAATATGTTGACTGTAACGTTATGCTGTTATTGTTATTATCTATAATTGATATATCTTTGTTTCTATTGTCATTGGCAGAAGCGGTTGATAAAGTTAAACGTCTAAATCGTATATTAATGGCTGAAAAATGTCCATCTTAAAACAAATAAGCTAACGTACTTGATAGGATCATTCGGTCCACCATGTGTGGTGTTGAATGGGTCATAATGAGAACCCATAGACTCGCAACCATTCGTCATATCACCGGACGTGTAAGCAGTGAAGCCATGGTAGGTCGTAAGAGGTCCATCATTAAAATAGGGAACATTATAGATGGCCACATCAAACATAAGATCGCCATACACACAACGTGACATGTCCTGAATAATTTGTATGAACTTTAAAATGCAACTATGTTTAACGATGGAGTGCACTGTGCTTGTCAAATATTTTACAGGAAAAAGGCCGCGGCTGTGGTCCTGTGGTTGGTGAGGTGGACTTGTAACCCCGAGATCCGGGTTCGAATCCGGGTCATACCCTTCTATGAAAATTTGACAAAAATGTCGATTTTCCTCCATATGCGGAGAAGTTGTGGAAGGGTAAGTTAGTACTGGTTAGTACACAGTCCAGGATAACTGGTTAGGTGAACCGGTCGTTGTATATAACTGAAAAATTGTTGAAAAAACGGCGTTAAACCCTAGTGACAATAAGTCACATAAAACAAACAAACAAACCTACTATAAAACATAAATCAGAGGCCGACGACAAAATGACTGCGTGAAATATATTCAAAGACATTGTCACGCAGAATTATGTGCTTTGTCCTACACAAGAACCCTTCGATTTCTACCCCGTTCTACTAACTGGGCTCACCGGGCGAACATAACAAGGTAAGAATCTTCATTCCTTAAGTAAACTCATCAAATTAACGCGTTTGGTTTTCAAACACATGTAAATGCAATTTGATGTCTTAGTTCGTATACTAAAATAATCGGAAGAAACAAATAGACATATTTAAAACGACAGGAATTGTTCATATTATATAAAAAGAATAAATTAAGACACTTCGATATTTCAGGTGGTTTGCAATATCAAATAATAATAATAAAATGTACTGTCTCTGTTCTCAGTGTATTTACTGACAAATTAATTTGAACGAAGTGATGAAATGTACCGATTTATTTTACCGAAAGAAAAATAAATTGATAAAGAATAAATTCACACCAATATCAGAAATATACATGTACTTAAAATGTGGTACATACTGTCGTCATAAACTATCAATCATTTAATTTAGTCATTTTTTCATTTTGTCAAACAAATCGAATAGTTGCGTTTTGCCAATAACATACAGGTCTGGGCGCCAATTAAACCCTTGTTTTTTTGTATTTGTCAGTATTTATATCATTGTCTAATCCACTTGCTACATTTGGCGTTTCCTTGTTTATTTTGCTTTTATTCTAATGAATATTTTCAAAAGCCATAAGATATTTATAACTGTATAAGTGCTTTCAGTCTTTTTCAAAGTCAAAACATAACAGTAAATCTTCGGCGGAATGCTACTGTCGCCCGTCAGTCTTGGTTAATTTGTCAAATGATAATTTCCTTTCATCACCGAATGAAGACTGCAACTGTGTTTAAATTAATAATGAATGCAAACATATGAAAATAACAAGTACAGTAAAACCTTGCTATTAAGGCCACTTTCCTGATCCGAATAATCGGTTGTAATAATGAAGTGGTCTTATCATCAAGTTGAATTATAGGAGATTTATTGACAACAGTTCTGACAATAAGTGGTCGTTATAACAAGGTGGTCGTAATATTGAGGTGGTCATATATGAGGTGCTGTATGTTTAAATATTTTTAAAAATTTTCCATACTTACATTTGTATTGCATTTATATTTGGTATAAATTTCACAGGCACCCAAAATTCAAACACAAATTCGCTTTTTCTCGCTTATCTTCTAATCTTTTACGTAATTCAATAGTATTTATAATAATAATACGAAAGAAAAGATTAAGTATGGCTTACCACTAACTGGGTTAACTTCACGATACCAGTGATGTTTGGCAATGAAGGATAAATCGAGTTCTGTCGCATGTTGCACTCAGCATACTGATCTGTAATGCCAAATAAAAACTTCAACATGCTGGGTCGAAATAGTCCGTAGTACAAGCTTAATTAATAATTACAATCATGAATGCAAATAAAACCTCACATAGCGACGACTTAAATCACCTGGTTATAACGACAACATATTTTCGGACCGGCTTTCAATAACTTTCCTATAATTCAAATTGATAATGAGACCACCTCATTATTACAGTCAAGTTTTCAGGCTCTGAAGGTGGTTTCATTATCGAGATTTTACTGTATTAATTAATACGTACTGGTCAAACGATGCTATCAAAGCTGTAATCTGACTGTTTCAAACAAGTGATATGCGATCCCTAGCATGAACTGAACCGAATTGAATTGAGATTTAAGATTGCATTTTCAAGAACGAATATCCAATGCATTAAAACGTACAATAATTGCTCGCATAACATATTATAGGAATGTTATTTTTATGTCCCGCTTACTCGGCTCTTTAGACGCAGCACCAAGTGTACGGGCCCAGTTCCACATTCCCTGAAGCAATTTGGTCGAAGACACTAGATCTAAAGCCATTTGCCCTCCACCGCTGATTCTATTGGTTAATGTAGAGTAGTCTGCAGTTGCTTACATAGAACAAAATTAGTTCTGGTTCAGAGGTCAAGATAACTTGCTAATTTAACAACCGGTCGGAAAAAACCTAAATTCTGTTGAAAACAAGTACAACCCATGCTCCTGAAAAATATTTCTAATTTTCACATAATAAAGAATTGTCAAAGTTTAATTATGTACAGAGGATGAAAATAGTTCAAAGATATTTTTCTTACCTTTCAACAGACAAACATCAGCCAAGACGCTTGTAAATTGTAACACGATCAAAAACGCCAGCGCCGACATCTTAACTCTCTGACTGTCCTCCGAATGACAAGAACCACGATAGCATATGAACAGTTTTCGAGCATGCGCATTGTAAATTTGAGAAAAACGGACATGATTTATGTTTGCTGCATTCTTACGTTTTTGTTGTTCTTATAAATTCATTATTAAAAGGCTGAGTCAGTTTTATGAAAAGGAAAACTAAATCGACATACAACCACGTAAGAATACCAAAGTTCATATACGCCGAGACTATTTCTACAGGTAGCGGGTTTGAGTCCGACTACGAGAAGTGAGTGGTCTGCAGACATTGTTTTATTGAACCAACTTTTTGAATTTTTGTCATTTTGTCGATTTAAAAACACGCATCTGTTTTTGTTTTCACGACTAAAAATCGAGTTTATCTTATAAATCTATCTTGTCATCTAAGTGAGAAAGTTGAGGGGCCTCTTGGATGTGGTATTTGGTTAGTAATTACTAGCTCCTTAGGGCTGTAAGTTCGAATCGCATCCGGAAGCAGAGACCTAAGAGGAAGCGACCCAGCTACGGAAGGTCAGTGGGACAACTCAGAGTTACGTATGACTTTTCCTCCATCGTTAAAGCTGTAAAAGTCGCTCGAAGATTCTGGCTGTTTGTGCGACGTTAAACCACAGTGAAAAAATATCCTTACATGAAAGTCCTTATGCTTATTTTTGTGTTCACGAGGCCTTGGTAAAATAAATATTTGTTCTATATGGAAATTGTAGAAAACAGCTGATACACGGTCGCATTATGTGTATAACATAAATTTGTTGTAATTCATGATATATAACATTATATACATGTATATAGCTGTGCATGTATATACATTTTTGTAGTTAAATAGATTTAGATAAATTCAAGAAAACTAAAATGAAATTTTGTATCTATTGCATGATAATGGTCACGTGGTTTTGACCTATATAATTTAAGCAATAAAACAAGTAATAGACAACATCTAACATATAACACAACATTCTATAACGTTCGTAAATCAAAATAATACCTTTGAATCTTTCGAGCCCGGAACTATTTTAACCATTTGCTTTATAATACCACATTTCCCCATATCTGAAAACATTGCAGCAAAAGTAACCATTGCTTGTAATGTGCAATGCTTCTTTTACCACTGTGTTTTCTACTCTGTCAGAGATAAGTAACCCAATTTTCTTGAATAAATTGAAGTTTTGTATATTTGCTTTGAATTTGGAAGAATCCAAAATATGCTTATGAGGCAGAGGGTTAAATTGCTAGAGTGCATTTACGAGATGAAACGTGACAACTGAAATGTCTGTTTTCTTAAGGTATTCATAAATGTCCTTCCGTTTAATTCATCTACAAGGATGTTAGTTGTTACCTAGATTTTCATTAAATTGTCTGTTTTGGTGACAAACAGCGTGACATCTAGGCACTTTAAATACTCCCGTACATACACGGTCCATTGTTATCTGGATTAAATTTAGCAGAGTCTACTTTTACGTGTTTTTTTTATCTAAATATGCATCATTCATTGTTGACAAGCTGTTCTGACGAACCAAGAAAATTAACAATTCGTGCAAATGCAAGTGCGCATATCGTACGCAACGTAAAATAATTCAAGATACTTTTTTGGTTAGTATAGAAAATGTACGTAGCTTTTTGCATTATGAAGATCACAGTGACCTTAGAAGTAAAGACAATGTGTATTTCCAACATGGACAGTTGGTAATCAGCAAGTACATTTACGCATGTTATATAATAAAAAGAAATCTGTTGCATTAATTGTATCCAACAGAATGATTTACCTGTCTGGTATTCCTGTAGGGCTTTATCAAATAAAACCTCGCTTCATTGTCCAGAGTAGATTTATACGTATAGAAAGTAGTTGCGTTCATTCGGGCCTTCCAACCATTTAAATTCTTAATAAAACTGAGGATATTACGAAGTTCACAGCTTCGTAAGTGAACACATTCCCGCTACTAAACCTAACATATGACGAAAAAACGTGCACAATTGTTTGTCCGACATCTGGCGTGTGTATGGTTAAATCAATTCACAACTTCAGACTGCTGCATAGTTGAAAGTGTTCAATATGGATGTGAGGGTTCCGATATGGGCTAGGGTAAGTATTGTGTTTGATTATCAATTTCTTCATTGGTGACTGATCTTGTAAAATTTGTAGCTCATTAAGCACCTCTGAAGAAGCTTTAACTTTTGTTTCCAACGTGGCGTCAATCAAACGTTGAGCGTTAAGATAACAGAGATGTTTGTTCAGACATGGTACAGTAAACCAAAGACATAAAACGTCTGGCAGCTCAAAATACGGCAGTTGACTGATTCAGATTGCGTAGTTTTTACGAGATCTTTGCTTTTGACCCAGCTTGATTAAATCGAAGCTTTATCACATTTCCTATCTACAAATACATCTAAAATAGCATAGCAATGAATTCATATTTTGATACAAATGCATATCTTTACAGACAACAAAGTTTTATTTCATTAAACTTTCATCTAAATACCTCATATTTAGCTGTATGCAAATAAATATCTACAAAACTGCTTAAAAGTCTTGAATCATGCAACAACGTATAGAAACATGTTGACAGTAATGGTATATAGTCAAATCTGTGATCAAAGGCCACTCTTGGGAAAGACAAAATGTGGCCATCATTGACAGGTGGTCTTTATTCGGAGGTCAGTTTGTTCGAAATAATCAATGACGGTTTTTCAAAGAATGGCTTATATTCACAGGAGGTGGTCACAAACACTGGTTTGACTATACTTCTCTGGCCATTGAATTAGTCGTGTCATGATTTCTTTTCTGTTTTTGCCGCTTCCATAAGCGTATGCATATTAATTATTGTTCAAGTAAGACGAAATACAAAAGCATGTATTCACCCTTACTCCACATTGAAACAGTGAACATGAATGAAAAAAAGAAATACTTTGTTGTGGTGTGTTGTGAATAACTAAAGTAAAGTACTAAGTCATTACCTGTGAACGAGACAGCAAGGAGCGTCCGTGGTTGAGTTGTTATTGTATCTGACTTGCAATCACTAGCCCCTCACCGCTGTGAGTTCGAATTCCATCCGATTTTCACTCGATTGGAAGCTGTCCAGCTAGTTTACGGAAGATCAGTGGTGTTACCCCGGTGTAAGCCTTGGATCTTCCCCCACTATTAAAGTTTGCAAGTCGCCAAATGAAACTGGCTGTTAGTGCGACGTTAAACACCGGTGAAAAAAATAATGAGGCAACAGATGGATGGTATGTAAATATGTCAACCTTTAACAAAGGGAGATCACTCTGTGTAGTTTATGTTCTGTTTACTTTGCATTTGTACATTGGATGTGTGTAATGTCTTAGACCGTGCCAATGACTTGTATTTGTTAAGCTATTTACTATAACAGAAATCCAATATATTCGATATATGTTTGGATAAATGCTTTAGAAAACGTTTTGGATGTTTCCCGTGAAACTACTAATCAATTTGGTAATTAAATTTTAATCTAGGTGCAAAAATGTTTATTCCAGACCCCAGTTGACCTTCTTACACAATGATAAAATAATGGCATACGCCTGTTACTCTAAATCATGACTTAACTCCATGTGAGGTCTTTATTTGTACCAGATAATAATACACACATGTTTTAATTTTCTGATATACCTAGGTATAAAGTCATTTAAACAACTTGAACAACATGGATGCTACCGGTGGACGTTATCTCGCCCAGACGTAGAGACTAAGAAATTTGCTGTCACGAACGTTCCAGCCTACATGTAGTGAACTCCTCACTTAACTTTCTGTCTTAGGGAATGCTTTGTCTTCAGCCTTCTGTTTTAAGAGAATTGAAATTGGATTGATCGGCCGAAAATGTGGTGCTGTAAAAAACGTAAAGACAAGTAAGTTGCCTTTTTAACAACTCGCTTCCAGATTTAAGTATGGGTTTGAATTCATAAATTCGTTTAGAAATTTGCAATTCGTCTTTTTGATGTTCATGTCTAGTGCCTTGTCAGATTTAAAGAGTATTGAGTACTTGTATGTAAACGAGATTTCTTTTAGATATTATGTTTACTGATTCAATGTTACAATGTACAGTAAAATCTCTATATTAAGATCATAATTTGGACCCGAAAAGAGCGGTCTCAATATTGAGGTCTGATTATTAAGTTCAAATATAGAAAAAAATAGAAAACTGGTCCTAAAATGAGTGATCGCTATAATAAGGAGGTCGTTATATTGAGGTGGTCGTGAATTGAGGTTTTACTGTATATTTATATTATTATACCCACAGTGATAAGCGCGAGAGATTATCGATTAAGATCTTAATTTGCGTGTCTGGTGAGAAATATTTTTATCACAAACAATTCATTTTTATTGTACTTGTTCAAACGTTTCTGGTATATATATCTGTCGGTGTACGGTACGCATCGTCGGGTATGACTTGTGGCAGTCACTAACCGTGAATATAAGGTGTATTCGGCAGCCGAAAATATTTCAAATTTCTAAAGAAACGGAAATTCCTACGCAAATAGGACATTCTTTACCCGAAAAATTTATTTCTCTGTTCTTGTTTCTTTAATGCACAGCTCCTCTTCATAGCTATTTAGCCATATAATTGATTATCTTGAATATTCTAGGGAAGTAATCGGTACAAGTTTAGGGAGCTAAATATAACTAGTAAGTGTTTTAATGATTGACCATCGAAGTATGAAAGTATGTCATTGGTATAAGTTTAAAACCAAAAGTTTGTCTTTTATGAATGGACTCAGCGAATCTGACGAATTTGTCGCTTTATGTACATTGTATGTCTGTTGCATGCATATAACATTACAATTCCTACATTGACGCTTTCATGCTTATTCGCTTATGATATTGTCAGTTTCTACTTCTGCAATACTGTTAACAGAATGACGAATTGATAGTTAGCAAACATTAATTACATTTGTAAAGGGAAATAACTCTTGAGGGCTTAGAGTTTGAGATCTTCACGACAACAGAGTAATCGTTCTTGTCCAATTACCATAATCAGATCTCATGTATAAATACCGGAACATGATAATAGGCGAACAATATTATGTTTAAGCAGAAGATATTCTGTAAGGAAGTGTAAAGAATTCATGTAGATGAATTAGGGTAGTAATTATGATTATTCCTATCGATCACGTTGCGCAAAAAATGTTAATTAAGGGTTAATACTATTTGGTTGATGCATAATGTGTCCATCTTAGACCTTTTTTACTGTGTTCCTGTAAATAATAAATTTAAAATATGTATGATTTTCGCTTTTGACGCATTTGTCCAGTCATTTAGTTATTTACCGGCGGACAGTTAACCTTGCCAGCTTTTGATATCTCCACAAGTAACCTCCCAATTCTCCACATAAATATTAATGATGGGGGATGAGTAGTCTAAGACATAATGTCCTATACCAAATCGTTACAGTGCCGCGCCCAGACTTCGAACTCACGAAGTTTTGGTCCGGATATTTTGACAACAATATTACAAATGAGCACATGTATATAATATTGTACGAAAAAATAACCTTGAAAAGTGCTGTTCTGGTGTATGCATTACATCATTACATAAATTAATGCTCTCAATACGGTAAAATTGTGTTACGATAAAACTTTGACCGAGAAAATTTATTATAAATACACATTTCAAAACGAAATACCAGTAGTATAGATAACATCAAACCAGAGGCGGATAAAGGAGTTTTGGTTAAGAGGGGTCGGCAAAGTCCGGGTGTTTATGCAGAATACGGACACAGTCAGCACATAACTGACGTTTATTTTTACCTTTCCTTGCCCGATTTTAGATGGGGGTGCACGCCGCCCCCCCCCCGCCTAAAAACAAACCGCAATTGAAAACTACGAAAACCTAAAGAGTGTATCTTTTATTACATTTGTACATGTATGACCAAATGCCAGCAGCTCTCTCTTATCACACTTGTATCACTAAAAGCAACAGAAATCTGTCTGATCTAAAATCTGTACTGCACGATACAATATGTTCGGTACATTGCGATGTATAAGAATTAATATGACGCACGTTCAAGATTATGTTTTTAATTGATATTCCTGGGTATAATGACGTTTTCTAAAAATAATCAAAGCATTAACGCGAATACTCGACGCGTTTCGTTAACCAATCTACTCTGTATTTGAAAACAGCAGACAAATGGAAACATAAAGACTTACCTGTTGTTTTTGTTAATCACTTTCCTGTGGAAAACTTGGCACTCTAACAGTACCGGTAAAGCATAAAAAGTTACTGGTTTCAGGTAACTCGATCGATGCTTTTTGTTCTTCCGGACTGGGCCAAAAGTCTGGTTTTGAGAGAATTCCGGTTTTCAGAGAGTCCGGTTTTCTGGGGTTCTACTGTTGTGGAAACAACTTCTGTCGACCTAACAAACCCGGTATTTTGTAGGGACGTTAGCGGAAGTCAGGTACGTTTTGGCATAATTAAACTAAAGATTTAAACAATCTTTCGAACATGCCTTGGCTAACATGGACTCTTCATTTGCAAATTGAATATAACTCATCTGTGTACACATATATACAATTATACGCTTATTTAAAAATCAAAGCTTGTTATTTCAGAGAATGAAATAAATACCTTAGCCTTATTCTCAATAGAATAATTATTGCATTTACCAGTTATTTTTGCAGCTAGATCTAAGTCAAACTTTTGAATGTGAAAATGGATTTAATTTGGAAATGTACCATTTAAAAGAAACTTGATATATAATATATGACATGTTAACGTAATCTCATGTCACAACAGACACCTCACCGTAAAAATCTCATTCAAGGTTTATATATTTTATGTATTGTACAAGTGTCTAGTTACGCATTAAGGCTACTTCAATAATAAATTTGCTAAAGCCAAGGGAAAAAAATCGTGCCTGTGGTTAACGTACCGGTGCTATTTTTGGCACCTACCCGAAAGTTTAAAACAGTAAAATCCGAAGTACGAACAATTTAGGGATAAACTGAACCTAGTATTCACAAAAAGGTTTGCAAAAAAAGATAAAAAAAGAAATGTTTTCCGATCTACAGTCTCTTTTTTGTTGTTGTTTTTTGGTCAAGTAACCATAAACATGACTATGTTTTAGCCTAACCGTATTGATGTAGGTGTTGATAAAAAATCTACGAATATGTTAAGAAATTGGTACAGAGCGGGAAGCTGTGTAAGATGAATTATTTCAATGGATAAAGGGAAAAAATATTTTATCCCCTTTCAACCGTATCTTATCATTTAATTCGACATTTTAGGCCAAAGATTCTGTTAAGTATAACAAAAATACATGTACCCCTATATATATGGTAATTCATAATAGAATCATTATTCGTCTACTTGCGGCTTAGTAAATTGTATTTTTACAATACATGCACATTTAAATATTTTGATTGCTGATTTGAAAGAGCTGAATTTAAATATAAACTTAGTAACTAAAGTACAAATGCTCTTTTGTGTAGGTATACATTTACTTGTATACAATTATTGCATATTATTTTGTTGAATGATTGAACGATTCAGTTATTGTCCATGCTTAAACAGTTATTGATCGTGTCAGACAAACTTTAAGATAATACATGTAGTTTGAGTACAGTTAAACTTGCGAACAAATCCATCTAAGGAATAGAAAATTGAGACCTGTCTGCACAGTGGGCTTTTATGTAGATGTTTGTTTGGGGTTTTATGTAGATGTTTTACTGCCTTTTATGTAGAGTCATTGTTGGCTTTTATGTAGGGGTTTTACTGCCTTTTATGTAGAGTCATTGTTGGCTTTTATGTAGATGTTTTACTGCCTTTTATATAGAGTCATTGTTGGCTTTTATGTAGATGTTTTACTGCCTTTTATGTAGAGTCATTGTTGGCTTTTATGTAGGGGTTTTACTGCCTTTTATGTAGAGTCATTGTTGGCTTTTATGTAGATGTTTGTTTGGGGTTTTATGTAGAGAATTTGTTGTCTTTTATGTAGATGTTTTACTGCCTTTTATGTAGAGTCATTGTTGGCTTTTATGTAGATGTTTTACTGCCTTTTATGTAGAGTCATTGTTGGCTTTTATGTAGAGGTTTTACTGCCTTTTATGTAGAGTCATTGTTGGCTTTTATGTAGATGTTTTACTGCCTTTTATGTAGAGTCATTGTTGGCTTTTATGTAGAGGTTTTGCTGCCTTTTATGTAGAGTCATTGTTGGCTTTTATGTAGAGGTTTTACTGCCTTTTATGTAGAGTCATTGTTGGCTTTTATGTAGATGTTTTACTGCCTTTTATGTAGAGTCATTGTTGGCTTTTATGTAGAGGTTTTACTGCCTTTTATGTAGAGTCATTGTTGGCTTTTATGTAGGGGTTTTGTTGTTTTATGTAGGTAATAAGTGGAGCTTTATGTAGAAATTGGTTGAGTTTTGAATACCGGTTCAGTTAGCTTTCAAGGTTTATATTGCAAACAATACTGATTTCTGATTTGAATCGTGTGTGGAATAAATTAGTCCTTCTATTCCATTTATACAACGAATAGGGTTTGCCACTGTAGTTATTATTATCATTTCAGCATTTCATACAAATTCGCCAGGGCAATAATGATACTCCCTATACATTTTGATAGGCATTAAGGGTTTTTTGTAAACAAAAACTGAACTGCTCTCCCTTCAAAACCATATGCAATAAAGCCCCTTAAAACCAGACTCCCTGAAAACCGGAATTCTCTAAAAATCGGATGATTTTTCAAGTCTCTGAAAACAGAATTCTCGGAAAAGTAGACTTTTTGCCCAGTACAGAAGGTGATCCGGTTTTCAGGGTTATACTGTAATAAAAAAAACACCCGATCCTTTTGAAAAATCGGATATGACATAACTATTCTTTGCTTGTCTTTAATTAGAGCATAATGAGTAAAAAATTGAATGAATTTGTTGTAAATATCACGATGCCTGTAATTCTCATTGACAATTGAACCTTTAATTCATACACGACTGTAAAATGCATCTAAGTACTCGTCTTACTCGTGAAACTGAAATAAAACGTGTATCTATCACCCTCTACAGTAGAATACGGTTATAATGAATTCCCAGGAATCCGAATACACAGTTTACTTTACCAAAATTTCACTATACCCAATACATTGAAACGAAGAAAAGCTTGGCCCCGGAAAAGTAATTATTTCAATATATCCGGGTTCACTATAACAGTGCTCTACTGTATTAAGCTTAAAACGTTTTTTTCCTCCTCAGTTCCTTGTTCAAATCTGTCTCGACATGGGGGTTTTCATTAATACAGTAAATGCACATAATAAAAAACATAGGAGTTAAGGGCCTGTGGTTATATCAGATGATTCGAGACGTTTTAAACCCGCTTAATGTGCAATCCATTTATGTAAAAAAATAACAAGTACCATGAATTGATATTAACCCGAAAATCAATTTCTATGTCATTATGCTAATTCAGTACTGTCAAGTTTTTTGCATTTGAACAAAATGAAGTAGGGCTTTATTGATTAGTCATTTTTTATCCTATTAAAAAGCTTCACGTATTTTATCAAATTTTCGCATAATATCCACATTTTTATACATAATCTAGATTTTCATGTGTAACATATTGCGGCATAAGCCTATTCAATAAAATAATATTATTAATCGGAGGATTCTATAGCTGGTTACATGTTATAATGGTTGATATTTGAGGAGTAACAAACTCACTACAGATACGAGTATATTCAACAAAACCGAAGACTCTCTGATAAATACTAGATAAAGTTTCAGGTTATTGACTAGATCTAGATTCGTCTTAAAATCAGCTAATATGGACATGACTTCCCGCCCGTAAATGTACCTCTTATAGATCTATATCTACGCTTAATAATCTACATGTAGACTTGTATATGCATTTTCCTCCTTTATAATAGCCATACAGTATAAACATTGTATTAAATACATTAGAAGTTATTAATGAGTATTAATTCATTATGTTTAACAAAATGCGTCTAAAAATCCGCGATATTCATTCAGGGCGCGGACGTATGTCGCTATCAGTGACGTCATAACATTCTAATTAACTCTGACGTCATTTTTGTTTGTAAACAAGTTTGCATTTGTTGTATTAGCACCGTTAAACGTTTATAATTGTTGCCAATTCTTCCTCCTCCTCCGACATATTGTTTCTTGCATACCAAGAATAAGTAGCTAACAGGTAAGATATATATTTTTTTTAAAACGGTGATGTAAAAAATAACAATAAAAGAACGTAAAAATCGTTAATATGATATCAATTCGTGACATTATCAAACTAGTTTATCCTGATAATGAAGTTATAATATACGTGAGCTAAGAATAAACATCATACTTCAGCGTTATCACGGACTCATGGCTGTTGGAATATTGCTGTTTCTTGATTTAATTTCATGGCAATAAAATCTTGGCCAATAACACCTGCGAACATGAGCATTCAGGATGTATTTACTTACATTTCTGTCGTAATCGTGCCGTTTTCTACGACATATCCTGCCTTTGTAGCAATTGTAGTAATATGGACCACTTTCAACAGCTTTGCATTTGGGTTAACTCTTTAGCGACGTGGTTGAGTGTCTGCCTACTGTGCTAGGAGTTCTAGGTTCGATCCCCGGTTAGGACCATGGGTTTTTCTCGCTCCCAATTTACTGTAGTTACGTACCCTCTACAGACGTTTTCTGTCGTGGTAGCTGCAAAGCGATACGTAGTGCTGGCCTACTAGCATTCATGTCGGCAGCATGAAGACTATTCCTGGCGCGGATATTCGTACCACCGTGGCGTTCTGGAAACGATTCCGTCGAGCATGAAGAACAATAAATCTGTCCTGGGCATCTGCTGTAGACCTTCTGCGACCACCAGCGTGCCTCTGCAAGACCTCTCCATGGGCCTGGTAACGTTGCCACATCCTGACAATGACGCTCTGCGACACGCCAAAATGACGTCCTACCTATCTCTGAGATCGACCTGCCCCACGCATACCATTGCCAATATTCATTTCTTCTCTATTAAGCCACCTCCTTACTTTTTTATTGGCCAAGTTAGTTGACAAATGTGAAGCACAGCGCATAAAACAGCAAATTCTTTCGCAATTCGACATGTACAAAATGACAAATGCACTCAAAACACCTGATTTTCGTGGGTATGACATTTCCCGTGTTTCTCGTGCAATACTAGGCGGATATATTCATCAAAACTCAATAATTACGTGTATTGTCAACTGGCATATACACGCCTATTGCTATTTAGATATAGATGAACTAAGTGACCCCTAGCAAATTTTCAGTAGTATGAGAATTCTATTAATATTTTTTTTGAAAATTTAGCTCCGTTATGGATAAAACGAATCAAATAAAATCATTTAACGCTGTTGTTTCAAACATCTGCAAAACAATGCAGAATTGGCATTTAAAATGTGATAATAAGTGAAGTTTTAAGCGGAAATTGTAGTGGTTATCGCGGTTGGCGTATATAAAATACCGAGGGGTAACTTAAAAAAAGTAGCGAGTGTTTCGGGAGGGGAGATAGGGAGGGAGAGCGAGTGAGCGAGCGAGGGAGAGAGAGGCAGTGAAAATATTTGTGCCATCTGGCATGTTTTCAGAAAACGAACGACTAGCAAGAAACATAAAAAAATATGTAGCCTTGATGAAGCACCCACTTGGGACGCCGCCATAGCCAATTTATTATGGTGCTTTTATTCTTTGACATACAGTCAAACCTATATTTGCGGCCAACTCCTAATAAAGGCCACCCTGTGAATAAAGACCATTTTTTGAAAACCGTCAATGATTACGTAGAACAAACTGACCTCCGAGTGAAGACCATCTGTCAGTAAAGTTCACATTTTGTCTTCCCCAAGGGTGACCTTTGTTCACAGGTATGACTGTAATTTTAAATATTCGTTTCTTTCACATGTAACATGATGATGATTAGAAATTTTTACCATGTACCCCACTATATTTAAAGAGTAACATTTGTTACTTTTCTGCATACTTGTCACTTTTTTGCATAATCCCAACAGCGTTGAGAATGTGTGATATACGTGCAATAATCCAATTTAATCTTAACCGGAATTAACTCCGTACGTTAAGAGTCAATATGAGAAGCATTCCCAATTGTTCGAACTAGTCTTTATAAGCAATGTATCTCTATCAAAAATACAAAATTTTGAGAAGGTTCACGAGCCCGATTAAAAATTTACTAGCCCCGGGCTTTGGGCTGGTGGGTTAGCGTAAAGACTGCACTCTGGACCTTTATTTCAGAATGACTTCACCATATGCGTTATTTACCGTTTTCCCTGAATAACCATTAGTTGTTATATCATTAGATTCTCATTAATTGGAACGATAATTATGGCGATATGCCCCGAATCATTCGCGAATGTGACACAGAAAGCGAAATTGATTTGACAGTGTACATACACGCTTACAACCCGTAGCCCGATAATCGTTCGATACGGCTTATCATTCCGCGGCTTTGTCTGATACTAAACGCTGTCTGTAATATGCATGTCAGTATTTTTTCATGAATTTCAGACATGTGGTGATATTGAAAACATATGGTTCTGAGAGCGATTTTTATGCACGATTCAGACGTGAAAGTATAGTTAACGTGAATTCGTGCGCTCGTAACAGACGGAATATCTGAAGATGCATTCGTATATGATTAGTTTCTTACATAAGTACACAATAAGTTACCGACCGTAATTGCATTCCGTTCACGTTGACACCTGTATTCAGTTGTCATACCCTCGAATAATTGCAGTTTGCATCTATATATGACCGTGGAACCTGAGGTAGAAGCGGCATTTAAATAATTACCCTCAAATGACCAAAAATATGTTTCATCAGTTCTTATAGAGTTTTTATATAATACAGGTTAATAATTTAAATTGAATCAGGGTTTATTCCTTTTATAGCAGGGACCACCGTTAGTAGGCGTCCTTCCCTCAGGACAAATATTTAAAATTATGTAGTTTTCCCCTAAAATTTAGTTTACATCATTTTTTTCTTCCCCTTTTTGCAAAAATACCATGTTATTTTACCCCAAATTTAAATTCTTAAGAAAAAGGCCGCTTCTTCTACCTGTGAAAAAAATCCCTGACTGAATGAATTGTACACAAAGACTTTGTATTGTTTTCACTTCAGTTTGATAGCGTTTGTGCACTAGTCTGGTTGATATGGCCGACTGTTTAATTGATAAATACGGAGAAACCTGTGTGTAAAGACATGTGGATAATTACTAATTGGTCTTCATTTATTTGTTTTTATTTAGCGGTTAAAATAAACTACAAATACATCTGTACATATTTATATTGGAGATAAGACCTGTGATTTTTACAGCCTGTCGATATCTCTATACAGGTCCACTACAACAAAAAACATTTAAAAAATCTTTACTGTAGATAAACAGATAACACAGACTATATCATATGCCATTGTCTCTGACCGGTATTAAGTTAAAACCACTTAATATTTAGCTTAATATTAACGCCTCATTCAAAATTGGATCCTGTAGTTCTATACAGTTCAGTTGATACACAATTACAGACTCAAATTGTCAATATCAGCTAAGTATGGCCTCGTAATTCAAAAGAATTTCTCAAATGAAGCCTTCATTTATTATTTCATTATGGCGAAAAACACTGATTCTATAACAAGAAACAAGTTTGTTAGCGAACTCACTAAGAAAATTCTTCATTTTATTCTTCATATTAAGGGTTGGGTTTCTTCTGTTGTATACATTAACGTAAAACGACTGAGCATAATTAATGCGAAAGACAATATTTTAACCCTTTGTTTCATAATACCGAATTTATCTGTATTGAGGAAAAAAGAAGCCATTGCTTGTAATGAGTATTGACTTCTTTTGCCACGATGTTTTCCACTCTGTCAGAGAGAAATAACACAATTGTCTTAAATAAATTGATGTTTTGAATACTAGCTTTGAATTTGGAAGAGTCCAAAATATGTGTATGAGGCAAAATGTCAAGTGGCAGTGTTCGCACATGTATTTAGAGTGTAATGTTAACCACTTCACACTAAATGCCACTAAAACAAACAAATGTCTTTCTTTCGAAAATAGATATTGATAAAATACCTCTGGGTGACAACTACACGATATAATTCTGCTCCGAATTACTAGACATATTTTTATGCTTACAAAGGATGAGAATTAAGACTGCCGTTCTTGGATAAAGATTTTGTATCGATACGTTTGAAAATTTTGCGCGAAAATTTTTGTGCACGTTTTGAATAATTTCTGATTTTCTTGTTCGCTACTCTGTCGCTGTGATAGCCAGTCATATTAAAATGTTGGAATATGCGTTTTTTTATATCTCTTGAGAAATTAAATAAATTGATTTTACAAGTATACTATAAAGAGAATCTTCTGTACTTACTGCTATCAATCTGAGACAACATGAACATATTTTGACTACAGATTTTTTAATTGCGCTCAACTAAATATTTTCGAACACATTTTATGTATATATTTGCCAACACTTACATGATTGTATCACAAATTCATTTGGCATACGTACAAATAGTCTGTTCGTCTATCTTTTCGTCCGTCCAATTTCGTCGTACAATTTATAATCATTATCAATTATATCTAAATGATGATGTTTAAGCAAGCGTATGTTTATATTTGTTTGTTTTTGTTTTATGTGACATTGTCACTGTTTTAATCGCCGTTTTTTTTCAACGATTTTTCAGTTATATACGGTGACCGGTTCACCTAACTAGTTTTCCTGGATTGTGTATTAACCAGTATTAACTTACCTCCACACGGAGCCGGCAACTTCTCCACATATGAGGAAAATCGACATTTTTTGTCAAATTTTCATTGTAGGGTGTGATCTGCCGCGACCGGGATTTGATCTCGGATCTCCGGGTTACAAGTCTAGAGCACTAACCACTGGACCACGGTAGCGGCTGTTTGCATTCCTATGCGTATCTGGAAAATACATCGTTTATAAATCACTCTATCTAAGAGAAATAATTTCCTCATAGGTTAATTATCCAGTATAAGTAACTGCGTTAAATGTCCGCAATTGCTGATGTATTATTTTGATAATTGTACTTTTGCTTTAAACGCTTGCTTATTTGTTGAAATATGCGTCGTCTGCTTAAAAACAATGTAAACTGGCGCGTTATTTCTTATTTTCAAACACGCAAAGTGCGATTATAAGACTGTAAGAAAGATTCGATAAATCATTGTTACGTACAATTCTAAACAAGAACAGATTTAATCCCAGTTTTATTCAATCTCTGCCCAGTTTTATAAGTTTTAATACACGAACCAATACACCGTGTATTGAACGCCTTATCTGAAGTGTACATAGAGAAATCGTTCGAGTAACTAACCACAAATATATCGATCTTTCTTATGAGACACCGGAATATTGGGTTATAATATTTTGGTTAGAAACGGGACTGTTTAAACGGTTGGAAGTGTTAATTTAATGTTAAAAATCATTTTCTCAACTAACTAAAACAATTGAATTTCGTGTAATAATCGTATCAACCAATCAAATCGTTGTTTACAGTCACGCGCTCACTTGGTAACCACTAGCGTTCGAGATTAGCTTCTAGCCGGCTAACATCCAGTTTTTTCACTATGTATAGAAAGTACGTGGATCAGATTGAGGAGTCTCAGTCGACACAGAGTCAGCAAGCGAGCAGCACCCAGAACACCGGCAATATGTCTGAGGAGGACCAGTGGCGTAAACAATGGATTTCAAAGTCTGCGGAGGATTTATGGAAAGCTTTGCAGTCAGGAGGTTCTAAATCTCTTTTGAAAGAGCATTTGACGGAGGCAGTTTATAACCAGTTAAAGGATCAAAAAACTTCTCTTGGAGGAACTTTGGCTCAGTGTATCAGCTCAGGTGAGGGATTTTTCATTTAATTTTTCTTCGTATATATATCTACTGTGCCCTTGGTTTATTCGCATTATTGTTGTCTATCTTTCTTATCAATAGTTACACTCTGCTATTCAACGTATTGAATAGTGTACACAAAATTAATCCGTTTGTCCTTTAGCGACCTCTAAATGTTTTTGGATATTCGATAGGCCTACTAATTTTATTCATAAACGGGTTTTGCATTGTAAATTGTTTGACCGTATTATTTATCGGTATTGATGGAAAAAGTATCTGTTCGCAGTTTTTTTTTGTTCAAAATTTGTAGATTAAAATCGTATATAACATTTTTCCACACTTTCGTAAATTTTATATACTTCAGACCACTCGTTCTCAAGAGCAGAAATTTAAACCTATTTTTCGTCTGCAGTGAACAGTTGTTTTAACAATTATTTACACAATTCTAAACGCGAAAACTATTTGTCGTATTTTGCACGAGAACAAAATTGCACGTGGTTCTAGTCACGGTTTTTCTTTTTTTAAAAACTTGACAATGCACACGCATTGTATTTGTTGAACTTCAATACAGCGTTTGAATATACAAATATATCTTTTACAGCTAATGAAATATTAACACATTTAAAGCGTAATCAAATATTTAATTTGTAATTTATAATTATGCAACGCAAACCACAAAGTCTGTTTTTTCATGGAAACGAAATTAGAATTTCATTAAATTGGCCAGTTTGTTGTATAGGACCGAATTCTATAGTTTTAATTTGTTAAAACACTTCGTGAACGTTTGTCTCATCTTCAATATTACAAATGCTACACTGCCGACATATAATTTTGTTTTCTGTTGCCCTTTATTCAATGAAATCCTTCCTTTATTTACGAGTGACAATCAAGAGATAATAAAATGTTATTTCAATAGGATGAAAACAATGTAGTCTCGGCTACATGGTATTTTAAACTTGTATGTTTGATAGCGCGTGTGTATACATACATCATACATGTGCCCCGGATGTGTGAGTAATAGTTTTCCCTTGGTGGCGATAAAATGCGGGAGTGTAGCTTAAGGATGAACTGAAAAGGTCACCTTAAATTGAATTGCGTGAGATTCTACCAGACTTGCAAAATAAAGTACTATAAACCTTTCGCAATACCGAATTATTCTCGTCATTCTTATTCCGACTCATGTACGTTACGCATCTGCTTACTGCAGTGTCGAATTTCTCCTAGGAATGTTGAATTATTTAGTATGCATCGATTAACTTTCATGATGTACACTATAATGATATCTACCACTCTCCCTTACTTGACCCGAATAGTCTTTTGTGTACTGTCTCTGGTCAGATTTAGTTATAAATATCCCTCCCCTCCCTGACATAGCAGTGACATGAGGTCATTAGGTAGCTATTTCGACCACCGCTTTAAATTCTGTTGCGATGACCCGACCATCAAATTGTCTGAACTAATGTCTTGTTCAGTTGCTGTATATGTAAGTATTCATTATCCATACCGTGTAATTATGAGCTGCTATATTCCTTACATGTTTTATATCCATTTTGTCGTGAATGCATCGTGTCATGACAATAACAACTACAGTATAATCTGTGGACAAAGGCCACCCTTGGGAAAGACAAAATAAGGTCTTTATTGACAGTTGGCCTTTATTCGGAGGTCAGTCTATTCTAAAAAAATGATTATTGTTTTTCAAGGAGTGGCTTTTATTCACAGGATGGCCTTCATTCGGAGATAGCCGCAAACTCAGGTTAGACTGTAATTAAAATTACGCACACGTGTATAAAACTTTCATCATCAATTAGTGTTGACGTGCTGAACTTCATGTTTTGTACTTCTCGAACCGGACGAACTTGAGACGATGTCATTTTCTACATGTATATCGACGTGTCATTGGTACAAAGATTTCATTATGTTCATGGTAATGGTTTATTAATTGTAAAGTTCTAAGACCCACAAAAACGAATGTTTTCCATTGTACATAAATCGATAAAGGAAGAAATACTAAGTCCTGGTATTATTTACGAGAGTAACTAGTTTACGCGACCATGCGTTTTCTGATAAATTATGCGAAGATTTGGTATCTTGCAAATAACAGAATGACTGCAATTCCTGATTTAATCATTCGTCTATTTGTAAACGAATCCCCAGTTGGTTCTACAGCACTTATTTTACACTCCATGTAGCAAAATTTAGTTCAAAGTCGGAATTTAGTCCTAGTTCAACTGTGTAATTTGGAAATTCGGTTGAACGAAATCATAACGACCCCATTTCTGGAACACTTGATTCACTAAAAGTTGTTGCAAGTCTATAGATCACAACACTCTAAATTGATTTATTCCTTGAAAACATTGACTCACATACGGCTATTGATTGCAACTTAATACTTTCGTGACCTGAGCTTTCTCTGAAAGTTTTATATCCGTGAGTATCTTGTTAAGTAATTGAAACTTGTGTGTATTTCATCTCAGATAATTAAAACTCTTTATAGTTTACCCAAATCAATTATTATCGATTTTAATGAATTAACATTTAACTAGCAAGCTAAAAGCGTTGTTTAGTTGTGTAAACATGACCTCTACTTGTTTCAACTTCTTTCAAACATCGTATGCTATGACTACAAACAAATAACTTGCGAAAAGCGTTTGTCACTTTTTTAAATTTTCTTTTTCTTGAGCACACCCACTGTCTTATTGGTTATTGTCGTAATTGTACCATAAGGCAACACTTTCTCATTGTTTATTACTTAACTATTACTGGTCTTGAATGCATTTTTATTCATACAACATCGTATCGAGCGCACTTAAAACAAATGTGCTTTTGTATTATATATCGTCATTAATATCTGCCATTTACATCTTTATATCATAGTTGAATAGATTCTTATTTTATACATAAATTGATAAAAAAAACGCCTGAATATTGTTTCCTCGCATTCCTTTGAAACTGCGATATTATGCTCGCTTCTATGGCAACCGGATATCTGTTTTATTCGTAGTTTGTATTCCGTTAGAGCTAAATCTTGTTATTGCTTTTTGAGCGCCCGTGGTAACAAATGTAAGCGCGTCGGCGTAGCTTGGTGTTTGTATCAATCATTTCTGACAACATATTTTCATCTGTGTTGAACAATAATCGTTATTCGTTGCATATCATTCGATTATTATTACATACATCAGCGAGATATCGGATTAGATGTACTCAGTATGATAATGCTATGTAATTAAGACTGATATTGGTTGTAGTGAACCCAATGTGATTATAGAACTTTGCCGGATATTGGTAAATCTGAGGCCAATATAATTACAGTCAAATCTGTGTTTGCGATCATCTCCGAATAAAGACCGCCTTGTGAATAAAGGCTACTAGTTGAAAAACCGTCACTGATAATTTAGTTCATACTGACCTCTGAATAAAGACCACCTGTCGATAAAGGCCACATTTTACCTTTCTCAAGGGTGGACTTTGTTCACAGGTTTGATTGTATAGTTATGCTGAATTTTATAAAATGCAGTTGCATAGAGATTTGTATCAGAAGATTGACTAGTTAAGATGCGTTGTACAAAAGAATTCAAAGTCTTCTAGATGATGGTTTTAACTGGAAAAACACACACACTTATTTAAGTTAATGTCGATAGAGTAGGTTAATTTAAACAAATACACCAAACCCGGTTATATGAAGGTTAAATTCACAAACAACTATATATATTATACAGTAACCTCTATTTAAGTTGATCGATCCTACAAGCTACGCTTAAATAATAACCGCTTGTATGGTTGTTATCAATCGTCTGTTCTGATGACCGCTTAAATTTGACTAGGATTGTTCATCTTTCATATTGTCCTTGGTAGGTTTGTTGTAAGTATTTTTCACACGCTAAGTGGTCTATTCTGAATACATATCTTGATTCGTTATCACATGACGTTCATACGGAGATTAAGTATCAACTTCTCGCTGATGTACATTTAGTTAATTAGATATCACGCGTTTATTGTCATAGACAAGGGCAACGTAACCTTGTCTTAGTCAAAACTGGTTATATACATATCAATATTTATTTGACGCAATGTCAAATACACAGCAAAACCTCTATACTAAAACCACCTATGGTGCAAAAAATTGCTCTTAATACTCGAGTAATCTCATTATGAACTTGAAATTGGGAGTAATATTGAAAACAGTCACGCAATCGAGTGATCATTATACAATTATACAATAAAACCTCAAATAGCGATCACCTCAATATTACGACCACCTTGTTATACCGACTTCTTATTTTCGGACCGACTTTTCATAACTCCCCTATAATTCAACTTGATCATGATATCACCCCATCATAACGACCGATTTTATTTCGGGTCCCGAAAGATGTCTCATTATCGAGGTTTTATTGTAATATGGCGGACTTTGTGTTGAGATGGTCGCTGAGTGAAGCGCCACTGCTTCGCTTTGTTTTCTTGTCTGAAAAAAGTCCATAATTATAACCTGTCGTATTCTGTATTTTCTGGTACATGTACATAACCGCACATTCATTTATATTTAGTCTGTCATTATTCGAAAGCAAGCCAAAGTCTACATTTAGATATTTGCTGACACAAAAGTGTCTGGTCATAAATTTTAGGTCTCATTGTGTGTTATATATCATACTGCTAGTCGCACATGTGGTTTTGTACTGTAATACATGGATTTATGATGCAATTTGTTTCTTATCATCTATGTCGAACGCTGCGTATGGAACTTCATTAGAATATGAGTCAAGTTTTATTCATAATGTCCTTTGAAAATGCATTTTAGTAGATCGATCGATATTGTTTCATCTCTGATACGTTGATTTTGTCTCCTGTTCTAACAGTGAAAAATATTAAGTATCGGTTGCCTTGGAAACCGAATAACCTTGTTACATGGAATAAAAAATACTTTCTCATTGTATACTAATGAAGAACATCAAAGTATACTAATGAAGAACATCAAATAAAATATATTGATCTCCGTTTCTATGACTAATTAGCTAAATATACGGTTTGAGACATACTATTTAGCACTGAAGGACCGTCTTGTAAGTTTGATATATGCTTTTATAATATCTAAGAGTTTACTATTTTCTTTATAAGCTCTCCTCAAAACATTGCTGGCATGTATACGACCTTGTATTTTCGTTGATTCCCGGCAACACACGCCAGGTAAACGAGATATTAATACAAGTTTACCTGACAAAGTTCATTACATATTTTTGGAGAATGAATACCTGTAAAACCTGTTTGCAGAGATCATCAGTTGTTGGTATTTCGCGGTCGTCTTAGTTATTATACTGTACGTACCTATAATTAAGCTATTACAGTGCTCGCCATGTTTTTTTTTCACTGTGGTTTAATGCCGTTTTTCAACAATTTTTCAGTTATATGCGGCGACCAGATCACCTAACCAGTTATTCTGGA
This sequence comes from Lutraria rhynchaena, assembly GCA_008271625.1. NCBI lineage: Eukaryota > Metazoa > Mollusca > Bivalvia > Venerida > Mactridae > Lutraria > Lutraria rhynchaena. Next base: position 1,040,877 of record VIBL01000121.1, on the reverse strand, counting down.
CTGTTTACTAACCAGTACTAACTTACATTTTCACTAGGAGCCGGCAACTTCTCCACATATTGAGGAAAATTACTATCTTGTCAAGTTATAGAAGGGTATGACCTGCCGCGACCCATGTTTTAATAATCCACGCGTATTATTTTATAGAGATTTTCAAACGAGCATGTCCATTGTTATTGTGATGTAGTTGTTATATCCCCTTTTACCACGAATGTTATGTTTTTGATTTTAATACCAGGATAGGCGGACACGACAATTGTATACGCGGAAAACTTTCATTGGGTTAACTATTTTACACCTTGTTTTGGTTAAACTAAAGTTAAATTAGATAAGGGACATCTTCATAAATGTGTTCTAGAAAAAGTTTCTATTCGACATGATATGACTCAAAGTTCGTTGTATTGCTACAAAGCAAATTGTGTAATTTATTAAACATAAATGCCACTTGGGCAGGAAATTATTATTATACTGCATACAATGCATTTTGCACGTTGTGCATGAACGTTGACAGATTAAGTTGGTCTGTATAAATGCACGTTCAGAATGTTATCATTGATATGTTATCAATAAGAAAACAAATCTTGGCAACAAGTACGCGAGCCTACGTGATTGTGAAGGGCATTAATGTTTGGTACTTATGTTTAACACAAGGTAGTTAAAGCAAGAAAAATATTTTTTTTTTATTTTGGAAAATTTCATTATAAATTGCGTCGATTACGACCGAATACTCGCTGAAAACTTGTGAGGGTTGGCCTGAAGACAGACATTTTTTGCTTACTTAAGCTTTAACACGCTTAATTATATCAATTATATATTCATTTTTAGTGTATTGTTTCAGCTCACGTTATTTCAAATCAACAATGTAATTGTTACAACAAAAAAGTCACATTTCTATATCAAGATAGATTATTTAAAAAAACGACGTCATGTTAACATGTTGACATCAAAAGCACCCAGATTATATTGAAGTCAAGGTTTTATTCAAACCTTTTGTTCGCTTATATCGACTTATGTTTGATACATAGACGAATACAATAGTCAATTAGTTATAGATTTGATTTCTTGCCAAAAATAATGCTTAAATGGGATTTTAAAGTTGATGTTTGCTTAACAATGAGATAACCTTAAAGAACGTAATTAATGACGAATGTCGGAATAGTTTTTACAATCTGCCCTTTAACTGCATGAAAAAAGAGAAATGTTTTCAAGCACGTATTACATTCTCAAAGGGTCCGATTTTGGACTCCTTGTTTCAATAGTATACATTGTATATGCTTAGAACATTCGGGGATATTTAGTTATACATGTAATTGTAAAACTTCGATATTAACTCCCACTTTTAAATTAATTAATCTTGATCCCAAAATCAAGTATGAGACAGAAGCAAAAACAAGTTTGTTTCCGGTTACATGCCCCAAAAAATATGGGTCGGTAGGTAGGGATTTTTTACATATATCGGCAACACTGGTGTGAAAATTACAATATAGCGCTAAGATTTGGATGTCGTAAAAACTTTTGAGTCGGCAGGTAAAAGATGGGTCGGTCGGATAACCGGAAACAAACCTAATTTTTTAGGCCTAAGTGTAGAAGAAACTTTGTAAAACGGTCCAAAACTTAATGGTCGTTATGATAATGTGGATGTGATGTTTAGATGGTGTCTTATTGAGGTTTTACTGTGGTTACTAAGCATACTAATTTGTTTTTTTATTGTTTGTATGTGACTTATTGTCTCTGGGGTTTAACGCTGTTTCTCAACAATTTTTCAGTTATATTCGGCGACCAGTTCACCTATCCAGTTTTCCTGGACTGTACACTAACCAGTACTAACTTACCCTTCCACAAGGAGCCGGCAACTTCTCCACATATGGAAGAAATTGACATTTTTGTTAACTTTTCATAGAAGGGTATGACCTGCCGCGACCAATTTGTTGTTCTAAGCTTCAACCTGTAATTTTCGAACGTACCGACCTTTTTGTTGTAAGAAATAACTGAGTCATCCATTCTCATTCACAAAATGAAATTCTATCACGCAACTAGCGCCCTTCATGACACATCCATAACAGTTCAATAGACATTCATTAATCTCTTTAGAATCGATCTTTACAGAAACTGATAACAGTCGCGGATACTTCGGCTTCTCTGCAGTCAGAGCTTCGACTTTAGATATTTTAATCAGCGAATGAGTCGACAACTTGAAACCATCACTTTGTTTCTACTATTTCCATTTTTATTACACATATCCCTATTCCTACCAGAACAGAACAGACCCTATCCCTATTCCTACCAGAACAGAACAGACCCTATCCCCTACCAGAACAGAACAGACCCTATCCCTATTCCTACCAGAACAGAACAGACCCTATCCCTATTCCTACCAGAACAGAACAGACCCTATCCCTATTCCTACCAGAACAGAACAGACCCTATCCCTATTCCTACCAGAACAGAACAGACCCTATCCCTATTCCTACCAGAACAGAACAGACCCTATCCCTATTCCTACCAGAACAGAACAGACCCTATCCCTATTCCTACCAGAACAGAACAGATCCCTACTCACTTCTTACCAGAACGGAACATACCCTTATCCCTATCCCTACAAGAATATACCCTTATACCTATTCTTACCCTTAACCTCCTCCCCCACCCTTCCCTCATGTATCTCATTTTGTTCACAACTATATACAATATTTGTTCTTTCGTAACATTTGCTTCTGAATATATCGATTTTATATCCGTCGCGTTTATTTGCTCAACAATGTCAATATGAATTTAAGGACGGGAAATCATGCAATCATTCTGGCGGTTTTGTTTTGATTGATTGAAGAAATCAAATCGGGAATAAGTACGACATTTCAAGATAAAGACTGGATCCATCATATTGCTCATACCAATTGCTTACGTCGTAAAAGTTGTTTTATTCCAAATCCGAGATTAATTCGCTTGTGATTTTGTTTGCATTTTAAAAAACTTGAATCATGTATCATCTGTAATGAAGAATTAACTTCCTAAGAGTGAGCTGTTACCCGCTGTCTTTTCTTACTTGTACTGGCCTTACGCGTTAAAAAGAGTGTTTCTTTACACAACTGAACTAACTTGAGAGCTATTTCAGATAATTGTAGTTGGTATTTCCATATAAGATCTGGTTACTTTGGTTACGCTTCTGTTATAATACCAGACAATGTTATATTCCTACACTCTTCAAACATCCATTTATTTCCATGATGATTGCGAATACCTTGTATTCTTCAGTTTAAACGCTCTTATTAAGTTTTCATAAATTTTTGTCAAATCCTATATTAGATGCACTAGTCGCTTGGACCATGTTAACTTGCATATCTGTTAATTGCCCGTTACGCATCATACTATCAGTCTTACTGAAGAGCCGCGACTTGTAACCCTGAGATTCGGGTTCAAATCCCGGTCGTGGCAGGTCATACCCTTCTATGAAAACTTTACAAAAATGTCAATTTCTCTCCATATGTGGAGAATTTGCCGGCTCCTTGTAGAAGGATATGTTAGTACTGGTTGGTATTATAGTCCAGCAAAACTGGCTAGGTGAACTGGTCGCCGCATATTACTGAAAAATTGTTGAAAAACGGCGTTAAATCCTGTGAAAAAAAGAAGTCTTACTTAATACATAGTTAAATGTCTAATTGCATCCTCGGTTGTGGTTTGTTATATTCGTATTTATACAGTTGTGACATACTAAGGTAATGATGAACTAATTGATGGCAACGAAAAATGAGTCGCTTACAACTTTCGTTAAAATTGTTATTGGTGTTGTAGTTAACCTGCTATCGGATGTTTTTATATACATGTATATCTTAGCGCTCCAAACTAGCATTTTTGTTGTGGGTTGTCAATAGACACTATATATACATGTAATATACTAGTGTATGAATCTGTTTTGGCATCTATTCAAGGTTTTAAGGAGTTTTTTTGTGGCATATTATACGTATTGAGATAAATGAATATGTGATTATATGACACTTGTACAATGTATATACATACACCTACAATAGTTTCTGTGTATTTCAGAACATATCAAGCGTTCAAAGGTGGGCAAAGTATCTAATATGAACGTTTATCATTATAATATTTTTCGCTTAAAATGTCTGCAAATATCTCACTTATAGTCTTTAATAACTCGGAGTGTATAAAATGAAAGAGACTGTTTGATTTCATGGCATAATTCCAGATGTGTTAACAAATGCTTACTTAGCATTAGCGTACAGGTAAATATTGATATTAACTTAGTTGGAATGAATTGTAGTTTCTTTGGCTTGTGTCCTGTTAAGATGGGTGAATTTATTGTCAGGTATTTCTGTTGATCGTGCTGTGATCATATACCCCCGACGGAATCATTATTTGCTTTGACAAGTGTTTGGAACTTACCTCATGGTCTGATTGTATGCTTTATGTAACAATTCATTTTTAATTTTGTGTCTGATTAGATGATTTGTTACATAATGCCGCTCAAGTGTTATTGTGTTGTCTTAATTTGAAACCATTTTCTTTAAATGCATGATTTGCAATTCTGTGTAACTCCAATGGCTGTTTGTATGGGCTGATTATGCTCCTCGGAACTTCGAAAACCCGAGTCAGTGAGAAACTTTTCGAAGGATTGGTTACAATGAACAGAACCACAATTTCTATTCTAAATTGCAATGCTCAACGTAACCACTCATCCATAGTGGTGACATAGTGACTTTAATTAGTCGTATATAATAAAATGTAACATTTTCTCGCAGTGTGGTATGCTCATTGTAATACGTTTATAAATCATTTTGCAATTCGTCTTGTTACGACAATCACATCCTTGGGTACCCCTTGAACATTTATTCCTTGACGATTTCTTAAGTCTTACAGAAATAGGCACCAGCTGTTGACAGAGCAATTCCTTTTAAGATCCATCGATGTGTGATGCTATTGATTCTGTTTCTGCTGTGTTAGCTATCACATCCGCAATTAATCAATACAGACTCGTGAACTGGTCTTTTTTATTTCACCACGCTTAGCGCAAATTTGACAGCTGCTTCTAAACTTATTATTGTATTCACTTAAGTCTACTTCTTTACTCTATTTCAAAGACAACGGTCGGTCTAGCTTACTCCTGCTTCTGACCTCTTTTTATGTTTTGTTAACGGGTAGTTAGAACAACCAGAGGTCTTTTGCGATGCAATGTAAAATTCTTCATTGTGTATATCTATAGATCTATTTGTACCTAAGAAAGATGTGAACGCGAAAATTTATTGCTCCATCTTTTCACCTCCATCAATTTGCAAATCTCAGGCGTCAAATTTGACACGCATATTCAGGTTTAATCTAGGCGCATTTTAAAAAAATCAAATCCACTTATTTACGTCCCAACAAAATAGCCATTGTAGTAAAAATCACTAAAACTGAGCCCAATGATAATAAATGAAATCACAGCGAAAAACATAGTTCATTCATTTGAACATAATGTATTTATATTACAGTTTGTGAAAGACGAGCACTTTACTTAAGTGCCAAGAATGTTACCTTTATATTGTCCAAAATGAAATATTTGTTGTATGAAGTAAATATCATTACAGGCTCTTTACATGCCGGCAGCAAAGTGGGAATCTATGCATGTGACCCAGCCGCTTATACCGACCCTGTTTGGAAAGATCTTTTCAAAGCTGTCATTCAGCACTATCACACTGGTAAAGCCGACAACAATGTACAACATCCTGAACCAAGCTTTGGAACTGACGCAGAAATTGATAGCCTTGGTGATTTGGACCCAAGTGGCTATTTTGTGAAATCCACACGTGTCCGTGTTGCCAGAAGTCACAAAGGCATGCCATTCCCACCAGCTGCCAAGAAAGAGGTAAGTTAATGTGAGACATGTTCAAGATGAAATTGAAAAGTGAAATACATATTATGCATATGGACGACTGATCCATATTCGTTATATATTTGGAAGTGGACATTGATTGAGATCACATATTAAACGAAACAACTAATCGAAACTAAGGTAGAAACATTGCAAGTTAGCCTTGGTTACTTTGATGTACTTTTAATTCTCTAATTATACTCCTTAGCTTACGGGATGATATATTTTATATTTCTCCTTAAAATGACAGGACTTTGAGCTCATGGAAAAGAAGGCCTGTGAGGGTCTTTCCACAATGACAGGAGAATTGGCTGGGACCTATTACCCACTAAGAGGAATGGACAAGGCTACACAAAATAAGATGATTGAGGACCATTTCCTCTTCAGAGCTGATGATTCGTGAGTATTCATAATGCAAATCTAGAAGTTAAAGCGAGGAAAGTGCATACGAATAAACAACTAGCTAATCTTCGTACGCGTGCATCCTGTGAAATTGAGTAAAAACTGCTAAAATACATTTACATTCGTTAGGGTTGCAACAATCAAGATTCGATCATTGAAATCTAATACGATGTCTTGTCGGTTTTTTAGAGTTCTTGGTGATGCTGGTGGTTACAGCTGTTGGGACACAGGTAGAGGAATCTTCCACAACAAAGACAAAACTTTCCTTACCTGGTTGAACGAAGAAGACCATTTCCGCTTTATTTCTATGCAAATGGGCGGAAATCTTGGACAAGTCTACAAACGTCTTGTATCGGTAAGTTCATTGGTAAATGATATATCCAAATATGAAATAAATATTTAGCTTTCGTTATTTTTTACCCAGACTAGATAATCATGTCTGATTCAGTCCTATTCAACCTTCTTATTCCATAAATATTTTCTCATATTTCTTAACGCATTTTATAAAATCGTCGCATTTATGTTGTATTTTTATACACAGGCGATCAAACATATTGAAACTAAAATGGAGTTTGCTAAAGCTGATGGCCTTGGTTATTTGACATTCTGTCCTACCAACCTTGGTACAACCATGCGTGCTAGTGTCCACGTTCGTGTACCTATGCTCAGCAAAGATCCAAAGGTTCTCAACGATATCTGTGCCAAGTATAACCTGCAACCAAGAGGTTAGTTGTTATCATTAATTCAATATTGAACATTTGATGGTTTGTATGTACTCAAATGTAGCATATAAGATCTTGATTTTGAAGATTTCTAGTTTGTAAATACTGTTGACTAAGTGCTTAGTTATTCATTCGAGTATACTTCATTGTTTTTTTAGCTCACCTGAGCACGAAGTGCTCAGTGAGCTATAGTAATCAGTCAGTCTACCCCGGCGTCCGGTGTCAGTCGTCCACACCTGGGGGTTGTTAACACCCTAGTAGTCACACTCTTGAGCGAATCTTCATCAGACCTGGTCAGAATGTTCTTCCAATGATATCTTAGCCATGTTTGAACATGGGTCATCTGGGGTCAAAACTAGGTCATCAGGTCAAATAAAATGGAAATTTTGTTAACACTCTATACAAGTCACAGTTTTGATTGGATCTTCATGAAACTTTATGAGAATGTTTGTATTAATGATCTAGTAAAATTCTGCGAATATGGGTCATCTCCAGTGAAAAACTAGTGACTAGGTCAACGCACCCGAAAAACTTGTTAATGCTCCAGAGGTTACAATTTTGATTGAATCTTCATCAAACTTTTAATAATATCTGGGACAAGTTCGAACATGGGTCATCTGGGTTCAAAAACTAGGTCACCGGATCAAATCATTGGAAAACCCTCTAGAGGCCACAGTGTTGATTGGAGGTTCACCAAACCATCATAATGATATCTTGGTCAAGTTCGTACATTGGTCATCATGGGTCAAACACTAGTTCACCAGGTCAAATCATAGAAAAACCTTGTTAACACTCGAGCGGTCGCAGTTTTGATTGGATCTTCTCCAAATCTTGTCAAAATAGTTGTCTTAATGATGCCTTGGTTAGGTTCGAACATGGGTCTTATGGGGTCAAAAACTAGGTAACCAGGTCAAATGACTGGAAAACCTTGTTAACCCTCTAGTGGCAACAATTTTGATTGGATCTTCCTCAAATTTTGTCAGAATGTTTGTATTCATGATATCATGAACAGGCTTGAACATGGGTCAACTCTGGTTAAAAACTAGGTCACCATATCAAATCACAGGGAAACCATAGACTGCAATCTTTACTCAGGTGAGCGAAAAAGGGCCATCTTGGCCCTCTTTCTTATCGAAACTATTCTTTGTAGGTGTTCATGGCGAACACTCCGAGAGCAAGGGAGGTGTTTACGATATCTCAAACAAACGTCGTCTAGGTCTAACCGAATGGCAGGCTGTGTCTGAAATGAAAAGTGGCGTTCTTGAAATTATTAAAGGTAATTGTAGTGATTGCTGTACCAATTTCCTATCTATACGCTGTGATTTATAATTTTGTTTTGACAGTAAGCTCTCGTTCTGTGTATTTTACCTATTTCTTATATTTTCATAAATGTACATAATAATATTCACATGAAATTTCCTGGACTGTAAATTACCGTGCTGTCGTATAACAACTAAGAAGTCCTTCAATAGGGATTTAATATCAAATGAATGCTAAGTAGTTGTGGTGTTTATTTTAGCTGAAGCTGAACTGACATGGACACCTGGAAATATGGATGAGTTGTACAATACAATCAGCAAAAGCAACTCAGAGTCTTTGATGAAAAAGTTTTTAACTCCAGATGTATACAATAAATACAAGGATGTAAAGACATCTTTGAATGGAACTCTAGCTCACTGCATCAATTCTGGTATGTCTAGATAATTCCTATTAGATCAATTTAAATTTATGACTTTTTATTACAGAGGTTTTATTAATTATATTTGATTAAGTGCTGTAAATATATTGTTTGATGAAAACCTGATATGTATCTAATATATCCTTTGGACCCTTACAAAATTTGTTCTTTTGGGTGTCCAGGAAGAGTTTATTGATGGAGATATTTTACTATGCCTTTGCCCCAAAAAGGTATTTTCTAGTGTCTGAACGAGTAGTCACCGAGTTTGATTCCAATTCAATTGCAAGAGCTGTTTTGCTCGTGTAATAGCCTTTTACTTACTTTTTCTAAAAGGGCCCACACGCTTCGCTCCATAGATTCTAGGATTCGTGAGTTGAAACCACTTGACACATATTCTAAGCTCTTTTCTCCTCCGTCGTTGATCAGAGGGATGCATTGCAAGAAGTTTGACGTTTCGGGAAGTTCGTGCAGGTGCGAAATCCATAAAAACTGGTTAGGCCAACAGTCTGTCTGTTTTTAACAGAAGTATTGTAGAAAGAAGTTTTTAAACCCGAGAATTTCACTAAAACAACTACATTTATTGTTTTATTTTTACCTTCAAGGATGCAAGCATCTCGGCAGCAAAGTCGGAATTTATGCCTGCGACCCTGAAGCTTACACTGCTTTCGAAGACATTTTCAATAATGTCATCAAAGCATACCACAAAGTAGATGCAATTAATCATCCAGTACCAACATTTGGTACAGAAGCAGAAATGAACGCTCTTGAAAATATTGACCCTGATGGCAAAATGGTTGTTTCAACTCGTATAAGAGTTGCTCGTAGCCACACGAAATACCCATTCCCCCCAGCATGCACATCAGAGGTATGGAAAATGACTTTTTAGAGTTTTCGTAATAATTGTTGCTTAGAAAACACAATTAGATCAGATTATCTATTCTACTAAACATAACAACTGGGCAATTCAAAGTGTAGAGTCATTATTTAATGCGATCATTGTGCCATTGAATAAATATTATTGATATCGCATTCACAGGATTTGGAAAATATGGAAGCAGACTCTGCCGAAGCTCTTAATACTCTGACAGGTGAACTTGCTGGAACATATTACCCCCTTGCTAAAATGGATGATGCCACACAGAAACAAATGGTCGAGGACCATTTCTTGTTCAGAGATGATGATGAGTAAGTGTTGTATACGTAATTATACCGGTGCTTTTATGGCTTCATTGTTTCTCTGTCTATGTCTCAAAGTTGTTTAATCAGCATTTACAACAGTATGCATTCTCAATTTCATTACCAGCGGAGTTCATGTTAAGACATTTAGAAAACTGCATATTGTTTAACTTCAGAACATTTGCCTCAATGCCAGATTTTTGTCTATCACTTATTATATATTCATGTATTTATAAACGGTGTGAAGTAATGTGACATAAGGCCGAGTGGGTTACTTGCCTAAATAAGATGTTATGAACCTTCCACTATTGTTTTGCATTTTATTTCATATAATGTCATAATAGTAAGCTAAACGATCGTAAGTTGTATCTTTTGATTACTTTAATTTGAAATTCTCGAACGGTGTCAAGATTGTGCCCACTGTAAGATAGCAATTAGTCTATGTGCTTATTCTCAAGAAGTTCTGATGTGTGCACTTTAACCACTACGTTTACGCAGACATGCTTCGTATATGGTTTGGATGTAACTAGTTCCTTAAATAGATAAGATACACTTTATTGACATGACCAACCATTTGTCTGGTAATAAGTAACAAAAAACAAAACAACACCAAAAACAGGCTCACTTGTTTACTTTTTCCATTAGTCATGATAAGCATCAACCTACACCAAACTTTGTGCATATGTTTGATTCATCTATCTCAAGTTGACTAATTTCATAATTGTAAGAATAAAATATGAAAAAACACTTATGTGAAAATACAGAATGTATACATGAAAGCCTACCTTTAAGATATTTTATCAATTTTTATCAACAGCGTATTGAGAGATGCCGGTGGATACAAATACTGGTCCACTGGACGAGGTATCTACCACAACAAAGATAAGACTTTCCTTACCTGGGTGAATGAGGAGGACCACTTGCGTCTTATCTCTATGCAAAAAGGAGGTGATTTGGGAACTGTTTACAGACGTCTTGTTAAGGTAACTGATACGTTACTTTCATATAGTTAATTCACGTTTTTATGGCTGTGTTCAGCTGTACTTCGATAATGTAATGCAGATAGTCAATACGATTAGTGTTCCTTGATTCTTTGTCAGTAATTGTCTTGTCGACACAAATAAATGCGAACTCTTTTCGTGAATCTTTCGAAGTGGTCTTCAACTAAATCGTCACGTAGAACATAACTATTTCTCGTAATTCTAATGCTCATGCTGATCTTTGTCGGCGAACTTCTTATATGTTATAGAAGTCTCAAACTTGCCAAGATGATCATTGTCTGGTGCGTTCCATCTAATTGCTTTAAGAAATGTTTTATTACAATTGGTTTTGGTAGACTACATATGTAGTCATTAGAAAATCGGATCTCAACTAATTTTGATTAACTACTACGTTAGCTAAGTGTTATCTAATTAACTTTTAACACATTCTCATTGAATTGGGAATAATTCAATCTAATAGTATATACATTTGTAATTAGGTTAACAATTCATTTACCGCAATTGACTAGTTGAGAGACCAGTTTATACCTGCGTGTGTTGATTATACTAAGATTGCAAATATACACATCTGTAATTACAATAACAATAATAGATTAAAGCCGAATAGAATCTACAATTCGAACTAATATATCAAAAATCATGAATATGTCACGCATTTACAAATGAAGACAACAACAATCATATTTCCCATGACACTTTCATTTTTGAACACTGTTGTTTTTCACTGTAAAGCTCTGGTTAATGTGTTTATCATTGACGACAGAATATTTGATGATTTGTAAATAATGTTGTTGTCAGTAATGGTTTGCAGATTCTAGACGTAAGAAAAAATTCAAATATCCTACGCATAGCGCGATATGACTGAATGCCTTCTCTGCTTTACCTGTGGAAGGCTTCCAAATCATTTGCTGACGTCAGCTTCTGAAGTTTTGGACTATGCACAAGAGATTCGATTCTGGTTTTATTTTAAGCGACGCAGGCAAACTATCCTAACGGATTTTGTGTTGTGAGCTTTGTCATTTTGCATAATTAAATGCATGAAAATGTGCCAAACACACCATTGTTGTGTTAGTTGAATGCTATTGCCAGGAAACGAAGCAATATGAACATCAATAGCGGCACTTTAGGACATTAATTTTTCAACTGTCATGAATTTAAGCAGGCACGCTGAAAAGCAAAAAACTGAAAACCTCGTATACAGCTCCGTTGACGTTTTCATATCAAAAAGTAGAAGATATTTAGGGTTTCCATGTATTGAAGATAAACGCAAACGATTTATAAATAGGGTGTTTAACCTATCAAACTTATTTCACCGACATTGTCTCTGTTTTTACTATGACTTGCTCTTTCACATTACCTATGGCAGGAGTACATAATGTAAGTTTCAGATGCTTGCACATGTACTTTCCATTCTATAAATAACGTTACCTTTGAGCAGGCACTACCTACTGCTATCAAATCTTGATTCAAGTTTACTGGCCTTGGTTGCTATTGGTTACACAGGTGTTTCGTTACGGCATTCTTTTCACATTTGTTTGCTATGCCAGGGTGAAAGCATTATTTAGGGGTACATGCGAAACTCCTTCATTCACGGGCTATGAATACCTCGTTTCTCTTTGGTAATCTTTCTATGAATATTATTGTTTAAAAGTGACGTATGACTTTTGACTATTATTTTGATAATATTAACAAAACAACCATGTACAAACAATATAAATCTACTCACCTCAGAAGAGACACATCAATCAAGACATATACAGATGCAATATAAAACTGGAAAACTTAATTCTGTTATTATAAACTGTAAATATACAGTACCATGTAAAATTGTAAAATTATCTTCTTTCCTTTTTTTCTTTTTGTCGTTAACCTTAATGTGCACGTACACATTTCTCGCCCCGAGGTTAGAGTAGCGTTTGGACCTTTGAATCTATTTTATTCCCTCATAATAAATGGCACAATCCGAGCACAATGCGTCGTAGGTATTAAAGCTGTGTATTGTTTAGTGTTGCCTCTGGTGTGTAACTATTGGCGTTAGCCAAACGGCTGCATGTGACATTTACTGGGACTTTCTAACCCGTTCAAATAATGTACTGAACTATATTGTCAGGCTATCGGAGAGCTCGAGAAGAAGCTGACATTCGCCAAGAGAGACGGTTACGGTTACCTAACCTTCTGTCCATCCAACTTGGGTACTACATTGAGAGCTAGTGTACACATGGCGATCCCTAATGTATCAAAACAACCAAACTTCAAAGAATTCTGCGAGAAATATTCTATTCAGCCAAGAGGTATGTCAGAATTTCCAGTTTTTATAATAGATGGGATGTAATTCATTCAAAATGCATGTAATGTCTTTTAAATTTTAAAAGTATGTTTTCTGTTCTTGGGTGTTTTGTTTATGGTTTGACTTTAAACTTTACTGGTGGCTTAATAATGTGCTGGTATTGAAATTGGAAGAAACGGTCCTGGTTTCGTGAAAAGAAAGACACATATTCTAATACATATAGTCAATACGACTTGCTCAAATGATTGCTAGAAGAGTAGTAGTCCTTCAATGAAAAGTTGATACGACACCAAGCAGTTTTCTTATAATAACCACGTGTCAATTTAACACAACCGATTTCTATTTTTCAGGTATTCACGGTGAACACTCCGAGAGTGAGGGAGGAGTTTATGATCTGTCTAATAAACGTCGTCTCGGCCTGACTGAGTATGCTGCAGTCAGAGAAATGTTGGACGGTGTTCTTGCCATCAAGAAATGGGAAGAAGAGCTTGCTGCCGGTACTAAGAAGGCTTAAACAATGGAACAAAGATCCATACACCTTGACAATTTATGTGTGTTATCCAAAGACTAAAACAGTATTTTTTCGATTATTTACAATCAATATTTCAAGCTTGGGTGAAGTTTGTCAGACTTTAGATTGGAGCTAACATTTGTGGCTAGCCTTTCCAATGCGTTTGTTAAAATATATTTACATTTGGTTGGTGTTGATAATTATCTGAAATTTGGTAAAATTTTATTCATACGGAAGTGGAAATTGCTTTCAGACAAGACGTACGTCTAGACCAGTGTAGACTAGAACCTCTTTTGTAAAATGTCCAATGTTAGATTTGCAGTGAAAATTCCTGCGTGACTATCATTGTAAGTTAGTTATGCAAAGTTTTGCTGTGAAATATCTGTGATTTTGTTGTTTTCCTTATTTATTTTTTCACTTAACCTGACAACCAAGACAATAAAAATACAAAAAATATGTATTTGTTTACTCTATTGAACAAGACAAACACTTTCGGAATTAATTGCTGAATTAGTTATCTGGGTAATCAAGCAACAAAGGTTTGAAAGATGATCTGCAAGACTACTCGTTAAGACAGTTGAACACTTAATTACGAGTCATAGAGATAATAGCTTTACCCCTGTTTTAAACAGTGTTTCAGCTTATAAACAGGGAAAAGTAATTCAAACCTGTGTGCTGTACTGGTACTAACTTGTTCTCCTTTGGTAACTGCCAGGTTATCCTCGTGATTTATATCACCCGAATCTGCGTTTGAGGACAAATGACTTAAAGATGTGTCTTCAGCTACATTGAACCCACACACTCAACATCCGTAGATCAAATAATATTCTTAATGAGCTAAGAGGCTGGTCAGATGCATCGGAATGGGTCTGTATTTACTATTTAGTTTATTTATTGTATAAACACAAACTTAGGATCTTATAATTATAGTCTGATATGATTGCCATTCTCAGAGCATCGGTAAACAGATATAAGAATAAGATTCCCAGGAACAACTAGGAATACATACAACCTCCAACTTCCCCAAAATATCACCAGACCCAAACCCCACCAGACCAAAACCTACTCAACATAGACATACAAAATATAATGGGCAAAACACACTCCCCCATTGGGTACCACCTTGGAACGGTCTACATCAAAGGCTCAGGGTGGGGAACTAGTACAATGGGCTCAACTTTAACCGTATAAACAAAAACAAAATTACATGCACGAATAAATGTTAGTTACATGGCTTCTTACTGACCCGATACGGTGTGATACAGGGTCAGTTAATTAATATTGGGCGAGAGCACGTGACCCGGCTCAAACAATCAACAGCAAGTAATTTGCACGAGGTAAGATAAATATAACTAGCAGTAAACGTTCACAATAAGATGATAGTTCCACTACTCCCTAACCTATGGTTACTCGCGTATTTTTAGCTGGCATAAAAACTTCGCATATTAAGCTGGTGAATTTCTCATTTGCTTACTGAATGTAAACGAAAGTACGTGTCAAGGAAAAAAATGAATGGAATTTGAACTCTGAATTCCTATTTTACTTGTTCGTCCTTTGAGAAACTAAATCTAAGTTACTGCACTCAACTCGGCGTTTCATTATGGTTTAGTCATTATTGGACACACAACTTTTTTCAGTGTATCTTTTTATCTAATTTCCAGAATGCCTTTCAACTTAAATGCCTGTTGGTAATGAAATTTGCAAAATATGAATTTTATTTCGACATTAATTTGACGCCGCAAAAATAGTATACAATGATAATGTCACACTTTGCCTCGTAAGCATATTTTGGACTCTTCCAAATTCAAAGCTAATATACAAAACATCGATTTATTTAAGAAAATTTAGTTATTCCTCTCTGACAGAGTGGAAAACATTGAGGCAAAAGAAGCCATTACTCATCACAAGCAATTGCTTCTTTTGTCTAAATGTTTCAAAAGTCGTCCGTTTCAGATGAGGGGAAATTCAGTAATATGAGGCAAAAGGTTAACTGTCCCTCTAATTATCCAATTCTCAACTAAATACAGTTTAGTACATAACCAAGAAGACCCATGCATGGAGTAGAACAGACAAGTGATACGTCAGAGGTAACATGTGAACAACCTCCATCCCCCGAACGCAAACTAGACCGGCTTATCCTGAATTTTAACACAATAGCACAATTTATTTATTTTTATTTCATTTGTTATTTTCTTATTTTATTTTATTTAAGTACATACAATACATAGATAGAAATAAGTAACATAGTTATATCACTAAAACAACACTAAGATATAGAAAAATAGATAATTAATTATACACAAAGTTACTGCACTACTACGCATGAAACATGAAAAAATTACACAAAAAAAGAAATATTCCTTCATTTCCATTGTGGTTCTTATCATATAAATAATAAGTTATGATAAACATTTGATGTATAAACTTAAGAAAACACAACATATCAGAGACTTTCACTTTAAAACAACTTATCGAAAGACTTCAAAATGTATGTAACTATATGTACACAAGTTCGGGAATTCAAGAGGTGCGAGATATTCACTTGATGTTTGCGAATGATCCTTGGAAAACAACAAAGAAGACTACTGTTGCAAATTATTATCATGCAACACCCACACTTTCAGGCTTTTATAGCTCTTGTGTTTTGTCATTAAGGCACGACTACTTACTCGCGCGAGAAACAACTCAGTAAACAAAGACAAAAATAAACATTTTACCTTGAATCCTAAGGTATTCAAGTGATACATCGAGAAACATAATTGTGTACAGTATTATTACCTTCTGTATGAAACACACGCAATTGGTATTTATTTAAACGCAACTAGAAACATGACGATTCTTGAAAAATCGAAAATGATGACTTCAGAGAAGTGACGTCAATAGCGCGAGTAAAATCCGTCTGTACCGGATGTGTAGAGAACTGAAAATTGGTCATGTAAATGAGCGAATATATATAATTTGCATATTTAGTCATGAATATAGTATATGCAACGTATTTGATATTGACCCTATTGCCTTGGACTTCCAAGTATCACCAAGGAACTTCGCTTGTGTACGTGTCCTACGCATATACGAAAATACAAATTCGACTTTGTTTGTCATCAATATAAAGATATTCTTAAAATTCAAAAGCAATGGAATAAAAAGATATGATCAAGACAAGATATTTCATATCCGCCAATATTTCAAACTGCAAAACATACGTTCGAAAATTAAACAAAAAATTGTAAGATTTGACACAACTTTATTTGGGTTTGTTTGTGACTTATTTTCTCTGGGATTTAACGCCGTTTTTCAACAATTTTTCAGATTTATGCGTTTTCTGGGCTGTGTACTAACCAGTACTTACTTACCCTTCCACAAGGAGCCGACAACTTCTTGTCAAATTTTCATAGAAGGGTATGACCTGCCGCGACCGGGATTCGAACCCGGATCTCCGGATTACAAGTCCTTCGCACTAGCCACTGGACCACGGCCGCCTCCACTTTATTTGGGAGTACCAAGTAAGCTGACATAGAAATCTTTATAGTACATAATTATATCATTTCTAAAAGAATGTGTCCAAATCACTCGCAACATGTGTGTTAATTTTGGGTTAATATTAACCATAGTTACCTTTGTTTTGCCCACAGGTGTTGTTTGATCATTTATCGATCACAGTTTCATAAACATATACCGTTCCTGTTTCAGTCTGACCTCTAATGATAGCACAAAAGTTCACGATGACCTGTTTCAACTTATTGGATTGTACAAATGACAAGACCAGGAAAGATAACCATACCTTAAATACTAGAAGTGTTAAGTAGAGTTATTGTTCGTGTTTTTCATTCTCCACAATTCAAGTTTGAATGTATACCTAAATCTAATCATTCTTAACTTTGGTCGGAATCCACGAAGAATCATAATGTACTTAAATCATTTGCATTAAGCATTGAATAAAGGTTAAAGGCACTACAAATATGTCGTTGCATTGTCGGCAAACAATTTAAAGGGCTGCACTCCCAGTTCAAAGGGTGTGACATTGTTCCGGACGGAGAGAAATACATATTCTACACAGTGGGGTTTCGCCTGATATGAGAAAACATTCTACGATTTGAGATTTTTCCAAAGGCTTATTCAGTTCTCTACAAAATGGTCTAAACTGAACGGATTGGAATATTTATTTGCAAATTTTCTTAACCAAAATCCGAGACAATGAGTTGCACACAGTCTATACTGCTAAAAACGGGGGGGGGGTAAAAATATGGTGGAAAATTGCTCTTAGACTCTTTTTAGTCGAAACAAGTTTTGTAGGACGTAATGATTAGCGCGAAAATCCGGGGAATATTCTATTATTATTCATCAACATGAAACCAACGGAAAATAGGTCCAACAGTAGAAAACAATTACTGTCCGGATCAATGATCATTTTGTGTAGATGTACATGATTCAAAATGGCATCGGAATGTGCAAGTATTGTTTTCTATCTCACGTTTTACACAATCAGTGCCGTAGCCAGAACCATATTTGAACCGAGGCAATCTAGAGGGTTCCGGGGGCATGCTCCCCCCGAAAATCTTCTTTTACTTGAACTCCTCTGGTACGTTCTGGTGCCATCTCAGTCAGTATTCTGCCATAAAAAAAAACAATTATTATGAACATTTAAAATTTATAATTAAGAGCTTATCATAATCCCCATTTGTGCCTTAGTGTATAGCTATGACGGTGACAATCGTTATAGTACATTACAGTAACACTTGGCTGAATTAACCACCGGTGTGTATTTACACTGTTGGAATATTGACTGAATGTAAACTAAGGCTAAGGTTAATATAACCCAACTGCTCGCCCTGAAGTCGTAAGTCAACGTAAAGGATTAAATTTCGACTGGTCACTAACGGCCGTTATCTCCCGTGAAAACTCGTATTTTGTATTCAAACGGAACGGTTTATTTGACCTTGATTAAGTCAACAGAACGGTTTAGTTTAGGGGTATTGTAGTTGTAATTTTTATCATTAAAGTTTAATTTGATATCGGTTGTAAAACATTGAGTGGTTTGCGTGTACGAAGTGAAAGTAATATTCACGTGATTTATTGTCCTTTTACGGCAAGGTGTTAAGACAAGTGACAGAGGTTTAATATATTCTGTCGAAACTTGAGTAGAGTTCGGATTCTATAACTTTGAAACACTTTACTACGAGTGCATAAAACTTTATCAAGTTTATTTAAATGGACTTTTCTCTACCGTGTTGGATAAACATGTACAAGTTTAAGTCGGAGATTTATCAGTGCGTTAATCAACTAGTTATTGAAGTCATTTGGTTATAGCGATATAAAAATTATACAAAATGAAGTATAAAATGCCGGACTTTCACAAAAAACTGCCATGGAGAACACTTCATATTGGAATTAATATAGCTACCATTGTGACTGGATTTTGTACGTTCCTCCCATTATCATATGTGTCGATGTACTTCCATTGGCAATGTCCACTGCATGCAAACGTTCGAATCCTGGCGCTAAATGAATCTGCCGTAATAGTGAACAAACCAAATACTGTATGGGGAACAAACTCTATATGCTCGTTTTCTACGTACACACCAGTGGCAGCAGCGATACACGCCTTCATCTGGTGCTGGTTCTATTTGCTCATGAAAGCGCAGCTGAAAGCAGATCAGTAAGTTTGGCTTTTTAATTTGTTATGTTCTTTGTTATATGAATTACTATTACAATCCACGGCTACCTACTAATAAAAGCCACCATGTAGACAACATTCGCCTTTATCAACATGCTATAACTTGAAATAGTACACTAATTACTCATCTGAATAAAAGTCAAATTGATTGTCACGGTTTGTGACCAATTGTTCTCAAGTTTGACTGTATTTTCAAACTGACTCGGGCAGGAAATAAACTGAAACATGAAAACATAATCAAACTAGTACATGTATATTGACACTTTAAGTTCCGGCTAGTAAACATGGACGAGAGATAAACAATATCATTTGTTTTTATCTCGTAAAAAATTATGTAATAAAATCCTCCCCTCCTATTGATATTTTTGTGATATTGTGTATGTACATTCCGATTGGTCAAATTCAACTGACTTATTACTTATGTTTTGTTCACATCCATCGTTTTACTTAATTTAACCCCTTATACTAGTAAACGTCCTAGTTAAGCCCCGCTTAAATTGATCTTTTTCAAACACTATGTAGTTGTGTCCGAAAATCTCTTTTATTGTTTACATCGATAGTCAATGTCGTTCTGCCGACCCTGGACGGTTAAATCTGTACACAGAGTGAAAGCCACCTTATCATATAAGGTATACACATTCCCAATTGAAAAGTCAAATAATCACAGGCAGGAACGTAAGTTATTGTATAAGACACCCAAACCATTTTTCCTGGAATATGTCCATTTTTCCAGCATGAACATAATTATACGCACTATTTTTTTTGAACGCGCAGTTTTTCTCCGAGTGGAATCGTAACAACAAAAAAAAATAGTTCGATGATTATATGACATAGCTAGTATGCAGAGTGATGCCTATTTAATGCGTAACACAAATATTAATACCATTACGTACGAATTTTCAACTCCAAAGGCGCGAATAATTTTAATTAAAAACACTGTAGAATTATTTATCCGAAGAAAGAAAGCGCAACGCAATAACTCCCCCTCCCCCCTTACATACATGAGGTAAACAATGACATTAATTAATGCAATCTCCTAACCAGCTTAACGTTTTAACTTTTTGAAAAGAAATGGAAGTACATGTAGCATTTATTTTATGAAATTGATACAGGAGGATCGACATTTCATGTTCTTACAGAATGTAGTTTCCGCTAGCTCCTAGAATATCCTCTGAATTTTTCTTTTTATAGTTGTGTTTAAAATATAATGAAGTTTATTTAAAAAGACATCCGAACAATCGTTTCTGGGAGATAGTCTAATGCTATTATTTACGTACTGTATGAGGGAGCCGATCAAAATAGCCATGTGAGACGAGTACGAACTACTATGGGGTGAAAGAAAACTAAGGCCAGATGTTTTGATAGATGAAAGGCGTCTATCAAAATGCCAGAATATTCAGGTTAGCGTAAAATAATATATATACCTGCATATAACAAATAATTCAACGTAACCATTCATAACGAAATGTTAAAAATTATGATATAATTATATGATATGAGCCATAAATAACTCCTTGAAATGAAAGTTAAAGTATCGAAATCCCATATCTGGGTATTAAAAAGCACCTAAACAGTTTGGCCTGCTAAGTTATGCTATTATCATGTTTACGTAAAATCACTTTCAAGTTTATGTGCAGGTTACATTAGATTATAGTGAACAGAACAGAATTTATTGAGTAACGTATACATAAGGTATCTTGTTACAAACATATGCAAATAAGAATGAGGTACGCGTGAAAACTGTATGTTTTACTGACGATATATGTTTTTACTTATACGAAGACCTGAGCAATATTGACTGGTTTTCATTATAACTGTTACCAAAATAATTGAGTTTACAGAATAAGAAAAATAATTTTTTAAAAATCTGGAATCTTTAAATCTGGTATTTAGACCCTATATACTGCATTTATTTTCCATTATATCATAAACAACAACGTTTTATGTTGGCAGACATTCACATAAGTATGCATAATTGTGGTACATTCGATACTTGATGCGGTCGTTATTAGCCTTACAGTGAAATGGTATGAAATACATTATGACAAACATGACACCGATGTCAGTAAACTGAATAGTCGTCTACCATACTATGAAACATGATCTTGAATTTAAATGAAGCTTTAATACTAGTCAAAGTAGCAAGTGATATAAGTGTCCTAGATATCTTGCATTACTTCTAAAGCCTTCGTCTTCAGTTTCTTGTTTTTTCCCCAAATATCTCAAACATTTTGTATACAATTTATATGTCACTTAAAATTTCCATTTATATTCGTGAAAATAGGCCTAGGTATTCAAAGTAATATTTCGTGAAATTTGATATATTAGTGTAAATGCTCGAGAATATACTAATGTTAAATGTAATGCAATCTTTCGTTACCGGGATTTATGGTATAAAGTAAAACCTTGATATCTAGATTTATGGTATAAAGTAAAACCTCGATATCTAGATTTATGATATAAAGTAAAACCTTGATATCTAGATTTATGGTATAAAGTAAAACCTTGATATCTAGATTTATGGTATAAAGTAAAACATTGATATCTAGATTTATGGTATAAAGTAAAACCTTGATATCTAGATTTATGGTATAAAGTAAAACCTTGATATCTAGATTTATGGTATAAAGTAAAAACTCGATATCTAGATTTATGATATAAAGTAAAACCTTGATATCTAGATTTATGATATAAAGTAAAACCTTGATATCTAGATTTATGGTATAAAGTAAAACCTCGATATCTAGACCTGCGGAGTCTGAAAATTGGTTTTAATACTCAGGTGGTATCATTATTTAGTTATAGAAGAAATATAGAAAAAACGACCCGAAAACAAAAACTTTGTTGAGGTCGTCTAAATATTGAGAGTTTTGTTGAGATTTTTATGTAATATTTTTGGTTCGATGAACATGGTTTATCACCTGTTTATATATCCTTTCCATAAAATTCACCCGTTTAACAATGAAAAGCCATGTTGTAACAATTTGATCGGCATACAATGAAACTTCGATAATGAGACCAACTTCGGGGCCCAAAAAAAATCGGTCGTGATAATGAGGTGGACTCATTATCAAGTTGTATTATAGGGGAGTTATTGAAAGCCGGTCCGAAAGTACGCGGTCGTTATAACAAGGTGGTCGTAATATTGAGGTGATCACTTCTTGAGAATTACTGTACTCTACTTTTATCGTCAGTTTTATTCAAATGAAGGAAAACCAGTGACAGGCCATCTTTTCTAACTTTATTGCATATTTTTGTAATTGTTTTCATTGATTAGATCTACTTCTACTTTCAGTCAAGAATTTCCCATGTTAGTATTTTCATCAATATTACACGGCTTTATGCTTATATTCACCTTCGTGTCCAGTAGTATACTCAGCAATGGATTTAATGTTTGGTGTAACAATCTCACGAGGGACTTCAGACGACTGGGACATGGGTAAGTAAATGTAAAGTAGAAAAGGTGTTCTCTATCACCCTCGCACACACGCACAACAGAAAATGGTGATAAGAAATTATGCGAGATGTATTCTGTTACGCGAAAGTTACAATCAATAAGGGACATAACTGCTTGAAGTCTTTGAGTCAGCGAATGGTGTGATCCCGCTCTTGAAAGAATAAGCCTATCTTTATTGAGTTCGATTCAGATGTGAAATACGTTTTAGTTACACCATAGTTTTATTGTATTTTATGCTGAAACAATAAACACTTGATATGCTGTAGTAAAAGAAAGACGTTTCTATGAATGGTTTATGTTGTTATTTAGTATTTTATAAAGATACATACCTAGTTTTACTGTTTTATGTTTTTCAGCACGACTTGTTCGGAGTCCCAGGATTTAATGTGGCCAAATATCTTTGATGATAATGAAAAACATTCCATTTACACATTCTTACGAACTTCACAGGTAAGGAATTTGCTTTACGGAAGGTCGGTGGTTCTACTCAGGTGTAAGCCTGGGGTCTTCCTCCATCGCTTAAGCTGGAAAGTCGCCAAATGACCCGGGTTGTTAATGTGGTGTTAACCCCCGCGAAAAATGATCGTATTTAGTAAATTGTCTTTTTCTAGATATCATATCTATCAATCATGTACACGCATTATTAATGAATTATAATACGGTGTAATCCCTGAAAACTGCACTCTTAAAACCCGAATTCTCTGAAAATCGAACGATTTTTCAAGTCTCATTTTTCTCTTCCATAATCAAGAGTTCTCTGAAAACCGGCATTCTTAAAAAATCAAGTACTGATGGAAGGAGATTTTAGAAATGTGTATTAATGCTGGAGGGCTTTCTTTGTCTTCCTGTTGTCTAAACCACTGTTGTGTAACCGTGTGGCACAGATGAATATATTAATATATAAACAAGATAGCTTAGAATGACGGCCCTTTTTCGCTCACCCGAGTAAAGATTCAACTGATTTGACCTGATAACCTACTTTTTTTACCCCAGATGACCCATGGTCAATCATGTTCAAGATATCATTCAGACAAACATTCTGACAAAGTTTGGTGAATATCCAATCAAAACTACCACCACTAGAATGTTAACAAGGTTTTACCGTGATTTGGCCCGGTAAACTAGTTTTAGACCCCAGATGACCCATATTAATAATTTTCAAGATATTATAAAGACAAACATTCTGGCAAGATTTGGTGAATATTCAATCAAAACTGTGACGTATAGAGTATTAACAAGGTTTTCAAGTGATTTGACCTGGTGACCTAGTTTTTGACTCCAGATGATCATTTTCGAACTTGTCGAAGATATTAGGACAAATATTCTGACAAGATTTGATGACGATACAATCAAAACTGTGACCTATATAGTGTTAAGGTTTTCCATTGATTTGGCCAGGTGACCTTGTTTTTGACCTGATACGACCCATATTCGAACTAGTCCAAGATATCATTAAGACAAACATTTGCTGTTTTTTCATGTAAGTATTCATTTGGCATATATTTGTGTTAATTTAACACATTTTATAACATAAATGATGTCATTCTGTAATACTATAAGTCTTTATCTTCAACAGCATACATGTATGAAATAATGGGTTGCAATTTTGACAAAAAAATAAGTTTTCATATTTTATTCTACTTTTTCTGACGTTCTTCCAACAAAACTTTCTGATTTTGATATATATGTAAGAACAATGTCTATAAACACTTTTCAGATATAAAAACATGGGGTCACTGAGCTATTTCTGGTTCAACTCAGAAATTCTGTTATGTTGTCAACAAGTATTTCCAGTTTTCAATTTATTTCTACAATGTGTATATATGAAGTTAATAAGTAGCTATCTGTTTAATTCAAACAAAACCTCAGTTTTGATATATATCTTAAAAGAATGTCTATCACACATGTTTCACTTTAAAAAATTGGGGTTATTGAGATATTGTTAGCTCCAACTCCTATATTCTGTCACATAGTCAACAAATATTGGCTACACACATTGAACCCCTACTACACATTAACACATATTTCAGATTAACAAGTCACACTTGAATATTAAAACACACAAGAACAATGAAATATGATTCATGTAAGATCCGTCCAGAAAATCCAATTCACTATCAGTAACAAACAACAAAAATACCTTGATTTACCAAACTCATGTCATGTCCAGCACTCTGGCTCACGCAGAAGAAATATATAAGCAAGGTTAACATTTTCAGCATTTAGTAGCAATGTCAAGGACGAAAACAATATGCTGATCGATTCGATCACAGGACATATAAAATATAATGTGCTGCATGAGAAAACAAGTCTATGCCACAGTCTTATTACAGTCATATGAAATAGTCTTGCTAACACGATGAGTCTAGCCAGTTCTCAAATGCCTGTTAACATCAAATTCACTATTAAATCATCAGTGCAGAATCAAATACACTTTTCGCTTTGTTCATGAAATGCAAAAGGTTTTGTCAGTCGTCACAAAACATCAGCTTGGCAATAATGTGCGGCTCAACAATCAGTCGAGTCTGTTTTCATGTTTCCACAGTGGACTGGGCCTGTAAAATATTTTAATATTTATGTACATATGCTTAAAGGTCCACAATAATGAATATGGAACAGCTTATAATCAGTAATATTTCTGATCAATTTAAATAATATTAATCATGATATTGTGGTGTAGTAGTAGGACACTGGATCTCTTAATAGAGATTGTCAGTTAAAATGTACGGCACTGCAAGATCCAAATCTTTATGTCTCACAGATAGTGCTGGTTAAGAAGGAAATAAAACCCAAGACACATTCATTAAGCATGGTTATAGACAATTGACCTTCTCCAATCAATATAAATGAATAGGTTGAAGAAAAATCAAATGCAAACTGTATGACTTTTTTGTATGTGTAAAAATAAAGACAGGTCATTGAGCCCTAGTCCTTCCAATATAACCCGAATAAAATTTTCTCTATCATAAATGATACAATAATTGATTCGGTAATAATATTCATGTATACAATTGAATCAAACCGAGTTTTGTCCAGAAAGACCAAAACCTTGTTGCGTTAAATGTTTTGCGGATAACGTTGCTTGTCCGAAAACTATACAAGTAACTCCTTTGCGAATAGTTTGATTGTCTCCCTTAAGTGCAGAAATGTTGCGCATTACGAATTATTGGTTCAATGACATGCTACAGTCAACGGGAACCATTTACATTTTAGTCAGAATATGGATTAGTCTGCAGCGTTTGTTATGAAACGTCAAAACAATGAAATATTGATTTTTCTTATCAACGTTTTGCATTTTCTTCTTTTTCAATTTACATTCTTATACAAACTTGAATTTTATGGTCTGGTTTAATTGAATGTCGTCGAACTATATTGAGGCGAATGAATTTTGTTGTTCTTGGGCCCATGCAGACAGAAACAATGACATAAGAAAGCGATGATACATCGCCTTCCAACCAGACTTTTAGCCTAGTCTGGAAAGGGTCCGATTTTCAGGAGTTTTACTTGTAATTATTTCGTTTTGGTTTATGACTATTCATGAATTTTTTATGGCGCACCATATGACTTTTTGATTCCAGGTATCCAGCTGGTTGCAAACATTGACAATTTTGTGCCAAACTTTTGTAAGTGGATATAAACTGTATACATGGATATTAGCTACAACTGGTGGGTATTTGGATATACGTAACTGTGGTCGCTCACCATCCCGACAATCAAACACTTACGAAAATTCTAACTTATTAGAGGACAATGATGATGATTCACTTTCCTGTTCGCCCCTGAGGGAAAATGTCGTTGGCATTGACGTGCATATGCAACTAAATTCACATAAGATAAAGGACGATACAGTACATTCTGAGTGAATTTTTTATTTCGACAGCAGAGGTACATTATAACTAGTGTATTATCATGAATTATAAGAACCTGGTTGAAAGTTTGCGTAAAAGTAAATGTGTTCACTTATTTTTATAAGTCTTTGCATTTTTATGCAATAGTGTGTCCAATGATAGAGAACGCCTACCATGACTTTTCAAATCGTAGCCGTCGAGAAACTTGAGCAATACTATCATTGAGTATAATAAAGGGATTTAAATGGAGATGATCCTGTCTAGTACAATGTACCATCTATGTTTTTGTAATTATTTGCATGTAATAAAGAACCACTCGATATTTGTAACAATCTGTCCAAGGTCATGTTTTGATGATATTGAATTCGTAAATGTCTATACTTGAAAAAAATATGCCATATATTCTCGACTGATGCTGGCCACCTTCTTTCCAAGACATGTGGATAAGTTACTCCTTTTCTTGCATGACCCCAGGTGCTCTATGTGTAAAACAGCCTACTAAATTCATTTTAAAATAAAATCTAAAATTAAAATCTCCTCATGTCCGGCGCTGGTTTGCATGACAATTTATTAGACAAAATAATAACGTCTCATTTGATAAAAATGAACCATTATCATATCCATGCGACACAGGATAAGTGATAGATATTTTACAATTGTCGCCAAAATTTACATTATTGATAAAGAATTTTAGTTAATTCGTTTTTATCCCTTTGGACTTCTTAAATATTTTGTTTGAAGCATTGCAAAAAAAACAATATGACTATGTAGACGAGTAGTTATTATCTCTAACTAGTGATCACTAGCCTTTCACCACTTTGAGTTTGAATCCCACGCGGGACCAGCTTAAGGAATGTCATTGGTTACACCCAAGTGTACACATGGGGGGGGTCTTCCTCTGTCATTAAAGCCGGAAACGTCGCTAATGAACAATAGCACTTGGAGCGCCGTTAAAAGAGATGGGTAGCACATAATCACAAATCTTCATGTAAATGTTTACTAGCATTTTTAGCATGCATTTATTCGTATTTGTATTTTAGTTTGTGATAGTGATTGGTACTAAGTATGGAAGAGCAATACTTAACTTACGACAATTGTTTGAGTTATAATGCAGCTAAAAGGTATTACCTAACCCTTCAAAATCGTTTTTCCAACTTGCACTGAAACGTCATAGTTACGCAATTTACGGAGAAAAAGAAAACTGCCAGCATTTTGTTAGGTAATTGCATGTCACAATAAAAACATTCATCTAAAAAATGGGTCATAAATACACACGGGTTTAATTAACGGGGTATTTACTCCACTGTCGTGATGCTCCTATTTCAAACTTACGTCACTGAAAACAACGCACGCAGTTAAAATTTTGTTTGTATTTTGTGTACATTAATCATCATTGTATAAGGTGCGAACAGTATACAACATGACATTCCTCAAGAAAGTAAGTTTTGGAACCATCCTTTGTGCTGGAGATAATGACTGTCGTAAGAAACATGTAAAACATATACAACTGAAACAAGAACTCACGGGACTTTAAACCACTTTTAGGTAATTTGGGTGCTTGTGATTCCAATGATCGTGATAACAAAGTTTTGTTTTAGTGTACTTCATAACATCTCAGTTATTCTCTGTTAATCAGTTGATTTAACCAATACTCTTGGGTCATCAATTTGTGCTCACCTTTTATACAAAGACAAACAAAGTTTTCAGTAAAATTAATTTACTTCATGGAGTAACATTTATATTTAATTATTGAACACGGATCATCATAGTTGTTTCAGATTTGGACTGAGGTGGAGAACACATTGAAGGAGCCAATATCTGAGTCCATTCTTTGGAAAGTTATTGATGGTAAATTTCTTTCGAACCTACTGTGCAAGATTTGCTTTTTTTCATATATCTTATCACTATTAATAACCAGCATTGGAATCGAAAACATTAGTCTTCATATTGAAGTAATTGCAATATCAAGTTATAATAAAAAGGAAAAAAACTGAAACGCATTCTATTAACAATTGGTCGTTATAATGATAGAGATGGCCTTAATATTATGGTGTTTAATAAATGAGATTTAACTGTAAACGAATTTGAGTGAAAGCTTTTCAGGTATGCTGTTTGTTAATATTTTTTTGTACTAAAACTTTCGAAATCCTTTCTGTTGAAATAATTTGAAATTATTTAGGTGGTAGCTGTTGCCAAAAATTGATCCACCTCAATAGGGTGTAGAACTTCTATTTGTTGTATAGCTTGATAGTGCTGACATACACAATCCAATGCTTTATTTGTGGATTCCATCCAACAGGAAATTACTGTGTACTGGTTATAAGTGATATTGTACAATCAAATAATTTGAAAAGTTAACAGGGCTCTTACGTTTACTCATACTGTAAGAGAAGGTACTTTAGTGAAACTAAAATTTTAGGAAACCAGTATAGACCTGTAATTAGATGTTGTAATCTGTACATGTACATTTTGCAAGCAACTGACGTTTCCTCTTGATGCATTTATGAGAGAATTAAGACGAATTTTATGTGACGTAATATTGTCTGTCAAATTGTCGAAGAGAAACATTTTGCCGTGGATTGTTCATATACTAATAATACAAAACCAGCTGAACAACCTTTGTACCCACCATATATCTTAGCTAAAATAAGACTTTATACAATGTACTGCAGTTTTGCAATCTTACACTTCAACACCTTAATTACGAGAAAGTGGCTCATGAGTATCATATTATTTAAATATATACTTCTTGCTAACGAAATTGATGTGTATTTGTGAACTGTTTTTGAGATGTTTGTTGTTTTGTGTGACACGACATTACGTGCATGTCATTATTAAAGTATAAGTACAACTAATTGTTTCCTTTTTTCATTACAAGTGCACTAAGCATAACAAAGTAACTTAAATGCTGTATGACTATGATGTTTCACTGCATGACATAATTTTCGGACATGATAATGCACAATTGAGAAAATTATCCAAACACTATTCAATCAATCATCGTACAAACAATCAACAAACTTGTTTACTCCCATCAGATTTGATGGAGAACATTTTACATTAGCATAATGTATTATTACGGCAAATATGCTCGTTAGTTTGCATGATATTCAGCCAACCAACAAACCAACAAACAAATATATGTACCTCGTTATTACGAGCACTTGGTTAATGTCGAGCATTTGATCTATTCCGATAACTCCTCAAGACAACGAAATTTTACTGAAATGCGTGGATGAACAATAAGTGAATAGCGATATATAATCTTTCGTTTTTATTGTTTCCATAAAAAGTCTTGGATTGTTATTTTGGTACGTATCTTTTGTGTATATATAAATTATTTGTTGTTGAAATGAGAGGGTGAAAAATCCTTGAACATTATTTTGTTATTGCTGTAGTTACGTTTTTAGCATTTATAATTTTCCACTTTTAAGGAATATATGTAACAGAGTTTTTGTCATGGTGCCTTGAGTTTTCGTACATAATCTGAAGAGACAAGTATCCCAGTTTGAAAATATTCCAGCTTCAAAACGTTTTGACAAGAGATCAAAAGAATTGGCAACAGCCAAAGGCACTCACTCTGTTAATACTGATTTCCTACGTGACACTAATGAATTAATGAGCTAGTAGAAATAATTTACGTTACCTTTACTTGCATTCATAAAAATAAACATCCTGAAGGGAAATTAAACAAATGTCACATGGGAATGACAAAGGAAATATGCACAGGTGCATTTTACATATGTTTATAATATACTAATTTGCAACGACCAATTCAGAGAGTAATTTCCAACTTCTATCAGTTAGCATATTTAATGTTTAAGACTATGACAATTTATGGCATCGAAAACGAAGCAAAAAACGCATAAAAACAGTAGTTCAAATTATTAAAACAGTGTTATTCAATTCAGTCTACATATGACATTTTGGTTGAAATATTAGGATACAGTTCGCTAGTCTTATTATCAACCAGCACGATGTATTAACGAAATAGCTAGATTATCTCGTTCTCAAATGTCGGGTCAAAACTGTCCAATATCGGGAAATATACTTGTCACATAAATACGTGTTCATTTTAGTCCCAGTAATTTGCGCTTTTTAATTTATTAATCAAAGTAAACAACTATTACAGGTACGCAGTTAATCACTGGTACAACGTATGTTGATTATTTGGTGAAATCGAGTTTATTTTGCATAATCTGAACCGAATCAAGATGTTGGTATTGGCTGTTATTTTCGTATTGTCGCTGATGGTGCTTGTTATTTATCTCTATCCGGTATGTAAACATTTCTTAGCCTACTAGTAACACACTGCCCTGCCAAAACGCGTTATGGTGAAAAAATCTTAGATGTTTTTGTCACATCACATTCATGAACAAAAATGTTAATGTATTAATTAAAATCGATTTCTTCAGACGTTCGGTATCTTTTCCATGCTAAATTATCAAAACATGATTATTCATAACTGAGTGCCATTTGCTCAAATAAAGGTACTGTTTTGTAAGACATGTTGTGTAACGTAATTCATAGTAACGTAATTCACATACACTACTAATTCATTGGGGAAAATGAGGTTTGAATATTACTAGTATTGAGAGTTAGATGGTTTAACGCGTTTTTCTGTAGTGTGATGACTAGTAACGTAATTCACAAGACAGCGTTTTATGCGAAATTCTGTTTCAGCAAATGTGTGGTATCTTCTATTAATATTGTATGGTAAATTAGATTTGGTCTGGGTTTTGTTATGTATATTACTTTTAAAGCAGTAACGTAACTGACATGCATGTGTAGAACAAGCATATTTTATGTTCAAATATTGTGTAATTACGTATTTTCATGTATAAGGAATATCATGAAAAGTTTGTTCAATATACAAGGGTTGTGTTTGTTTGCATTTAGCATATATATAATGTTCATGTAATATGACCACTAATTACATTACCCTAGTAGAGGGACGGGTATTTTGTTTTCTTATAATGTTGTATTTGACAGGCATAAATAACTATACCAACATGAAAGTAAAATGTGCATGTTTTGATTATATGAGTAGTCTGGACCGTTTACCTGAAGGGATAGTTTATGTCCACATATCGATGTGACACTGATTTGACATTCCTGCATCAGACATGCCGATTGCACGTTCATGTAATTCTTTTAAGAATCTTGTCATATTACAAATGCTAAAACTATATATTAAAATGGATTTATTTTAAATGACAACATTAATTGTGAACTAGTGAACCATTATCATTGAATACTACACGGAACTTGTTGAACCATGCATTTACGAGGGATGTTTGAAAAGAATTGCTTATTTCTATCTGGAGACTTCAAATGCCAAGTTAGCTCAAAAGTACTCATCTCATGCCCTCTAAGTACTCCCCGTATCTAGAAATGCAAAGTTTCAGCCGATGTATCCACTTCCTGAATGCGTCACTGTACGCTGATTTGGGCACAGTAATAAGGTACTGATGAATGGCAGATCCAAGTGCCTGTCGGGACTTGTATTTCCGCCCAGCAAGAAATGATTTCAATTTCGGAAACAAAAAAAAATCACATGGGGAAAGGTCTGGGGAATACGGGGTGAGGCAAAACAGTTACTTTTTCTTTCTTTTTCTTTTCTTTCGTGGAGGTATGAGCGGGGGCAGTGAAGAAAATTGCATACAAAACCTTTTTTACACTCAAAGACCGTTTGACAAATATTGGGCGTTGCTGTGTTTAGTGGCCCGGATCTTATTGCTCACCCTTCTGACGAGCTCAAAATAATGGACCCATGTTTCATCACCTGTTACGACATTGGCAAACTGCTTTTTGTCATATTTTGGAAATATTTGAAGCAGCTTTTTGGCCGTTTTAACCCGTTTCCTCTTTTGCTCATCAGTCAACAAATGTGGCACTCATCTAGCAGAAATCTTTCTGACTTTCAAATGCTTCTTCAAAATAAGTGAACCGTTGATAGTGATATACCTACCTTTCGTGCAATATCACGAACTGTAAATCTGACATGGCCTTCAATGATTTCCTTATTTTGGAAACGATTTCTTCACGAGATGCAGATTTAGGCCTACCTGATTTCGATGCATTTTTATGGACTCTACACCTGACTCAAATTTCTTTTTCCACCGCCTAACTGTGTCATAAGACACACCAGAAGGTCCATAAGCAGTAGAAAGTTCAGTCATCAGCTGCTTCAAAGAACAACCAAGTTTTCAGCGAGCTTTGATGTAAGCCCGTATTTCATCTTTCTTGTCACGCTTCTACCAACCATTCTAACTACAGTGGTCAATGACTGCGTGTATTCAAATGGCAAATTTTATGTCTTACACTTAGTCTTACATGCACATTTATACACCGTTGAGTAGATATTGAATAACCATATACAGGTATGTAATTGTTTTTATCGTGCCTCACGTGGATATCGAGATAGAGGACAATAAGAAATTCATTTCGAACATCCCTTGTATGTGTAAATCGAGTTTCACTTTGCCACTTTAACTTGCACACGTACAAATGCTCAACAAAATCAGACGAAAAGGTTTTATTAATATTTAAAACTCAAGAAATCTTTGCTATGCTGTCACGAATAATGTCACATCTACAACTGTTTATCTTTTATTTGACTTAATATCTGTCTGTAGTGTTGTTGTTGTCTATCTACCTACAAAAGGTAGTGATTCCGACGTTGTTCAGACATATCATATCAGTTACCTTTAAGGATATGTTTTTTTAATTTATATGTATATGTTTTATTTTGTGTACAAAGTTTTTGGCTGATTACGAAAGGGTTTTGGCTGGTGAGAAGTATTTGCTTGCGTGATTTATTACTGCTTTATTACATGTGTGTGTGCTTCGTACTGATTTACACTAATTAAGTTGACTTCGTGAACCATGAATATGAATCATATGTAGCTTATAATTTGCGATATTTTAATACACTTAATATTAATATAAGAACCATTCTTATTCATTAAAATCACACACAGGTAGATATTTAAGAAATAAGATTCCAAGACATGAAAGATATTGCCAAATATGTTATAATCATGATTTAGAAGATGAATACCACTTTAAAGTATGAATCAGGTATATAAATCATTTTACCATATCGTTTCATTTTAGATTTTAAACCCATGATGTTCCAAATCATTATCTCAAAACGGAGTGGACAGATTTGGGAACCTTTATAGTTTTTGTAGGTTTCTATAATAGAAAATGAGTTACCGTGAGATTTTTGCACAAACAATGAAAATCCTTTGAGTTACTGTCCCGTTAATTTTGCATTGAAATCTATGGGAGTAACGTTTTCAAATATTAATGGAGAAAGAAGACACATTTTAATCAAAAGTCACTTTAAAAATATGCTTAAACACAGTATCAATCTAATTTAATAATGAAAAAATATTGGTCACCGTGCAATATCTTCAGAAATAACTTTCTAATTTTCGACAAGGGCAACTACTCTTAACAAAATTTTCTAAAGTGTAGTAAAATAAATTAAAATATCTAGGGTAACTTTCAAAGAAATAACTATTAACGGGTAATACTATTTTCATATTATATAAATATTCAATATTTATATTATACGCATATTATATAACATAAAATAGATTCTGAACTAGCTCGTATAGTCGTCTTTTTATTATTCCAGAGTTCTAAGAATCCATCAACCGTTCCTGGACTGGATCCAGTCTCGAAACAGTAAGTTTTATCATTTCATTTTTCTAATGCATTTTCCATGAATGTTTTGACTTTCTGACTTATTACACAATGTACTTCGATATTGACCTTCGAGACTCAAAAATACGGTCGTAATATTGAGGTAGACTCATTATCAAGTTGAAATATAGGGAGTTATTGAAAGCTGGTCCGAAAATAAATGGTCGTTATTACAAGATGGTTGTAATGTTGGGGTGGTCGCGATGTGAGGTTTAACTGCGTACTGATTTCAAAGGGAAATCAGTCGGGTTTGTCAATACAATGTACATTGTAATTCTACACGCATATTGTTTTGCTATTCTTGCTCGCTGTCCTCCCTTTGAGTAATCAGGTCATTACCCATTTTTCTGCATTTAGTATACATGCTTGTACCTGGGACTGAAATTGATGATACAACAAAAACTCCATAGATTAGTGCATCATGTCCTTGAAATAAGTTTTTTTGCTAAAGCACATAACTTTTTTGTTTATTGTTATTAAAAAAAACTTTTTTCAGAGATGGTAACCTTGGAGACATAGCTAAGCATGGGAGTCTGCATGAGTTCTTGTTAGATCTACATAAACAGTTTGGTCCTATAGCTTCATTTTGGTGGGGACCAAAGTATGTTGTTAGTATTGCTAATGGTGCTTTGTTTAAAGCACATAGTGGTGTTTTTGACAGACCAGGTTTGTTGATCATAGCATATGTTTTTTTCTTATTTGGGAATGTGTCTGGTACCAGGTCCAGTTACAGCTCTTAAATGATGAATTTTGGGAGAAAATAACGTTTTGAAAACTTTTAAATCATTTTTCTAACGTTCAAAATATGTGCTTCTCAAACATCTACATAAAATGGACAAATTGCATGGGAAATACTTTTAATCATGTAAAAATCTGCAAATACGGCAGAACACAGTTATAGTGAATTTTTGGGGACTCCAAAAATTACTTCATTAAATCCATAACATGAAATGAAAAAGAGCGTGTTTGTTGAAATATAAATACTTCTCTATATCCAGTTCTTCACTGTAACCGTGTCTTACTATAAATCCCTCAATATGATATCCATAATTGTCATACTTCTTGAACAAGAGATGCAAGCGGGGCTTCAGTGGTCGAGTGGTTATCGTGTCTGACTATTAATCACTGACCCCTCACCGCTTTGAGTTCGAATCTACCTGGGTATAAACAAATGTCAAGTTGCTATTGGTGCGATGTTCAACCCTAAACCAAACAGAGATGTTATCACACAATCACCAATCTCCATGCAAATGTTTTGTATGCACTTTCAGTATGAATTGATTGTTTTCAATTGCAGAATATTTGTTTCAACTTTTTGAACCACTTTTTGGTCCTAAATCCATTCAGTATGCTAACGGCACGGATGGGAGAGCCAGACGTAACTTATACGACAAATGTTTGACTCATGATGCAATTAAAAAGTATTACGTAACCTTTCAAGAGGTATTGTGCAAGTTTCTGTTTGATTTTCTAATTTTTTGCTGCAATTCCGTGTTTGCTTATCTTCGTAGATGAAAAATAAGATTCCTAAATCAAGGCTGATTTGTTCATCATTTACTCATACGTTAAGCTTTTCATCCTTTGGAAGACTCGTTAGAAGCGTTATTTTGATACATAAATTCTGTTGTAGTTGAAGACATCAGTGTGTTTGCCTTTGTTATAGACGAACCGTAGTTCATATAACATTTTTCATCAACACTTTAAAAGGCCTTCTTGACATTAAAGAGACGTGAATGGGCATATTAGAAAAATGGGCTAAATAAAGTGAAAATATATATTTTATCTTTTACCTTTTAAAAGCAAGTCGCTGTCTTTATCGTTAGTCTAGTTTATATTGTTACCTTTATAAACTGATGATTGGTCATTTTAATCACCAGAGGGCATAGTGTTGACTACTCCACTGATGAATTACTTAATTTTTTCAACAATGAGATATGATAGTGTACTATTTGCAGATCGCTAATGATCTTGTCAATAAATGGGAAAAAATGGCCAAAGGAGAACATATTCCTATTACAGAGTTCATGATGGCATTTGCACTGAAGTGTTCGCTCGCTGCATTGTATGGTGAAAAAATGAAATCTGACAAAAAAGTATTGGAATTCCATGCAAAGTATAGCGTGGTATGAAAAGTATTTTGAAATAATTATTGAATTAAATATTGCACAAAATTGTCGTATTTTTGTTGGCATTATTAGTAAATATTTTGTGGCGTTATCCGGATGTAAAATATACAATGTAATGTTAGGGCTCATTTTGGCGGAAGTCAAATTCTGAATAATCATTTTATTAATTGAAGCACTACTATACACCATTTTATGTCTATGGACTTGACAAAGTGTGCAATCAGTGTATTCAGATTGGATATAAAAGCTATAATCGTCTGCTGCACACACGTAACCACTTGGACACAGTAACAGATATGATCAGAATTACTTCAAAATGTCTAAATGCAACCTAAACAATGCTGAAAAAATTCACTGTATGAAACTCAATAGAAAGCAAATCGCTAGCTTGTATTGTTGAAAACCTAAAATAGATGGATAGTTTATCAACAGTTTACAATATTTATTATATTAACCTTGCATTGACGCTCTGTCGTTAAGTTGATTTAACCAGTACTGTTGGATCACCAACAAAGGCAATTAAAGTTTTCAGTAAATTTAATTTACTGCATGAGTTACATTTATATTTAAGAATTAAACATTCATTATCATGATTGTTTCAGGTTTGGCCTGAGTTAGAAAACTCATTGATGGAGCCAATGTCTGAGTCCAGTCTTAAGAAAGTTAATGATGGTAAATTCCTTTTGAACCTGCTTTATTTGCTTTGCTTTGGTCAGTAAGACAAACATTTTTAATATTATGACTGAGAAAATATTGTTTTTATAAATGTTTGTGTTTAGTACAGTGTATTGTAATACTATTGAGGCCCCAATGGTGTTCCTAATAATTATCAAGAACACCATTGGGGTCACAATAATAGTCTTAATAATGAGGAGGTTGAAATGAAATGTTGAAAACGGCGGTAAACTCCAGTGATTATGTCACATAAAAACAAACAAATCACTAAGTGAGCTTTTACAGTATGTAAAAATAAGTGAAAGCTTTACAGGTGCAACTATTTGTACGATTACATTAGTTTAATAATAATACGAAGTAATTTAGTTTGCCCTCTTGACATTTTACTTTTTGTATGGTTCTATGTGTTGGGTGTGTTCTGGTTTGGGAATTTTGGGGCGGGTAGTATTTTGGGGAAGATGGGATGTTTCTTGCCTGTATGAGTCTGTTTCGTTATTGTAGGAAAGAAACAGTTGTTAGCTGTTGCCAAAGAAATGGTTGAGCACAGAAAAATTGATCCACCTAAACATGGTGAAGAGTTTCTATCAGATTTGTTGATTGATTACACTGAAGACGTTGAGATACAATATGCTGATGCTTTTATTTATACTCTTGGTGGATTCCATACAACTGGAAATAGTAAGTTACTGGTGTACTGGTGAGTGATATTGTAGAATTAGATAATTTAGTAAGTTAAGATTGTCATGGTATTAACTCACACATACTATTTATTGAAACAAAAAGTTTAGAGTAACCAGTACAGACCAGTTGACCTAGTTACTAATGTAGTAACATGTACATGTACATTTACAAGCAACTGACATTTCAATAAGGTGCATTCATGAGAGAATTGAGACGAATCTTACGGGATATAATGTAATCTGCATATTGCCAAAGAGACACATCTAAGATTTGGCTTTTCATTTATTAGTTATGCTGCATCAACTGAACAACACGGGACCCATTTCGTACACATATCTTAGCTGAGATAGGACTTGAATACTTCAAAGTTTTGCAACCCTACATTTGTATGGATATGTTTTATTCTTGGTGGCGTTATTGCCGCTATTAAATGTAAATGATTGAAATGTATACCATTGAAAAGATTTTAAGCAAGGGAATTATAGTGTACATGTAGATCTACTTAATGAATAAAAAGTAATAGAACTAAAATATTTATAATCATGTATTGATTAATTCAATTCTATATAACTTTTTGATCAACCCGTTTTTACGTATCATTTCAGTGTTGTCATGGTGTCTCTACTACTTGGGCACTGACGTAGACATCCAAGAAAAAGTCTACAAAGAACTCAAAGCAGTTCTTGGTAATGAGCAGGTGGATCATACAAATACTGCCGATCTTGTGTAAGGAAATGTGTTGCAACGTTTCT
Organism: Lutraria rhynchaena; assembly: GCA_008271625.1. Lineage (NCBI taxonomy): Eukaryota > Metazoa > Mollusca > Bivalvia > Venerida > Mactridae > Lutraria > Lutraria rhynchaena. The sequence continues at coordinate 1,002,308 of VIBL01000121.1, read as the reverse complement.
GCATTGAGTACCACTAAGAGCAAAAGAGCACTTTCAATTTATTCCTCTTTAGTAGAATTTCCTGTTAGGTAAATTTAATCTACTCGAGCGCCTGTCAAATAATATTGATTATAACATGAATCTTAGTAACAATGAAATTTATTGACACTAAGTTTTGGACAGAAAAAAAACACTTTTCCCAATTTATTGGTTTATTTTCTGGATTCTATTTTTTCTCTATAAAATGACACTACAATCATTCCCATGATATGGCATGATAATAAAAATTATTTTAACGATATATTACATATTATAGGTACCTCCGTCAAGTTATAGATGAGACATTTAGATGTGCAGTAATTGCTCCTTGGGCAGGACGATTTCAAGACTTTGATTCAGAACTTGGTGGACACAAGATACCTAAAAATGTAATACCAATATTTATCTATCTCCTTTTGAACCGTACCAGGAAAAAATACTGATAGTGAATAGATATTGTACTGTTACTATGGTTATATTTCTGTTCAAAAAATAAAAAGTAAGATGTTCTTATGGTTGAAAAAATGTGATCAATCAGATTTTACGTATACGATGTGGTCGAGTAACAGGTTTTCGTGGTACAACGAGTTTTCGTGGTACTTTATGTATGCCTCGTTCCTCGCATGCACGTTATTTCAGAAAATTTGTAAACAGATCATTTGACTTTTCTGTTAGCTTGCCAACAACACGCCATGAACAGGTTATTATAAACTAATTTTGTTATTTTCGTGACATGTAGTTCGATGTAGTTTAAATTGTTCAATGAATTCTTATCCTTAGGCAATGCTTTTAATTGTGTACTGAATATTCAGCTGATAGGCGGAGCTATCGACTGGTTCCTTGCATAGTGGGACTGTTTCAAACATATCAAGATAAGCATGTAATGAAATAAAAAAATTATTGAGTGATAGCACTAAATTTGGAGTAGTTTGAGGCGACCCACGAAAACACCAGCCCAAACTTTTTACGTCTGTACTGTTGACCTAGTTAACTTGAAACTCTCAAAAGAATGTATTGAAGGGAATTTTGTTTTACAAAACAAATGAGATTTTTATAATAATAAATTTCTATGACGATCATTTGCAAAATATCCTGAAATAACGAAGGATTTACATAAAATACGAAATGCTCTGTTAATATCACGAAAACTTGTTACATTACCATACTTGTTATTATATTTCAGACCCCTGTGATTCATGCCCTTGGTGTTGCCTGCAAGAATGAGGAAGTTTTCCCCCTTCCTGATAGGCAAGTACAATTATTTACGTGAATATACCTTGACAAAATTTCAGTTTGGCTGCCAGTTTGGTTTGTCTCTTATCTAGCGAATTATGGGATATATTACCATATAAGTTGCAATCCAAATTATTATTGAGGGACCTGCTTGCATTGAACTTAGCATGGTAGCCACACATATTTTGACTGGACAACTCGTTTAATTGGGGGGGATTTTTAAATTACTCGGAACAAATGTTCACCATGTTGAGAATTAAGCTCAATAATCAACTTGTATCTGGAAAGGTCAATGTCATCAGGGGACACTTCCCCTTTGTGCATCTAGAGCTTCTAGAAATCATCAAAACAAATCTTACATCAATCACAATGCAGAAAACAATCATGCACCATATAGGCACAATAATATACGACAGTTAAAAAGCAATGATGACAGATTACATTTTTTTTCCAGTTTTGATCCAGAGAGATTCAGCCCAGAAAACAAGAAGCATAGATCACATTTTGCGTTCTCACCCTTCGGATTTGCCGGTAAACGAGCTTGTCCTGGTCGACACTTTGCTTACGCAGAAATCACTGTCGTCTTGGCTACTCTTTTACAGAAGTTCAGGGTCAATATGGTTGAAGGCCAAATCATTGAACCTGTCTATGGTTTGGTTACTCATCCTAGTGATGAAATCTGGATTACAGTTTCAAAGAGATAAATACAAAATTACTTTTATATGTAAGATTTATTTCGATTTTTTTTATTAATCGGAAATCTATTGTTCTAGCACTCTACACATTTATCTCACATGGTTGACACATATCTTGAATACCACATTGAGAGATCATTGCACGAAGAAAAAATGTTAATGTTTTTTTTTCTATTTAATTATCCCTGATTCTTTTTCCACTCACTGTTTACACCATATTATCAAATTTATTCAGAAATACAATATAACCCCTGAAAACCGTGACAATAAATAATAGATGGGGGGAGTTTTCACATTGCATGTAGTACTTTTGGACAAATTCTTTAAATTTGCCATAAATCGCTTATCTACAATTCTAATTGCCACAAAGGGAAGCATCGCCCAAAATTCCATGGGTGTATTTCATAAATTTCCGTGATTAAATTATTTAATGAGCGTCACGAATGGCAGACATGTTCAATCCCATGTTCAATCCCATCATATCCTAAAACAATTATAAAAATTGTATCGAGGGCAATTGGTTGACTTCGGGTGATCAAGATGTTCCCATCATACATTTGATTTTTCCTGATAATTCATTTAGTGTTTATCCATTTGGCGACCCCGTCTGGTGAGCAAAATATGAGTGTGTGGATCATATTGCTCTATTTGGCGTGTTAATCTTATTACTGATTTAATGTATCATCTAAAAATATCTCCGATTAAATAATTTACGTTTGGAATTTCTAATCAAGTTGCTTTTGAGACAGATTATTTTTTTCTTATGTTAACAGGTGTACTTTATGTTAAACAAATTCAATTACGATAAAGGCGTTTTTTCTTTACGCCATGTGACACTCAAAATGTTTTTGACAATGTTATTTGCGTAACAAATGCATCTATTTTGCAAAACAAATATTTGGGTTCCTATATTTTTTCTGGAAATATTACTGTTTACTATCAAATGAATCATTAGGATGTTAAAAATGTATTACAGATGCGCATTTATTCATCAGTATCGGTAAGCATGCTACAAGACTGACAAGTGTTTTGGAGTGGATGGAAAAATGATGTTGATAGCTAAAGCAACAACAGCGACATAAAATATAAAAGCAGTCACTGTAACACTCATTGGTTACAATATTATGAAAGAAATGCTTTGATATCTATGGTGAGACTCTACAGTCTGACATGTTTGCAAGCATATTTGATCAAGACTAGATAGCTGTCTCAATTCGCGAACAAAAGAGGACAAATTGTATAATGATACAATGGACCACCATCTGCTAGCATGAGTAGCGAGTGTATCATACTACCAATAACAACCACAAAAACTTGTAAAATTTTTCAATTATAACATTTTATTTTTTCAAGAATCTAACAATAATTTATTTGATAAACTTTACATTACAGATTTACACATTAAATCATGCCTATACATCACGATGTGAAAGACAGCTTAATATCACTGGTCCGAAACAGACCAAAAATCTTATACATATTAGCTAACCTTATACACCAAATTAGACTGGATTTAAAAGTATTGCTTTCCACCTTGAACAGAGGGAGACAGAATGAATGTAAATGCTTATAATAAATTGCATACATTTATTGCAATCACTTCAAAACAATAAAATAAATACAGTGCAACCTCTCTAAAGCAACACCCTTTGGGAGAAGTAAAATTATGTTGTTGTTGGGAGGTTGTTGCTTGAGAGAGGTTAAATAAATAGTTAAATTATACAGTGGGAAAAATCATGCTGTTGTTGAAGGGAGGTTGTTGCTCAAGACAGGGCTGCTCTGGAGAGGTTGCACTGTATATCTAATAATACCCAATTATTGCTGACTTCATTAAAAGAAAACATGACTAATTTAGTTCAAAGTTAATCAGAAAGGTTGATACCAGACTGGATATAGATGAATTATCATATAAAACAGATTTCCTAAGAAGATGAAAACGAATATCATCATATTCTTGTGGCATCAAGTTTGAAAAAAAAGAGCTAAACAAATTCATCTATTAATTACATATCGTTAAACTGAATTTACCATGTTATAATTAATAAGTAGCCTTGAGATTTTATATACACAATTATTCCTCATAATTGTTTTTTACCACAATCTAGCTTATATAGTCCATAATCACATTCACATTTCTGCAATCCGATGAATTAATAAATACCACAATAACAGAAAAGAAACCGAAAAAAGCCATTTTAAAAAGGGAAATGTCAACTTTAATGTTTGAGTAATTTACACATTCACTCAAGATTTATAACTTGAAAAAATAGGGGCTTCTATGGTCAAGTGGTTATGGTCTCTGACTAGTAATCACTAGCCCCTCACTGTTGTCAGTTTGAATCCCACCCAGGACAAAATTTCTCACATGAGGACGCTATCCAGCTAGCTTACGAAAGTTCGGCAGTTCTACCTAATTGAAAGTCTAGGGTCTTCCTCCACCATTAAAGCTGGAAAGTTGTCAAATGCCCCTGGATGTAGGTGCAATGCTAAACCCCATTGACAAAAAAATAACTAGAAAAAAACTAAAAAATAAAGTTCAATAAGTAAAAGGAAAAATGTGTCAGTACTCAACAAAATTCACATCCTTCTGCCCAACAGATTTCTTTTGTGGCATAAGCCTTCTAAATGCAGTACATAAAAACAAGTAGTCATAGACAATGTGAAAATCAACAATACTGATTGTGTCATTAGTATAAAGTTATGTACAAGTATACAGTACAAAAGGTTATTTCTGTAAGGACTCTATTTCTGTACAAATGTTGTTTCTGCCAGAACTTCATTCATATTGTTTCTGCGGTTCTCTCTTAAAGTGCAGTAATAAACCCTTCAGAAAAATAAAGCAAATATCATCAATTGTAAACATAATGACAAAAAGCAATACAACTCAAAAACTGATTAAAATAAAATAAATGCAAAATGCATGTATATACATATATATATGTAATTATACATAATTCATAAAAATGCAACATTTAGAATAAGTCACCAAGATAAAAAGCAAAAATTTAAGACTGCAGAAATAACCATCTATACACTGTGTGATGAATAGTTTTCAAAACACAAAAGTCTAAATGCGATAATAAACACCATAAATATATACAACTCCAGCCACATTAGAAATCAGGATAGATAACTCTGAAAGTTAGATTTATTCTTGCTGATCGATCATGGTACTCTCTAGGGATCCGATGCTGTAAAACAATAAATGAAATCAAATTATAGCTTGTTTGTTTTTATGCGACATTATGGCCGGGGTTTAACGCTGTTTTTCAACAATTTTTCACCTAACCAGTTTTCCTGGACTGTATACTAACCAGTACTAACTTATCCTTCCACAAGGAGCTGACAACTTCTCCTCACATGGAGGAAAATCAACATTTTTATCAAATTTTCATAGAAAAGTATTACCTGCCATGACTGGGATTTGAAGTAAAATATGTGTAAACCAGGAAAACTATTGTATAATTAGAAAAGTGCTGTGAGAAAAAAATGACGCATGTCCTTATTTAAAACAGAAAAATTTTGGACTGGCTATTTTATTTACATTCAGCATCTTCTATAAACTTATCAGTCCAGTGACTGTCTTTTTCTCAGACTGTTTCACAAAGACTGTTGATAAAACTTGTTTATATATTGTAACATATATTCTAACATATATGCGATTGTTACGTAGCAAAAATCGTTGATGTTCTGTTTCATATCAAAGCACAAACAAATCCATGCAGTACACACTTTGCAAAGGTTTAATAGTTTTACTGAATATTAATTGTCAAATGGCTCATTAACGTGATAAATGTGTGTAATTAAGTTAAGGCTAAAAGATTTGAATAAATCTAGCAATCATTTATCCTAAATAAGTTAATTACTTACATAATATAATATGTAACAAACAGGTTGATCTGACAAACAATCATAAATATTTTCAATAATTTTCGGAATTTAAGCTTTTAAGCATATGAAAATAAGCTATCTTTTAAAGACTGTTTCAACATTTTGTACTTAAACTTCAGTGCTAGGAGTCAAACAAAAGTACAAGTGTGAATGATTATTAACAGTAAATTCAGACAGCACATTCAATAAGATCAATAGTCAAGCTCTACTTATTAGTAAAGTTATCATTTTGTGTGTAATTTCTGAATAGTTTATGAACAGGTTACAGCAAAACTCCATACCTGCCAGTCATCTTGTGTTGATCCTTCCATAATTAATAAGGATCCATGTGTTAAAGGTATATCAATATGTTGCATATATGTGTAGTCACCATTTTCCTCCTATTAAACAAAAATGAATAAAATAAATTAAAAATACAGCAAAAACTCACCGGGATACAACTTTAATATTAAGACTACTCACAGGGATACAACTTTAATATTAAGACTACTCACAGGGATACAACTTTAATATTAAGACTACTCACTGGGATACACTTTTAATATTAAGACTACTCACAGGGATACAACTTCTATATTAAGACTACTCACTGGGATACAACTTCTATATTAAGACTACTCACTGGGATACAACTTCTATATTAAGACTACTCACTGGGATACAACTTCTATATTTAGACTACTCACTGGGATACACTTTTAATATTAAGACTACTCACTGGGATACAACTTCTATATTAAGACTACTCACTGGGATACAACTTCTACATTAAGACTACTCACTGGGATACAACTTTGAAGTTTACACTAACTCATTACAATAACCTCTTATTTCCATACAAGTTTCAAACATTTTCTTTACGCTTCAACTTAATAATGAGATTAACATTAAAACCATTTTTTGTATGGAAAGTGGTCTTAATCCCAGGAATTAACTGTACAATTTGAAAGAAGAAAGGTTATAAATTTCAACATATGCAATAAGCCTTATCAAGCAAGTTAAGGACAATGATTACTATAACAATCATGTTGAGGTGTCTTGTGCATTACAGCATCATATTTCCAGAGATGATTTATTGATATACAAATAAAACATATGTACGAATAAGCAGTAGATCAAGAATCCATGAATTGAATCATTGACCTGATATTAAACTTTTATAGTCATCACAGTTTTGAATATTAACTTACAAAATAACATAGCAAATACAAACAAATGTGAATGACTTTATTGACATCAGCAGCATAGATAAAACATTGAAGCATTATTATATAATATCATAATAAAAAATTAAAATGGATGACACATTTTCTTTCTTCTACTGATCAAGTGTGTTATTGATTCAGAATTTTAAAAAATGAATTTTAGACATAGATTGTTAATCATCATTACCAACTCTATATTTTTAAGTTCAGCTGGGATGTTAAACCAGACAAATAAATTGTTTGTGGTGTTTCCTATATTTCCTAGCAGTTTTGTGTTTTTCTGTGCACAGGTTAGTAAATGTATAATACATTTACAAGAATGCATATCTATCAATTTTTTATATTAATGTCTTTCTTAAAATTACAAACTTTATTAGTTCTCTTCATAAGGGAATATCAACAACTTTATTTTCACTCCCTATCCGTGAATAAAACAAAAATTTCCCAATGAATGAAACATAAAAATTCAGATCAATCAGAGTAGGAAGTCCTAATTATAATTACCGGAGGTGGTTTTTTTCTCAGCTGAAATGTACGGGTGTCACCAAATGAGATAGATGCAATCGTGGGAGAGGGACCTAGGGATTTTTCATCATCAGAATGCCAAGCTAGACTATCATGACCATCTCTGTACAAATTAGCCAACATGGAATTAAACTGTAAGCCTGTACTGTCTTCAATTAGTTGCTTAATTCTTTGTAATGCTGGATGCCACTAAAACAGAACGATAGATAATAATATTAATGACACAGCTTCTTACTGACCCAATAAAGTGTGATTCAGGGTCCAATATTAATTTACTGACCTTGTATTACACTGTATTGGGTTAGAAGGAAGCCATGAAATGAATTTATCTTACTTAGTACAATTCATACATCAATTTACCAAACTTTTATGTTTTTTGTTATTTTAATATTTTGAAATTATGATTATTGACTGGATATAAATTGCTACTGACCTAATACAAGAAAATATTGAATCAGCAAGTGACCGCTCTTAATCAATCACCAGCAAGTATTCTGAACAAGGTAAGATAATGAATGATACAAGACTAAGTTAATCTGACACATAATTTTAACAGCTTATATCACACCAGAGACAAAAGGTATAAGGCGTATTTTTTTGTTTTTGGTTATATGCTCATTACAAATAAGGAAGGTAGGTTGGGATTTTGGGGTGGATTTTTTATTAGTCTTGAATGTTGCTGATGAGACTATTTTTGTGCTGAAAGGTACAAAAAAGAGACAGGGGATGTACCATACCTCAGGCCTAGTTAAAGCCAAGGGTTGCAAGGAAAAATAAGGGTAGGTTGGGTAACCAGAAAAAAAAATTTTTCAGAGAGGTTTCACTATACATAATGGAAAAAGCATTTTTCAAAACAATTAGTGATATAAATTTGATACAGATAACCAAGTCTTATACAAAGTTATTATATAAGAATTGTAAACATGTACATTAGTACTTGGGGTGACAAAATAAAAAGTGATCTGTTATTTTTGTGGTGGATGGTTGCAAAAGCTCTGGTGTGAAAAGTGAAAGAATTGTACAACACATTGACAAGCAATGCAGAATCCGACCAAACTCAGTTTCCTACAAAAACTTAATAATCAACTATACACTCATAAAATGTCATACAAACATGAATTAAGTAGCAAACAAATGAGATCTATGCATATGATAAATGTCAAACAAAGTCAGCTAAGCATAGTTCAATTTTTAAGGGTAAGTATTTTCCACTATTCAATCATTTACAGTCAAAACACCACCTCACCATAATGATCACATAACTTAAGACCAGTTTTCAACATTTCTTCTACATTTCAACTTTATAATGGAACCACCTTGATGTTAAAACCACTTTCTTTTACTTGAAAATGTTGTTATAATATCCAGGATTTCACTGTACCTACCTGAATATTAGCATCATGTGTAACACCAGAGTAACTATAAGGATGGTCTCCATACCAAGCAGTTAACCTTGGTTGCAGATATTTCTCTCCATTTTTAAAATCACTCCTCTGTCGCCATGCTAATCCATGATATAATTCATCGAATAATTGATTAGCCACTTTGGGTTCAATGAAATCAGGGAAGTATCTTAATCTGAAAAGATTGAAAACTTATATAAAGCCAACAAAAAAACCTGTGTTCTGCTAACCAAACCAACCCTAATTTTTTCTGCTGACCCCAGGCTTTTTTGGTTGGGGTCTATTCTTTCTAGCTGATGTTTTCATATGAACTGTGAAGTGTTAATTACTGATAGGTTTGTAACTGCTTATTTGGGGGATAGAAGAGACTATTAGACATTGCTGAGGCAATGTTATGACTATAACTTATAGTATAAGTATAATATATCCAGTATAATGTTTCTTAATCATGAGCACAGTATGTCTTTATCACTAGCAGTCCAAATTAAACAATTAAAGTTGTTTTAATGATATAACTTATGATAAAAGAAACAATTAACTTAAACTCATCATGCACACTATGGTCTGGTGATGAGTCCAATCAACCAGAAATGATATCCTGTTCCAGTAACAGAAGTTGCATCAATTTGATATGGAATTACACATAGAAGTACACATTAAATTTTATTGAATATTCAATTTTAAATGAATACTAAGATATTTTTTATTAGTAATTACAATAATAGTATTAATTCTTCTCACTGACTAAAAGTTTAAGTCATATGATAGGAACTTTCAAGACCAATCATGGAAAACTGATTTAAGGCAATGGTAAGGGATTATTTTCAGCCATGGTATAGCTGTAAAATAATACCCTTTTTAACTTTTTTCTAACAATGCACAACCCTTATAGAAATATCAAATTGTTTAAAGACAATACCTCGAAAATCCAGACGGTTCTGTACTAATGTCAAATACACCAGGTTTCCTTGGAAAAGAAGAAAATAACATTCATAAAAATCATTAAAATGTATGAACCATCAAATTTTGAAAGGTTTAACATGTAGTTTTAATAGCACATGTATTAATGTTACAAAAAGGATACAAAATATGCGACAGAGAAATGTTGATGTCAAGGAGGAATGAAAATAGCTGACTATTATAAATTCGCATATACTGGTGATACTAAATACCGGTGATGCTAAATTTAGACCGGAAATTGAAAAAAGAAAACAAATCACTCCCCATAAATAAATGTAGTGATTTATCAGTTCATATCTCTTTTGCAGATGTCAACAGCCAAATGTACAAAATCTCCATTAATCTAGTGCATGCAACCCAATGAATACAATGCTGTTCAGTGACATCACTATTTCCTCAAATATACTAAATACCGGTGATCAAGTAAAAATCTCTCAATGTCACATGACGTCATCATGTAGCACCCATTTTACTGTTCTGGGTTAAACTTCCAAACTATACAAATGAGCTATATATAAGGTAACAGTTTCAAATGCGAAACTTTCAACATAAGATGTTTCAAAAACGACAACAGGGCACTTTTTAAAGTGTTCTGTAAACTTCCTGTTTTGTTTCCATGCATAGTTTTCTATTTAATTACATTTTGGATAGGAAAAAATATTGGTAGGAAGTTCAACATAGTATCTTTATAACGGAAGCGAGCACCTGCAGACGGCTGAGAAACAAATCCATTTTTTTCAAAGAAAAACAACATAATTTGAAATCTTTTGACTGGATCATGAATATTTTTTATCATTTTCTTTAAATTAAACTAATTTTAATGCTTATTCACCCTCAAAAATGACATTATAACTCTGTTTCGGCACCGACAGATGGCGCGAACCAAGATAAACCAAGCGCAGCGTTTGTTAACAACGGTCAGTTTCGCATGCTTGTATGTTATGGCTATTTATAGAATCACCGGTATTTAGTATTCACCGATAATTGGGTTACAAGGGATACTTATTAAAGATGATATCATACAATTTTTAGGAAACCTATACCTAGAATTTAGTAGAAACAATCAATTAATACTTACGATATTGTCCTATCAGCAGGCTTTTGCCTCTGTTCCTAAAAACAAAGTACAGATAAGATTTTTATAATAATGAATTTCTATAATTTTCAACCAACAAATGAATACCTCATTATTATGAGCACCACGTTTATTTCGAGCATTTAGTCTGATCCGATGACTCCTCAAGATAACGAGGTTTTACTGTATCTCGACTATTTAAGGGATCAAACTGTCTTGATGGGTCAAATTGACTGGCATGCATCAAAGTGTCATAAGGCTAAGGTAGCAAGAGGCTGAAGTGTCTATGAGATAAAAAAAAACCCTACCTCTGATGTTTGTTCGTAAACAAATTTCTTTTGGTTATGTAGTTGGTCAACATTTTTTCCTACCCAGGATGGAGCGACGGGGGCTTTGGGCTTGTTACGATCTGATCTCACATTAGTTGGGGGAGCCCAGCCCCCCTGTACTCGCGCTCTTCGTCGTTTGTCGCTCATTGCGCAATTTCAGCAATCAAATTGGAATTTTGTTTGTTTACGTAAAACTACTCCATGGTGGCTGCCATATTGTAAATAAGGAACCTAAGTAATTCAGTAATAAACCCAACTCGAATAAAGTATCGAAAAGTTTATTAGACTTTTGTCGAAATACTATACGTACTAGGTAGAACAATGTAAACATAATCGCTTTTCGATGAGAAACATTATCATTTATAAATGTGCATATAAAATGAATTCAGAGGAAGAGAAACATCTGTATGAAGTTCAAGGAGTCTAGTCCCAGGAAGTATTGATCAATATTTCATTTCTATGAATTACATTGTGAAAACCACGCCCAAACTCCGCTGTTACCCGTTCCATGGTTTTAACTTAATCACTAAAAACTTGTAAAAATCAATTAGATATATTATACTTAACACTTTACATTGTGTTATCATGTTCTCCATCATTAGCCATTGGTTCTTTGTTATTGTCGACCTTTTGCAATTGGGACAGGATCTTTTTTTCTTTTTTTGTATTGGTTACATTGGCTACAAAACATTCCACCACTACTCAGCGTTTTTTCCTGCATGTTGTAAACAGAAACACAAATTGTTTTGTACGCTTGTAACATAAAACTCGGTCTTGAAAACTCTTTGTCACTGTGGACATAAAACACACGAATCCAGCAACTTGGTCAGCTCGTAGTTCTAATGGAGTATTTGGTGGAGTGATAATGGTCTCTGACTTCCACTCACCAGACAATCACTCGGGAACCAAATTTAACAATTGAGGGAGCTATCCAGCTAGCTTACGGAAGGTCGATGATTTTACCAAGGTGTAAGCCTGGTGTCTTTCTCCACTGTTAAAGCTGGAAAGTCGCCATAATGACCATGGCTGTTTGTGCGTCGTTCAACTCCAGTGGTAAGCTTGTGCAATAATTGTCGTTTTTTATGTAGGCTACATGTATTTAGCGTAAGTCAATTGTTCATGATTGCACGAAATTATCAACTTTTTTGTGACATTAGACTTTCATCCTGTTAAGTGAACGAACTTCTTAACAGGGTGAGTTTCTGGGCATCCGCCGGGCTTTGGGTTCTTCGGGAGCTAGCGTTTTGCGGGTTCCAGTTGGACAACAGGATCATGTTTGTTTGTTTGTTTGTTTGTTTGTTTGTTTGTTTGTTTGTTTGTTTGTTTGTCTGTTTGTCTGTTTGTCTGTTTGTCTGTTTGTCTGTTTGTTTGTTTGTTTGTTTGTTTGTTTGTTTGTTTGTTTGTTTCTTTGTTTGTTTCTTTGTTTGTTTGTTTGTTTCTTTGTTTGTTTGTTTGTTTCTTTGTTTGTTTGTTTGTTTGTTGGTTGGTTGGTTGGTTGGTTTGTTTGTTTGTTTGTTTTTTTTTGTTTTTTTTTTACATGTATTTAAGCGGCGACACATTACACAATCACTCGGTCGCTGTTTATTTAAGGTGAAAAACATCAATATCGAGGTTCTCTTCAACTTTCAATGGACAACGGGTGCAAATTTATGCAAACCATAAAATCATACACGACATTCTTCGGTCACATGACCGGTCGTTCATGAAATCACGTGCTCTTATTTTTTATTGTTAGTCTCTGAGCTAACAATCTGTCAATTTTGGCTTTATCTATTTTTTAGAATATTCTGTCTTATGCAGTTCAACATTGACAATGTCAAATGTATTCCTTAGCTTGATTAAAGTCCTGTAGTTTAGGATTCAATTTATTTATAATGTATGTCATTTACATACACACGGATTAACTTTAGGCATTGTACATTTGCTATTTGATGAATGTTTTTGTTTGCCTGCGCACATTTATTCGTACTTAAAGTATTCCTCTGCACAAACAAACACATTTTTATGTTAAATGACATGCTAATCCGCGTCATCTTCGACAGACCCACACGGCAAGAAATCAAAGGGAAGAGAAAATTATTACCATAGCACATATAAGTAACATAGTTAATTATCATAGTTAAAGGTACGCAAAACTATCAACTTTTCAAATGGTCTGACTGATAATCAAACAATTGTTTCAATAGATTTAACACCGCTTCCAACAATTTTCGGCGGCTGGTTCACCTAATCAGTTTTCCTGGACTATATTCTAACCAGTACTAACTTACCCTTCCACAAGGAGCCGACAACTTCTCCACATAAGGAAATCAAACAATAATGACAAGTTTGTATGTAAATGTCCTTGCATTGTATCATTATCGCAAGAAAATTTTCACAGCATTTTATGTTCTTAAATGCGTACAATATTTTAGTATTGCTGGACACATTTTTGTTAACTTGCCATTAGCTTGAAGGTTATCACCTGAAACGTTTATATGATATGCCACAAAGTCAATATAAATACCTGTAAGATGTTGCCAAAAACGACACATTTGCTGTTTACTTTTGTATGATTCTGTATGGCCAAGTTATCGTATTTTTTTCTACCAAATGTCGGTATTAGGGACAGCGATTTGTGTTTTGTTACAGGCTGTGGGCCAAGGTACGTTCAGAAACATATCTTTTTAATCGTTGTGTATTGAAAGCCGCCGGTCCATGCACAAAATATATGCACAAAATATACCAATATGAACACAGGCATAAACATATTAAGATGAAGTAATGAACGATCACGCCAACAATGCAATTACAACATAACACCTGTCCATCCTTAGTTTGTCCATCCACAAAGATGATTCATAGGCGAATGCATTTATATAAAATATTACATGTACATAAAATTGTTTAAATAATAAAGAGCTGCATAGTGTATGATAACTTTACTTTCATATTTGCTAAGAGAATACATGTTGTTTGTGAAGACCATTTGCAGTTTCTCCGCACAGTGGGTTATCCCCCCTGACACGAAACACACTGGGTAATCTCCCTTGACACGGAAATTGCTTGTGGAACACAAATGTGATAAATTCATAGGAATAAATGTAAATTTTGGATAAAAACTGTAACTATTAGTAATAAAATTGATACTGTTAAATAGTTTATTTTTAAGTAATATGTTTGTAATACAGAGAACGTATAACAGTTAATATAACAATATAGACCTCACACTCAACCCACGGTGGGTCTATAAGTCAGCTTTAGTTAACTCATAATTTTGTTGCGTATTTAAGTACACAAAATAACGAACATACAAAAATAAAATATTTAATGTGTGAATATAAATAAATTGTTGTCGTACAATGAAAGTTTGTATAATATATTAAGCTGTTTTCTGGTATATTTTGATGAAAGCAATGTTAAGTTTTCATCAGAAGTCATGAAATGAAGTTGTTCTCACAAATTTTATCAAAGGTGTTTTTACGAATTTAATTATAATGTTATCTAATTATAATCGCAGTCAAATAGGAAGTATGTTTCTGACTCCACGCAGTTCGCATCACACGAAGTCTATTAGCTATGGCTCCAGTAACGGGTTCACGTACGTATCTCACGGTTTTTAACCATAACGGTAAAACGCCACAAGGAAATTGTTGATGTTAGTGTATAACCATAATTTGAAAACAATCTTTTTGTGACCTCAGCCTCATCGTGTTTCTATAAGTAAAACCATTTATCAAAGGATATACTTAGACATACCGGTAACTAGATTAGTTAATTAGAGCAAAGTAATATTTGACCGCGAGTGATTAAATCTAGTTTGTAGAAGGCAATTCTAAAGTGAGCCACGCCCATGCTCAGCTGATGTAACACAGATAATTTGTTTGCTAATTGCCTGCAAATATTTGCTGAACAAATACCACAATTACATTTCTGTAATGAAGAATATCCGTAATAGCATGTGTAGTGCAGATTGGCCTTATTATGTGCCACTTATAATACTGTGCAACCTCTCTAGAGTGGCCCTCTCAAAAGTAACACCCTCCCTTAACAACAGCATGATTTTCCCATTGTACGATTTAACTTATTTAACCTCTATAGAGCAACAACCCCTTAACAACAACATAATTTTGCTTCTCTAAAGGATGTTGCTTTAAAGAGGTCGCACTGTAATACCTAAATTCCGTAATAAAAAAAGTATCTTACGTATGTATTCATACATGTGTACATATATTATATATTGCGTTTATAATCTAGATCAGTAAAATACTCGTACAGTGTAGTATATAACAATAAATCCGAGGTATTTCGAACCGTCCTATCGGGATATCGTGCATCTGACATAATGTGTGATCTCCCAGATGATAAAAGTCTGGGATGAAAGCAAAATGTTTGTTGAAAAGAATCACCAGTCGAAATTTTATCACATTATAGGGCCCACCACATTATATAGAATCCATATCATTATATAGGGCCCAACTCATTATATAGAGCCCGGCTCATTATATAGAGAACGCTTCATTTTATGGAACCTACCTCATTATACAGAGTCCACCTCATTATATAGAGCTCATCACATTATAGAGCCCAGCTCATTATATGGAGCACGCTTCATTTTATGGAACCTACCTCATTATACAGAGTCCACCTCATTATATAGAGCTCATCACATTATAGAGCCCAGCTCATTATATAGAGCTCATCACATTATAGAGCCCAGCTCATTAAATGGATCCCACTTAATTACATAGTGCCCCCCTCATTATACAGAGTCCGCTTGATTTTATAGATCCCACTATAATACAAGTCACTTTTATATATTTCTGCTATTTTTCCACTTATATAATGAGACTATTATATATATGAATATTAGATCTGATTTATTTGGTCACAAAGGTTGTCTGAATGTCCGGGTTTCATAGTAAAACGTTCATTACAAGTCTGAATCTAATTTAGATGCGATATATTTTGTTCAAATAAAACTTCTAGTCAAATTAAAATTTGAATTTAAGTAAATCAATTGAAATGTTTAGTAAAATAAAGATCTGAGCCCTACCGTTTGCAAGACAACGGTTTGTTGGACTTAAATATATTCAGATATATTTATCTAAGTTAAATGGAAAGAGCGTATTTCCATTTTTGTACATTTTATCACGATTTCAACAGATGGCTAAACATTGTCAGGAATCGATTGTAATTGATAAATATTATTCATACATACTGACAGCAATTCAATAGAAGAATGAAGTGAAATTCGGGATATCAACAAAGCGATTATAAAGTGAAAGAATGTAATACAATGCATCCTTTGATCTGCATTTAAAGGCTATCGATTTTTTATCACTGTTGACTAACACTATACATTTATTTCAGATTCATTGTCAATATTTTCCTCGCAATAAAAGCAGCCATATACAGTTAAACCCCTCAAAATCGGACCCTTCCTTGGCCAAAAGTCTGGTTTTCTGAGAATTCCGGTATTCAGAGAACTATTGATTGTCGAATTGAAAAACAAATGGTACTTGAAAAATCGCCCGATTTTCAGAGAAGTCCAGTTTTCAGAGAAATCCGGTTTTCAGGGGTTTTACTGTACCGGATGTTTATTTCATATAAAGTAAGCTGCGAACATAACCAGCATATAGTCTGAACTACATTTATACAATCTTTTGAAGCCTTCCTTATTTATTATTCAACTCGTTTTTCGCAGCGTGTAATCAATTATTCTTGATAATGTTCCTTTTAAAATATTGATACAGAATTTTAAATAATAATAATAATAAAACAAAAATAAAATAGATAAATACAAAACATTAACAATTCAATCAATTGCTATGTTCAAATCAATATTTTAAGTGCAAGGACGAGTGAAATATATAAATCGGTATCCAATCTTGAAGATTATCAAATATTTACATCATTAAGACATAATATTACAGTATGCGAAATCTCAAGACAATACTTAAAATATAATACTGTGGTGGGTTTATACATGGGGCATAACATTCCATCCTTACTTAACCAAATTGATCTTTTGAAAACAAGTACGTACAATGTGTTTAATATTTAAAATCTCATTAGTTACCCATTCATATACTCAGGCGTATATGCATACATGTACAGTAAATCTTAAATAGCGATCACTTCAATATTACGACCACTTTATTTTCGGACCGACTTTCAATAACTCCTACCGATATAATTCAACTTGACAATAAGACCACTCCATTATTACGACCGATTTTTCGGATCCCGAATATGGTATCAATATCGATGTTTACTCTATGTATTAACATTCGTGATAAAAATGAAATATGGCACACGTGATTATACATTGTCATAAATCCCCATACGCGGAGAATAATACATTAACCACTTTTAACTGCTAGCTTGAATTATCTATCATAGACTAACTTCCATTTTTAAAGTTTTAATTCCGATCAGTTTGTCCTCTTGGCGTGTACTCATGTATTTCATTTGCACCATTAAATCTAACCATGCGTTTTCTAGTGGATTGGAAAGATCCAGAGTTTAATGTGAATGTTGATTGTTTTTCCAACCTAACCGGAACGCTCGTCACAGAATCTGTAAATTCGCATTTCTTTGATATATCTCTTAGTCCTAACAGCCCTGAAGTTCTTAAATTGTGAGCCTTTGAGTAAAACACTGTAGAGGGTCTGGTTTCAGAATGCGGACGCATGCGCAGTGTAGCACCCGGAAGTTGGTAAGAGCATCCGAACATTTTCTCCGAACTCGGTCGAGAAGTCTTAGTCACATTTTTTAGAATTGATTTTCTTGGCATTGGTTGTGATCCTGCACATACGTCACTCTCTTTGCCCAAGCTGACGTTGGAAGACGGACTCATTGCCAAACGCTGCCTTTCGGATTGAAAGGTTTGATAGGAGGGAGTGGGTACCCTCTCATCCTTTCTTTCATCATTCGTTTCTATCAAAAATGTATTCTCCCTTACATATTTGTGAGTCATTTCGCTTTTAACATCAGCATTTCGTGCTCTCAGAGGATCCTTACCATGGAAACCGGAGTATGGTGATCGATGGTATGCCATAAGGGTATCCGCAAGTTGTAAACATGTAATATCTGTTCCTGTGGCCATCTTGCTTTTACAGGCATCGTCTCGTTCTGACGTCATTGTTGATTTGGCGTCCGGCACCAGTGCTAAATTCCGGCGACTTAGAACTGCTGACAGCGCTTTCGTCGGACTTCTTTTGGGTCTTAGAGTTTGTGTATTTACATTTGGTAGAAATACTCCGGGGAAACGGAAATTTCTTCGCGATATTCCATTACTAGAGAGATTACTGTTGTCTTGATGATTTTCATTATGCTGGCTCCCGATCTTTGTTAAATTAGATCCTTTTTTATTATTGACAAGACCATCTTCGCTTGTCTTATCGACTTCAGCACTTTGGATCCGTTCCCGTTTAGACTGGAGATACACACGTGACAAGGTTAATCCACTGCTTTTTGACATTTTTCACTAGTATATGATCAGATCAGCAGCTCACAGCTCGAAACAATTCCTGTTGCCATGGTAAACTCAGAGAAGACAAAGAAAGCAAATCGGTTCTGAATATTCCGAATCTTATTCCGTTTCTACCAAACAGTATGAAACTATGATATCATTTTACTTAAACCAAGCGTGCGTCATTCATTCATGGAATGAATAAAAACACTCTCTGTTTCACCGGAGTCTAAACATAGATTTTCCATCGAATATTTATTAAAACTGACAGACACCTAGTATAAAATCCTTTTAAATATACAATTTGTGTACATACAACATGCGTGTAAGTTGAATCCCGGCAATGAATAACTTTTTTATGCAATACAATCAGTTCCGATGATTCGCTTTACCCGCTCAATCAGAGGCATCCATTTGTAAATCAATATCTGATTGAATAAGGGAAACGAAAAAGCGTTTAAATTTCAATCACACTTGAATAAAAATTGTCGTCTTTTAGTGCAAGATAATAATAAACGATCATTATTGAAACGAAAGTTTTATCGCCTGCTCTGTCATGGTATGTATTGGTTATGTAAGATAACGCTTCTATTGTGTATCGAAAACTTTTACAATACAACCTGCTAATGAACAGACAGCAATTAAACTTGCCGGTTTTTATGCGGTTCTCACTCAACGAAGTAATCCGGAGGCGTCCGAATATTTGTTACAACATTTTAAAAAATGACTAAGCATTGCTCTGTCCCGAAGTTTTCCAGAGGCGTCCGAATATTTGCGATTTAAAAATTGTTTAACTTCTTGTTTGCTTTACAACATTCGTCAGATACAATTTGTATAGCAGTAAAATTTAACATCTATTTAATTGGAAATTTTCGAGAACCGGAAATGGCAGTAAGCGGTGTAACTTGGTTCTGTTATTTGGTGCCACGCCATATCATCCTCATTGAACAACACGTTCGGGTATCTCCTTTAAAACGATAATCAGTCTACCGATGCATCAGGAATATTTGTGGCGTGGAAACGTTTAGCAGAATATGAGTAACACTACAACTACAACTTAATTATTTTCACCGTCGCAAGTCATAAAAACAAGAGAAGAATAATGTATCAACCTGTAATTTACCCAACATGCAAACACAAATAATGTCAATCCATTGCATTGGATGCCTTTTTATGTAGCATCGTTATAACATCCGACAGTAATTCACTTTTACATTCATTTGTATTTGGTTACACAGTTGGAACGCAGTTTATGTGTCGCAGTTCGCACTTCGAATCGGGAACTGCGTTCTAGAATGCTCTCAATTAAAATCAAAATAATATTTTAGATTAAATTCAGTTGTTACAAACTCAGGAAAAAATTCCGAATAGAGTTCCAACTACTAATTCTACTATTTAAAAAATAAAAGGAAAACAAATTCTTCGAATTTCTGCTTGGAAATCACACTTTGGGATGTTGTATTACTCTTTCAGCGTTTCAATAATCACGACCTGCGTTCTAGCTCCACAGAACGCAAATCGTAAAATCAAAAAAAAAACTTTTTATCGAATTTCTGACTGAAAATCGACTTTTTATTCGAATCGCGGACTGCCATGCTGGATTGCAATTCGCGATTCGAATCTCGAACGGCATTCTAAAACGCAATTGCGAACTGCGTTCCAACTTTATAATTAACCTGTTTTTCAGCTTCATTAAACGAGCAGAGCAATTCTAGAAGCGCTCATATTCCTTGAAATATGCAGAACTTAGTCACACATATAATTAACCTTATTATCTTCTGTTAGGCCAAGAAAATAGACGTATTTATGGAACATAGACTAGTCAATTATTTTGGCTCCGACTTCCGAACAGCGAATTCGAAAGTACGAAAATATTTTGGGACGAGTCGTACCTCCAAAGTACGAAATATGTATTCAGAGAGAAACAGAATAGGAAAATTTTTCGACCTACTTAACTTAACATTTTGGTAAAGTAACCGTAAATATGACTACTTTTTCTAGCCTAATTGTTTTCAGTGTGTGAATTGTTTGTGGTGTAGAATTCGTCATTTATCTGATTAAGTCCGCGTATTTGTGAAGAACATGTTCTTCGTGTTACAAAATTGTACGAACTGTTAAAAGAATGCAGACAAAGCAACGTAAACATTATTAATTTGCATTAAATCATTTTTTGAATTAGTTCCATTAAATATGTTAATCCGCTACTGAATTAATGTAAAATGTGCATTCAAGTACTACGTTGTAACGATGGGTGATAGAACGCGAAGTCATATTTCATTCATTTGTTGCTACACTTATTACGTGCTAAAAGAATCATAAAACATTATAAGTATATCACTAGTTATTCATAATTCATAAACTATGGAAGAATGCAATGTATGTATTTTTTTACGCATTGATCATGACTATAAAGGTATTTCGGACGTAGGTTCGTGGATGAAGGGGGATGGGTTTGATGTTGAATTACAGCTTGCTGTAAGGAACCCTTATAAATAAGGTTCCGAAACAGACTTGATGAACTTTCTCATGCCTTTGAATTGCCCAAAAAAACTTGATTCAAGCAGTTTAAGTGTTTGTAACGACAGATTTATAAATCCATTTTAATCCATTAAAACCGGAATGTTTAATATAAATTTACAATCTATGTGTTTGTTTGAATACTGTCGGATGTTTTAAGTGCGATCGATTGTTTGTATTCTTTTGGTATCAAGTACTTTTGTACACGGACACAGGCATTGTTTTCAAGTACATGTATTGTAGAAACAATAATATGATAGCAGTATCTATCTTTTGATTTCCGTACCAAGGAAAATAGTTGTTAATACAGTGAAACACCTGTTCGACCGAACCCGGGACCAGGGCATGCCAGTTTAGAGGGGATTTTTCAATTATAAAGTAATGATGTCGGGACCAAAATATTTGGCCCATTTAGAGAGGAAACCGGTTTATAGAGGAAGCGGTTTAGAGGGTTTCCACTGTACACGCACCTGATCAAAATAATAAGCCAGAAATATTCATGCAATAAATCATAAATCCATAAATCATTGATGAATTTTCAGCAACATTGTTTCCAAGTTAATAGACAATAAGAATATTAATCTAGATTGCCTTCTGTTTGCCCTCGTATTAGGCCATCCTTGCATAATGTGTGTTTGTAGTAACAAATACTCATTCAAAAATCCTAAAAATGTTTGACAAAAAATATTAAAAGTTTGGATCTCGTAACCAAAAACCAAATTTTTTGACGAACTAGATTCCAGCTCAACTATACTCAATACATTATTATTGTATCACTCCTCTGACTTACTTTACTTTAATGGAGTTCTCAGTTTTCAATTGTTTAAATTACTGCATGCTTATAGCGGAAGACGACCACCAGGGACACTACATGGGTCAACTTACAACCACGCATGACTAATATACTGCTGTTTTTGCAGACGTAACCTCCCACACACACACACCCCATCCTCACTCAATACACGTACTCTGGATCAGGTTGTCAGGCAATTTATTTTCCTTGGAATCACGTTCTTTAGATAATTATGCATTTTACGGGTTTGTCTTCACCGTAAATACCAATTCATTCCTATCGATATTAGATACATGTACATTTTTCTTATCACGCACATTTAACTATATACTTACTCATAGATACGCTTTTTAATGCGATTTCTATGGAGCACGTTTTAGTGAATAGTGTTGTTAGTATATATATAACTGACATAACAAAACTAGTGAGATAACGTATCAGTTTTCATAGATAGTGAAGATTAAATGTTTCAAAAGAATTGTTCATCCTTTGGGTTCTTTTTTATCCTACGGTTTCTTTATCTTAATCAAAATCGCAATAGTCGACTTCCACATATAATAGATCAAACAAATAGATAGATAATAGATCAATTGTACGAAATATTTATGTAACGCTGTCTTTTCATTTCTTTACATACTCCGTAATTTTCATTTTGTATGAAAATCTTTGTTTTCGTTTTAAATAAAATGTTTGTTGATTGAAATGCAACAAAACAAACAGTAGTATGCAAACAGACCGTCTTCAAAGTATGATTAAATGATTACGTCATGAAGAGAACTAATCTCTCACTAATAAGACTTACGTTTCTTACAAATGCTCCTTAACTTACACAAGTGTATTACAAGAAACTTGCCATTCTTCGCAATTGTCGTCCTTGAAAAGTATGGAGTGTGAGGTCGAGCAATTCATGTAATCATGGTTCTCGATTTGACGCTTTCAAGCTGTTTAATTTTGCATGTGTTTCTTTGGTTTCCTTAATTGTGCATTCCCAGTCAGATAACAATATACAGTAACTACACTAAAACACTAAAAAATAATAATAATGACACATATATATACATTGTAACACATCAACTAAAAATGTTTCTATATACATGTATTTTATCATTAATATCTCGATAATCGTTGTAATCATAATTGATATCATCATAATTTTAAATATTGTTATCAGCGTTGATGTTATTATCATTATTTATTTATTTATTTATTTATTTATTTATTTATTTCAGTCTCATCTATGTATACACATCATAATATTTACAGTAAATACAGGATATAATTAACAGCCAAATTGTATACATAACCACTCTAAATCAGAGTTACAAGAGATCATCATTAGAGATCATGATTATCATTATCATCATTCTCATAATTAAAATAATTATTATAAACATTATTATTCCCATTATTCTTATTAAAATTATTATTATTTTCATTTTAATCATTATTACCACTATTACTAGTGCAAACGTCTGAATATAATTATGATGATCACCATTACTTTAAATGTCATTATAATTATACTTGGATTTTATACTAAGCAATATGTAAATGATTTTCAGAATGTATTCATGAAGTATACTAGCACTCATTAATTAAATTGTGTGGACTCATCATGCACTCTTCAAAACGTCCAACTACTTTACGACTATTTCAAAATGATGTTTACAGTCAAACATGCGTTTGCGGCCACGTCCGAATAAAGACCACCCTGTGAATAAAGGCCATTCTTTGAAAGACTGTCACTGATTATTTAGAACAAACTGACCTCCGAATAAAGGCCATCTGTAAATAAAAGTCGCATTTTGTCTTTCCCAAGGGTGGCCTTTGTTCACAGATTTGACTGTAGTTATCATGTGTAACTAAAGATTTCTTGTGAATGTATTAGAAAATCTATTATAATAGAAATACATTAAAATCTTTAGCTAACAAAAGAATAACAAAATACTACAATGGTCGAGGTGATGTAGATTTTATTGAAAGGTACTTCTCACATCCATTCAATCGTTTGTCTCATATTTCTTTGGTACACCATTGTATTATTATTATATACGACAAACTGGCTAAAATTCTGAAACGCAGTTTAGTTAACATAATTCGTCCATTGTGTTTCATATTACATCAATGTAGATTTATACAAATACGGTCATGTGTACTTTTATCTTTCTCATCGCTAAATATTTACGTACAAATTTTATTCGTTGTGTAAGATGAATAATGTTCATTTATCAAGCTATTTTTTTAACATTCACCAGAAATTGACATAAAGCTTGTTCACCATTTTTATGTTGTTATCTTTGCTTACGATGTTTGTTTGTTTGCTAAAAATTATGTGACTTATTGTCACTGGGGTTTAACGCCTTTCAGTTAAATACGGCGACCGATTCACCTAACCTGTTTTCCTGGACTGTATACTAACCAGTATTAACTTTCCCTTCCACAAGGAGCCGGCAACTTCTCCACGTATGGAGGAAAAAATTTACATTTTTGTCACATTTTCATAGAAGGGTATGACCTGCCGCGACCGGGATTCGAATTCGGATCTCCGGGTTACAAGTCCAGCGCACTAGTCCACTGGACCACGGCCGCGGCTTTGCTTACGAAACGCATTTATTCATAATACAACATTTTGTATAGTACATGTATGGCACTGTGTTTTATATTCAGAATCTAAAAATGAGCATGCATTTACTTCATTGTTCATACATTACCACCATAGTGATGTCAACATTAATGGCCAAATTTTAGATTAAACAGAGTTTGACCCCCACTTCTACTTCTTCAATATCAAACCTAGAACTCAGTTGAAATATTTGATTGGAATTTATCATGGCCAATAAGCTTTTGTTTCCATAATGTTGGAGGATTCAAATTCTTCCAAGAACATATCGTACATTCTCAAATAGATGTAGAAATGTTTAAGATTTATTACTACTGTCGCATTATAATATTGAAGGAAGCATATGGGAAGCTAAAGTAAGCAAATGACGTAATATTTATTACTACATGTAGTATATTTAAGGCAACAAGTGAAATTACGTGGAGCCACTGACGTAATATTCATTATATTGGGGAAACAAATGAAGCTACAGATATCCATTGAGATAATACTGGCATTCATTTTACTATAAATGAAGCTGCAGGAAGTCACTGACGAATTTTAAATGATGCTTTGAACTACAAGTGAGGCTGCAAAAAATAACTGACGTAATGTCAATGACGTTTGGAACAATGAGACGACGTTACGCGAAGCTACTGACGTATTTTTTATGTCGTTTGGAAGAATGAGTGACGCTACGCGAAGTTATTGACGAAATTTTGATGTCGTTTGGAACAATGAGTGTCGCTACGCGAAGCCACTGGCGTAATTTAATGTCGCTTAGAACAAAGAGAGTCACGCTACGCGAAAACACTGTGACGTAATATTAATGTCGCTTAGAACAATGAGTGACGCTACCCGAAACCACTGTGACGTAATTTAATGTCATTTGGAACAACAAGTGAGGCTACGTGAATCATTAATGTAATACGTTTGCAGGATATACAGTTCATAGGATATTTTGGGGATAAAAGACAAACAAAAAATCTGGACTTACTTATTACTTGTATTATTGCAACCTTCTCCCTATACATACATAATTTATAACAAACTGTTTCATTGATTATTCAAAATCACATATCTGAATAACGTTATAAATAGCAATACAATATTACAAGCGAAAATACAAAAACACGCTCACAACTAATCATTAAAAGGGTCAGACTCTAGCTTTATGTGATTTTTTCAAAACCTAAACACTTTTCTCTCTCTACAATATGATTCCATTACATACTAAAAAGGTATAAGGAATTAATTTTGCGATTTAACGCTTTCTTTATTACAGATTTATAGAAAAAATGAAATGTTGGTAACAAAACAAAACGGAAAACGTGGCCTTAACAATTCTCACTTGAGCTAAACTTCAATGTCGCTTTTCATACCATATCAGTATTCATAAATGAGGTTTAGATCCAATATGTGACCTTAGTACAATTTCATTATTATGATGTTCTGATGTCTTGATATCCATTGTCATGCAGTGTCTAATTGTTCACCCAAAATAGAACATTAGATAAAAATAAATAAAATAATTTAAATAACCATAATCGGTATAAAAGATTCAGGCTGTATATATTGATATTTACAAAATGTATTGTAGTAATATATTAAGAACACCGAAATGGTATGGACTCTTTCTTATAACGTCATTATCCAGTATGGGAACAACAAAACATTAATATAAAAGCCTTTTAAAGTTTATTAATAATAAATTCCATCATATTTTAAGTTTATATATTTAGGACCAGTGCATTCAGGCACAGTGCTTTTAGACCATTTATGATTTAAATGCTTTCGGGCCCAAACAAAACAATGTGAATTGTGTAGTGTGTACGAAATAGAGAATAATTAATAAGTTAACATTACCATAGTCCAGCAACCAAATAATGTATAACTCCTGAAAACCCGACCCCTGAAAATCGGATGTGTTTGCAAGTCCCAGTTTTCAGGGGTTAAATTATATTGGGTTAAAATTCAATAAATGCTCACGACAACATTCATTATCTAAGATTGAGTCAGTATGTTAGAATTATACACATTAACAAAAAATTAAAATCAAGTGAGAATAAATGACTTAGATTAAATAAATTCAGCAGTATTGAACTGGTTCACATGGCGTGTATTCATGCACCTGGTGCGCCGCATTGAATCGAACACTTCTTTTTCTTGCTGAAATGTCATGAACAGCACCGTGCACCGTATTCTGTCTCTCGAGTCTTATCGGAATATTACGAACTGTTCGGGAGAAATCGTTCCTAATCGGATTATTCCGGAGATGACGATGTCCGACTGGTAAATCATTCTGTATCGTTGGATGCATACTTGCTGACGTCACTCTGTTTTCTGATGCCAGTCGTCTTATGGTCTTAGAATTAGGCAAGTGATATGAAAACACACTTGGTTTGTATGTATAATTATACGTCTCTGAGATAGATGTTGCTGAATTCGGTCGAATGACTATTGTAGTACTAGAGTTTCCATTTTTGAGAATGGATTTTTGTGGTTTGCTTTGCGGTTTCACTTTAGGGTCATTGGATTCATTTTGTGACGTTCGTCCAGACGGACTTAATAATAAGCTCTGCGGCATTAATGGAGATAAAAGATTATCGTCTGCACAGCTAACCACAGAATGCGTTTCCCTTTCGTCAGTGATTGTATCATAAGATGTAACCGACGAACAGTTTTCATCCGTGTTTGCGTCATTGTCGTTTTCACCCTCGGCGTAGTCCGAGTAACGGGATGGTCTAACAGCCGTACCAAAAAGTCCGGAAAATGGAGTTTTGTTGTACGAAAGAAGAGTATCAGCTAGTTGTAGACACGTGATATCTGTCACCGGGGACTTTTTAGGACTATCATTACCATCAGCTTTGGAACTTACATCGGTCGATCGACCGGGTTTGATTTCCGGCATAAGCGAGGTTTTAGAGCGTCCCACGGTCGTCGGTTGTGACTTTTGTGGCTTCCGTTTCGCACGCAATGATTGCGTAGGGCTGACATTTGGTAGAAATATTCCAGGAAAGTCTAAATTCACTTGATTTAGTCTACGAAACGTCGGTTGTATCCGATCACTATTTACGGAATGTTTCCAGTAATCAATTCCAGAATTAGTTTCCTGGCGTTTAATGGCTTTGCACATTTCCGGGGTCATCGTGGCCACAATTCTAGAATTGTTCCCCGAGATAGGTAACCGTTCTGTCATGATTGCAACACATTATACTACTTTCGGAATTTCAGTACACTTATAATATTAAAAGAATTTTGTTTCTGTTCATTAATCATCATGACATCTTAATTAAATCCACAACTCGAATTTATCAGTTAAAATGAAAATGCTTCAATCTACGTTCAAGTTAACAAGCCGCTATTTACAACATATGGCCTTATGTATATATCTATCTATCCATACCACGAGTCAGAGAATAATTCAATTAAGTTATCTCCAATCAAATGAAACCATATCACTATTAAAAGCAATCTTAAGGCACACAAAATGATTTGTATACAGGTTCGTGTATTAACAATCCATTTCCATACGTAATGAAATCCGTCGTCTGTATCTCAACGCTTATCGGTCTTATCAGTAATTCACTTTTTATATGTTTAAATGGAGAAAATATGACCTCATGCAGTATCCGTTTCTTTGTAGTGTAGTATGTTTATATCCACTTAAGACACACTGTTCCGTATAAAAATCCACCACTTCACTTCAAAATTCATCAAATACGTGCCATTTTATTTATTGTATTTGCATAAGCGTTTTATTCGAAAACTGAACACCAAAATCATCGTTGGAGTAATTTTTTCTGCTTTAAGACTTAGTAAGCGAATGTACGTAGACGGTTAAATTGGCTTAACAATTTTCACCCATTCGGTATAAGTTTATCTCTCCTTCGGCCGTTTAATATAAACCCAGCAAACGCGAACAAACAAAGACAAAATGAAATAGAGATCTTTCAATACACTTGTTGTGTCGAACAAAACGCGCCTGAAAAATAGTGTGTTTACTTTTCTGAACAAACGAGATGACAAATTACTGGTCTTAGGGCAAACTATGCTGACAAGGAATGTAATTTTCCCACCTGATTTCACATGGTACGGATATGGTTGAACTTTAGCCTTACACGCCTACCGATTACGGTATCATTTGATGTTACAGCTAATATGCGGTCGTTTGTGTATAAGATGTATAAAATCTACAAATGACTCGTAAAACATTATTCATCGTGATGGTAAAACATTTCAATAAAACCTTTTAATAGTAAGAACTTATTCACGACATCTGATACCCTATTTTTTATTAAATTAATTCAATATTTTTCTCACAATTTGAAAAACTAACACGACAGGTCTTACTTTTCAATACTATGGGAAATTTACGTCAACTTTTATACCACAATGCAGCGACCTTGTATTTTATGCTTGATCCGAATTAAGTGATTAAGCCATGCGCTAACATATAGCCAAATGATTTAAGTTCGTGTACATGTGGTAAATGTAACATGCATGTGCTGATTAGCGTACACGCATTACTTAACCAGCTACACTTAGATTGGAAATGTTGCGACCTACAGGCATTAGTAACGGGCCAGTGATGGTAAATTTGCAATAAATTCTGTATAAAACATCGTAATTTCACTAAAACTTACCTTAAATGAAAACAAAATTAAAAATTCGACCCCGTTCATGTAATTTATATACTATGGTGTATATATATATATATACCATAGTATGTATATATCACTTGAACGGGGTCGAATTTTTTTTTAATTAAGGCTATTTTCGACAAAATTGTTTTATATAGGATTTATTGCAATTTTACCACATGCCTGTTACTAATGTCTGTGTTGCGATCTAGTTCAGCGAGGCGCTTGTTATTGTACATGTAATGCCAAAGCACCGCCGCCACACTGGCGATGAAGGTTCATATGCCACTTATCTGTACATGAAAAATTTGCATGAATTTTCACTGAGAGAATAGTACAGTGCAACCTCTCCAAAGCAACACCCTTTCGGAGAAGCAAAATTATGTTGTTGTTGAGCGGTTATTGCTCTAGAGAGATTAAATTAATCAATCATTACAGTGGGAAAAAGTCATGCTGTTGTCGAAGGGAGGTTGTTGCTCATCAAAGGGCCGCACTGCATTGAGTGTCTATTTAAACGCATCAACATCCGCTTCTGGGAAAAACAGTAATTTACCCCAAATTATAGAACTAAGCTCAAGTCCAGAATACATGGTTACAATACTGGAGATCAGACTTCTTTTTCAAAATCTACGAGTCGTAAGTATAATCATTGTACAGAGCTTATCGATACAAAAAAGAAAAGATGCCAAAATCTCAATATTGCCAACCATTAAGTTACGAGGTTGTAGAAATTAGGCGACGAAATGTATTACTTGAAAATTATTTAACCCTTTGCTTCACAATACCGCATTTCCGCGCATCTGCGTCAGACGACTTTTGAAAACATTGTGGCAAAAGAAGTCACTGCTTGTAATGAATAATAGCTTCTTTTGTCACTCTGTCAGAGAGAAATAACCCAATTTTATTAAATAAATTGATGTTTTATGTATTCGCTTTCGATGTGGAAGAGTCCATAATATACTTATGAAGCAATGGGTCAATGGTGCACTATTTTAGATTGTTTTATGCATAAATATGTAGTTCGCTGACAGAATGATTCATGGAGCCGTTGTGTCAGTATAATTAACGTGGGAAAAGCCGCACTGAAACTGAGATAGGATCTCAAACTCATTATCAACCATCTTCGACCATTGGGCTTTTATTTAATGGTCTTAAAATTCCGAGTTTTATAGCTCCGGATGTCACGTAATGCGGTATTGGCTGAAAGTTAATGCAATTTTTAAGAATAACAAGAATATCAATTGTTAACATCTTTCGCTATCAAGGAAAATATGACATTTTTAGATTATCCTGATTGATGGACAACAAACAAAATCGACGTCCATCTAAATACGCACAGGTTTAGACGTATACTTAAATATCCATTTACTGTAGGCTTAAATTCTAAAGTAAATGTTAGCAAACAAACGGCAAATAGATTTTCGATCAAAGTAAACAAATGTCCCGTTTGATTTGCTTTCCTGTTCATTCTAATTGTCGTCCTGGTGTTTTGATAATGATGTGATTATATTATGCACCAGGCGGAGAGCTCACATATAATTGCTTAGAATACTCGAGGTTTTAAAGGGGCGTAACTGTACACTTTCGCTTGCATTGAACTGGTTCCCGTTGACTCTTGTTGTACACTGCAACATGGAACGGGACTTATTAATCGCTTCCATTGAACTGGTTCCCGTGTACATTGCATTGCAACATCGAACGGAAACCAGTTTATTGCTTCCCTAAGTTTTCTTCTCTTTACGATGGTAATATAAATTATAATAGCATGAAGAATCATTTTCGTTTTTATAAAAAGAATGACCCAAATACCTTATTCAAAATGTAACTACACATATCTCCCACGAATTTCATATATAATTGTAATACTCTTCATTACTGTAGCATGCCACAACGCATCGATACGATACTGAATTTATTGTTTGTGTAAGGATAACACAGTGTTTTGAGGACATCAACAGTCTAAATCTGTCTATTGACATTTAATTTATTGCTTTCATTGTGATACGTAGAATTTGTTTTATTTGAAAAAAATAACGCTGTGGTTGCAATATGCACACGTAAGTAAGATTGATAAAATGTGCGAGGAGAAAAATAAATCATTACTTTTTGTCACCTGTTTTCAACAGTATGCTAACGATCAATTAACCTGGCCAGTTTTTCTGAATTCTGCACTAGGGTTTGCAATCTTCTCTGGAAACAATCAACTACCAACTTCTCCACGTGAATTGAGTTCGAATAAGGGCTGCGACCGTGGTTTGGAGGCTAGTACACCGGACTTGTAACCTGGCGATCTGGGTTCAAAACCCGGTTGCGGCAGATCATACCCTTTTGTGAAAATTTGACAAAAATGTCGATTTTCCTCTATATATGGAGAAATTGTCGGTTCCTTGTGGAAGGGTACAAGTCAGCACTGATCAGTATACAGTCCGAGAAAACTGGTTAGGTGAACCGGTCGCATTATATAACTGAAAAATTGTTGTTAAACTCAGTGAAAAAGGACGAACGACCTCGGGTCTATAACTCATTAATTAAATGTACACGTACGTTTTCGTGAAATTAGCATATTTCAAATTGATTGACATGACAATATCATCACCGTGAAGAATGTCAGTCAACAGAAAAATCATCTAAAACACAATCATTTTGATTAGCAAAATATGTCATAATGATTTATAATTAATGTGGATATGTACCCCTGAGGGGCTCTGCGTTGTAGAATCCCGGATTTGTATAAATAAGTACAAGTTTTTTTGCAAGACTTTGTTTGAAAGCACCGTGTCAACTTAATGAACTAATTAAACAAATAATGCACATAATCAATCGGCTATTAAACGTTGGCATGATTTTAAAAAGCTTGAGTTTCCATAGAACGAAATCACGTGAAACTAAGTGCTTAGATTTTGGTTTAAGTAAACATTTAAACTATTTGGATTGGATCTTAATTTAAAAAGGTTTCGACTTAATTATGAGGACCTATTTTTTACCCTTACGGTAGATTTTTAGTGGGCATTTCTCTTTTCGTAACATATCGGATTAAATAAGGTGATAAATGTAATTATGTCCAATCTTCAGGATCATTAGGCGCAAAATATGTTTGTTTCTGGTCACCCTATCTACCCTAATTTTTCACCGCTACCCTAGACTTTTTATTAGGAACACTACATTAACTGTCTCACTTTTTTACTTTTCGGCACAAAAATAATCTCAATATTATATAACAGTAACAAAACGTTCCTACCTACCTATCCTATTTTTAATGAGCATGTAACCAGAAACAAACATTTTTTTTCACGCCTTATATATGCAATTATAGATGAACGACATACATTTATGTAAGTTCCTAACTCTAGCTGGAATGGTTAGTGAGTGTTTGTTGTAGCAAAACATTTAATCCTTCGGGTTATAAATAAAATATGTACTCATCATCTGATCGCCTAAGTTCGTCAATTTTCTCTCCTGTTGTGTAATATCCATGATATATTATACAAATGATATATTATGCTTGTATTTCATGCTTAAATAAATTAATGATAATAATTATTATTAGTCCACCAAATTAGACATTTTGTGGTGGCAAAACATTCTTTTATTTGGCCCCGTCCTGCTCATTTATGAAATCGGCCAACCACAAGCCGAATTAGTAAGTTCATTTAGTCTCAACTTGAGGATTCCCACTTTTACCAATCCACAGCGGCATCGTCAGACAGAGCTAAAATTCAAAATTACTGGGGCCTTTTTCATAGACTTAATTAATCAATTTTAGCTAAGATAGCAGTCTTTAATTCACAAAATTGGCTTACTGTAAACACTTCAAAATTCACAGACAGAAGATCTCCAAAATTACCAATAAGATAAAACACTTTTATTTACAATCAGGGTGCAACAAGATGTTTAAGTTTAAAAACGGTTATCATACCTAACGTATGCCTATGAAAAGGGCCCTAGGTAAATAGAAACAAACATTGGTCATTTCATAAAAATTGCATGTTTTACAAAAATTAAAGAATTATATTATAAGCAGTCGTGATTTAAAACTTGGTTGACCCCGGAAATCTACATTACATGCAATATAGAGACCCTGGCTGACTGAAATCATCACCATTATCCGTAAATATCTCATTTATTTATTATATATCGAATACAAAAAAAAACACTTATCAACATGAAAATTTGTCAATCTAAACATACACTTGCCTGTCTTTTTATATAACAGTACAAATATTTTTTATTAAATAAATCGCGTCACTGAGTGTACGTATAAGTATGATTCATTATAACCCAGAAGTAGTACACAAACGGACGTTGTATTATTTTCACACAACTCAAGTCTACACAACAGTTGATTCTTAGTCAAAATGAAGCTCTTTCAATTTCAGTTTGGTGCCGTGAGACTGAGACTTGCCAATGAATCCTAGAGATAGTGCGAAGCAAAGACTGGGTTAGTCTAATAGCCTATGGTTGTTGCAATATATTATTTCGAAAAAAGGAAGGAGAATTGTACATAGCAACTAGCACTGTATACAATACAGTATATTTATGTAAATAAATTGTTTCTGATAGTAGCCGCCCGATTAGCTTATTTGGTAGAACATCTGACATGCAAGCAGGAGGTTATGGGTTCGAGTCCCGCATCGGGGTTAGCTTCCTTTTACAAATGAATTGACCATTCCTTTGGTGCATTGCAACATCGAACAGGAACCAGTTTAGTTTACAGGACGATATAAGGTAAGAACGGTAACTCAGATCTGGTACCCGTTCCATGTGCTCTGTACACCAGAGTCAACGGGTACCAGTTTAGAGTTAACATTGAGATTACGCCAACACGTGTAATTGTTTATTTTTATTCTGTCTTATTAGTTAAGAAATGTGTTTGTTCGTGAAACATCGCTAGTTTTAACAACGGTATTTGTTGGATTAGACAAGTGATTATGATTGAGTTATTTGCTATCAAGAAACTTAAATATGTGTGTTGTGCTTATCAAATATAGTACATTTCGGATAGTTTTTTCGGATACATTTACGTCATTTTAAGTTAAATTAATTGTTTGGTAACGAGTTTAATAACTTCACTATTAGGCTGTTCAAAGATTTTGTCATTGATGCAATACATACTGTATTGTTTATTAGTTACCTTTCAAGTGTGTAAGAAGCATGCAAATTATAAAAATTAGATCATGCAGAACTAAAATTCCTGCTGTTGTCAGCTGATAAATGTTGAATCCTCTAGCCCTTGAGCTAGGACCGATAAACACTCATTTGTATGTTGATCCCAGCCTTGAGTAATCATGTATGTTATGTCCATAAATTACCATCAAGACTAGAATTTGTTTTTGTTGTCCAGTAATATGTATCTGTAACAGTGTTGTATATATAATATATGTGTTTATAATAGTTTGTATGCCTGTCTGCCCGATTAGCTCAGTTGGTAGAGCAGCTGACTTGCAAGCAGAAGGTTGCGGGTTTGAGCCCCGCATCGGGAACTTTATTTTCTGCCTCCTATTACATTGGTGCCGTGAGTGTGTGGCTAGTCTTGGAATCCTAGAGCTAGGGTGAAGCAAAGGCTGGGTTAGCTTAAAGAATCTGTGGTTGTCGCTTAATAATTGATTAAAGGAAGGAGGAATGTAACAGTGTTGTATATATAATATATGTGTTTGTAATAGTTTGTATGCCTGTCTGCCCGATTAGCTCAGTTGGTAGAGCAGCTGACTTGCAAGCAGAAGGTTGCGGGTTCGAGCCCCGCATTGGGAACTTTATTTTCTGCCTCCTATTACATATCTACTCTTGATCAATCAATACTGACTATAAGTATAACCAGAAGGTGCAAATATTGTTATATCAGCAAATATTCAAGTAATATTGGTGTCATTATCTTGATTATGTTATTTTTATAATCTTAGTCAGATTCCTCGATCTCCCGAATTTGGGGCGGAAATTCGGCCCCATTTCCTCTCCTCTGGAATATACAATTTCCCCCTACTTTTGGTAAAAATTCCCCACCTATTATATTAATTAGGCTTTTAAAATTCCCCTGAACTGAAAATGACGTGAAATTCCCCTCTCCCAGGGCCCTGGCCCCAGTCCTGCTACAGAGAGAGAGAGCCCTGATAGTTGTTAAATTTTTGTCCTAAAATTGATTAACTAAATGAATTCTTTGTATTGTTGCTTCACAGATTTTAGTGATAATCCACCATGGGTAGATATGCTAGAAAGAAGCAACATAAGGGAGATAAACCATTGAAAGAGAAGTATAGAACAAAACGAAAAACAAAAGATTTAGATGAAATTCATGAAGATATGAAACCAGCAAAATCACAGAAACTTCTACATCAGGATATAGATTATGATAGGCCTGGTGCTGGTCAGTTCTATTGTCTTCATTGTGCGTAAGTACATTATTTGATTATACAGTGGAACCCCTTTAAACCAGCCAAGCTGGGAACCAGGTCTTTGGCTGGTTAGATGGGATGCCAGTTTAGAGGGGATATTTTAATTATATAAATATAGTAATGAAAGTCAGGATTAGAACATGTGGCTGATTGATAGGGGAACCTGTTTAGAGGGTTTCCACTGTAGTGTAAAGATCATGTGGGCAAGTTCAGTTACATTACTGTAAAAAACATTAAGTGCTTTTGATTTTCAGAAATTGATGTTAAGTGAAGCAATCTAATTAACCTTTTACCCAATTTGATGAATTTTGTATGCTTTATTTTTATTGCAGGAAATATTTCATCAACGAACCAGCACTTAAGGAACATTTTAGAGGGAAACCACACAAAAGAAGGTGATTTTTTGTTCTGATGTTTCAATTAGGAAAATTTATGTGTCACATGTTTAGATGCAATACAGTGCTCCCTCCAAAGAGCAACACTTATCGGAGTCGCAAGTGTTGTTCTTTGGAGGGAGTTGTTATTCAGGAGGGGATTGATACATTTGTGACAGGTGTTTTTTATTATGTGTATGTGTGCCTTTTACTGTTATTTCTTGGAGGGAATCAGTCTTTGGAGGTAATGTTATAGGAGGGAGCACTGTATTCTATTGTCATTGAATAGTCTTCATCTTTTAAATTGTATGTGTCATTGAAACTTTGCTGTTATAGTGTTAAATATTTCGGTTTGTGGTAACTCAGTTATTTCTTGATTTTACTGAAAAGATTTGCTGTCACAAATGTGCATATTCACATATTAATAAATAATGTAAAGTTTACTGGTTGTACATCTGATCTATACTAGTATGGTTAATAAAGGTTTTTTATTCTGTAGTTACTACAGATGGCTGTATACATATATATTGTATTATGAGAACAAAAATTTATGTCTGCATGTTCTTGTATCTTTTTTTGCCTCAATTTTTTAAGCCTCTCCCATCAGTGTTGAATCAATGTAACTGTTAATATCCTTTTGACTAAGATGTTTTTGAAGCAGGGGTTTGCCTGCTATAGCAGGGTCTGTTAATAGATGTTTTCCCCTGAGAAAAGATATCTAAAATCATATTTTTAGCAGTCTTCCCCAAAATTCAGTTTTCATCAAATTTTTTCTCCCCTATTTTGAAAAAATACAGTGTTATTTATCCCCAAATTTAAGAAAAATGTCCCTTCCCCTACCTGTGAAAAAAAGCCCAGTGATGGGAAATAACTTTAGAGGCAAGCTCTCTACAGCATATACTAAAACATCATTCTTTGTTAATGCATCAGTGTTAGTATTAAATTTTGAATATGGATAAAACTTTGGTTGGCTATTAACTTAATGAGTTTAAATGTTTGCATTGAGCAACTAAGCATTAAACAAAGTTGTCCTCTATTGTAAAGTGACTGTCATTCTTGTATCCATGTTGTTATTTGTGTTTAATCCTTGTTGTGTACATTTTTTTTGTTTGATACATTCAGTAGACATATTTGATATTAGTGACTTATACAGCATATAGATTGATTAATAAATCGATAAAATATTAAACTGTAAAATCTGCTGCTATAATAAGGCCTAAATAAAAAAAGTTTGTTTCAGGTTACATGCCCCCAAAAAATATGGGTCGGAAAGTAGGGATATTTTTCTTTTATGTTTTTTTTACAAATATCAGCAACACACATTGTTGTGAAAATTACATATAGCACTAAGATTTGGATGCCGTAAAAACTATTATGAGTCGGCAGGTAAAAGATGGGTAGGTCAGGTAACCGAAAATGAACCTTTTTTTAGGCCTAAACTTAAGTTGAATCGATTCAAAGAATATTTTATTTTCTATTTGCAGAATAAAATCTCTTCAAATTGAGCCTTACACTCAGGAAGAAGCTGATCGTGCTGCTGGTATGGGTTCATATGTCGCTCCAAAGAAAGTTGAAGTAAAAACTCAGTCTGATGATAAGATGGAAGATGATTTAGGATGAATGTAAAACACTGTGATAGATATTGAACAATAAGTCATTTTCACTTACTAATGTTAGGTCTAAAAAGAAAGTTTTGTGTCCAGTTACCTGACCAACCTGTCATTTACCTGAAACAAACCTTTTTTTTGTTTAGGCCATACTAATGAATATCTTTGAATGTCAGTGAAAACATCATCAGTTTGACAAAACGATATTGATATGTCAGATAATTCAAACACAGAGTTTTACTGGTTGTGCAGACTTAACATTACTGATCTATAAAATAAATATCTGCAAGAGTGAAATAATTTTAAAACATCTGTGATATCTTCAGTTCTGGTTATTAAGTAATTTGTTGCCAGGAAACAATCAATTGAAATGATAATTGATAGAGGCCCTCTTGGCATTATTATTGCTTATACATTAAAACCTCGATAATGAGACCACCTTTGGGACCAGATAAAATTGATTGTAGTAATTAAGTGGTCTTGAATTATAGGGGAGTTATCTGAAGCCAGTCTGGAAATAAGTCTTCATTTTAACAAAGTGGTCGTAATATTAAGGTGGTCGCTATTTGGGGTTTTACTGTAAGTGTATTACAAAACAATAACTGCATCCCCAGACTCACAGACTGGACTTGTCACAATTATCACAATTTATGAATGTTCAAAATCTTATCGATACTGTGTTCATGCATTGTGTTTGTTACAGCTTTTCCTACTTTTTCCTTCTGAAAATTAAAAAAGATGAGAAAATTATTAGCATTTTTTTTGTGATAATGTTCATTATAAAGGCTTGGCTATTATAAATGGAATAAAATACGGAATTCTAGGTGCATACAAAGAAAAGGATTGTTAAAAAGGTAAACTATATTCAAGGTTGAACACAAAAGTTGTGGTAGGACATTGAACCTCTCATCTTTAGTCAGATGTGTACTTATTGGAATGTCATCTTGAGAAGGTTGTTAAAATTTACTTTTAGGTTTTGAAATAATAATTCATCTCTTAAGTCTGATTTCATGTATTTGAATAAATTAGTTTCTTGTAATCTGTATTTAATTGAAATAAGCAAATTAACAACTGAAATAAAGTATTGTATTCATTTATGGCAATATATATGTTCTAAATAAGATCTAAATATTCTGATGACAAGCTTAGTGATAAAAAATTCATTTTTATTTTAATCTGTACTTTCATACCTTTTACCAGAAAAGAGGTTTATTCTTAGAGTATAATTGTTAGTGATGGAAATCATACACTGTTTGATTGAAAATAATAAAATGCAAATTGTTATACTAAATGTTCTTTTTATCTTTCTTTGTGTTATTTTATCACCGTAATAATATGCTCATCTATACCTTTAGTGCAGTATTCAGTACAGTGATTGTCTATATCAAGGGAAGTTACTCTTGGCTCATTTATTTAAGAGTTTAGTATGAATTGTCTGTTATGAGGAAATTGCAGAAAATTCTAATCTTGCATTGAGTAGCAAATACACTAATAAAATTGTTTGCAAACCACTCTTAATGAGCTTGAAATATCGGAGGCAACATTATTCAGCATTGCATTGATCATTTAAGATAAAATTCAGTTTTGACACACTGACCTAAAAAGATGTTTCTAAATTTAGTTCCTCATTTATACAATTTATCGACCTAGAGAGATATAATGACCTAGAGAACGGTTGTGTTCATTTTGCATCTAGCTGTGTATAACCTTGACTAAAGTGTTGTAATGCTAGATGTTATCATAACACCTGCAGCCAACAACACCTCTATATATACCTGAAATAATCAATAGCAGGGAAATTAAGTGAAAGCAGTAAAAAAAAATTCAGATTTACAGACAACACACTTAAAACATTAATAGAGATACCATATTTTACCCTTTTTACATGAATAGATAAAGTAGTTATTGAATTTAATCTGAAAGTAACAACGGCTTGTATGCATCAAGAACAACCTGCAACTGTAATCAGCAAAATGAATGTGATTAACACACAGGTGGTTGGTTATGTATGCATAGGTGTCTGGAAAGTTTATCAGCACACTTTAAGATGTATTCTTACATATACAAAGCTCGTCAAGGCCATATATACTTTGAAAGTATGAAAAACTAAAGATGAAATATTTACTTTTAATTAAGTCGTAATCAAAATAGATTACCAAGTACTGTATTATTTATATATACATACATACCACATAACTATTACTTCGAACTTAACCTTCATTGTTGCAATGAAATAGTGCGCAATAAAATTGTGCCAGATTTGAAATATATTTTGTACTGTTATTAGGTGTATCTTGTAACTCAACTACAGGCTGTGAATAAAATTTCATCACATTTATACAAGGGAGCCACTTGTGCATGAAAAACATATTGGACTGATACTAAGTCCATTTTAACGATATAGATCACTTTTGCTTGGCTTTTAACAAAGAGGCACATTGAGTGACTAAATGGTGTGATATCCTTTTTGGTTAATTCATACCCTATAACAAATTTTATTATTTAGTGGTGTTTTATGGCACATCAACAACTAATGGTCATGTAACACACATCAAAATGTTAAAGACAACAATGATGAGTTACTTAATAAGACAATCCTATAACAAGCTAAACATCATTTATATAATTATACAAGTTATATAAACTATTGATGACCTCAAGCCAAGGAACTACATCAAGAAAATTGACAAAAGGTAAAATCTATCATCAAGGCAATAAATAAAATGAATAAGATTCAGTTATAAATGTCAATGAGTGTGACTGTATGGTATCACAACTCAAGGGTCACAATATATATAGCTAAGTACCTACTTAAGATGTATGGTACATATGTTTGACATACATTTAGTTTCCATTCACCTGAACTGTAACACTAGTATTAAACTAGACAATCTTTTAACAATCAGTCTGTATTGAGTTCAGACAACTTACTATTTAAATAATGTAGGCTTGGGTCTTACCTGCAAACACTGAGCTATTGAGGTAGTAGACTTAAGCATAACTTGCATACACCTAACCATTTAGGTAGTGGATATTGGTATAATTTGCATACACCTAACCATATAGGTAGTAGATATCGGTATAATTTGCATACACCTAACCATTTAGGTAGTAGATATTGGTG
This sequence comes from Lutraria rhynchaena, assembly GCA_008271625.1. NCBI lineage: Eukaryota > Metazoa > Mollusca > Bivalvia > Venerida > Mactridae > Lutraria > Lutraria rhynchaena. Next base: position 961,475 of record VIBL01000121.1, on the reverse strand, counting down.
TAATTTGCATACACCTAACCATATAGGTAGTAGATATTGGTATAATTTGCATACACCTAACCATATAGGTAGTAGATATCGGTATAATTTGCATACACCTAACCATTTAGGTTGTAGAAATTGATATAATTTGCATACACCTAACCATATAGGTGGTAGATATTGGTATAATTTGCATACACCAAACCATTTAGGTAGTGGATATTGGTATAATTTGCATACTCCTAACCATATAGGTGGTAGATATTGGTATAATTTGCATACACCTAACCATATAGGTAGTAGATATCGGTATAATTTGCATACACCTAACCATTTAGGTTGTAGAAATTGATATAATTTGCATACACCTAACCATATAGGTGGTAGATATTGGTATAATTTGCATACACCAAACCATTTAGGTAGTGGATATTGGTATAATTTGCATACTCCTAACCATATAGGTGGTAGATATTGGTATAATTTGCATACACCTAACCATATAGGTAGTAGATATTGGTATAATTTGCATACACCTAACCATATAGGTAGTAGATATTGGTATAATTTGCATACACCTAACCATATAGATAGTGATGACACGGGTCTCATTTTCATGCAATTGAACATCACTGGCATTTAAAAACGATTTTTTATATCAAAATACATGTATTCTGTTGTCTCATGGAATAGAACTCATTAAGCATTCTATATAATCTTAACAGTGAAGTTGCAGATACTTTTATACACGCACTTACGTGATATATGTGCGCAAAATCATAGTATTGCCTCCCAGTAACCATGTCATCTGTACTGAAAACCAGTATTGCCTTTTGTTGACGGAGATTATTTTGTTAGTAAACCTGTAATTATAATTATTAGGTGGTTATTATTCTCATTTTTGTGTGTGGGTGCAAGTGGTGTTGACTAAATATTTGCTTTAAATTGTCATTAGCAGTTTGATTGTTATTTTTAACTGATTATACTATAATTATGATTTCTGTAATTACATGTTTATGCTATCACTCTATTATATATCATCTGACGTCCATGTACACTATGTGGTGTTTACATGTGAGCCGGTGCAAACCTGTGTTTGCAGCCACCAGCGAATAAAGACCACACTATGAATAAAACTCATTCTTTGAAAAAACGTCACAGATTATATAGAACAAACTGAGCTCCGAATAAAGTTCATCTGTCAATAAAGGCCATATTTTGTCTTTCCCAAGGGTGACCTTTATTCACAGGTTTGAATGTAATTATCCTAAACTGAGGGGATGTAGTGTGTTGTACATTCGTTTTTTTTGCATTAAAATGCATCATTTACTACATGTATAGTCCATGACTGCACATAACCGACAAAATGTATTTCCTAATGGGGCCTTATCACCAAATCTTGGCAATAATTCGACGGCTGAAAATAGAGCACATTAACATTTTTCATTGAAATACAGTCAAATCTGAGAATAAAGGCCACCATTGGAAAATGAAATAAATGTGGCCTTTATTCACAGGTGGCTTTTATTTGGAGGTGAGTTTGGTCTAAATAATCAATGATGGCTTTTCAAAGAATGACCTTTCTTCACGGGGTGGCCTTTATTCAGAGGTGACCGTGAACACAGGTTATACTGTACAATGTAAAAATCTAGAAAGTTTATAACTGGTATTGTATAGTTAATAATGGAATGATGTTACTAAGATTGAGAAAATATTAATGAATTCACATGGATAACACACATCCTGGGAATACTTTATGAGCTAAAATGGAAAACATTTTCAATTATAACTGAAAACTGAAGCCTGAGATTCGTCACTAATGCATCTAATGAAGCAATAATGACATTCAAGTATTTTTATGTTCCTGAAAAAATTAATTTTTTAGATTTTATATGCAAGAATTAAAACTGTCGTCATGGTTGGCTTACGTATGAGATGTTTTTTATGTTTCATGAAATATCGAGTTCTCATAAGGCCATTCTTTTTTTATTTTGTTAAGCGTCAACCTCATGTTGCAAAACCTTGTTACCTATTAAAAAATTCAAAAACTCATTTTGAAAAAGCAAAATCAATGTTCTTGACTTTAACAGAAGCATCACATTTAACATATTAAAAAGAACAACAGTCAACTAACTAGTTCAAACTCAGAACATAGAAAATTAACACGTCTGTTTCTGATTTTGCGAGTCACTGTATCCTACACTAGAATACTGAACAACAATTTCAGAATTAAAAAGATCACAATTTAACATTAAAGTCTACTTAAAACATGATTTACAAACTGCAGCCGTTGATCTTGGAAGCTGTAGAATCCAATCAAGAAACCGTGAACTTGAATAAAATTGTTTTTTTTTTGCCTGATGGATCTCAAAATATAGGAGCGTGCGGACACTTAACAAAATAATAAAACAGAATGGTCTTATTGTTGGTAACTATTGCAAGAATTAAGTGAGTCTTGTGGGAAATGCCTGAATCGTTAGGCTTTGTATTTTAATAATTGCGTTCATTACAATGATGTAAGCTATCAAATTTCTTTTTGAAAATATGTTTCTTTATTTAAAATGAATTCAAAAGTGTTCGCAGACGCGTACGTGTCTCTAGAGAGTTACGTCACATAGAATGAAGTAATAAAAAGGGTTAAACCCTTATTAAAACTGGTATGTTCATGCTATTAATGAGTGTTATTATTCAGGAAGAAAATTTGATATGCGAGTATAAAATACTTGTTTTGATGGTTGTGATAGTACATGATTGAATAACAACATTGAATGATATTTCAGACAGAATTGATAGTTCGGCCCTGTAATCACGATTGAGTATCTAAGTGCATTATATACATGAACGGATGTCTATCTTCAGATGTCTGAGTGATAAATTTTATTGGCTAAATATGACGTACCGTATGTATATTAATTAACACCCACCCCTTATTGTATTACAGTGTACAAATTATGTTTTGTAGAGATATTGGGGGGGGGGGGTAGCGATTTTTCATGTATTGGGTTTATATTTGATGCATAAATATATTTGATGTTAAACATGCACGGTGGTTCGAGATTTTTCGTCTGTCTTTTCAATGGTGGGCGTAAATTAGGACAGGTGTGATTATTGAAGAATATTCGGTAGTTTGTTAATACTGTACAACGATTTTAAACATCAAATAGATCTATTATGTATTTTTGGTGAATCAGACATCTTTACTTCAATGAAAGCACAATGTCTGAGCTTATTCCAATCCGGTGCAGCACCGCAAAACGGAATCAGTTAATTGATGAAAATTACATTTTATTCAATAGTTTTACTTTACATAGTGTTGAATAAAAGCAAATAAGTTCAATAATGCGCGATAATACGATCGTTTGCATAATAAAACCACTGGTATTTAAAACGTTTTGTTCCTTTTGTGGTACTTCGCACGATGTACCAATAATATATATAGGTAAGTGGTTGTTCGGAGAACTTAACTGTATTTATATTTCCATTTATTTGAATGTAAAGATGAACTTTAAGTATTGTATGGTTCTCAACACATTTTGTCAGACTACGTCGAATGGTACACAAAATAGAAAAAAAATGGGTGGCCAAATAATGTTGCACAGAAAATGAACATTATCAGTCGTTTTGGCTTTCTAGCACAGGAACCGGAAGTCCTGGCACTCGTAGAAAATCTACTTCCTTCGGGCATTAATTTTGATCTATACATTAAATGGTTGTTGTCTGTCTAAACCTTAACACAGGAACACGAATTTTTGTAATCGCAATCACTAGGTAAGCCTAGCTTCAGTGCCATAAAGGTCAGTTCTAAAAACAGACGGACATCCTGATTAACCCTTTAAGGATACTAGTAATACGGATGATACTTAAAATACGAAGAAATTAATAAAACCCTAAATAGCAGTAATAACGCAAGAAATTCATCACCGCTTTTCACCGTATTGAAATATTATCAGCCCCTCTTAACAACGCAGCAATATCCGCAATTAATACTACAAGTACTTTACGATGGGTTACCGTGTCATCATGAGAGTTTAAATCCCGAAATGAATATATTGATCAAACTAGATATGAATCTATAATGCACGCACAGACACGCGTGCAGGGGTAATTGACCTGCGAATATAATAAATAATTAAAAACACCCAGATTTAATCCAGAAATTGCGCCACAATTAATTGTCATGAAATACGAGGCGGTTGAATATAAACACTGTAGTGTAATTTGTACTTTGACATTTTTATAACTTGGATGTCTTTTTAACTAGAACTATATAATTATATAATTTTTATTATAGATCACATTATGCTATCACAAGCCCGTGGTTTATGTCGGTGCAGGGATACGGCCACCCAGACGCGTTTTGAATGCATACACGCATGGAAATCAGACAAAATGTCTACAGGATATATTACTTATAACAGGGTCAGATATATCAGGCTAAGAATAAATTAGTTTTTAAAATGTCCGAAGCAGAACAAATTTCATATTTATATCATGACAATATATGTGTGTGTACAGTGAGACGTCTCCAAAGGAACGCCCTTAGGGAGAAACAAAATTATGTTGTTGTTGAGATGTTGTTGCTCTAGAGTGGTCTTGCTGTTTTTGGAGGGTGGTTGTTGTTCAAGGGAGGAGCGCTCTGGAAAGGTTGCACTGTATTATTAACAATGAAAGTAAAACTGCGCAGAGGCAATCAGACAAAGATGTTTAACATATTTCACAGACAGAGACAAATAAAGGTACACTTGACAGTGTCTGACCTTTTGCGCATGCTCGACAGGATCACATTATTTATAAGCAGTACTTGATGATCAATATTTATCCTTTACAATGGTAATTATTATAACAACGTAGCCTAAATCTCATTATCGCGTGACTACTCTCGATATGAACAGGGTTTAGTATAATTTGTTCAATAACAAAGCAGACTTCGGAGGAATGAAAATTGCTGATCTATTAAAATACAGTGGCACCTGAGTTTAGGACCAGCTGTGAATGTGGGTTACCATAGAACAACGATCTCCCTCCGACACATAGAGACCAGCTGTATAATTATCCAACTGTATACTTTTGTTTGCGCTCGTCTTATGTAAGCAGGATAGACATAAAGAGTTTAAATAAATTCCAGCTCCATCCATGTAAAATCAATTTAAATAAAACCTCACACAGCGACCACCTCAATATTACGACCAGCTTGTTATAACGAATACATATTTTCGGACAGGATTTCAATAAGTCTCCCATATTCAATTTGATAATGACTGAGACCACCTCATTATTAAGACGGATTTGTCGGGTCCCGAAGATGGTCTCAATATTGGGGTTCACTGAAAAGATTGTTGATATCGAAAATGACTCGAAATATCTAATTTCAGTGACACAAAAAATCATGTAGATGACATCTATCAATAATAATGTTTGGAAAGAAATACATTCATGAGTAAGCCCGCTGAGCTCATCAGAAAGCATCCCCTAAACACGTGCAAGCAGGAAAACATTGGAATCTATCTACAGAAGGGTGTAATGGGGTCAAAGAGTCATTTCCATCCTTCAAAAAATCTTTGCTTAACATAAGTACAATAAATGCTTCCAGGGACCTCCGTAGTCGAGTGGTTATGGTCTATAACTTATAACCACTGGCCTGTTGTGATTTTAAACCCAAACCGGAACTAAATTTCACATGTGAGGAAACTATCCAGCAAGCTTACGGAAGGTCGGTGGTTCTATCCAGGGGTAAGCCTAGTCTTCTTTCACCGTTAAAGCTGGGAAATCGCCAAATGACCCTGGATGTTCCGTCGTGCGACATTAAACTCCATGGAGTGAAAAAAAAATGTTTCAGCTACTCGGCGACAACAGTTCAGTACATTAGGAATGATCAAACAAATCTCGTTTAATAGAAGCCCGCAGGTTAGTTCCGTGGACATAAGTGTTTCCTTAACTAGATATTTCAATAAAGGTTACTGCTTATTGGTTACCCATCATTGCACCCTCATTAGAGATAGTTGTCTGTTGACTAAAGAGAATCACGTAAGCATTTAATAGCGGCCGAGGTACACCGCATGGTTGGATTTAAAGTCCACCGTCCGTAACTAAAATACCGTTCAAATCCAATCATATTTCATGAGAAAACACAGATAATGTACACTTCGGAAACTCTTCTTCTCCCCGGAAAAGACGGTTACACCAGTACACGTGTACCTAGAGAAAAATCATGAAGAATGACCTGCTGTGAGTTTCGTCGATATTTTCGATATGTTGCACAGAATAATGCGAATAAAACCAATATTTTGAACTTTTGTTTAATTTGGTAACAACACGATTTCATACCACTGACCTTCTGTAAGCGAGCTAATAATTTATGCTCCAAATCTTTAGTAAGCAGATTAATACATTCTTATTATAATAATATATACATGTATATGTGGCAATAATCAGGTCAAGATTTAAGTGCCGAACCCCTATGTCAATCATTACCACAACTAACGGATAGAACAGTAAAACTCTGAAAAAAAGATATTTTTATCTATTTTACCTTTCTTGAATAACAACATCTCAACAGGAAATAGTTTGTTTACCTCAAGTAGTTGGTAACTTAAGAAAGGAATTAAATGCATTAGCATAAGACACATAATTAGATTCCAGACTTAGACAGAAGAGACCAATTTATTATTTAACAATACATGTACGGTGAAATAATAAGACAAGCTTCGGGACCCAAAAATCGGTCGTTATAATGAAGTGTACTCATTGTCAAGTTCAATTATAAGGGAGTTATTGATTACCGATCCGATAATAAGTGACCGTTATAACAAGGTGGTCGTTATAACAAGGTGGTTGCTATTTGAGGTTTTACTGTATTAGTACTATGCACGAACTAAAAGTATGAAACTAAACTAAACAGGAAAGAAATGTTTTCAATAAAGCATTGTTCCGTTGAACAGAGCAATACAAACCGTCCCTGACCATTTTTTAAGACGAACATAAACCGTTAACGCTTCCTGTTTGATTTGAATATAATGTATAGATATATATACAGGTGCGTACCCAGGAAAATTGAAGTGGATTCAAGAATATGATACGTTCTGAAAGTAGCTAGTTTAACCCCATCTCAGTAAAGAGTTCGATTGATTTTAATTTATTATTAATGCCATTTTTCCATCCCAAAATAATTTACGTATATCACATATTATTATCGCTTTATTATTATCTTTTAATTTATTTATTATCATTTTGCGGGGTGTTGATTTTGGCTCAGCTGTGTACTCGCATATTAAACTGGTTCGAGTTGACTCTGGTTGTACCTTTGATGCACTGCAACATGAAACGGGGACCAGTTAACTCGCGTATAGGCTGGTACCCGCCTGAAATACATATACCAATGAACTTTCACAAAACATGTTTAAGAACTAATTCAGGGTCATGGCCTATGTTCTATTTTCAATGCCTACATGCAGAGTCATACATAAAAGCCAGGTCTATAACAACGTCTGTGATTTAAAACAAAAGAAGTTATAAAATATATACAAATTGAAAACCTAGTCTGTTTCCATGATAAGCCTACATTTCTGGTGTCAGATTTATTGAAAATTGCATCTATCCTCCATCCTCAACAGTTAACCAATTCAGTTGGCCAATTTACCGACGGACATCCAAGTGTAAAGATTGACTGAATGATAATTAACGTATATTTTTATGCCTTTATATAATTATGTCTATATTATGCTTAGATCATCCATTTAGTCATTGCCAATTGCAAACACTGGCTTTTATAATATTAGACTCTAGTAATCTTTTCAATTGTATAGACTGTAGATTGTGTTTGACAATTACTATAATACAAGTCAGAATAAATCATCAAAGATATAAATATTGCAAGACCTCAAACAGCGACCACCTCAATATTACGATCACCTTGTTATAACGACTACTTATTTTCGGACCGGCTTTCCAGTAACTCATTTATAATTCAACTTGAAAATAAGACCACCTCATTAGTACACCCAATTTTCCGGTCCCGAAGTTGGTCTCATTATCGGGGTTTTACTGCATATATTTGATTTCAAATCAACCTTAGTTTACTATGGTTAAGTAGAGTGTTAATAAAAACCATTTTTCAAATACAGCCAAACCTGTGAACGAAGGCCATCCTTGGTAAAGACAAAATGTAGACAAAATGTGGCCTTCTTTGACAGGTGGCCTTTATTTGGATGTCAGTTTGTTCTTAATAATCAATAATGATTTTTTCAAAGCAAGGCCTTTATTCACAGGATGGTTTTTATTCGGTGGTAGTCGAAACGCACGTTAGTCTGTATATATTTTACATTATGTATGTATGAAATTACAGGCGTACCGATATATTTTGGCTATGCGTTTCACAACCTGTCTAACTTGCTCATATATAACTGACATTTACGGGGGATATGTTTGTGTAATATACCGATCATTTGTCAAAATAACACATGTCACTATGGAGCTGAATATCTATTAGGTGAATTAACAAGATGCACATCAGGCGAAAAAATATGTTTGTTTCTGGTTACCCGACCTACCCTTATTTTCCCCGCGACCCTAAACTTTTCATTGGGCCCGAAGAGCGATACATCCACTGTCTTACCTTTTTACTTTTACGCACAAAAATCTCGACAGTGGCTTTCAGGAAAAATAAAAAAATCCCTTCCTACCTACCATATTTTTAATGAACATGTAACCAGAAACAAACATTTTTATGTATCACTTGATTAAAAATAGACATCAATACAGAAATAATTTCGCTAATGGTTCAGAGAGGACCATAACTTTAAGAGACCAGAATTACGTCTTGTTCTAGTATCTTTACCTAACCATTAAATTTTCTATCTTTGTATCCTGAATTTATATCAATAAATTCGAGTTATACTTTGTCCCTGCAACGAAAATGTATACAGTGGAACCCCCCTAAACTGGTCGAGTCCGGGACCAGGTCATTTGGCCGGTTTAGAGGGGATGACAGTTTAGAGGGGAGTTTCGAATTATATAAATACGAAGTTGGGACAGAACATTTGGTCGATTTAGAGAACCAGTTTATATAGGTATCGGTTTAGAGGGTTTCCTCTGCATCTTCTGAATTCATATGGCTTCCCACATGACAAAACTGACCTATTTTGGCCCAGTCTGCAATTAAACATCATATCCTACGTATTGCATTTACAGCCAAACCTGTGTTTGAGACCACCTCAGAGTATAGACCACCGTGTGCATGAAGATCATTCTTTGAAAAAAAAAAACATCAATGAATATGTAGAACAACCTGACCTCTGAATAAGGGCCACCTGTCAATAAATGTCACATTTTTCTTTCCCAAGGATGATCTTCGTTCGCAGATTTAACTGTATTTCTTCTTTCATCATGAATTCGTGTAAGATACACCGTGTTAACAAAAAACCATCATTCATCAATAAGGTTTGTCACATAAAATCCAAATATTTTGGCCATTTTTGCCGTGATATAAACATTATGCCCGCCCTTAGTAGGGGGATAATGTATGTGTAATCCATTGAAAGATACAACAATGGGTGCACTTATTAGTACCGTAAATGAGGCTTGAGAAAATATAATCATCATGACGTAGCTAATTATGCAATAAAACCTGTTTGTAGAAAGGTCACGTGGTGAAGTAGATGTTAAAGAGAACCTTCCTATTCAATCTTTGCAAGATGTGCCTCTCTGCTCGGCATTTGTTGGAAATGAAATAAAAAGTGATAAATATAAACACGTACATAATATAGCGACACATCTAGTCATACTTATTTTTTTGGGTCACAATAATGATGCAATAATTATAATTGTAGGGTTATGTCAGTACATGCAGGGGCGTAGCTAGCCCCCTATTCGTGTGGATTCATAATTGTGCTCGGGGGTGCGAGGGTATGCCCCCTGATTTTTAAAACAATGGTGCAATCTCGTGCAATCTGGGCGTTTCTTGGTGTTTTATTTGGTACTGAAAATCGACCTACTGCAGTGTGTGTAAATCTTAGCATATTTTTATATAGAAACATTTATAAGGATTCGGCCACGTACTGGTTTATAGGCAGCTACGCACCAGACATGTTATTTATATCTTTTGTATAATCAACATTGAGTGTATTTGTATACATTTCATAATTAGATTTTAACTACGTTTGTTATTATTAAGTACCCTTAGGCATACATGGTATATATTGATACGATTCTATAAGTGCACTAACCTTTCGTGGAATAGATACACAACTTATAAAAATCTTTATAATAATAAATTAAATCGAACAATTTTCATAATAAATTAATTGGCTTTTAATTGGTATTTTCATGAGATGCTGACACGTGTCTGTACTTAGTTTGTGTACAGCATTACAGCTACATGAATATACATGAATATAGCTGAATGATCATCATAGATTAAATACTATTCAAATCCGAGAAACGGATGTCTTCTGATATTTTGCACCGAACAACGAGTCCCTGATATACATGCACACTAGTAGAGACGAAATGGTTAACACCACGTTGTCTACACACACAGACACAGAGCCCAGACACAGGAAAAAGAATTCACGGCAAATCATAAACAATTTATTCAACAATAAACAAGACAAGTGTCTGATTTGCGTTAAACAATTAATACAGCCAATGAAAACCAATAAGATAAACAGTAGTTTCTTGGCCCACAAGAATTATCCTACAAAACTATTTGTTGACGGGTTGTTCAGACAAAGTCTTAACTTCGTTCAAAATCTACAAAATGTGATTTGAAAAGTTAAGCTAAGAAATTTTATGCGTTTGAGGTTTTATACCCATAATGTCCAAAATTATTCTAAAAATGGTCTCAAAGAGGTTTGGACAGATTTTGGATTTTGGGAACCTTGTTTTGGAAAAACAATAAACAAAATAGTCTCAAAAAGGAGTGGACAGATTTTGGGACCATTTTGGGGGGTAAAAATAGTTTCAAAAGGCAGAGGACAGATTCTGGGAACCTATAAGTTTCATAGGCTTCCATGATAGAAAATGATTTACCGAGAGATTCTTTTAAAAACAATGACAATTATTTGAGTTAATCGTCCATTTTAACTTACAAAGGAGTCTATGACAATAGCCCATTCTTCGAAGATTAAATAAAAAGGAAGATCTATTTCAAGGAAACCTCACTGTATAAAGATGCAAAAACACAGTACCAATCTAATTTAATAAAGAAAAATATACGTCATCGTGCAATATTTTCAGGAATTAATGTTTTGTATTTTCAACAAGGGCAATAACTCCTCTAAAATTTATCCATAAAGTACCTATAGAAACTATAAAAGAAGTTACGATAACTGGCTATTTTTATGATATTACCATTTTAGTTGTATTGATCAGTGTGACATCACGCTATATGAACAATAATATAGTTGCTCTGACTTTATACTAGTTCTCGAACGGGTGAAAGCTGTCTCCATTCATACATAATTACGATGTTTTTATTGGTAACTACACTTTAATAAATTGCTTTTCAACATATTAGATCTACGAAAATAGATATATTTTTACTGAAAGAATTTATCAACCGATTAAAATAATAAGCATATTTTATTGATTAATTAGACGCCGATAGAATATTTAATTGACCAATCAGACATCGATAAAATAAATGACTGCCCAATCAGACGTCTATGAAATATTTGATTAACCAATCAGACATCGATAAAATAAATGACTGTCCAATCAGAAGTCTATGAAGTATTTGATTGACCAATCAGACGTCGGTAGAATATTTGATCGCCTACTCAGACGATGCAAATACACTAGTGTGATTCTCCTTTCTCTTTAACCTGAATGTCATGAAATAAATTCTGGTAGATAAATAATAACCAGGATGCCTCAACCGTACATCATTTGACGATTGGAAACCGCAATCCCATAGACCAAGCTGACCACAAGAATTTCGTTGGCTGTAAATTTGAGAGCGGTATGGACAAGAATTGTGTACTCTGAACATTCCATGTTTCGCAACTATGAAATAGTGGTATTTACTTGTACTGAGATTTCTGAACTGTACTAAAGTCAACTCTGAATATAAAATCTGTCGTACTGTAGACTAAAACAGGGACTCTACAATTGTAATGTAGAGACCCTGAATAAAAGAGGCCGTTATTTGAAATTGTCTTTATTTGTAGAGCGAAAATCAAAATTTTGAAGAAAAAAATGAACAGCTAATCTGATGGTAGCTTTAGCATATGGAGTCCTGATATCAAAGTTGTGACTGGTAGGCTATAAGATCTTGTTCAATCTTGATAAATACTTGTATTTATTCCTGTAAGTACTTACCGTAACCATGGATTTCCCCCTTTATGCAAAAAATGATGTACATAATATGGAAAAATATAAATATTAAAGTGTCACATTTTCTTATGAGCTGTACCTCCAAAAACAATATACAGTAGAACCTTTCTAATCTGAATTTGTTCGGACGGCCAAATATGTTCGGATTAGAGAGGGTTTCAGAATACAAAGTTTTTTAACCTTAAATACAATAATCAAAATTCTGGACCAGCTGACGTGTTCTGTTTATAGAGGTTTCCAAATTGAAAAGGATCGGATTAGAGAGGTTCGACTATATCTAAAAAAAATTACCGACTTACCGATTTTGAGGATGTTAGCAGGAGCCAGGTACAACTGTATTTACTTCTTGTAATACCTAAAACCGTGGTTAATAATTCGGTCAAAATTCGTCTCGTTTTGTTCAGTTTATAATCTGAATAATAAATTACAGCCAGTCGACAATTTGTGACAAGAACAATTTCCCTATGAAGATAATTACGAAAAATGATGTATGATGAAACAGCCCTCGGGCAATCTAGTGATACAATAATATAATGACTCGTACTGACGGAGTATACCATTGGGGGCTAGTACGGTGTTCGGATTATGTATAATGGTGAAATTGGTTCTAAAATGGCCACACAGACCAAAAACACAACTATCATAATTATATAAACATATAAGTCATATTCAAACATATGTTTATGTACATATCGGGGGCCTCCGTTGTTGAGTGGTTATGTTTCCTGACCTATTATCACTAGCCTCTTACTGATGTATGATTCCCAACCGGAACAAAAATTCACATGTGAGAAAACTGTCCATGTCGCTAGCTTACGGAAGAAAAGTCCTCAAATAATCTTAGCTGTCGATGCGACGTTAAACCTCAGTCAAAAAATATGTATACATGTGTATTAGGTAAGTGTGTTTTTGTCGTACGACATTTTCACCGTTTATAATCATCCTAACAACGTACTAGCTCCTTTTGAAATACATCTTTGAATTAAAAGAAGAAACATTCACACGGTGGAATATCTTTCATCTGTACTAATGAAAACAATTGTGTACGTTCTAACTGAATATAAGAGTCACAAAGCATAACATTGATATATATACAGTCAAACCTGTGTTTTCAGCCACATCCGATAAAGGCCACCAAGTGAGTAAAGGTCACTCCTTGAAAAACTGTCACTGATCATTTAGAACAAACTGACCTCCGATCATTTGTCAATAAAGGCGACATTTTGTCTTTCCCTAAGATGGCCTTTGTACACATGTTTGACCGTATGTAATGTATTATGTATGTAATACAAATGTTCGGTTAAATCCGACACCCAATAGAATTAAGTTTGCATCGGTTCATTTTTGTGTTCATTCCTCAATGTTATTATCAGTCTCTTAAGTCTTTCAATACACATGTATATTGACACAAGGAAACCCAAACACATTTATACAGGAACTATCAATCAATCTATTCGATATTATACAGATAATGAGTATAATTTAATTTTATTTTATTTTAATTAATAAAGTTTTCTTAATCTTAAATTACTTTTTGTCCCAAGACTAAGAAAACACTGAAAAATTGTCAAAAAACGGGATATCATCATTCCTAAGGGTGTGGAAAAAATCTAGCATGGTGATGGTGATTTTTTACACAAAGTTGTTAACATAGGTTTAAAGTTTAATTGTGCAAATTTTCATGATTTTCTCACGGACACTTCATATGGGTGAGTACGCCTTTAAAATATAACGTTAATCTATTTAATATTTTATCTTAACTAAAAAGGAAATTTACATGTTATTTTGAAAGACATTCAATAAAATAACTGATGGTCCTTCATGTGTTTGTTCATGAACACACGACGCAATAAAATATTTAGAAATCTGAGACTTATTATAAAAGTTGAGTGGTATATGCACCATAAGCGTGTTTTACAGTCCAAACGCGTATCAAAATACGATTTTAAGTAGGCATAAACTCTCGAAAATTTTGCTGGTTCGTGTTGCTCTGATCCATGGGGTTTTATAAACAAAGTAAAAACTTAAATAGCGACCACCTGATTATTACGACCACCTTGTTATAACGATCATTTATTATCGGATCCGTTTCAAGAGCTCCCCTATAAATCAACTTGATAATGAGACCACCTCGTTCTTACGACCGATTTTTCGGGTCCCAAAGAAGGTCTCATTATTGAGGTTTTACTGTACAACTAGAAAACAGTAAAACTTCAATACTAAGTCCATCTTTTGGATCAAATAAGCTGTCTTAACATTGAGGTGGTTGTAATACTGTAGTAATCATAATATTGAGTTGTTCTTAATATTGAGACAGCCTTACGATTGCAGCTGGTCTTAATATTGAGGTGGTCTCACAATCAAGCTGAAATATACAGGAAACTATTAAAAACCAATCCGGAAGGGGGTCTTCATATTGAAGTATTAGCTATATTTTAGGTTACATTGTAAACATATGTGTTTTCTGATTGAACAGAGGTAATCAATTGTCTGGTATCTATTCAATAAGACAATTTAAATTCGAAAGCCAATCTCGATCCAGACTTTTAATGTAACAACAGGCCAGAATATAATATAGTTAATAAAAGATATCTTCAAATACATTTAAAGGCAAACAAGAGCAACAATAAGCAATGTGTGTTAAAATACCATAACCTGACGTCTAATAGCAAGATACAGAGTAAGATCTTAAATTGATGCCTAATTGTAGCTGTATCAACTTATAGGTTATCACTGATCAGTCAGGCAAAAGGATAACTTTCGTAGAATTTCCTGGTAATTGCGAATTCTAAATATAACTTGCAGACTCTTGAAGGAAAGTCTGACTTCCCAGTGTCTGTCAAGAATGTGACATCTGCAGTTGCGAGTAATACTTTCGTATACTGTACAGGCAATTTCCACATTTAAATGCTAGTTCTATACAGTCACAGAGTTAGGGTGTAAAAATTGTTTGTTTCTTGTTACATGCTCATTAAAAATTGGGCAGGTAGGTAGGGATTTTTCGTGGATATTTTGCATTATTTTCGAAAGCCACTGCTGAAATTATTTTTTCATGGTGAGTCAATGTAAAAAAGTGTGACAGTGGCCGTACCGTTCCTCAGGCTTAATAAAAAGTCTAAAGTCGCTGGGAAAAAATAGGGAAGAACCTGTAACCAGAAACAAACATTTTTACGCCTGGGGGGGGTACATGTATTAGAACATCGCATAGGTTTTAAGAAACCCGTAAGGTGTTATTCATAAAAATATTCCCTGGATTGGTCGGTTTACTCCTTTAAAGTTAAGGCAACCTTCTCATGTATTATTTTACTTAAAGCATCAGGAGATTTATTAATACAGCGCTGGTATCCTGAGACGGAGATCGTCTTTATGTTGTAAACCTATCAATCATTTAGTCATATAATGCTATGTTAGAATCCTCAATATCTTCTTACATTGCTTAAATGAACTGGCTCTAGTGTGCAATGTGTAGAAAAACTGGAAATCAAATGGCTGGTCATGGGTGGACAAAGCCATAGATCGGTCTACTGCCTAAAACACAACTCTGTAGGCTAATTACTCTATAATTGATACAAATTTAGTTTAAAAGATACCATACTAGACAGGTCATACTTCTCTTTGTATATCACAAACAAATTTTACAGTAATGCAACCGCCACTGTTCGCCCCCCCAAAAAAACCCAAACTCCTCGGGCCACCCCTGCCATCTGTCTCTTGAGATAACAGTAGTAGAATGTCCTTGCAGTTTTAACATATTACGTTTGTCAACAATTAAGTCACAAACAGCAAAATTGTGTGAAATTCATACAACTAACTTTCTCCAGTTATTAAATAAAAAGCCAAAGTGCATTTCTTTAAAAAAAAGAAATATATGTTTGATATACAGTCTAACCTGTGCTAACGAACAACTATGAACAACGGACAACTGTCTACATCGGACGCAGTAACCCCCCCCCCCGACGAAAAACACTCCTGAAATGACGCAAGTACGCAGCAAAAAAAAAATAATATATTACAACGTGATTGTAAAATGGCCTATATAGGAAATTAAAATCAATCAAATTCTTGACCGAGATGGGGTTAAACTAACTATTTTCAAAACGTATCGTATTCTTGAATCCTTTTCAATGTAGCTTGGATACGCGCCTGGTCACCTGACCGGCTATGCCTCTTCAAAGCAAGCAATCATTATAATCCCAGGTTTTACGAACAGGCAATAAAGTTTACGTGTTCAAATTGCGTATCTTGTTCGTCTATTTATAGAGGTAAACATAGATTTCATTACTGCCCAACTATGTGTCATACAGTCATTGAAAACTAACAACGCATTACATTACACGGGAGGGGTGTTTAAACTATGTATTTTATATCAAGAATAATCTTAAATATAGCATTTAGGAGTAAATCGATAATAGCCATTCAATTAACTAAGTACTAATTAGATTAAAACCGTGCTTTATTGAAGTAATCAAAATATGCAAATAGGTAGAATGCACACCACGACCAATAAGCTTAAATGTCATTGTGAACGTATAATATAGCAATGGCATAAGCTTTGTAAAGCGGACATAATCAACACTGTTAAGTACATCTATCTACTGTTACATGCTGATAACTAACCATAATAAAATTCAAATATTGAACATGTTCATATAATTACAACAATTTTGAGTGAGACTAGTAACTGATGACGATCCGTACTACACTCAATCATGAAATATTATTGATATCATCAAATTCTTTACGGAGAATTCAATTATTTTGTCTGATCAGCAAGATTGTCCCACTGTGCACTATCTGGTCTGACAGGTTTTAAGTTAACAGTTGTAATATGCAATGTGGTAGGATGTAGTGATGATAAAAATGATCGCGTGACTGACATGACGTAACTTTTGGACTACTGGACACACATATGCACATATTTGTTAATATCTTAAGGTTCCTCAGTTAGGCTTTACAGTATTTATGGAATAATAAAAGTATAGTTCGGTTAAATCATTATGTTGCAGTACAGTTAAACCACACTTGACAGCCACCTCAATATTACATGGGTGAAAGTTAAAAATTTAAAAAAAAAATGAAATCTTAACTCGTAAACTTGTACCCGTTGATTCTGGTGTACAGAGACAACTGGTATGTCCCAAAATTTCCTGGACGCTGATTGGTCAATTGCGCATTTTCGCATTCGGAACGCCTCGCATTTTTTCACTCGATGCTATTTCGTGCGTAATGTAAAACGTCAGGGTCTCTACATTATGTTTAGTCTCTAAATCCAGCATTCACAGTTTTATTTTGATTAAAAGGTGGAAGTTGTATCTAAAGTATTCAGGTATCGGTAACATCTTCGTTTAAATTTAACAGATATACGGAAATCCCCGATGTTTCACGAATGGACAGCCAATCAAATGGTTCGAACACATTGACCAATCAGAGCGCCGGATAATTTAGTTCATACCTGTTTCTTTGGTGCACTGCAACATGGAACAAGGCCAAGTTTATTAACCTTGGTGCCGCGAAACAATAAAAACCAGTAAGGTCCGGACCTGGGAAAAACCGCACGTTCCGGAAAACTTATAACCATGATATTACGACCACCTCATCAAAACAACTACTTATCTTAGGACCAGTTTTTGATAACCCCCCTGTATTGGAACATAATTACAAGACCATCTCAATATTACAATCGATGAATTTGGTCCCAAAGGTGGTTTTAAACTAGCTTCACTGATTGCATGAATCCATTGATAAATGTGAAACTGACACCAACTGTTGGAAGCTGGGAAAAGCATTTCATTCTTTATAAATAATAAACTTACCTAACCAGTGTAAAATGTTATCACTTATAAGCCAAGGTGGCCATTCAACATCCATGTACTTCTTTAACACAATGTCCTTCTTTTTAATATGTACAGACCTGATAAAGATGCTTATGAATTTGATACAGGTGCAGTAAAACCTCACATTGCCATCACTTTGTTACAACGATCACTTATTTTAGGACTTGCATTCAATGATTCCTCAATAATTCAACTTGATCATGAGATCACCTCATTATTACGACCACAACCTTTTTATGGTCAAAATTGAGGCCTTATTATCAAGGTTTTACTGTATATATACAAGGACATGTATTCAAAACATGAAAATAGTAAATTGTGTGTGACTTCCATGGTTTAGTGGTTAAAGTCTCTGACCAGTATTCACCAGCTGCTCACAGCTTTGAGTTCAAATCCCACATGGCACCAGAGAAATTTAATCTGTGAAGAAGCTATCCAGTAGCTTTTGGAAGCTCATTTCTGGAGTCACCATACAACTCTGGCTGTTGTTTCAACATTGAAACACAACACAAACAACAACAATGATCATAGGGGGCTGTTGCCTACAATGGCCGCATGGACCAAAACCACATGTATCATACATGTATGTCATACATATACAATTAAGCCATATACACAGCGTAACAAATGTATATTTATGATAAATGCGTTTATGGTATGTGTGACCATTTAAGATCCGAATTCACCACTATACACCATCCGGACAATGTACTAGCTCCTGTGGGTGTAATCAGGAAGTGAAATTAACCTGAACTAAACAGACGGCTCAGCCGGATGTAAAAAGATATTACCTGTCATAAAAGACCATTAAATAAATGGGCTAACAGTTTCAGGTGTTCAGTGTACAGGATATGCATGTGTTGATTAAGTCTAGAAATATTGACAAACCATAAGGCATGGATTAAATTTCTTTATAATCTTCACAATAATTATGTACCATTAACTTGCCCAAAGCTTGAACGAGGAGAAATTAATTTCATGCAGCCTCAAAGTCATGTAATAATGTCTGATAATATTGAAACGAGAAATTATATATGTTAAAACATCAATAACTACCTACGAGCATTGTTTCGTATCGGGGACTATTTAGAAGGCAAATTGTTGAATGAATAAAATGAAGCAACAATAATAATAATTTGATGAACATGCAAATGTCCAGCATGTATTTAAGATATCAAACACATACACAAATTTATAATGTTTTCCAATCAATGTAATGTAGCCATGATGTGATATTTATATACATAATGCACATTCATCTAACACATAACAGTTGAGCAAAAAATAACATTGTACATATACACTTACAATAATATAATGTAACATTTAACAAACAATGACAGCATTTAGATCACAATAACATACTACTAACAATTTTATAAACATTTAACACATAATGGATTCAGTTCGTTTAACTTTTAAAATATTCAGCTTGAAATAATTCTTTTATCACCATTTTTTTTTACTATCTTTTAGGCTTTTACATAGGTGAAGTTGAAAATTTTCAAAAAAAAAACGAAAATCTTAACTTCGGTGCTGTGGAAACAATAAAAATCAATAGGGTTCGGACCTGGGAAAAACCGGAAAACTTTTAACCATTCTTTTATTCTTTTCTCCAAATGAACTTCATTATAAAATATACTAGCAGGTGAATGGAAAACAGGCAGCTTTCATAGATTTTGTTCTAGATCTAACCCTGTCCTCTGCAAGTAAATGCTAACTTCCCAACATGAATGATCAGCAGTGAAGAACAATTGGCATTGTACATAATATCTTCAACCAAATCGTCACTGAGACATGCCAGAACAAGCGAACAATTTTTGAAATAAATCAAGTATTTATAATGAAATGAAACATTGAATCATGTTTAAATACATTTATCTATATATAAAAATGCAGTGTAATATTTACAATTTAATTAAGTTTATTTGCTAATTTTTAAACTTTTAGCAGTAAAAACAATAATTCATAAGTGATTTGTTTAAAGATTTCTTTGAAAAATTTCCGAATTAGAGTTACAGACTGGTCTTCACAAAGTGGGTGAAAAATTATTTGAACTGAAAAGCATTGAATACAAACTCACTAATTACTTATGTATTTCTCAAAAATGCCCTGGTCTCTTTCTGAAACCCAGAATCTCATCTCCATTCAATTTTAAAGTACAGAAATAGCCAAGAATGTAATTAATTGGTTCAAAAGCCAATATTTGATATGAAATTTGAATCCATTTTGTCGTATCTTACATGAATGTCAAATTGCTTATACATTAACAATACGAAGTGAGATACAAATATATACACTTTATGAAATATCAATGAATATCATGTAACAGTTATGCAACAATAGTGATAATACAAAACATACAAAGCATAAAATTAGGATTATTAACCTGTATAATATAGCTTGCCATTTTAAGTAAATGATATATAAATCACAAAAGTATACTTAACTTAAACTATGAACAATATATGAAGTAAACAGCCGTAATGCATTCATTCAGAGTAAAGTGCAGAAATTGAAAAAAAAAACAAGACAGTTAGCTTAAAAGATTAAAATAGTGAATAGATCAAAAAGATAACAACTGAGTTTTAACAAAATATATCTGACAGAGAATACTACGTGAAACATATTATACAATGGTAATACTTAAACACAAAATATTATTTATTAGAATTTACTTTCTCTTAAGTTTTAATCCAACATATTTACATAAGGGACTAGAAAAACTGCCCTCTGTGCATTATAGTAATACAAATAAAGATTTAAAAGGCTAAACACAAATACAATGGATGAACCTTTGTGCCAAGTACATTGCACTATAAACATTTAAAACCATTACTTAAACAGGGGTCCATGGCCCAACAATACATTAAACCAAAATATATAAATGTGTAAAAACCTCAAATTCGTCATATTTATAATTATATGACCGGCATAGTAAATCTAAAGATAGAGGATTTTTCATACTCTCTGAACAATAACCTAACAAAGCAATAAAAGCCAGTATGATGAAATAAAGACATGCACTTGTGAATTACAAAAAAATGATTATCAAAACTTCCAGAAATTGTATATAATGATTATTTTGGCAAACACAACTTACAACTGAACGCACTACACAACTTGGAAATTAGAGACAAACATCAAACATTATCGTAATGAATCTCTTAATACATAAATAATTGATCTATTACCACCTTTTAATTATACCCAATGCAGGTTTCTTGAAAATCCAGAACCCAAATGATTAAAGTATCAAGTGTATTAATGACACTTGTTAACACAAGTAGTTGCACCCCAGAAATGAATGACATTCATCCTCAATAACATTGACAAATAATTCAATCTACTTAATTTAAATTTAATTATTAAATCATAACTAATTCATATGGATAAAACATTTCAAAAAGGCGGATATCAGATGTTTCATAAGAGTTCAAAATATTAAAACTGATCAAAAACAAAGGAGAAATGAGAGACATTTTAGTCTCTCATGACTGAATACTAACTTCACTCTATAAGAAGCTAAATACTTAACGCACTCTGAGATCAATACATTTCATGATTTTTTCATATTACGGTGTTAATTATCAACACATTGGATGTAAATATCAAAGAGCATAGCCATTTGTTATATAACTAAAAAAGGATGGAAGTAATAATTAGGGAGCAGCTGTTTATTAAGGAATTTTCAGCGATATATCATCAGGTACATGTTCAATCATGAAACGCATTTAGTTGCTTCTTGTTACAGACTAGTCAATGTGATACCCAATTCGTATGCATGTGGATAGCCTGTAAGACTATACTTAATGTAATTATACACTTAAGTGTTCAGATGAGTCCAGGCTAGAGTACAATGACGGTAGTGAAAGTGCAAGTAGTTCAATGCAGAGATGGTGAACTCAAGACCCACTAAGGTAATAATAAGGATGTGTTATATTAAGATGCTAGCACCAGTGTTTCCAGCAAGTATACCACAGATAAACATCATGGAGCACTTTCACTCAGAATTAAGCTTATATAGAACAAGATAGCCAAAGAAAGTCAAGAATTACCATGTATAACAAAGGGTCACAAAAGAAATTTTAAACTTTCATCGAAGTCTCGAAGGTAAAAATACAGGGACAAATCCATTTTGAATAATTTCAATAGATTACTAAATAAACATGCTGAGAGGACTCAGACAAATTATGCTTAATGACCTTCAAGAGCAAGAAATTCACTAGACTCAACAACATAAATAAATAGCCACTAAAAACATATACCTATTTAGTAAATAGCATATATTTTATCATCACATGAGTGAAAGTTGAAAATTTTCAAAAAAAAAAATGGAAATCTTAACCTTGGTGCAGCAGAAACAATTAAAACCAGTAGGGTCCAGATCTCAGAAAAACTGGAGGGTCCGGAAAATCCCAGAAAACTTATAACCATGCATTAAGACAGAGTTTGCATACAGTCTTAACCTGACAAGATCATTCCGCACCTGCTACACACTTTCAAGGTGATCTAAATGTGGTTTCATGTGGTCTAAAACATTTTGGCAGATTCATAAGAATGTTAATAAATCTGGCATATACAACACTGATTGCTAATATATTGGTACAATAAAACCTCACATGGCAACCACCTCAATATTACCACCACCTTGTTATAAAGACCACATACTTTTAGGCCAGATTTCAATAACTCCCCAATAATTCAACCTGAAAATGAGACTACCTCATTATTACGACCAATTTTTAGGGTCCCCATGGTAGTCTCAATATTGAGGTTTTACTGTATACAGGTTCTGTTCAATCAATCTTTGATAAAGAATGCATGAAGTGGACTAGACAAATCTTCACAATAAAGAATTCAAGAAAACAGCTTCTGAACATTAACACAAGTATAGAAGTATACACAGGGTGGGGGAATTAGTATGTAACACAATTAATTCCTCATATAAAATTCATGAGTGAGACAGTCATTTTCTAGAGCTACAAAGATATTTTGAAGAATTGAAGAAACAGACACTGAACAGGTAACACTTATAAAGGAAGTATTCACTGGATGAAGATGACGTATGTAACATAATATCTTCCTGACATAAAATGCATTTGCTAGAGCCACAAAGATGCATTTTGTCCAATAAAAGAAATTGTCACAAACTTTTTACAAGAAAGGAACAAATATTCTTTATATATCAGTAGTCTACAAAAAGCAAATTTTCATGCTTTTTGTCTACCTGTATAAAATGAATATGATAAAATCACAGGCCAGCTAGACGAAGTTGAATATTTTGACAGAATGAATTCTCCCTTTATTCTTACACACATACATAAATTTTCTCTGTAATAAAGTTGCACATCAGTGCTCATAGAATACATAAATACCTTTATATTTTCATTTCATATTTAGGCAAAATTTATGCAAGTAAACTGGAGAAAACAGTTGTGTTACTTCTTGCACAGAAAAATGTAGTGACTTCATATACATTTAATGTAAATCACACTTATTACATTAAGTGTACCATGTATGACACAAAGAAACAGAAAACAATGACATAAAACCGGATTATTGTATTTAATGTGTAGCTATGTAAAGTAGTTTCTACGCTCAATAGATTTCACCTTGTAAAACTTACACTGATCTGAAATCATGATTTATTGGTATCAAGTACAACCAACTAATGAAATTATACAGGGTTTGATTAGTGTATTTCCAGATAATTACATCAGCATATAATATGTACAAAAGACAGAGATATAAAGTGAGAACTAGAGAGTGAGTGAATGGGGAGAGTAGAGACAGACTGAATTATTGATGTTTCATTCACTTGGACCTCTGCCATAGAGAGTCAGTAAAAGATCATGCGCCAGATATCTATGGAGTCAATGACCTGAGATGATATATTCGTAACTACACACACTGAACTTTCTAACATGCAGAATAAATAAAAGGCTTCTGATTTCACTGAAATTTCTGGATCAGAAAATCAACTTGGAATAAGGCAGAGGCTGGGGTCATAAATCTGATTAACTCAATATCCCCTTTGTCTTCAATATTTCCCCCTTATATCTACAGACTATTCAATATTGGTTAAATATCAGAGTTTAAGGGTATAACACCATGTCTAAGCTTATCATAGTAAATAGAGAGCATAGTTTTAGAATGCAGTCATATCATTGGTCAATTTTGAGACTGAGCTCAGAACTGACCAATGAGACCAAAGAATTTTTAACTAGCATTTCAAAAAAAGTTTCCGGTCCCAAGACTGATGACAGAACATAAGAAATGTAGAACATTTTATAACGAGATAATATCAAGATTCTCAGCAATTTGTCAAGATAGCATGTAAGATTCAAAATTGAAATTATCCGACAGAAATAAAAAGAGATCCTAAATCATTACATTTTTTATTGAACTTTAATTTGAATTCAAATTTCTCCCAGAAAATAAATGAGAAATGTGGCAATTTAAAAGCTTTCATTAGAACAATCCACATTTCATTGATCAGTAACAGGAACAATTCAATCTTAACAAGTGTTAGATCGGATGGTACAAGGCTATAAAAGATTAACTCTGATGAAATTAAATTCCCCTACATGAGGAAGAATCCACATGCATTGACTCCTCTGGAATCAATATCAATGCCATACAGCCAGTTATAATTGTAATCCATCATTTACACGCACAACAGACATCCATTCTTGATTAAATTTTATAAGTATGAAAAAATGCATCAACAGAAAAAATGACAATATCTTGACATAATTTTTATTCTAAAACAATATTCTGAGAACAATTCACTATTTACCGAGAGCACAGGAGACAATAAACATACTAAAAGAGTGAATATCAAAGATTCAACAAAAAAGACAGACGATGATGGAAGTTAAAAGAATTTAAGACGAAATGAGGCAACAAAATTTTTGTTTTTTGAATTTTAAATATAGGAATTTTTATTTACAACGTGCAGAGCATCCATTAGGCAATCATTAGGTTAAAGAGATACTCACAGATAAAAGCTAAATATGTCAAAAAAATTCTCAGAATGTATTAATGCAAAATTTTACTTATTTATGTCAAAAAAATAATAACATTTTTTTCATCTTTATAAAAAAATAAAATATTAATGAAAATAAAATCAGACAGAATAAAAGTAATTATGTACAACATCATTGTACTTGGTTATAGTTAACAAACTTAACTTGGCCAAAATAAAACAAACTGTATCACACTTAAACCATAACATGCAAACAGAGGAACCAGTCAGTAAAAACAGAAGGAAACAGTCAGTAAAACAGTCAGTAAAACAAGGAACAAGTCAGTAAAACTGAGGAACCAGTCAGTAAAACAGGAACTAGTCAATGACACTGAGGAACCAGTCAGTAAAACAGGAACCAGTCAGCAAAAATGAGGAACCAATCAGTAAAACAGAGGATCATATCAGTAAAACAGATATTTGCAACAAATAAAGTTCATTTATCACTTGCACAAATGTTAAAGAAATAAATCTTTAAGTAGCAACATTGAATGGGTGGTTTAACAGAAACAACACTTACCTTAATTCTTAACAACAAAACAATTCATTAGAAAATATAACAATTTGAAATTATACATGATTGACTGTAGAATGACATTGGAAAGAATTCTTCAACCAATTAATGAATATTTTGATTTCCTTCACAAATATAGATTTGTGGATGAAACAGTGAGAAAAAAAATTTGTTCAACATGAAAAGTAAATATTTTGTTAACAAATAATATGATCAATACTACAAAAATATCTAATAACATTTCTTTTATCTAAATCAGCTTTCCTATAATCTATATATACGTAACCTGATAAAATTTCATAAAATCAGCAACAACAGAAAACAACATATTGCCATGACAACAAATCTACATTACCATGACAACAAGGTCCAACTTCGCCAATTTTCAGCGAATGTCAACTGAAGTCATACAAACACATACTGACCACAACTAATGTATAATTATTTCAAAAAATGGAAGAAATGTGTCAGTCACATTTGTCCACAAAATGCTAGCTCCAGCACACGAGACATTTAACAACAATTAGCAGCATCTATTAATCCATAACACAATAAATCAAGTGCCAACATATTTCATTCATCTTCAGTAATTTTCATCAGAGCATATTTAGATAATTATTGGCACAAACAAAATAAATCCAAGTATCAGCAACTCTCAACAGAATTTCAAACACAATTTTTTAAAATGATTCACAATTCATACCTGACAACGCATGTTTCATGATATGCTACTCTTATCAAGCACTTATCGTCGACTTTCCCAAGTCAACTACCAACAAACTGATTATCATGATTTCAATAAATTTTGGCCATGCTCTAGGCCTCGTCCTGGTTGAGCTTAATAGGTCTTACAAGAATTAATTAAATGCAGTATAAAGGCGAGACATGGTTGTCACAATAAAGTAAAACACCATATCCATGGAACAACCGCATTTCATGCACATTTACAGCAACACTGAAAACTGTTGCTATCTCAATGACACCATACTCCTCAAATTCATGCTGTTCACACTTTTTTCACTCCTAATAACTAGTACTGACTTAGCATAATTTCATCTCTCATTAGCAACGCTAATAAATCAATCTAAATCATTCCATTCATTTTCACAACTGAATACCTTCATCTATTGGTAAGAATACCTGATAACATCTTTTTCACCTAAACTGCTCACCTCCCATATTCAGTACAATGATGCCACAGGCATCAATAAACTCAAGAAAACATCACCAATATGTTCTCCAATATATTCAAGTTTAGCAACCTAACTACCTCTTTAACCAGAAGCTAATTCCCTTTAAACAGCATATTATATTTAACAAAATATAAGCGTGTATGTGTAATGTGACAATCCATCAAGATCTACACCAAACTACTATTACCGAACAAGATTTTTACTCTCTGAGGTAGGCCCATTTGACGTCGACGTGTTTGAGCTATCAAAGTTAAAATCCAGGTTGGAGTCTAAGGCAAGTTCATGTCTCAGTAGTTGTTCAACATCATAATCGAGATCAAGCATGCTATTAGTGTCTATTTGCTCCTCGAGACTCATATTACTCTCGTTGCGAACTGGGACCCCACCCATTTCTGATGTGATAGGCTGCTGTTGCTGCTGCAGAAGACCATATTGAGTCATTATTTGGTTATTGTTTATAATTGAGTCAATATTCTGCATTGGAGCATTTGAGAATCCATTATTGTATTGACCAAACTGGGGCTGGGGCTGAGGAGATGCTCGTACCTGAGGCTGATATGTTGTGTTCATGTGCTGTGTGAGAGCAGCACGCAGCATTGAATCATTTGGCGCTTCTAGGCACTGCTGTAGTAGAGATCTGCCAGTTCCACTCTCAACACCACTGACTTGATGCTGAGGTTGTTGCTGCTGTTGTTGACCTTGGCTCAAAGGTGAAGGACTCACATGAGGAGAACGCTTGATTGGCTGTGGGGAGTGAGTGTATACTGATCTTGGAGAATAATTTGGACTCAACTGTGGAGATCTAGCAGGAGAGTGCTGGGTGCTGATTCCAAGAGAACTTGAGCTGGGGCTAGTCATGGTTTGTTGTGGTAGAATGTGTCCCTGTGGTGTAACATTGCCCTCCTGGTACATATGATTGGGTGACATATTAGAAAAATTTCGAGCTTGAGTTGAAAGTGTATCCAGATTTAATACTGATGATTGCTGGGTGTTTTGTTGTTGCTGCAAGTGATCATTGTATGATGGAGGAGCTGGCAGAGTAGAAAATCCCTGGCTGTCATAATCATTTGAAGATCCGAACGGCAACATGCTACCTCCCGAGAGCAATTGTTGCTTTATTGAACTATTCCCTATCATGTCTATATCATTATTGTCATTTGAAAGAACTTGACTTGTTTGTTCATGTATATTAAGTCCACCTACTAACGAATCAACCAATGAATAAGACTCATTGCTGTTAGTATTAAATTCATCAGTTTCCAATTCTGACGCCCAAGGTATCGGAGACATTGGAGGAACTTGTCCATCATGTAAATCTGGCTCAACAGCAGCTTGTATTGGCGAGAGACGACCACAGCTACTAGCATTACTTCCAGCACGTGTACGGAATTCAGGACTTAGATTGAAATTATAATGCAAGTCCTGAAAATCTTCACTTGACATAGAACCATTTTCTTGCCCAGCCTTTATAGCTTCTATTCTCTTTTTAATCCGACCTCGTTTCTTCTCGAGACTCTTAGTTTCCATGCTACCAGCTCTACGTCTTGGTGCTTTACCTGGTTTGGCATCAGGGTTTATCACCCACCAGGAACTTTTGCCTGTGCCCTCATTCTGAATACGCATGAATCGACTGTGTAAGGACAGGTTATGTCGTATTGAATTCTGAAAATATAAAGCGAAAATTTCTCTAAATAATAGCATTAAACAGCCACACTAAAAACACTAGTATTACCACTAACCTATTAAAAATACTCCATAAATACAAAAAGGACATCAAACATCAAGTCATTACACCTGAACTCCAAATTCCAATGCCGGAGTTGGACACCCTACCACTGAGAAATCAGTAATTATCAATTTTTGAATAACTATTTGCAAATATATATAGTAAAATCTCAATAATGAGACCCAAAACATCAGTCATAATAAGGAGGTGGTCTCATTATCAATTTGAATTATATGGGAATTAATTTAAGTAAATTCGAAAATAAGTGGTCATTTTAACAAGGTGTTCATAAAAACATCTCATGCAGTCTTCTTTGACATTAAATTCTTGCTGGATGTCTGGGCAAAGAATGGGAAACATTCAGACAAGAATCTTTTTTAAGATTGATAAAACAAGTAATATTAACTCTGGGTTGTCATTTGAAACCTTAATTTACATTACTCCACCCATTATGTAGTTCAAATAATATAACACGATTTATGCAAGCATAAGCTGATGAATAACAAACGTTTGTTTAAACGGTGATTTGTAATGATGTGAAGATAGAACAGATGAATTGCTGAAAGCGATTTTCTCTTCCACTAATCATCATTACAAGACCAGTTATCAGACCACAATAGCACAGATTTAGTAGGTAATGAACTACATTAACACCAGCATATTTCAGACAGCAATAGTCCATTTTCCAGCACTTAAAAGAAATCTAGTTACGGATTCTGATGATTATTCCCCTGATAATGTGATCATAATCACAGAAGCTTTTATTCTGGCAGTAAATCAATTCTATCATTAAAGCCATCAGTCCAAGCTGATGACATCCAGTTACAGATTATCTAAGCATTACAGCGGTTAAAGGTTTAAAAAGTACTAACAAATCAGCAATACAGAATCAATGAAATAACTGCTTATCTTTCTATCTCTCTATCCATGTACAGTAAAACCTCCATGATGAGACCACCTTGGGGACCAAAACATTGGTCATAATAATGACTACTAAATGAGGTGGTCTTATTATCAAGTTGAATTATAGGAGAGTAACTGAAAGCCTGTCCAAAAATAAGTGGTCGTAATGTTGAGGTGGTCCAAATGTTGATGTGGTTGCTATTTGAGGTAAATACTAAATATGTGTGTATGAATTACTTATAATACCAAAGAGAAATGTGTGAGATTTGCGCATCAGCAACATAATTTGCTGCAGTTCAATTTCTTTCTTTGAAGTGAATTTCTCACACAAAAAAATCCATGCAGTTCTCAAAGCTTGATATTGTTTCTACAGTCCACAAAAGAATTGAACAGTGTTTTATTGACAATGCAAACATAAAATGCACTCTGACAATAAAATATGCAAACATTTTAATTTCATCACAACCACATCATGTGTAGGTATAAATATTCTGACACCACAAATCATGACGTCAAACTACATCTTAAATATCATCAAGTATCCAATATTTCCTTTCACTCATAAAAAAGCAAATAAGTACAATATTAGTGACACTCCCACATCGTAACTAGCACAAAAACACTTTTATGAGCCAATTATCATTGTAAGTAATTTCATTGAACCAAAAAATGACTCAAAAACTCAGTATAAGCAACATCCTAACCAATCTTTCTCACATGAAGTGGAACTAACAGATGTAAGATACGAGAGTAAAATAGATTTGAATTTCCTACTAAATTTAACTTAGCAGTTTGTTTGTAAACAATAACATACCCAGTTAGTTAAATGAGTCAAATATTTGCACTCAGGTAACTTACCCAGAATGCTACACATCCGTAATCTGAACGAATTTTTAAGTAAACAATATTTCTACTCCAATGCATACACAGGTAGTCAATAATTACTGGTATATCAACCAAAGTACAAAGGCAGAGAAGTACATTAACAATATTTGGCATTCAATGTCCATGCAGTAGGATAAAATTTAGTCAGTCAGTGCGACTCTAATGATATTGCTACAGAACTGACATTTCAAACATGACAAAACTTAAAGAGTTGTTAATGATTAGTTGATGAGTCAGATGGCAAGCATTCAATGATCATATTTTATAATTTATTCTTCAACACCTCTGTAAAGACATGATCAATTTATATATAATGAAGACAAAAGTTTAATCCCAACAAAATATTGCTGGCAGCATTTTTATATAAAAGACCATGAGTATAATTACAGGCTTCCCAAAAGTTGCCGGACGGTCAAACATGTCAGGCAAATTTCGAGCAGGTCCAATAACTTTTCGGTGAGCACCGGACCAGATGTCCGGCAGTCAGGCACAATTTACAGCATTTATCTCTTGTTTATAATGTATTCGGCCAGACGAATTTTCATTTGGTCAGACAGAAATTCTAACTTTGTCTGACCAAATGACAGGCAAGTATTCCAGCAGTTTCGAGAAGTCTGAAATTCACATTGATTCCAAGTCTCAAAATTTCTGACTGATTTTACAACAAGCATCAGTTAAGATATAATTCTGGCAGTCTAATCACCTAGCAACAAAATGTCACCAAAAGTGTCTTTATTCTGCAGACACATTTTAAATTCAAAAACTGCTGGTGGAACGAGACAGACGAGACATCTCAAGATAGCAACACTGATCAATACAATGTCTGGAAAATGGTTCAAACAAGAAAGGCATATTTGAATGACAGACAGCATAGATGTGAGCAATTAGAACATGTAAGTTTATTATATTCAAGGATTTCAATACAGAAACACCAGGTTACAATCAATACTTTCAAATATGTGTATGATTTACAGCTAAAATGTATGTGTGGATTTTTTGTTTCTACCTGACAATCAAGAATGTGACAGCTTGTGGACTCGGTATATCCATAAAGTAGAACAAATAGCCTCAGTAATTTAGGTTTAAAATAGATAGTTTCAGTGACTTTTTGGAATTTTCAAAACTACCAGTGGCTTTCTGAAGGGGAAAATATAGCGCAGTAAATCAAAAAAGGGGGAAACTGGAAAAACTATCATTTATTTATACATAGCATTTTTAGCAGAAAATAAAACTTTTTCGGGCTAGGGAAAACAGCTGATATCTGGCTGTAAAATAAATGAAAAACATCAATGAGTTTGTACATGTATACGAATAAGATGTAAGGAATGAATGTGACACCCTCTCCAGATTCAAGTATGCCATACTGCCATATATGCCAGGTTCAGACTCATAATAAGGAATTTAGGACCAGAATATATCTATGTTTGTTTCTCAGGAGAAATCAGGCAACACTACAGTAACTGAATAATAACTAATAAGGTGACTGATTGAAATAAAAATAAACTTCAGATACATCCTAGTCAAAATGAAAACTAAAGTAACAAAGTGAGCATTTTTCATGTTTTCTAAGAGGATAACAAACAGATTCAGTAGAAATACATCCCATGTGAATGCGTACTGATATACATCTATACGTGAAATATTACAACTAATCTACTGAGTACATGAAAACACTGTATTACATTAGTTTGGTGGGTATAACATCCTGTTAAGATGATAAGCACAGACCTAATTATAACTAATAAAAATCCATGTATCAAAATTCAGTTTTTCATTCTGAATTTCAGTACGCAACAAAATCAGCCAAATTTCATACAAGCATCACAGGCATTTTTATCTTACTTCAAACTTAGGCCAACAAAAAAACCAAAGCTCTCCCACGAAACTAAGACAAAAAATTCCGGATTATATATTTTTACTTGTTACCATAATGAAGAACATAAATGTGGATAGTGAAGGTAATGCTACCTTGAATTAACTAACTTGTTACTCATTACTTAATTTAACCAGTATGTTACATATGCACAAATTGAATCAGTAACATATTTTAATAGAAATAAAAATCATCAGATATGCAAACAGGATAAAGTCATAATCTAAAATAAATCTTTTCAAGGGGAACTTGGAACAAAATTCCACCTGTAAGGAAGCAGTCAAGCTAGGTTATGAAAGGTTAGTGTTTCTTCCTATAGGACATCTTCCTGGGGTCTCCCTCTACCGTTAAAGCTGGAGAAGTTGCTTACTGACCCTGGTTGTAGGTGTGATGTTAAACCCAAGTGAATCATTTGAAGTACAAATACGCAGCAGGTAACTAAGTACAAATGCAAATAATGTCCCATGCAGACATGAATATAATTATACTTTAATTTTCAAGTAACTCAGTTACAGACGTCCAGACTAATCTTCTTTTTATATATAGTATAATATGATCAGAGTCCTACCTGGAAATATGTGTCAAGGATGAAATACAGTTGAACTGATAATGTATATACATGTAAATGTCTATCAACTTTCGCTGATGTTCAAAAACATTTGAATGGATCATTTTGGTGTCTTACAATACTGTATATAATACACCCAAATAAATGCCCATTGGCATCATGCAATCATTTTTAATTGGTCTTAATATCATGTGGCAGTATTATTAAGGGAAGAGGGATATTTGGTAAGGCCTAAACAAAAAAAGGTTTGTTTCCGGTTACAGGCCAAAAAAAATATGGGTCAGTAGGTAGGGATCTTTTTCTTCATGTTTTTTTTTACATATGATATATCGAAAACACTGTTGGGAAATTACAATATAGCACTAAGGTTTGGATGCCTTAAAAACTTTTGAGTCGGCAGGTAAAAGATGGGTCGGTCGAGTAACTGGAAACAAACCTATTTTTTAGGCCTAAATGATAATCTTGAAATTTATATTCAATTGCAAACTCATTTCATGTATTTTGTTTTGAGGTGAATAACTATCTCCCAACATAGTGACATAATACTGTGGTCTAAAACATCCTGTTCATTGTCCAACATGCACATACTTGATACAGCTACAGGATAACTTGTCAAACAGTTATCTGTAAATCAATCAATCATCTGGGACATGTCTGGATGATATTCATATCCATAACAGGGCCAGATAGGAGGAATAACAGAAGAAGGTAGTAAGGTAGGTATAATAAAGGGCACTGGGTAGTCGGCTCACAGCAAGGTAAATGAAGCAATCTTTATACTTATAGTTATACCATAGTATATAGTCTTTTGATGACAAAGGTATGCATTAGCATGCATGCATACACATGAACATGTGCCAGGTAAATGAAACTTATCACTATTTTAACATTATGGTAAAGTGTACAAAGATACATTAGATAACGAGGAAAATATAACTATTGAAAATTAAAGTCAACATGAAATACATTGGCAAAATTTTAAGGTAAAGCAACAATGAAAATTTATAAAATCTATGCACAGTTGCAAGGTGAAGGTTATTTTAATTTTCATTAAGTAGAGGTGTAGCTTTTAAAAGCAGATTAAATAGTAATTAAATGTTCATATATCCAATGGTAAAAATTTAGTGGTAGTACATGAATGATTTTACGACAAATTTCTGAAGAAATTTGACATAACTGGTTAAATTTCTTTACCCTAAACAGTCTATTTTCTGAACTTTGACGGTGGAGGAAGATCACAGGTATTTACATCTGGGTACAACCACCACCCTTGCAAAGCTAGCTTGATACATCTTCCTCATACGTGATATTTGTTTGGTCCTGGGTGGGATACAAACTCACTGTAGTGAGGGCCCCAGGTGGGATTCACACTCGCAGTAGTGAGGAGCAAGAGATTACTAGTCAGAGACCAAAATAACTCAACCATGGAGACCCTTCATATTGTAGTTGAGGTTTTTTTGGTAATAAAACTTGAATAGGCTTGTTCATGAGACTAGATTTAAACTTAAAAAGCATACTCAATAGAGTAAAGGCTTCATAAATTTGGAACGATATAAAATTAACTAAAATAAAGGGCCAAAGTTCAAGAAGAAAATGCAACAAATTGTGGAATGTGTTTTGAATGTTTGATGGATCCATTCAACACGGTCTATCAATAAAATTTCAACAAAAATTCTCATTTCATAAACCCACACACTATGAATATGATACATGTGCACAATATTGCGCAATAATAATTACGCAATACATGAATTTGTATTATTTCTTGGAAATATCAACCATGTGAGATAATCTATTCAGATTAAGAGTACGCCTTTAAAAAACTGTATGAGTGTGAACAAAATTGAAATAAAGTGTTGACCAAAATTAAGAGAAAGGAGTAAGTCTTAAATTAACTGCTGACTTGCAAATAAATCTGGCTATCTTCTAGTGTCAAGTTGAAATGACAATTCTTTTTTTAATTCAGTTTGGTTCAAATTGTGGCACTTCCTGATTTCCAGTGTCATGCTTGATACTTGAATGAAAATATTTGATATTTGCAATGATATTCATGAATACATAAGGAGTACTCAAGTGCAATTTATCAAGGTCAAAAAACACTGAGATATGATATCATAAGCTGACTGAACACAAGCAGTAAACAGAACTGTCAGACTTATGACATCAGCGTGTACTTTTACAACTGCATGAAGACTTGAATAAAAGGTATGAATTTACAAGGATGTTTTTGTATAATGATTGACATTATTTAAAGTTTCACTTTCAACAAAAGTACACTAATAACAAATTAAAAACCATTAATCCAAAAATGGGTAAAGAAAGAAAACTGTTTTGATGATCAAATGAGAAATGGTCATTTAATTGGTATGTGTTTTAATTTAATGACTCCAAATTTTACTAGTAGTAATAAGTAATACTACTTATTGATATCTTCCAGAAATGGACATTTTATTGTACTGGCATGTACATAAGGCCTAAAAAAGGCTTGTTTCCGGTTACCTATCGACCCAATATTTTACCTGCCTACTCGCAAGTTTTTACAGCATCCAAAAAAAAATCTTAGTGCTATGTTGTAATTTTCACCACTCATTAATATTACAGTGCACATATTCCCATACAGTGTTGCTGATATATGTAAAAAAAAAAATAAAAAAAATCCCTACCTACCAACCCATATTTTTTGGGCATGTAACCAGACACAAACTTTTTTTCTTTTTTTAGGCGAAATGGACTTTCATTCAGTAACTGTTTTTAAAAAGATTTAAAAATGTGCTGAGTTCTACATACAGCTTTGACAGGGCCAATACGCAATACAGGATTATATGCCCAGCCTATCCTCTGTGTAGCATTGGACTCTTAAACACTGGAACACTGGTAGACTGGGTCAAGTTTTAATGGAAAGCAGGGTCAATATTCTTAACATCACTAGTTAAGTAATTTAGCATATTTACAAATTGACATGGTGCCAATAATGTGGGGAAATACATGTCAGTATCCAAAATTAACCATGGGACACCTTGGATTTCTTTAATGCTTTAAAACATGAAACATGCCTTGTCATTCTGGTGAGTAAAAATGTTTTAAAAAGAGTTCATAACAATATTAAGCAGAAAATCAATGTAAGCAATTCGAAAAAAATTGGATATATTTTAGTGAATACTGCATGAACCAATTAACAGACAAATTTAAAATGTTTAAGCATGTCTGAACTTAAATTTTAAATCAAGCAACTATGAAGGTGAAATTTATTATCAATGTACAGTGTCCCTGATCATCAAAATAATGTTCACTTAGTTGATAAAAAGTCCACTTTGCGAAATGGGACTCACCCCGTATGCTATCTACACCCCTGAAAACTGACATCAAACAACAGTTGAATAGGGTACATATCAGACAGTTTTACGTCTTCAAGTTAGTTAAAAAAATATTGATAATACCCACCTTCCAGCCAGCGGAACTGGTATTATCCCCTTTATCTTTGAAATAAGGGACATTTTGCACCATCCAGTCATATATTTGAGATAACGTTAGACGCTGTTCGGGTGAACTTTGAATAGCTTTCGTAATGAGGTCGGCGTAAGAAAGATTTCCCCATGCATTTCGTCGAGACGAAGGCTTTTGACTCTGTTTGATTCCTAAAACTTCTTTTCCATGATCATTGACAGTCGTTTCATCCGACGCTGGAGAGCCAGTATGAGCTTCTGCAAAATCCTCAACCGGGCGACACGGCCATGTATTCGATCGTGCCCTAGTTTGGGGCTCGAAATTTGGATCGATGTCTCCAACTAACGTTGCGTCCATTTTGGATTTTTACTTCGAGCACTAGTTTTGCTAATTGGCCAACATCACCTTTAATTAATAACACCGCATCAAATACCATACATCCAAATAAAATCCATCATTTAAAAAATAACTTCATATTCATGTACACAATGTAAACACGCCAGATTTCAGACTCGAAATCAAAACATTAGTAGACTATATAGTGAAGTACATGAAATCTATTTCGGGAATACACGATGACGTATTTGTTGTCACGGGCGATTTGCATATTTATGCGCAACAAGTTCCTGCGCAATACTACTTTCACTGTATTCAATGCGTTACGCGTTAATGTTTTTATTGAGAAAGAGAGAGTCACCATTGCGTTCCAAGACGGTTTAATGATATAAAACCAAAGGTCCTAATGTACCAAGATGAATCATAAACATGATTGCGTGAAATAATTAACCATTAAAACTTTATTACAACTCAAAACTGCAGAATTTAGATGGATATTAAGTATTTTCATCGCGAGAAACAATTCCACCATTGGTGCGAACTCATATTTATTTTTAAATATTTTAAATGTAGGTTCACCATACGCAGGGACTCTATACATTAGAGCTCCTACCATACGTCACGGATCTCGTTGCTTATATTTTTTATACCAGGCGTTTTATGGAATGATGAATCAGGCTACGACTGTACCGATTTTTTTAGGGGGGGGGGTAAAATTTGGAAAAAACAAATTCATGTAAAACAGACACTTTATATTACCGGTATAAAACTTGCAACTAAAGTGAAAGAGAGTAAAAATGAAATACATGTACTTATATCGGAAAATTTCCTCGCAGAAAACATTGCAGAAAGAAACAAAATTTTGAGAACGACCGACACCCGTTTCCGATATGTTTCAGATATGTTAGCATTACCGTTTGATGTTTTTTTTTAATGATTGTTGTATACGTAATAGCTAGGAGGCAGAAATTGAAGTTCCCGATGCGGGGCTCGAACCCGCGACCTCCTGCTTGCAAGTCAGCTGCGTTACTAACTAAGCTAATCGGACAGACGGGCATGCACACTACTATAAACACATACATTATATATACAGCCCTGTTACAGTTGCTTTGCACAGATCAAATAGTTTTGTAATATAATTAAGTGAAGTTATAATCACTCATTGTTATTGAAATACTTGTATCACATGTCCTCTGCACAATAAGGTGAGCAGATCTTTATTAAGATACAAAATTGTTATCGTGATTCTTAGATTTGGTAGACTTTTCGCAATGAAGCTGAAACGTTTACCGAATGTATTATTGTTAGTGGTGTTCAGATATGTTTCAATTTAGGTTCGTCTAAATAAAGTGAACAGAATGTGCAGGTGGTTTTATAAAATTGTAAAAAGTACATCATTGTTCTGGAATGAGATAGAGTGCAATGATTCAGAGAAAGAGTTCAGAGAAAATTTAAAATTGGAGTTCATTTGATCTCACGCAAAAAAGAAACTCTGCTTTTGCCATGTACAGTTTTTATATTTTTGTTCCAGATATTGACTTGCTTGTTATTTGCAGAGCCAATTTTACTTCATCAGTTTCGCTGTATTTTCGTGATGCACCTATTTCAACATTATATTTTTTATGGATCACCAAATCAGCAGATCTTAAATCTGTTTGGTTGCAAAACATTTGTTGGTGAAGATTTTTACTTGTTAAATTCATGTTATCAACTCTAACAAATTTAGGCGAGTTTTACAAACATTTCATCGAATAGTATGAAAGAAATATGTCAGAATAAAGCTCTATAATAGTCGTCGATGCATAGGTGACATTCGTCTTCGTTTAGATGATTCTAAAAATATCTTATATATATTATATAAATGCATGTATCTGAACACTATCGTGTTTTACGAAAAGACTTCAGAACATATTTATATACATTGTATTTATTTTTGGGTACGCTAATCAGTATATATGAATCATGAGAAAGCAGCGCCTAATCCAGTTTAAGGAATGTACTGAATATTCTCAGTGAAGATCGTGTTGAATCCGATGTTAGCATTTCAGAGTTGATGAATATTATATCAATATTAATAAAAACTTCTGATGAGATTTCTGAAACCGTCAATATATATATGACATAATTCACATGATTCTTTTGTTGAAGAACTTGAACGTGAACTACCGATTGACAGTATATGTACAAATCTTTGCATATTGTGATCAGACAGCAGTGATGCCGTTTTCATGAATGTAGACATCACTTCCGAAGATGCAGGAGAAATTAATTGATGCTGTGTTAAGCAAAAATACAGAAAATTTTATGATGGTACTGTCAATGAAAATGTTCAAGTAAGCATAGAAAACAATATTACATTAGACACAGTACACAAATGCGAAAGCTTAGAAAATGACATTAATAATTAATACTATTGTTATTGACATTACAGTTCAACGTAATGGTGAAGAAAGACAGCGCGGAAGAAAACATCGCCATGGCAATAATGTATCAGAAAACGGAAATACCAGGCTGGTGAGACGTACACGTACAGACTCAAGAGGCAAAATAATCCATATATATGTATATTGCAAATGGGCTTAAACCATTATTCTAATCGTCTAATTACGTTTCATTATACATTCCTACCGATAGATTCATACGGTCGCGGTCCAGGTAATTAAATTAGATCACCAGTGCATATATAAAATGTCAAGACTGGTGTTTTCAGGGATCGTCTCAAACTACCTCAAACTCACTGCTGTCGCCCAATGATTTTTTTGTTTATTACATACATATTTTGATAATATGTTTGAAACAACCAGTATAACTACTGAATATTCAGTACACAATTCGAAAAGCGATGACTGGAATGTGAATGCATTGAATAATTTAAAGTGTCTAAGTGTCTAAAGTGAACTAAGTTTTCCTCCAAAATAACAAAATTACCACATGATAACCTGTGGACATAACGATCAGTAGAATGACCACAGAACGAAAAGGGTCCATTAACATTTAGGACCCCTAAAGCATGCTGGTACATCTGTGGTCACCGTTCGTACTAAAAATGAGTACTTTCAGTGCTTTGATTTTCGAAAATTGGTAACCGGCTTCAAGCGATGATACCGTCAAGAAGCGGGATACAGTGTACAACTCATAACAAGCAATGGCCGATAGATGACTCTACGCTATAGGTATGTTTTATTTTTACACTAATCTGTCGTTGGTTCATGAAGTTTCTAAGATTACATCATGTATTTTACGGTTAACATTCCTGTGTTGTTATCACTTGTACGTGATCGGTTAAATTCATGAACAACTAAATTTGTTTAAAAGATCTAAGAAGGTCGCAAAGAACGTCATGAAACGAAAAGTATATAAACAATTTCCATCATACTGATATTAATAATCAGTGTTAGCCATAGTAGAGAGTTAGCGATTATGTTATTAATTTATGTTAAAAAGACAAATTGGTTCAGCAGTTTGTCATTTTCAATGCCGTGAAATTATGGAATCTTATGTCATAGTAAATTAAAAACTTTTATCAAAGACCTGTGTTTGGCATATAGGTCTATGCCTTTATTAGACATTTAATTCAACTCTATAAGTATAAAATGTCTAATTGATTCTCTCCTTATATTATTGATATTTACAAACAAATTTATATTTCTGGAATATATTAACAATAGACTAACAGTATTACATGGCTGTCTGGGCCCCATTGAGAGTCGAAAGCGATAAGTACTGATTTTGGATTGGAAGAGGCAGTTGTCCCATATTGAGACTGTGCTGTGAAACATACAGTTTTGGTTACTCATGAAAAAAAGAGAAAAAAGATATGTCTGTGTTAGCTTGCGTTTTAAACTGACTACTTCTAGCCATGACAAGATATGAATACTTGTAAATTAACTTGAAAAAATGGCATGATGTTGCATTTTGAAAACAAAAGTTAAAGTCATAATCGATCAGTACACATTCATGTCAGCCACTGTGGATTAATGCTAACATGTATTTCTTTCGAAAGTGAGTTTTGCCTATTGAGTGTGAGGATGTGATTTTAGGGGTGTGAGTCTCTGACTGAAAATGTGAGAATTGACTGGTGTATAACAACAACAATATTGTCATGTATTAGTAAGTTATTAAAATGTTGAGAATGTTATGGCTATGTGTCTTAAGTTTTCTGTTACCTACTACATTGTGCACTTTCTTAGCACTTCTAGCCAACAAACAGGTATTGTTTATATCTGCTGTGATGGGGTCTGGCAATATGAACAGTCCCCAAGGTTATAAAACTTGAGATCAGTCTTTAAGCTCAAATCTCATATCTTATAATGTTTCAAAGTCAATTGTGACCGGACAATAATGATGTTATTGATACATTATTCTGACAGCATGATTAAACCTGAATATGTATTGAAACATTAATGATCTCTATCTTTCAACCATTGAGAATGGAATTGAGATTTGAGCTCAGAGACTGTTCTCAAGTTTTATAACCTTGGGAACTGTTCATATTCTGGAAGCAAAACATACTGGCAAATAAGTAATTGAATCAGATTTTAAAAAAAATCAATCAACAATAAAGAAAATCAATAATGTAATACCTTAGCAGGGACAACTCAACTGAAAGAAACAGCCTTGACTGGACAAAATTTTAATTTTGCTTTTGGTAAAATATTCGATTTTAATATACAGCTAGTAATTTTTTTTTATACATGTTATATACTTATTTTTGAAATCCACATTAATTTATTTGCCATTCCGGATACCCATTATATTATTATTTTCATATATATATTTGTCCTATACTGTTCTTGTTTCAGTCTGTCAGTGGTTGCCACTCTAACAGGCCATGCTGTAAAATGACTGTCCCATGGAATAATGGGACTTGTTGTGAAAGAAATACAAATTGCAATTTACATCTGACTGACAGCTATAATCCCATCGTTACTATTAAGATTATTAGATCTGATTGCATTTCTGACGATTCTAACTGTGCAAATTTCTTTCTACCTGAATTTAGTAATTTGCACAGTAAAACTGTGGTTGAGGTACAAGCATTTTCTGAACAAGTCAGTAACAGAAATGGTGAAAATTTTTTACATAAATGGATACAAGATATATGCTTCAGAATTCCTGCAGTACTGTACAGCAGAGTTCATATTAGGCAGATCAGCAACAATGAATTTGCTATATACTTTGTAATTGTGGTTCATAATTCATGCAAAACAATATGTCTTTTAAAAAGTGCTATTCTACCATCCATCAGTACTTGCGGTAAACATAGGAAGTCCATGAAGAAAGCCAGCAACTATGGGACTGCTTATTCTGACTCCACAAATCAACACTTCCAAGCAAACAATATGCAGATACTGACATTGTAGAAAAGTCTTTTTTTTCAATAGATATGGAGGAATATTTTAAGCGACTGGCCAATGGGCCTCCATTTTCTGAAAAGGAAGATATGAAGTATGAGTTTCGTCGGTTACTTAGTTTTCGTAACTGGCCTAGTGAATCCCCTGTTTATCCTATTAAACTTGCGTTGGCTGGATTCTACTATGATGGAAGTGGAGATGAGGTCATCTGCTTCAAGTGTGGCGTGAAGAAAGCTGGCTGGAACTCAGTGGATAATCCAGTTGTAGAACACAGAGGTCTAAACTCTGAGTGTTCATTTATTGTGGATGCTGACGATAATGACAATGTGCCTATTTATATCACTGATAATTGTTCTAGAAACGATGAATTCACTGAAATTATGAACTTAGAAAGAAGACTGGATTGTGTATTAAATGGTGATTTGGGTAATAGTGATGTAACTAATTCTGCTAATGCATCAGGAAGTGCTACTGATGATGTTAATAGAACTAATGATATTGACATGAATGAAGCTGCTGTAGAAAATGCAAATGAAACTCAAAATCCTTTGAATGAACAAGGTGGTGATTCAGTATCTCAATCATCTACTCCATCTTTGTCCGATCAACAATCAATCCAAAAGTCAAGGTCACTGGGCAATTTGCAAACAAATTTTAGGCAGTCTGTTCCCAGTAATGTAGGTACTGATAAAAGGTCATCCACATTTCCTGAAACATCAGCTAATAGAAGTAATGTAACTAATGGTAATGACACAATGAGCACTCTGGATATGCCACAAAGTGGTGGAGCTCAAGGTCATAGTCCTGCGGGACATCTCCGTGGTTCTGGAACTAAACCTAAAGAAGATAAAAAGAAGGACAAGCACGGTAAGAAGTCAAAGGAGAAGAAAGATAAGAAACTAGGGAAGGCATCAAAAGCTTCTGAGAACAGGGGTGGAAATTCTGGATCAAATCCTGGGTCTCAGACAGGATATGACATTCCCCCTCCTTCTGGTGACAGTATCGGGCCATTGCGATTTGAACGAAATAGACTTGAAACATTCAGCTCTTGGCCGAGTAGCGCATGTGTTCCAGCTAATGAACTGGCAAAGTGTGGATTTTTCTATACAGGTTCTGGAGATCGAGTACAGTGCATTTTTTGTAAGGGAATTCTTCGAAATTGGGAAGAAGGTGATCGTCCTCATATTGAACACAGGAAACATTTCCCTAGATGTCCTTTGGTGCTTGGAATGAAAATTGGCAATGTGCCATTACCTGTAAATCAGAGTCAGTCATCAGGTGCTTACAGTTCCATGTCAGGTTCCACTACGCAAAATAATCAGACGCAAGGTAATAATGCTGCAGAAAACATTGCAGATAGTTTAAACATGGAGACACTTGGTATTGTTACCGATCGACCAAAAAACCCACAGTATGCAATAGAGGCACAGAGATTGGCTTCATTTAAAGGTTGGCCTCAGTATAAACACCAAACACCACAACAACTTGCTGAGGCGGGATTCTGGTATGCAGGTTAGAATTATTTAAGATACTTTTGTTTATATAGAGTCACTGAAAAAGAAGACTCTGCATTAGAGTATTGCTTATGATGTTAGGGGCTTATCTCATTTTTCCTATTTTTAGTATATATATATATCAGAAAACAAGTGCTATTATGCCTTTTAAAAATGATGACCTTTAGCCTTTAACATGTGCTTTCATCTTACCTTTATGCTTTAAATTGATTATAGCTACGAAAATGTATCACTTTGACATTATTACCATACTTTCTTATTTGCTGACTGCTGTTGACATAATAATTTCAGGATTCAATGATAATGTGAAGTGCTTTTATTGCGATGGTGGTTTACGCAATTGGGAAACCGGTGATGTACCATGGGAGGAACACGCTCGATGGTTCCCTAAATGTCCTTTTGTGCTCCAAGTCAAAGGTCAAGAATTTATAAATGGAATTTTATGTGCTAAAGGTGGAGAAATGGCGGTAGTTGCCAATGCCCAGAGATCTTCTGTAAGTTATATGCTCTTTTGTGAAAAATGAAGAAATTATTTTATGTTCACTCTCATTTTGTTGTAAGTATGTTAATACAGCCAAACCTGTGTTTGTGGCCACCTTGTAATAAAGACCACACTGTGAATTAAGGCCATTCTTTGGAAACAGCTACTGATTATTTAGAATGAGCTGACCTCTGAATAAAGGCCATCTGTCAATAAAGGCCACATTTTGTCTTTCCCTAGGGTGACCTTTGTATGCAGGTTTGACTGTATAGTGGATAATAATTTAAACTGGTATAATTATATATGTAACTATAAAAACCGCTGTTATTATATAAAAAATGCTTGTTTGTGCATATGTGACCCAATTTTAAGAAAAAC
Source organism: Lutraria rhynchaena (assembly GCA_008271625.1). Lineage (NCBI taxonomy): Eukaryota > Metazoa > Mollusca > Bivalvia > Venerida > Mactridae > Lutraria > Lutraria rhynchaena. Next base: position 917,130 of record VIBL01000121.1, on the reverse strand, counting down.
AGCTGTAATCAGGAACGAAAAACAAATTTGTGTCAAAATTGTTAAAAAATTGCTTTAGGAAGGGAATTACTTAATGAGTCAGTCACGTAACTGCAAACCACCATTTTTTAAGGATGGCCCTATTCCGTTTTTTTTTTAAGTTTTATCACTGTGTAATCCAACTAATAAGACTGTTTGTGATGGCGAGACATTTTTTGGTTTGGCCCCGTCCTGCTCAGTCTGAGAGGATGGCCCTACTGAATTCATTTATGAAATCGGCCAACTGGAAAGTCAAATAAGTAAGGCTTATCACTGCAATGCCCTTGTTGCTTTGGTTTAATTAATTTTATCTTATTAATTTTAGGGGCAAGTTCTAGAAGGTAGCCAACTTCCAGGTAATATTACATTTAAAATATATTCATCTGTATGCAGTCTCTGCAAAAAGTAGTTTTAGATTTGTTATGCTTTAATTTGTAAGTAATAACTCTACAGGGTTTTCACTAGATGTCAAAAGTTGAGGGTCAAAAGTGACTCTTGGCTGACAAAAATTTGAAGAGTCAGCAAACTTTCCTTCTAAATTTATTGTAAATTTGACCCTTTGGTAAAAAAATCTCAAGAGTCAGAAGCTTTATTTTACTGATTTCAAAAGTGAAAACGCTGTTTTAAAGGTCAAATAAAGGCCCTGGCTGTGTACTTTTATAATACTGATTAAACTTCATAAACATGATGTATGTGTATGCCTTGTTGACTGTAAGCTTATCAATTATTCATTTTTTGTAGGATACACTTCTACCTCATTCATCATTTGTTAATATGAAGTAAATGAATAATCAGTCTTTGATATGAAGCATGTAACACTATAATTTTTTATTCTACATGATTTATCTAAAAATGGGATTTTTTTATTCTTTGTTATTGCTGCCTCATTATATTGTTTCCATTGTCATTACATATTGTTTGACAAGTGATTATACAATGTATATATTTAACCATTTGCCTCATAAGTATTTTTTGGACTCATCTAAATTCAAAGCTAATATACAAAACATCAATTTATTTAAGAAAAGTGGGTTATTTCTCTCTGACAAAGTGGAAAACATTGTGACAAAAGAAGCCATTACTCATTACAAGCAATGGCTTCTTTTGTCACAATGTTTTCAAAAGTCGTCTGCTTCAGATGCGGGGAAATGCAGTATTATGAGGTAAAGGGTTAAGTGAATGAACTTATTTACAATAATTGTATGGTTTTAGATAATGTACAATGTCCTCATCATTTATTAATCTACCAATCTGACTAAATAACCAATGTTTTATCCACATTTCATCCATAAATTAATACATGGTTAAAAGTTTTCTTGAATTTCCTGGAACCCCTGGTTTTACCAGCGTCTGAACCCTACTGGATTTTATTGTTTTTGTGGTACCGAGGTTAAGATGTTCATTTTTTTTAAAAATTTTAACTTTCACCTATGTTAATAAAAATGTTACACATAAAATTCAGCTTTTAAGACAGAATTCTTTTAACTGATGGGCATTTTGTTTCACTGAGGTTTAATGTCGCACCAGTAGTCAGGGTCAGTTGATGACTTTCTTGGAGACGGAGCATTAATGGAGATGGGAGACCCCAGATGTATACTAGTACATGGGTTGAATCATTGACCTTCCTCAACCTAACTGGACAGCTTCCTCACATATGAAATTTAGTCCTAGATTGGATTTGAAATCACAGCAGTGGGGGCTAGTGATTACTAATCACTGGCCATGGATGCCCCCCTCACTGGGCAAATACAGGGATACCTCACTTAGTGACCACTTACTATATTGAGTTCATCTCATTATAGCACCTGTTTCAGACAGGTTTTCAATATTTTCTCTATGTTTTAACTAAAAAAACAGCAACAAGCAATATTAGGTTTTTTGGTGCCAAAGGTAGTCTTAGTATTGAAATTTTACTGTATGAAATTATCATAATAAGAAATAACTGGCAGTCAGTGGGCCATGGCTGTGGTTCAATGGTTAGTGCGCTGGACTTGTAATCCTGAGATGCAGGTTCAAATCCTGGTTGCGACAGGTCATACCCTTCTATGAAAATTTGACTAAGATGTCAATTTTCCTCCATATTTGCAGGAGTTGCTTGCTCCTTGTGGAAGGGTAAGTTAGAACTGGTTAGTATACAGGCCAGGAAAACTTGTTAAGTGAACCAGTCACTGTATATAACTGAAAAATTGTTGAAAAAAGGCGTTAAACCCCAGTGACAATAAATCACAAACAAACAAGCTGGCAGTCAGTACTTCATTGTTGTCTGTATTTATATCTCAGGTCGATGCCGGGTGGAAGAGAGGGAAGTCCGGGCTCGGATGGACAGCCCCTACATAAAAAAGGTGATGGATATGGGCGTATCCAGAGAAATTATCATGAATACAATTAGAAAGAGAATGCAGGAGACAGGTGGTTATCTTATTTCTTTATTTTGGAGTTTTGAATACCTGGAAGTCACATCTGCTGTTTGCTTCTTTTGTTTGGCTGGAGATTTTAGTCACACCAACAATTAGGGTTATTTGATGACTTTTCTTGCTTTAAAGTTGGAGAAATACCCCAGGCAACACCTGAGTAGAATCTGATATCTAGCTGGATTTCTTCCCCACATGTGAAATTTGTCTGGTCCCAGATATAATAATGTATGGTTTGTTTCCTATATGCTTATCATGGAAATACTGCAGACTATTATCTTTAAGGACGATTTCTGCATTTTGTTTTATTCAAGGAAAAGTGATCATTTTTTCATATTTTATAGAAAAAAGTATAACAAATCCAAAAATGGAAAGAAAAACAGGGGTCACCGAACTCGTTTTCGAGATAACAGCTCATACTTTGTGTAGGTGTGCAGCTGTTTTTTAAGATTTGCTGTGTACAAAGAGCTTATCGCTAAACACATACTATTACTGTTATATCATGATAAAATCATGCTCAAACACACTGTTTTTACATGTAAGTATTCATTTGGCATATATTGTGTTAATTTAACACAATGTATACCAAAAATGATTTAATTCTGTCATACTATGTCTTTATTTTCAACTGCATGCATGAAAAAATGGGTTGCAATTTCGACAAAAAAAATATTATTTTTCATCTTTTATTCCCCCTTTTCCAATATTCTTCCAACAAAACATTCTAATTTTGATATATATCTTAGAACAATGTCTAATAAACATATTTCAGTAATAAAAACATGAGGTTACCGAGCTAATTTCAGTCTCAACTCTGAAATTCAGTTATATTGTCAAAAATAGTCGACAAATATGATTAATATCAAAAATATGCATATCAAGTTAATAAAGATTTTGCCTATTTTCCAATAAAACTTTCCTTTCTAATTTATATATATATCGTAGAACAATGTCTAATAAACACATTTCAGAGAAAAAAACATGGGGTTACTGAGCTAATTTTACCTCCAACTTCTAAATTCTGTTGCATCGTCAACAAATATTTGCCAATTTCAGTTAAATTTTGTAATGTGTATATGAAGTTAATAAAGTGTAGTTTTCTGTTTATCATCCAATAAAACGTTTTAGTTTTGATATATATCTTAGAACAATTTCGTACCACATATTTCACTTTAAAAGAACACTTGAGTCTTTGAGGTAATGTTAGCTCAGAGTCCTAATATCAGCTACATCATCAACAAATATTTGCAATAAATGATGAACCTCCATTACAGTCATATGAAGTAATTCAATTTTGAACTGTTCATGTAGTGTTTCACATAAATTAGTCACTATTAAAAAATAGAGCACACATTATAGGTTGCGTATTTAGCGTGCTCGTGGATACGTTAGTTGTCCGAAAACTATGCAAGTGTTTCTTCCGTGAAGAGCTGTATTGTCTCCCTTATGTGCAGAAATGTTGCGCGTTACGAACTACCGAAATCGTCCTTAAAATTATTGTTTAAATATAATGAGCATTTGTATTACGAATATTGATTCAAGTATTACTGTTTGTTTTATAAAATATTGATGAAAACCATCTGATATATTATACTGTTTGTGTCGTGTATCTAATTTCTGGTTCTCAGAGTGACTTGTATTGCATACATTTACTGCAAATTTCTTCAGGAGATGATTTTCCCTCTGCTACTGCTTTAATGGAAGCAGTTTTTATGGAGGAGGCAAATGCACAATCCCAGAATCCTTCAGCTACCCAGAATGCTCCTGACACTCAGACTGGTTTTGAAAATTCTGCAAAAAATGCTGACCAAATTCAGAATAAAAGCCAGTCTGATGAAAATGAAAAACCAGCAGCTGATGCAGAGAAAGAAGTGGACCAAAAGAAACCTAATATTGAGAATGAGCACACTGAACAGATGAGCCAAGCTGCTGGTAGTTCTGGAACCTCAGTTCAAGGTAGATATATTATAGGACTTTGTATCATCAGGCTTCTTGCTGTATGACTCATATCTCTTGTGTTGGTTGATACAAATACATTCTGCAATACACCATTTCAAGTAAACCACATTGGATGGCCATTGACAGTGTACAGGTACTGAAACTCTAATTTATGCAATCAGATGAAGCAGTCATTTGGAGCATAATTAATTTGATCAAAATATTTTCTCACTGAAATACACCAGTACATCCTAGGTTAAATATTGTTTTTCAATGAACATTGCTCTTATCTTAATTTTAGCAGGAATTAAATTGGAAACATGATTGGCCATATTATTGACTGCCAATACAGGCAATGGACAGGCATATCATTCCAGTAACGTAACCACACTACTGATTCAATATCTACTTGATGATTATTTACAAAAATGGTTGAATCTGAATGCATCTGAACATTACAACAGAACATATAGATTGAGGATGAATGGTTTTAGATGCAGTGTTATCAATGAAATCATTGCAGTAAACTTGTGCAGTGCCTAGGAATAGTACACATAAATGTTAAGGTCCATAGACGTGTTGAGCAGAGCAGCCAATCTAAACAGTTTAGAGGTTATTTTGGCTTTCATAAGATTTGAATTCATTTTTTACAAAAAATTGATATCAGTATTGTTTATATTATTTTATAATGCCACTATTTATCTTAAATTTGTCAGTGTTTAAACTATTGAGTCTTTACTTATGAGACTATTGGAATTCTTTGTATTAATGTATTTGAAAAAAATCTCCATTGCAGCTGATGACCTGATGAAAGAGAACCTTGAGTTAAAAGAACAGAGGTTGTGTAAAATCTGTATGGTGACTGATACCAATGTTGTCTTTCTGCCTTGCGGCCATCTTGTTTCCTGTGCTTCCTGTGCCCCGGCTCTACAGATGTGTCCTATATGTCGTGCTACTATAAAGGGAACCGTCCGTACTTATATTGCCTAAATAAAGTTCCAATATTCTATTTCTGCTATTTTTGATGTCAGCTGCCTTATTTGTCTTACTTGAATATCTTTATATTTCTGTTACCCTTTTTAGGATATGCAAGTACAGTCAGGCCTGTTTAAATAATCATCTTCAATTAAAACCACCTTGTCAAAAAAGACCTCATTATTTATGAAATGAAGCAAAATAGATATTTTGTGCAAGAGTCTGACGGTATTTGTTTACCAATTGTATCTGGTGTAGAGTCTAACGAAAAAATAATTTTTTACATGTATAAATGTATTACTTAATGGTTTTTTGATTGAAACGATGATAACGGCAATAGTTAACAAAGTTACTATTTTTTGTCTGCATTCTATGTTATGATTTTTGGTGTGCTGTTTTTAATTGAAATATTGTAAAAAGAAAACACATTTATGAAATACTAAGAATATTGAAAAAATATACCGGTAATTCTTTTGATTAGTTGATGATTATGTTCAGAGTTGTTTACATTCTCGGTGCTGTAATTGAAATTTTATAAATTGAGGCACTTGTATTAATTATACATGTATCTTGCTGTTTTCAATTGATCAGAAACTGGGCATGTATATTTGTTGTGGATGAAAGATTCATATTTATTTGATAAAATAAGTGGCTCAGGGATTTTTTTTCCAGAAAATGAAAGTTAAGTAATGATATTCAGCATTAAGCTATCACATGATTGAAAATGTTTATTTTACTGTGCCAGATTCATTTTGCTGATTCTATTTATACTAAAATATAATTCGAACAATTTCTTGCCACAAACGTTTTTTTTTTACTGGGGTATAATGTCGCACCAACAGCCAAGTGTCTGGGTAGAATCAACAACCTTCTGTAAGCTAGCTGGACAGCTTCCTCACATGTTAAATTTGGTCCTGGGTGGGGTTTGAACTCACAGCAGTGAGTGGGCTAGTGATTGCTGGTCAGAAACTATAATCACTCAACCGCAAAGGCCCTCCAGTATGTTTTTACTCATCTACTATCTCTATAAATTCACTGCTGAAGTTTCCTTGCTCATTCTTTTTTCTATATAATAAATCCACCCACAACACTAGAAGCCTTGATCATTCTTATAGTGGTAGTTACTTAATGTCATATTTATACACAAACCTTACTGTTTGCATTGCATGTACATAGTTCAGCCATGTTGGGATGAATGGTCATGGTTTTAATGAATAAATAGCTTTTATTTGTAGTATTTATACATTTTAGATAATTAGATTTTTGTTGAATTGTTATGTGTCAAATTTCACAATATAATGTTGATGTGTATATATTAATTTGACAGAGATACTCCTTGTATCATTATGACTCTCTCGTATCACCTTGTATGGTGATGGCTTATCTAGTCTATCATATTAATACTCATATTATTATTAAACTCACACACTGTACTGTATATCCGTATATCCAGAACTGTACAATGTGTTTTTTATGTGCAATATATTGTAAATTATTTTTATCATATATATATACCACTTAACCATGATATTAAGATCACCTGTGGGATCAGAAAATCAGTCTTAATATCAAGTTGAGAATTTTTTCAACTTGATTTTTTCAGTCTTGTTATGAAGTTGAAATTTCGGAGGAAGTATAGAAATCCAGTCCGAATATATGTGGTTGTTACAATTAGTTGGTCTTAATATTGAGATGGTCTCTTTGTGAAGTTTTCTGTATACTCATTTAAATATTCTGTTTTCATGTACAGTAAAATCCCTGAAAACTGGACCCCTTCCGGACTGATCCAAAAATCCAGTTTTCTAAAAATTCTGGTTTTCAGAGAACTATTGATTATAGAACAGAAAAATGGGACTTGAAAAAAATCATTCAATTTTCACAAAATTCCAGTTTTTAGGGAGTCTGGTTTTCAGGGGTTTTACTGTACATGATAATAGAAGAAAGATTTTAATTGTTGTTGTTGTTTCAGAAATTACTTTTGATTTTTATTTGGACAAAATCTGACTCTTTTATAAACCTTATTAAGTGGTGGGGGTAATTTTCAAATTTAAATGAAATTTATTGATAATTATCTTTTTGGTTTAGAGGATTTTTTCAAAATTAACTTAATAGCTTTTTGGTCAAATTTTCCACTTAACTTATCTCTTTATCTTAAACACAGCATTCCACACGGGATGAGAATAGATTAATATTTGTGAACTTCTTCTTGATATTTATATTCATTTATTTATTGCTATGAAAATACATCAGCATTAAAAGCATGCATGAGACAGTGATGTAGAAGCATCTGTCAGAAATTCAATATAATTCTAAAACCATAATTTGAGTGCGCAAGTCTATTACATAGAATACAGATAATAAGGATTCCTTGGAAAGATGTATGCAAAAAATCCCGCCTTCCCAAAATTACTGCTTTCGTCGAAACCCACACATCACTTAAGACCATACTCCAAATAGAGGACAAAACACAGTCTCCCCAGAGGCTCTGCCTTGGTATGGTCTGTAGCAAAGCTACAGGGGGTTCAGACTAGTTTTGAGGGTCTAACCTCACACTTGTTGAAAGTCACATACTGTGTGCATCTCATCTTTATCACGTTGTAAGTTCATTGATGCATTTTAATACTATCACTTGAATTGACATGGAACCTTTTTCATAAAGGGTACATATTTTTCAGCATTAACTTATAAATGTCTCTGTGGCTGAGTTATTATTATTATTATTATGCATTTACCATTTTAGCTTTGTAATCAAAATCTTAGTGCATTATTCACTACATTAGTCTATCAAAAATACAGTCAAACCTGTGTTAATGGCCACCTCATGATAAAGACCACCCTGTGAATAACGGTCAATTTTGAAAAGACCTCATTGATCATTTAGAATAAAATGACCTCTGACCCTGTCAGTGAAGACAATGTTTCTTTCCCAAGGGTGGCCTTTTTTCACAAGTTTGACTGTAGTTGTCTAAACTTGTACATCTTTCATTATAATTCTCATATATTGGTAATGATGAAATCAAAAGTACTTATTGTTTTTCACTGAATGCTAAAACCATATCTTTCACTGAAGTTGGAGTGAAATTTTGGTAGTTAAGAACATGTACACTTTTCAGTCAATCACTAGTATTAAATAAATAATGTCAAGAGAATGGTTACATGAAATATTTGGAAAGTTAGTACTAGTACTATAATACCCCAAGACCACCTTTGGAACGAAAAGTAATAATGATATATAATGTTGTAAAAATCTTATCATGATATGAATCTTAACATTGAGGTGGTCTCTTTATAAAGTTAAAACCATGAGGAATATTGTTAACTGGTTAAATAAAGTGAGGTTGCTAAATGAGGTGATTTGTGAGGTTTTACTGTACATAACAGCAAAAATGATCACATCCATATTTTAGATTATTTTCAGATGTTAAATATTTGACTGTAAGCAACACACGTTATGCTGGAATTCTACTAAACCTACTATTTCTTTTATAATGTAATTGTATATTTGTGTATTTTTGTTGGGAATCCATTTTACAATGCCTTGCCACTATAGCTATCAATCTAAGCTTTGAGACATGTCAAACTTCAAGTACTTGTTATATCATTGATTTGTTAATAGTCTTACAATTATCTAGATTCCAGGTGACAGTTTGTGGTAGATGTTTGTGCTAACTTATATACATATTTGAGGACCTTTTTGTAAGAGATGTCTTCCTTTAATAAAAGTATGAATTTTTATTATTGTATATAATAAAAGTATGAATTTTTATTATTGTATATAAAAAAAGTATGAATTTTTATTATTGTATATAATAAAAGTATGAATTTTTATTATTTATGTTTCAGTTTATCAAAACTTGGTGTTTTCTCATTCAGTTGAACAAAGGTGTTAATAATTTTGATTTTAACTTTTCTTTGTTTTTTATTAATTTTATTTTACGGTAGTAATTTTACATAATTATATAGTTCTTGTTTATTTTTACATTGATGTGTATAGTTATTTATCTGCTATATGTATTGTCTGAAGAATAAAAAGAAAAATCTTATCTTCTTTTTGTTATATTGTTTCTCCATATGGATGATTGAAGTTAATATCATCACTTCTGTGTCACATTTTTTTGTGTGAAATTTTCATTATTAGAAATTTTGCAGCCTTGCTCTGTTGGTTTTACTGTATATATCTTATAACAGCAAATCATCACATCCTGTCATATTTTATAGGTTATTTTCAGTTGTTAACTGAACAATATGAAAATATAGGTCAATTCCGTGATAGCAAGCAGCAAAATGTATTCTGGTTCCTTTCAACAGTTCATATGTTTTTTTTGTGATTTCTCTCTATTGAATGGGTTCTAGTTTAAGAAAAATAGAACATCAACCGATGGAAGAAAACTTCACAATGTATATGTACATGTATTTATAATAGATGAACATATAAAATTGGTGATATATATTCATATTGCACTGAATTGAAAAAGTTACATGATACTTATCTTACAATCAACGCATGAAAAAAACAAACAAAAAATATATCACATGTTCAGTAAGATTTAATGTACATGTGTAAGATCAGGGACTACAATGTAGAGTCCCTGGTAATACTTAATATCTTATAAATGGGTGAGTTTGGATCTTAAAAGGGCAGAAGGAAAGGCTTGTTGCTTTTTGATGAAAACAAACTCATTACTGATGAAATTTTATACAGGAACATATATTCAATGAGAATGCTCAATGTTTTGATAAAATCATGTGGCATCATCTGAGGACAGAAGGGGAGAGTTCGAGCGAATTTTAACTTCTTTAACTCTTGTAAAACTGTTATTGTGATATTTTACAATTTATCAAAGATAATTTTGTAGACTTTGAAACGAAATATGTAATATTAAATATTAAAGACACAAACTCAACTATTTTTCATCAGTTAATCAAATATTGATGCGAGTACAAATTTAAAATACAATATCTAAATGTTTGCGCTTTAAAAAAATAATGACGACAACGATGACACGTCATTCGTAAATAACTTTGTTTATGTATCCAAAATGGTGGGCAGTTAGTCAATTTCCGTAATGGATATTTTATAAAACAGGATATATTAAGTAAGATCTAGACTTTTTAGTGTGTTAAATTGCTCACAAGTAGAAACGAAATAGATTAAACTTCATTTAATGCGCTGTCATGAATCTCACTGAGCGGGAACAAGCATATTACGCGGAGTTGTTTCAAACGTGTGATGCCGAGGGAACTGGAAAATTTTCGGGCGTCCAAGTGTCCGAGCTATTTAGATGTTCTGGATTATCTCAAGAGGTTTTAGTCCAGGTAGGTAGTATTTTTGATATGTGCATTGGGACTTGTCTGAATGACAGTGTGCCACCTGGACTGCATCTTCGGCGGATTGCATGCCCCAATTTCGTTTTGTGTACAATTCGGACTTGCACAATTTCGGATAACTATCTATTTCTCTTGTGTATTATGTTGTCGGTGGTTTAATTTATATTATATTTTCAGATAACAGAGTTATGTGGAGCAAAACGTCTTGGTCATTTCGGCCGAAGTCAATTTTATATTGCTCTGAAACTCATAGCAGCTGCCCAGTGTGGATTACCCTTGGCTCATGATAGCATTAGCTCTGGTACGTATAAAGTGCAAAGTACAAAATGTACTTTATTGCTTCATTTCAAAAGGAAAGTACCCAAACTTCCTTCTACCCTGCAGTTTACTCTTGTTAGCATTGTTTATTTTAGGATTGTGTTCACTAAAAATTGAATGCAAATGATGAGAGACCAATTTCACAGTATTCATATATAATTATATTAAAGCAGTGAGCATTTTTGTTTTCCATTGTTGTTAATTATGTTTGTTAATACAAGTACTGAACATGCCATTTATCAGTAAATACAATATGAACACATCAAAATGAGTTGTTCTACCATAAAATAAAAGATTTGTTCATGACCAATACCCCTTTTTTGAAAATACGAACAATTTTCACCAAAATATCCTTCATTTTTAAAAAAACTAATATCCTGAGAGTACATCTGACTGCAAAAACAAAATCTACAGGAAAAATACATTCAGAATGGCAAGTTTCAAAAATATATCTTAAAAATTAAAAGAGATATGAAGAATTGAAAGCTGAAAAAACTACATTCGGGTCCGCGATCACGGAATATTTCCTTATATGAAATAGTGGTAAAAAATTCACGAAAAGTGTGATAAAATACGAACTTCAATTCCTCATAACTTTTTTATTTTTCAAGATATTTGAAAAAAATAAACTGTTCCATGAATGGTAACCACAGATCTTTCAGACTGTCTCACTTAAAATGAAATTTATAAAAGATGAAAATTCAGTTGGGGTTGCTAATATATTGCATGACAAGTTTGAGAAAGATGCTTTATGGTTTATGATAATGTTATGTTTGTGAAACTTGCTATAGTTATAATAGTTGTCATGATATTTCTTTTTTATTACAAGTGTTTTGTATTTTCATAAATATGTATCAGATAAGTATTTCCCTTAGTTCTAATTATGAGAGATACCGATCAATTCATCTATCCCTCAGTACTTTATGACTGGTTCTTCAATGAACAGCAAAATGTTATTTTTCAAATATGTGTTGATGGTTTGCACATTCATTTTACCACGTTTAACAGTAGTTATAGATGACATGTATGTGTTCATATATTTTTATTATCACAACTCAATTAACCTTAATACTGTAACCTAGCCGACAGTAAATATGTAAGTAAGATGATATCCAATACTGCACACATTAATGGATTATTTTTGTGTTAGATAAAGTGTCTAATATGTCATGACTGTTAATAACCTTTTATTATGACCTTTTTAATACTTTTTCCTGTAGGTGTCGATATTCCTCTTCCCAAATTCCACAAAGTCACATCCAACGAACAAGGTAAATTTATTTTTTGTTTCTCCCAAAAGTTTGTCAGAAATGATTGGTGTGAAAGTTGATGTTTTTAACTTCTGTGTTGTTTTATTTTACTACACTTTTGAATTTGTGTGAATTAAATGTTGACTAATATTTATAAGATTCTGCAATCTACTTTGATTATTAACTACCTGTAGTGTGTATTGTTGTCATTGTGTACATTTATACATTACATAAACTAAATATTACTTGTACACTTATTTAAAGCTTGCTGAATTTTCTTTCATGAATGGTTGTGCTATTCATGACTAAAAGACAAGAATTTTGATAGGAGTGTGTACAAGGCCAATCAGTGTGACTCAAGGTCAGAATCAAAATGTGCCCTTTAGAAAGAAGATTATTATTATTATAAACATTAAATGATTTAAATTGTATTTTAGGTGTGCAATCTAATGTTCCTGATAATTTAACTGCTGGGGAGAGGTATGTTTATTTCTTTTTGTTATTGAAATCAAATTAAAATAATTATTTGTTAGTTCACAAAATTAGAGATTGTTAAAAAAAGAATCCTGGGTAAATAGATTAAAGTCTGTGTTGCCACAATTTTAGCTCTACATGAGTTGAAAAGTAATGAATATTTATTTATTTTTGATTTTAAAACACAGAAATAATTTGTATTTATCCATTTTTGACTAAAGAAATACAACAACAACAACAACAACAACAACAAGAACTGCATTTTCATGGAGCTCTTAGAATTTACTGTACTGCATTAGGCATATTTATAAATCTTTGTCATGTCATTGGCCATTATAATTTCTTGGGCACAATCTGATTGATAAATCAGATAAGCCGACCATGTTTTATCAAAGAATAATACTAACTATTGGTTGATGTCATTTATGTTTAGATTGACAATTTAGCGCATCATCTTACAGTTGATGAATAAATTCTTGTGGGTTAACTGTTAGAAAGACTTGACACGAAATAAAATCTTTATTTGTATCTGAGAGGATTGAATACCTTGATCATTATTCATATTTTTGCAGACAAGGTCATCAAGGTCAACTACCTCCTCCTCCGATGTCTGGTAAGAAGTCCCATGGTCGGAATTTATCTGGTCAGTTCAGAGGATTACATCCAGAACAAGTTCCTTTACAGATTCCACCTGCACAGGTATGAATGCTATTAAACTTCAGAGCTATAGAATTTTTAAATTTTTATGTAATATAAAATTTTGGTTTGTTATTTGTACTCATGAATTGATTTTTATTTTACCTAAGATGTCCCAGTGCTAGACCAATGTCACAATGCAAGCTTTTCATTGATCTTTTGCTCTAAAATGCTCAGAAATATGGAATAAAAACTTGAGATTTAGAGTAATCTCCTTAGCTGATCACAATTTTTAGCTCATCTGTTGCGAAGAAAAATCAAGCTGTTATGATCTCTGCATCATTGTTGTTGTCGTAGTCGTCATTGTTATGCAAAAACTTTAATGTGGTTCATTACTCAAACATTTTTAAAGATGTCATCATGAAGCTTGGACTACTTGATTATCATGACAAGGCACAGTGCAAGACTAGGGGCATTAAGCTGTACTTTTGGAGTTATACCCTTTTTTAACTTTTAATTTTGGTCAAAATTTCTTATTAAATAGAATGATGTAAAACCGACGAGCATTGGTGTCGCTTTTCTGAGCTCTGGTTTAATTGTTCATGTCATCATTATTTTTCCTCTTGTTATGATTTGTAGCCTCCTGTGAAGGATGGAAGTCATGCTGACACAAAATCACCTCCATTTAGTCCTGGTCAAGTCCATGCACCAAACCAGCCTGTGGTTGCTTCAGCTCCGCCTCAAATGCCAATGACTGGTCCACAGTCTCCGCCTACTTCTCCACAAGGTGTGGCTATGAACTCAGCTCCACCTACTGCTAGTCAACAGTCTTCATCTATTACATCTAGCCAAAATAAACAACTACCACAAAAGGGCACAGAAGAGTGGGCCAGATTTGAAAGTGATGATGAAAAACATGGTATGATCATGTAAAAATAGATTTTTACCTATCCATCAGTTCTAATGTATTATTATTAAGTCCAGGTCAAAGATTATAAAACTTCAAATTAATGCTCCAATTTCTCAGTTTTATGTCTTCAATTTTCCACATGTTTTTATGATATATTAATTTTGAACAATATTCTGTTTACAATTCAACTGACACTGTTTACACTTCAGTTCAGATTTTTTCTGCAATTGTAAGTGATGTATGTATATTATGTCTTAATGACATGATGTCAAAAGTCGAGTTATGTAAGTGGTATTATTATTGTGATTCTGTGTCGAGGTAAACTTTTTCTCATTGATGAAACTTATATGTACATTAATGTTTGCACATGATTGTTGTTTGTGAAAAATGCGATCATGCATCATCACTAAACTTGGTGTGTACCATCCTTAGATCATCCTCTTTCAACTTTGCTTGAATAAATTTGGTCGGCCTCTTTTAGGGGCCGCTAGAGCTAAAAATAGAAATTTATTAAAACAACTTTTTCTCATGAATAAATGGACTACTTGGTTTGTAGCATCCTTAGATGGTCTTCTATCAAGTTTGCTGAAATAAAAATGGTTTGCCCCTTTAAGGGGGTGCCAGAGTTAAAAATAAAATTACCTTAAAATGACTTAGAAAAAAGGCTGCAAAGGTAACATAATGCCTGTGAATAATTCTTAGTTTTGTCTTAACACTCTAGTTTTTCCTAATTTTTATTTCAAATATACTGCTTGTAAGCCTACCTTGGACACTGGACAAATGTTTTTACTTCAGCGTATTCATATATACTAACTGTTAAGGTATGTTTAGGGTTACTTAAGCAATAAAATGAGGTTGGTAGATTGAAAAACTGGACTTCCCTACATTTTTCAAGTCATACATTTTATGAGAGCATGGGGACAATTCATCCCTAAATATTTTTGTTCTTTGGATATTGCCATTAGAAACATCAGGCACCCAAAAACATCGTTGGTTGGGTAACCGTAACCACGACTACTTTTTCTTTGGCCTTAATAGGTTATATGCCTGTAAGTGTGTAACACTGTTGTGAAACTGTAGCTTTTAAACATCTGAAAGAGTTTTTATAACTGCACTTATTGTTGGATTTATTTGATACAAATTATTATGAATTAATCTAAATATTTATAACGGTTTTAGGCTTGTTAGGTCATGGAAAGAAGGAAGGATGGGACAATATGAAATTACCAGATGTAGACTCATCATCGTACAGTTCTGATACAGAGAGTGTGGAAGATGTTTGGAGTGTAAATGAAGAACAGAGGGAGTATTATGTGAAACAATTCCAAAATATTGAACCAGACATAAATGGTCATATTTCAGGTAAGTTAAAAGTACAGAGTATGCATCACATGTACGATTTGAGTACTTTGAGTACTTAGTTTAGGTCTGTGAGTGTCCTACAAAGGAATTAAGTTCACTGAAAGTCTAAGACATACAAATGTTGAAATAGTACAGTCAAACCTGTGTTTGTCGTCTCCTCCAAATGAAGGTCACACTGTGAATAAAGTCCGCTCTTTGAAAATCGTCATTGATTATCTAGAACAAACTGACCTTTGAATGAATGCCACTTGTCAATAAAAACCTCATTTTGTCTTTCCCAAGGGTGACCTTTTATCACAGATTTGATTGAGCTTTTTCAAGTGCTTCTGCTTCCTGCTACTGCTTATCCCTATTGGACCTGTGATATCAAAACTATGAGCGTATTGCAAGATTTATATATGTTATTTTTACTACCCATGTGGAGTACAGTAAAGCCTCACAGAGTGACAACTTCAATATTGTGAGCGACTTGCTATAATGACTACTTATTGTCAGACCAGCTTTCAATAATTTTCTTATAATTCACCTTGATAATGAGACCACCTCATTATTACAAACTGATTTTTCAAGACTTGGAAGGTGATCTTAATATCAGGTTTTTGCTGTAGTCATTTTGACCATCAGATGTTTTCTACTGCTGAAATTCATAAATCCAATGTGATATCTTGAACTTACATATTGATTTAATATGACGCCTAACACTGTAACCCGTAGCTTATTCCATTTAGATGTATCAGCTATTCATTTTAAGATATCCCATTATGAAATTATACAATCAGTATGGGATCAGATAATAGGATGGTGATTTGCTTTCACATGATTGAACATTATTATCTGATTTAGCTGTTAATTAGTCATAGGTCAATGCAATGCTATCATCAGTTAAAGTGTGAACTTTTATGTTTTGAACAATCATTTTATGCTTGGTGCAAAGATAGACATAACTCCATTTTACTGTAACTTTGCAAATCATACTGATTAAACTCTATTTTACAGGAGTTGTTGCAAAAGGTTTCTTTGAAAAATCCAAATTATCAAATCAAGAGCTTTCTAAAATTTGGTGAGTATCATAATCACTATTTATTGATAAATTGCTATTGACTCATAGCATTTTTGATTCTGGGATAGATGATCTGTTTTATGACCCCAGTATGAATAGAGTTTTGATTTGTCCATTTGTTTCTTTTACTTATTATGGCCATTATTTGAAAACTATGCAAGAGTTTGACTCCAGTTGATAGTCATAAGTACTTTTACCTACAGAATGGGCAGTCAGTTTTTTTATATTTTGAAGGTATATAATTGGTGGTTTATATATGTCAGAGTTAACTTGAATCTTTTCTTATTTTATGTAAATGGAATTGTAAGTTATTACTGAATGAAGATTACACTTGCCTAGATGTTGTATGTAAGTTCTAAAATTAATGTTCTTTATCTGCAAAAACATGGCTACACCCTCATGAAATGATGTGAAAAAGAATTAAAAGGAATTAACATATCAATCTATATTTCCTTGAATAATTTTGCAGGAATTTAGCTGATCTGAATAGGGATGGGGCATTATCCTTAGAAGAATTTTGTATAGCTATGCATCTTGTTGTCCTGAGAAGAAATGATATAGAAATCCCAGATAGATTACCATTTTCTCTGATGCCATACAATGCTTTCACAAATGGTATGTTATGAGTCTACTTTATATTACAGTAAAACTTCAAAGAGCAACCACCTCATTATTATAACCACCTTGTTATAACATCAACTTATTTTCAGAGCGGCTTTCAGTAACTCTGGAATAAGCCAACTTGATAATAAAACCACCTTATTATTATTATGACTGATTTTTGGGGTCCCAAAGGTGGTCTCATTATCAATGTTTTGCTGTATATATCATGCTTATGTGTAAATTGAGCAACATGCCCGCTCAATGATTAATGTGGAGAAGTTGTCTTGTGTGGACAAGTTGTTAGTCATTTGTGTGGAACAAGGTTAGTACTGGAAGAGAATCCAGGAAAACTGGTTAGATTAGCTGCCTGCCAGTATGTACTAGTAACGTAAACAGTATTGAAACAGGTGTATGTTGCTCAATATTTAAAAAAAAATTCATTGGAGCAAGAATTATTGATATCACATAACACCATCATACACATATGTTAATTTAATCTTGATCAGATATTTCTTAATACATACTTTAAATCTCTTTAGAAGATGCAGAACCATTTGCTGCAGATCTACCAGAAGGGAGTACATTGAAGCGACTGAGCCCAATGTCGCCACCCGAGGCTCATCAATGGGAACAAATGGGTACGATTGTACAAGAATCACCACAGATTTCAAGTAGTGAGGTTTCATCACCGAGTGTTACGCCAGCAAATTTTGATTTCCAGAAACCAGAACCATCAGATCCAGTAAGATGAGAATTACTCTTTTTAGCTTGTTGAGATATTATGATCACTGCATTATCGTCATCGTTGTGCAAAAACTGCAATGTAGCCCATTACTCAAACTCTTTTTAAGATATCAACATAACACTTGGAATACTTGATTATCACGACTAGGCACAGTTGCAAGACCAGGGGCATTATTCTGAAACCTTCATTTTTGGAGTTATGCCCCTTTTTTGGCTTAGAATTTTGATAAGTAAAACAGATGAGCATTGGCACCACTCTGCAGAGCTCTTGTTAGTCTGTTATGTTATTTGATGGCAAATTATGACTTGTAATGTCAGTTTGTCTTCTTCTTGATAAAATTATTGGATGGAATTCAAATCACTATGGCTATAATCATCACTTTGTTGAGTGGAAGGTTGAAGACTTATCAGGTCCAAAATCAAGTCCCTTTGTACATTCTGAATTTCATACTTTGGTATGTTCTTTATAAGTTTTGACTGTATGCTGGATGATTTTCTTCTGTTTAGCTATAAACCAATGTCTGCTTCTAGTTGTCAGTATTTTATACTGTATACATCATTACCATGTTTTACTGTTAATTTACAGGAAGCACATATAGTTCGGCCAAAGGCACAGAGATTATCCCCAGAAATGATGGCAGAAATGCCGGAAGTGAGACCAGAAAGGGGTAGGGCATTTTCAGGTAGCTTACTAACCTGGGTGGTGGTGCTTGAACCCAGCTTTCTTACTAATTCTTTATCATTTTATTATATCTACTAGTCAGGAAGATTGGAACCAGGAGATAAATAGCTATATATATATTTCAGGAATTACACTTTTTTCGAAGGGGGAAGGGTTAAAAGTCCTTTTAGTTGCTAGGTTTTTGTAATATCAGCATGCATTTTAACCTCCTGAGGTTCTTTTCTTTGAGTAGCATTGATCTGAAGTTCTAAGAAGGTTATAGGTCGCAGTCTCATGACACAGCCTTTCCATTGGTCAATTTTGAAATACACACCAGAGATGACCAATCAAATGCTTGTATTTTGAGATTGCTCTCTGACTTAAGTTTTAGAAATTCAGATTATTTTCTCCCAATGCAAAATTATGGCAAAATGAGGTGCAAGCTATGGATATTTAATCTCTATTTTATATGCTGGTGTTATTAATATATATATACCATGTTGGTCTTATATCAGTATGTTGGACATGGTTTATTTTTTTTTTGCTTGGCCTGATTATTGCCGTTACTTTTCCAGTTATGGTTTCACCTTTGAACGGCATGAAATTGTCTAAATTTTGAATGATGAAACATTACATCACAGGTCATAGGTCACATTTCATCTCAAACTAGTTGACAATACTTACAGTGGTTAATCAAGTGCAGTTCCAGTCCAAAATATAATTCAAAATCTTCCTTTGTCTATTAAGTTGACCTGAAACCACAATAAGGTTTTATTTTAGGCTCGAAAAACTGGTTTGTTTTAATTTCAATTTATACATTTATAACTGGGCTAATGCTTTTATTTATTCAAAGGTGAGATCAATGTATCATTTATATATTTATGTTTATTACTAAATAGCTTTACTTTTATTTAACAAGAATGTCACCTTTTTTCCTCTCATATCGCTTAATAGTAAACAATAATTTTGAAAATATTGGATCTTTCCTGCCTTTAAGTAACAATTCTAAATGCTTTAAAAATGCTATGCTGAGATTCAACAAAAATAAAAATACTGCCAAAGAAATGGTGTGTCAAATTGTGTCTTAATCAACCAATTTAGTAATAAGCACCACCTTGAGGTCAAATTCTAATGTCTTGCGAGCTAGAGCACTTTGTTGTTGACCAGTTTTTTTTTCACTGGAGTTTGACGTTGCACCAACAGCCAGGGTCATGTGACTTTCCACCTTTAGCAGTGGAGGAAGACCACAGGCATATACTATTACTTTGGTAGAATCACTGACCTTCTGTAAGCTAGCTGGACAGCTTCCTCATATGTGAAATTTTGTACCAAGTGAGACTCAAACTGTCAGCATTGATAGGCTCATGATACTAGTCAGAGATTTGTAACCACTTGACCACAGAGCTCCCTTTGTTGACCAATAAAGTGCTACATATAACAATCAAGCTTTTTTTTGAAGTACCTGAAATGAGTGTTATACTTTATTTTGCCATTCGAAACAATAGATTGCTTGTATGCCTGAGGATAGTGTTTGTAATTGATTGTCTTTTGTGAATAATTCCCATATTTATTCTATGGAATGTGACAGTTTATTAGTGCTAATGTATGGTGAACTTATATGGTAATTTTATAATTTCTGTATTTTCTTGTTAATGGCTGATAACGTTATGTTTGGGTCCTCATATACCATTATAACCGTATGTTTGCTATACATGCATACTTCTATATTTAGATAGACAGATATATGGTGTTTTGAAATGTTTTGTATATACTCATACAAACTCAAATATTTATAATTAGCTTTGCATTCTGTTATATATGGTAGATCATGGTTATAGTGAATTCTGGAGACCTGAATAATTACTTCATCATATCTATATTGTACTATTATACATAACAAATTAACAATGAAATAAAAACAGGTGTGTTTGGAAGAAAAATAAATACTTCACTGTATCCAGTTCTTCACTCTATACATGTTCACTATAACCGTGTTTTGCTGTATACCTTATCTCAATATAATTTATGATTTTAATATTTGTATTTCTTTTTTATGTATTTCTATTAATTTGCTTTGTACATGAAAATTGATTGAAATGAGGAACAGAGTTTTATAGCATTTTTTTTATTTCAATTATTTTAGTTAACTATTAAGTTATATTTAGTTCTGACTTAGTTTTACATCAATTAGTAGCAATTAGTAAAATTACAAAAACAAGTGAATGATTTTACAGTAGTTTGTTATCACATTTAGCATGTCAAATAGTCTTCACAAATATTTTGTAATCATTTTGATAAAGTCTGAATATCATTGTCATTAAATCTTATAAGTGCAGGAATCATGTGCAACTGAAACCAAAATGCCTGTTTAACAGTAATAACTGGTACGAAAGCTTCAAAATTCAATCAAACTTCTCAAGTATTATCAAGCACTGTACCTGACTAGATCGTAGTTCAGGTACAGGATGTAATTGAAAGGCAGGGAGCATGTGATAGAATGTATGGGAACATCTAATTAATAGAAATACCTCAAATAAGGGATTGAATCATCAATGGAGGGGTTGATTTATTGATTTAGGGGTTGAATTAAGTGATTTTTATCTGCCAGGTTTTGAGTCACATGATTTCCCATGCTGATAATGGGATTATGCATTTAAACAGAATTTTTATTGTTTTTGTAATACTCAAAATTCACTTACCTGGCTTCATTCAGATAGTTTAAATCGTGAAGACTAGTGATTGGATGATTGTTTTGCATGTATTAATATCTGCACCTGTTTTAGCATCCTGAAGTTGAAGATAAGTTTATTGCGCAGCGAATTAAACCATGATGTTATTCTGTACTTTCGTAATGCTTTTGATGTCGCATTACCCCACCACCCTCCTATATTATATACCATTTTTTACTATGCTTATTTTAGCCCGAAACATTGCTGTTGGATAGTTAAATAACATTTCTAACATTATAAATTTACTCATATTTTCTGAACCAATTTTGAGATATTTACATGGTGAGAGATAAATAAATTTGTTGCAGTTTTTGTGTGCAAAATTTCAGTCATTTCCTTAAAAGTGGATTAATGTTTTAGCGAGTGAAATTGGGCTGTTACAGATTTTTAATTATTATTTGTCAAGAACATTAACTGTGTAATTAAATAGCAATGCTTTAATCCTTTTTATGAAAAATTAATTTTCATAAACAATGACTTGAACTGATTTAGTTGTCTGTCAATGTCAAAATTCATAATACTGTTATTTTTAACATTTTTCCTTTAATTTTGACATTCTTATTCAAAAACAAACATTCATGACTTAAATGATGCAAGTACTGGTAATTTTGAAGATTTTCTAGTGATTAAATGTTGAATATTGAAATAAAATTGTGTTTCTAGGCAACATAGATCTCTGTATTAATCATTATCAAAAACATAGACTAATTTTTGCCACTTCGATTTCTCAACTGTCCTAAATTGAAATTTATGTGTGTTTCACCTTTTTTGTCCTTACCCACTTTTTAGCCTGCATATTATATAATATATATTATTATTGTAAAGCTGTTGGACTTATCTTTTGCTTTTGTTTGTGGCTTTATTGTGGGACCAAAATACTCCAAATACTTAAATTCTTAAAACCAAGTTTTTTGTATGTAGGATTTAGGTCTGTCATCAAATCAATAATAATCATCTTTTGTTAGACATTGAAAAGAAAGCTCATAATTCCTTGAGCAACTTTCATCTGTCTTCTTGTAATGTAGACTGAATTTTGCTTCCTGAAAATGCTTTTCCATAAAGAAGTGGATAGGAGCGATCTATAAAGAATTTCTAAAATTATTTTTTTTATGAACATGGAGTACCTTGGCCAGTTCTGCAGCTTTATCTATTCTGATGTAAAATATTAATTCATTCATTAATTGACTTATCTACTTCTTTTGATAGATCTCAGGTTCATGATAAAAATGTAGAAATTGATGCACATGTTTTTGTGGCAAAATGAAGCTTTCATTGAAATGGCAAACACAGTACATTTTAATTTAGGCTTCATGTTTTTGTCTGTAACTTATAGTTTCAATGTTTCATTATTGTTTTTTTTTCATTTTGCATGTTGTTATTATTATTATTGTGAGTTATACCTAATTTCACAGAACCCATGCCAATGTCCGGTGATGGTAACCTCCCCGAATCAGAAAAAATTTCCGTCACAAAACAGCGATCAAACACCGCTAGTATAACCGAACAACAATCACATATAGACACCACTAGTGCTTCACTTCAGGGCCGTCCACGACCTTTAGTTAAGAAAAACACAGGTACTTCTGAAAT
The DNA here is from genome assembly GCA_008271625.1 of Lutraria rhynchaena. Lineage (NCBI taxonomy): Eukaryota > Metazoa > Mollusca > Bivalvia > Venerida > Mactridae > Lutraria > Lutraria rhynchaena. The sequence continues at coordinate 894,123 of VIBL01000121.1, read as the reverse complement.
TCTTGCTTTTTTCCAAGTTTTCAGACTGTTCAAGCATGTTATTGCAAATTATACTTCATTACTGTTTTTACAGATACATTTTTTTTCATGTTTACGAAATAATGTTAATGTTTGGATTAATTTTTTTACATTTGTAATATTATTGTAGTGTTTTAATAAAATAAGTTGTATTTTCCATTTCTAGTTTTAAAATAAATGTCTGTTAAACTTGGCCATTGCAGTTAATGGCCGACAATCTCCTGTCCCCTGCATCGTTAAGTCCTAAAGCTGTTGTTTACCTTGAATATAATTACTTTCCTTTACCTGTCCTTACCCGCAGGTAGCTAATGTTAGTTACCATTAATCCATTACATTTTATCCTCTTTTTGTGCAAATCATGATAACTGTCTTACGGAAGTTTAGGTCTAAAATAATATATACAGTAAAACCTCACAATGCAACCACCTTGATATATGTCCACCTTATTATCACAGCCACTTAATTTTGGACCAGCTTACAATAACTTCATTTTCATTCAAAATGATCCTGAGATTATCTCATTATTACAACTGGTTTTCAGTATCCAGAAGGTGGTCTTAATATTGATGTTTTTCTGTATCAATATGATGAAATGAAACAGCACACTGTGGAGCCTGTTATCATATATATTGAACTAAGGAGAATTGAAGCCTCCAGCCATAATTGGCACCTCTTTTCATAAGATCTGATTTTTTACAGATCTCAGTCCATGATATAAGTAATGTTTTTACGTCCTCTATAATTGATGTTACATTAAATCTGTGTTAATTATGGATTCATGGATCCTAAAAAGCATAGAGGAATTACTCTCCATGCCTCAAAAAACCCTGATATTTCTGGCATGTGACTTTTATGCTTGATAATATGCATGTCTTTGTTTTCTTTCAATGAGTTTTAACTCTTCCTGGTTATGGAATGTTGTCCATGCTATCTGTTCTTGTTTTATAGTGCATGAAGATTTTATTTGTTGCATGTGATGTTAGTATAGAGAGTTCCATATTGTTTGTGTAAAGTTTATTTGTTCAGGCAAAATAGTTTTGAATGACTGATGAAGCATTAGTGAAAATCTTGATATTTTGAAATTTGAGCCTCATGAGAAAAATAGTTCAGAGTATTGTTGCCAAACTCGTCTTTCTAATAGGTTCTTGTTGAGAATATTATTAAGATTGGCCAATGGCATGGCAGCATTCATACATTCAAACTTAATGTTATTAATATTGAAAATATGAGCATACAATAACTAATTGTCTTTGAAAATAATGGTTTTGCATTCCATTTATCAGTTATTTATGTCTTTTTTGAAGATAGTCCCTTCTTAAATTTCCTGGATGGAAAGGTTAAAAGAATGTGATAAGACTTGTTTTTATCAATAGGAAAATTTCCCGTAAGAAGCTAGCTATGTCATATTGTAGGAAGCTGTGTCTATATTTAGTAAAATGTTCTATAATAAAATGCTGCCCCACAACATTATATTTTTTTGAATGTTATTGCTATTATGATGCAACTCATCAATTGCAATGACATTATTATCCAAAATCAATTTAATTAACTCGAGTGCCAAAAGTCTGTGCTTTCTAACGAAGTATATTTCCACAGGGTTTTCGCTAGACATCAAAAGACGTAAAAAATAACCCTTGACTAATGACAATTGGAAGAGTCAGCAAAATTTCCTTCTAATTTTATTGTAAATTTGACCCTTTGATACAAGTTCTCAAGAGTCAAAAGCTTTATTTTGCTGTCAAAATGCTGTTTTAAGGGTCAAATGAGAGCCCTGTTTCCATATTTTTATTCATTTCATAAATATTCTTACAGTTGGTATTCAGCTAATGAAAGTTTTGATGATATTAGTTCCAGGTGCTATGCCGGGTCACATTTTGCCCCCGGCACCTATTTCTAGTCAAACGGATCCCACGGATCGCCATTTACACTCCAGTGTCAGTATTGATGCAGGCCAGGAACCTCCAGCACCGCCCCCTAGGCCTGGACCACATTATCGTAGTATGTCAGTTGATTACAAAGGTTCGTATTTAAATCTTTGATATTGTGCTGATGCTTGATTCACTGGAGTTTAACGTTGCTATAACAGCCAGGCTCATTTGGCAACTGTCCAGCTTTTAACAGTGGAGGAAGACCCCCAGGCCTACACCTGGGCAGAGGCACCAAATGTCCATAAACTAGCTTGACAGTTTCCTCATGTGAAATTTGGTCCCAGTTGGGATTCAAACTCACAGTGCTGAGGGTAGAAGTAATTAAAGCTAAGATTAATATGGTACCTGATTGATATTGATGATTTTATATCTAGTAATGTGTACTAATTTCATTCTGAATGATAAAAAAACTAAAAAGCCTGGGACATTGTAAATACTGATGTAACATTGTAATAACTAATGTTGTTTGTTTATGATTTCAGCACCCCCAGCTGTTCCTCCTAGATTTGCACAGGAGGTAGGTGCATTTTCAGAATCAGAAGTTTAAATAAATGATAAATATTCTACTTACAATAAAACCACAATATTAAGGCCACGTTTTTACCACTACATTTTGTATTCCTTTTGAGATGGTCTGATAAGTGAAATATAGAAGAATTATGGAAGACCAGTCCATAAGTGAGTGGTTGTTATAATAAGGGGTCTTATTATAGAGAAGGTCATTATGGGAGGTTTAACTGTATTTATACACCAGGGATTAACATTTTCTTAAAATCAGTTACAGTTTGTGTATTCTGTTAAATGTCAAAGACACCTTGTTCGGAATTCTTCCTGCTGTACCGGTCAGAACTTGAATGATATTTTTATGCATCTCTCAACTTAAAAACTGGTACTGTGGTATCATTTAATTTTGCTGGCTTGAAATTTCGCGCAATTGGGAAAAAAGAAAGATTAGCGCAGTCGTAAATTCGCGCATTTTGAATTGTAGATTTTTTTAAAATCCAGATACTGACGCGAATCACGCCGTTGTTCGCTACAGCGCGTGTCATCACTGGACCACGTTTTCACCCCTAGATGATAAGGTTATTGACAAGAAAATGGTTCCTTGAAAAAAACTCCAAACATTGCACCCTATGTTCTAAAGCAAATGATATTTGAATTGTAACTTTACTTTAAAATAATAGCACAGTGAAACCTCAATAATGAGATCACCTTTGGGACTCAACATCAAGTTGCATTATAGGGAAGTTATTGACAGCTGCTCTGAAAAAAAATATTGGCAGTTATGACAAGAAGGTCATAATATTGAGGTGGGTCACTATTTGAGGTTTCCCACTAAGCTGGAAAGTCCCCTCATAAATCTGCTTGTGATGTTAAACTCTAGTGGGAAAAAAAGATATGTAATATTGAATGGCGTATAATGACAAGAACATAATTTGCATTATGTTTAATTTTTACGTTTTTCAGCCACCTGGGAGTGTTAAAAAGATTTCACAAATCAAACACTTTGAACCAATTCAGTCACAAGAAGTGTTAAACATAATACCAGGCTCTGATGCATCGACCACTATAAATACCGATGATGTGGATAGACACCGTCGTACTCAGTCGTTGGACTATAGACAGGTATGTCAGACTTAGACCTAAGAAAAAGGTTTGTTTCCAGTTACCCGACCAACCCATCTTTTACCCATTGACTCATAAGTTTTTACGGCATCCAAATCTTAGTGCTATATTGTAATTTTCACAACAGTGTTGGTGATATATGTAAAAACATAAAAGAAAAACTCCTTGTCTACCGACCCATATTTTTTGGGGCATGTAACCGGAAACAAACCTTTTTTTGTTTAGGCCCTAAGTATTATAAGTGCCAGCTCATCGTATGATTTACACCAGTCTACCAATTTTTTATTACCAATATTTTTAAATGCCACGTGTCAGAAACCATTCTTTCTCAGACTTAGCAATGAAATTTGATTTCAAAGTGATATGATTGATGTATGTTAAATTAGCTTTGTTTTCTGGTGCCCTTTACATTTAGTGTAAATCTGACATTGTGGTTTATTTCGCTAGACCAGGCTAATTCAGTCTAAACCATTTTATACTATATGGAAATATTCATTTAATATACTTTCATTTTTTAAGTTACCATATTAGAACAGGTCAATGTAGACTTTACCATTTTACACTGTATGAAAATGCTCATTTTAGATACTGGTACTTAAGTTGCCATATTAGGTGGTACTATTCAACAAACATATTTGTGTAATGTTCATATAGATTGATGGACAAGTCATATGTATTATGTGTTGATTATTTTAGGCTGGTGGTGGTGCGGAGAGTGAATCTAAGGTAAAATGATTACAGTTTACTCTAGGTTTACAGATTGTAAGATTTTTTTAATGGACTTTCTGAAGATTCTTTAATATTCTTGCTTTTGGTGAAGTAATATAAAGTTGCTGAAAAGTGTTATATGAGATTCTGTTGTAAACTATGATATTATCTGATAGCAATTACATCAGTGTTTAGTTAAATAATTCAATTATTTTTATTTTTTGTCTGATAAACATTTTAACATGTAAAAGTTAAATTTCCAGTGATTACTTTCTCCTGTTATTTATTATTGTATATTGTATTATACATATCTGAGCTGTATACATACACTGAGGTCAGATATTTTTATCCAACTTAGAAGCCAGGAATCATTCTCACCAGTAAAATAGATTGGTTTTACTTACATGATAAAATCAAATTATGTCCCTCTGAATATAGTGTTTTCATAAGGGGCCTCCATCATGGAGTAGTTATGGTCTCTGACTAGTAATTGCTAGCCACTTACAGCTTTGAGTTCAAATCCTACCTGGGACTGAATTTCTCATTAGTTAGCTTATGGAAGATCGGTGGTTCTACCCAGTTATAAGCATGTAGTCTTCCTCCGCTGTTAAAGATGGAAAGTTGCCAAATGACCCAGGCTGTTGATGTGACGTTAAACCCAAGAGGAAAAAGTCTATTTATGACTCATCATTTCTGGTGATAATCGTTATGGTTTATACATGTACATGTAATTGGTGTTGTATCAATGAAATACTGGTTATATCAACATTTGTATTTTCTTTCTCAGACTGCCGTAGCCTGGGATCTTCTTGGAGATGACTTTGTGGATGGATCTGCAGAAAGACAAGCTGAGTTTGCTCTTGCTGCCCAAAGGTAAAATTTCACAAATTCATAATTTTTACATGTCTTTTAGATGCTAATTAATAATTTATTGTCTCATTATCTATAGCCATCATGTGGACTGAATTCAATGTCTACATATCCAACTATACAGTACTCTCTTCGGCTATAATTTGGTTTACCTTGGACAATAATTTGCGTATAAAACACACTCTCTTGGACCAGATTGAAGAGTTAATACACTTACGCTTTAAGTTTATCCTAGTTTTGTGCTGTGAAAAAAAATGGAATATGATTGTTTTCATGTTTTTCTATTCAGTTTAAAAGTACTTGCTTATTTCCCTGCTAGGTGGTTGTGTATTATTCAAGTGTGGATTGTTTTAGATTAGTTTGATTATTGTATGAGAGACTGTCAATTGAACATTATATGGATCATACAGATTGTAATGTGACAGTTCAAACTGAACTGTTGTAATTTTATTTAGTTTTTATTTAATTCTTTTTGAACAATATCTGATTGTAATGGATGTTTCCTATTATTTATGATATATAAATAATTGATTTCGCTATGTTTTTATTGGAAATTAAGAAAAAAAATGATTGTTAACAAAATCTATAAAATTGTTGATGTCTTGCAGGCAAGCAAGTCGGGATAAAAAAGAACTCCAGATGGCTATACGTACACATAAAGAACGAAACTCAACCTTATCTAGATTAAATTCTGAATTGAACCAAGAACTACAGGAGGTGATGGAACAGAGAATTGCTTTAGAGATTCAGTTAGAACACTTGCGACCATTTTCAAGCTAACGCACGAGATCTATGTGTTATGCGGCTCTGTTTTCCGGTTATTTATAGCTACTGTATAGGTAGAGCTTCTGTGTTGCCATGGAAATGGAATGATTTTGATCTGAAATATTATTTTATTTAATTTTAAGTCACAACAGTGGTGCTTAAGAGTTTGAAATTGTTAGGAATATTTTGAATTCATTATTTGATTTTTTTGTTCTTAATACATGCAGCTGGTAGGAATTTATGTCTGCCTTCAGTTTTTTGTTAATTTTCATACCTTAATCTTGTTTTAATTTGATTTTGAATTTTCATTTTTTTATTATTGAACTTGTTAACTGTATTCCAATATGTTGCATGTGGTAATTAAAAATATGTGATAGGAACCATCCAGTTGGAAGCTTTAAACTTGACATAACAATATTATTACATTATCATATTAAGGTTCGTTAGTTTCACAGATATTCTGAAATTACGATTTTTTTAAGACACATATTTGATTCCTTGTTGCAAAATCAACTGACAGTGTCTCCCTTCATACTGGTGCTGGTATGTTTAACCCTTTGCCTCATCATATTGTATTTCCTCGCATCTGCAGCAGACGTCTTATGAAAACATTGTGGCAAAAGAAGTCATTGCTTTAATTAGCAATGGCTTCTTTCGCCACATTGTTTTCCTCTCTGTCAGAGAGAAATAACCTAATTTTCTTAAATAAATTGATGTTTTTGTATATTTGTTTTAATTTTGTATGAGTCCAAAATATACTTATGAGCAAAAGGGTTAATAATAACAATTGATTTTCAGGTTATTTTATCAACTGTTTGTTTCATAACTTAAATTTTTATGTTCTTCAGCCTTACAGGTTGATCTGAATCCAAATTGAAATCTTGCGGAAATTTTAGGCAAGGGCACTGGTACATTCTTTAAAAAAAGTGTTATGATATAAAAGATATTATAACATTCATAATATTATATTACAGTCAAACTTGTGAACAAAGGCTTCCCTTGGGAGAGACAAAATGTGGCCTTTATTGACTTATTATTCAAAGGTCAGTTTGCTCTAAGTGATCAATGACAATTTTGCAAAGAATGGCCTTATTCCCAAGGTGGCCTTTACTCAGATGTGGCTGCAATCACAGGTTTTACTGTACAGTAAATTATTTTACTGTCGCTATGGAAACATGGGAATACTGAAGCTCTACTTGATTCAATGGGTCGATTGCAATATATCTTTGTTTGTTTCTCAATTACTCAGAAAGTATATGTCTGTTTTCATGTAAGAAATGAGTTGCTTTCAGTCATATGTTTTTGTTTATCAGCTATAACATCAGTTAACATGTATATGCTATCTTTGAGGGCTAATCTATTCTTAATTTGTCATTAATTGTTGTAATCACTGATTTTTTTTTGCAATGTTGGTAAAGGGTCTGGGTCTGGTCCAATTGGGAAAAATGCGAGGTGTGATGCCAAAATTGGAAATTTTAATGTGGGGAATAGGGAAAACATGTCTTCATTTTCAATTGGTATTGATCCGTTTAACTGGACCCAAACAAAGAAGGAAAAAAGTTGGTGGTAATACATTAAAAGATCTATTGAAAGTATTAATCTTTGGTACGAAATGTTGATGCTAATTTAGAAATGCTGGTAGTAAGTTAAGTAAGTCTTGTCTAGTTTGTGAAGACTTTAACTTTTAAGTGAAAAGTCATCTTTAATAAGCAGTCATAGTAGTTAGGATTTAATGATTTATCTTTAACTGTGGTGTAATGGTTAATTAGTTTGTGTGTTATTTAATTGTTTCTAGTTCATGTTTAAGATTTTTTTTTCTTATATGCTTAATACATAATGAATTAATGGTGTCCAATATTCTGGTTTACTTGTTTTTTGATTCAGCAGAAACATGGATTATATATATGTGTTAGAGTTATTGTTTAAAACTTTTCATTGTTTTATTTAGAAATCTCAATTTATGTTCAGATTTTTTTCTTTTCTCCTTGTACTGACTCATATCAACCAAGACAGTTAAGTTTACTCAATTAATATGTCTCATTGATATTAAAACACTTGTAACTATAGACTTTAATAAGGTACTTGAAATTACCGAACCTTTGTAATGCGGAATCCTCACTAAACCGAACACGTCAGCTGGTCCCGATTTTTTATCATGTATGTAATCCAAAAAGAACCTTTGAAGTCCATAAACCTCTATGATCCAAAAATTGTCTGGATTCAAAAGGTTCTACGGTACTATCGTTTCATTTAATTTTGTTGGTATCAAATTTCATGGATTTACCGTAATCTTTTATTTCTAGGGTACTTAAATACATGGTAATTTTGGATAATTCATTTTCAGCTGCATTCGAAACATAACCAATTTTTAACTATGGGTTACTTAATTTCGTGGATGAATTCTACGACATTAAATTTTCCACAAAAATTCGTGACAACACAGTATGTTACAAGACATAAAATGTACTTGGTGTGACATGTAGCAAGTTTATGAGCAGTAGGTTCTTTGATCCTTTCTTTTCATGTCTTTTACTTTAATTGATATATAATTGCAGTCAGTGATACGAAGATATTTGCATCTTGCTTTATTTATACTATTAGATTATTCCTAGCCTTGTTACATAGTTGACATGGAAAATCAGATGTTGATCTGTATAGACTGGTTGACATGGAAAATCAGATGTTGATCTGTATAGACTGGTTGACATGGAAAATCAGATGTTGATCTGTATAGACTGGTTGACATGGAAAATCAGATGTTGATCTGTATAGACTGGTTGACATGGAAAATCACATGTTGATCTGCATAGACTGATTGACATGAAAAGTTGCATATTGTTAAGCATAGTCTGAATGAGATGAAAAGTCATGCTGATCTGCATAGACTGGTTGACGTGAGTCACCTTTACATAAATGCTTCAACCATTTATACATAAACAATAGCCTTTTGTCTTTGCATCAGTGTCTCTGGGCTTCTCAGTTCTAACCAATAGAATTAGTAGCTTTACTTGAGGTTTCTTTTCTGATAGGATTTGTTGTGTGAATTTGTTTTGTACCATAATCTCAGGCAGTTCAAACAAACCTGATGAAATTTGAAATATCATACGTGTAGTAACATTACTGGAATAGGAAGTGAACTGACATGTTTACATGTTGCTCAGGCTTTCATTTTTTTCAAGTTAATTTTATATACTCAGGCTACATTAACAGTAGCATCATGAGTTATATATTCAGCAAGAAGTGGCATTTACAAAAGAGGCATAGAGATAGTTAATTAGAAACTTTAAGCAAGGTTACAGTTAATACAACATGCATTCATTATCAGTTCTACATTTGTACAAAAGACAAAGGATAAGGGCTGTAACAATATAAGAAGGATGATATTGTTTATTATTGCTGAAATTTGCAAATAATTTCTTTTATAAGTATACAGAGTATCTGTTCACTACATTATATTGGAGATTTTATTATTAAGATTTACTGCTGTATGAGTTGTCTAAAAAGAATCCACAGTGACGATCGAACAAATTATTTTTCATGTTACGTACAGCACTATAGTATTTTGTGTATATTTTGTATGAAACCATTATGTGCCATGTCTTCTCTCTTTATAGCTTATTTGTTCATTGAAATAGGAAAGTACCATTAGTACTGATATAATGTAAAATGTGACGATGTTTTTTTTCTCGATATATCGTAGTGTGTCAGTGTGTGATTCCAGAATATCATGAGACATTATTCATCGCTTATTTTTGTAGAGATTGGGTGTTTAAGGTACTGCTGTGTGATAAATATATAGTTTATAAAATTATATCAATGCCATCTGTTATAGTGCTACCCAACATGTTGCAATACTCTGTCTTTAAACAGCTGACATCTTACTTCTGTTACATTACACTAAGGATTCAGTTTTATTTAAATAAAATTTCTTAATATTCAATCTATATAGATATTAATCATATTTCATGAACTCATATATTCTTTACATTAGGATTCACATCTCTCTTACTGTGCATCAGTTTCTAGTGTATTACTTCTTAAATTTTAAAAATGAGTTACCTCCCTTGAGTTGACATTTTTTTCATCACATGTAACATATTATTTTTGTTTTTGTACAAATCTTTAAAACATATACACTCTGTCTAGATCTGTTTATTATTACATATTAACATAGACTTTGCATTTGTATTTAAATGTACAAAATTTGTTTTTCCTCATCAAAAATAGTTTTGTATGTTTAAGTATAAAATCATTCTTCCTTTTGGAAGATACAAGTTTGTTCATACCCTATATTTGTGTTACGGAAATTCCTGTATTTTATTCTTGTACTCTCCTCTAATGATACAAGCATGTTATGTGATATATTTTAATTATCTGTATTTCATGTGTAATGTTATGAAATTGTATTCTATTGTATGTTAGCATTATATTATTTGTGCATACCTTGGTTGTACTACCTAGTATAGAAATACTTAACATATCTTCTTTGTTTTTACCTTGTTAGCTCATCTGTTTTGAAGAAAAAGTTGAGCTATCATGATCGCTGGGTCGTCGTTGTTGTTGTCGTGCAAAAACTTAAATGTAGCTTATTACTCAAACACATTTAAAGATATCAACACGATACTTGGAATTTGCAATTTACAGTTGCAAGACAAGGGGCATTATTCTGAAAGTTATATTTTTGGACTCTTTTTAACTTGTAATTTGGGTTAAAATTATACTGAATTGTGGTCAAACTCGAAACCTCAAATGTGGTCCATGTTGCCGACAATTAAAACAGATGAGCGTTGTAGCTGCTTTGCAGAGTTCTAATTTTCTGAACACTTTTCTGTTTTGATTGAAGTTGTGATTCTTGCAGCATGTGACAATACATGCAGATTTAGTTAGTTTACTTGCAAGGTCTGGTTTCAATAATTTTATCTTTTTACTGTATAATTCACATCCGGCCATTTTAGTCCATGGACATTATGTGAATAACGTTAAAGGATACACAGACGTCCAATTTTTGAAAAGTTGAGTGAGTAAAATTACACATTTGTGACAAATGAATGAAAAAATTAATGAACTAAAGCTTATTTTTTTATGGGAAGTCTTGATTTTACTTATGAAGTTAAAACACCTGAGTTAAAATTGGTGTGAAGACCTAAAATCGCATGATGTTATGTGTGTACAGAAGTAAGATGCAGAGTCAAAGATAATGACTCCTGGCCTTGTGAGTCGGTTTTTGTGTAATTGTGATCTACAGATGCTCGATTCTGCTGAAATAAAGCCACTTTCTTATCTAGCAGTTCTTGAATGTTTTCAGCTGTAATTTTTATTGTATCTCTCATTGTATAACTGCTGATTGTATCTTTAATACTGCTCTGGTAAAGACATCTGGTATGACAAGTCATGTATATATGCACGACATCATGTGATTTTAGGCTTCAAAACAAGATTTAGATGTTCGAGGATTTACTTTGTCTGTAAAACATAGTCTTTCCACAGATAACTAAACTGTTTCATCAGTGTACTGATTTATTATTTATATAGATGCATTTATTTTTCTGTCTTCAGACATTTGGAATTTAACGTCAGTTAATTGAATGCACAGTGGTACTTGTGGCAATCTTTACCAGTGTATAGGAATAATTCCAAGTTGAATGTGTTCTGAACATACTATGTAAATATCATTGACAAAATACAAAATGTAATTCAGTCTAAAGAAATTTTAAATGGTTTATATTTCACTTAGATATCTATAATGTTGTTGTTAAATAGTCTGTCTGTAAGCTCATTGTTTGGCATTAATCTTTTGTTGCTAAGCAAAAGTTGTTTGGTATCTTATGTATTCCATTTGTATCTTATGTATTCCATTTCTGTCTTAAAAAACTTAAGTTTGTGTACAGTGGAGCTGTTGATTTGTTTTTTCTTAAAGTTATTTGCTATGTATAGTAAAAACTCTGTTAGCATGCAGCATTCAGTTGGTATAAGTTACTAGTTCTGTGTCATTTTCAGAATGTGAAACTGATTTTCTTTGTGATACAAGTCAGACACTGTTTTTTTATTCTTTATATTAATTTCTGAACAGAACTGAAGCATCATTTGGTCTTTTACTATACTATGTAATTTTGTTGCTAATTCGTGATGTTTGATATTACGTATATGTTATCATATTATCTACACAAGTGTGATAAATGCTTCATAAATGATGAATATATGAGTACTATGCCAGTGTTATAAATCTATGAAGTTAATACTCCTCCTCAGATATATCTACACAGGACTTTAACAAACTTGGTGCAGAGTTGACCATGCATATAAAAGTATAAAATATAAAAATGATTGTGTAAGTCTTTGTTCCAATGATTTTATGCATATATGTTATATTTTTTTGTTTACAAATAATGAATGTATTAAAATTGTATTAATGCTTATGATATAATCATGTATTTTGTTTCTTTTATTGCTCCTCAAGGGAAATATATTGTGTATTATATGTGTGTGTCTGCCTACCTGTCTGTCTTTCAGTCAATCAGTCCATCTTTTTGTCTCATTATTAACAAGACTATTTCTCGACAATATCTATTAGGAGTTCAACAAAATTGTTCTGGAAATTTATAGAACAACATAATTTAACCCAAAATTACCTTAAATAAAAAAAAATTCCAGACCCTGTTTGACCCCATTCAACTGTTATATATACTATAAGTATTTTACCGTCACAGGTCTACTAATGCCTGTGGGTTGAACCAGAGACTTGACATTACATTGCGATGTAGAGTCCCTGATTGAGCTTGGTTACATTCAATGATCGATATTCGTAGAGCCAAGGTACCTTGTGAAGGATGACAAAATTCAATTTCATTCTATTCTTTATTTATCAGTAATTGAAGTCATTCGTATTGTGCAGCGTTCAGTTCTATTCTCCATGTAATGGACAACTCTAAGTTGAAATGTGCCAGTATAAAGTGTATCAAGTATGTAATTCTTGTACTTGCAGATTGCTCGCTCATAATAAACTTAATGTACTCGCAGATCCTACTATATAGCTTTGAACAGTAATTTGTGGATCAATAATGTGAACTATGGCCATGGTCCAGTGGTTAGTGCGCTAGGCTTGCAATTTGGCAGACCGGGCTCAAATTCCTGTCTTGGAAGGTCGTGCCCTTCTATGAAAGTTTGACAAAATGGTAGATTTTCCTTCACGTATGAAGTTGCCGGCTCCCTGTGGAAGGGTAAGTTAGTACTGGTTAGGATACAGTCTAGGAAAACTGGTTGGGTTAACCAGCCACCATATATAAGTGAAAAATTGTTGAAAAATGGCATTAAACCCATGAAAAAAAACAATAACGTGATTAACATGCTGTACGAATATGACACAATTCAAGCCAATGCATCTATGTCGTAATTTGTAATGAACATAAGCATCCAATACGAACTGAATACATACATGTGCACATTATGCTGCATTTTGTGCTTTTTTTAAATATTTTTTTAGTTTGTGCAGCAGTCACTCGATATAACAATGTAACAATGTATAAATAACATAACATGCGCTGACCTATTCCCCACAAACAATTCATGCATATGCAATTGAGGTTCTGATTACGGGGCTATTAATTACTTCTTAATCATTTTATTTGTTTCAAAGAAGATAAATATTCAACGAAGATTCTATAAACGGCTAGAAACCTTAAATACAAATGAATTGTTCAGACTATCTTCATACAAACTTAATAATCACACCCATCTTTAATGTAAAATGTTATCAGGTTATATGAGACAGAATTTAATCAACATCACAGTATACTGATACCTAGAGACAATGCGTTTATTCGTAACTTTTAAACTTTATTGATCTGTTTGAATTTACAATGATTAAACTGGATAAGCAAAGGTTAGATACAACCCAAGTTGCCTTTACATTCCATTGTTAAACTGCATTCATTATTTCGATCAACAAAATTCGTCTATATGTACATTAGTTTATTGTACAATTTGTATTATGACCGTTGAACTGATAAACTCAGCCAATTTAAGAACTTGATAAACGCTTTTTATTTGTATATACACAAGTTCTTAATAGCGTTAACACTTAAGCATTTGTTGTGGCAAAAGATCTCTAGCAATTTAAGTACATTACAGATTGTGGCTACGTACATGCATGGCGATTAATTGAGCCATATGATTTAAATATAAGATATCTGATCACGAAGGATACAACACAATAATTTAATCAAATCTCAGTGCTCGGATTAAACACTAGAGGATTTTATCATCTTGAAACCTGAAGTAAGTGAATTTATTTTTATCTTTAAACGCGAAGTTTTCAAAGACCAACGTAGGTTTTTACTGACCTTATGAGTTGATATTTCTCCACGCGAAATGGTCGCTATATGTTTAAGTACCACAGCTTTAAGTGTTCTATGTTTTAGGACATAACACAGCGTGCATAACAACAATCTTCACACTGAAAGTATAAGAGAAACATCGCGTCTTATTCCATGTTGAGTCAAATTATGTTTTATACAGTCACATACTTGTATATTACATTATATAGTGCAACCTCTCTAAGCCCGGGACCAGGTCATTTTGCCGGTTTAGAGGGGATGCCAGTTTAGAGGGGATTTTTGAATTACATAGTAATGAAGTTGGGACAAGAACATTTTTTCCGATTTAGATGGAAAACCGGCTTATAGTGGAACCAGTTTATAGGGTTTCCACTGTGCACGTTATGTTTCACAAACTTAAAAACTTAGTTATATATTATGATATATGTAATAATTGACGAACCATGGTCTAGACCAGTTCCTTAAACACACGTGTATTTACACAATTGTCAGATGAAAGAGTCTAACTCAATATATAATGGTAGACAAATCAGCTGTTTTAAATCAGAGAAACTGGAAATGGCTAATCGCCGTTCTTTTCGGGACGAACTAGACAAGATAGGCTCCACACACAACTCTTATTTCGCATTCCCTGGTCCATTTTATACTTCCTAATTTCGTGTAATGATGTAAGTCTTCGATCGAGAATACTGGAAAATATATCTGAACATTAAATTGACTATATTCACGAAACTGCTCACAAATATCGTGTTAAAGTAATTTGAGCTTATAACAATGTTATATAAAATTACAAGGAAGTTCAGAAATTTAATGATTGATAAGGTATATGTTCACATATATTTTGTGTTAGATTCTATATAAACATCAATAAAAGGATATACGTTCATAAACGATCAGTTGTTTTATGTATTTTACGTATTACGCTTTTTCTATTTGTTTCTCTCTCAAATCACTGCATTCCATTGACAGGCCAGGCAATTAATTTGGTTTGTTTAAAATCAATTCATACTCAAACTGATCATACTGGTATATACATGTAATTATATTTTTTTAAAAAATCGTAAGTTATGTCTAAAAGTGGTTTTTACTTTTAGCGGGATTATAATTTGTATCATGGTATTTCGTTTATAAATATAATGAGTGTCCATTCATTTGTTAAATCTTCAAAATTTTCATTGAGTCATATTTACATCTCGCTGACTTTTCACCCGGTTTCCATTCATGTCAGGACATCTGTTTAACCCTCTTTTGTGTAGCGCACTTAATGTATATTATAAGCCGCTAATCGTAAATTAATCCTTATGCATTTAGACTGACGTCTCCGTACACCGGTTTTGTAAATTGCTACAGTATAAAATTATGCTAAGATTTTGTACGACCTTATCATTAGATTTAATGAACGTGTTCGTTCTCGTAAATATTTCCATATCGTATAAAGCTCGTGTGGATAACTTCATTTGTTAATTCTCTAATATAGGGGTAAGATGACCTTACTTAATTACCACTCAATTTCTGTAAAGGCTTTTGATGGACCGATTATCGAAAGGTAGAAATCGGTGCTTGTTACGGATATATACAGTCAAACCTGTGTTTGATGTCACCCCTGAATAAAGATCACCCTGTGCATGAAGACCATTCTTTGAAAAATTGTCAATGATTTTTTTAGAATAAGCTGACCTTCGAATAAAGGTCATCTGTTAGTAAAGGTCATCTGTTAATAAAGGTCATCTGTTAGTAAAGGTCATCTGTTAATAAAGGTCATCTGTTAATAAAGGTCATCTGTTAATAAAGGTCATCTGTTAGTAAAGGTCACATTTTGTTTTCCCATGGGTGGTCTTTGTTCACAGGTTTGACTGTATAAAAATGTTGTAATAAATATCTTTCGGCAAATTGGAAATACAAAAGCATTCGCGCATTTGAATATTTGTGTATTTATTATGATTAATGATAGTTGTTATGTTTTGAAATCAGATAATTTTACTAAAATAAGGTATCGGTAGAATATAAAACGTACATTGAAATCCAAAACGAGTTTTTAACAAGAGCTTATTTGTGATTCATGAAATAAATACCGTACAAAGTTGTTTTAACCGTGAGACATACATACAATACATGTACAAAATTCTACAATATCATTCTGTCTGGGTTATATTGTATAAGAGCGATCGATCAATGAAGTAGATGGTACATACGATTCTTAAACGTCTAAATCTGTCCTTGTTGTAAATCCATTAGACATTCGGACATACCAATCAGGACAAAAATTAAATTAGCCTTGAACTCAAGGGGGTCTGTTTCATAGTTATATCTTTGCTAAGTTAGCAATTTTTAAACTTAAAGTATGTTATTTGTGATAGGAATTTATTGTTTACTATTTTGAATAATTTGAGTTTTTCATATCAACTGTTAACGAGTCAGTATCCGCCATGAAAACCACTGGAAATATTTGTTAGCAAATAGTTGGCATTTATTCATTGCTGATGATTTTAGTGTATGTAAAAATGCAATCATCAAGTAGATTTGAAGTATTTTTGAGAAACCTTTGTAGGAAAAAGAACTTCTAAAGACAGGATCAATCAAGATTCAGTTCCTAAAACACAATTTTAATTGAATAGAGGTCTGATACTCGAAAGCAGGATATTAATGTCTGAGTGATCGAACTATAGTCAATCAAAAACGATCACAGAAAGATTTATCTTAATGGCACCAGTATCAGCCGAAAGTTTATTTGTGTCTTTTAAAATACTCTGATTTTTTTAATTGAGAAAAATCACCATTGGAGACGCTTAGTAAGAACCAGGGTCTGATTTCCATACAAGATATATTCATAACACGAATTGATTTATTGACAATCGAATGAGACTTTCCCATAATCAATATGAAATTCATCCGAACCGATTTTCATCCCAAAACATTTACATAAAAACTGTTGAAAAAGAGTGTCACCTTGTTTACACATCTTGGCCGAGTCTTTATCTGAACATTAAAATGACATAAAAATAATCTTTTGTAAACATGGGAAATATTCCAAAATAACTTTTATCTGTATTGACTTAAGTCCTTAAAGATAAATGAAGATTTCATTTCCACTTGAAGAACGTCTATGCAAACTACTTATACCCAATAGTTGTATTGCTTCAAATGATAGAAACACTCACAATGTTTATGGTGCTGTACAAATTATGATGGCCGCGGCCGTGGTCCAGTGGTTAGTGCGCTGGGCTTGTAACCCTTAGATGCGGGTTCGAATCCCGTTCGCGGCAGATCATACCCTTTTATGAAAATTTGACAAAAATGTCGATTTTCCTCCATATGTTGAGAAGTTGAGGACTCCTTGTGGAAGGGTAAGGTAGTACTGGTTAGTATACAGTCCAGGAAAACTGGTAAGGTGAACCTGTCGCCGTATATAATTGTTGAAAAACGGCGTTAAACCCCAGTGACAATAGGTCACATATGAACAAATTATAAATGTAAGGGAGATTACTCTGGAAGAAACTTCCGTGTTCGAGTTAGTTCCTTTATTTGCGTCGAATCGTACAGATTGACATTTATGTGTCTGTTAACCTCCCTCCCCAGAAGGAACACGTGTCTTATTTCTCTTCTCAGAATCCAAAAGTTATGTACAACAAGTTACGTCACCTCTCAGCTGGAGTGTTAAAATGTAAATAAAGTTTGAAACGTCCACTTTAGAATTAATTAGGGTCGAATTTTACAAACTTTATTCTATTTTATGTAGAAACAAGAATCAGGTCCCTGCAATGATGCTATACACTTTGATTATGTCAATGAATTAAATATGGACTAGCGTGTCCTTAAGCAGCGATTTATTGAAAAAAAATCCAGTTTTACGTTTAAGGCTTTGTTCCATGATGTTTAATATGACCCTAATTTACAAAGACAGCATACATAGCTACTTAAAATATGGTGAAAACAAATTTTGTATTCATTGTATTAGACCAGTAAAAGGCAGTTGTGTTTACGGACCGACCCTATTTCTTGGCGGACACCCTGAAGTTTAAACTGCAAAATCCAAAGTACGAAAATATTGGGGGATGAATCGTTGCTCGTATTCTTACAAGAGGTGTTGAAAATAGAGAAGTTTTGCGACCTACTTACTAACTTTTCGGTCAATTAACCGTAAACACGACTTTTTTCTAGCCTTACCAGACATTCTCGTGTGAAAGTATTGTCGGCATTATTTAATAATCTGGCACACAACGGCCGATACTTTTACTGTCGCAAATACCTAATGTATAACTTTGCTTGTTCCGTTCATGGTGAATCAATATGTCACAATTTATCAAACCTTATCACAAGTTGTCAATACAAACTAAATATTGAAAATACCTGATCATTGTGTGAGAAACACACACGCTCATTTATACTTTATGGTTTGTGAATATTTATAATGTCAGAAGTTGCTTTTCATCGATTGTCACATGTTCCCATAAAATCTTTTTATGACGATTGCAGGATCGTTGAGACTATCTTTGGTCTATGTACAGTTTTGGGGGGTGTCGTCGTAAAATTGAAAGTGATCTGTGAAATGTTCAAAAGATTATCCATGATAGCGAAGAAAGGACACCCGCTCAGTGCACCAGCATTAATAACAAACACATATCCATATGTCCATATGTAACCTCATTAAGGAAATAAAAACCTTCACGATACAAAATTGTATTGATAATTTATTTCATTTAAAGCGACAGGTGGTTGAACTGAATGCGAATGTACGCTAAATATGAAGTTAATGGTTTTCAGAGAATTTAATGAAATCATTTTAACAATGGAGTAGATTATCCTGACAAGACTGAACAACAAAGGTGAACATACTGATACCGGGCAATTAAATCTAACCTGATCATTTAAACGTAACAAGTACCTGGGTGGAATAATATTGACGAGACAGGAACATTGAATGTTTGTGTAATTGTTGGAAACTAATGTAAATAATAGATTTTTAAAATCGAGGGCAAAAAGCTGCCATATCGTTTAGCGCGATCGATTTTTTTTAAAATTGTGTATCCTTGTTTGCCTACATGAACATTTGCCTGAAATCGAGACAAAAATTGAAATGATTGCAATGGATTAAACAGATTTTGTAGATATACAAGTACATTAAACATGATTTCTGTGGTGGATTAAAACTTATATACCCGATCAAATAAAGACTTTTTAATGTTCAGCCAGTTTTATTTTTTTCCCAATGCGCACAAAGGACAGTTTTCCAATACGGTCGTATTTGGATGTCTTTGATCATGGAAAGTTATATTGACATTCACAATGGATTTATTTGTGCAAGGCTTAAATAATTTAAAATGATACCCATTCTCTCATGCATGCAAATGGCGGCGAACATGTCCGGTAAGTGGGTTTTCATAATTTGATTTCCATGTAAGAACATTTTCAACATGCATATGTATAAGAATTACAGTACAACATATGAACTACATGTAACTGGTTTCTTTAAACACGTGTGCGAAGTCATAAAAGCATGGATTATTTTAATCTGCCAAGACAAGTGATTGATTCACTCGACAATTATTTGTGCCACATGATCTCTTCTGCAAAGTGCTTTGGCGCCAATATAAGCCACGTGTATATGTTACAATATGTACTTTGAGTACGTTTATTTTAAAGACTGGTGATCTAGTGATCCAAAGACTGGTCTATTTTCGAAAATTCTTTTTCTCTCTATGTATGACTTTGCACCAACAACCAGGGTCATTTGGCGACTTTCCAGTTTTAACGGTGGAGAAAGACCCCAGACTTACACTTGGGTAGGGCCATTAACCTTCCGTAAGCTAGCTGGACAGCTTCTTTCTACGTGAAATTTGGTCCCGTGAATTTGGAATTCGAATTTACAGCAGTGGGGGCTAGTGATTACTTGTTAAAGACGATAACTACTCGACCATGGAGTCCGATCAGAGTATTCTTCAGTATTCTTATGTTTAGACTCGAATATTAATATAGTTCATTGTTAATATTGTCCATTGTTTTTTCAAACATAACTGATACTTAGCAATTAAATTTAGAGAAGCACTTTGCTAAAGCTAATAGAATATTCAGAACTTGTATACATGTATTCTTAATCCGGATGTTGTAAGTTTATATCAAAGCAGAATTATGGTGTACTAGTACTTCCATAGGACAAACCAGTCTTTCTTCTTTACACACAGGGTCTCAGATCACAAAATTTGTGATTATTCTCCAGACTCAGATCTCGTATTATGTCTTTTAATGTTTCTTGGTTAATTACGGTAAAACAACACTGACTTTAGACATACATTATCTCCGGAGCATGAATAATCTAGATACAATTTTACTTAAATATCAAAAAGTTTTATCTATCAACCAAAATACTTCTAGTTTAAAATTAAGATTTAAGCATGGACTCTTTTAAAATGTTTAAACCTTGGAGCCGGGGCTATGACCCGATATGTATTTATAAACTCATATAAAAAAGAATAAGCTCGTGGCTAAGTTAGAGCATTGTAGCTACGAGTATTTCTATTTATCTGGCATGCATATCGGGTATTGCTTGAAACTATGGCTTCATATTTGAATAATTGATATCAATAGCGGGTACTTATCAGTGACATCTTGTTCTGACAATCAGTGCATGGAGATGATCATGGGAACATGGACTCCGTATCGTGCATCGTGCAGTACTGTACTAAATGTCATTACTCAGTCCTGTATATTCTGTAAGTCTGTAATCTGCAGATTTCTCCCGTTTTTTTTCTATTAATTTCTCACCAGATAACCGCAACCAGATATTTGTGTCATTTTTTTTTCGTTTTAAAAAAATGTTTGGATACCAAAACGTATACATAGTCAATTCTCATTATGAGTCCATTTAATATTAAGATCACCATATTATGACCTCTTATTTCAGGTCCTGTTTTCTATATTTTCTCGGTATATCCACCCAAAAACGAGACCGCTCCCATATTAAGACCATTCTCCTTGGTTAAAGAGGTAGTCTTAATATAAAGGTTTTATTGTTTATAGAAAATAACAACATAACTTTGTCTAAGATGATATATCTACTGTACATATGTACAGTCAAACCTGTGAACAAAGGCCACCCTTGAGAAAAACAAAATGCGACTTTTATTTACAGATGGTCTTTATTTGGAGGTCAGTTCGTTGTAGATAATCAGAGACGGTTTTTCAAAGAATGGTCTTTATTCACAGGGTGGTCATTATCCGGAAGTGGCCGCAAGCATAGGTTTGACTGTATAACTAATTCTGATTCAAACGAATTTCCACGTCGGGATTTCTAGTCTATACGGTTTAATGTTTCGCGTCATTGATTCAACATCATTAAGTTTCAATTTATGGTCCACGGAGAAACGGTTTTGGTTCAGTAAAGCTCTTGTACGTGTAATCTCCGGTCGTATAACCGCATTCAAACTTGCATGGGGCTGTGAATATACATCTTTTAGTTCAATGGTCAAAGACAATGATATCAGTTCTTTCAACAATGCGTTGAAAATTTCCGGTATAATGGCTTTGTTCCACTTGCTTAATACAAAATACATGTTCTAGACCGCCGGCCTTTAAGTGTTAATGCAGTATGGTCTTTGATGTATGTTTAAAAGTTCGGTATATAAATTGTGAACTTTTACTATTGTGATATTTTATGTCCCGGGAACCAGGTACTGCTTTTATTTGTGTTATTATGGAATCCTCCGCTTTATACCAATTATAATCGTATTTATTGCTGTAATAGAAATTAATTCTATATTTGTATTAGAAGGTTCGATTCAACTTTATTATGTAGATAAGTCAACACAATGTTGATTGTACACTGTAAACTGGAATTGTTTACTTTTGTGAATGATCTTTGATAATTTATAGTCGCTATGTTATAATTTCCGACAAGAAATTCCATGCAAAAAATCTATGCGAAAGAGGTAGGTGTATTATCTTCTTATATACTTGTAAAGTTCAATACGTTGTATAATATTGATCGTATTTAACTATAAATCATTATAAGGTCTTGTAACTTTGTATAATAGGGCGACAATTTGTCACCTCTAAATATTGTATTGGAAATCAGATACGAGGCATGACTAATATCTCACAAATATGGACTATGTTTGGTCTGAATGACATTCCGCATACCTACTTGTGTCATAAAATCTATGAATAAAATTATAAAGCTTTCTTTATTTTTGTGGAATAAGCGTTTTAAAATATTCAAGTGAATGAAGAGATTTAGATAATAAGATTCACTAAGCCACTGACGCATCAATAATTAACTTCCAGTCCGATTGTTTGAATGAAAAAAATCTGTAACATATAGAAACAGCATCGGTTTTAACCACACCTGGTTCCAAACGGAACTGGTTCCCGTTGACTCGGTTTGTACAGAGACACTACAACATGGAACGGGGACCAGTTTAGTTTCTTATCTGTCTTACGTTAAGTCAAACCCCTAGTGGGGACTTAGACAGGATTCCTAACGTCAAATAATGACCACACGTATTTGGCGCTACTTAGTAAATATTTTGCAAGGCTGCTATTTCGCTGCTGTTATTTCATGTCCTTATATAGTCATGGTCATCAAACTATTTTCCGTGGATCGGATATTAATTATCAGAAATATATTTCCGTCTCACGAATTATTGAACAGATTGTAATAAGCCTTAATTAATCAAACTATGCGATCGATCATTGCCAATAACGGTCCAGCATGACCTTTTGTGCCAGCTGTCGTCTGCTACGTGGACACAAATTCCTCTGAATCGTTTGGAGGTGTTACATTTTTGGAATCAAAAGAATCAACTGATATCTGAAAATAATTCGGATTACGATGACGCAGGCGGAATCGTTCAAAACAAAAGGTTTGGGGAATATATTTGTGCACGCTTCATATGATTTGCAAATAAACAATTCGTAAATACCACAAAATAATTCTTTACTAAATGAATAATAGCACCATAATGTTAAGTTTAAGTAAATAAGTAGGATTCATTGTCTTCAAAAGGTTTTATTTACCGTCTTTCAATACAGATCCGATTTCAACAATGTTTTGTAAGCATGTTTCACAAGATCTAGTGCACGTCTGTAGACATGCATTTGAATCGATAGGACGGATGCATGTATAGATATATTTAGATATACAACAAAGAGACGACTTCCTTTGTCTTTTTTTTTCATTCATTCTGCTTAGAGTGCTCTGTGTACTGAACTTGTCAGTTATAATTAAAATGTCTGCCAATTCTTATTGAAATGGGAATAAAGGCTTTTTTAAATAATAACGTACAGCTTTATGTTTCACGCACTTTCTTTATTCAACGATCAAGAGGTTAAAACGTAATGAACGAACAGTGATTTGTGATTTCTTTACATATTTACATAAACTTACAAAAGATTTAATATTGTACATTTCTGACTGAGACGTTGACAATTTATAACTTAAAACATAGCGTTTGCATTTCATAAACACTGCTTGCTAGGTCACGTTTCAAGTCCTACATTTACAATAGACCATTGCCTCAAAGTAAACGAAAATTTGGGTATTATCAATCAGTTTGTTTGTTACTTCACAATCGGATGGATTTACAAACAATTGATGGCTGACAAAGGTTAGATTAGCAAATTTTGTTTGTTTTTAATTGTCTTTATTATCATTTTGATGTGCGCTGCATGACCATTAGTTGTCGATGCGCCATAAAACACCACTAAATAAACAAATACATTGTAAATAATTGTCTTTATATTTGTCGGCACATATTGCTGTTAGGATTGTTAATTTATACAGATTGAACATATTTATTCAATTTATTATATCAAATTTGACGTGTATGTATACTCACATCCAATGTGGAAACAGTTTAACAATGTTTAATCATTTTAGAAAAGTTACTTAGTTGCTGTGTCTTATTATTAGTGTATATTGTAAAACTGTGGCATATACATGTAAACAGAATTGTCTGTGGAATATTCATAAAATTTTATAAGTTTTCCGAAACAATTTTATCGTACTCATAATGAACATTCATTATTGTATTTCATTTTCCTATAAAACGCCCGCTTAATTGCAGTAAAACCTCACATAGCGACCACCTAAATATTACGACCACCTTGTTACAACGACCACTTATTTTCGAAGTGGCTGTCAATAACTCCCATATGATTCAACTTGATAAAGAGACCACCTCATTGTTTGGACCGATTTTTCGGGTCCCGAAGGTGGTCTCAATATCGCAGTTTTTCTGTTGTGTGAATTATGTGAGTACTGTAGTTGGGTTACTCAGGAAGAGCTTGACCTTACCCCTTTATGTCTGGCTACTAAGGTGGATTGACTAACTGGCAACAGTTAGTTAAAACTCATTCTACGATTGAAATTCAAATAGATTTTATGTATGTTGAAGTTATATCAAACAAAGCGAAGGAAAAATGTTCTTTGTCATTAGTTTACGCACAGTTAATATTACAAGGAACACATGTTATATAAACATGAGTAAGTTTAATCATATAATATGTACTAAAGTTGTTTTTTCATCGCAAGCTGTCAACACTTTTCCAATGACAGTGCTATTCGAGTAGACTCCTGATAAATCGCGTAAAATTTTAATTGCGGCTACTATTTCTTTCTCTTTTGCGTATGCATCACGTGTAAAACAAAATTGGCCAAAACAGTGTAAATCCATTTTAGCCCATATCAGTAATGCAACGTATTTAATAGTGGTATAATGATTAGAAGTGATCTAACGTTCAGTTCTTGAAGTACGTCAGACGCTTCAGACGCCACAGAAATGTGAACCACAGCGTGATGCAGCGAAAAAAAACTGTGGTACATATTGTTCATGTATCTACTTCATATTATGAACAAAACTGTATTCATATTTGCCCGTTCTTTGCATTCAGTGCATAATCAATATATACATGCTGTGCCCACTTGAGAAAGATTAGTTTAAAGCAATCCTGTCACACATATGTTGCCATAATTTAATTCCCCGTAAACGTAACCAGCATTATTACAATGTCGTATCCACATTCTAGTAGTTTGCCTTATGAATTAGATCGCGGTTGGTATTTTTATGGTATGAACATAAAGAATAAGTTAAAACTGCTAATTTAAAACTTGAATGGATAATGTTAGAAAACGGAACACTCAGGGTGAAATAAGTACGTGTACTCATTGTTTTGTTTGGTTTCATTTGCAACCGATATTCGTTTAAACTTATGAAGTTCAGTATTACCCAGATATGGTTTCAGTTTTGTACGAATCGTTTCAAACACTTATATGTTTATTGGTATGTATGACGTTAAAATCGGGTATAAATGTACGTATTGAAGCAAAAATAAAATAATTTTAATTGAATTCTTCTTAGTGTGTGGATAAAATTAGCTTTATATCTGTTTGCTAGAGCTAAATTAATTGGTTTCATATTGAACTTTTGATAATATGCAAAATGTTCCCATGTATATTAACACTTACGCTGTACGATCATATTACAATTTCATCAATCTTGATTAGTTTTACTGGACACTTTGAATGTAGATCAACTGATTAAGACTTTGTTTCTATATGTGACATTGTTGCTGGTTTTTTAACGCCGTTTTCAACAAGTTTTCTGTTATATACGGCGACCGGTTCACCTAACCAGTTTTCCTGGACTGTATACTTACTAGTACTAAATTACTCTTCCACAAAGAGCCGGCAACTTCTCCACATATGCAGGAAAATCGACATTTTTGTCAAAATTTCATGGAGGGGTATGACCCGCCGCGACCTGGATGTAATTAAGACTTATTAATTAATTTACTATTTAATAACTAATTCATCCAAATCAGAAACATAGCTAGGTGATTATTTTGCATGGGTTTATAGCAGTGTCTTTGGTCTTATTTTGCGTCAAAACATCCTTACTTCTACTCAACTCATTCATTTGATCTAACCTTCGTTGGACATCATCCAGGTTTGGTTTAGTGATATCTGATATTGAGTGCTCGTTGTCTCGTCGAGATGACATGAGAACTGATAATGAAACAGACAGTTGACATTGCAGAATAAATTTAAAAGATATATTACATGGTTATCACACGGATTATAATCTCTCCGCCGCTTGCTTTATAAATAATCAAACTTCGTTGAGTACATTTGTG
Source organism: Lutraria rhynchaena (assembly GCA_008271625.1). NCBI lineage: Eukaryota > Metazoa > Mollusca > Bivalvia > Venerida > Mactridae > Lutraria > Lutraria rhynchaena. Next base: position 867,749 of record VIBL01000121.1, on the reverse strand, counting down.
AGGGAACTGTAAATATTCAAATAGTTGTCGTGCACTTGCTTCGTTCACGTAGTTCTGATCAACAATATTGGATACAAAATTGTGTTACTATTTATGCTTTGCAACTCATAAAATACATAGAGATTTCAAAAGTGGTAGACCAATCTTATTGAGGTAATATGTGTATTTTCAGGTACAGCAACCGATGCGGAAAATTCGTGTGTAATAGAAGGCACCGCAAATGACTTATCTGGTACTGATGATAACAGTCGGACTACAGAAAGCAATTCTGAACTCGGTGAAGTAGGCGCTCATTGTTCCAATAGCAACAAAGAAATTGACATTGGCGTTGACAGTAAAAGTCTTAATGAAAAAGTTGTAGAATCATCTATCACAGAAAGACACGATATTGTCAACGAGACAGTGGAAGCGGAAGTGTGTTTAAAAACTTGTGATGATGAATTAGAGTTGAAAGATTCTTTGTCAGAGCATTCCATAGAAGTCCCCGATGTAATAGACGAATCTGAAGATAAACATACTCATATTAAGGGTTCAGAAAATAACACTGATGACAGCAACACTATAATAATTGAGTGTTCTACTTTGATTCATAGCAATTCCAAAGAGCATCAACGTCAGGACCAGATCGTTATTGATGAGAAATCTGATAGTAAAAATGAAATAGAAAACTTAATACAAAATCAGGAAATAAGACCCCAAAAGTCAGCTATTAACTTTTTCAAGAAATCTTACTTAGAACAAACCTCAATACTAGAATTAGGAAGCATCGACGTAGATGAAAATGTCCATGAGGAGTTAGAGAGGTTAAATGAGAAACCAACTGAGAAAACGTGGAACGAAGAACTATTAGAAATTAATAATTGTGCAAATAATACAGACAACGAGGAATGTACTGAAACTGAAGATAGTGATTTAGAAACTGATACAAAATTTAACGTAACCACAGAAACGTTCGAATCTGAGAAGAATTCAGAAATATCATCTTCTTTAGACCAATTCAACGGAAATAATTTAAATGAAAGTCAAATTGGAGAAACTGGTTCAGGTAATGTATTGGATACCGACTGTGTGAACGAAATAGTATCAACTTTAGAAAACGAACCAACAGAGGAAGAAATTCTTACAAGGACAGATAGTGCACGTACTGACATTATTGACGCACATTGTTTCGAATACGGTCTTGAAACAATCCCTGAAGTGACAGATTCTTTTGAAGAAGCTAACCAATGCAATACACAAAGTTCACGAAGTAATAATACGTTTGACACTGTAGTTGATGTAAACCCACCCAAGCATGCTGCAGAAATTCAATCGCAAAGTATCAGAACTGTAAATGGAACAAGTGTTTCACATAATGTTAAAAACAAATCAGGATTTGATCTTGATTCAAGTGACTCTGAAGTCGATATAGAACGCGCAAGGGAACTTAAGGCAGCTCTTTTAAGGTGCTTAAAAGGAAAACGTGGAAATTTTGAAGGACCTTATGCGAATAAGGTCATTAATTACAAGGAGGAAGAGTTTGGAGCTCAAACAACTGGGTCTGAATATCGACCTTGTGATCTTGTAATAACGCCTGTAGACATTGATATAAACCTTGCAGAAGATTCTCAAGCATCAACAGAAAAACTAAATGAGGTAGATTCATCAACACTTACCGTTGACAAGCTCAAAATGCCAGGGACAGAAGAACCAGTCGAAAGGAGTATTTCTCCAGCATTGTTGTATGCATCCTGTAAATATAGATGGGAAAAGAGTATTCTTACGCAGTCAAAAAGTGTAGTTTTCGTAACACTGAATAAAAAGGTAATATCGTCAAGTGCATATGTATTTCAGCCTTCAATTCTTTAACGCTTAATGATGTAACCTTGTAACCTTTGCATACCAGAAAGAGCACAAATAACGATATAAAATGTTCATACTTCCCTTTTTACCACGTATAAATTCACGGCAAGAATGTAAAGTGAGCTGTTAACCGCTCTACAAAGTAATAAACATAGCTTGGATGCAATGCATTGTTATAAAGTTGTTTCATCGTCGCGTTGATGACCTATTGTGTATAGTACACATCATCTGATCGATATTTCATTTCGAAATCTTTTGCCTTTCAGGAAATTGAGCCCATTAAACTGGAATGGAATGATTCATCTCGATGTTTCTACTCTGATGAGTTAAAAGTCCCTGTTGGTGTTTATGTTGGTAATCTTGTCGTGGATGGCACTTTCTATCCTGTGGAAGATATAACTGTTAAACATTACACATTTGAAGTGGATCTCTATCTAAAGGATGGTGAGTTAAATCCTAATTAATGCAATGCTTCTTCCCATTTTTATTTTTGTTCGTTGGTTATTTGTGTTTAACAACCAATGCCACCGGTTTACAGGCGCTGATACATATGTTTGGGGATCTTAATGGCTGCGGGGTGTGTGTCAGGTTGATTCCGGTAGGATGATCAAGCACAATGAATGCTGATATCAACAGATCGTGTAGCATACTATTAAAGAAAATACTGTTGATAAAACTAATACAAACGACTGTATTTGTTTGTTTGTTTTTACGTGACATTGTCACTGGAGTTTAACGCTTCTTTTCAACAAATTTTCAGTTATATACGACGACCGGTTCACCTAACCAGTTTTCTTGGACTGTATACGAACCAGTCCTAATTTACCCTTTCCCAAGGAGTCGGCAACTTCTCCACATATGTAGGTAAATCTATTTTTTGTCAAATTTTCCAAGAAGTGCATGACCTGCCGTGACCGAGATTCGAACCCGGATCTCCAGCGCACTAACCACTGGATCACGGTCGCAGCTACTAACAACTGTAGGTTCTGTGGCCAGTTCTTATAGTTCTCATGTTCCCGATAAGTTATGTGTTTGGCAGTTGTATTCATTGGGCACGTGTACTGGTATGGCCATATTTTTCTTTGTGAAAAGTGTGAAAAATGGGCCTGCAATTCCACTGCCTTTATTACCTGCAAGGAGTGGTATTGACATTAATTTGTGTTCATGTCAATAGCATGTTTCATTAGAAGAATCTTTGATGTTTTGTGCAATGTGTGTACTTATTGCTGGTCAGGTTGTTGCATAAAATGCATTGTGAAACAATTCTTGCTATGGTAATGTACTAGTTTTAAAAGCATGGACACGTATGCATTTATTCCATTTCCAGAACAATTTAAGCATTTACATGTGTACAGTATATAATATTAGACATGTACTAGTGTGATGCATTCATTTATTAATAAACGTACACAAATCATGTAAGGTCTTTGTAGAATTCATTAATTAAGTTTCTCTCTTTCTATGATTGATAAAAAGTGTATGAACTTCCGTGAACTTCCATTAACTAACAATTACAGATAATTTACTGGGTAGTACAATTATCTCCATTGAATAATTGATCAACACAAACTTGTCATAAAAACAGAATAGGCTCTAATAAAAGGTACATGTGATTTGCTCGCAGAAGATGACAATTTTGTTTGTTTTGTTTTGTTATTTAGGGACACTAGGAAAAGCTGTTGATAAAAGGTGTAAAATAAATCTTTGACCCAAACATAAAAATGTATCTATAGTGTAGTGAACATACAATAATTAGTTTAGTTGTGTAAAATGACTATCCAAGAAATATGGAATTTTTGCCCTTAATTCATTTGACTATAAACTGAATTCAAAGGGGTAGACTGCGGTAAAAAAGAGACCAAGGAATGGAAGAGTAGTTTACAAACATAAAATTCATTACTTCAACCTTAATGGAATAAAGACACCCGATATTTTAAACACCCACTTGCACATCACATGCTCTTTGATTTCTTGTAGTAATCAACATGCTAGAAATAGTCTTCATTGTAACACAGTTAAAATCATTGATTGTAATTACTTGTCACAAGTCCAGTAGCACCTAGCTGTTCAATCTAGTTCGATATACTTCTCATAAAAATTGATCGCATTTCTCGTTTGGTAATTGTTTCCAAGGAAAACATGTAACAAAATGATACAAATAGTGGTGGAACAGTGCTTTATAACATAGATTCATTTGTGGCCGGAACTTTACTTGTCATCGTAGGCAGCCAGTCAACTATGAAAATGATTTTATTGGATTGGAATTAGAAGTTCTACTCAATTAGGGCTTCTTTTATGATGAATTGTGATTCTAGTAACACTGGTTGTTTGTCTATCAATTGAAATATGAAGTTTGTGATAAGTTAGGATGGAACTGTGTGTGAATGTTTGATGTGGTGTAGTTCTATTTGCTTTCGGTTGTGTTCAATAGCACAATCGACAGTTGTGTCAAATAAGAGCATTCTGGGATGAAGTTCAGAACCCTATCGTGTCTTAAATATGCTAAATTTCGGCCTTTCTTTATTTCAACCGGATTCTATTTGGCATGAATAGTTCTTGAACCTCTGACGAAATTTGATTCAAACTAATTTCAGAATGGAATTAGTTGACAATGGAATTAAATGCAAACCAGAAGAAATACATGATAAAATATATGTGCATAATATCGTTGTTAAATGGATTATTAACGTACGTAAAATATATCATTATCACAATAATAGGAATTAAGATGGATTTCTAATATAAGTGTTTTGGGTGTGTTTTATTTACAACTGATGGTAATCACAAACAAAATAATTGGGTTATATAATTAATGGTGATGAACTTAGGACAAAATAAAAAAAGTGACTGAGATACCTATATTACCCAGCAATGAATTTCATACCATTGAAAACTGACGGAAAATTCAAACTAAGCGAGGTTGTTGAAAAAATATGTTCTCAAACGCCTGGTACAGGGAGCATCTCACTACCTCAGATAAATAATGAAATAAATGGAAAAGTACCAGCACAAAAGAAAGTTTACAAGACAAGAGATAAATGGATCCGACTCACAACAAGGTTACCACAAGCCGTGTTTAGTTGTATGACAGGTGATATCATTATGCATGTAATAATTATTATGTTTACTTGAAAATCTCATTAAATATGTATTGTTAATCCAATTTACTTCCCCTATTTTTGTAATTCGAAAAGCTATCTTCTTTTATCACTCGAAATAATTATCTTGTTCACATCATAATCATACAGGAGCCTTGAATATCATTACTGGCAGTAATATACTTGAAATATTTGCTACCAGTTAACCAGAAACATACATATTTAAGCCGTCCGAACTTGATAGTAAGACCCATCTTAAAAGCAAAATTTCTGATGACTTTTATTGTACTCAGCTCTATAACTTATTGTACAGCTATGGACGTACGGGAAGTGGCATTAATTTTCACACATAATATATAACATAACTAGGGAACTATTAGTTGTGTTTACACACAACATGTTTGCACTACTGTCAGGTGTTTCATGAGTCAATAAAGAGTACTGATTTCTGTTAATTAAGTGTGTTTGCACTTTGTTGTGTTCTAATAAATCCAATAATTGACTGATAAGCTTATGTAAAAAAACTGTCTGGTAATTACTGAACTATACATGTATAGTTTTATTCGGAAATTATGAACTAAATTTTTAGTAAACCGAACTCGCTGATAACTGAATTCGCTGGAGATACTGAAAGAACTTTCTTCAAATAATTGAACTAATTATTGGTTGCTTGACTTATTGTAAGTATTAATATACAATGGCCATTATAGAAAGTCTCCGACTGCTTGTAAAAACTATCATAAACTAGTAGACTTTGAAAGAGATTGATATCACAACTCAATTGATTGGAATATATGTGACGTGAAAACCAAAAAAAATTAGTCATAAATCAATAAAGTTTATACTATATTTTACTGTCGTGTATTTGAACTGAGAAAGTTTTATTTTGAAGATACACGTGTGCTTATCATTATCTCAAAGAACGAAAAACCTGTCTCTGACTAGCTGATAATGCCAAAAATCTCATGCCTACACAGGTAGAATGAATTTCAATGAAATTCTGTAGCAAAAACTGCAAGAATGGCACATAAATGGTTTTTATATGGAACAACTAATCTGGTACCAAGTTCGAAATGGACCATTTAGGTACAGATGTACCATTTTACCTAAATGGCATTAGTAAAATCGTGGAAAATTTAAAATTTAATGAAATTGTTGCAATAAATGGATCGCGAGCGGACATGGGTATAAATTATGACCTTATCAGCTTCTTTCCGTAACTCTGGCCCAAATGCAATATGTACATGTACGCTTGCTGATCATATTGGTTGGTTTTACACAAGGCGATCTTCTGAGGCTGTGTTGGACCAAAGACCTATATCGTATAATAAAGGTCTTTGCTTGGACCATGTGGCAGGGATCTTGGAAGTTGCATGATTCTTTGTAACCTTTTTACTAAATATAATAATATGAGCTTAATAAAGCGTACATTTTGTGAGTTTGTGTCCCAACTCTTAATTTACTTATCTTTAGAATAATGATACCTGTTGAACTGTCAATTGGACAGGCATTTCAGTTTTAGAAGCTGTCATCTAATGTCCCATCAATGCCAAAATATGAAGAATATTTCAAACCAAGTCACACTTATTTCTTATTGAAAATAACGCATGGCATAGGTGTGTGTATAATTATTGTATTAATATTATATGTTATGCATGTGATTTTCTAATGAAAATATATATCCAGAAGTCAAATAGTCAGCGCTGAATACAGGTCATAACAAATAAACCTTCCTAAGCTATAGATTTAATCCTTCCTTATCATTTTACAATATAAATCATAGTTGGAGTTAGTCCATTGTTCATTCATAATCTGCTCTAACCTAATCTAAATTAATTCTTTAATAATACTTTGTGGCAAACTAGACAATCTCTTTGGTGTAATTATTTGTCTTTTGGTTAAATATATCATATTTCTTAATAATTCTCCATGCATGTAACATGTTTAATTATCTTATGATTTTTGCATGGATTTTAGACTGCGTTTTATAGTTGACTTAGTTTGTAAAGAAATATGGTCGTCAGCAATAAAAGGAATAATAATTAATATTCACTGATTTACTTTATACTAAGGTATATTCATATTTATGGTAGTTAACTTTGAAATAAATAAATTAAAACGAACATTCAGTTATAATTCAAAGGTTTGAACGCATTTGTAGCCCAGTCATTTTAATGCAAGGTCGTCTGAGTTCTTAATTAGAATTTGATTGGATTGATCAATAGCAAGGTGGAAGTTAAAACTGGAAATGTAAAGGCAAACATTGGAAACTTGAATACATACTTTATACGGTAGATATCACTATTGGTTGGTTGGGTTTTCAGTGTATAAGTCTGTGAAAAGTGAAATACAACTAAGTGTTTGATGTGTAAACATACCTGATATCGGATTGATATATAAATTTGTGAACTCATAGTCAGGTTGGTAGAGAAAATTTACAATTTGGAGTTAATTATATAGTGGTAAAATTGTTATTTTATGGTGATATAATTGATTTTAGTATTCATACCTAACTATGTGTTGATAATTTTGAATGTTTAGAATTTTCAGATTATTTCACGTGGATTAATAAGTGTATAAGTTTACACTTTGGAATATTTTTCTGCAGGTTTGGTCAATAATTTCACATTTTGATCCTGCTCTGAAAGTATATGATCACTGTATATTTATGTAATATTGACACAAGTAATATGTGATATTAGTTCTCATTTAGTTGGTAATATCATTTTCTAATAATGAATCTGACTTTATTTATACTTATTGACAATTTAAGTTGTTGAATGCATAATCAGGGGAGAGAACTCTAGTTCTATGACAACAGTAGTTACATGTATGTAGACAAAGATTTGCTTTAAATTTTGTGGGTGGGGTTTTTGTATAGGTCAATACTGGCTACAATTTATTGATTGAATCATGTATTGTGTATGGGTTACATAGCTTGTATAGTTAAATCTGCTCATAGACTGTAATACATGTATATTTTCAATGGGTGTAATTCAAAGTCACTGAAAAGGGCTCTTGATTCCATCATGGTTTACATTCATGGTGACAAGGTTAACAACAATTAAAGTGCAAGACAAACAAGGAGGTGATCTGGGGAGTGACAATGTCTGAAGTTCAATGGATTAAATATAAGGGATAGTCTGTTGAGGGGACAATAAAGAATGCCTGGTCAGTTGTTTGAGGGTCTTATTACTGTTGAGGATGTTACTGGTTTGAACTCCACTTAAGATGTGTCATTGTTGTCCTAATTAAACCGTGTTCAAGCAAAAATAGAACAAAGCTTTACTGATATGTTTTGTCTGTTCACAAATGCATTCTGAATTCCTGGTCCGAAGGTACTTTCTTCAAACTCTGCCTGTGGTTCACTCACCAACACGTCGCTACCAGTAATGATCTGCATAATGATGATGCATTTGTAGGATGGGTTAGGTATTTTCTACCCTGTATATGAAATCATACACCTGTTGGGCCATGGTCCAGTAACATAGATAGTAATGTCTGCTGGACATGTAACCTGGTGATCCAGGTTCAAATCCTGGTCGCGGCAAATTATGCCCTTCTACGAAAATTTGACAAAAATATGTGGAGAAGTTGCCAGCTCCTTGTGGAAGGGTAAGTTAGCACTGGTTGGTATACAGTCCAGGGGAACTGGCCGCTGTATATAACTGAAAAATTGTTGAAAAACAGAGTTAAACCCAGTGCAAAAAACACTCCAGTACAAGCCAATTGTAGTGTATTAAGAGAATGTGAGCTCTTTGAAAAAAATAAGTGATCAGTTGAGATCCTCATCAGGTAAAAACTTCTAGCTTGTCTGATTCATTTAAATTCAAGATTTATTTGTCCTGTGGGATTTCTTTTCCTTTACTCTGAAGATCTTAAGACCATAAAATTAGATTTTAATGAAACTGTTTATCAAATATCAGGAAAAAAATGAAATGAAAATCAATTCAGGTGTATTTAACATAGCTTTTAAGATTTAAATAAGCTATGCATTAATACAATTTCATGTTGAAACATGAATCGTTTTTTGGTGGAAATCTTTGTGTAAATATGTAAGCAATACAAATAAACCCATATCAGTTATGCATCAATTGTTAAAAGACCTATAAAGTTTTAACTGATAAACTGTGATAAATATTACAAACTAGGGATGTTTTTCTATGAGGTTTTCTTGTGAACTTGCGATCAATTTATGTGTTGGTACATTTATTTGTGATTAAATTATTGATTAGCTCTGGTAAACAATGCTTGATAGGATGATTTGAAAGGGTTGAATATTTTATGACTGTGTATTTTAGGTGATATTTGTATGGCTTTGTTATCATAAAAATGTAACAAGCTGTAGCTAGTCTGAGTTAAGCATTTGTTTGCAAATAGATGCATTTATTGCGGCCCTAAATGTATGCATATTCATGTATATGTTTGGTCTTGAAATTATATCAGTTCATGGCATGAAAATGTTTATACAATAATACAATTAGAACAAATGGCCTTATGTACAAGTATTCCAATTTAAATATGTATTAGGCCATATAATTATTAAATCAGATATAGCTTGCCAATTAATTACATGTCTTTCTGAAGAACATGGTAACATATATAATACAGGTTACATTGATTTTTACAAAAGCTGCCAGGTCAAACCATTACTCTAAAGTGTTAAGTATACTTATATAGTATTTAAGAAGGTAATAATTGGATTTGTGAAAATGTGATCTGAAGAATATAGGTTACTGTATACCTATGTTGACCTAGGTAATAATGCAATGTTCTTAAAATGTTTTACTATAATGATCTGGTCTTAAGCATGATTGTGTTTTTTTTAAGGGGGAAAAGGTTAATTGATTTGTTGTCCTTTTGATTCAAATACATACATTAAGGTATGACACGTGAATTATCTCACTTGTGCTGTTCTTCTATCATTTTGTTTCATGAAGTACAGTAACACCTCTCTTAGTTTAAATATCAATTATTTTGTCCAAAGGTGATTGCAAAGTCAAGATTTGCAGCTATTGAAAGTGCTGACAAAATATCTAGATCAGTGTTTGCTAAACTGAACTAAATATCTATTGTCTGTTTTGAATGAGTGATGCTCAATAATTCTTTATTTTCTGTTTTCAGTCTTCTTAAACAATTGATTACAAATTTGTTAAATCAATTAGTATTCCCATAATTGGATCAAATGAGATTTTTGTGCACATTTTATACATGTATAATTTACTGTATACTGAACACATTTGTCGCTTTATTGATCCTATTTGTTTTACTACAAGTCTGAAATACAACACTGAAATATAATACAGTACAATACAAAGTATACAAAATCATTGTTTATTTGTTTATTGCAATATGTGTAAGATTATTGATAAGATAAAAATAACAATTATGGCTTTTGTGTAATAAATACTATTCCTTGGAGATTTCAAGATCATGCTGACTAAATGTGGTGGTTAAAGGTCTCCTTCAGATCTCATTCATTGTATTTGTAGTTATTTAAGGTAAATTGTTGTTTTTAAATAACCTATAGAGACATGCTTGGATACGAGAATTCTGGTGTCATGATATTTATGTTAGGGATTTAAGTTTACATCCGTTATAAAATAAGGATGAAGAAGGTGGTTTTTGCTGGATTATCGTATCGTAAGGACATTTGCATCTAATGAATATTGAACAGGATTTAGTTTTTATGAATAAGATGTAGTTTATGTTCAATTTGATTCATGTGACATGACAAAAACTGAATAATTTAGAGATGTCATCGTTCTGACTTGGGTTAATCATGCTGCAGGATTCTTGAAAAATTCATGAATTAGTTCCCTAATGGTCTATCATAATTCTTCATTTGTGCATGAAATGAAATTGTGCATGTAAAGTTACAACCATGTTTTTGAATAAAACTGTTACATTTGTAAAGTAAAAAAATTAGTATGAACAAATGAAAAATAAAATATCCCATTTTTAGACAATGATTTTATGGTATATTTATCATTCCAGATATATTAGAAGATGAGGGTAGAAACTCTGGACTGACAAAAGCTGAGGAATTTATTTCAAGAAAGCAGGAAGGAGCTGATAATCACCAGAGTTATACATATTCACCGTCCAGGTCATTGAATTTTGGTAATACTGCTACTGGGGCCAGAATGGATAACGTGGCATCAGAAACAAGTAGTCTGCAATCAGAAGCTAGTATCCACTTATCCAGTAAATATGAGGAACTGGTAAGATCGCAAATGAATCAAAATTCATTGAATGGTGATGGTTCTTCATTAAAACAAGATGACCTTGACCTTGGTGGCAGGCGGACGCCAGTTGGTGAAGATGGAGATAAACAGTATCAAGATGGTGATAGTACAGTGCCAAAGACATACAATTCTGCAAATACCTCTCCGAAAGTGTCAGCATTATACGATCCCTTGATTGATGGCTTCTTTGAGAATGGCAACATTCCATCACACACTTCTGCACAAAATGATTCGAATTCTCAGGGTAATAAAAGTCCAAATGCTGTGATAGATGATGTGCTCGGTAATGGACATTCTCGTACTCCAATATACTCCACAGAAAGTCCTGTGCATTCTAAACATAGTTCTGCACATAGTTCAGCAAGACAGACACCTACCACATCAGATGTTAGAGAATATTCTCGCCCTGAGTCTGTTGGCTCTGCACATTCTGCAAACTCTACAAGTAGGCATGTACTTGATGACCTTATAAATGATGCCATGGGAAGAACCAAGGATCAGTTTGATCGTTCATCTCCAGCATCAGAACCGCGAGTAGGATCTCGTGCAGGCTCTACTCAAACAAGACAAGAATCAGTTGGTTCTGCGGCGTCAGAACATTCCCTCAGCAGACGTGGGGTGATTGATTTAATTGAAAATGATCTGAATGTTACTAAAACTCCTCCACCATCCAAAGAAGATTCTATGTCTGGATCAAGGCCTCAGACTCCTCCAAGATTGGCAGAACAGATTTCTGATGTATTGAACCCATCTGACCGTCATTCACCAATCAGACGTGAGTTCTTGTCTGGATCACCAAATGTTTCCAACCACTCATCCAGAAGCTCAGGTCGAAATTCTGCTCAAGGTTCAACTACTGGTTCACTGCGCCAAACTCCACAAAAAGATTTGATTACAAGTGCATTACAAGCTAGTCAGGAGAAACTATATTCTTCTCCAGGAATTCGTCGAGGGAGTGGAAGCGAAAATGGTAGTAATGTTAGTCATGCAAGTGAAAAAAGTGGCCGGTCTAGTTCGACCAGTCATACTAGTTCTAGACCTCAGAGTTTGACTAGTGAACAAGAACTTACACAATACTACGAAAATTTACCTGAAACCAAAGACATTGTAGAGGTCACAGGGTCACGGACTGGAAGTGCCTCAAGTCTGCCAGCAATTGGTAACCAACAACGATTCACTCCTGATAAACGGAGCATGACACCAGATAACCATATACGAGTCCCGGCTGTAGGCCCCATACCGAAGACTACTTTACTATCTGGACGTACCCCACCCAGAACTCCATTGTCAAATGCCAGCAGTCGTACTGTTACTCCAATGAATGTTGATGTTGAAACAGATTTGAAGTTGAGAGAGGTAAATGTTTATAATTTATTTTACTTAAGAAGAGGGACCAAAATCCATCAACCTACACAAGTCTAATGAAAAAGTCTTCAGCCAGTAAAAGCTAGGACTGAATTTTAATGCGGACTCTTAAAGCTGATTTGCCTTTGTAAGGAAAAAAAAATCTCTCTTCTCAGGTTGATTAATGCTACAAGCACAGGAGTTAATTAAGGCTGTGGCCTTTTCAATATGTAGATGAAACATAAGGATAAAGCTAATGCTTTCAATTTGCAGGGTTTGTTCAATTGTCAGTTTTGAAGGTATACGTAGTTTAGAGGTCTCAGCCATGTCAAATATATTCTATTAAGTGCAATTTCAAAAGGATGGGCATTCCAGCAGCATCACAAAATCATATTGATTCAGTAAAATCTCAAATAATGATCACCTCAATTTTACAACCACCTTGCTGTAATGACCACTTATTTTCAGACTGGCTTTCAGTTAATCACCTCTTATTCAACTTGATAATGAGACCACCTCGTTATCATGACCAATTTTTCAGGTTCTGGATGTGGTCAAGGTTTTAATGTTTATTGAATCTCTGTGGAATATTTTCAGCAATTGAAAGAGTTGGATGTGACACTGTCTAATGTGAAGAAGCAACTGAGCATAAAGGAATTAGAAGTCATGGAACTGAAAGATCAGGTGTCAGAATTACGTAATAACAATGCCGAACTACAAGGTGACCTTGACCGTCTACGAGCCAGAGCCTCACCTGCAATACAAGTAAACGAGGTGAGGTGTTCGAAAACTAATTTTTATAAGAGTTTTTTATTCAAATGTTTAAGTATTGATTTACACATGAGTAGGAAATTCCATGGGTCAAAGGAGATGCAAAATCCATATTTAATAAGGTTGATTGGGGGTATTTAGCAATTTATATTCATCTAAACCAGGGACCTCGGGTCAAACAAACACCCTGGACATGATGAAGATAGAAGATATATTTACATTCTAACCTCCGTTGTGGCCACCTCTGAATAAAAACCACTCTGTGTATAAAGGCCATTCTTTGAAAAACCATCATTAATTATTTAGAGCAAACTGACCTCTAAATAAAGGCCACCTGCCAATAAAGTCCACATTTTGTCTTTCCCAAGGGTGGCCTTTGGTCTCAGGTTTGACTGTATATGACCTATAAAACTTAAAAATACTTCATATGGAATATGAAAAGTAGAATAAGCAAACAATACATGATTTAGGAGGATTTGTGCAAAATTATAGATAGGGGATGTGTTTGGGAATACTGCATCTTGTGAACCAACTTTTGTATGTTCTATATTATGCGTATACAGTGAAACCTTACTTTGTGACCACATCAATATTATGACTAATTACCTTGGTCTCAAAGGTGGTCTTAATATTGAGGTTTTACTATGTAGGTTTTCATATTGCAATAGTTTTCTGTAGGTGAGAGTTATGACCAAACCAGTGAAAACTTGAGAAATTATTATGATCTTTATTTAACCATTATACGACTCTGTAATGACATTTCTTCCTTGTTATCCTCCAAATGTTATTTTAGCGATCAGACTGGTGTGTAAAAAATTGTTATATACAGTTAAATCAGTAGAATAACTTAGTGATCAATGCAACTGCCCATTTTCTTAATCGGAGATACAAGATTGTCCACCAAGCTGTCAATACATTGTATTAAATAAGGACGTAAAGTGGGCTCTCGTTGGCTGGAACCTGGTAAAATTGAACTCCCTGGAAATCTGGGACTCATTCTCTGGTCACAATCGTTTTTTCTATATGTACTATATAGTTTGACTTCACATGGCTAGAACCACATAAACTCGAATGCTCAAACCAAAAATCAGGTCCCGAGGTCAATATTTACTCTGTTATTCACACCTTTCTGTTGAACAATACATTTTCACTACTCAAGAGTAATTTGCTGTCAAAAATTGGCTACATATGACACAATATGACACTATTATTATTTTTTGTGTTTGTCATTACATGTTTTTTTTTGCAATTTACCAAAAGCTTTGTTCATTTCCAATAATTGTAAATTAACTTTGCATATTCAATTAGCGCCTCCAATAATTACATAAGTGCTCATTTTATTCTGTTTATAGCTGGAGAGGAAACTCCGTGAAGCTGATGAAGACAAAGAAGCATTGAAAGATGATATACAAAGATTGAAGGATGAATTACGACAGAAATCAGAACCTGGATTGAACAGTTATGACCCTAATGGTAGATCTGCTTTACAGAGAAAAATTGGTAAGTCATTTGAAATTAGTTGGAATTTTATCTGGCAATTCAGGGATTGACATTTTTTTCAGGTTACTGAAGGAAACCAGGTGAGAACTTTAAGTAGTTCCACAGCAATTTCAACTTGTTCTAAGTCAATTTCCACTCCTAATTGTTTATGAGCAGACAAGTGGATTTGTTAAGCCCTACAGTTATCACTGCATAATATTCTAGGTCACTAAATGAACCTTGGATACCATAATCAAATCTTAAGCATTTTGATTGGCTGTTTTGTATCAAAAGGTGAGGCTGCTTTCATCAAGTTTGTATTGGAATGCTGACTTCATCCTGCAACTCGCTTGTAGAAGAGCAGATTAAAACAGTATAGATAGATTTATGTTGTGATCAATATGTAGTTTTATTCATGGGTCAATGTATCATGCTTTGCTCTGTTGAAAAAATTATCATTAGCATTGCGCGATAACATCATACTTAGATTTATTGTTTGATATCTTTGTTTTAGATGACCTAACTGGTCAATTACAAGACTTACAAGAGGCTCATGAATCAGCCTCGGAGAAAATTGCTGCTGCTGACAAGAAAGTGAAAGAACTAACTACTGAAAATGATTCACTGAGAATAGTAAATTCAGAACATAGTAGAAATGTTGATGATGAGAACAGAAGTCTTAAAGCAGAGGTAAGATCTTCTTGATAGGATTGGAATCATTTTCTTGACCCCTGTAGAATCCATATGTAAATTAATCCTCTTAGCTTTAAGCAATCCGGTTGAAGCTGTGCTGTAGCATTTTAATCATCTGTAGAATAAAGCTAATTTTCATTCAGTGAAGATTTTTATTTCTTCCTTATAGTTTATTTGTCATTGTTCATAAATGAACTTCCAGTATGACTCGGGGCTTTCATTTGACCCTTAAAACAGCATTTTGCCTTTTGAAATCAGTAAATTAAGCTTTTGACTCTTGAGAAATTGTACCATAGGGTCAAATTTACTATGAAATTAGAAAGAAATTTTGTTGACTCTACAAATTATAATCAGTTAAGATTCTTTTTTGACCCTCAACTTGTGATGTCTAGTGAAAACCCTGTACTAACAATAAATAACACTTTGTCCTGGTGGTCACTTGTTAGATAATGATAAAATATTATATAAGACAGAAATAACAGCTAGATCATACGCATTCAGCCTTGTGGTAATCACTTTAGCTTAAAATTGATCAGGGCTTCTATGTTTAGATCTCTATGTAGGGCACATGTTATTGATAGAGAAATCATTGGTTAAAGGCCAGATTAAGATACATGTATCTCTTTGACAAATGAAGAACATACACATACACGAACACACTCACCAACGAACACAAACAGACAAATAAGCCTTTATTTCAATTTTATATCAAATTCAATTTCAGATAAAATGGTTACGAGAAAATCCACCAAGTCACACTGATGCTGCCGATTATAGACTCCGTATAGAACTACAACAAGTGAAGGATGATAATCGTAATCTAAGGGAGAGAAACTATCAATTACACGATGATAATATCAGGTTAAAAGAAGAGTTATCTGATCTTAGGAAATCTTTCGAACTCATGGATTCTGTAACAAAAACATTGAAAGAGGAAAGAAAGCCTACGTCTAGAAAATATGATTCATATGAACCACCTGGTAAGTTTTTAAGTTTTGTGTATTTCTCCTAATAGTTATGAGAATGGTCTTGTTCTTTATTTCACAACTTTCATGTCATTCTATATAAAATTGATACAAAAAAATTGTAAAACTGCCTGGTTACTATACCAGGTATTTATTTCATTTTTTATCTCCTGTTTTCAATCTTGCGTTTTGTGTTTAACTTTAGTTACATCTTACACTGACAAATCCCTGGAGTCCAGTTACCATGATGACAGAGAGCGAGGCTACAGTCGCAGATCTGAACCATTACCTGAGAGAAGGGCAGATAAAACCAAGGATAGTACATACAGTTCTAGAGCTATGTATGATTCTACTTCTTATGATGCTCTGAGACTGGAACAAGCCAGAAAGGAGAAAGATCTTGTTGAGGATAGATTTACAAAATCTGAGTCATACAGGTATAGCTACACACCTACATTCACAGTTTTTTTCACTGAAGTTTAATGTCACATCAACTGTCAGGATCATTTGGCAACTTCAACAGACCCCAAGTTTTCCCTGAGTAGTACTACCAACCTTCCATAGGCTAGCTGGACAGCTTCCTCACGTGTGAAATTGGTTCTGGATGGGATTCAAACTCAAGGCAGTGAGGGGCTAGTGATTACAAATCAGAGACCACAACCACACGACCACAGAGGCCCTTCATACAACTTTATTATGATACTGCTTTTACAGCATTATAATGTAGTTTCCAAGCTAACAAAGATATTTTAAACAAGAATATGCCTTTATAGTTTACCAAAGCTGCAAATGTCCAAATGATGATGTTGTACAAGATTTCTGTCAGAACTGATGTAAATTTTTATATTTTTTGAAGGCCCAGGTTGGAACTCGGACTTAGTAATTATGTTAAGACCATGAGCAAATATAAATGTTACATTCTGTCTGAATAACTCTATATTATATATTTCAGATATGAGAGTTACAGAAGTGGTCCTGACGGGGGCTCCACTGATAAATTCCAATCTTCCCGGGGTTATCCACGAACTTTGACACCCGAAAGACCAAGTGGGCTGCGTGACAGCTCAGGGTCAAGGTCAAAAGACAGACTTGAACTTAATTCAAGGACACTTGACAGAAGTGACCTTGAACATGCCAAAAGCCGAAGGGAAAGGAGTAGAACAAGTTCAGCTGAGATAGATTTCAGGTCAATGCCTCTAAGTGCCTACAGTACAGATTTATCCCAAACAACTCCAGCTTTTTCTGGGCGATCTAGAGGTAATGTTATTGCATAATTTTTGTTTTGTTCGTTTAATTCCAGTTTCGTATGTTATACTTCATAAGTTTTTTCCCTAATAGCAGAAAAAATTTGTAGCCAAAATGTTGGATTTACTTATTTTTCTATGAACTATTTTTTATGGTTTCACATATTTTAAAATCAGGAAATCTGCTGGTTTTATTCATTTACATGTGCCCTAAATGAATTTTAAAAAAATGTATCTATGACAGGGTCAGGTTTTACCTAGATTGAAATTTTAAATCCAGATCCATTTGACTATAGACTTTTTTTCAGAAAATAGATATTATGGTATTATGGGCTTAAATACACTTAGCATTTTCTGTAAACATTTATAGCTATTTACCAAGAGATTACTCAACAGCGTGGACGATCCAAACCACCAGATGGTCGGGATATAAAAAGATACAATGTTTGTGAGTCTTGTGCAAGTAACACGAATAATTCCCAATGTAATCAAACCACTGATGAAAATAATCAGAAATCTGATGAAAGTAACAAACCGTCTGATGTTAACCATACAACTGAATATGATAACTGCACCCCAAAACCGGAGCAAGCAAGTCAGCGTAACGCTAACACTCGGCCAGACGACACTCAGCTCCAGACTGAAAATCAAAGCCATTCAAGTTCCACTTACAAATCTCATTCTTCCCAAGTGTTTATGAACCGTTTTGTTTCACAACATCCGGTCGGTCCAAAGGAAGGAACATGTTCTGGTATTTCTGATTGATTTGTGGTGGAATTGGTTCTTGCTGATTTTTGTCGTCTGGACCTATTCTGCTCTGTTGGTGCATGGCTTTATTACTTGTCATAGAATCTTACAGCTTGGCATTTGTGTCTAATCTTCATTCAAATGTTTGTCTTTTTTAACAGTTTATCTTACATGAATTCAATAGCACTCATATGTTAGTATGGTTTTGCTTCAAACAATTTGCCAAATCTAACTGATTGATCGGTGTGGTAGTTTCAATTGATAACCTGCATCCTCTTTGAGTCCATAATTATGCATGTTAAAGGTTGCCCTGTGTGTCTGGTTGGTAGATTAATTAGTAAACATCAGAATAAATTAGCTACTTAATTTGTATCTTAAAGATGTCAGTATTGTGCATATTTACCACTGTGAAGGGTACTTCTATGTCCAGTTTCATGGTTACTGTGTTTGAGTGCAATATGCAGTTTTGTTTTGGTCTCCGGAAATAAAACAACTGTGGTATAAATCAATTGGTTGAAAAAATCCTATTCTGAGAGACACAGTTTGAAATTCTGTCCTGTGTTTGGTTTATATATGTGTAAATTTGTATTTGTATAGTCTTAACAAAATGTATTTCCTGTGATGTTATTCACATATATGTAAACACCTTGAGCATTTGCACTATTTTGTGTTAAATCATTGTATTGTGTTTAATATTGTGAAAATAATTCAATCTTTTCAATGTTATATAGTGAATAAGATTTTTACTGTGTTAGTTTGGTGACATTTACTTAAGTTTGATATGTTTGATAATTTAACCCTTTGCCTCACTTTGCCGCATTTCCCCTCATTTGAAGCAGATGACTTTTGAAAACATTGTGGCAAAAGAAGCCATTGCTTGTTATGAGGAATGGGTTCTTTTGCCACATTGTTTTTCACTTAGTCAGAGAGAAATAACCCAATATTCTTAAATGAAATGAGGCTTTGTGTATTTGCTTTGAATTTTAAGTCCAAAATATGCTGATAAAGCAAAGGGTTAAAAATGTCAATACAGCAACATGTCAGAACCTTGACCTCACTATCTATTAATTCTGCTGGAACTTAAGAAATACAAAATGATTTGGCTACATTGCAAAATATTTAGATGATTACTTGGGTTTAAAAATCTTAACTGATACAGTTTACTTTGCATGGGGTTAAAAGTAAACATTCTTTCAGGAAAGTGACCCAGTGAGTTTGCATCAGATGGGGGAGGCTGTTTCAGGGCCTGAGGTTGTTTTGAAATTGATCTCCCTGCTTAAATCTTTTAAATATTTGTGACATCAATATTCTTCAAATAATTATAAAAGGACTATAAATTATCACTTGTTATTTGTGTTTACCATTCAGTAGATGAATAGATCCTGCATGTTTTGTGCCTGACTTGAAAACGCCTACATGTATTTGTTATTCACCTCCCTGTTTAAAAGTATAAATATAAAAAATAAAATACGAAATGAGAACATTTAACTGAATGTGATTAATTTGTCAGTGAAGTTATTAGAATATGATGAAATGGTAATTTGTTTGTGTCCTTTTTTAATATTATCTTATTAAACCAAATAGATTTTTCATTTGATGTCAAACCTGCGCCTTTAAAGCCATTATGTATTCTTACTGGTCTCAGATAGAGATGAAAGTAAGATTTGAGCTTGGGGAATGATCTTAAGTTCTGTAACCATGGATTCAGGAAATTTTTTAATGGAATATATTTTATATGAATTATGCGTTTATTTCAGACACAACCAGGAAACAGCATTTACAAGAACCCAGAGAAGATTACTATAAGACACGTGACAGTATGAATATATCAAGGTCAAGGTCTAGGGAAGCTGATAAGCCAGCTGATTCTGGTATGTTGTAATACTTGTTCACTTTAACCTGTGTGAAAGACCACCTGTTTAGTAAGGCTTCATATGCATTATAGATCATCCTGAATGGTCATTGAATCGAAGTGGTGTTGCAAAAAAGGTGTGGGCTGCTTAAATATTAGATTGTAAGTTGTAACCCCATTACTGTCACAACCACCTCCAGAGCCTCTGTGGTTGAGTGGTTATAGTCTCTTATACATAATCACTAGCCTTTCACCACTGTGAGTTCAAACCCAATGGGACAAAATTTCACTTGTAAAAAAGCTATCCAGCTAGCTTACAGAGGGTCAGTTGAGTCATATTTATATTAGAACATACAGCGCAACCTTTCCAAAGCAACACACTTTGGGAGAAGGAAAATTATGTTGTTGTTGACAGGTTTTTGCTCTAGAGAGGTTAAAGTAATAGTTAAAGCATACAGTGGGAAAAAATCATGCTTCTGTTGCAGGGAGGTTGTTGCCCAAGAGAGGGCTACTCTAGAGAGGTTGCACTGTACATGTAGTTTTTCTTATTTAGAATTAACATCATTTTGAGTTTTTATTGAGGATAAAATTGTTTTGGTCTTCAGAGGTCATCTGCATGTTTTAAGCCATTTTCTTTGTATCAAATGCATTGTATTAAAAAAGATTGGTGGATAATATTCATAACAGTGATATTGCAATATGGACTCTTGTACTATGTTATTTTAATAAACAGATATCAAGCTAAATAACCTTTACTTTTTTTAAAAAAATGTGTAAGGGAATGCTTTTCAATAGAAATAATTGTTTACAAAGTAAACAAAGGTTTAAAGAAACAATGGATTAAATCTGTGAAAAATCAATAATATCTACTTTTGATAAAGATCAAACAAGCAGTGACAGACATGATCAAATTGATTCATAAAATGGTCGCAGATGAATGATTTTGTTCTTGTATTATACATGTTAACCTCATTAACTAAAGGTCAAATATTTTTAGATCTGTCCAATATTTCATTGATTTATTGATTGATTTTCTTCAAACTATAATACATGCATTGAAGTATATACATTTTGTATAGGGCATTTTAAGTTAAGTGACTCTACTGGATATCTTGACTTGTAAGGTAAATATTTCATATGCAATTTTTGATCCCTTGTTGTAGTATAAAATTTATTTTGTTTTGGTCTACTAATTGCTATTTGATTGTGTGAAAGTGTCTGAAAGGATCTGAAAAATTGATTTAACTAATTAGGTAGTCTCATTATCAAGTTGAATTATTGGGAATTATTGAAAGCCGGCCTGAAAATAAGTGGTCTTTATAAAAAGGTGGTTGTAATATTGAGGTGGTGGCTATTAGAGGTTTAAGTGCAGTTCTTTCAATCCCAATGAAACGTATTTGGCATGTTTGTTATTGGTTACAGTTCCATCAGGATATGATGATGGTAACATGAGCGATACACCTACAGACATTTTGGTGAACATACAACCTAACGAGAAAGTAGCAGCCTCGGTAACCTGGAGCAGAAGCCGACCTAGGAGAGGATCTGTTGGGTCTGATGCTTCAAATTCATCATATAGCGACATCGATGAACAAATCACAGCTGCTGTACGAAAAAGATCAAAGTCTGCTGATAGTCGAGGTAGTCTTAAGTATTTGTTTTTATTCCAAATTTTTATCAATTTAGGTGAAAATGTTTGAGCAGATTATTTCTCTTTGCTGAATATATTCTTAATGTTATAGGGGGAAGAAAATTAAGACCTTCTGCTTGCAAGTCAGCTGCTCTACCATATGAGCTAATCGGGCTGATGGGAATACAAAGTACTATAAACACATATATTTTATATGCAGCCCTGTTATATTAATATCTGTTTTAAACTCTCTACTCATGGAAATTGGATGTATGTACAGTGCCTCACCTCCAAAGCAACACCCTTTGGGTGAAGCAAAATTATGTTGTTGTTGTTGAGAGGTTGTCGCTTTGGACAGGTTAAATCAATAGTTTAATTGTACCGTGGGAAAATTCATGCTCTTGTTGAAGGGAGGTTGATGCTCAAGAGAGAGCCACACTGGAGAGGTTTTACTGTAGATACTTCCGTTCAACATTTTATCCTACTGGTTGTTCACACATTGATTTATTTTCTCATGAAATATCTCTGCTTTAGGTTGAACTTTTATTCTATATTCAATTAAAATCTAATTAATTCATTTACTCATAGTATTATCCATCTTTTTATGTCTTACAGTGCATGGCAGCATGTGTATAAATAACAAGCACTGGTGCTATAAAATCTATTTAATTGTTGTAAATGTAGTAGGAAGCAGAAAATAAAGTTCCTGATGTGGGGCCCGAACCCCATGACCTTCTGCTTGCAAGTCAGCTGCTCTACCTGCTGAGCTAATCGGGCTGACCGGCATACAAACTACTATAAACACATATATATATGTACAGCCCTGTTACAGTTATATGATCATTTAATTATTTTGCTTCCTGGAAAATATCATGATGATATTTTGTTTTCTTTTTCAGAGATACTGAGGAGAATGGGACCAAATACAGGTACCAGCAAGGAGAACGCCACAATGTCTCGTACATTGTCACCGGCGCCCTCTGCTGGATTACGTAGCATCACGCCTAGACCAATAGCAACTCAACACAACAAATCATCACTTACTTTATCCAGCAGGTATGGTTAACTTAATGTTAATTCAGGGCATTCATTTGACCTTTAAAACGGCATTTTGACTTTTGAAATCAGTTAAATAAAGCTTATGACTCTTGAGAATTTGTAACGAAGGGTCAAATTTACAATAAAATTAGGAAGAATTTTGTTGACTGTTTAAATTATTAAGTCATTATAAAGTTATTCATTCTTAAATTTCACATATTGCTGGTTGTAAAATAGTTTAATAATGATGATATTTAGCATTTTATAGCTTATTCACTTATTCTTATTTTTTTTTCTGTGGCATGACATGCAGATTTAAAGTAGAGCCTTCTTTTCTTCATGGTAGATTCTTTTGCTGTTATACATAATATAGTGTTTTGCACCATTTCTCTCAGTTGTAATTGTCATGATTTAATGTGATATGTTACAGAAATTCACCAAATTTCACTCATTTTACAGCTTAAACTCACTAACACAAGGGCTGAGGCCATTCGCTCCTAGAAGCGCCCAAGATCTTCAAATTGAAGATGTAATTAAGTTCTCCAGACAAGGAGGTAAACTTAGTCAAGGTACAGTTAAATTCATTGGACATCTTCCAGGCAGAGGAGATATTTATCTTGGAGTGGAACTGGACAAAGAAGGTGATTATTTAACCCTTTGCCTGATAATCCTGCATTTCTCCAGGTCTTTAATTTCAGTAATTCCTACTGGCGAATTTTCATATGATGAAGGTGACTAATTTTTTTAAATAGATAATTTATAATAATATTCAAGTACATTTGTAGCATAACTTACTGTTCTTCTAGAAGCAATAAAAATAGCTAGCACTGACTCTGTGCCTGAGGTTATATTTGAGACAAAAGTTCTTGTTGTGTTTCCTTTAATGTGCTAAAACAAATCACACACTATATGTTTGATTGGATGATGATTTTCATTTTTTCAGATGGCAAACATGATGGTGTATTTGAAGGAATTAGATATTTTAAAAGGTAAGTGCACTAATATATCAATAGTGCTTGTTTTTATATTAAACCTTATGAAAGATCAATTCAATGGCTTGTTACTTGAGTACTGGTCACAGTAAAATGGTAGAATATTATTAAAGTTGGTAATGATTTCATGTTGCATATGCTATAAACACTACTTTTCATGCACTAATTTATTTCTATGGAATCTTATAGCATTCACTTTAAATTTCGTTAGTACCACACAATAATTATTGTTTAAAAGGTGATAATTATCACTTGATGGGTTAGAGTTAGGGCAGGTGTTAGTGTCTCTGATTTCTAAATCAGGCCTTAATTATGATATTTATCACATGGTAGTAGTAGAATTTCATGTGGATGCTATAGGATACTGTACATTTCTGACTATGGAATCATGTATTATTACTGATTTTGTTTTATTAAGTTGTGCATTTTAACTATTTGACGATAGTTGTATTCTAAATAGGTTACTTGAGCATTGCAATGTGTAGTATGCATATGATATTGTATAAAATTCATTCTGTCTGAAAATGATTTTGAAATAAGTTAAAAACAAAGACAGAAATACTTTAACCTATTTTAGACTGATTTTGTGGGATATATTCTCAACTGTATATTTTATATTTCTGTTTTACAGCAAACCAAACAAGGGTGTATTTGTTGCTTACAACAAAGTGGTGATGGCATGGACTTCATATTAGCCATGTGACAATGATAAGATTGTATAAAGTTGTATTCTGTCTGAGAAATATTGTGAGATGTACATTGGTAGGACTCCTAGGCTTCAAGATTACATGTCATATGAACAATGACTTTTCTAGTTGTTTGAAAAGTTGTACAGCAGCAATATTGTTCCATTATACAGCATTTAAAAGATCTTCTGAGTTCTGCAAAAATAACTTTGAGTAATTGTGATAAGTAATCGCCATAGAACATCTATGTACATACTAAATATACAGTTAACATCCCTGAAAAAATGGACTCCTTGAAAACCGGACTTCCTGAAAACCGTAATTCTCTGAAATTCGGACGATTTTTCAAGCCCCATATTTTTGCTTCCATAATCAATAGTTCTCTTAAAACCAGAATTCTCAGAAAATCAGACTTTTGGCCCTGTTCTTAAGGGGTCGATTTTCAGGGGTTATACTGTACATATATCGTCATTGTCTTCACACACTGACTGAGATAACATGTCACCCAGGAGTAAAATATGTGATGCATTATAACAAACTGTGATATATTTATTATCATTCCATCCACACACATTTATATTTCAATATGTTACCACTGTTACAGAGATATGAATGTAATGTTAAATGCTACATTTACTTATATATTTATATATTTTCTATGTTTTCCCCATCAGTTCAACAATTTAAGCTAGTAAAACCTCAATATTAAGACCACTGTTGTGACAAGGAAATTGGTCATGATTATGAGGTGGTCTGATTATCAAGTTGAATTATAGAACAAATATTGAAAACTGGTTTGGAAACAAGTGATTGATATAATGAGGTGGTCTTAATATTGAAGTGGTTACAAAGTAAGGTTTGTCGCTGGCACTGATGGTACAATTGTGTATGAGCAATTAATGTCTCAATCAACTACTTTCTTGTTCTGATAAGTTGTAAATTTTTTTTCAATTCATTGACTTTATTTGTTCAAGAAACAAACGTGTGTCATTTATTTTCTATTTTTGGGTTAATCGTTGTTTCTTATCATAATGGAATTTATTTGTAATCATATCTTAATATTTGATTATGAGTTCTGTAGTTTTAATGTTTTAATATTGATGCCTGTGTTTGTATGCTGTTTTTAACTAGTCCAAATTGTAGCTGCTGTTAGGTAATTAATACTAGATTGCTGCTTTCTACTTAATCTGTGTATTTTTGTAACTCTTCTTTCTGGAGGAATTTTCTGTCTCATTTTGTACATGTCATAAATATAACTTATGTACCAGTAATTATTTTGTGACATTTTTTGGGTAGCTACATAGAATATAGAGATATATAGTCTTCAATATCCGTCCATATATTTTTTATTTTACTTTTTGTATCCTATAAGAAGTTCGTGTTATATTTTATGTACACAACAAGGCTTACGAGCAGAAATTGTTTTAACATTGTCAAAAATTCTGTTACAAATCAGTTGCTTGTTGAATTATCATTGTCTGCTGAGCGAATACATAAAAATGTATTAATACATGGTATTAAAGTATTTCTGCCTCTTCAGCTAAAACATCTTGGTATAAAACTGTATACACAGTATATAATTTTTTACTGAGTACTGTAGATATATGAGGTTACTGGATTTCACTTAGGCTTTGCATGATTGTGAAAATTTCTTGTTTATTTTATATGGCAGTATGGTTAATACACTACATGCTACAACAGTATATTTCAGTCATTCTGTAGTTTTGTAACATCCCTCTTATTTCTTAATACTCTGAAATGCTGCATTTTATTAAAGAATGTAATAACATTTTACTCATTCAGTTTCATGTGATACAACTGTAATTCAACATACTTAAAGTATTCGTGTTACTATATGTAAATTATAATTAAAATTTTTTCAATTCGAGCCATTTCTCATATTCCGCCTACTGATTTTATTTATATGATATCTATTTTTTTAGAGAAGAAACTATTTTTCATTATTTTTCAATATCATGAATAATTTCATTTGTCCATATCATATTAACATGTCGTCAGTGTAGATTACAGAATTATATTCAACTATTATAGTTATTACAAAAACGTTTTACTACTTTAATAAATTTATTAGTTTGGAAGTGACAAAAAAGAGCAATTCTGAGTTTGCATACATACATATTGAAATAAACTTTAGGGACGTTTGTCTATGAGTTGTTTCCCTTGAATTGATGTAGTTAAGTTTA
Source organism: Lutraria rhynchaena (assembly GCA_008271625.1). Taxonomy (NCBI): domain Eukaryota; kingdom Metazoa; phylum Mollusca; class Bivalvia; order Venerida; family Mactridae; genus Lutraria; species Lutraria rhynchaena. The sequence goes on along the minus strand of VIBL01000121.1, from coordinate 840,916 downwards.
TTTAATTTTTTTTTTATTGAAATTGCTTTGTCATTTTAGAGAGAGATATTTGATTTTATTGCGTTATATGAATAAAAGATTTACTTGTTTTATTAGTATTATTGCATTTTATGAATTATTACATGATGTTCTTAGTCCATCTAATAGTGTATGTATATTAAGCATGTCACTTTATCAATAAAATGACACACACACTACATAATGTTACATCTTTATTTGTCAGATTTTTTTGGGGTACTTTCTAGTCAATTTTTGTTAAAGTTTTAAACAGTGGATGAATATTTATAGCACAAAATATTTTGGCCAAATCATTTCGGGTACAATATTCAAAATATTACTGGCAATCCTCACCATGTATGTCAATTGTTATATATGATGCAATAAATCGAAAAACGCGAGGTGTTCCAAATACAAGTCTCATGTGATCATGCAGACAGAATTTTGCTCGGATTTCGGACCAATCAGCACCCAGGAAATGTTTAGTCTAAATTTTAAGTCAATGGAAATGGTCCTCGTAAGATTTACTTCCATAGTCGCAACCGTGGTCCAGTAGCTAGTGCACTGGACTTCTGACCCAGAAATCTGGGTTCGAATCCCAGTCACGGCAGGTTATACCCTTTTATGAAAATTTGGCAAAAGTGTCGATTTTCCTCCATATGTGGAGAAGTTGCCAGCTCCCTTGGAAGGTTAAGTTAGTTCTAGTTAGTATACAGTCCAGGAAAATTGGTTTGGTGAACTGGTCGCCGTATATAACCGAAAAAATGTTAAAAAACGGGGTTAATCTCCAGTGACAATAAGCCACATAAAAAAGATTTACTTCCCATGATTTAAAATAGCAGCCGGTTCTGTTGTTGCGACATTCAACTCCAGAGAAATAATAGCCCTACTTTAATGTACATGTTTCGATTTCTTAAGCTTTCTTTAATCACTGTCCCCGCTCATCTTCACAAGGAAATGACTGCCATATGGACAACTTTATATCACATTCTAAGGTAAGTAACAAAAAAACACATCCCAAATCGTTGGACCAATAAGAATAATGTTCCCTGATACAACATGGTAGAACTACCGCGTATCATGAATGTAATTCAGTTGATAGAATAGTATATTATAGCAGAACATTTTGCATCTCAAATGCATAGTGTACATAGAGCTCGCATTTAATCATAATATAAATTATATAGCTAACATTAATTCAGGGGCGTCGGGGGAACACCAGTTTGGGGCGGCATAAGCGGTGGAAGCGCAGATGAAGAATATGACAATGACGTTGATTTAGGTGCAAATTCTATGTTTTCTAAAACGATTTCTTGCTTGTTTTTTTAATTTTATGCATTTATGCTGTGGATAAATATACATAGATTAACATCATTTATAAATAACCACCTTGGACCGTATTTAGTTACCATCAAACAAAGCGAAATGATAATCGCCCGAACTGGGAACTTGTGTCTTATCAGCATGATTTCAACAAAGAAATAATCAATGGAATAGAAACAAAACAAATTATTTCAAACATGCGGTATCTTTACAGGCAATAATTAGATAGGGCTGGTCTGGAATGGCATTGTTTTATTCCACCGCTTAATCAATAAAGGAAATGTTTGTATTTAAAGTTCAATCGTGACAGAAGAAAATTAAAATCTCACGTTACAGGCTAAGTAATCAAATTTCAAATTAGATGAACGTAAAACTTATGTTTTACAAACATAACGTCGACTTAATCATGTATAGCATGTTTTGTTAGGTATTTATTTATCTTGGCTATTGAATTACACTGTTATATACAGCGGGGTATACGTAGAAAAATCTATAGAAAATCGATTAGGTTTTGGCACAGACAAGTTTAAGCTACAACACTCTTTTCATTAAGTTTTCAATGTATACACAAACTGTGTACGTTTGAAATTGGTATCAAACATACTTCATGAAAGAATGTTTGACATGCTGAAGTTTTAATTCGAATATTATATTCAGTTTAGGATATTAATCTTAAAAATAATTGTTTTAATATGAAAACGTCTGGTAATTGAGGTAAGTGTTCCGTATAACTTTTTTCAATTAAATACTGTTAAGTTTAACCAGAGGTACACTACCTGCACTAGTCTAGTATATTCATTCGAATTGCAGTGAGCAAAGTTTTCAACTTTATAACTCGCAATGAACAAGCTCTTGCGATTGACATGAGCAGAAATGAAACTCTGCCAGCTTTGTAGGGCTGTGAATCGCAAACTGCATACTGGAACACAGTTCGCGATTCGTCATTATGAAGTATTTGGAACAAAAGTAATCGTGCGGTTGTATAATTTTTTTATGAATACATGCCTCATAGCAGTTTAATTACGGACATGTTATGTAATATTGTCTTTTCTACACTGATCAGTAAGTAATCAATGCACAACAATAAACTTCACATTATATCTATAATTAACATGATATTTACGAATTACGATAATTGTTTACGATGAAATGAATGCTCGTCTGTTAACACATATATTTAGTTTTGTTGTTACAGTGCAGTACAGTGCTTGAGAAACAACCTCCCTTCAACAACAGCATTTTTCTCCCACTGTACGATTTAAGTATTAATTCAACCTTTCTAGACCAACAATCTCTCAAGAACAACATAATTTTGCTTCTCCCACGGGGTGTTGCTTCGGAGAGGTTGGACTGTATTTAATACAACGTCATATCATAAGCAAACTACATGTACTCTTATCATGGTCAGTTATTACATGTATGTATAAAATACATAAAACCGTTTTATACAATACATAAAAACTTGTATAACTAATGATAATAAGAGTATATGTAATTTATTGTCATTATAGGGCCGCGGTCGTGGTCCAGTGCGCTGGACCTGTAACCCGGAGATTCGGCGTTAAAACCGCGTAAAACACCAGTGACAATAGGTCACATAAAAACAAAACATTGTCATTATATGCATATTATCTTGTGTGTATTTAGCTTTGTATATTGTTAATGCTTTGTGACACTGGTGAAAGTTTAGTATCTATGTATATGAGAATACATACATAATACATATTCATAATAAAACTTTAATTTAGTACATCAGCAATCTAAAGGAGAATGTCGAGACTAACAAACGATAATGAACAAAACTATTCAATTACGTTCATAATGACGTGTAAAGAAGGAAGGCTGAGCCATTCTTTCAATATGTAAATAATTTATCTATCCAAGTCCAATGAAACTTGTACATCAAAGCGTAGACTTGTATTTTATTGTCTCAGAAAGTGGCATAAATTAACCACTCGGGATTTGTAGTACGTCTTCAATGACTTGGATCAAATAAGAATTCGATTGATAACAACACGCAAGTAAACAAAACAAACTTAAAATATAAGTAGTTTAACGATTGTTACATTATAAATTTTGTCAAATATTTTGTATTGTATAATTGAAGAATGATTTAAAATGAATTTAATATTTTTTCACTGGGGTTGATCGTCGCACCAACAGCTGGGTCATATGGCGACTTTCCAGCTTTAACAGTGGAGGAAGACCTCAGGCGTACACCTGGTTAGAACCATTGACTTTCCGTAAGTTAGCTCGACAGCTTCCTCACATGTGAAAGAAAGATCAAGATCTGTAAAAGGCTGTCATATGTTCTCGTGATCATATTTGGATTTATTCGAATTGTTTTTTCTTATAGAAAGATTAAATAACTGTGTTTGGTCTGATCGCGAGTATTACATAAATGTTGATATCAAATTGAAACTGGACCTTATCACTTGTACTTCAGCCGGAATACTCACAGAGCACTGTGTTGTTTGTGATTAAATATTCATACATTTCTTTTATCTCTTTTCTCGACCGCGGGTGAAAAATTGCTAAATCAATACAACATTGAATTGTTAAGAAGCTTAAGCATAAAGCCCAAAATTATCTAAATCGTTCCGTGTCTACATAGTGTAGATTTTAATTCTTTATCAGGTGTGTGGAAATCGTATCAGCCTTTTGTTGACATTTGTTTCGGAGTTAACCTGACTGGATATAACGTTATTTTAATTCTGAAGCAGGTTAGTTGTAACATGTGTATCTTGTTTTACTTAAAATTTATGCCGGTTACATAAGTAACATAAGACTGGAGGTATTATAATACTTTAATATACATGTTTTAAAGCTTATTCTGTATAAGTACGCAGTTAGTTGTGTAAATAATACACAAAAGCACAGGATTAATTTGTGACATTTCTGATCTGTAAGGATGGCATTTTGATTAAATACACTAGACTATTCACAACATGTGTTTTTTGTAATGCTCCCAGATTTTACTGATGCCCAGTTTTAACTGTACTTGTATCCAAAACGTCTATAAACTACAGCCAGAAACGGGAACTGGACATATTGAATATAGACCTTAAAGTCACGTCACTGTTTAAAAGAAGTAATATCAAATACATGTATGTAAATTAATTATTAGTAGGAAATACACATTACAGTGCAACCTCTCCACAGCGGCCCCTCTTGAGCAACAGCCTCCCTTCAACAACAGCATGATTTTTCCCACTGTACGATTTAACTATTAAGTTAACCTCTCAATAGCAACAACCTCTCAACAACAACATAATTTTGCTTCTCCCAAAGTGTGTTGCTTTGGAAAGGTTGCGCTGTATGTTCTAATATAAATATGACTCAACCGACCCTCTGTAAGCTAGTTGGATAGCTTTTTTACATGTGAAATTTTGTCCCATCGGGTTTGAACTTGCATTCATTTTTAACGGTCACGTGTATGATGTGTGCCTTTTGAAAACTTCGTCGAATTTAGCAGTCTTTCTCATTTGCTATAAAATCAATGTTGATTTACTTCGTTTTAGCCGATAATGAAATCTCGATCCTTAGAACGCGACTAAGGCGAAAAATAAAAAAACCTCGGAATTCACTAAAATGTAAACATAACACGTTTGCAAATACATGAATTTCTGAAATTTATTCTGTGAATGCAATGATGTGCTGAAAATCAATAAATAAAGCTTTTGATTACTGTATTTGGATGTTTACTTTAAATACAAACGTTAAATTTAATCAGAGAGGATCGAGTGAAACACAAACATAAAAGAACTAGGTTTGTTTACACTACTTTTTTCTCTAGCTTTGGTATTTATATAACGTCATCTGCTTTACATATGTGTGAATATTAATCGTTATGGATGGTCGGTCAATTGTTTTATTGTACCGACTCATTAAAAAAATTTTGTGGATGAGATCACGTGACACAATATAAAACGCCTGTAATTAGATAATTGTTCCTAATATGAATACCATAAATATATGGATATCATGAATATATGAATATCATAAATATATGAATATCATGGATATCATAGATATCATGAATATATGAATATCATAAATATATGAATATCATGAATATATGAATATCATAAATACATGTGTATGATATAATATAAATATATGAATGCTATAACTACATGCATATAAATTTCATAAATATATAAATATAATAGATAGATGAATATCATAAACATATGAATATCATAAATATATTGGATATCATAGGTATAATGGACATCATAAATGCATTAGCTCAATGACCCTTCCGAATCTTTTATTTTCAACAAGAGTTCTAAAACAAGCAACTAGTTGTTTTTTCTCAATTGCAAATGTTTCCGTTTTAACATAGCAAAACATTCTGATCTTTCAGAGTGATTCGTTAGGCAACAATATTATACAACTTAAACATATATACATATATATTGAACATTCTAAGAAATTCCTTACACATGCAATAGCTGATGTTTAAAATACAAATGTGTGGCAATACGATGAATTAAGACAATATCATTGAATTCATCGTAGGACAATTTATCTAATCAAGGGACGATTCTAGGCCCGGATCACTATGATCACAAAGGAGCCAAAACAGTGTTATATACCCTTTGATCAATACATAATTGACTAATGAGAAAATTCACGTCAATTATTTACTGTGTTAAATACAACGATAGATCAGCTTCTAATCAATAGTTCAGACATTGTTTTGTATAAATGGTCGGGTATTGAAATAATCGATCACTTTCTTTATGCATGTATATCGTATAAAAATATCTATTACGCTTTTTGTATTTTCATTTAAACAAAACTATAAGATACATTCAATGAATTATATAAAACAATGATTTAGGTATATACACTGAATATCATACACATCCTTGATCATTGTAATATACACGTACACGCATGCGCAAGTGTACAATTTTCATATTTTACGATTTAGACTTTCATAACAATGCAAAACTAAGATGTACAGTTTAAAATGATTAACGTTTCTGACACACATAATTATGCATGGACCAACGCACTTGTATCTAAGTCCATGTGATATTTTTTTGAAAGATGTTTTTCGAAATTTTCTAGTGACAAAGAAAATACATGTACATGAAACCTCGATCACTTTAATACTAAAACCACCTCATTACAACGACCATTCACTATCGGACAGGATTACAATACATTTTAAAATTCAAAGGTTTCTCTGTATTTCAATGTATGGCAATAAGCCCACATGAACATTGAGGCAGTTACTTGGACTCCAAAGATTGTCTTAATGTGGAGTTTTTCAATATTAGAATTACAAAACTGATTGCAATATAGCTTTTCTACACGTGACTTTTTATATACCGACTGATTGCCTTGGTATGTGTGATAGCCTGCCGTCACCTTAATGTGTGATAATATCGATAGATTTCACTTTCTCTAGATCAAGTTGTTGGTCATAAACTCCACGAAGTTATAATTTATTCATGCCTGCTTCAGACTGATGAAGTTATAATTATTGTTAGTACATGAAGATTACATCGTTCATAAAAATATTCGTACTGTAAACACGGACAGGTCAGTAGCTAGGCCGCGACCGTGGTCTAGTAATTAGTGCGCTTGATTTGTAACCCGGAGATCCGGGTTCAAATCCCGGTCGCGGCAGGTCATACCCTTCTATGAAAATATGACAAAAATGTCGATTTTTCTCCATATGTGGAGAAGTTACTAGCTCCTTGTGGAAGGGTAAGTTAGTACTGGTTAGTATACAGTCCAGGAAAACTGGTTAGGTGAACCGGTCGCCGTATATAACTGAAAAAATGTTGAAAAACGGTGTTAAACCCCAATACAACCAACAACAAAATCACACAATAACAAACAAACAAAAAGTCCGAAGCGAGGGAAAATTGTTGCCGAGTCTCGAGGTGGTCTTTTCAAAGTCGCACCTTAATCTAGACACACTATCTGATCTTTTGTTAGGATAACACTTTTTAAAACTTAAAAACTGATGGATTATATCAGTAGTAGGAAATCTAGCCCATATTTTGCGATTAGAACTGTAGATCAATTGACTAAATGTAATTTCTTCTTTCATGAGGAAGAGCATGGTTTTAAGCGTGTTTTATTAACTAAAATTAAGTACTATAGGGACATTATGGTGTTAACAAAGTGTCTTTGAATAAAATGACATCTCTTATTTGCTATTTTTTGAAAACCAAGCACATGTATATATGTATCAATTTACCTCAGTGTAGCTAAGAAAATCTCACTATAGCCTTACCATCGTATCCTAAGCTTAAATATCCTCTGCAGTTTATACAAGGATATGCGACAATCAATAAGCATCTATATTCCGCTCCGCTGCGCCCATTAGCGCAGTTTTTTTTTCGCCTACAAACATTATACTGTATTACGAGAACCTGGTTTATGTCGAGCATTTTGTCTGTCTCGGTGACTCCTCGAAGTAAAGAAATCTTAGTGTAAAACGTTTTGTATCTATTTCCCTGTTTTCTTCAGATCCGTGTTTTGTGCACCCAACCAGAAACCAACATACAGCAGTCACAAAGGTCAAAGGTCAAATAACGATCGTTTGATTTCCATGGAGATCATATCAGCACCAGCATCAATATGCAACAAGCCTCAACCGACAACACAGTTCATTGTGAGGGATTTTCCGAGTGATAAGTTAGGGTTAAGCGAAGAATTCAGTAAAAATGAGATATTCAAAGGAATATGTGAAAGAAATCCTAGACAAACGCTTCTTTGCATCAAACACGGATGTGACGTAAATGTCACGTGTTCAAAAACCGGAAATACATTATTACATGTGATATTAGTCGAAGCTAGCCCAATTACTGAAACGAAATACGTACCTTTTGTATACCAGTTGTCTTTCGCCAATATAAATTTTGACTCTGTGAATAAAGAGGGGTTCAGTCCTTTGAGATTAGCAATTAAAATGCATTTACTCGAACTTATGGCAGCACTCATGAAATGTGGCGCCACCTGTGATATTGATAATGACCTTGAATTTATTTCTTCTTGTTCCGGTCCGGTAGAATACGAATTCCGTGCAGCGTACCGGAAATTCGCCCCTGGATATTGGATTCCAGCGGAGGAAGACAAGGCGTTCAAAGTTAATGTTCTAGTAAAATCATGGTGTAGAATAAACATACAGAAAGATGGAAAATCTTTAATCGAATATGCTAAAGAAAAAGGTGCTCAAGATAAGATTATAAAGATGTTGACGGAAAACGAAGTGTCCATAGAATTCGCCCATGCGACTATAGCTGGTGACGCGGAACGAATGGAGAACATGCTGAAACACTTTTCCATCGACTTGGAGACCAAAGATTATTCACACAGGGAGAATTTCTTCGAGCCCTATTGTCCATTGACATTGTATGGTGCGGCACTAATGTATGGCCATCGCCATATTCTTGATTTACTGAAGAATTCGGGCGATTTTATTATAAAACGTAACAACAATAATATTAATAATGAAGGTTTTGACAGAAACAATCCACATGAATCATCTGTTTGTGCTATTTTATAATCATTACTTCGGTCGCATCTACAAGAATCTAACTCGGAAATCACTGTTGGGTGAAGGCTGGCTTTGATCTAATGTAGCCAGTTGCTGGCGCGGATTGGAATTGGTCGGCTTTAAGTCAGCAGTTTTCAGAATGTCAGACCGTTGCACATTTGTGTAATACTGTATGACACATAGAACTATCAATTCAATTTTCAAATTGTTTCGTTTCAGTGCACAAACTTCCCTTTTTAAAACATCCTTATATGATATCACAAATCTTAATCTTTAACATTCAATCAATTCATACACTTTCTTACTTAATACGCTGGTCGTGATATTTTTTTTCAATCTGAATGCACATGCAAGTTCCAATATGCCGCTATCTCATTGGTCAGTTTGAACACTGAACACATAAATAACCAATCAATATGCATGTTTTAAACATATGTTGTACAGTTAAGAGTCCTCTGCAAGGAACCATGATTGTACAAAATATGTCATAAAACCGCAAAAACGCTGAATGTGTTTTGTGTTAATATGTCATACAATTGTCATTTATGCATTTTTTTCTCTTGTAGAACGACATCATGATTGTGACCAGTCTCAAGTCATGTCTATCCATGATTTCTTATTTATCAATGACTAGGGTAATATTGATGCCATGACATATTTAAAATAATTGTAAATATAGGTACATGTAATAAACTTACATGCTTATATTCAACTGTTTTGTTTCTTTGACGGTCGACATAAACTAACATGTAATATTTGATGCATTAAAAACTAGTTGACGTGAAAAAAGGATGTTTAGTGGTTATATACTTATTAAAGATAGAGTAGGTAGGTAGGGATTTTTTCTTTTGGATTATTTTTTTATTCCAGTAAGACTTTTTTGTGCCGAAAGGTAAAACAGTGGATGTACCGTTACTCAGGCCTAATAAAATCAAAGTTCAAGGGGAAAAATTAGGGTAAGTCGGGTAACCAGAAACAAACAATTCCTTTACACCTTACAAATACTCCGATGCTTTGTTACAGTGTTTTTGTTTTGGAAGAAAATCAGTCAGAATACGGCTGTTATAGTGGGATCTATTAAACATGGCGAATCTAATTACATGTAGTCATAAAAATCACGTGGCTGTTCTTTTTATAACGTCATCGAGCAGAACCTTGCTGGCGGTTTCTTTGACAAAGATTACGTAACTGACAACAAACATTATCGACAGCAATATACAATTTTATAGTATATATCATATATATCGACCTTTTTAGCTTTGGTGGGATTGTCCTATACTTTATATGCACACTTTGGGTATTCTTCAATCGTTAAAGCTGCAAAAGTTGCCAAATGACCCTCGTTGTTGGTGCGACGTTAAACTCGCTAGAAAAGAGGTTAAGTGAAAATCTGTTGTATGAGAGCTATCATAATGTAAAGTTTTGACTGCAGCTAAGACTTCAATTATGACTGAGGTTTTATAATCATAAGATTTAAATAACCTCATCCTAATTCCAGACTGCTAAGATCTCCAAAGAATGTGGACAACACAGAATGTGCAATACCCAGATAAACACCGCCCCAAAACCAAAATACCCGGTTAAACACCGCCCTATAACGAAAATACCCGGATGAACCCCGCGCTAAAATCAAAATACCCGGATAAACACCGCCCCAAAACCAAAATACCCGGATAGACACCGCCTCAAAAACTAAAATAACCAGATAAACACCACCCTCAAACCAAATTACATGTACCCGGATAAACACTGGCGCGAAACCAAAATATCCGGAAAAACACCGCCCCTAAAAATACCAGGATAAACGCTGCTCCAAAACCAAAAAAAAATTCAAAACATGACGGAAATGAATGAACTTTTATCAAGTTTGTATTATAGAGGAAGTCTATAAGCACTAGATTCAACATTTCACTCGTACAAGTTGTGATAACGTGCATTAGGCGTAATAAATATTCGTTTCTGAATACCCGACCTGCCTGAAATTTTCCCCGCGACCCTAAACATTTTTAGAAGTGCCGAGGGACGGTACATTCAGGGTCTAACTTTTTTTTGCCTTCCACACAAAATTAATCTCAACAGTGTCTTGATAAAAAAGTCCCAAAAAATCCTACCTGTCAACCTTATTTTGATAAGCTTGTATCCAGAAACATTTTACGCCTTATGACACAATATTTACTGTCTGAAGATCATCATCGTGTTATCTCAAACTCGACAAATATTTGACTTCCTAAATATACATCACGTGGTATCGTGTCGATATATGGTCTGCGTCTATTATTTGTCAATTTTCAATACAGGAAAAGGTTATATACTGTGTATAAGATTGAATCACCCACCACCACTCAATCAGTGATTAGCAGGGAAAAGATTTCAATGAACCAACAACTTACTGTTATATCATTTTATACGGAAGTACTTAAACTATAGCTTAGAAACTTAGAGACCCTAGAGGATTACAATATTATGTTTATCATATGGCGCTTTTTCTTAGATTTACAGCACTTAATACAGGATAACCCCTCAGAACCGGACCCCCTAAAAACCGAAATTCTCTGAAAATCGGACAAATTTTTTAAGTCCCATTTTTTTTCTCTTTATAATCAGTTGTTCTCTGAAAATCGGAATTCTCAGAAAGTCGGACCCTTGACCCAGACAGAAGGTTTTCAATCAACAGTCACTTCAACATACAAATATTGATTATGCATCTTTATGGAAACACATTTCGTTGTTATGACTTTAAGTAAGACTTTGAATGCAGTTGACTGTATAATGAATTCAGTTGATTGGTAGTAAGAAATCGATCTTTTTAGCTTTGGTGGGATCCTATATTTATATTTATATAATGAGGGGCAAGTGAGTACTAGTCTGAGACCATTACCAATCGACCACGGAGGCCCCTATAGGTGAAGATTACAAAAGAACTCTCGTCTAGTACAATTATCCAACCACAAAAATGTAGTCAAACCTTTGAACAAATGTACCCCTTGGGAAAGACAAAATGTGACATTTATTGATAGGTGGCGTTTATTTGGAGGCCAGTATGTTCTAAATAATCAGTGACGGTATTTCAAAGAAAGGCCTTTATTCACAGTGTGGTCTTTATTCAGAGGTGGCCACCTACATAGGTTTGACTGTACTAATCACCTCGAGAGCTCTAATTCAAAGTTATACATGTTTATATTATCATCCAGGTTTTGATTGGAAATAAATGAACTAAATCTCCTTACACCACAGTCTTATTGTACATATATGATGCATAACGTTCCAATTGGTCTTCAAAGATGCTCAATCTACATAAATCTATTAAAATAATAACGTATAAAATCACAAACCAGTCTACAGTATCAAGGTCAAGACAGCTTATCTTGAATGACTACGACAAAGTACTCATAATTTAACTAAATGGTATTCGCATGTAATGTAATGTACGCAAGTTCAAGATTTGTGATAACAGTCACTCAGTATGTTTTCTTTATACAGTAAAACTTTGTCGTTATGAGCACCAATACCAAGAGTACCCGACTTATCTCGTGTAGTCCCGTCAATACATGTTCTTTGTTATGCATATTATGTATATTTTTTAACCAACAAACAAATACCTCGTTATTACGAGCATCACGTGTATCTCGAGCATTTAGTCTGTTCCGAGGAATCCCTCGAGATAACGAGGTTCAAGTACCCGTAACATTTAAGCCCCCCCCAAAGGAAATGTATTTCCAAGTTTTCGTTTGAATAAAATGAGGCTGATATACGAGGTGATTGATACACGTAGTAACAGACACGTAATAATTGGTACACGTAGCAACAGAAACACGTGGTTACAGATACCCGTGATAACTGATACATGTGGTTACTGATACACGTGGTTAATGATACACGTAGTTATTGATACATATTGTCTATGATACAATGAATACTGTTTGATGTATTTGAATAACTAAAACATTGTTAGCCGTCTTGTTTTCGTTTGTATTTTTAGTCAAACTTGTGTTTTGAGGTCAATAAATTGATGCATTCTTCTTATAATTACTCCCATCAATTTACCTGAAAATAAATTATGTACACATGTATGACTGTTTGTATTTGACTTATAAATCAATGTTCTTTATTTATAATGACTTGTATGTAATACTAGAATATCAGTTTTAGTAAAACCTCTGACATAGCGATCACCTCATTAATACGACCATCTTGTTACTACGATCACTTATTTTCGGTGTCTTTAGATAACTTCCTTACAATTCACCTTGATAATGAGACCACATCCTTATTACAACCGATTGTTTGGGTCTTAAAGGTGATGTCATTATCGGTGTTTTATTGTACATGAAAAAGTGAAAATATTCAAAAACGTAATCATCTTTTTAATAATCTCATCATACCACGCAAGCAAGATCTTAAAAATCCGTTGCTCTGAATAAAAACATTACATACTTTCTTAATTAAAAGTAAGATATTAATATGTATAAGATAAAATCATACCTTGCGCAGCTTAATAAAGCTTGCTGCACTAAAGGGAGGTTACTGTGATAATTATATCTGAATAGTTTGCACAAGTTGTCTACCTTGTCTAAACATTGAAGGTAGGCACGTCCGAATGAACTACATGGAAATTGAAAACTCATTATAATGGCATTCTTAAAAAATAATCTCCATTCACAAATCAGAAATATTTATACGATAATTTAAAAAATTTGCCACAATTATATGTATGTCTTTACAAACTTGCCATTACATATTAATAAAATGATACAAAATTGATGCATTTTAAAATCATTTACAGATTCACCTTTCAATTGCTAAGTTAAAGATGTTATCAGGCTAAGAACTAACAAAGCAACAATTACTAGTATGCTTGAACTACCTGCATAAGAACAATTTCATTCTGGGAAAGATCGCTGTGAGAGATGAGTGTCCACCTGTGCTTCCTGACAATGACTGAGGTGGATTATAAGCAACATCACATGCCTGTGCCATGTCCTTGTCGCATGCAACAGCTTCCGGTGTGGACTCTAAATTAGTAACCAAACATCAATCAAAATATTATACGCCCTTTTGGAGTTATCTAACCTCTGCTTGAGAATTTTATTTCCAGAATAGTAAAATCACACATGCAAAAGTCATAACGGATAATACTGTGTTATAATTTTAAACTAACAACACGTGACCAGTTGTCAGATACCAGATGTGTCTGTAAATCGTCAACCGTAACCAGTTCAATTGGAGTAAGCATCCCTCCAGTATCATACATTTTCGTCCAATCGAAACTCCTCGGGAGTCGCGCACACTCAACACCTCGTGCATGACACCCGAGGAGACCCAACTGCCGCTTATCTATGATTTACAAGTGGAAGTAACTCTGTATTGGAGTATTGTTTATTCTGTTCAGATACTCTGCTTTTATCGAAATGCGACGCCCTTGCAACATCTTAAAAATCAATAATTTTTATAATACATTATATTGTTTTTGTAGTTATCCCGTTTCAAATGATAAAATATTTATGTAATTCGCAAACCGCATTCAGTCAGCCAAGGTACCAACATTTCACTATTTTTTTAGAAAACGTGATACTTAATATATGCATACCTATGTGAAGCGAACATTGTGTCATACTTTTCGTCTCTTTTCTGAACTCGTTCAAAGAACCTGGGCACATGAACGATGTGTACTTGAAAGAACATCCAAGCGTTTGATCGTAAAAACTGGAAAAAGGTACATATATACTATGTATATGCTTGTTTATGAACAACATGCATGTGCATATCTTAATTAGCATTCATAGAAAGATATTTCACACTAGACCTTGGATTAACTTAGTTTACAATATCTATATAATAATGTATTTATGTATAATTTTAGATTAAATAGTTACTAATTTAATGCACAATCTATAAATCGCTATACGCATTTCATAACTTACAGCGAACTTCAAACAAACACATGATAGTGAAGCATTAATACTTATTCGACATTAAACTGGAACAGGTTTGATTTCAGTATATATGGATGATCGTTGTTAGGTTGATGCGATATTCTGGTACACTGGAATATCGAGGTACGTTCCACTCATTGTACCACGATATGTACCGCATGTGCTTCTCGCACAAAACTAATGATCAGTCCGATAGTGTTAATAGTGGTGTGACCAAAGGCCATCCTTGGGAAAGACAATATGTTTTATTGACAGATAGCCTTTATTCGGAGATCAGTTTGTTCTAAATAATCAAAAAGTTTTCAAAGAATCACCGTTATTCACAGGGTGGCCTTTTTTTCGGAGGTGGCCGCAAACAAAGGCTAGGCTGTATATTCATTTAAAACAAACATTTGTGACAAATGTTCATGACTCAAATAGTATCTATTCACTGGACAGGAAAGATACTATCATCTCCTCAAGTGTTTGCATAATTACACCTCTACGTTTATCAGCTAATATAAGTTAGGGGCCTCGAGTGGTCGAGTGGTTATGGTGTTTAGTTTGTCTCTAATTTGTTATCACTAGCCCCCACCACTGTGAATTCGAATCCCTCTGGGACCAGGCAAACTTCATATGTGAGGAAATCGTCCAGCTAACGGAAGGTCGGTGGCTCTACCCAAGTGTGAACCTGGGGTCTTTCTTCACTGTTAAAACTGGAAAGTCACCAAATGTCCCTAGCTGTTGGTGAGACGTTAAACTTCAGTGATAAAAGGAAGTAACTTACTTGCATGTATCCGTGGGGTCTATTGTTTTGTTTAGTGTTTTACCAGTCAGACAGTCCACATATCCATTCACTTGTGGTAATTTGCTTTGACATGATAGAAGGTTCACTGGAGCTATAAAACAATACCATACCACAGAACGTTGATAAATATATTGCATGACAGTTTTATAATTTCCTACCAACATAGGATATCTCTATTTCTTTACGTATCTAAGAATGGTGTGAATTGTCGCTAAGAGATGATAATAACATGATTGTTTAATGTTTAATAGTGTTTTATGGCGCATCAACAACTAATGGTCATGTAGCGCGTATCAAAATGATAAAGATAACAATGAATATAACATGATTGAGAATTGTTAATGTACTAAATTCTCCGTAAGTTATATTGGTGTTTTGTACTAAGGGTATTTGAACATGAGTAGTGTCCATTCAAATCTTTGAAATTAAGTTAAGGCAGTAATACAGATGAAAACAAAATGACAGGAACTGTCACAAAACCTGCTTTTCATAAGTTGCTCACAGATTATTTCATGCGCACAAAATAAACCAATGGCCAAACATACTTCCGCAAAAATTATTATACATGTATTGTTATATGCTAGGGAAGCCCACTTGTTGATGTTAGTTACGTGACAGTTTCATCGAAATCCTTTGAGAAATGTAGGAGGAGTTGCAAAATTAAAGAAATTGTGGACGCCCGCCCGCCCACATTCGCCAATTTAATTACCAGGTTTTTTCCTCCGAAAACCTGGTCAATTATTTTGTATTCAACAAACACACTTACATCGTATTTACAGCACCGGCTAACAAGATTGGTAGACTCATAAGTGTGAACTTCTGATTTGCGTGGTCTAAAAGATACATTTTCTGAGAAGAAATATATGCTGACTTTTGGAAGTACATAACGATAATATCGATTAGCATGGAAATAACAGTATCACTGAGGCTTACCAGTGTCATTTCGGCATAGATTATCAAACATATGTGGGTCCACTCTGGACAAAGAATCTCTTATCCGCCAGTTATCTGTACCAGGACCGCAACTTGGATCTAATTTATCTTTCATACACTGGATCATCGAAGTAAAATTGTTGCTGTAAAGTATAACATTCCGATATTGATTTAACTTCAATTATCAGCAGTTTTTCTCCCATTTATGACAGAGAGATGATCCTACATGTATTCCTTGGTTACCAACCGATAATATACCGACACTCCCCATTCTACAAGAAGTTTCATATACATTTGTAATAACATTCTATAACGGAAACAGCTAGAAACAAGAATCTAGGGCATACGCGGTCAAGTGGTTATGGTCTCTGACTATTAATCACTAGCCTCTCATTGTTGTGAGTTCGATACCCACTTGGGACAAAATTAAATTTCACATGTGAGGAAGCTGTCCAGCTAGCTTACGGAAAGTCAGTGATGTTTCCCAGGTATCAACTTGCGGTCTTCATCCACTGTTAAAACTGGGCATGTCGTTAAATGAAAATTTTAGACCTTTTTACTCATCAGAGACGGTTTTATTAACGGAATTAACTACATGGAGAATAAATAGAGACTAGCACAGGTTTGGAATATATTCCTTTGCCCCATAATTATATTTTGGACTCTTTCAAATTTAAAGCAAATATTCAAAACATCAATTTATTTTCGAAAATTGGGTTATTTCTCTCTGACAGAGTGGAAAACATTGTTACAAAAGAAACCATTACTTATTACAAGCAATAGCTTCTTTTGCCACAACGTTTTCAAAAGTCGTCGGCTTTAGATGCGGGGAAATGCGGTATAATGAGGCAAAGGGATATAAGCGCGTATTAATATTATACGTACCCAACGCAGTAGAACCTGTAAATAGCATCTGGATCAACACTCGTGCTTGTGTTTGTAATTGTCATTATATTCTGATAGTTCGTCGAGCAGCTTGAAAACTTTGTTATATCACAGGCAGAATTATCTAGAATATTATTAATAAAAACGTGGTTTTTCATCCGAATTCGTAAGTACGAAAATAATCAGTACGAGATATGAACGATCTTTTGAGTACGAATATACTGGTACGAACTGACTGAGAGCGAGTCTGTTGAAATAACGTGTGTAACATTTTTAAAATGACTTAAAGCAGTAAATTTCAAGCGGATACATTGTGTGTTTTTGGCTGAAGTTTTCCCGAAGGTTTCGGATATAATTGTTCTGGAAAACATTACTTATATGGTATATAAGTACTGATATTTCTCACTAGGGCGAATCATAGCTGTTCATGATACTTAGGTCCATGTCTGGACACCAGGAATATTATACATACAAAAATATATAAAGATTGTCTAGATCTTCATAAAGATACTAAATGATACCATTATATGTTGAATCTGCTAACGTATCTTAACCTAGTAAAATTGGAATCATAACTTGAATAAACTAATTCGAAAACAAAAGTAAAAGAAAACAAATTCTTACTATAATTATTGCCATTATCCAAGACGAACGCTGAAAACAGAACAGCGTTGTTATGATGAATATGCGAAGATGTATACTAAAACATAATGCTTACTTGTTAAGTACATACAACTAAGTACAGTAGAACACCGTTATATACTTAATTCTTAGGAACTCGAATTATTACTTCATATTTCCATTTTTTTTCAGTTCTCTGGATTTTAACACCCACCGCACCAAGAGTTAGAGTCATTTGGCAATTTTTGATCTTAAACGATCACCCCAGGTGTACAGCTGAGTAGAATAGCCGACCTTCCATAAGCTGGCTGGACAACTTCCTCTTATGTAAAATTTGTCAGGTCCCGAACGAGATTCGAACTCAAAGCTGTGAGGGGCTAAAAACTACTAGTCAAAGACCATAACCACTCGACCACGGAAGCCCCCTCTATAAGGGGGGGATAAATATTTCTGTGTATGTGATTCTTCACAAAACCCGATTTCACTTTTACAGTGTTTTACTGCATAAGTTAAATATGTATTGGTGATAAGTATAGTCAAACCAGTGAACAAAGGCCTTCATTGGGAAAGACAAAATGTGGACTTTATTGACAGATGGCCTTTATTCGGAGGTCAGTTTTTTTGTAAATAACCATAGACGGTTTTTCAAAGTATGGCCTTTATTCACAGGGTGGCCTTCATTCGGAGTTGGCTGGAAACACAGGTTTCACTGTAATGTTAATGAGACTATATGCACTATTGTGCATTGTAAGATGTTCGACTTTCCTTTTACATGGATGATTTAGTTATCACATTTTGACTGGGGTTTCAACAGTAGTACGATGTTAATGGGCGATGTAATGATATTACAATTGTCACATAATATTCGACCACGATGTAAATATATTCTGTTTAAACCACAGTAAATGGATTGTATGAATAATTGTAATCGTAATCACGACTTTTTCTGGCGCTCCAAAATCATTTATCAAAACTGAATCGACACATCATTTCTATTATCACCACGCATTTCATAATAAACATTAATCGGTTCATCCGTTTTAACACATTAGGATAATGAGAAATCTAGCTATTCTGATGCGAACATTAAATCTACCAATGCTTTCCTGGTGGGAGAACCACGCGAAGAGGATTATTCAAACGGCTAAATTCCGCACCTAAATTCCGCACCTAGATTCCGCACCTAAATTCCGCACCTAAATTCCGCACCTAGATTCCGCACCTAAATTCCGCTCCTAAATTCCGCACCTAGATTCCGCACCTAGATTCCGCACCTAAATTCCGCACCTGCGCAAGTTCGGATTTCTCCGGTCATTGAAAATTCGGTCTCGTTAAATTACTGGTACGTTTAAATAATCTACTTTCCTTTTCCTCCAACAAATTCTGCCGATCCCGGGTCAATCATTACTTGAAACAATGGCTAGGTTCTTACCTGAGGACCCGTAGATACAAAAAACTAATGTAGATATCACTATAGCGACCATTTTGCTTCTTGCTCGATGTACTTTACTTATACATTAAGTGCGATATCGCACATTCAAATGACCAAATTTACGCACAATTAGACTTTTATAGTATGTCGCGTGTTATTTCAAAATTCTTATCTTCGTGGTTTTATGTTAGTGACAAATGTAGGCCATTTAAACATCCCAGATCCTCGTCGAGTTCAACTAAACCCGATAATAATTACGCATTTTAAAAGTTCGTCAAAGTATTACAAAATACATCATTTTCTATCTCCTGTTTATTAAATTGTTTGTTGACGTAAAACACAAGAGTCCAGGTGAACTATTTTCATCCCTGATAAACAAACCAATTGACTGTAAACAATCGTGTGGTATTACACATGAATGACAGAGGAACGGTTTGTACATTCTCGTTTGATCATACATGTTTTATTAGAAACCAACAGTCAAACCTGTGAACAAATGCCACTCTTGACGAAATGCGGTCTTTATTGACAGGTAGCCTTTATTTGGAGGTCAGTATGTTCTATGTAATCAATGATGATCTTTCAAAGAATGGCCTTTATTCACAGGATCGTCTTTTTTCGCCGCAAACACAGGTTTTACTGTAAATTGATACACATTTTCCTTGTGCATGAATCTTGTTGATTAGAACGAATGTAGCACAGTCATTCACAGTTAAAGCGAACAGTTAATTTTCGCGAAAGCTTTCCAAGTGTCTGTGAAAATCTTTTATTTTCATGAAAATATTTTATCGTCCATTTAATAAGTACATTTACTATTTGGTGAAGAAATCTTATCATGAAAAGTTATTGAATTTTCGTGAAAATGTCTGTTTTATTGTTCTGATTATCTTATGTGGAAATATGCCGCCATACAAATTAAAAGGATGCGTGTCCTTTTGGTCCATACATATAGTCGGTTAAAACATCAGATAAATTCCGAACAACCCGCACTTCAGGGCATCGTGCGGAAAGCAATTATATTTTAATTTGACCTCATCACAATACAATACTATGACTGTGACAGCTTGTGTTCCAGTTGACGTCGCTGTCTTTCGTCCATTAGAATTTTGGCGCATTTGAAAAAATATATTACAATTTACCTATACAATAACGTGCCCATGTATCTAGGAGTTTATATTTTCCCTTAATAGTCTTTTTCATGTACAACAAAGGCAAACAAGACCATATCCATTTACGATAATGAACGCTTTATAAGGTAATACTTATATGATCAATACCGGTCCATGTTGTGAGATCAGATAAATGATATTACTAATATTCATTATGTAAACGATGGTGTTATATGTGTGTAAGTGTGATAAAAAGACTTGTATAACCACATTGTATCAATAACTATGCTACCTAAAGCGATTTACAGTACGTAGTGTGACGTAGAGGTTCCAGCTTTAGTGATTAATAATAGTAAGTATTAAGATGTATGTCATTGCGACATCTTATTTTGATGTGATAGCGTCTATCGACAGTTTGTATATATCATTATATGTACATTAAACATTAAGTTTGAACAATACAGGTTTTTACTTCCTACACCGGGTTAATGAAATACATCTTATTGCAACAACAAACTTTATATCAAAGCCGTGAGATGATTGTTGTTGGCTGGCTCTGCAGTATTACAAATTATTTCTGAAGTTAATTGTTATACATTTTCCTTAAATCCTTCAATGCTAACTTTGGCCAGTAGAAAAACACACAGCCGGACAGATTCATTGGTATATCTCATGTGAGATGCAAGAAATGACATTGCCGCCTTCAATCCTTCTTATTTAATGTCTTTCATAAATTGTCTGCTGTATGGTGAGTTAAGCGGATTCAAACGTGGTCTAGAGATAGAGCGTGGAGGCATCGTGGTCTAAAGGTAGAGCGTCCGACCTCTGATCCGAAGGTCCTGACTTCGAATCCCGGCTTCGACGGGTTTCCTTCATGAACTGCACAATCGCCTTTTTCGGACGCATTACTGGTGTGGTGTCCAGGAAGCGGATTCGAGCGTGATTAATACAAGCAAAATTGTTTGTTTCGCAATCGAGCTAAAATAAATTAGTATAAACTAAACAGATTCAATCCAACAGTGAACATTAGAAGGAGGTTACTTTCAAATTGCAGTGAGACGAAACGCGTTTTAGAATGTTGTAAAATTGTTTGACTGGTTGCATGGCAACAAGCCAACAAAAACCGCTTTATTTACAAAAAAGACTGAAATGAATGATGTGAGTTATTAGGAAACGGAGAAAAAAATGTCTTGGTTGTTTTATCGATGAATTATATGACTTCTAATATCCGAAACTATCTGTACAGGGAAATAAGCGTGTCTAACTGAGATATATCAATAGTTATAATTGCTTCATTTTGCTTTATGTTTTATTGTAAAGACTAGTAATCTATTGCGACCAAAGCTTATATTCGTATATTAAAATATTACCGTCTCGAGGGATTAAATGTCATGATTTTGTCAAATATTGTCAGTTAACAGTCGGTTTATATACCAGTCGATTAAAGAAATCAACGAAAAGAGGAACCTTAGGGGCTATCCTTAAAATATATTGGTTTACGGTAACTCAAACTAAACTTTTAACAGCGGGTGGGCAGGTGGGCATTTTTGTTGTATTATACGCTTGAACTGAAAACAAAGAGCTGGGGGAAAAAAGAACGATAAACAATGCCAAAAACACTTGGGCGGGGGATTATCGAATGAGCCTGTGGCGAAACTGGAAACCAAATTTTTTTAGGATAGCCTTATCTCCGTATTGAATCACAGTATCATTGATTCAAACGCCGAGATTAATTCTTAAAACAGAATTCTAATTTTCTGATGTACACTGCCGATGAACAAAGCGGTCGAACTTGAACGATTTAAACCATTTTACAGTCAGAAAACTGGTAAGGTGTGCTGAAATGTTTAATTTAGTCACTTATTATTTCCCCCATAGGAGAAAATTTTTACAAGACTATGTTTTCTGTGTTAAATCATTCTTTTATTTACTTAACTGTAGTTTTGTATCCGGAACGTAAAACGACCGGTCTGACTTTTTAAAGTCATTTTATGTCAAAATTATATGTGAATGCCTGGTATTGCATGCGAAGACTTTAAACACTACCAAAGAAAACAAAAACGCTACAAGAAAGATTCATTTTACGAGGTATATACTTTTGAAGTATCTCTTTGCCAGGAACTGATTCTGTGTTTGAACATAGTTTTCTAAAAAAAAACTTCGCAGTAAGTGGATGAATTTCTAAAAAACATGAATTGATCCTCGGCAATGATTATATAATCCATGTAAAAAATCCACTTTTTATAAATAAAATAAAACTTCAATAATTCTAAGTTTTGTGACTGGATATGTTGAAAATGTGTACGGCATCGGAGTGATATCTGATAAAAAACTATAATATAGAAATGTGTATTAACAATACTTTACGTGAATCGCAAAAGGGAGCCTCACCATTGCCACGTTTAAAGGCCATATAGTCAGTATCGGACGAGCAGTTACGTACTCATCATATACTCTAACATCAATATTATCATTGACTAATCAAGTTGCGTGTTATTTTACAATTTTACATTCTACAATCATTGAAGTATTTCTCTTGAATGAATCGAAACAACGCTTACAATATTCGTTCAGACACGCATGCGCATTGATATGGAAGAAATGGTCTCAGTATTGTACATTGTCACAAAATTAATTGCTATCGATAGAAAATGATACAAGACTTGGAGACTTATTCGATATAAGAATACATGTACGAACAAAATCTATATGCTGTCAAACCTGTATCTGCGGCCACCTCCGAATAAATAGCACCCTGCGAATAAAGGCTATTCGCTGATTATTTAGAACAAACTGACCTCCGAATATAGGCTATATGTCAATAAAGGCCACATTTTGTCTTTCCCAAGAATGACCTTTGTTCACAGGTTTGACTGCATACAATGTAATATATGTGTATAAATCTACTGTTCTCAGACAATGATTAAATCCAACACACTATTTTTATTTTTATTTGGACTAGCGGACTTCCAAGGACTAAGCATTTTTTTTACTATTTTTCTCAAATATTTGCATGCACGAATTAGCAGTTTATCATCTTGGACTGCAAAACACGACTGGGAAAGGTTATGGTTGAATTACGCATAAAAACAGTTAGATGTAATAAAAACAGTAAATATATAATCACTTACTTTACACATTTAAAAACAGGAACAAAATTGAATAAAAACCAATACAGTGGCTAAGAACACAAATTACTCTGTGTATCATATTGTAAGCGATTCTTAATTTTTGTTAAGCAGATCCACTTGCTTCATTGGTCATGAGAGCCACTTTTCCCTCAAAACACGTGATTAATTATCATGTTGCAAAGTACAAAAATAAAAAAAAAACATTTCATACCAATAAAATAAAACAGGTTTACAAACGTTTAACGTCGCACTAACAGTCAAGGTCATTATGAGAATTTTCCAGCTTTAATAATGGGGAAGCCCCAGGCGTACACCTGGGTAGAATCACCGACTGTCCATAGGCTACCGACAGTTGACCACTGATGGGATTCCAACTCACAGCGGCGAGGCGCTGGTGATTACCAGTAAGAGACCATACCCACTCAACCACGGAGGCCCCTAAAATTATGCAAACTTGTTCTATTTACGTCTGTTTTCAGCTGTATAACGGCGGAAAAATAACGTAAAATAACGTTAAAGATAAATACTTGCAATGTCCACAATTAGCTGGATTATAATGCTTAGAGGTTACTATCTCAGCTGACATACATCTATATAACGGAACCCTGAGTCAAGCACAGTAACGTCATTGACTTAATGAACAAGAAATTTACCAGATTCATCAGTTCCATAAAACTCAAATCATTATGTTAAAAGGCGTACGTATACATTTAAATTCATCGACAATTTTGTGAACTTCATAAAAGTTATTTTTAGTGGAAAATTGGGCCTCCGTCATTTAACCCCTTCTCCCGCAAACCAAGGCTGGACAATTGGTTTGTTTAAGTTTCCGATTACTCTTTGCATCTTCTAAAGTTAACTCTTGAACTTTAAGTAAACATTCGGTAAAACCTCGATAATGAGACCTTCGGGTTCTGAAAAATCGGTATTAATAATGAGGTGGACTTATTATCAAGTAATCGAGTTATTAGATAGTTATTGGAATCCGGTCCGAAAAAAGTGTTCGTTATAACAAGGTGGTCATAATATTGAGGTGGTCGCTATAAGAGGTTTTACTGTAATTGGATTCATCGTCGGCAGGAAAAGCTCGAAGAAACATAAAAAACTAGAGCTAAAGTGTTCAACCGAACAGGTTATTTTTTAACCAGTACTTCACAAACTATGCAAATTAGCAATCAATCCATGCACATTTTATCGCCTGAGGGTCGGCGACATTTAGATACTCATTACAAATGTTTACTGAATGTTTCTCATCCGGGAACAAAGTTTTCTCCAATTTTTCAAGAGCACTTTGGAACGCTGGGTTAAGTGAAACTTCCGGTCGCTGTTTCTTCACCATGTTATACGCTTGACGTAACAAAAGGCCTTCGAACGACATAAGGTACTGTACCGCGAATAAAGCAGACCTGGATTTACCCTCGTAACTGTATATCAGAACTTTCTTCGAACACCGCCTAGCGCCTTCAATAAATTTGTTTACTTCTTCAAAATATTGATCGACTCCATCAATTGCTTCATCTGGTATAGCGATAATTAACCTCGATCGAAAATGCTTGAATTCATTCTGACATAAACATGGGCACGAAAGTTTCTTTTGCGGTGGTACTTGCATTTCGCCTAAATTACTAATATCGACAAGTGATTCTATTTCTAGTCGGCACAATCTCCGTTCATTATACGCAGATTCTATACTCCCTATAAATAAATATTCAGTTATCTGAGCTATTTGGTTGTCTCGGTACATGGTCGGGGGTAGCAGATTTCCTATTTTAAGGTCGTCTGGGTGGGTTTTGGTTAGTGATAAAGTCCGTTGAAGGTTTCCTTTATCCGGATGTTTAGAATTAGACTGATAGTCCTGCAAGCTAAGAGATGATTTCTGTAAACAGTTCTTTCTTTCCGTAGGAACCGAGTGAGTAAATGAAGTTGTAAATATGTCCGGAACTTTCAAATTGCTATTATTTCTCTTAAGCTGTTCTGAATCTTTGTTTGTTATGCTATCCAGTGCGGACACACTTCCTTTAGACTTAACAGGAACTTCCGGTGATTTACGTTCGTGGATTAAATCCGGACAGGAAACGGTCAACTTTCTGGTTCTAGATTTTTCGTGGAACCCTTTAAACACCGCAGTAGCAAATATCGACACTGTATGCTTGTTTAAAATGCTCGCAAACTTTCCTTTTGGTTTGTTTACCACGGAGTTTCTTTCACTAAAGGCGAAACGGCGTTCTTTAGCGGAATCGGCGGAACTGACGCTTCGGGGAGATAAACAAGTACTATCCAACGAATCACTCCGAAAAGTGGACAAGGGGTTTTCATATAAAGTAAGGTTTGGAGATATTGCTCTGAATTCCGTAGGACTGTTTTGAAATGATGATCCTTCTGACGAATTGCGTCTTGAAACCGGAAGGTAAAAATCTACGGGGCTATCCAATGTGACACTTCTTTGCTCAAAGTTGTGATCAGATTTATGTGACGGACTGTCATTTGAAGTGCATCGACGGCTATGCACTTGAAGGGCACTTTGTTGATGATCTGAATTCCGACCAATCAGATAAGTGTTATTATTATCCGCTGATAACGGTCTATGTGGAGAGGGTGGAGTAGGAGCGTGGAAATTGAAAACTACTTTATGTTCAGTGTAACGACTAAAGAATGGTCCGTCAGCACATGTACCAGGAAAGGATTCGCCTCTCTTCTCGCTGGTCATTCTCGATCATCTGAAAAGAAAAAATGACTCAATCATTATACATTTGATAGAAAGAAAGGGACCTGTATCATCACTTGTTGTATACATTAAAGCAATTAGTCTACATGTGATTAATCTACGTAATTTCAGTACAATGTACAGTCAAACCTGTGTTTGTGGTCACCTGCGAATAAAGATCACCCTGTGAATAAAGGCCAATCTTTAAAAACCGTCTTTGATTATTTAGAACAAACCGACCGCCGAATAAGGACCATCTGTCAATAAAGGCCACACTTTGTCTTTCCCAAGGCTGGCTTTGTTCCCCGGATTTATTGTACATATTTCTTTACCAGCATGGCCTTATACAAGTTATCTTTTATGTGTCCACTTGTTCCTTTTGTGTTATAAAATCATTAGTGTTTTGTTCTTATTTCTGGTGTATTCCTTGACACAATTTCAGTGAATTCTTGTATGCTTAATGATCTTATTATTAATTATATTTTGAAGATGTAGGAAGTAAAATTAAATACAAAATCAAGTCTATAGAGAACAATTATATTCATACTCTATTAGTGACATTCATTAAAAACCTCGCAAGCATATAAATAATGATAGATCATTACATGGATAACACAATTAGTGAAATGCCGCTTTTGAGTCTACTTTTTGCGAAAATAATTGTGTTTTTCAATAATGGGTCATAGGAATAATAAAACTGGAAATTCTTTTTATAAAATGTTAGCTTTTGTGGTTCATTAATTCGTAGTGTGTTCTGTTCCCTCACTCAGTATAATAAAAAAACTATGTTCTTGCAGAATGCTAAATAAACCAATTCATTCTGAAGATAAAAAAATATTTTTCTAGGGTAATTGCCTGTTTTCAATATTAAATCAGTTGCATACCGGGAGGTTTTAACCTGGTCAGGATTTTTAGATTCTGTCCCAGTCATAACCTTGTTCTCCGCAAGTAAATGCGTAATTTCCGATATATGAGTGGTAGATGATAAATGGCCTTTAACGAAATAGATACAGAAAACATGTACCACACCCATGATTAAACTCACGAATTCGAGGTCCGTGGACATATAACGCCCTACTAATTCTGCTAAGCGGACAGGCCATGAGCTGATATAAGGCAGGACGTCATACATACCAATAAAGGCTACATTTAAAAGAATTCTTATATCTGCCTAATATTTTAAGTAAATTTTGGGATATAAAGGTTTGTTATATACATATAGTTTTGCGACCTATTTAATTGTTCTGTTAGCAATATAATGGCATTGTAATAATTTTGTGAATATATTTAGATGCGTTTTGTTGGTATGTACTAGTACATAAACCGTTGCCATGGCAGTAAATACCAGGTCATTACTGTCATAAAGGAGTATTTCAATGATCAACAACAATGATGGATATTTGTGCAGTGTTTATGATTTTTACTTGCACGCTCTGAACATATTCTATTATCAAATTAATTGAATGTATGATATGAAACCCGTTCTTGATCGATAATTAATTAATGACATATATTGTTACAAATATATTACCATCCGTGCGTTTCGATTTATTTATATCATAAGCCTAAATGGTAATCAATCGATCGCCGTATTTTTTTATGGAGAGGAATACAAAAAAAAATGTTTGAATACAATATCAATTATCAATTCGTTATTATGGATTTGCTGACTAGATTTAAGTTTTAAGTGCATGCCGAAAACTGTACAGGTAGGAATATAATTGAGAACTATGAACTATTTTAATACACTGTATTTAGTTATAGTTTGTTAATATTGATCGTTCAAAAGAAGTCCCATGACATTCTACGTGTAGTTCTCTATTTGGACATCACAAAGGTGCTACTTGTAGGGAATCTTTACATACGACCTAAGACTCCCAATGAGTCTGTTCCCTGATTGGCGGGACGTAACCATTTATCAAAGGATAATTGCGTACCAATTAAAAAATTGTCTCAGGTAAAATTTTTTTTTTGCAGTGGTGTATGATAGATTTATTTACTGCGTAGCAGCCATGTGGAGGTGGGTAACAAAGTGGTGTTTTTTTTTAGAATTGAACAAGTCGTATAACGTTGTGGTGAAATGACTTTGCGTCGACGCGATTGTGAAAGACTCAAAATAGATGGACAACAATGTATTATAAGTTTTAGAAATATCTTCTACAAGCAGACACCGTCTTTATATGATTGAGGAATTGTTTGTAAGACAAATTATCCAAGAAACATACTAAAATAAGTACGTCATTGCTAACGATCAATCTGATCAAAATAAACTGTCTAACGCCTAGTTATGCTTGATTATTTGGCTTCATTCATATCAACAGACATAGTGACATTAAATTATTACTCTTCAATAAATCAAATCTATCTTCCAAAATTAACAGTCTACACGTCTCTGTGGGCTTTATTAAAATTGAGTCAAACAAAGTTTAGTTAAATAATCTACACATTAATTAATTAATTAATTTATTTATTTATTTATGCATTAATTTATTAAGTACAAATATATAAGATCATTTTTTTTTCTTAGACGTATCATTGTAATATAAGTATATTTATGATCCAAAACTTCTTATGAGTAAGATAAATAGCTCTAAATAACTACATAGCAATAATTTAATTCATTTGAATAACAATGTACAACAATCACTTTTGATTAGTACACATATATTATTCAGAAGAAAATCTTTGTAATCATCTAGTTTCCAATCAAATCCTGAATTATGCTTTGTAGTAAATCGTTTTCTTCTACAATTGCTCATTTAAAAAAATAAACAAGTTCTTACTGATAGGACGTTGTTAAGCTCGTCATATCGGTTACCATGGTAATGTCTTAAGCTGTGTTTATGCTCTAAGATCAATACTGCCGACCTGTCATATCGATTCGGTCCTGTGAGAATTAAATGACGCTTAAGTCAACGGTGCTTGATCCTTTAGACGATATCAAAATAAAAAAGAATTACCATTTCCAGGAAAAGAAAATACACATTGAACCCGGGATAAAATCTCCATTATCCGGAAAATTCCGGTTTTACCGTACGCATATTTTGTTTTTTTTTACTGAGTTTAACGTCGTTTTTTTCAACAATTTTTCAGTTATACGGCGGCTGGTTCACCTAACCGGTTTTCCTGGACTGTATACTAACCAGTTCTAACTTACCCTTCTACAAGGAGCCGGCAACTTCTCCACAAATGGAGGAAAATCAACATTTTTTAAAATTTTCATAGAAGGGTATGACCTGCAGCGATCGGAATTGAATCGAATTCTTTCGCAGACTGAAGATAGCAACAGAGGTTTGCGAATATCTTGTACAATGGAATTGGTATTTTCAGTTCTGACGCACCATCTGTTCATACGAATTTGTTTAGTGTTAATTACAGAAGTGGGCAAATATATACGATAGTTAAATCATGGCGCGATGGTGAATCTGTCACTTAAGGTAAAGAAACAGACCCGAAACATTCGATAGCGTAATTATAGGTGATTTACATCACAACATGAGATAAATATATGTAAATATTGTATTATAATAATGCCATATAATGATATAATAATAAAATAAATAATGTATAATTACCATAGATAGTTTGTTACGCAATCGTTCCTTGCAAAAAAAACAACGTCAAATTGTTGTAAAAACTTCTCAAAAATGTCTAAAGCACGCAATTAGACTAAAAGATCATATTTCAGAGAAATTTTATTACTCAATTAAAAGACATTTAGCTTTACCTCTGATATAATAAAAGTACAATCAAAGCTGTGAACAAAGGCCACACTAAGGAAAGACAAAATGTGGCCTTTACTGACAAGAGGCCTTTAATCAGATGTTTGTTCTAAATAATCAATGACGTTTTTTTTCAATGTATGGTCTTTATTCACAGGATGGCCTTTATTCAGAGGTGGCTACAAACACAGGTTTAGCTGTACATCTGAACATTGGAATGAAATCCGTTTAAAAACATTTGAGCACTTGCAAAGCGTGCCTGAGTCCGCAAGCATAACCGCAACTTTAGTTTTATATGTAGAAATCTGTTGATGGGAATTCTGATCAAGTGGGGTTTATTTTCAGTTTTAAATTGTTTGTTGCCATAATTGTTTTCTTCCAAAGATATCTTTAAGTTACTTTAACATCATGGTCTCGATTGTTTAATATTATCATTGGCTGGTGCAGCGCGGAATGACTAAAAACCAAACCGCTTGTCGACGCTCATGTCCATTATTAATTAGACATTTGATATTATCTGACGCGTGAAAATAATTCCGTGCTCAAAATGTTTGATATACTGTATAATGGATAACACAGATAAAAACAAATAACCGATTACGTGACAAGAAAATATATTTCATATCGTAAATAGGAGATTCTTGATGACCAGGGCTAGAGCGCAATATACCTGATTCATAAGACCTTATTTCATTCTACACTGGATTTAGTCAATGTGCCTACATAAGCATCGTATAACCGAATGTACACAAGTTAAACTGACATGAACTCATGAATATAAAGCGATGAGACAAGAAAAGTCCCCAATGACTCAGTGCTTATGGTCTCTGACTAGTAATTTCTAGTCCCTTACCGCTGAGTTCGAATCCTACCCGTAACCAGACACGTCACATGTGAGGAAGGTGTCCGGCTGGCGTATGGATGATCGGTGGTTCTACCTAGGTGTACGCCTTTGGTCTTCTTCCGCTGCTAAAGCAGGGAACGTCACCAAATGACCCTGGATTTCGGTGGGACGTTAAACCCCAGTGAAAAAAGAAACAAATAGAATTTTACTTTCATTTCGGATGACATTAAAGTCCAACATAACGTTTCAAATTTCGTAGTCTTGTTTTAAAAACATTGTAATTTTGGAGTCAACTGTCTCATAACTAGTATTGTTTTTATTAATGTTTCATTCACATTTATGACTCAGGTTTATTTTTATCTTCCGCAGGTAAATTCTAAAACCTGAATTATAAATGCTGAATTAATCATCTCATCATTGCAGTTATAAAAATGAATTAACGAACCAAATCATTATTAATTTATTGTGCAAACATCTGAATTCTGTCATTTTTTGTCACGAACGGAACAGAACTGAACAGAACAGAAAGGTTTTTTCACTGGGTTTAACGCCGTTTTTCAACATTTTTTAGTCATATACAGCGGCCGGTTCTCCAAACCAGTTTTTCCTGGACTGTATTCTGACGTGTACTAACTTACCCTTCTATAAGAAGCCGGCAATTTCTCCATATAAATAGACATTTTTGTCAAATTTTATGGAAGAGTATGACCTGCCGCAACCGTGATTTAGACCCGGATCGCCGGCTTAATTTATTTTACATGGAGTTCCTTCAAAAACATTCAACACCATAAGTACTTTCTATTTGTCCTCAGTAACACGAAAAACAATTACAGTGCAACCTCTCCGACGCAACACCCTTTGGGAGAAGCAAAATTATGTTGTTGTTGAGAGGTTGTTGTTTCAGAGAGGTTGAATCAATAGTTAAATCATACATTGGGAAAAATCATGAAGTTGTTGAAGGGAAGTTGTTGCTAAAGATAGAGCCGCTCAAGAGAGGTTGCACTGTTTTATTAAAACCAATTATCACCTAGGATACGGTTGGGATAAATTTGAGATAGAAAGAAGTGTTTTTCAAAAGCTTAAACAAAAAAGGTTTGTTTCTGGTTACATGCCCAATAAAATATGGATCGGTAGGAAGGGATTTTTTACGTTTTATTTTACATATATCAGCAAGAAAGTTGTGAAAATTACAATATAGTTCTCTAGGATTTGGATGCCGTAAATACTTTTGAATCGGCAGGTTTATTGATTGTACAAAAAGCACGTAACATGTTATTTATCAAGCAAGATTTGATAAATTAATACAAACAGTGAAACTGTTAAAATATTTATTAATATTCTACGGATATGAGTTTACATTCCACATTTCATTTATAAATTGGTATTGATTTAGTTTCAGGTGGCAGGAATATATTTTTCTGAGAATGGACAATTTGCTGAAAGCGTGGTCACAGTGGTATTACATCCATGGTTTCTGTTTATGTTAAACTCCCAGGAAAATTTGAATAAAACGTGGAACCAAGTTAATAAGTTTGAATAATCGTGATTGCGTATCGATAATGATAATAATATGCGTTTGAACAGTAATTGAAAATAAATTATACGTTTCATTATTTCCTTTTCTAATACTGTGCAACCTCTCCAGAGTGGCCATCTTGAGCAACAAGCTTCCCTCAAATTTATCCAAACCGTTATCTAGGTGATAATTGGTTTAATAATACAGTGCAACCTCTCTTGAGCAAACCCTCCATTCAACAACAGCATGTTTTTTCCACAGGAAGATTTAACTATCAATTCAACCTCTCTAGAGCGACAACCTTTCAACATAAGTTTGCTTCTCCCAAAGGGTATTGCTTTGGAGAAGTTGCACTATATTTAAAATATCAATTTTGTACGCCTATAGGCACCATAGAAGCATAAAACGGAACACTTTTGATAGAATTGTCACTTGATCACTATGAAAATATGTTCAAGTTAAGCAGTCCCTTAATTATACATGTATACACATAAAAAGGCAGGCATTATCACAACACAGTTGTGAACAATATATCACATATTGACACAGTGTGGATGGGTGTGATACTAGTATTATACGACGGCCGCGACCGTGGTCTAGTGGTATGTAAGCTGGACTTTTAATCCAGCGATCCAGGTTCAAATCCCGCCGCAGAAGATCATACCCTTCTATGAAAATTTAACAAAAATGTCGATTTTCCTCCATATGTGTAGTTACCGGCTACTTGTGGAAGGGTAAGTTAGTACTGGCGAGTATACGGTCAAGGAAAGCTGGTTAGGTGAACCGAAAAATTGTTGAAAAACGGCGTTAAACCTAGTGAAAAAAATATTATACACACATACTTTTATCAAGATTACAAAAAATAAACAATATACACACGCGCATTCATTTCAATCGTTTCTATGATATGGGGGACTTATTAGCTTGTTCATATTTATTTTACGATAATGCAAATATTAATGATATTATACTGGTTGCGATTTCCGATATTATGCTGTCAAACTGTTATCACGTGGTCGGTTAGTTCATTCGATGTTTGTAAACAGCTATTTTTTTTATCTTTGTATCAGTCCCAGCAAGTTTATTCGCTTATTTGCAAACTTCTGTTCTAAACATGCAAAAGATGCAATATAATGTATTTATCTTTCTTATTTTGCGTCACGATGACAGAGCATAGACTATTAATTCAATATAGAAAAATAGCTGGGTAAGACCACATTAGTAACAGACCACTTTTATTACAGATTTGTTACGTATGTCACAAGTCACAAGTAAAATAAAAAGGCGTCTATGACATTTGTTAAAAATATGTTACATATGTTCTTGATTTCCGCTACATACGTAATCACATATGTAGCACCTGTTACACATGTGGTCTGTAACCAATGTGGTATTACAAGGCCATCTTTCTTTGAGATAAAATGACTAAAATTATCAAGTTTTTTATTCGTGTTCGCGAAACAAATTTTCCCGACATTTTCCAGACAATTATCATACTATTATTTCATTATTTCATTATCAAAAACATCTCTTTATCTCGATATTTGAAAGCATATATCGTTACAGATAAAACTGTGTCATGTATATTCTATGCACACATTTCGCATGAATTCTCACTTTTACGGATTCAGGTTGAATGTAAAAGTTTTGTCAAATTTTTGTGATTATACATCGTAGCCTTAAATAATTTTACAATGATATTGTTCATGTATTTTTGCAAATAAATGTGCACAAACGGGACTCTATAGTGACTAAATATTTATATTTTGTCCATTAAATGATGATATTAGACACATTTTGTTTTCTGAGGCTGAACGTGCGTGTTTTAACTTTGATCTGTTTAATGATTTGGAGAAAATGGTATTTTTATTCTCTGACAAAAGCATGATATGTATATGTGCCAAAGCCTGCCATGATATTCTTAACCGTAGTTTTTGATTTTTAAATAGGTGATTTTTAATGTCTGTTCTTTATTTTACTTATATATGTATTTGATTTCTGTACACTAATTATTTAATTTGATTTTATATATGTAAATGTTTGCACCGTGCACTAATCTCTTATAACTCACTGGGTGAATGGCATCACATTTTTTAATATAGACATTGTTTATAATGATATTGTATACTGATAATAATTCTTCTGTTTTTGCCTTATATACTAACCTTGAAATTTTAATGGTATACAGCGATTTTATGGTCAATAATGGATAATAATATGGTTACACAAAACGGTAGTAATGGCTGGTTGGCTTACTCGTGGCGCACGTGCAAAATTGCATTTTTTAAGAATAACTTTTATAAACTAAATTTTATACCAACATCACTTACTGGTTACTTTCTTATGACGGCCAGTATACATGCTATTGTGTTGAAGAGATGCAAATAAATAAATACCAAATACTATGTCAGTATTGTAACAGAGCACCTGTCATGTATACAGATAATTAATTTATAATTACAATTATCGTTAAATTTGACCGCGATATATCACAACTAAGTGAAACAAATTAATTGCGCCATTTACATTCTGCAGGGGTCTAATTATACCCAATGGAGACACAAGCTTATACAATAAATACCTATTCTGTATAGTGGTCATTAAATTCTTATTATCTCATAAATACTAAACTCATAAAATATTTAAAGGAATCCGTTTAGTCAATGCTTAATATCTATATATAGAATATCATTCTATAATACACATACAGTAAAACCTCAAATATTACGACCACCTTGTTATAACGACCACTTATTTTCGGACTGACTCCTCCGTACATCAACTTGATAATGAGACCATCTCAAAATCACGACCGATTACTCGGGTCCCGAAGGTCATTCATTATCGAGGTTTTACTGTACCTTGTATATCACAATCTATAATAGGTCTTGTATGTAATCACGCTGTAGGTCCAACTTAAGGTTTAATATTCCGTATTGTCTAAATTATTACCTCAAAATGGAACGGAAAGATTTTGGGAACTGTTGTAATTTTTATAGGTTTCAATGATAGAAAATAATTTTTGATTCCAACAATGGCAATCCTTTGAGTTATTGTCCCTTTCCATTTGTATCGAAGTCTTTGGGAGAAGCTAATTTCGCAAAGATTTGAGCGAAAAGAAGATCCACGTCAATGAAAACTCACAGTAAAAAGATGCAAAAACTCAGTTTCGATATAAATTGCTATAGAAGAATAAAAGTCACCGTGCAATATCTTCATTAATTGATTTTTTTCAAAATGTGTCGCAAAATACATTTAAGTATCTATGATAACTTTCAAATGTATAACGATAATTTGGCGACATTTCTGGCAACATTTGAGCTGCATTGAGTGGATACATAACAAAATACAGCATTATGTACATACAGTCAACCCCGTGCTTGCAGCCACCCAGTAAAGACCACCCAGTGAATAAAGGCCAATATTTGAAAAATTGTCACTGATTATTTAGAACAAACTGACCTCCGAATAAAGGTCATCTGTAAGTAAAGGTCACATTTTGTCTTTCCCTTGGGTTTCTTTTCTTCACAGGCTTCACTGTACATGCATGTACTAACTTAAGACAAGCCTTCATTGTCAATAAAACAAGTATTTATTATTGGATAACCTGACTGAACTCTGTATATTTTAATATTTACAGTCTATTTCATAGGATATAGGCATGCATGTAGGTCTTTGGTGTTACATTTGTTTGTTTTATTGACAACATGAGTTTGTATATAAATTGTTGTTGATTTATTTTACCGAATACTTTGATTTTTAAACATACATTATACAAAAATAAGAAAATGTACTGACACCTGACTCCATAACACAGAAGTTTTGAAACAAACTGCTTACAATTGAGATGATTCGGAAGCTATTTTAAAAGCTATATAACATAACTATAGATACGGAACACATTTTATTGCAACAAGGACACATATACAGGACATAGTAATATAATGTTTGATGGTCTATTTTGAAATCAGTAGGCACTAAGGCTCGTGTTGACGCATAATTACATAAACAGCATTACAGGGACGGGTTAAATTAGCTATGGTTAACATAAGATACTAATTTGCAGCATAATTGCGTTTCAAAAACGCACAGTATTCCAAAGTGGAAATATCAGCGTTTCGGTAGGTAGATCTAATGTATTTAAGCAGAAATCGTATGATACTTGTAATCACAAAGTCCATTTCTGTCATCAAGTTGTGGGCCTTCAATTTCATACAGAAGGGGTTAGGACACGTTGTATAACTTGAGGTAAATATAAAACGGTATACATAAATTCTATATCCCCGCAAACGAAGTTTTCGTACTCTGGAGGTAAGATTCGTCTCCAAATATTTTCGTACTATGATTTTGCAGTTAAAAACTTAAGGGTCGGGGCCAAAAAGGGCCACTCGGGTAACCGTTAACCGTGTCCAAAGCAATAGTTCAATTTCTAATGGGTACTCCGAGATCTAGTCAGCGGCATGGTGATGCTCTACGAATTTGATAATTATACATTCTAATCAACTAATAAAAACAACTGTAAGTATGTGACAGCTGCATAAGTTATGTAATACAGAAGAAAATTGAGGCCGTGGTCCAGTGGTTAGTGCACTGAACTCTTAGCCCGGATATCCGGGTTCGAATCCCGGTCGGGGCAGGTCATACCCTTCTATGAAAATTTGACAAGAATGTCGATTTTCCTCCATGTGTGGAGAAGTTGCCGGCTCCTTGTGGAAGGGTAAATTAGTACAAGTTAGTATACAGTCCGGGAAAACTGGTTTGGTGAACCGGCCGCCGTATATAACTGAAATTGTTGAAAACGGCGTTAAACCCCAGTGACAATAAGTCACGAACGAACGAACGAACGAACGAACATAAAAATAAATCTGTACATTACCTTTGATAACCGAGTTTGTTCTCCAGTTTTGCAACAATTCAGAATAATATTTTGAAGCATACAGCACACTTTGTTAAAGGTGTCTATTTATGTACAGTTTATGTCTTTCTGAAGTATTCATAAAATTTTATTACTCTTCACTATGTGAGCGACATTAAATATCACTATTCGAACACATTCGGTTATTTTCGTGTATACACACTGTAAATAACATGTTGATACCAATCTGTGAAATCTGTAACAAAACCTCGTTTTCACTGTTTTTTAAAGTGTCACGTGATAAAATATAGCCATGAAACTCTTTCTATCAATGTATAACTAAATAAATCACTGTAATCATTACAAAAAATATAAATTCTAGCGTAGAAAAAACTAGGACTCAGTTCATCAAATCAAAGTTCACCCGTTCCGCTGAGTTGATATCTAACAATGTTTATTCCACTGCGCTGACATTGGCTGTAAGATCGCTGAAAACACAAGTAAGTATTGATTTCTGATGACACATTTTATTTGCAACGACGTTACCATGAATACGACGTTAATAATAGCAATACTGAATGCTCAGCACAAAAGCCATATCAGGTTGATCCCAAATCGTAAGTTTACATAGGCACTGGTTTTAACGCCGTTGTTCAACAATTTTTCAGTTATATACGGCGACCAGTTCACCTAACCAGTTTTTCTGGACTGTATATTAATCAGTATTAACTTAAACTTCCACCAGGAACCGGCAACTTCTCCTAATTTGGAGGAAAAGCGTCATTTTTGTCAAATTTTTCCGCGATCGGATCTCCACTTACAAGTTCAGCGCATTAACCACTGGACCATTTTCGAGGCATTGGAAGTCTACAAGTCTATTTTACAGAACACATTTCATGATTATAAAAAAGTACAATACAATAGATACGTACATATGTAAAAGATTGAAAGAATCGAATTAAGTGAATAAGATGTCGAAATGATAATTTGATATTAAATAATAATTGGATAATTATAATCCAGACAAAATTAATGTTATTTAAGTTTTAAAAGTGGTTCTTGCTAACGAGCGAATGTCTAATTAATTCATTTAGTCTTATCCGATGGTTTTCGTTAGAATTTAGAAGAAAAACTTAACATAATATTAGACAGCATAATTTTACAAGTTGCGGGTTCGCGTATCTGTTAGTTTACTATTTTGAAAGTACACGTAATAAATTATTCAATTTCAATTACATTTAAAGGTGATACTAGTCAATTTTGGAGAGATTAAAATTATTAAATATGTACAATTTTGCTTTCGTACACAAAATTTAACTTCTCAAAAATGAAAATAAATGAATTAAATCGAAATAAAAAACTGACAAATATTACACCTGCCGAAAGTATCAACACGGTTATTTCCCTTAAAGTGTGACGTCATAGTTGACATTGATCAATGATCATGTAAACACTAGCTATTATATAATAGTCTTGCCTTAACACAACTGTCGAAAACTTTTTATTAATAAAATAGATTTTAATTATTCCCTTTCAGCGGGTGGCTTTATTAAGACCCCAAACCGCTAAGCAGAATTACACTTCACTATTGGCATCGTACGCGCGTGACTTAGTTGACTTTCCAAGCTAAACATTGAGATATGTCGGATGTTACGAGTAAAGATCTGCATTTTTCTTACTCAAAATAAAACAGGTTTTGTCGGTAAAAGTGGCTTTTTGTTCTTAAATATTTTTAGACAGCGTGTAAAAGTCCGGCGGCTGTAAGAGAATAGATCGCAGCATTAAAGTTTAGTTAAGTGTAGATAACCTTACGATTTATTGAAATGTATACTTTTCATTTCCTTTATCTTACCTCTTCAGTTTGTGAAAATCCCAATAGGTAGAGTATTTGGTTTGCAGATCTCGGGGGGGGGGGGGTGCTGAGGGTTCGAACTGTAAGAGCGGCACATGCTCTCTGTGAGGATTACATCCAAGACATTAAGTCATTCGTCCTCCACCGAAGATCGGTTGGCAGTTAATTGCGGAGAACAAGGTTGGTGCTGCTACGGAAACCAGGAAACCTGGGTCAGTTATTTGCCTACCGCTCTGAAATACTGTTGAAAACATGCATAAAACCCTATAAAAAGAAATTTGCGAAAAAGATAGACTTTGTCGTATGTACTATGTCTTTTTATGAAATTCTTCTTTCAATCATCGAGCTCATGTGTCTATCTACACAAACTAAATCAAGCAGAATTGAATACATCTTGCTGTAACTGCAAAAGAGAAAATAGAGTCATTAAATGTGCTTCTATGTTATGACAAATCAAAGAAACTTAATTACAGAGATACAAAATTAGGACCTATTTAACGAGGAAAAACGATATAAGGTTTTTATATGATTAAGTTTCCATTAATTGCTATAAACTCGTATCGGTTTGTGTGGAATATTTTTATGTATTAATCCTTTGCCTCGTAAGCATATAATCAAATTCAAAGCTAATGTACCAAAGATCAATTTATTAAAGAAAATTGGGTTATTTCTCTCTGACTGAGTGGAAAACATTGTGGCAAAAGAAGCCATTACTCATTTCAAAAGTCGTCTGTTGCAGTAATGCAATAATGCGGTATTATGAGGCAAAGGATTAAATTTTGCTTTACTTTATTTTGTTTTAGGGAAACTTGTAACTTTATTCACGTAATCTTGATTTTTTATATAAATGCACCACCAGGGTAGATCGCCGACGGAGGAAGTTTGTAAAACGCCAAGTCATTAACTGATGATATTCGCCATGGGGTATTTCATGAACAAGGTCTTAGTTTAATGATTACATTAACTGAGTGACTAAATGTTCTTGTTGTGTTTGTTATGATCAACAAGTTCATACATTATATGTATATATACACTAATCAAAGTTTGCAGTGCACCAAGAATATTTTTGCATACGTGTATATCTTTTGCTGTGTGCCAGTTATTTATTTGATTTGATTTTAAGCGTCTGATTAGTGGTTTATAAAATAAAGAAATGTTTTAACAATTGTAATGTGTTTTCGCGGTTTATTTATAATTTGAATGGGATAATGTTAATGATTGGTATGTTGATAATTGGAAAAAAATTCAATTTTTGTCCAAAAAAAAACCAAGATCGATGGAACTGATTTGGGTTTAATAACGAATATGTGAACCGTTGTTGTCTTCGC
Source organism: Lutraria rhynchaena (assembly GCA_008271625.1). Taxonomy (NCBI): domain Eukaryota; kingdom Metazoa; phylum Mollusca; class Bivalvia; order Venerida; family Mactridae; genus Lutraria; species Lutraria rhynchaena. The sequence goes on along the minus strand of VIBL01000121.1, from coordinate 800,416 downwards.
ATACCACCTATCTGGCTTCTTATCACCGCTTGTGGAATGGCATTCCACTTTTCCACAAAGGCACCAAGTTTCTGGGTGCTTCTTGGTTGGACATGACGGTAACTCATTCCACATATGCTCAATGGGATGTAGGTGAGGGGATCGGGCTGGCCGGTCCAAACGAAATAATACCCCCTCTTTGCAATTACTCTTGGACGACATTGGCTGTATGAGGACTGGTATTATCATTCATAAAATGAACCTATCACCAACTCCCACCAGTATACAGCCTTACTTGGGTATTGATAATCTAATCTCGATACCGCTGGGCAGTCCGTGTGCCTGTGTCAAGGACAACGAGGTCAGTTCGTCCATCCCAGCTGATTCCATCCTAGATCTTTATTGAGCCTACGCCATAGCGGTCGTGTTCAGCAACCTCACGTTGAAGAGCTCCTTGCTCCAACATTCCACTGCCCTCTACATGTCTGCATCCAATAAATGCTTTTTAACATTCACATTGCTACAATTCAGCCATAAATGTTCAGTCTTGGAAGTGAAAGTGAAGATCGATCGAGTACCCTACATATGTCGGGTACATGCATGCAGTGTAAAATAAACACCATGAAAATACAGGGTCGCCTCGTTTGTACGACACCTCGTTCGTACGACGTGCACAAGGTATTGCCAGTCATTCAAGGTTATGTGTACACTGAGGACCTTCTCGATACATAACTAAACGATTTCCAAAGTAAATACCATAATATATATATATTGTAGACTTCACAATGGTGTGTGGAAAATTTTTAGCAGTATATATATAAATGTAATCAACACATTTTAAAAGGAAAATTATGTTTGATTCCGTTGCAAAACAAGTGCATTACATTTTTGTTCCTTTGTTGTTCAAATAACACTTAAAGCCTGGAGTGATTTTCAAATATCTCCCTATAACATCAAAGAATGCGGAAGATCGGCTCAGAAAAGTACGACATAAATTAGGTGACAATTCGCACACATATTGAGAACTGTAGCTAAATGGAGACAAACCTTTGACGTCTATAATATTATCTAGACAGCAAAGACAATACCGTGAAAATAAGCATAATATCGAGACAACTAATACAATATTGAGACAACTGACGCATATATAAAAAAATAGCAAAATATTGCGACAATTAACACAATACTTAGACAACTAACACAATACTGAGACAACTAACACAATACTGAGATAACTAACACAATACTGAGACAACTAACACAATACTGAGACAACTAACACAATACTGAGATAACTAACACAATATTGAGACATCTAACACAATATTGAGATAACTAACACAATATTGAGACATCTAACACAATATTGAGACATATAACACAATACTGAGACAACTAACACAATACTGAGACAACTAACATAATATTAAGACAACTAACACAATATTGAGACAATTAAAACAATATTCTGACAACTAACACACTATTGAGACATCTAACACAATATTGAGACATCTAACACAATACTGAGATAACTAACACCATATTGCGACAACTAACACAATACTGAGACAATTAAAACAATATTCTGACAACTAACACAACATTGAAACAACTAACACAATACTGAGATAACTAACACAGTAATAAGACAACTAACACAGTATTGAGACAACTAACATAATATTAAGACAACTAACACAATTTTGAGACAGCTAACACAATATTGAGAGTACTAACACAATATTAAGACAACTAACAAAATATTTTGACACATAAAACAATGCTGAGACAATTAACACAATATTAAGACACAATATTGAATCAACTAAAGCAGTATAAGACAACTAACCCAATATTAAGACAACTAACCCAATATTAAGACGATTACACTGGGCGATTACTTGTTTCTTATCATTCAATACTCTGTGTTAGCCGATATCAAAGGTATGACACCTTTTTTGTCTTGTAATTGGAACCGGATGTATCTAGGCGAGAGAACGTAGAATATGGTAAAAGCTTTTCATCGCTTCTTATGTCGTATATCATCAATACTATTATTGTGTGAATATTAATTCATGGATTTTGCTTACAAGTATAAAGTTAGACGATAAAACGGAGAAAATGTATAGATTTGTGACTTGTGACATAGTAGTCAATGGAAACTAAGTTGTACAGTTCAACCTTACTTAGTGACCGCTTGAATGTACAACGACAACCTTTACTCTAGACTTTTTGTCTTTATTTCTTCAATATTTGGTCTTAAATGTGACTCTACCTCAATATTTAAATGGTCTTATTTAGTGGAGTAGAAGGTCTTTATTTTAAGTTCATGCCATAATGTCATTGGATTACTATAACATTGGATGTACATTATGCATTATGTATGTTCAGTGGCCCAAAACTGACATCATTTTAGTCACGTAATCATTATTATCATCATTATATCACATCACGCAGCATGGAAGAGCATAACAAACTAAAAATAGGATAGACCAAAAGTCATAGTTAAATACATGTAGTACAGCTGGGAAAAATCATGTTGTCGTTGAAGAGAAAATTTAGAATAAATTAATTAACAAGTTGTACTCAGTCGTGTGAACTACAACAATGAACGTACAAATACTGGCTGTTACAGTATATTGTATATGGTATATTTACAGCTTCACTGTGATACTTATTTATCATGAAAACCCCTGACAATATTGTTGGTGTAAATATAACCGCTGTTTAATCCATGATCAAGTAAACACAAATCAAATACAGTGCAACCTCTCCAGAGCGACCCTTTCTTGAGCAACATCCTCCCTTCAATAACCGCATGTTTTTTTTCACTGAAAGATTTTACCATCAATTTATCCTCTCTAGAGCAAATACCTCTCAACAGCAACATAATTTTGCCTCTCCCAAAAGGTGCTGTACTGTAAATACATTAAGAAAAATGTCAGTCGTAACTATTCTCACGATGAGTAAGCTTATCAATTTGTTAGTTCCTCTTTTACTTTTAATAACTTTCAAGGCGTGTAATTTTTATAAAAAAGTGATTTTCATGGCGTGTTACTTTTACCATTAGCATTATTCACCACGAACTGTTCTTATGGAGTTATTTTTTATAACGTGTTACTGTTACGTTAAGTGATTTTAATAATATTTACATTGATATAAAGAGAAGATATTAAATCTTACTATTTTACTATCAACCTGGAGTTGATTCCCCTTGATGCTTATCATTTGATTTTTATATTTGCACTTTGGATGTAATACTTTAGTCTGATAGAAATCCACCTTCTTATTAATTTCATGGACCTTATTCTATCGTAAATCCTGTTGCATTATCAAAATTGACGTCTCATGGAACGAATTAATTTGGGGACTTTTTATGCACCTTAGGGGATTTTTGAAATCTTGACTAATGATTGACAGTTTACAAAGGTGTAGGAAAATAGGGCATTTCTCTTATCTTTTTAAGTACTAAATGATGATAAAATTGTGGAAACATCAGCTAGGAAGTTCTGTACTAATTTTAAAGTACGTCAATAAATATCAGTACACTTGACTAAATGGGAAATTTTAATTGAATTTTATGAGCGTTTGTCTGAATAAATTTTAATTTAATCATTGATAAAAAATAAGCGCTAGCATTGTACAATTGAGAAAATCTTCAAATGAGTTGTGAATTTTACCAGCCCGTTTTTACAATATTCCCCGTACAAAACTAACGCGACTTTTTAGACGCGACATTTTTCTTTCATGGATGCGTGTTTATATTGTTTAATCTACAGGGTAAATTTCTACCGATGAAAATTTTTCAAACTCGGTATAAGAGACTCATGTGTTTGAATTATTTGCGGGATTCTTTTATGTACATGACATTTTAAATTGTGTTTCTTATTGTTAGATCATTCTTTATTTAATGTCTATATCGAGTACAGTGCAACCCCTCCAGAGCGGCCCTCTCTTAAACAACAACCTTCGTTCAACAACAGCATGTTTTATTCCAACTGTACGATTTAACTTTGAATTTAACCTCTCTAGAGCAACAACCTTGTAACAACATGATTTTGCTTCTCCCAAAGGGTATTGCTTTGGAGAGGTTGCACTGAATTAGGCATTCACGATTTGTCACAGATGACTACTAATTTTGTAAACGTGACATCGTTAGAACGCCATCCACGTTGTATGCCGCCGCATAATAAAAATGAACACGGAAAAATGTGCTGGTCTGTAGAATGAGAATGTATCACTGTTGGTTGAGCTACCAGAGCCAAGTATACAAAATGACAACTACATTGTATACATTTGGTTTTATTCTTGCCTTGACAATTCATCACTTGAGAAGAACGATGCTCTATCTACCATTTTCAAAAGTTTGAGAAAATCAAGTTCAAAGTTTTAAATGTCATTGTCTCTTGTGTTTGGGTCTACAATCTCAAAAATATATCAGCTTTTTTGTCTTGATGCGTAAAATATGTGTATTTTAAAATATTTTTTACTAGAAAAATATGTTAACAAGCTTTTCAGTTTGGAGATAGAGCAGTCTAGAAAAGTTGGAGATAGAACATAATAATATTCAAGAAGCGAATTATAAATAACATGGCATACCTGTCTGAAATGATAAATGAAGGAGCTTGAGTCTAATGTTCAATTCTCTGGTGTTGACGTCGCACCAACAGCCAGGGACATTTGGCCACTTTTCCAACTTAAACGGTGGACGAAGACCCACCCCAGGCTTATACCTGGGTAGAACCACTGATTAGTACATTTTGTACCAACTTACCAGTAAGAGACCATTACTACTTGACTTCGGGATCCATCCCCTAATTGTAGTGAAAAATAATTACATATTATTAAGAGCAGGACCGAAAATGTCCATTGTGAAGAATCTGATGGAAAATGTGAACCAGAACTTTTCGCTGTTCTTCTGTTTCAACTTGTTATCGTAGTAAAAAAAATAATCATCAACTACTAAACTAGTCTGATCGATTTTTTACATAATTTCAGTTATTGTTAAATTTAGAATGATCCTACTATAGAAAAGATGTGACAAGGTTTTACATTTGGATCTGTTGTCTTCATTTCATATTTTCACTAAAATACTTGTTTGTGTTGAAATCACGCAGTCAGTCCTTAAAAACTGCAGTCATGTGCGGCAACTATATACAACTGCTTACAACAAACATCGTTTTGAATTAGAAAGCTTAAGAAATCACTACATTGAGAAGGGAGGCAAATATCCAAGTACGGATAGATTATCTCCAAGCGTATGACTACTGAGAAACTCAAGCATGTCGTCCTCATCTGGGTCTCGAAAAACGGAAAGCTCCGGATGGGCATTTGTATGTCCAAGATATTAAAACTTAAGTTTACTGATATTTCATTGCAAAAATGTTGCAACAATTATTCATAAAATCAAAAAAAGCTTTTTTATACAGTATTATAATATTATTTTTTATTGAACCGTGTACGAATTACCATAATATCATATTATTTATTATTCGAACTAAATGTTTAATCTGGTCAGACCAGGAAGAAAGGTTTGACATGTTGATTTTCTGCTAAAAGATATCAAAAGCTACAGTAATATTTTGTTTAATGACGTCAATACGCTGACTACAGAAAAACAGCCGCAAGTAAATATTCACAAACGTGCCAAGATAAAACGAGCTTAATCTTACAACAAGCCTATAGAACACATACCTTCTAGATTTTACTTAATAAATCACATACATGTATCTAAAAGGCTTACTTAATAAAATGCCGATAAAACAGGATAATCTCATTAGTGGTTATAGTTCTAGTTTTGAGAAAATGCAAACATTTTTCATGTGACTACTGGACCTAAAATGGCGTCGAACCTGTGTCTAAGACAAATTCTGTATAAAGACCATCTGTGTATATAGACCAACTGCATATAGAGATATCCTGTGTATAGAGACCTCCTGTAAATAGTTACCATCTGTGCAAAGAGACCATTTGTGCATAAAGACCATATGTGAATTAAGACCATCTGTGCAAAGAGACCATTTGTGCATAAAGACCATATGTGAATTAAGACCATCTGTGCAAAGAGACCATTTGTGCATAAAGACCATATGTAAATTAAGACAATCTATAAATAGAGACCACATACAAATACAATTAGTTTTTCTAATACCTAAATATGCAGGTTTTTTTCAATAAAGTTCACATTTTTACTCTTCCTAAATTATCAAAAGTACTATTACATACACTATTAGTCTGAGTCTATGACTATAAATTGCACAATTAATCATTTTATCTGCCTGATGTATTTTGTATTCGTTGTTCAAATTCTATTTTTCCTGCATTGAAGTGTTAGTGGTGCAGAAATGTGCTGGTACATATTTAAACAACCAATTTGCATTTATTCGGTGAACATAACATACAACACCGACTGGGATTAATTGTGTCTATTCCAGTACTTTGACATACTTTAGACATGATTACAGACATAATAGATAAATGAGAATTTGGATGTACGTAGTCATCCAATGTAAGCTGAAAAGATTGTATCAACGTAAGGTTTTGTATCCATGATGTCCAAAATTATTTTCTCAATATGGAGCGGATTTGTTGAACTTTTATATCTTTATAGGTTTCCATGATGGAAAATCATTTTACTGTGTGATTTTTTTCAGAGAAAATGACAATCCTTTGAATTATGTGCAATATCTAAAAAGATGCTGTTTTTATACTTTTCAGCAAGAGTAACAACCCTAACAAAATTGTGGCACAAAAAAATAAAGTATCTAGGGTAACTTTCAAAGAAATAAGAATGATTTGGTATTACTACATTTTTTAGTAACATTATTGAGTTGCATTGATCAGATATGTAAACAAGATGGTCATGATGGCCCTTTTTCGCTCACCTGAGTAAAGATTGCAATTTCTACGGATTTCCTGTGATTTGACCTGGTGACCTAGTTTTAACCTGAGCTGACCCATGATCAAACCTCTTCACTATATTATTAATACAAACATTATGACCATAGTTGGGAAGTACCCAATCAAAACTGTTACTTCTAGAGTGTTGGCAAAGTTTTCAGGAGATTTGACCTGGTGACCTAGTTTGTGACCCAACATGATCTATGTTCTAACCTATTTTACAAACATTATGACTAAGTTCAATGAAAACACAATCAAAACTGCGACCCCTAGAGTGGTAACAAGGTTTTCAATTGATTTGACCTGGTGGCCTAGTTTGGGACCCCAGATTACCCACATTAATACTTGTCCAAGATATCATTGAAACGAACATTCTGATCAGGTCTGATGAAGATTTGCTCAAAAGTATGACATCTAGAGTTTTAACAACCCCCATGTGTGGACGACGGACGCCGGAGTAGACTGACTGATCACTATAGCTCTCTGAGCACTACGTGCCCAGGTGAACTGGAAATACAGTGTTATGGATCTAACACATTAATTCTGTATGAAAATTCTCGACTTAAGAATATATGAAGGTTCGGTATGGAAGAATTCCTTATTTAGTCGACTGATATATTTACGTCCGGAATTCGACTGCCTGTGGTTATATCCCCCCTCTGTAGACTAATCTTAATTCGGTTTTGCAATCAAATGCCCCAATTTGTCAGATAAAAAATCAGCTACAAATGACAGGGTTTAAATCGACCCCTCTTATCAGCATGCTGATAATACCAAACAATTTGCCAAAACGGGTGTAGAAATAAAATCGATCTCTGATTATGTCATATTAATGTTGAGTGTAGTCATTGCGTTTAATAAAAAAGACGACATTGTCTTGGTGGTACGTAATAAAAAAATGAAAATTATTCATAAAAAAGTGGAAATACTAGACTCCTATCTGCAGGAATATTAAATAAATCATGAGTAAGTATGTAAGCTTAAATGTTCTTTTTCATTCAATTTCAACTTTTCTCTTGTTCATTGGCCATGATAACGTTCATGTTGGAAATACAGTATAACCTCTGAAAACCGGACCCTTTCCGGACTGATCCAAAAGCCCGGTTTTCTGAGAATTCCGGTTTTCAGAGAACTATTGATTATAGAAGAGAAAATAAATGAGACTTGAAAAATCGTCCGATTCCCGGTTTTTAGGGAATCCGGTTTTCAAGGGTTTTACTGTACTTAATGACAATTTCGACGATCAACATCGGAGCCTGGAATCAAGCCGAGTCCACGTCATTCATTAATGACATCATTCATGATTGGGAATCGAACACAGGCACTTACCATTTTGGGCTAAGTTACCGACCACTTTACTATTGATACTAAGTTAAGAATCAACTCAACATCAAATTACAATATACAAAGTTCTCGATTTTTCTCGAATAATTATGTTTTAATTAATATGATACGGGATTAAAACTGTATGGTTTCCGCTGATCCAATCAATTATGTTTTTTGTTGTGCTGACCGAAAACTTTTTCGGTGTAAGTCAATATTTTCCAAGCTGATATTTTTTATTTTCATATGAACTGTACCACCGAACTAAAAACTACAATAAAAAGAGGTTCTGTCGGGGAGTATCTGCGGAAATCTGGGTTTATTTTGCTAATATAACATTAAAAAAAATATTAAAATTCTTGCTTGGAGTACGAAGTGATCTTACATCCTTGTTTATTTGATATTTGTCAAGACTTATCTTGACTTATCTTGTTATCATTTAAACAAATACATAACACATGAGTGCGAGCTCATTCCACTCTATGTAGGAAACTTTACGGTACAATATGACCTATCGGGCATCGTGAATTCTGAAACACGCACAAACTTTACTTTGATTTTATCAAAATATTTACTTCTACGAACGCTTAACGACGACACCTCAATATAAAGACCACTTCATTATAACGATCATTTATTTGCGAATCGGTTTTCATTTATTCTCCAATATTTCAACTTTATAATAAGACTACCTGAAAATTAATACCAGAACAATTTAGTCCCAAAGCTGGCCTTAATATCGAGTCTTAATTGCTCCAATAGTTAATAGTATTAATGCTTTTATTATACCTTAAACAATACAGCGCAGTGAACTTTCACAAGTATAATATACTTGTGAAAGTTTTTGTTTTATTTATTATTATGTGATATTAATAATACAATTTTATGAACTACAATCAGTTTCAATTCGTAAAGCTTAGTAAAATATAATTACATTCCTGCAATGGGATGAGAGATTTTACTATTTAATAATTCCGACCAAATTATTTCCTAAATACTGTAATTTATATGACAATTTGTATTACATTTACATATACATCAGTCAGCTATGTATTTAATTAATCAAGTTGATATATTTTGGAATTATTCTAAATAGACATACTTTTTCATCCATGGTATTGTTTTTGTTCGTAGCCGCTGAAATAGTAAAATGTGATTCATATAAACCTGATTGTTTCATCGGAGAAAAAGTTACGAAAAGGGAAATTGCACACAAAAAACAGACACGAACATTAACACTCCAATGTTACGACCACCTTTTGGACCAAATAAATTAATTGTAATATTGAGGCGACCGGTCGGAAAATGGAGTGTCGCTAAATGTGTTTTTTATATATATGAAATTTATTGGTTATGTACACACACATATATATACACACACACATATATACATATACACACATATATATAATACTAAAATTAATTGTATGACAGATGTATTTTATGAAAAGCGACACATGATTCACCTGGATTAGGTTGGTTAGCTGCCACGAATCTTTTATCTTTGAGGCAAATTATCGAAGCGAAAGTCAATATTCGAATCAGAATGCGATTTACAATCACAATGTGTTGTTTGTACAGAGGCATTTCTACGCAATCGAGCACTTAAAAATACGGCCACAAACTTAGCCATAGACAGGTTAAGCATATTACAACACACGTACAAATCTAATAAATGTATAGATTTATTACCAAATAATTCGGGATATTTTGTGACAGAATAAATATCAAAAGATATAAATGTGTTTTAAAGGTGAATTTAAAAATGGAAATAAATTGAGATGATTGATTGTAGGGATACACAATATTTAGATTTATTAAAAAAATACCCTAAATAACACATGGGCATGCATTGACGTAGATACCAGGATATATGAATTCAGAATTTAATTTAATTTTCTGACTCTGATAAATGAGTTTGTCAATATAAGTTATGAACGATCCAATGGTGTCTAACTATAAATTTGATTTTCTGTTTTAAAAACTTATACAGACATCAATATTTATTCATTGCATTTCAAACTAATAAACGTTAAGTTAAGGTTAAGTGACTTAATTTTTCAGGAAATCTGCCATATATAAGCCTTAGTCATCGGATGTTTAGATCATTAATATCTTGTTGAATAAATAAAAGTGGTACCCGGTCCATTGATGTATAAGTACAGAATTTAGTACCAGAGTAAGACTATAATGGGAACCAATCTACTATTTACATATGCATAAAATTATTTTTTCTCTTTATGAAGTGGAACTGAATTCGTAGCTTGTTCAATGGACTTCTGTTGTAGTAAAAAAACAGTTTGTGTACATGCATATGAAATTCTTAAATAATATGACGCATGATGTGATAATTTTGATTAAAGAGCAGTTTAAATATTCTTTCTTAGATGGATAAATGAAGTAAATAAATAAATAAATAATTTTATAATTTTGAATTTAAGTCACCATTCAACACAGTCACAGATTTAAAAACAGAAAACAGTACAAGAAGTTATTATTATGATATAGTATATTACATCATAATTATAATAATTTGCTCTAAACGTCTAAATATTGGTGCCCGTTTTATTTTTGCGGACTGTATCGGAAACACAAAACTAGACCACGCCAATTTAAAACATCGCCAAAAATAAACACGGCAAATTATTTTGTCAAAGAAATTTGACTGCTATCCAACATCACTTTTTTATTTATGGAGGCAGAACATGGGTTTAGTTTGATATTTGGTCATGAAACCACCAATTCAAAAACAGTCCAATTCAAAATCCGCCAATCCAAGGACCCGTCAATTCATGAACATCTCAAAAACGCCAAATTTTGCACCCGCAGAATTAAATATATATACTTTAACTATACCCGAACCATCTCATGCACGCTCTTGGTCTACAAAATGCTTTCTAATTGGATAAATTATATTTTATATAATACTAATAGTTTAAAAAGAATCGCTTTTAATATTGGCCCTTAATGTAGCACAAATGGACAACTTATTTTGAGTGAATCAATGTTTTTATCTGAGCTCGAGATGAAAATGAAATTCCAGGGGGTAACATTGCCTTTGGTGCAAATTAGAATAATTTTAAAGCTATGGCTTAAAATCATCTTTATATTTTTACCGCAATCATGACCACAAAAATGTCAGACAAAACCAATCAAGTTCTCAATAAAATTCTGTTTTCAGGTCAATAAACGTACAGTAAAACTCCGATTTTGAGACCACCTTCTGGACCAGAACAATCGGTCGTATTAATGAGATGATCTCATTTCCAAGTTGAATTATAAGGGAGTTATCGGGATCCGGTCTGAAAATATGAGATCGTTATAATGATGGTCTTAATTTTAAGGTGGTCGTTATTTGAGGTTTTTGCAGTGAATCTTTAAATTTTGAATTAACTACAAATCGAGATCAAACGATCAGCTCTGAGTAGATACAAGTAGCGAATACCTCACATGTTGTGAAAGTGATTGAAAGTCGACAGAGATTTTTTGATAATTTCAACATTGCGTAATACCTGCTCGAATTGTACAAAACATATTGCTTTCAAACAATTGATGAATTAAAGATAAACGTTCTACATAAAGTGTGTCCTTGAAAGAATGCATTTTCACTTCATTTTTAAATACATAGATTCCATCTTTGTTCACTCTGATTCAATACATTCTGCAGAGTTGATAAAAATGCTTACTCGTTTTAAACTGAAACAACTGTATTTAACACATTTTTAACGCATAATGTTCATATCCCTTTTCATCTTTTCTTAAAACATTTTAAACCAAGCAAATTGCTTATATATTAAAACTGGAGAAAAAAATCCATCGCGTATCCGGTGATCACAGACCCCGTAACAACAAACTGACAACTTTTCAGGAGACATTTAAAGCATATTTCCTTTTTTTTAGTAAGTTATGCACTTCTTGAACATAAATCTTTAGATATCATTTTCTGATCTCTTTAGATGTTAAATAGGGATGGCAGCGTTGTAATTACATAAACGATTGAAATAGAACTTAAGGGATTTGGGCTCTTGCTAAATGGTGGTTATTCAGGGTGTCAGTTTTCGCCGTTATAAGTTTAAGACAAATATAATAAAGTTTAAACTCCGATATATTCCTGGTTTAGGTAAAAACATTGAATGATTTAAATGATTTTTTGTAGTTTGAATCATTTGGAATCACCTGTTTAATGTGCTGTTAAAACTTTGTGGTTTTTACTGGGACCATGTAGGGGGCTTTATCCACATTTCTGAACAATTGTACGAATTCACTGAGTCTCCGTCAATTTCTTTTCCTGTGGGCTGTATACTTACCAGTACTAACTTGCCCTTCCATAACGAGCCGGCAACTTCTCCACATATGGGGAAAATCGACATTTTTGTCAAACTTTCATAGAAGGGTATGACCTGCCAAGACCGGGATTTGAACCCGGATCGTCGGGTTACAAATCCAGCGCCCAAACCACTGAATCGCGGTCGTGGCTTAAAAAGATTTAGTAGATCTTAAACATTTAATATGGAGTTTTAAACTGTTCGGTTCCGTTCTGTTACGTTAAGAATCATGCGGCAAATATCATTTACAATGACTGTACATGTTTCTAAATATTTAACATATCACTTGAGATATAGCTTTTGCATGGAAAACACTTGACAATGGATAGAATAGCAAACACGAAGAACATGATACCGTGTTCAACACTTTTTGCAGACCCATTTAATTGATTATTTTATCATGAAAAATTAATACGTGAAAATGAGAAATTCAGGCATAACTTGTAACTGAAATAGCTCTCTAGTAATGTAAGTAATTTTACCAATCCTCACGAAACAAAATCCCTTATCAACCAATGTTTAATAGATATTCTTGACATTAGAATACAGTCAAACCTGTGTTTGTGCCACCCTTGTGGAGGACCAAATGTGGGCTTTATTGACAGATGCCCTTTATTCGGAGGTCAGTTTGTTGCAAACAATTAATTAGATTTTTCAAAGAATGGCTTTTATTCACAGGGAGGACTTTATTCAGAGGTAGCCGCAAACACGTGTTTGATTGTTACCCCGTAACTGAAATCAATTAATAATGAAGATGTCGACAAATGAAAGACTTCACTATAAAACAAATGTCTTCATCCACCGTCAAAGCTGGAAAGTCGCAAAATGACCCGTCCAATTATATATACATCAATTTACTTGATCATTTCAGATGTACTGAACGGGGTTGTTGTACTGTTGTGCATTGACCTCGTCGCTGCCAATGGTCCGTTACATCTTATGGCAATGGTGTGGCTGGACGGAGGGCCGATTTGTAACAACATTACAGATGAACTTAGGAATCTGGAACATCAAATTGTTACATTTTGGTTAAATGAAACGACGTACGATCCGAAACAATGTGGTTGTACTAAATCGATGTCGAAATGTCCCAATGAAAATGTTAACAGAACTCAACTTACTCTTTCCTATCAACTGGACAGCACCAGGTAATGTATACAGGTAATCAGAAATGTCAACAGAACTCAACTTACATTTTCCTATCAACTGGACAGCACCAGGTAATGTATACAGGTAATCAGAAATGTTAACAGAACTCAACTTACTCTTTCCTATCAACTGGACAGCACCAGGTAATGTATACAGGTAATCAGAAATGTTAACAGAACTCAACTTACACTTTCCTATCAACTGGACAGCACCAGGTAATGTATACAGGTAATCAGAAATGTCGCGCAAATTGTGCACCTTATGTTTATTCATATACAAAAAGTCTCTCACGGGTCTTGAACCTTGGACCTCGATAAAGCTTAGTCATCTTAAAATTTACGCTACCCTAAATATTCACATCGTGATTTGTTAATTTGCTATTTTATTTATGGGTATTTTCTAAACTAATATTTGACCTACAGTCACAAAATACAGTCTAATCTGCGTTTGCCACCTACGAATAAAAACCACCATGTGAATAAAGGCCATTCTTTGAAAAACCATCATTGATTAATTAGAACAAACTAACCTCCGAATAAAGACCCATCTGTCAATTAAGGCCACATCTTGTCTTTTCCAAGGCCTTTGTTCACAGGTTTGACTGTATACCAAAGATAATTGTTGCAGATTGATTTTGCTTTTTCTATGAAATGATTATTTTAAGAACGCCTCTCTGTTGGTCAAGTGTCCGCTTGATTTAACAGAGAACATCAAAAACAATGAAAATACGTGCAGATAAAGAGACAAGATTACTTTTATTTCAGTTTTGATACAAACAAGCTGAACAAAATATTCAAGCTTCCCACGACCTTTAATACTAACAGAACTCATTACTTTGTGTGCGGGGAATTTAGACAATTTCCAACAACTAATTCAGGTAAGGTAAAAGTTCAATTATTATTTGTTTCTCACGGATTTACAGGCTTTCACTAACATTTCAGTTGCAAACATTCCTAATAATCCCACCGGTTCAATTTAGCACAAAGCAGCACTAACCCAGTCCCGTGCATTGCATCAGCAACTGGCATCTTTCCCATGTGATTTGTATATCTAGAATGGAAAACGAATAACCATGAATATACCTATACACCTGCTGACCCCTTGTCCTAAGCAACAAAAACCTCTATCATGATTCATAAATGTCACAGCCGCGGCCGTGGTCCAATGGTTAGTGCGCTGGACTTGTAACCCGGAGATCCGGGTTCAAATCCCGACTGCGGCAGGTCATACCCTTCTTCGATACGTGAAGAAGTTGCCGGTTCCTTGTTGAAGTGTAAGTTAGTACTGGATAGTATACAATCCAGGAAAACTGGTTAGTTGAACTGGTCGCCGCATATAACTGAAAAATTGTTGAAAACGGCGTTAAACCCTCGTGACAATAAGTCACATAAAAACAAACAAACAAACAAACAAACAAACAAACAAACTTATTAATTTATTATCCTTTTACTCAGTTACCTTTAATTTAAATGTGTGTTACATGACCGCTAATAGTCGATGCGCCATAAAACACTATTAATAAAATATGCAAATGAATAATTTCGCCTAATTTTTTTTGTGCGAGAGAATATTGTAGTTACACTGATGGAAGTAATAACAAATAAACTCCATCTTCGTATTCAATGAAATTCTATTGAATACTGACCCGTGTTTGTGTGCTTTACTTGAAACAAATACCGCACGCGTCATATTTATTGGTTAATATTTGTCGCCACTGGTCATAATTTGCACCAACAGCCAGGGTCATTTGATGACTTTTCTGCTCTAATAGTTGATGAAGACCCTCGGCTTGTACATGGGTATAAAGACATGCGGGAAAGGCTATGATACAGGGAGATGGGTAAAGATGGACACTGTCTGAAATATCGTCACTTTTACTCTGTCAAACTTTGATTGAAATCTGTAGACGAATAATAAATGGCATATTTATAAATACAAGCACATATTCGCATCTTATTTAAATACATCATTTTTGTCATATTTTGTAACATTGTTGTAATATTTAAAGATATCAACTTGGTCAGAACAATTGAAAATAAATAGTCAAACCTGTGAACAAAGGATATCCGTGGGAAAGACAAAATTTGGCCTTTATTGACAAGTGGCCTTCATTCGGAGGTCAGTTTGTTCTAAATAATCAGTGACGGTTTTAAAAAAAATGGCTTTTATTCACATAGTGGTCTTTATTCGGAGGTGGTCACTAACACAGGTTTGACTGTATTACTTTATTTTGTACAGGTAATTCATCATGTGAGACTCTCAAAACGAACGGGACTGACCAGACGACCGAGTCTCTCAGGACAAAAGTCAGCACTGTAAGACAACTTTCAACTAACAAAGCACAATCAAGTTCCGGTCCAAGCACCGGAACGATAATTGGGACCAGTCTGGGAGCTCTGGCACTCCTGGCGACACTTGCCACGATTTATCCGGTGTACAGGAGGTTAAAGAGGCAGGCACAAGTGGACCCTAACAAAGACATTACGCCTATAGTACCGGCTGACTTTGGAATTTCTGATGCCCCGAACTCTGTCGCCCCAGCTGGAGTATAAAAAAGAGCTAAAAGTAGTAGAAGAACGATTTCTTTGTAGTTAACGCTTTAAGACTGTGTAATTATTTAATATAATTTTCTTACACTAGTTGAATAATTATTTTGATCAACTTCGCTTCATTCTGAAAATGATCTATTAATATTTATTTGTTTCATCTACTTTGATTTATGTACACGCTTTGTAGAGAAAGTAATGTTTAACTATAGACTTCAGTGATTTTGAAAGGATTTGGGCGATTTTGAAAAACAAAATACAATGTAGTTTGTCTTTTACATAGCACGTTTTATCATGTAAATTATGTTTCAAATGTTCAACTGAGTTAACCCTTAGTCTTATTCATACAACATCGCTTGGAATATCAAAAATATTGAAATAACAGAATTGTCATGATAATCACAACATTGATGAATTCAAAGACTCGACATTTTACGTAAGTTTATATTAGTACATACATGAATATACCGGTAAGTGAATACCGGTGTATGAAAGATTAAGAAATAATCAGTAAAAAATACAAATGTATTAAAAATAGCGAAACTTGAATCTCTACTTGTTTCAACTAGAGTCATGATTTTAAATCACTTTGCCGGTTTATTATGTATTTGTCCGTCCGCCCGTACGTCTGTACAGACGAGAAATATATTAGGGAGTTAGTGTGCGAATTGACAAAATTATGAGGTTCTTTCCGGACAAACTGCCATTGTGGGTTAATTTTTACTTGTGGGGTTAGAAAATCTCTCTCATGGGGTTAAGAACATCAAACGGGAAATTAAAGGGAATAACCCCATACTGTAGCTCTCGTAAGTACGTCCGTTCGTGCGTCCGTTTAGAAAGTTTAGAAACTGTTTATTTTGTTTTGCAAAATATGTACATATATATAGCTAGCTTGTGCGTTCTCCTCTTGTTCTGTTATTTTTTTCGTATTAAATTGTATCTTTGTTATTTTGTCAGTATTTCTGTCAGTGATATTTACTTAATTGTTTTCATTGCGCAATACAGGAATGATGAGTAATAATATAAATCAATTATTTAATTAAAATAAATAACATTATTTCTTCAGCAACTATTGCGACTACTTATTTTTTCTGGTGCTTTTAGAGAGGAAACCGGTTTATAGAGGAACCCGTTTAGAGGGTTTCCACTGTATATGTATATAACCTTATAGGCATGTATATTTCTATTAAAATATCGATTACAATTGCCACCGACACACTATTTACTTACACATGTCAGACATATATTTCAGCCAGTAATACTTCGTTAATTAGTGGTCAGTAATTAGTCATTAATTAGACGTAATAAAGTGCACGCTTATTTCGGTCAAAATATGCTCAACTGTCAGGCAGCTGTCAATTTCTTCGTGCGTCAAGTAATCGAGAAAAAAACTCCGTGAACATTCCGTCCAGTCATTGATGAACAGTTGTGGATACAGTGTATAAAATTAAAACATGGGAATTGAAGGCAATTTATGTAAGTATTGCTAATGATTTTCATTTAAACATTTTGAACACGAAACTTAATCTTTAAATAGTGACTCAGGCAATGATTTTACAGCAAGACATTATTTTACATATAACAAAATTTCTCATTTGAGAAAATGTCCAGCTAGCTTACAGAAGGTCGGTGCTTCCACCCAGGTGTAAGCCTAAGGTCTTCCTCCATTGTTGAAGCTGGAAAAGTCGCCGAAAAAACGCAGGCTGTAGGTGTGACGTTAAACTCCAGAAAAGGTGACAATTGTTCTGATAAGATATGACCACCAGGCGTTTACTGTGCTTGTAATTTATTACAAATATTTATGCATTTTTTTTTTGTTACACTGGGGAATTTGTGGAGATAAGTAAACACAATGTTGCTATAGAAGTGTCACACATAGCTTATCAAGAATCTGTAGTATTACGTGCGTATTTAAACATTACATAAATCAATTATTCATCACAATAATCAATTATTTGTCCTTTTAATATATTATCCACCAAAACATATTCATTATGGCACAGAATCTACTAAAGGGACTGGGATAAACGGTTTAAATTGGCAACACAATTGTTTGTGTAAATTAATGCAGCGGATGTATGAGGTAGACACTGCTGAGAAAGTAATTACATATACGTTAACAATAACAGATGTGCAGGATCACAAACGTAAACAGATCAAAGTGTAATATAAACACTGAAACAGACCAAGTTCCGACATTTTATTTGAAATGATCGCGTGCTACGAAAACGAGGCAAACCTAGTTTTCCTAATTGTTTCTGTTCTTTGTATTTTATTCTCAGACTATTTTAATTCCGATAGTTTTCTCTTTACCTTATAATTGTAACTAATTAACTCAATGAATGCATAATTGTTGTACAATTAACTGTCGCAGTATGATTTTTTTCACAAATTAAACTTTTTCGTTATTTTTCACTCAAGGATATAGGTATGATATAGGGATATATAGATAAAACACAGTTTTTTTCTACTAAGCATACTAAATTGTAAGATAGCGGCCGTGGTCTAGTGGTTAGTGCGATGGACTTGAAACTTCCGGGTTCAAATCCCGGTCGCGGCAAGTCATACCATTCTACGAAAATTTGACAAAAATGTCGATTTTCCTCCAAATGTGGAGAATTGTCTGGCTTCAGTCGCCATATATAACTGAAAAATTGTGACAATAAGTCACACACTAACAAACAAACATTTAATATTTGTTAACTCCATTTATTAAAATAAACAAATGTTTGTCACACAAGAGTAGTCTCCCTTCTGTAAATCTACGCCATCATTGAGTGGATTGATTTGAAAAGTGTACAATACATAAAAGCAGAAAAAATGATATTCATAGGCCAAAGTTTGCTAATTGTATTGAGTAAGCAAATCGTACGTGGGTCTGAATAACGACGGATTCAAATGTTTGGCCTGTGATGACGGAATATTATACTGTTGAGAAATTGATACACTTATGTGAATCATTAATGAGTTCATATGGGGTTACATACGAGAGAATGAATGAATAATTAGTGTGGTTCGTATCAATCATCCCGGGAAACTTGTGTCACATGTTCTAATTTGTAATCTGTTGTTTTTCTCATATTACAACCTGCGATATTACAGTAAAACATCAATTTTTAGACCACCGTCGGAACCAGAAAAATCGGTCATAATAATGAAGTGATCTCATTGACGAGTTGAATGTTATTTCCTGTATATGACTTGTTTTAATTAGAAACTTACATATTCTGTTGAATAAGATTCATCCAAACAGACACGTTTGTTGAAAAAGTTGGACTTTCACACAAAACAATTGTATTAATGTCACATATGTATACCGCACATTAAGTAAATACATACTTGAATCATAGTAACAGGGTATACTTAACTGTTGGATGAAACAATAAGTCTCATTGAATAAGCATGTCAACAACTTGTCTAATTGTTACAATACAACAGCTAAATGTGCAATTCTGTAAGTATATAAGACACTAGTAAAGCACTGAAGTTGTAGTTTCCGTATCTCGTTAACTGTTGTGAAATAATAAACTTTCTCCCGAGAAAGTGAGTTGATTGCGAATTAGGAAATAACATAAACGTAAAATCGTATACAGTTCACCCTGCGTTTGCGGCACCTCCGAATAAAGACCACCCGGTGAAGTAAGGCCGTTTTTTTTTAAAAAAAAACATCATTGATTATTTAGAACAAACTGACTTCCGAATAAAGGCCACTGTCAATAAAGGCCACATTTTGTCCTTCTTAAGGGTGGTCTTTGTTCACGGGTTTTGCTGTACTTGGAGGGATCAGGGATCATGATAAAGTCACAGGCGCTGGGGAAACTGAGTTCAATAGTTTGAATAATAATGTTATAGTTCAAATGCGGAATGAAAACGTGCAAAAACGGTCTGGCCTAAAATGGCTGTCATCAAATATCTACCATAAAACATAATATGACAACAGCCGATATCTAATCAACTTATCTGAACATTTTATATTTGAATAATGTACGCTCGTATGATAAAGTGATATTAAATTCGTCTCGACCTTTGTTACTAAACACCATATTATGCGTTCATACAAATAATAGATAATCATAATTGGACATAATTACTCATTATAATATGTAATTATACAATGAAACCTCAGTATGCGACCGCATCAATATTAAGAATACTTCATCATATCGACCACTTACGAAATACATGTACTGATAAGTTGCAGTAAAATCCTCGATACTGCGACCACTCTTGGGACCCAAAAAATCGGTCATAATAAGAGGTGATCTCATCATCAAGTTGAAATATAGAGGTGATCGTAATATTGAGCTGGTCACTGTGTGAGTTTGTACTGTACTTAATACAAGTACATGTACATACTTTTATAAGAAACATGCGATGAAATAATTTGATTTTAATGTGATTAGAGTTCAGCACAGATTTTAATCAGCAGTCTACATTATCACACGGAGATCCGGGTTCGAATCCCGGTCGCGGCAGGTCATACTCTTTTATGAAAAATTGACCAAAAAAGTCGATTTTCATCCATATGTGGAATGGTTGCCAGCTCCTTGTGGAAGGGTAAGTTAATACTGGTTAGTCCAGGAAAACTGGTTAGGTGAACCAGTCGCCGTACATAACTGAAAAATTGTTGAAAACGGCGTTAAACCCCAGTGACAATAAGTCACATACAATCATAATTTCGTGCGTGTTAATTTTATATTTGCTATCATGTTTCGTATCCATGTATATGTGTATCTATTTAAAAATAAATGCAAAATACGGAAATAGGATGAATATCGACCCTGCTTGAATAATTGTGTGACCATACAAAACTTCCTTGTTAACAGAGATTTCTATCCATATTAAGATATAATCTCACGTACATAGCCCTTCAGTGAAACATCGTGTCTGTATGAGACGATCGGACGTAGAGACACTTACATTAGCGTTAATATCAATGCAATTTAGTCATAGACTAGCTATACAAACAGTTGATAATATTCATAACGAAACGAGTGATGAATTTTTATTGAATTTTATATGAATCAAATCTAGTACACGTTCATTTTAGATGACCTGAATCTGCTACCGCATAATATTACTGAGAATTCACTGAGACTATACCATACAACGAATTAATAAAAATTTGAATATTAATATTGTATTTACAGTAAAACCTCGGTAATGAGACCAAACTTTGATAACTTTTTTCTTCAATTATTATCTTTGATTGGTGAACAAGAGAGCGTCATGGGAAATTTTAAATTAGTGATATCATCATCTGATTGTTGAAAAGTGCAGTAAAAATGAGACCACCTTGGGGACCCGAAAAATCCGGTGTAATAATTAAGTGGTCTCTTATAGGGGAGTTATTGAAAACCGGTCCGAAAATAAGTGGTCGTTATAACAAGGTGGTCATAATTTTGAGGCGATCGTTATTTTAGATTTTACTGTAGTTTATTTACATTGTGCATACTGTTTATTTACAATTGTCCCCTAGAAATGATAAAACCCATATCGTACGTATATGTCTACGACAAGTCAAATAGATATTTAAAAATAACTAAAATCAAATTAGTGTCAATGTCTGTACACATTTCTAAAAGATGGTTAAACATAGACATATGAATTATATACTTCTTGCCTGTATTATATAGACGACCAAAAAAATTCAAAATAAGTCAAAACCAGAGAGAATCCTAGTTTAGCGTACGTATTATTGCTTTTTTTACAAGCCCGCTGATTGTGTAGAATAATGTAGGGGTCGTGTATCAGCAGATCAATATTGTGTTCAAGTATTTTCTCGAAACTTATGAATGTATTTAATACAAAACATACAGTACAAGCTACTAATTATTCATACAGTAAACCTCTCCTGAGCGGCCCTCTCTTGAGAGACAACCTTCCTTCAACAACAACAACAACAACATTATTTTTCCCACGGCACGGTTTAACTATTACTTTAACCTCCCTAGAGCAACAACCTCTTAACAACAACGCAATTTTGCTTCGCCCAAAAGGGTGTTTTAGAGGTTTCACTGTATTATTGTCTTATCATATTTATCGTATTTTTATACTAATGTTCAAGCTGTTTCGTCAAGCTGGCGACTTTTAGAATATCTAACTATTCAAAAATGTTATTTCTCATCTCATAACGGAAAACTTTTCCACTTCAGAGGATGCGAAACAAATAACTTTAAGTCAGTAAAAACTTTTTCAAACCTCCAAGTCCTATCATTGTCTAAATGTCAGACAAATGTTTCCAGAGCGTATAACTGAATGATATTTTATCAAATTATCGGCTAAGTTTAGTTTGTTTCAATACGCTAACAACCTGTGTTTATATGCCTTAAATGTACTCATTCAAGCATTCTTGTATAAATGGAACACTGTACCAGGAAATTATGTTGCTATAGCGACACACGGATTAAAATCAATACAATATTACCATAACCAGGCCTATTACAGAACAGCTGCGTTACATAATGTTGGAGAGATGCTTGAAAGATATTTTGGCAAAATTGGATGAAATTTAGATGAATTATGAGGCAAGTATAAGCCTATAACGAGACAAAAATGTGGAATGATTAAAACTGTCACTTTATAAAAATGAGAAATAATTCAAGAGGACATGAGACAAAAATGATGCTATTTGGTACTCTTGTTGGGTGAAAACATTCATCCCAAATAACTCGAAACACTGGATGATCATCAGTTAAATTAAACTGTAGCCAGTCTTTTTTATACTCTGAAATGTACAGGGCGTAACGATGCGTGTCCTCGTCATAAACTTCTATCTTTTCATTTAAACCGTTCAGCTTCACTCTTTCAAACAAAAATCAATATAACTTCATGTGAAGTAGAACCTTCTTGTCTTCCTTGTGAGTCAAGTTCAGCGAATGTTTAACTGTTAATACTTATAACAGCTAAGTGTTCGGTTTGTAGACGAATTAAAGACAATAGGAATAAGATATTCTGCGGCTTAATTGGAGTTTTGTTTATTTATTTCCGTTTTATAAGTGTGTAGCCTATTCTTTGTGAGAAATATAATTAGGAGGAAATATTAGTGTTACATTTAAAACAATGCGTGTAGAGACACGGGCTGCTTTATGTTCATACATTAGGATTTGTTTGTGTGATAAAATTTAAAAAAAGGACTGAGCTGTAAACTGATAAAGTGATATATAAATAAATAAATTGGGGGACTAGATATCTGTATCATATAATTAGTGAACTATCATTATGGATGTACAAACAACAGAAACACAACAACAACAACAACAGGAACAAGGAAATGGACAACATGGACAGGATGAAAACGGGGACACTGTGCCCGAATGTCCCTTTCAGCACGATAGAATGGGTATGGATTAGCATTGAACCTTACTGTTTAGAACTTGTTTTATCGCTCTAACAATAGCTTTAGTAGTAAAAGTTCTCACTAATCGGTTTCTTTCATATACAAAACGCATCAAAATAATATATACATGTAGTAATGTTTTATTCTGTTCTGTTCCTATATGTTCATGTATCTCTACTAAATTATTCTATCAGTTATTAAAGTTGGTTTGTGAAAAACCGCTAAGGTATCATCAAAACACTTTCAACCAGTTGTGGTCCATTCAATGTCGTCTGTCCTGTTCTCGTTCTTACTTTCTGTACGAGTCATATTTTTCTCAGGCTATATTTATATATCTTGATAAAAATCTGGATGATTAAGACACACAGTACTTATTGAAATTGAGTTTTATCATAGATTCTTTAGATATCAATTGGCTACGTGGTAAACACGTGCAGAACTGATAGTGTTCTATGTGCCATCACTAAAATCAGGTACACAGGGATATATCTATTTGAAGCACCTCTCTGATACATTCTCAACAATCGGTTTAATAGTTCTCTTTAGTATAATGCCGTGACTGTGGTCCAGTGGTTAGTGCGCTGGACTTGTAACCCGGAGATCCGTGTTCGAATCACGGTCGCGGCAGGTCATACGCTCTCATAAAAATTTAGGAAAATGTCGATTTTCCTCCATATGTGGAGAAGTTGCCGGCTCCTTAGGAATGGTAAGCTAGTACTGGTTAGTATACTGGTTGGATGAACCGGTCGCCGTATATAACTGAAAAATCGTTGAAAAAAAACGGCGTGAAACCCCAGTGACGATGCCTCTTTAGTATTAAGCTGAATTGTTATAAAATTCTGCTGGTGATAATGAACTTTAACCTACATCTAATCTCGTGTATGTTTTTGATAAGGACAAAAAGTCCCCTCCACGGGTTAGAATTTAATCTTCCTGCTTACGAATGATATCAAAATAACTGTATCTAATCCCCAGTGGCAGAATTTTGGACCTGATCGATTTGTTAAGTTAGGGGGAAGTTTATGGGATATACCAAAACACAGCGGGCGATATTCTACTTCAATGTGTCCTAATCAACGCTTTAAGTGTCTACAGCCTCCGGATATATATATACAATATACGTGATGTTATCGAAATATTAAAAGAAGTTACCATCTTCATGCTGATAAAATTGATAAACGAAACATTAACTGTTTAATATCATGTTCCTGTTTACAAAATACTCTTCACCTACATTCCTGACGAAGGTATTTCATGCAACAGGAAAGTTATCTTTAAAACGAGCAGACGATGTCAAATAATATGTTTTTTTTTCATTAAGTCACATTCATGTTAGTTTGTCTTATAATGTAATAAAATGTAATAAAACATGAGACCTGTCCTGGTAATTAACTCCTGTATAACCACTTATATTGAAAAAGATATCCCTGTCTTTGATTACACACATTGTAATTCAGTACACATAGAAAATTGTTGTATCTATGAAAATAGCAAATGTTTCATAATATGCTTTTTTATGAATAAAGTAGTGTAAACATGTACAGAGCAACCTCTTCAAAGCAAAACCCTTTGGGAAAAGCAAAATTATGTTGTTATTGTTGACAGGTCGTTGCTAGAGAGGTTAAATTAATAGTTAAATCGTATAGTGGGAAGTAAATCATGCTGTGTTGAAGGGAGATTGTTGCTCAGGAGAGGTTCGCTCTGGAGAGGTTGCACTGTACATGTATTACCGTAAATGGTGAGCCCACTCATTCATGTTTCATGATTACATGCAGTAATCTATTATCCAGTCACACGACATGACTCGTTACAGGACAATGCTCATCATATGAATTTAAATACATGTACATTATATTGTAATTACAGTACATTTTGGATATACTTTGACACACTTACATACTCTTCAACTGTGAGATTTTTATACATTGTATAATGTACATGACAAAATGTACATGTATATGTTTCTGTTAAGCTGTGTGTTGGTTTAATATTCAAATTAAGCGTGCAACTTGTCTTGTCACAGAGTTTTTTCCTCAGTTAATGCCCTGACACTACGAGATTAAAAAAGCTGACACATGTATGAATTGCATGAATCAGACTTTTAACTGATCTGGTGTAATTACTTTTTCCTTGTTGAACATTTCATCACTTTCTCAGATGCAGTGCATACTTCAAATTGATCGTGTTAAATTTCTACCACGTGTTTGACTTTCTGTATAAGCGTCTGTTTGTAATTATCATCTGTCAGACGGAAGAGAATTCTCTATCAAATCTGTAATAGACTTGCTCAATGATATGCCCGCCGCTCCATGAAATGCGCTTTCACGTTGCACATTTCTCCTGCATTCCACGAAATAATCGAACACGTTGATTTCGCGCGAAAGTCGCACGACAGTGAGCATCAAAGACAAGCAAGAATGAACACCATTAATGAATATTTCCCCAGTAATCTTAATCAAGTAACACAAAATACTATATCTGGGATAAAAACTAACCCAGTCGCGAATGCCAAAATGTTGTTACCCATGTACCATGACCTTAGGACCGTACAGGAAGCGGAAGTCGTAAGTTCAGAATCCAATAAAAGATCCTCTCCGTGCTCCTATTACAGCTGTATATAAGAATATTTATCATTTATTTGTTGCCTTACAAAGAAACCAATGATTCACGAGGACAATTTGTTCGAGGAAATGATAACTCATTAATATAAGCGTATAACCGTTCCCTAATGAGTAACTCGGTATTGAGACATTATGTTCGTGTTTATTGGATGCAGTAAAACTGCACTTGGTGACCTTTCCAGTTTTAAGATTACCTTATTTGAATGACCAATTATTTCCAGACCGTTTTCTGTATTTCCTCTATATTTCAACTTGACTATGAAACCGCTTCAATATTGAACTGGTTGTCCTGTCACCTTAATACCTAAACAACAACACTGTTGTGTGATTTGTGAGACGTTTATATTATGGCGACATGCGGGCTAATATGATTACATATTGTTGAAATACGTGTATGTTCAAATAGAGAGAAATAAATAAAGTACCGTAATTATGATAACAATATATGGTCAATACGCATGAATACACACGTTATATCTAATGTATTGAACGACCGTCACCAGTGAAAAAAATGCAAACATGGTTGACTCGTTCAGAAACAAAAACAACAGTTTTTCATTCCGTAAAGTCTGGAAACTTATGCTCATTTCTCGTCGCATAAGGTGACTTTCATACCACTGAATGTTGGGCCGCATATTCGCAGAATTGAAAAATATGTTGATGTTCGTACATTTATGTAATAAGTTACGTATGATATTATTTGCTGAATTTTAACATTTTGACACCCCTTAAAATTCCAACAAGAACTGAATTTTTATTTGATATCGTCAGTAAAAGAGACGCCCTAGAACTGATTTTGAAAAAGCTAATCCACTCAATACAAATAAATAAAACAATGTGGATAATCTCCGCGCATGCGACCGTACAAACCGGCTTTGTAACAAGATGTTCATGAGAACAATCGCACTCTGTTATATGTTGAATTTTTTTTGGTTTTCACGTGACTTATTGTCGCTGGGTTTTAACTCTGTTTTCAACAATTTGTCTGTTATATACGGCGACCGGTTAACCTAACCTTTTTTTCCTGGACTGTACACTAACCAGTAGTACTTACCCTTCCTCAAGGAGCCGGCAACCTCTCTACATATGGACGAAAATCGACATTTTTGTCAAATTTTAATATAGAAAGGTATGACCTTCCGCGACCGGGATTCGAACCCGGATTTCCGGATTACCAGTCGAGCGCACTAACCACTGGACCACGGTCACAGCCTTATATGTTGTAATTATGAGTATTAAAATTCTTAGCCCCAAAGGTAATTTTAAACGAGTTTTACAGCAACATTAGAAAAGTAAATAAAACCACACCAAATTCATTATTATAACAACAATATATAACGAAGCCTTCGTGGTCGAGTGGCTAGTAGTCACTAACCTCTCACCACTGTTAGTTCGAATCTCACCTGGGACGAGACAAAATAATCACATGTAAGGAAGCTGTCCAGCTAGCTTACGGGATGTCGATGGTTCTACCTGGGTGTACATCAGGGTCTTCCTACTCCGTTATAGCTGGAAAAGTTGCTAAATGACCCCGTTGGCTGTTGGCTGTTGAAACCTACAGAAAAAACACCAACATATTCTACTCGTAGATATGGTAGTACATAGTTTATGAATTAAAGATAATATTTTATATATTTTACAGCACCAAAGAAGCGTGGTATCATAGTAAACCCTGAAGAGGAAGCTCTGGAAGCTATCAATCAGGTATTTAAGATTTTATCTTACGTTACTGGTAACAGTACATCTTCGTATGGCAATCTTTACCATTGGTTTTGTTATACATGGGGTAATTTCCGAATAATCCTTTTCAGTATATCTTTTGTTTAATGTTTATTAACCCGACTAATCATTCAATCAAGCTCACGGTCTTCGAATGCAATAATTCCATTCAACATAATTGATTATTTTTTTTCACTGGGGTAATACGTCGTACCAACAGCCAGGGTGATTTGTCGACCTTGCTGCTTTAACAGTGGAAGATAATCCAAGGCTTACACCTGGGTAGAACCACCGAACTTCCGTAAACTAGCTGGACAATTTCCGCACTTTTGAAATTTGGTCCCGGGTGGGATTCGAACTCACAGTGGTGAGGGGCTAATGATTACAAGTCAGAGACTATAAGTACACACGGACGCCCCATATATTCTTATATTCTTACCAAAGATAATTTTGTGAATCAGACAATTTATAAATTTTGCATAACTTTGGGCGAACAATTGTCATTATAGAGATATTTATGCTGACGAAAGAGTGATTTAGAAATGTTAACAGCATAATGGTTCCGTATTATTCTGTTAAGTTGGACAAATTTGACTCAAGTGGAAAGGCTGGATGGTGTCCGTTGAAATGTCACGGGTACACGTTATATATCACACAATCTGTACACGAAATGTAAATTTTATTGCACTGATTGTAGAATATGTATGTTTACAGTAAAACCTCGATATTACGACCTCTTCAGAACCCGAAAAATCGGCCGTATTAATCACGCAGTCTCATGAGCAAGCTGAATTATAGAGGAATTATTGAAAGCCAGTCCGAAAATAAGTGGTCGTAATAACAAGGTGATCGTACTATTGAGATGGTCACTACATATTAGGTTTTACTGTATTAAGCAGTATATACATATCGTGTTTCATTCTTTCAGGAATTAATGGAAGATCCAGATTATGCTGAGGTTGGAAATTTGCAAGAAAATTTACAAAAGTTTAAAGGTACAACTATTATAACATTTTGGTGTGCATGATGAACGTACTACAGTTAACAGTTGTTCCGGTAGCTGCCACTATGGTCCAGTGGTTAGTACGCGGGACTTGTAACCCGGCGATCCGGGTTCAAATCCTGGTCGCTGCAGGTCATACCCGCCATTTTCCTCCATATGTTGATAAGTTGCCGGAAGGGTAAGCTAGTACTGGTTAGTATACAGTCCAGAAAAACTGGTTAGGTGAACCGGCCGCGGCATATAACTGAAATATTTTTTAAAAAATGCGTTGATCCCAGTGAAAAAAAAATGGAATAAAACTAAAGGAATGGTTTTGGTCACAAAAATTGACGAAGTAACTGGTACTCAATTACACGAAACAACTGTATAATGTTCTAATAATCTAGTTCCAGGAATCTTTCAGAAGATTCTATGTAGCTTCTAATGCCACAACTAAAATAGTGCTAGCAAAGCACTATATGGTATGAAGTCCTACATGTAAAAGTTTATATGTTTTGTTATAATCCGAGAATAGTTTTTGACGCTGGTCGTCGAGGAAAATAATTGAGGAATTATCTCAGTTGCATTATTCAAGGTTTAAGAGACAAATAATTGATTTGGTATGATAATGATAAGTTGAGGAATAAAGAATTCATACAATCACTTTTATGTTAGATAATTACTCAAGATGCGTGTTATACAGTCAAACCTGTGACCAAAGGTCACTTTTGGGAAAGAAAAAATGTGGCTTTTATTGACTGATGACCTTTATTCGGAGGTCAGCTTGTTCTGAATAATCAATGATGGTTTATCAAAGAATGGCCTTTATTCACAGGATGGCCTTTACTTGGAGGTGGCTGCAAACACAGGTTTTTCTGTATTACTAGACATTAAACACCGGTAAGCCTTTGATATAAAGACCATCTTTGGTTTAAAGGTGGAAATATTGAAAACCGGTCCAAAAACGGTGATTGTTATAATGAGGTAGTCTTCATAATTATATGATCGCTAATTGAGGTTTTACTGTACACAGATCTGATATCTGGCTGGTGTTGTTTTCTTCTTTCAGAGAAGTTTCTTGAATTTGACAAAGATGCTGAAGGCAATATTGGTAAGAATTTTACCTAATTTAATGATTGTCATACAAAATCATTGTTGATGTTTCAGTGTATACGATTAACTAATTTTGATTAAAAACGAGATTTATCTATTGATTTTTTCATGAAAAACATTATGTCACTAAAATGATGAGTTTTGTATAAATTTGAACTTTTAACTAGGCGAGCATATTGAAGACTATTGAAAAAATCTTTGGAAAAGACTATTGGAAAAAAATGGATATATTGTTCTTAAAATATTTTTTGTGTTTATTGACATTTATGCTGTATAAATTGACAAACAGGAAGTCGTAGCTCGCTATGAATATTTCTATGGATGATATAATGACAAAAATATACTGGTCGTCATAAGAAAGTAACCATCATAAAAATTCTTCTGTATTGGCCATAATATACTGACCTTGAAATTTTAATGGTATACAGCAATTTTATGGTCAATGATGGATAACGATAAACCATATCATAAAATGTTTCAGCTATTTCCAGAATTAAATTCATCTCGATTACTCGTGCTTTGTCTATTTCATACCAACATCACTTACTGGTTACATTCTTATGACGGCCAGTGTATACAAATGTCACCAACGTAATGCAATTTAACATCAAAACCGTTTTATTAAACAGTATTTATTATGAAAACTCACATCGCTTTTGATACAATCTGGCATCTGTTGCCTTTGTGAACAGTTTCAACCTCTCCAAAGCGGCCCTCTCTTGAGCAATAATCTCCCTTCAACAACAGCATGAGTTTTTACCATTGCGCGATTTAAGTATTAATCTAACCTTTTTAGATCAACAACCTCTCAACAACAATAACAGCAACAGCATAATTTTGCTTCTCTCAAAAGATGTTGCTTTGGAGAGGTTGCACCGTATCACCTTGAACCCAGATAAACTCACACTTTCTGTATTCTCGGTCAGCCGTATGATTTGAAATTTAATATTTAAAAACTTGCTTATTGTTCAATTTATATCCAGACATGTTTGGCTTAACTCGTATGATGGAGAAACTGGGACAGACAAAGACACATTTGGAGATAAAGAAGATGATCCGGGAGATAGACAGTACGAACAAAGGAACAATATGCTACAGAGATTTCATTGCGATGATGATAGGACCGAAGAATTCTGTATTAAAGTTGTACGTTCATTTCACTGTGTTTATCGTATATTGTCGCTATAACGTCAACTCCCAGGTCCTGTTTAACAATATTAATGACTAGTCCAGCCATCAGACGTGTCTGCTCTCTGTCATGTTTATCTATCACTTGGTTTAACGCCGTCTTTCAACAATTTTTCAGTAATATACGGTGGCCGGTTAATCTAACCAGTTTTCCTGGACTGTATACTAACCAGTACTAACTTACCCTTCCTTAAAGGAGCCGGCAACTTCTCCGCATATGGAGGAAAATCGACATTTTTGTCAAATTTTCACAGAAGAGTATGACCTGCCGCGACCAGGATTTGAAACCGGATTGCCGGATGCAAGTCCAGCGTGCTAACCACTAGACCACGGTCGCGGCTTTGTATATCGATCAAGTCCTCCAAATTTTGTGACCGATACTTCAATTTTTTGCGACATGTTTGAGTATATCAGAATATGACTCAAAATGAAAGAGAGAATTAATGGATAGAATTTTGTTTTCTATACGATCAATAAAACATCCAGAGGTACAGTGATAGCACTACAACTATAGTAATGTTTGACTGTACAGGGTACAGTAAAATCTCAAACGGAGACCATCTCAAATTACGACCAACATTTTATGACGACCACATTTTTTTCCTCCTAAGTATTACGACCGATTTTTGGATACAGAAGGTGGTCTCATTATTGAGTTTTGCGATGTTTACAATATGCGCTTGTGGTAATTTAAGCTGTATGTGAATTTCAAGTGTATCCTTTCGGTCTATAATGCTACACCCGGTCTTAATAACGAGGTGGTCTCATTGTCAAGTTGAAATATAGGGGAGTGAGTTATTGGAAGCCAGTCAGAAAATACGTGGTCATTACAACAAAGTGGTCGTAATATTGAGGTGGTAGCTATTTGGGGTTTTATTGTAGTTTGTTAATCTATCTTAGGTATTGGTTGTTCAGAATAAACTGCGAATAAACTAATACCGATCATTCTGATCGTTGATTCGTACATCGTATATTTTCATGCCATACAAACCTGCTTGAATTATCTCCTTTCCAAACTTCAAGGTTACCGTACGGCCGTTGTGTATTAGCCAAAACATAAACACATAAACACGGTTTTAATCAGGGAATAATTTACAGCGAATACTTTCTTTTTCAGGATATTGTTGTTTGAACAGAAGACGAAAGAACCAGAGAAGCCAACAGGCGTAGCACCAAAAAGAGACTTGGCAAGCCTTCCATAAAAAGTTTTTCTCGGGACCAAAACAGAAGAATATCATGCGTGTTCAATTAACACTGTGCCGCACCGTGTGTTGAGAGTGTGTGCCTCGAATTTAACTTAAAACAAATGTTACAATGTGTTTGTGTGAGTTGGTTCGTTATAAGTGTTCTTATTCCTTAGCAATATTAATGTATACTAAGGCGGTACACTACATAACCATTAAGACTTTTTCATTTATCCTTTTATATACCATTCTGTATGTGCGTTTCGTGTGATTGCGATTAAAATGCTCAAACTTTTCGATTTCTCTTTTTTTCAATTACCGAACGGTAATCCAATTATTTTTACTTCAATAATTGTATATACATGTATTATATACATGTATATGACAGTCATAGACAGTATATGACATTTCATTATATAACACATATACAATACATGAGGACATACATTTAGTAAGCGAACAATGCATAGAGCATTACAAATAAAATTGTTTCAAAATACAAATCAATCAATTTTCAAATACTACACTGAACACCTATGTATAAATAAGGAAATACATAGGAAAATGTTGTATTATCTATGAACATAAGCACAGATATTTCATTATACATTGTAACACGATATTATACCTTCATTATATGATGACATTTCAAAGTATCACAGTATGCTCATTTTCTGACAAGCCATATATAATAGTGATTATGTATCAAAGTTAATTTTTAAAACATGGCATGAAAAGAGTAACAAAAATGTGTATTGTACATCCGGTAAAATCTGTTCGATTTTCGAAAAATATGCATGAATTACGATTGAGCTAGTAACCCGGAGATCCGTGTTCAAATCCAGGTCTCGGTAGGTCATACCCTTCTATGAAAAATTGACAAAAATGTCGATTTTCCTCCAAATTGGGTGAAGTTGTCGTCTCCTTGTGGAAGGGTAAGTTAGCACTAGTTGACACACAGTCCAAGAAAACAGGTTAGATGAAAAATGTTGAGAAACGGCGTTAAACCCCAGTTACAAAAGGTTCCATACAATGACAAAATACTTGCATAATTTAATAAAAAGTATGTCAGAGGTGGGATTCGAACCCACGCCTGGAGAACCAGACTGCGACCTGAACGCAGCGCCTTAGACCACTCGGCCATCCTGACACATTAAATTAATATAATTTTTGATAATACCTTGAGTGTTATCTATGAGCTATGATATTAATATCTAACACCTAACATTATATCATGATTACTTTATCCAGGGCTAGCTGGCCTACACTTGTGTATAAACTGTTATTGGTATTTTGATTCCCAGATATTCAAAACAACAACTGCTTTCCCAAGTTTTCCATGCGAGAACAAGTATAAATAACTAATTGCATTATAGTAGGCTTTCAAAGTAGAGTTAATGCAGTTTTCAATGCTATTCTAGGGTGATATTCACGAGGAATGTTAAAGATAACTTTTTTCTTAAGGTTGAAGTTTTCCCTTAAGTTTCAAGAGATTTTCTTTGAATTTAAAATAAATCCTAAGTAGTATCCGCGAAATATGTTAACTTAAGATTTTCCTTAACACTCGCCACTTTTCCTTAGAATTTAAGGGAGGTCGTGGCTTCCATAGATCTGTTAAGGACATAATTATAAACATCCAACATTTCATAGGTGTCTTGAGGAATCGCACAAAACGCCAATTTTAACTATTAGCTTTTCATGTTCAGCGCAGCTTTTGTAAAAATGATAAATAATTGTCATGTTTATAAAAATACATTTCCACCGCTTTGAGTTCTTGGTTTGTCACTTCATGAAGAATTCATTTCCATTCACACGTTAAGCACATATTATCGTCTTTGTGGATACCACTTCGCATGCAGACATTCAGGTCGAATTAGAAACTGCATGCGGTGTACACAAAATTTATTGAACAGGGGAGGTAAATGCTACAGGTTTATTTAGCGGTTGAATATGCATGACAGAGTACTGTACCTTCACTTAGGATTTGATATGTTTGTCCAAGGTAAAATTTAAGTACCTCGATCATAAATAGTGTAACAAATTGACTAATTTGGATGGAATGAACTAACTTCATAGAACATTGATGCTATAGTGTTTAAGTCCGAAGTAAAAAATACATAAATTTTAAAACTGTAACAATAAGATACGTACGTCCAGTCAGGATGGCCGAGTGGTCTAAGGCGCTGCGTTCAGGTCGCAGTCTGGTTCTCCAGGCGTGGGTTCGAATCCCACTTCTGACATACTTTTTGTTGTGCTAATTTGATGTTCGAAAAATTATTTGGACATCAATTGTTTTTTAAAAGGTGAAATTCCCTCATACATTAACGCGACTATGGAAGTGTACATATTGTCATTATCCCGTTCGGTTCGCCTAGTTCGTTTGGAATCAATAGTACGCTCCATCATGTTGAAAATATTGCATTATTCTGTATAGGCCTAGGATGATATATATTTGAGTGATTAAATCAGGGTTAGTTAGACACCCTGAATAACATCCATAAAGCACATTTCAGGACTTAGACTGACCAAGGTATCAAGCATTATTGCCGGCGTGCATTTGTTAAAACTGTCGCATAGCATTACTGTAAATATACACAATAACCAGGTTTCGAGGTTAAAAAACTTGAGATTGGTCTCCGAGCTCAAATCTCATATCTTATCTTTTAATGTTCAAAGTTATATATAATCAGACATTAATGATATTATTGATACATTATTCTGACAGCCTAATTGATCTGAATATGTATTTAAACATTAGTCATTTTTATCTTTTGAACCACAATACTTTGAGAATGGAATTCAGATTTGAGCTCGAAGACTGATCTTAAGTTTTATAACCTCGGGGCCAGGATTTGTCCTCTAGGTTGTCAGTAGTTAAACACTGTTCATCGCACATATGACGGCGCGGACATGTTAACGATTTTGGAGTCTGTCTACATAGGAGACTAGAGCATTTTGCTACAATGTAGTTAAAGATAAACAACATTCCCACTAGTCCGACGTTCATGTTCGCTTCACAACGTTTTAAGATGTTGACGAAAGTTAATTTTGATTCAGAGCGGAAATCTCATTTTTTGTGTTATTTCTCAAGTTGTTCATCAGAATAATACACACGTGGAATTAACCGTATCATGTGTGTACTAAGATTAAACTGAAAATTATCTGTCACTCAACAAAAACATTTTTGTAATGAGATCAGTTAAGACCAATATTACACTGCAAAATTAATCAAATAATTAGTATAATATGTATGTCCTAATTAATCCTAGAATAGAATTAAGCAAATACATTATACACACAGTTAGATAAGAATGAAGGTTTTAATACTGAACGTATTTTGAACCAGATATATCAGTTTAAAGTTTATTTATACTCAGCAAATGCCATAAATGTGATATGAAGTACAAACAAAATACATATAAAAATCAGATATGAACCAGGCTGTAAGTAGTAAATGTGAGTATGTACATATAGTATAAAAGGTGATACAATATACAGTACTGGTGGTAGTAATGCAAAAGAAAATAGGCCAAATCTTTTTAATTGTTTTAATTGCCAAGTGGAGTTTTGAAAGTCTTCAGAATAACTGAAATAAACTTACAAATATTTAAGTTTTTTTATCATCATCATTCTCAGATATTATTTTCTTAAAAATATGTAATTTCTATTGCTATCATTAATAGATTAATGTCAGATTGATCGGCTCGTAAGATACCAGTTTTGCACTCATCTGAAAACGTGTAGGACCACAAACAAATAATTCACATTCATTAACATTTTTTCTATTTGAAAGAAGAATGTTGTCAAAATCGTAGTCAGGATGGCCGAGTGGTCTAAGGCGCTGCGTTCAGGTCGCAGTCTGGTTCTCCAGGCGTGGGTTCGAATCCCACTTCTGACACATTTTTTGTCGCACTAATTTGATGTTCATACAATTCGGACATCGTATGTAAATGTGAAATTCACCTGTATTTTAACGCAAATATAGTCAATATCCCATTTCGTTCGACAAGTTCGTTATGAATCAACAGTTTTGTTGCTAAATCATGTTGAAAATATTGCGTTATTCTGTATGTGCGGGTCGCGGCCTTGGTCCAGAGGTTAGAACGCTGGACTTGTAATCCGGAGATCCGGGTTCGAATCTCGGTCGCGACAGGTCATACCCTTCTATGAAAATTTGACAAAAATGTCGATTTTCCTCCATATGTGAAGAAGTTGCCGGCTCGTTGTGGAAGGGTAAGTCCGGGAGAACTGGTTAGGTGAACCGGTCACCGTATATTACTGAAAAATTGTTGAAATACGGCGTTAAATCCCTGTGACAATAAGTCATATAAAACAAATCTGAATGTGCCTGTGGTGGTATATTTTGGTGATGGCATATTTTTTACCGTTCTTATTTTGGACTCGTATTTCGACTTTGTTCCAGTAAAAATCGCAGTTGTTTTATGACTAGATTCTATTCGTAAAGCACACGTGGGTTCAATGTTATAAAACTTGAGATTAGACTCCAAGCTAAACTGTCACATTTTGTTTTATTTTTAATTTTTCTACATTATTTATGATAAAACTATGATGACATTAAATATCGTTCGTTTAGTCAGTTGTATTGCTCTGACTTGAAAATGAAACTGAGATTTCAGCTCAGAGACTGTTCTCAAGTTTTAAAATCTCAGGGCATTATATTACGATAAATATACCTTATGATCAGGGACCTTCCTCCAGCGTGACAGCCGTCGAATTTCCTCATTGAGAAGTCACAGTACGAATTTAAAAGTGGGTGTGAATGTTTCTTGCATGTTTCTTTGTAAATGAAAAAGGTTCTACAGTAAAACCCCTGAATATCAGACCCTTTCCGGTCTGGGCCCAAAGTCCGGTTTTCTGAGAATTCCGGTATTCAGGGAGTCTATGTTTTAGTGATTTTACTGTAATACCACAAATAGAACTAATTACTTTCCGAAAAGTCACGTGCTTAAAGCATAGCGCAATGTGTTCATAGTCCACAATCTAATGATTCTGGTTGAGGCCGCGACCGCGGTACAGTGGTTTGTGCACTGGACTTCCGGTGATCAGCCGTAGACTTACGTTTGTTATATTTGCTCAACGAAAAATTTGTGAAGATTGCGAACATAACGTAGTCTAGTCTAGACATTTACAACCGTAGATTAATTTTTACCCATATTTGTTAATCTTGTCCCCGGTAAATCAAATTGTTTAACAAGAAAGATGAAGTTTTCCTAGAATATTGATTAATATACCTGTTCAAGTCAAGAGTAAATTAAACACGGAGTATATAAATCAAAAGTAAAACCAACACGGAGTATATAACTTCCGCGTAGTTTAAAATCTGGGTGAAGGTTATCTTCAGATATACAAACTATAATACAATAAAAGAATTCTGCGTGGGCAGCAATAAGACTTACACACATATGCATGTAATTCATTGATCTTCTATTATGAACACCGTAAAAAAGTAAACTTCTCTTTAAAATTTGAATTCAACGGGTAGAAATAACACGGAAGGAAAATATACCACTTTATGTGGTAAATGGATGAAAACAATAATAGATATACTCATTACTGGGGATAAGGATCACGCATAATGAATACCAGCCATACAACAGTCACTCCACCACCAGATTTTTCTAACACTACGGATAACGGTAAGTCTTTTATGCAATTAATTGTTTTGTCATTTACAGAGCATTGGTACGGAGCCCCTAAAGTGGCATTCAACACTTACGTTTTGACCTGTAGCATTCTTTTTTATTTATATATAAGATACATTGAAATATACACGTACTATTTCTGTCAGACAGGCAAAATCATCGAAATTTTCGATGGTCCATCTGACCGCGGGATTCTATGTTTCTTCCTCTTTTCCATCCTTACACCGATGTTCCAGTTGATTGCTGCCATACAATTTTGTACAGTAAAATCCTCAAAAAAGCGACTACCTCAATATTACGACCACCTTGTTATATCGACCACTTATTGTTGGAAGGGTTTTTAATAAATCTCCTATAATTCAACTTGATAATGATATCATCTCATTATACGTACGAGTTTTCGGGTCCCGGAGGTGGTCTCATTATCGAGGTTTAACTGTTCTTTTCAATTATCAGATGATTAAATCACTCATTTAAAATTTCCCATGATGCTTTTTAGTTCACCAATTAAAGATAATGCTTAAGGACAAAAGTAATCGAATTTTCAGTAGTAAAAATAATACCAGGCGTGTTGCCTTTCAAAGATTAATTTCAATTATATCAATAATTCAACTTTCACGGGACTACCTATTTGAAATTTATAACTGGCAGATAAATTTAAATATCTTCTACACATTTGTTTTATCTTTCGAAATCTTTTCATATAATCATAAATCACCTACATATATCGTGAATATAATATTGATTTTCGCATAGTCTCGAGAGGACATACCGCATGTTTTGATTTTTTTTAAATCTTGATCGAGATATTTTGACAAAGATCTCTCCTTGTATTTGTGTTTGTACACGTTACTACCTTGGAGAAGGAAGTGTGTGTGATATTACATCAATAAATCACAAATCATAGATTATTAAGTACAGGGAATTATGAGGGGCCTCCATGGTCGTATGGTTATGGCATCTGACTTGTTATCACTAGCCCCCTCACTGCTTTGAATTTGAGTCCCACTCGGGACAAAAGTTCACACGTGAAGAAGTTGTCGTGCCAACTTACAGAAGGTCGGTGGTTCTTCCTCTATTGTTATAGCTGAAAGCCAAATGGCCCTGACAGTTGGTGCGACTTTAAATCCCAGTGACAAAAAACAGGAAATTATTATCAAAGTACACCCACGTCCTTACCACAGCTCTTTAAATTAAACAGTTTGTTGACAAATAATACAGTTTTAGTGGTAATTAATTAATCGATAGCATTTTAATTGCTGCTACATTCATTAATTAGTAATAATTCGGTTATATCATTTGAGCACATGCTTAAATATGTAACAGTCGTACAATCAGTTAAATTGTTCGCCAATCATAAAACATTTCCATCTGCTTATACCCATTGTCGTTAAAATGAGTATTGCTTTTATTTACTAGATTTTAACGAAACTGTGACCAAAAACAACACATCCGAGGTGACAAAAACAACAATATCAATTAGTGAAGTGGTCACAAACTCAACAACTGGTTATGGTGTAGGTGATGATGTTAAAAGTATGTATTAATTGAGTTCTGTCCAGATATCTTTTGATTTAGTTTCAAATTCACGAATCAAATAAACTAAATCAAATTCACGAATCAAATAAACTAAATCAAATTCACGAATCGAATGATGTCTTCCGTTTTTTCTCATTACACCTTTATGTGAAACATTTCAATGACATACATCGTTTGAACCAGACATGCAATAGATATTTAAAAGTGTTATAAAACACTTGTATAAAACTCCAAGCTCAAATCTCATTTTCTTACATACTGGCCGTCATAAGAAAGTAACCAGTAAGTGGTGTTGGTATAAAATTTTATTTTGTAAAAGTTGTTCTTAAAAAGAGCAATTTTGCATGTGCACCACGAGTAAGCCAACAAACCATTATTACTGTTATGTGTGACCATATTGTTATCCATTCTTGACTATAAAATTGCTGTATACCATTAAAATTTCAAGATCAGTATATTAGGGCAAAATAGAAGACTTTTTATAATGGTTACTTTCTTATGACGGACAGTATATATACGTATAAACACGTGTTGTTATTATGCGTAAGTAAATATTTTGATAATGTAACTTTCATGATATTATATCGCCGGGTTATTTTAACAAACATGTCTGTCGCTTTTTCCATTTTGAGAAAATCGCATTTGAAGTTTTGAACTGCAATAACTTTAAGTATTAACTTTTAGATTAACTCTGTTTAGGATAAATCTACAAGAAGGTAAGTATGATCATTGTAAAGAGCCCATCAAGACGAAAACGAAATATATCAAAAGATCAATAGTGCCAAAAATTGAGTTGTCAGGTTGTAGAAATAGGCCGACGATATGCAATATTTCTGAAAACATTTTGTCATTTCAAAACCTTCCTGGCACCCAGGCATCCATCTCAAGTTTTAAAACCTCGATTCCAGATTGGCATTTACGAGTTTCAACGGCCCAGCTTCATGCAGAAAAAAGTATGCGCGCATAATCGCACGTATTAATTCTACTAAAACCATGCTGTCTTTTTCGTTTTACACATTATGTAATAAAAGTCCACCTAACTCTATTTATAGGTGGACATTCAGTATTCTTACTGCAGATGGGGTTACCTTTTGGTTGTCTTTTCATTATATTAGTCATCTTCTTCGTCTTCTATCGCTTCAAGTTGCGGTGAGTGGTCAGATCTAATAATTCCGTTTTCTCATTGTTTGATTGATTTTATTACTAGTTTTATATAATTTTGAATTACAGTATTGTTTATAATAGGCAACAAATATTATTTACTTTTAAATTGTTTTAATTTTGTGATTTTCAAGGATACTGTTTTCTGTACATGAATGCGTCGGCTATGAATATGTACAAATGCATATGTCAAGTGCCGTATTGATAAATACAGCATATGCATGTTTACTAAGTCACATGTATAAGCCTTGCCATACTTCACCCGATGCGATATTGTTGTTTGAAATCAGTTTCAACTGAAAAAAACATCTAGTCATAATGGTGGTTATCTGTAATTATCTTTAAACAATAATACGCGAGTAAATCGTGTAATAACCTGACAACATTAAAACATTTCAGAAAGACCAGTCATGGAACCATTGGCATGAACGCATATCGTAAAGGGCAAGACAATGATAGTTTTCAGCCAGACAATGATGATATTCAGTTACAAGTCCGCAATAAGGTAAAGACCTCGACACGATCGTCTACTAGCGAAAACAGGCAAAATTCAACTGTTGCACAGAATAGGACTAATGAACAAAGGAACATGGGACTTGACCTTCAAGACTTTGATACAATCGAATTACCGAAGCCTACAAGGCGCGCAGTTTCTGGCGAAATTCAACGAAATTCTGCTGCTGTTCAAAATGAAGTTGAAGATAAGGAAAGCAAACTTAATCGAAACTTGGAGGATAATGTTGACGTTGCAGTATCGGCATCATTTAAGTCTTCGACAACTGATGATGGTGGATCAAGTTTTATTACATTAGAGGATAAAGACAATGAAAGCGGAAGCGATATGGTAATATCGCTTAGTCCGTATGATACTGTCATATTTCCAACTCCGACAAGGCGCGCTGTAAGCGACTAAATTATTATCAGAGGACAGTTATTTAGGAAGCATGACATTGTGTATTGAGTCGCCTTTTAAATATATCACATGACTCTTCATTAATGCTTTAGGTGGGTAACATATACTTATAATGTTTAAATGAAACGAAAAAAGTCATTGGTACAAAATGTATGGTGTGAACATAATTACGACACACACAGGAGTACAACTGAAAGTGGAGCTATGTGTTGCTTTTCTGCTGTTTTGTGGTTGGCCTGCAATGGTGGAATAAGCTCTCTAAAGACCCAGTCGCAACCGAAACTGACTTCAAGAAGAAACTTAAAACTCACGTATTCAGGCTATTTTACAGTGCCTTGTGTTCCATTTGACTTTAAAATACTGCATACAATTGTAATATAATGTATATTTTAGGACTTTACGTAAAGCGCAATTGAATGTTTACAGTTTTTGTGCTATAGAAGTGTAATTGTATTTGTATATTATTATTGTAAAATTTGTAAGGTATCAGTAGGCTTATTTGTATTGAGAATTCAGATGCATATCGATCTAGAACAAATGTCTTGCCTGATGGTTGCTTTGCTCCGTATTTTTGAAATAATGAATAAGTACCATACCCCGCACTTATGATTTAATTCTTAGGGAGCCGATCCCTTGACCACTTTTTATCTACTGATAAATTATGGATAAATAGTTTGCATGGTCACACTCTTTTTACACGAAAATTACAGGATATACATTTTCAGTCGGCTCTTAGTCATTATTCCCCGGTAATAAATCATATCTTTCGTGACAACCACATTTATTTGTGACGAAATTACGAGAGGTTTAAATCTAACGTTAAGCGTAATTTTATTATGAAAAGAATGTTCATACTTTATTTTTAGATTTTAAATATCTAATATCGTCTGATATATAAGTATGAAACTCTTCATTGAAATTTGCACTCGTGTGGTAGCTTTTACAAAATATATCTGTCCTATATCTACTCGAAGAAATGATGGCTACTTTCGTTTTCAGCCGTTACATGTACAGTTGTAAACGGTTGAGATGTAAAATATCAGTTAGATGTTTTAATATTGTTTTAAGATTAAAACTGTCATCTTAGTTAACGCACGTGTTTTAAACTGGTCCTTGAAGTCACTCTGGCGAATTGATTCATTTAGAGCGGTTTGTGACCACATCAAGCTGCCCGCGCAAGGTTAAACTGTTCTACAACTGTAAACAAATTCTGGCAATGTCTCACGGTCACACTACCATTTTTCTTTGACTATGAATGACAACTACTATTTGCTGCCTGCTATGGACAGAACGTGTGTTGTCAAATTCAGCATTTGGTTTTGGACAATTGACGAGTTTTAGTCAGCTCATTAACTTACAAATTGCCATGAATGTTAGTATGCTGCAATAAAACATTTCAAAATATTTAACGAACTCCAGAGTCCAAAAGTAAACATTTATTTTGCCTGTACATTATTTAACAGTGTTCATCTTTATTTGAATAATTGTATAGATAATATTAGATATAGTGTTGATAAAACATCGAAATTCACATTCCTAGCAAAGGAAATATGGCCAAAACCTGGTCTTGAAAGTAAACGGTAAAACAGTATAGTCACAAAAATACAATACAATGTTTTGTACTAAATGTTTGTGTTTGATTATTCCCGATAACAACATTGTTTTGTCAGAATTTCTCACAAATAAAACACACATCAATGTATTTAGAATTGATTCAACACAACAAAATACAATGTTTTCTTCGTGTTCAAATAAAATAAAGTATTTATGCCCTAGTTATTGGAAACATTTCTTATGCTTTGTTTGTTATTGTATTTTATCGTTACCAACGTCGTACTTCATTTTGATATGAACCAATGGTCCATAAAAAGTAGGCAATTGATATTTCCTCTCTATCCGGTTCAATGTTTGGGGTGTTTCACCAAACATGACCCAACAAGGTACGAGTTGGTCACGGGACTGTGACTAGGTTCACATCATCAAATAAACACATCAACAGACAAAAGAACTAAATATAATCATTATATAACAGTAACACAAGATATCACACAAGACAATGTTTTCAGTTCATCTTCAGTTTTCATAGTGAGAACTTCATTTTCGCTTTCTGTAACCCTGAAAAAAAAACAAGATGAAATGATTTAACGATGCTGAGGGAAATGATTCTAAGGGTAGCCCGCATGTAATGATGCAGAAACCATACAGATAAAAAAACATTAGTCAAAACACGTGACACAGACATTACCATAGAATAACTGGAAACTGCGTAATGTTACAAGTTTGGAAACATAATTTCCAAAAGGAAAACAAACTGTGCAACCAGAGACGCTAAAGACGCGTGCAATCATCCTGCAGTTTTACTCAGGTTCAGAGCGTTCGTCAACAAGAGGTTTGTGCGGCAATCAGACAAAATTAATACGCAGTATAGTTAACA
Organism: Lutraria rhynchaena; assembly: GCA_008271625.1. Lineage (NCBI taxonomy): Eukaryota > Metazoa > Mollusca > Bivalvia > Venerida > Mactridae > Lutraria > Lutraria rhynchaena. The sequence goes on along the minus strand of VIBL01000121.1, from coordinate 756,335 downwards.
ATTTCTGCATAAAGGCGTCAGTGTTTTTCAAGCAACTTAGGTAGATATCACGTGGACAAAAATATACAAATTTTACAGTGCAGTTCGGCGCATGTATAAGACGGCACAAGTCACAAAAAAAAACAGAGTAGTCATGATGATGTCCGAGTGACAAGGTTATGATTGAAATGTTACAAGTGAGAAAAAAGTACAATGTAATACCACAGTGTACATAAAAAAGATTTCATTAGAATTATCCGAAATATTTCCCACTTTTGGAAAACCCCTAATTAGCAATCTACATGTAACATGTTTTCCAAATACAGTGGAAAAATGAAAGGGCGTGAAATGCAGTGTAAATTTTACAACAGGAAATATATTAGTACCTCAGAGTTAATACATGTTACAAATGCTGAAACGGATAATCAGTTTGTAGACTACAGAAAAATCATTTGTTTTAATAGTGATATATTGAGTATATTAAATTGCACCAGTCTCCATTTCCATCCACACTACGACTAATCGGTTGTGGCGTTGGTTAATGCTTAGTGGATGTTAGAGTAAGCAACAAAATTGCGATCAATATTTTCCAGACTACTTACCTCATAGTACTCACTAGGATAAGGTTCTTCCTGTTGTCTGAGTGCAGCCGCCAATTCCATCACTCGCTGGTAAGCGTCAGCATATTCACGCATTGATCTTTTCTCGGGGATGAAATTAGCGAAATGTGTCTCAGGCTCCTTGAAATATGGATAGAAGTCACGACTTCTCTTTATTCCAGGAACAAAGGTAAGACCCGCTTGTCTTTTTGGAGCAACATAGATTGGTGACTCAAACTCTAGTCCGTTTGTCTCTTCGTAAGGCGCATACGTTTCATATGGATTGACAAAGACATCATTATCATCATATGGCTCTGGAGTTTCTAAAAGGTCCAACAGCTCTGCCATATCATCATCGTCGATTTGGTAATTATATGGCATCTCATATGGTAAGTAGAAATCGAAGTCGTCCGGGTCGTAAGTATGTCTTTTCGTTCTGTGACTTCTTTTTAGCATTCTGGCAGCTTGGTATGGATATCCATTAAACGTTCTCATTTGACTTCTTCGTCTACGTCCATATTTTGTGTATGGGAAATCAAATGCATCAAATGGTTGCCAATCTCTATATTGAGGTACCTTACCTTTCAACAACTCGCCTAAACCATAACCACTCTTTTCTGAAAAAACAAACATGGCCTTATAATATGTTTGTATGATATGTTATGTCTGTACGAAACAAAAGTTTCAAAGATGCTTACCATTCAAAACGAATTTATTTAAATTGCATATTGTCAAAATTGATATACCAACCGCTAGTTAAATTCCACGTTGTTTTTTTTTAATTAACCAGTATTTAGTTCACGATTAATTACCCTAGAACTCAGTGCAGGCGCAAAATATTTTCTGTTGAAAAATCGAAAAAAAAACACAATTCTTTGCATCAAATGTAATGCTCTAATTGATAAATACTTAATGCATTGGAGAGGTATTGCACTTTCTCGAAAGACGCTTTTCTCGGAAAGCAATATATTAGTTTAATAACTTGAAGTTGACTTAAAACTAGGGATGGGAACGAATATCAAAAATGGTATTCGAATATTCGATTGGGATATTCGAATATATTCGAATATTCGTTTTTGGTCCATTCCTGTATCTGTCCGAATCTGTTGCATCCGAAAACATGTATAGTTTGTAATTTTCATTCTGTGTTTGTATTCTTTTACGACTCTTACTTTTTCATGTGTGTAATTAACAAACTGTACAATTTTAAAAGGTGTTAAATTGTTGTTCTTACAACGCTATCAGTAATGTTCAGATGTAGGAACAAATCATTGTTATCTTCCTATATTTTTCTAGCCATTAAGTATATCTGAGTGCTACATTATAAGGAACGCATGATTTATATTATTTTTTGTTTTAATGAAAACGGTTTGCTAATACTTTCATATTACGTAAAATGGACAAGGTACAAAGAGGTAATATAAAAAAAAATAAATGAAGATTACGCACAAAAATACGTAGACGATGACTAGAAACACCAATCACTCGCATCAATTAAGATTGCATCAAACGACGATTGAAATTATTACGAGTGTCAATCTGTCAACTTTTAAATACAGCACCTCTTTTTAATTACCACAACAAACATAGGGGCCAAACATGAAGGTGCTGATTGATGATGCCTGACTGACACCTTTGCCTACAATATACGCTCTAGTTAAGTAATATGTTTGATACAGTTTTTCGATTTTGAGCGTTTTATTTTTAATTTTGTGTTCGATTTTCTTAGACCAAATTTCTGTCTTACAAATTCAATTTTTCCAACGAATGTTCGCATTCGTTTTTCATATTCGGTTTTTGGTCGAATATTCGAATATGAAAAACGAATGCCAACATTCGGTCCCATCCCTACTTAAAACCAAACACTTTATCTGTTAAACATTAACTCCTATTTTTGTAAATATCTCTCAAGATTAATACCTTTAAGAAAATCTTCAAAACTCGTTTGATCGTCTTCAGTACTGTCTGCATCTACAGGTACAATATTTGTATTATCTGCAGGTATTTCATCTTGTTCTGAGATTTCATCAGAAGATTCATCACGTAACTCCTGGTTATTCGTTTCGATCTCACTTGAGTCCGCATAGTTAGTTTCATCTTTCGTGTCATCAGGTGTTTCATTAGACTCCTCTGGTAAATCGGTTGGTTCTGTGGCAACAATAAGTCCACCATTGTCTACTTTATCATCTTCTTCAATGCTGGGATCTACACGCTTGGCCATGTCTGATGCAGCTTCATTTTGTTGGTTGCCAAACATCATGATTTCTTTTGCCCTTTTGACTGCAATGAATCATTTGTACATAATAGATGGAACTTAAGTCCAAAAGGGTTCTGTACATGTGTTACTGTTATTAAAAAAATAGCTCTTCGATATATTGTGATGTAACAATGTCATTTAATGTTGGTTGCAATGTCAGCCTTTGAGAGTATTCTAGTAATTACACTTGGATTTAATTACTTCAGCGTTCTCAACTTACGAGCAATCATCATGTAATCCAATACGATAAACATCGACATTAATTCTGAACAAAAATGCATTAATATTGAAGTGTTCGTGTAATGAGGTTGAGGTACGCGTATAGCGGAAGTATTGAAAAACGTATTCGAAAAAGTGGTCTTCATAACGCAATGGTCTTAATATTACATACCAATACGTGACGTTTAACTGTAACTTTGTTCATGTTCTAATGTGCAAATTTAATGCATAAAGATATGTAATACGATTCACAATGTCAAGGTTGTGGAAGTTTGGATCTGTTTGCGCGTGTATTTAAGTACCGTTAGAATAAAAGCGTCTTACCTCTAACCTCCTCACTTTCAAGGTCATTCAGTTCAAATGTCTGCTCCGTTTCTCCAGCAGGAGCACACATACCCACAGCGAGCACAGCTAACAGGACAATGAACTTCATTTTGTATTTGCTGGGTGCCCGAACACCCTCCTGAAATAATTAGTAAATGTTAATTGCGTTATCTGCGTATGATGTCAAATAAAACCGAAATGGAAGATGTGATTATAAGTAACAAATTTCATCACTCCGATAACACGGCGCTAATAGAGTTCTGGTGTAATGTCTGATATAGGCAACGTAATATATCGCTTTTAGATAAATGTAATGCTGCATTATAGTTGTTATTATATTTGTGTACGAGTCTTGGATAAAATACAACTAAATATAAAGATATACCAAAAATAATATCAAATGTATAGACAGATCAGTTCATGCATCACGTTTGCAAGTATAATTATGATGCTGCGAAAAAAACATTAATTGCTCTACAATGTTGTTAAATACATAGATATCATGTTTAATGCCACGTGCTATAAAGATTGCCCATCACCGTACAAAACAGTGATCCATAAAAATGACACGGAGCGATCTGAAGTTGTATCAGGAAATACAGTTATAGCTATGTAATAGAAACTTTGGACATGACACAACTGCTCTCCTAACCGTCTCACAACTTTAAATGTCAATCCGATAGCATCGACACATCTTACAATAACTGCCTCAGATTCCTGATTAAAATCTCTTTTATGGGAATCAATCAAATAGCGGCACGTTTCAATTTATATCAGCGCAGGTCATTAAGTCTAAACGTGTACGTTTATACGTTTCTGTTGCTTCATTTGCATAAACGTTCCAACTTATGGTGCCAGCAGAATTAATCAATATCCCATGCATATAAATAAAGTCGGATTGTCTGTTTGTATTATTTTGTAAGATCATTTCCACAACCAGCAATCAAATGATTATTACATTGTGTGTAGCGATTTCCAGTTAATAGTCAGAGACGATTTTATTTTTAAAGCGATGTTATGTAATAAAATTTAATTAGATAATAAACGGTTCGAAATCGTTTCAACAAAAGTTTCCTATTTGAATAAACAATGTGAGTGACACAATTGTCACATTAATTAAGCATCTTACATAGTATCATTTTAATTATGTATAATAGATATGAAATTACTGTTTTTGTTTTTTGTAAGGTTTAATTTGTACGTTTCCCTGTCGTTATTCTAGTAATGTAAGTCACAGACGGATTTTATTTTCTTTGTATTTGGTCATTATTCGTACACATAATCTAAGGAACACCACATTAAATCTAGGAACGCGTATTCAGCTCACTTTCAACAATCGGCGCCTCTCATTGGCGACTGGCACGAGGAGACATCACAATTGCCTTTTAAATAATTCAAGTACAGTCCCATTCAATTGTCGTCAATCCATTCCAAGATGTCATATGCAGCACTATTTTACAGTTCTGTCTATACTCTAAGACAGGGAAAGGAAAATCAATTTCTCCGTATGGATGTAAATGTCAATAAAATCTATAAAAAAATCCAGGAAGCCACATTTATCCATTAGCATCGACAAAAATATTAGTAGGAACCAGATTATGGTCACACCTTTTGGGAGAAGCAAAGTTATGTAGTTGTTGTTGAGAGGCTGTTGCTCTAGAGAGGTTAAATTAATAGTTAAATCGTACACTGGGAAAAACTCATGCTGTTGTTAAAGAGAGTTGTTGCGCAAGCGAAGGCCGCTATGGAGAGGAAGCATTGTACATTAAGTATATCAAATCAAATAGAAGCTGACGGCTTGTTCTAAATAAAATGCAAATGATCAGCGACTTGCTTTCAGGATGGTGTTCCACTTTGATTATTCATATAATGGCATTTGGAAAAGATACTTGAAATTCCAAAAGTCTCTACAACATTTGTTTGCTTCGTCAATAAATGTTCAAGAATATGTTCTTTAGAATATTAAGCTTTTCTTTCAAGGCAATGCTTAACTCAATTTGTTTTCTTCGCATTCTTATAATGTTCCACTCAAGGGAGCAAAATATTTCGATCTAAATCGTTCAAGAGGCTTAAGCAAACATGAGTCATTTCAAAAACACTGAAATCTTCACTGTCCTCGTGGGAATAAGGATAGAAAGCAATCCCTTCACAAGATTAATATTCGAATATTAGTTTACAGGTTCAACATACATGTTGTTCACTCAATATTGCAAACCCTTTCTGCGACATAGTATATCAGATAAAAAGACTGTAATATACACGAATCAATACTCAATCCGTACTTTACTTCTTTAGAAACAAGCCTAGTCTTGCAATGAAATTTCATCCTAATGTTATAGGATGCCATTGCAAATTTTAGAAAATGGAAATATTTCTCAGAAAATGGACAAAACAAGTAATGGAATTTATGATGCTAATGCAAAACAACACTATTCTCACAAATTTGTTTCTCCAAGCAATATTTTACTAAAAACATATTGTATTGAAAAAAATTAACACAGTCAATATCAATATCAAAAAGCCCAGGTTTGTTCTTACAATGGGATTATATACTAACCAGTACTAATTTACTATTCCATAAGAAGCTGGCAACTTTTCCACATCCACATTTTTCAAATTTTCATAGAAGTGTAAGAACTGCCGAGACCGGGATTTGTCCAGCGTTTACTAATGTTTTATTCATTTAAGTTTTAATTATTGTTTGTCATGTACATACTGTTATGTGTATATCGGTATAAGATACTAGTATGTTTAGTTGATTTGTTTGTGTTTTTATTTTGTAGTCTGTATGGAAATGTGTAATTTATTCCATACGCTATTTCCTGAAAAATCTGTTGTAAAGTTCTGAACATTACAAATAAAGATCCATAACTCCTGCAGGTGACCTTTGTATCTACATAAATATTTATACAGTAAAACCCCTGAAAACCGGACTCTATGAAAACCGAAATTCTCTGAAAATCGGACGATTTTTAAAGTCCCATTTTTTCTTCTATAATAGAAAGTTCTTTGAAAACCGGACTTTTCAGAAAACCGGACTATTGAATCAGTCCATAAGGGGTCCCGTTATAAGGGGTTTATACTGTATCTATAAGTTAGTTACCAATCGGTATGTCATCATTTTTAGCCATTCCCATTCATATATTACTTAATGCCAATGTGATATTTAAAGCAGAGATACATACACATGAACTGAGCTGGTCAGCTTCATTAGGTGAATTAGAGTTAATTTACCATATGTGTGTTCTTTAAATATTCTTATAAAACGTATCCTTATAGACGTTTGGACTGAACACGATATGAAAGTGTTTACGAGCTAAATATACAAAAGCCTGATATTGTCACACGTATCAAACACCACAATATCTATATAAGTAACTATGGAAACAAGACCACTTTCATCTGCTATGCAATACAGAAAGAATCACACGCCATATCACGTTTTTAATTATAGTTGTTATTTATAATGTATTATAATTAAACCTGATCTAAACTGGTGATCACGTCATCAGCCATGGTAAAAGTCAATGATCATACACAGAGGATATTAGCAGGGTGAGATCACTTACTTTTTGTGTTTCAAACTATATGAATAAAAACGCAGTTAAAAGCTCGGTATGATATTCTGCTGTTATAATGATTTGTTATGAAACTGTGATCTTGGGAATGAATGTGAACGTTGAACTGCCGGAAAATCACACGTATTTCTTCTCCTTGTTATGATTGACCTTGTATTGTACCGAGCAATGACCTTTCTCAGCTGTAATATTATCGTTTTACTCGTAAAATTCACAAAAGGCACATTCTCACGACTCTTGAATGTGGAATTATCATAATGTGACAAACTGTGGCGGATACAAGCACGATAATCGATAAAAACATCCGGTTGTAAAGGAATTATGCATTACCAGCGAGCGTTATCACACTGTATATATCATGCAATTAGAATTTCTTCATAAAACGTCTAGAGGTTGTGATAAACAAGTTTTGTTTATTCCATGATGGATAATTTTTCAACAAAATCATGTATGTTAGGCTAGAGAGTGTATTGCTCGCGTGGTTTAGTTTTTATATTTATCACTTTATTTTCAAAAACCACAGAAACAAGGCGGCCCCATTATCCCCGAGGGTGAAATATCAGGTCGATGTCATTTCTATCGCTCCAACAACGAGTAGTATCATTTCGATAATGTCTGAAACAAAGGGGAAGGGTTGGTCATTTGATAATCTCTGATATATTTGATAAACGATCTATAAATTATACCACCCTGATAAAACACACACAAATTGTCATAAATAGTTTAATCTCTCAATATTGAATTTGCTCTATTGTATTTTACCATTTGTTGAATACATTTGTTTGAATTGTTTGCTGATATAACGTATATATATTTAATTTGTTTGTTTTATGTGACTTATTGTCACTGGGCTTTAACGCTGTTTTCCTACAATTTTTCAGTTATATACGGCGACGGGTTCACCTAACCAATTTTCCTGGACTGTATACTAATCAGTATTAACTTACCCTTCGACAATTAACCGGCAAATTCTCCACATATGGACGCAAATTGATATTTTCATAGAAGGGTATAACCTGTCGCGACCGGGATTGGAACCTGGATCTCCAAGTCACAAGTCCAGCGCACTAACCACTGGATCACAGCTGCGGCCTTATATATATTTAGGACATGAGTTATATACTTAAGTTAAGTATTAAATATTCTGTTATGTTCTGACCAAACTCAAATAAAGTAGATTCTTCCTTGTACTGTCTGGAAACCATTGGATACGCAGATTTTAATTTAATCTATAAATATATGAAATTACATTTACCGAAGTGTAATATTTTACCCATTATATTTACAATTTAATGACTCCAGATATTGATCTAAAACGCTAGTCGCTTCTTCACCAGCCCCGAATTTAGTATCGCTGATTATAGTAATTTTAAAATGGGACTGTCTTCAAAAATAATAGAAAATCAGTAAAATTGATATGTTTTACATAAACTAGATGATACGGATTAAAGACGTAATAATCAGTGTCTTGTTTTTGCAAAAAATCGTTTTTGTGCGGCGAATTACAATTGTCATCGAAATCTACGGAAAACTAATCATCAAATTTGCTCACCATTCATTTCCATGGAAACGGTTTGTATCAGCGGTTTACCCACATTTACTTAATAATTCCACAGAAAATTAATGATTTACACAAAACGTCCGCTCATTTCTGAGAAATTGTCTAAAATTGTCTACAATATTAAGCATTTTTGCAAAATATCAAACAAAACTTATATCAACAAATGTTATCAGAATCGTTTCAGGAAAGTCTTAAATATCAGTCTAACCAAACGGATCAGTCATCTTCAGAAGCAACCATTATCTCGTCAAATTTGACATTCCGCGTAACTAACCAACACTACTTTGGGAATATACTAACGACACAACACGACACGACGCGGCGCGGTGCGGCACAACCCAACACAGCACAACAAGTCTATTCATGATTACAGTCAGCATATATTAATATTGCAAGAATTGTACATTATTTATTCATCTGTTTAGCAACACATACAGTTTGGATGTTTTTCTTACACCCTTAAAAAAGTGCTGACACGGTACTGTGTTCCGTTCCGTTCAGTTCAGTTCAGTTCAGTTCAGACAGTTGCAAGAGTACATCATTAGAACATTGATATTAGATATCAACATCTCGATAAGGAATCCATATAGCTGAGCAACAAAAAAAATGGACATGAAAAACATAGAAAGTCATCCCAAAAAAGTAACCTATTTAGTTCTTTTCTATCGCTGTGGTTTCTCCATTCCAACCTGATTGTTTTGCCCTGCATAATCTTTTTCAAGTCTGCTTTTTGATTAATCTTTAAGTTTTAATAATTGGGTTATGTTGTTGACAGTTCCCTCTTTATTTCGCGTCTGTGTTTGTGTTCATTCCAAACTAGGATAATACTTTTTTGAGAGTCATTGGCCTTTTTCGATATTTTGTTTTTACTGCACTTTTCATTTCGCTGCAATGACATCACACTGGAGTTTAACAATAACCAGGGTCGTGTGGCGACTTTCCAGCTTTAACAGAGGATGAAGACAACAGGCCTTCTGTAAGCTAGCTGGATAGCTTCCTCACAAGTGAAATTTAGTCCCGGGTAGGATAAGAATTCACAACGGTAAGGGGCTAGAGAATACAAGTCCGAGACCCTAACTACTCGACCAAGGACCTAAATCACCGACCGACAAGCACAAAATGAATACAGGCGCCAACGAAAAATGATGTAAAAAGTGACATTAATAAAATCCAGAAGAAAGAATTTAACATATTTGAAACAGGGAGTAACTCATGCTTTATTCATAACGATCAAATTTGAAACAATCAGTGCTTCATGTTTTACTCATAACCACCAAATAATTTTGAACGCATTAAATTTTAACTTGAGTTTTCGTTTGATGCTTACACGTTTTATTTTTACCTAGCAGCACACGACATTTGTACGTTGTTCGATCACTTTGTGGTATTTAAATAGCTATGATATAACACTCGTGAAATTGTGACATAAAATGCTTTCAAAATACTCTCAGCGATAGTAAAGTCGCTAATTGCGTGATGACGTGTCAAGAAAACATTTTACAACGTGAAAATTACTGCGCTGTTCAGACATTTCCATGCGTGACACTTGAAATATATTGATTCAAGTTCAAACGCAGCATTTCCAAACAGAAAGCTTGTTTTAAGTTAACACATGCGGAAATACGCACACTAAGCTGTACCCAACTAGGATAACGATTCTTATGCAAAGATAACATTATTTACAACCCGAGGCATTTTATTCAAATGCTTTAAAGCAGCTTCGTCAATTTTACATCACCTCCAGTTCTTTCTACAGTTCATAGTATGTGTAGAGTTATTTGATAGTAAACTTGCGCATATACGAATCTCGTCTTATTTTCATGAGTACTTTGCAATTTGAAAGTAAAACATTTCCAGACAGCCAGTTATACCATGTGTTCTATGCGTACCCTAATTAAATAAACATTTGCAGAATCACGTGCTCTTTTGTCTTTCAAGAAGAAAGTTCATTTCACAATAAGTTTAATTGCAATATTGCACAGCCCATGATATAATCGTAATTAAATGAATCATACATTGTTATCTATCCCCAGAGCACAGCAAGAGGTACGCGGGGTTTTGTGGGTTATACATCTACGCCGCAATATATTTGCCTGCTTGAACTAAATCGATAAACCTTGGAGTGACAGAATGTACGGGATAAGAGACACCTTACAAACACTCGCACTTGCTTCTGATTTAGAGTGGCTCTTTAGATTTCATATTTCTTACAAATGTACGACCATTACTTAGACACTAGGACATTTCAAATCTGACCCTGATGTTATAAAACTTGAGAACAGTTCCCGAGCTCATATCTCAATTCCATTCTTAAAGTATTAGTGTTGAAAAAAAGCTAATTAATGCTTAAATATACATGTATATTCAGGTCAATTATAGTGTCAGAATAATGACTATATTATATCATTATTGTCTCATCATAATTAACTTTCAAACATCAAAAGACAAGATCTTTTTGAAACATTAAAAGACAAATACTGCGCAGCGCAGAATAGCAAAGCAAATCACGGCATGACATAGCATAGCATAGCACACTTTTATGTAGAAAATCTCTCTACTCTAATTTATACTTTGGTCCGAACATCTCGGATCTACTTCACGGAGATAGAAATAAGGCATTTTATAAAAATACTTCTGTAAGTGAACATAATATGAGGCAGAAAATAGATCAACATTTTATAGGAGAAAATAATATCTTGTTAGTCACCTTCAAAACAAATTTAATTGGTGTCGTACGAAGAACGAAGTGGTGAATAGTCTTTACCTAATTGGTTGTTATCAAATTGTGGCCTCTGGGATATTAGAGTGATATGTATTTATCGCCAGCGAAATATTTGCTAAAAGTCTAATATATCACCTCGAAGGTAATAAATGTCTCCAGTATTCTATTCTGAGAATTCCCAAACACTTGCTAGTGACATGGGTACATGTTCGTTTGGGTACAATTAAATCGGAAGAAACGATTTATCACTAATGTACTTCCATTATTTCCCAGAAATTCACAAGGATTGTAAGTCACGCGTCAACGGATGTCTGGCTGGTGCATGCAAAGATGTGCAAGTAGGGAATTTGCGTGGTAAAATTGAGAGATTCCATTAAATGGAAGTTAATCACGAGTTAATTAATTCTTCAAAAGAAACCGATGTTTGAAAATTGATGTCATCTTTTTCATCATTTCAAGAAGTGATTTCTAGTTTAAAACATAGGCAGACTTTATGAACAATGAACTGAATTTCTGAACGTCTACTTTGTATACTATAGCACTGCAAGAAAATCATTGAACACATTTGGTTGATTGCCAGGTAGACTTTTAATATATTTAATCCGACTTGACTTTTGAATACTCAATTTCGTTGTGTAGATCGGTTAAATGTATTGTAAAACGTAAGAATTTATTCACTAATTTGCGTTTTGTAAGGTGGACGTTTAGAAATCTGACTCTGTGTATTCCTCTTTGATTCAGATAAAATGAATACACTGGATTTATATTTTATCATTGATATCAGTCTTTTAATATTTAATGCCTATATTGTGAAATACGCGTGATGTAAGCTATTCTATATTTTTCAATTGAAATGAAGATTATACCTCTGAGTAAGGCTGGTTGTTGGATATTTCAATCAGTGCCAATGCATTTGTTTAAAGTTACAGTCCTCCTGTAATTAATCTACATAATTTTGTAATGTACTGTCAAGTCAATTTATAGTAAAATTAAGCTGGTTGATATGTTATGTAATAAGGCTCAAAGTTGTTGCGGTAAGTAAGAACAAAGGCTTATATATGCAAGGCACAAGTTCAGCACTTTCCATTTTATTTCTATCAAAGCATGCAACGTTTACTTTTTTGCGAATAATGCGACCAATAACGTGATCAATAAGTTACGCAGTATTGTAACACTTATCAGTATGAATATACAATCTTATTAGACGTTATTTACAATCTAAGACGTCTTTCAAAGATCGCCAAGCATTTTAAAAAAGACGCACCGTTGACATATCAGCCTTAAGATGATATTTTTTCTTGGTGCATTTTTAAGCTTAACGTCTGGTCGTAAAAGGTTATTAAATGAGAAGAATTAGTTAGCCCTTATGGCTGTTATTTCGTTATTTCCTGTCGTTTCTACGGAGAAGCACGTTGCTAGGTAACCAATGGTTTTATATTTTCTACTTTGTTGCTAGAGTGATATTGATCTTAAGTTACCATAATGTTGTTGTTTATAAAACATTATCCCTTGTAAAACATAATAATATCATATTGCAGGGACATAATAACTCGATAGGACTTATATTTACGTTAATTAAACACATTACCAAGTAACCATACGAGTACATTTGACAAAGATCGTTCGCGCTCGGAACAATATCCCACCCGGCATATGGATAAATTATAGATGCATAACACTCACATTAATTTTTAAAATAGGTATTGTACCTTTGTTCGATTCAAAATAGCCGTCATTTTTTCCACAAATTTTCTGTAAAAGGCATTGAAGTCTAAAACCATATTGGTAATTACATAGGTTCACGTAATGAGATCTTGACAAAGATGTTTATCGCGACGAAGTTTTTTCCTCTAGTAACAGCGTAATTAATACACACATGTATATGCTTATACTTAAGGTTCATATACTGGCCGTCATAAGAAAGTAACCAGTGAGTGATGTTGGTATAAAATAGACAAAACGCCAGTGGTCGAGATGAATTTAATTCTGGAAATAGCTGAAACATTCCATGATATGGTTTATTGTTATCCATTATTGACCATAAAATTGATGTACACCAATAAAATTCCAAGGTCAGTATATTAGGCCATAACAGAAGATTTTTTATGATGGTTACTTTCTTATGATGGCCAGTATATTTCTGGTAACTAACACTAAGGTAAGAATGTACCAATTGTCAGTCAACTTGTTACGTCTGTATATTTCTAAGCATCTGCGTGTGTATGTATGTATATTAATGTGCTGTTCCCATGGGTCTTAGTGCCCATTGAATCAAAAGTAATAATAAAAAACATATATGATTTTGTACTGGTAACTACACATTGTATTGATTGAAAGATTTTGAAAGTAGTGAATTGTCATTTCGACTTCGTGTATCTAACAAATGGCAAATGAAGCTGATTTATGGCCATTCTTTAATGTATCTTGCGATAGATGTTAATGTTTTATTCCATTACGTACAGATGTAACTTCATTTAATACTTTGAGTACCGTAGACATTGAATAGAAAGTAATGTCATTCATACACAATTGAGGTTAGAAAGAAACAATTGTTTTGAAATGAGATTTTTCTTCACTTGAGTTTTACTTCGCACCAACTGCCTATGTCATTTGACGACTTTCGTGCTTTAACAGTGGGTAGAACCACCGATTTTCTACAAGCTAGATGGCCAGCTTTATCGCCCGTGAAAATTTGTCGCGGATAAGATTCGAGTTCACAGCGGTGAGTGGCTTGCGATTACAAGTCAGAGACCGTAACCACGAAACCACGGAATATATACAGCCATTACAAAATATGAACAAATCCACTACTTATTGACTGGAAATAGATTTTATTAATCAACACGTGTTTCATTATGTTCATATACAGTTGCTCATCATTGAAAGGTGTCGTCTTACCTAGTATTACCTTCCCATATAACATCACACAAAGCAGAAAAAATTATATGTACCACAATAATGCTTTATATGGCTTTATATAGTTTTCAATTAAATTTATTTATTAATAAATCATTATTAATAAATATTTATTATTTATTAAATTTAAAATACGATCTAATCAAAACTTCACGTACTGTTTTAAATGTATGGTAAAACCTCAATGAGACCACCTTCGGATCCCGAAAAAATCGATCGTAATAATGAGGTGGTCTCATTATCAGGTTGAATCATATGGAAGTTATTGAAAGCCGGTCCTAAGATAAGTCGTTATAATAAGGTGGCCGTAATACTGAGGTGGTTGCTCTTTGAGGTTATACTGTATTTTTTGTAGTAAGGTGTCATTACTGATGATTCGCAAAGATGAACATTACATTTGCCTGAGTTAGTGCGCTGGACTTGTAACCCGGAGATCCAGGTTCGAATCCCGGTCGCGACAGATCATATCCTTCTATGAAATTTGACAAAAATATAGATTTTCCCTCATATGTGGAGAAGTTACCGGCTCCTTGAGGATGGTAAGTTAGTACTGGCTATTATACAGTCCAGGAAAGCTGGTTAGGTGAACCGGTCGCAGTATTTAACTGAAAAAAATGACCACATGACCACTAAGGAGTGTTCCATAAAGCAATGGCATTTTTTAGGTTCTGTGACAAAATTTGTGTCCTGGAGCGTCGTCTCGAAAATATAGCTCCGAAGACTACGAACAGCCGAAACGGATTGCTTTCAATTTTCAACCAGCTCTTAATAAGAAATGGCTGCCCTGAAGTACTTGATCGCAACAATTTGACGCAATTATGGGAAATAACAGAGACTATGAATCTCGATTAGTGTCTTAACCTGCACCGTGTTCTTGAAGACATTAGGATACATTAAGTGCAATCTAACTTCAAGTAAAATATGCGGAAAAATCTACTGACGATATGTATACTGATTTTAATTACTTTCAAAACTGTTCTGTACATTCATATTGTTGTGTAATGACGCAAAATAACTCTGTATTGTTCAATCAAGACACTCTCCATAGTCATTAATTATTGATGTTTTAACTGTCTTGAACCTTGGCTATGGATTGCTGAAGGAAACCAACCCCGGAATACTTCAACGATGCTTCAAGAATTCTTATTATCCTGATCCAATGACGTCATTTTTAAATTACATTAGCTTACTTCCAAGCGTCTTTGTTTTATATTATCTAGCATAATTTTATATGAAGATAATCATATTACAACAACTTCACGTCTTTAGAAACTCTGTTTGAATAAGGCACCCACCGAAGAGACGGCAGGAAATGAGACTTTTTAGTTTGCTGCATTTATAACAAAACATAGAAGCCAATGACATATTTATTTATGCTACTACGGGCTAATCCAAGTATCAGACTTAGTTCGATTTGTTCCCGGCAGATTCTACATTAAACATTCAACTAACATAAAATGTTTATTGCCGATCAATAGTT
Source organism: Lutraria rhynchaena (assembly GCA_008271625.1). Classification (NCBI taxonomy): domain Eukaryota; kingdom Metazoa; phylum Mollusca; class Bivalvia; order Venerida; family Mactridae; genus Lutraria; species Lutraria rhynchaena. Next base: position 740,700 of record VIBL01000121.1, on the reverse strand, counting down.
TTTATGTGGTACCTTCCTGACACTGTAAGCAATGACGTAAATATCACATCCTCTCGGTGTTCAATCTATAAATTCCCTTTAAATATGACATGAACTCAGCATACATCACTTACACAAGTTGATCGCTTAATTGGTCGTCATTGATTCTCCAACAACTGTCAACATCAGTCCTGAGAATGCAGATCTCCACTACTAAATTAAGTGAAAGGATGTTTCCATATATGACAAATGATAATGATGTTGATTTATAGAAATAACTTTTCCATTTATAATGGTTTCACCATAAATATAAAACCTTTATTCTCCAGTACTTAAGGGACAAAGCGCTCATTACTAAGTGTTTCGGATAAAAGTTTAACAACCTCGAAGTACAGCGGAAATAGTGGACAGATATACTATCACCCGATCGAAGAGTACTGTTAAATTTGAATGTGGGAAAGTTGATTATTCTAGGCGTATTGATAAAACTTCATACAAACAAATGTACTGATCCAGCCAATGCACAAAACATGCGGACATTGGAAGATTCATGAAATATGTGAGTTCTATATTTATTAGAATAACTGCAATAAAATAAAGGTGATATACTTAAAATGTAAGTGTTAAATGCGACAAAAAATAATAGTACGTTGTACAAGCACGTGTACAGCTTTTAAAGTGACATGCACACAGCAGTTCGACGTGAAATACCTGATGTTGTAATTCTAGCTTGATACTCGTTTAGGTTTGACTAATTAATTGGGCTTCAGGTTATTGTCAGTTACCATCATTAATTTCTTTCTTCTGAGATCTAAGTTACCTCATTAGGACATGTTGTCATCATGTACCATCATAAATCTGCAAGCAGACTGGTCTGTTGTATTCCTCTGCTGTACTTGTTTGAGTGTGCTTTCAACATGTTATCATCATAAATATTAGAAGCAATTTGCGTCAATTAACACTATGGTAACACCCAAATATGCGAGGATACGTCTTTAGTTATAAAAGCAAAGAGCAGCCAGACTTTGGGGACTTATGAGGATTTTTTTGGATTTAGACTTTTAGCGAGAAACACAACGTTATTTTCAAATTGGGATACTCTTTTATTATTTTTTTATGAGTGACTTTTGACCGTAGACCAATTGATCGATAGATTATTATTAACTTTTTATCTTGAGAATTGTACATGGGAAATAAACAGGATTTGAACTGATACATGAGTTAAATTAATCAATTTAGATTATTGAAATTCCTGTCAAGTGGAAAACTTTTTAACACTGACATAGCTAAGGAAACAATAAAGATTCGCTTGTCTATGACACTAAGTGCCTTTATACAAACATGAAACAAATGAATGTAACATAAATAATTTCATTCACTTGTTTGAGATAAAAATGTAGTTTATACTTCACCAATGAACATATGTACACTCCCCAAATACAAGACGTGGAAATCAATTAATTTAGGATTAAACTTTAGAAAATGACTAGAAATAAAAAAAGAGTTACGAAACCCTCCCACTTAAAGGCAGATGTGTTGTAAGAAGCCGTATACAGACATGAATTTATTAGATGTGGGCGAAGGTTTATAAAAAGCAGCACGTTAAAAGACATATACATGAATTCTTGCAAAAAAATAAATTACATTTCTGGTCATAAAACGATGAATAGAACACAGAAGACACATGTTGCCTCCTAAATATCAGTCGTGTGAAAATGCCATTTTCATTGGAATCCTCTGGCCAGAAACATCCTATTCTTTGAACTCCGTCGGCGAACCGTAATCTATTTAAGCAAATCTTTGGCTCAACACGAAAATAAATCAGTTTATTGTAGACTTCGATCTGTTAAAGAAACTCGATTTTGATACTTCCCGACGATAGAATTAATGGTAAACTGCTTACAGGTGGTTTTTATGATTGCCAATTTAGTGTAATTCATTGACAACATTTAGCATTGAAAATCACTTTCTTACGTCGCTGTATGTTCGCTTTTTAATCAAATTGTGGAAGAAATTGTTAAACATTGGACTGATATAATAACTAGAATATCAAATACCAGTCAGATGAGTTATACTCAACAGTCTTTGCAATGAAAGAACATTTAGGAGGAAATATAGCATAAAAAGTGAAACTTATCACGACATAATTGAACCTTTATAAAACAATGTATCACTTGACTTGAACAATAGTAAATTCTAAACTTTGTATTGACGAAATTGATTATTTGTAACCAAGGTTAGAGTTGTTTATTATACCTTTTCATAGTATTCAACATAGGGAGTCAAACACATCGATAATTTCCTTTTAAAGGACAGAGGTCTTTAAGTTTTATTTAACGTTTCATGGAGGTTGCTATGCAACCAAACCGAAGAATAAGTCATAAAAGACGTCATCCGCCTGTAGGTAGTGTAGATGTGTGTATGGAATTCGTGATATATCACCATGAATACAGCATCAATGATAATTGAAGTGCACCATATATTGCCATGCGTAAATCACCCGTAATGACAAAATGTTAATATCCCACGGTAAAGTAATATGAAGTATGTGCTTTGCTGATTGCCAATCAATATAAGCAATAAGCAAAACAACCCGAATAATAACTTAGAAAATGTTAAAAAAAACACTGAATACAATCCAAACATTTCGTACATGAATAACAATATCGACTTGTTTCTACTTAAATAACAAGAAGTCTGTGAGGGAGAACTAAATACACAATGTACATTATGCGTAGAATTGAATTTAAATATCTTGTCCCAGAATAACTTTATCCGCAAAACTGGTCTTAACCAATACAGAAGGTTTCGCGGAGACAATTGCCTTTTAACAAACAAAGAAAAGTCTCAATTTCAACTAATACACATAAGGTGAAATATTGAAACACTCTAAAATAGTTGCATGAGGAAGGATGTTTAAAAAAAGTCACAAAAAATGTACAACCTGCAGTTTTAAATCAATCACCCATTGCTTAATTCATTTCCAATTTCCCTCTTGCAATTATTCCGTCAATGGTTAATCGATTGCCAGTATTTATAATTGCCATACTTTAGTATCCAATAATTGCCAACGATCATTTAATCCGTCTCAACATTTTAATAATTTAGTAACCATTATGGATGAAAGATTCTGAAGTCAATATATTGCTAGCCTTCAATGTAAATGTAACAAACGAATATATTTTACGTAGTTGGTTTTGTGGCATAAAACATACACAAACATCCGTGCATGCCATTTAGATTTAAATAAACCACGATACCTTCACGTGTTGTGGCATTATAACAATTATATCAATTACTATACAGTACAGATGATAATATAAAATTTCAAAAAATATTTATAGATATCAAAAAAGTATAAAAAATACTCACCAGATGTTATAGAATAACGGAATCTGAAAATCACAATCCTTTCTTTACTCTGTACAAGTGAGACTGTGGGTTGGCGATAATCAATATGGAATTCTTGTGTTTAATGGCGGCACTGTAGCATCCAATCTCGTGAGTTGACGAATAAATCAATTATGCTATCGCAGAAAATGTTCACATTGGAAAACATCCGCCAACGGTCAGAAATTATCAGCTTTTTGATAATTGTCAATATCAGATAAAATCCGATACGGTTACTAGCACCTTAGATGTACATAATTATGTCAATGAATTCACACTCCGGTGTTCAGTAACAGTTTAATGTAATATTGAAACCATCCTTCTATGAACAAGACTAATTGTATAAACATATGTCTCACTTATAAGAGGATTCTACGTAATATGAACTCGTACGTATAACGACCAGCTAACCAGAACTCCAGACACGAAGAATTATTGCTGTCAAAACTAATGCAAGCTATTTCAACGTGGACTATCATTGTAAAAACATTTAAGAAATCAATCCTATTGGCATTTTTGTGAATAGAAGGTTGTAGCTTTGGTGTTAATTCGACAAATTATGTTTCTATTGTCAAACAGGGTCTTTATTAGATATCTGATTTTGACTATAAAATCTACAGATTAAAGACAGTTGCTGCGATTATTATATACAATGTACAACAATGTCAACGACAACGTTACGACGTTACATTGAACTGAATGTGAAACGCTAACGACAGAGACAAGACCAACTCTAGAAGGCAATGAATATGCTGTTTCAAGATATAAGCAGCGGGATAATATTGACAAAAATGGTGGTATGAATGACTTCAAATTGATTTGAAACGCAAAAGCACACTATCAATAACTGTTTAAACATTAATACTGATATAACACAACATTGAAATTTTATATTTTTATGATATTTATACATGGACATATCGTTTCCAGAATAGATAAGAGATAACATTCTTAGCGACGAAATCATTTACGTTTTATTTGAAACAAAATCGGGCTTTTTCACAGAAATACAGACCTGGAGCAGAAGATACATTTCGAACAATCGCCCGCCTGCCCGTCCGCCCACAGACACCAACTTAATAACCAGGATTTTTCCGTCAGTAAATTTTACAATTGTAAAAAAAACAGGTCGTAGTTCCATCTTATACGTTCGTGAACACATATCTGAAAAGTCAAAACCAAAGTCAACGTTAGATATTGAACGTCAAAATTATGAGATTTTGAAACTATGTGACATGTATGGCCACCACATGAGACATTATCTTCTGTTCAGAGAAACGACTTAAAAACTGACGAAAAACGTCCATGCTAGATGACATTTTTAGAATCTGTGTAATTGGTTATAGGTGTTTTTAGACTGTAATTAAGCAACCAAGTTTTTTAATAAGTTCACAAGTGCGTTAAGTATTCAGTGAAACCTCAAATAACGACCAACTTATTATTGCTATCACCTTGTTCACTTATAACGACCACTTATTTTCGGACCGGCTTATAATAACTCCCCTGTTATTCAGCTTGATGATGAAACCTTATTATAACGACCGAGTATTTTGTACCTAAAGGTGGTCTTATGATCAAGGTAATATTTTACTTAGCAATTTGTATTTTACGCATGCTTTAGTGAATACGACAAAGAACTTTAATTAAACTGTGAAATAAATTTAATCAATATTTTTAGGTATTGTATCATGAAACTCTCCAAAACTTTACCTAATAAAACATCTGTTAATTCTACTGACACATCAATTAGATCACAAAATTTAATTGTAAAAAGGTGGGGGGAGTCCTACAATTCTGGAAATTCAGTAAAATGTCAACCTCTGCTTATTTATCGCTTGAAAACAGCATGCTTTCGATTTTTCATTATCTCTCAATCAATTCGGGATTCAGAGGTATAGAAAAACAGGCGGATACATGATTAACATTGTCTGTGCTTTGGTATCGCAGATTCTAAACTACCAGGCTTAGATTTAATTGGCGAACCAAATACTGATAAAATTGTCTGTCAAAATTAGTAAAAAGTATACCAATTCCGCTAAAATAATCCGTCCATAGAATCATGAGAAAAGGTCATTTTAAGGTATTTCTATTTTTATCTCTAGTGGCCCCTAAAAAGGGCCTACCAAATTTACTTGAGCAAACTTGAGAGAGGACCATCTAAGGATGCTACATCCCAGAATTGTAGTAACAGTTTTTACCTCCCGAGCCAAAAAAAAATTATTAATTTATGAAAATTCACACCAAATGTTCAAACTAAATTATTTAATACTTATGGAATATAACGAAAAAAAAATATAAACTCTCAAAACTATACCTCAAAACTATATTTATTTATTTATTTATTTATTTATTTATTTATTTATTTTATTATTATTTATTAAAAGACAATGACTTATAAATAAAATCTTCTGCAAACTTATTTTCATCCGTAGTCATCAGAAGTGTTTTTGCCCAGATGTATTTGAATATCTAATGGACTTCCCCAAAGTGTACCATCTATACCATCTCGCCATGTTTAGAGCTTCTGTGTTAAACTATTTATTTGTATACCATTGTATCATGTAAGTGATTATAGTCTAATGAAGAAATCTTGAGTTTAGTTGACAGTCTGGATCATGTACACGTGTTCTCAGAATTGTGACTCTCAGGGTTAATTTATTATATATATATTTATACTATGGTATTTTGATCATGGCCACTCGTATATCATCTCATAATATTCATAATCATAATCAGTACTAACATTTATCCAGTTCGGTACAGTACGGGTAGTAGGGTATTTTTACCAAAACCTAACCCTTAATGCACGGCATTTGCACGCACTCGCCGTACCACTCTCGTTGCGTGAAGACGCAAGTGGTGACATTACATGTTCTTACTCCTAGTGCGTTGTCATTATATTTTACAGTATCCCCGGAAGATACCGACATTCAACCGTTAGAAGAATTCATTGCTTAGACGCTAACAACACTATAATGCAAAGTAAACACGAAGCCTCCAACTTAATGAACCGAATCTTAATTCAATATTCTAGAAATCAGACTATTGTTTATATGACGATGAAATGATTATTTGTATTAAGCTGGTTATTATGGAAAACACACAGGATCATCAGATGTAAAACAATAGGTAAAAACTACTTAGTATTATGGAGTCTTTGGCGTGATCTGCCTCATTTTACCAACAAAAACCTATTGATTACCGTTAAGCATCGTTAATGATACATTCTATGTGTCTCGTCTTGCATAAACATGTCATCTTTGATTTACGAGAGTACTGGGTATTGTTTAGAAATATTTCTCGTTATATTCTTGTGCGGGTATTTACAGAAAAACCGGGTTTCAAAATGTCCATTTACATCCAAAGCGTAATAAACAAACTATACATATATCAAGAGACATAAAACTAAAAGATGTGCTCTGAACATTAGCAATATCTCAAATAAAAAATATCATACTCATACCCAAAGCTCAACATATACATACCGTCAGTTCTTCTCAGCTAGCAGAAACTTTATTTAAATGATAACTGTAATAATAAATATTGCCCCAGCTGCGAAAGTTTAAGCTCCCAATATGATCATCTCTCAACAATCCTTAAGGAATTAATTGAACATTCGACATAATGTAAAAAAGACGAAATTACTTCACCACAATCATGTTTAACAACGTTGAAAAGATTCATTGAGTCAAAAGGATGACATATACCGCTGGTGTACGATAGGTTAGAAGAGAGGTAATAAACGGTTTGTTCCTGGTATGAGTTAAGCAATAAACAAGATGTGAGTCTTATCCGCTTTCTGCGCGATGAAGTGCTTGCCGAAGTTCACATCGAAGGTGAGCTTTAAAACATCGCTTCAAGTCAAAATGCCAGCTGCTACTTCCCTTAATTGACTTACTTAATATGATATCATAATCTGTACGCCCTGACAAAACTTATGAACTCAAAATATAAACTTCTAAGATGTCGATGGGTGTGGCATTTATTTATCAGAAGCATTAACTGCAATTTGTTCGGATGTAAATCATTATAAAAGGATTCTATACTTAACAACGGTGCATATCGATTTTAGATAAAACCTGTAACTATCTATCCGTGGATGAAAATTGCGATATTTAGTGGTAATTCAGCGTCATTGTTTATTTTTATTTGCTTGTCATGGAGACAAAAATCTTTTAATGTATCAGAGATCGATTTAAAAGTTGCTTAACCATTACAAACTATAAACGAAATTACGGCATGTCACGATCACTACGGTGCACTTATACAACTATAACTATCCACTTTATCCGCATCTTGATTTCAGATTTTTGGCATTAAAATTTTACTACATTCTTCCCAAGAATCAATTAGAATCAATTACTTCAACATGGATACCCAAAGAACTATCGAAACGAAAATGTATTCCATTAGCTATTACTTGACACATGAAAAAAATTATCTACTCAAAGTTGGCTAAGCATCAAATTGGAAATACGCGTCAAAGTTTTATCCGTTGTTTAAAGATATTGTTTATTATTTAACTAATTGTTTATGGTTATGTTGCTGTTTAGCGAATTTCTTTATCTCATGAACCTTATGCATGAGTATTAAAACGGGGAGATTATCAGTACAATGTGGCCAATTCAAGTCCTGCATACGGATAGTTAGCCTAGGTGAAAAGGCTTGACAAACGCATGCAGCGTGAACGCCATTCAGTTTTATTGTTTGTAGACAACTGCTCGGCTCACCCTGGCGTCGAAGGTTTAAAGTCAGTGAAACTCATAGTTTTCCTGCCAAATACAACTGCTAAACTCCAGCCCTGTGATCAAGGTATCATTTATGCGCTTAAACGGCGACGCCGCATACATTCGCTTGACACTTGGTTGCCATCATGGACAGACAGACAGACGGAATGCAACATAACTATTCTCCAGGCAATCCAATGGATTTACAGTGCATGGAAAGACATTTCAGCTACTTGTGTTCAAAACTGTTAAAAACTGGATTTAGCACTGCGGTAACACTTGATGATGACAACGGTGATGATGGCGATGATGATACACCATTGTCGATGTTGCGTGACAGGAGTGCTCAGGATGACGATTCCATTCCTCTGTCCGAGCTAAGAAGCAAATGGCAAAAACTTTCTGAAAACTCACAAAATTTGAATGAAGTAACACTTGACGATTACTTGACGGTAGGCAATGACATTGTTTTCGTTGAGCAGAAGTCTGACTCGGACATTATCGCCGTCATCAAGCACAGGAACGACGGGTTGTGACTCAAAGTGATGCCGAGTCGGACAGTGATGGAGAGCCCAACATTGGACCGCCAACTTTGTCTAGTTTTAGTGACGCAATTGAGACATGTAAGTGCTTTATTATGGCTTTAAGTATAGAATGTTGTGATGAGTTGTTTGCATCAGTGACAAAACTTGAACAGTTTGGTCGTCAAGTTGGATAGAAGGAAAGACAGTCTTAACTTACAGCTTTTTTTGTCTCGTACATAAATGTGAGATTAATATAAGTACATAAAGATTAACAATGGTTTTATGAAAATGAATTTATTGCGTGTTTTCTTTATTAGTTGTGTTTTCAATAAATACGTAGATATGCGGGTGCTTAAATCATGCTACATTAACAAACTGCTCGCCAATCCAGTGCACCAACTGTGTGACAAACGCAAATAGTCTACTATTAATTGTGCTTACACTAAATGTGTTTTCTTTATTTAAATCAGAATTTGGATTAGAGTGGATTAAAATAAATGTAAGTATGTGTTTTAGATGCCTTGTTTGCTTATTCAATTGTTGTTATTACTAACTGTATTTTGTATAAATATGTGGCGATGCACATTTACTATGCAGATGTGCGTCGTTGTGTGGTCAATTTCGGATATAACGATGTTTGGATATTGCAATATATTTTTCACGGTCCCTTCAACACTAAAGTTAAAACGTTCAACGTTAAAAGCGTTCCTAGAATATACATCACTTATGGACCACAATATGGTAATTACATGGTCATTGCTCATTTTCAAGCATTTCTCAGGTTAACAATGTGTTTCCTTTCCGACATTGTCTGATATCAGAATGTCATAGTGTACTGCTGTAAATGTAATCTTACCTGACATTTTTATTTACTATTATGAGTGGAAAAATCACTTCAAATTACTGACATTCTGCTTTGCTCGTTAAGTAGAAAACTCGGTATCGTGAATTCGAAACCTGGATGCAGCACATATTCTCTGTGACGTTTTGATTAAAGGCATTGCTTCTATAGTAATACGTCCTCCGCTACTGACTATACATCCGCAGAAGTGGACAGCTACTTGCGGAGAACAAGATTCGTGTTGGTACAAACTCCCGAGAAAGTCCCTAGGCTAGGCATCGTTAAGTGAAATACAGTTGATAACTGTTTAAAGAAAATATATGATTTAACAAATAACTCGCTGTCGAAGACATGTTAGCTCAATAAGGAACGTACAAAGCACAAATAACGCAGAAATAAGTTGAAGCGACGGGGCGGAATAATCGAGCCTTCATCGCTCTGGCGACTGTGTCTAGCAATTTCAAGTGTTACGAATAATACATTAAATTCAGTATAGCACTCAAACATTCACTAACTTAGATTATTGATTTATTATTGTATTGGCACAACATATTTATCACCGATATGTAGATCCACATACATATCTAAATCAGGATAACACCTTTAAGCCTTAGAATGATCCCACGCCTTGTTAATTAAGATGAAGATTTTACGTTACCTACTGGCATTTTTGTTCTCTGTCCTTGCAAGACGCGAACAGAAAAAAAACATGTTTAACTATTGGTTTGTCAGAAGCACACTGTCTGCCTCTTGATAAAAACTTCTGTGAAGAGCAAGATTTCTATAAAATTTATGACCCACGATCTCTTGGATGTAATAAGTAATCTAACGAAATAATGTCAACGTAAGAGATATCACCGCGAAGTTGGTGATGCAATTATGTCACTCGATAAACAGAAAGATATCAAACAATTATATATTATTATCTTGCTATTTGATGATTAATTACCTTCCTCATGTCACCATAAAATGTTTTATCTGTATGAGTGTTTCCGCATTTATTGATTTAACGTAGGAACGAAGTATGTGAATTATGCACGTATATGACATCTTGGGTCTCTGTCTGGAGTGTTGCCTTTCTGTCATTTATATATAATATTGATTAGGAAGCTAAAACTGATTCCCGGGAAAGTGCTGAATGAGAAAATAACACTTCAACGTCCGCAGTGGTTAGCAAGAGATGAAGAATAATGTGCCAACATACCAAACACATTCGCACTGTCACTTATAAACACAGAGCATCGCAGAAAAGTATGCAACCATAATCCTTCTAACACGGAATACAGAATTTCACAACACAGTCCTCAAACCGCGGTCACAATTGAGCACGTAACGGCACTTACAAATGCGAGCGTGCCATTTGAAAAGGGATACAACAATCATGAATCTTTTGCAAAAATTCCTACGCAATGGACACATTTTGACAAAATATTGTCTCTTTGTTAATTGATTAATTGATGTTCACAATGTAAATTGGAATCTTGGTACGTCTGTATAATGACTTGTAACACTAATTGTCAACGGGTCGGAGCGGGAATGCAATAAACAAATTACGATATGCATACTACCTGTTCATTATGGTATGGTAACACGTGCTGAGTTTATTAATCAGATTAACAAAAAGATTCCTCAATAAATTGGAACTCTTGTGTATTTAGTAACATATTGTTCACGCTATGATATAAGATAATTAATTAATACAATTTATCATGCTGTGGTTGGGATTGTTGCTCTTTAATTACAATTACAACTAGAAGAGATTCATTGCAAACAATACTGGTATTCTTCTAATTGTATGAAGGATTCATTCACTGTAGAGATAACAATAATTGACCAATGCTTTATTTACAACATTAATATTTTTTAGAAGCCTGAATATTAGCATTCATTATAGTGAAAATAAATATGATTTACATAGCTACATCATTTGCGACATCCGATGCTCTTTTAATTGTTCTTTTGTCGGATATACGTTGAACTCGGTAATGAGTTTTATTGAATTGGTAATAATAAGTTTATATTGATGGAAGAAGATCAAAATGTGCCGCTGAAATCGCATCTGGTATGAACGAGATAATAGAAAATTATACCTGGTTTACCAAATAAGAACAATGCGTACTTCCTCTTTATACTATTTTTGATTTGCATCTATTTTTCTAATGCAGACAAACATAGTTGCATACAAAGATACAATATTGACTCCCAAACACTTATGCTTGAACCATCTCGAAACACTGTCATGAATGTGACAATTAACATAGTACTAAAAGCAAATTTAAGATACAAACAGAGTGACAATGGTACATTTTCAAAATAATCATCTAAAAAAACGTCAAAGACACAGAACGTTTTAGTCAATATTGTTTCATGAAACGAGACGAAAAATGTGGTTGTATACGCTTTAAAGAACACTATTGTGTTAATGTAATTTGATTCATTCAGGACGATAAAATTGATTACTAGTAGGATGTTACAATATAAATTAGCATCAATAATGACATCCTGGATACCTGCTATGATTCTTGACCTTTCAGCAACACCCACTATCATCCATTGATTATCAGCCTGAAACCCGCACTTTGCGTCAATTCTCTGTTGTAACATTCTATTACAGTTGATCTTTTTAAACAACGAATTAAATTGGAATTCGAAGAAACGTTGAAATCAAAGAGACAGCACGAGGTTAAAGCACGTGTTCATTTAGCTATAGTTCTAACTCTTGAAGGAAAAAGGTTTTGTGTCCTCTTGTGTAAATAAATGATACTGTTATATACAAAATGTGGTTTTTCAGTAAGCACAAATATTATGTACGCCATTTTGGTGATTAATAGAGAATTAAACGCCTTGAATGATTTCATTTCAATATTTGCAAACATACTTCATGCATGGATTTAAATGATTTCTGACAAAAGACGTGGACAACTAATTATTTATACTTACACAAACATCCTATATATTCATCCATCTTATCCAACTGTTGAAAGTATGTATCTGACAAAAAATGTTTGATTTGTATAAATGCTACACAATACATGTGGTGATGTTACTGAATATGGAATACTTTAAATTTCATCTCACAATAGAAGTTCCTAATTATATTAGATATTAAAGTCAATAAGTACATTACTTTAGTGCCACATAAATGATTTTTTGTCTGGAACGAACCACTTAAAACTTCTAGAAGATGTTGTAACGACTAGGTTTAAAGCCTGTGTCTAAAAAAATTACCAAACTATCATGACTAAACTACATACAAGCATTAAACTGAACATATATGTACATATTTTATCGCTAATGATATATCTTCATTTCGTTGGAAAATTCTATCAACAATTGTTCGAAATACAAAACTTGCTCGAATGTACCATAGTCCTTGTACTGGATTTACGCACTTCATTTCTATGTAAAAATCAATAGGATGGGCGATATGGTTTGTCGATTGCTGTGTAGTGATGTTTAAAGTACTGGAACAGTATTTTTTCTGCAATGAATGTTCGTGAGCTTGGGGACGTGTTAAACATGAAAAATTTCTTCCAGTATTCAAACTATAATATATTAATGAATTGCCTTGATCGACAGTATAGTGATTTTTATTCAAATGTTTTAAGTAATAAAGAAATTAGAACACTTCTCCGCAATCTTTTTCTCCACCCTCGAACATTTTGCAAGGTACTAATAAAACATCTATAAAACTATCAGAACGGGCTGCTCCTATTGCTGTTTCAAATATTTAAAAAACAGACGAAGCAATAATAAAAGCTCATAAATAAAATTCGCATTTTATCTGAAATGTTCATAGACCATGATTTGTGTCCATTTGTAGACTTACTATAAACCTACTATAAATATATTGTTTCAGGAACAACAGAAGACATTAGAAAAAGACGGTTATTGCATTCCATTTGGTCACTTAATCTCAATTAATTCTTTAAATATTTGTTATAAATCATAGAAAGTATATAAGTTGATAACATAAAATAACAATAACTAATTTACAATCAATAATTGAACCCAAGTTAAATGATTATTGCATGAACAAAAGGTAGAGACACGTAAAGGTTGGTAACATTGTTAACAAATTATTCTGTGAATTAGTCCTGAGCTGAAAAAGTTGTCAACCGAAGTTGAGAAGAATATTAAATTATTTCATTATCTTTAGATTTAAATATTTTGATGTTTTGATAAAAGTTTAAATACTCTTTGTCAAAGCAAAGCCTGCATGGCTCTGAAAATAAACAAAGTACTTAAGTCCTACGGGACCAATATATATTAGACAAATCACCCTTAGATTTATTTAGAGTGCGAAATATGGGCTGCGATGTATAATATTAAATATTAATGGCAGGACGGGTTTTAATTTTAATAATCGAAACAACAAACGGTAGTTAAGAAAACACAAAAAAAATAACAACAATTCTCAAGAGTCGAAATAAGAACATTACACATTGTTAGAATCGAAAATACTAGAACTATTTGTGAGACATAATTTAGCAGGCTATTGGTAAACGTCAACAGGTTATTAGATAGCGAATACAAAGTCAATGAATTTTACTTCTTATAAATCTAACAATCAATCACGAAATCATGAAAAGAACTTAATTACAAGTACATGAAATAAAGACTCTGGTGATGTTGCTTTACATGATAAATTATAAAAAGATGATTTAAAAGTTGTCATTGTACAAAATACAATTGGTGATGTAATTAACACGTATGTAGATGCGCTGGATGAATGATAATAATAGCGTGGCTCTAATCATTAGCATTTAAAGCGATTTGGTAATATCAATTATGAATTATATAAAGGAGATATTAGCTACCACGCCGCGGACTACTTTTGCAAGTTATAAAAGTTTTGGATAAGAAAAGATGCAAGCTAGATTGTTGGGGGAAGAAAACTTGCAAATCAGCATATATTTTGTTATAACACTTGACTGAGGTGTCACGCAGGCGTCATCAAGGGAGACCAGCTGAAATCAATATTGACATACGACAAATTAAACTTGTTAATATAAACTGTCAGAATAATAATACAGATAGAGAAATTGATTAAGTCAACCCCATTTCAGCTTTTATATTGGGTCTTTTTTATTTATATGAGAAAATGCAACAAATAAATAATGTGACAATCGACAAATTCGCGGCATCTTGCTAAGAATACTACCAATAGTTTTCTTCTAGGATACAGTAAAGTGTAGTATCATAACGCAGTAGTACTCTTTGTCGTCTGTTTTCTCTTAATCGAAACATGAGTTGAATAAGAAAGAATGTGTTAATTTAAATATCTACACAGTGGCTCTTGTGTCTTCAATATCCTGATGCGTTATAGTTGTAATATTTTTGTTTAATGTACATGTACTTTTCTCGAGAAAGCGTTGCTAAGCAATGTAAAATGTATAAAGTTCTGCGATTCACATTTATAAGTGGATAAATCTCACTGTTCATTTCATATCAATACATGGTTATGAAAGTTAATATTTGTAAACACAATAAATAGGTTGTATTAATCTTTAGAGACTGAGTGGGATTTCAGAGTTAATGTCGCGTTTCTCGACATTTTATCCATTGCGTCTATTGATTTCATATTTGTATCGTTTATTCCACTTTACCACCAGAGTCCGTCATTGCTTAAACATGTGATGCTTGATTTAACAATATCTATATACTAGTATATGACTGCGTGATGTACCGTTATTAATAACTTATCTAAAAGATACGAATCGTTTACTGTTGACTAGGCTCGATTTGATGAAAACTGTTACCGGAGACGCATTGCTTTATTAGAGGATGGATATTAACACCATTCTGTATTGTTTTTTTTCTTGGAATCATTTTCTTATCTTGAGAAAAGATTATATTGCGAAAATGTCTGCAAGATTTAGGATCGTCGTAACCGTTCCAAGTAACGAAAATAACGTTTAAATGATTTCCCATTTGGCTGATATTCTTTGGATCCATCGGTTCATATATACAATTATTTACTTGTCACCGTGTTACGTAGCTTATTTACTTCATAAAACAATTTATGACTCAGTATAATTTTCTGTTGATGCTGTTTTATTTGTCTGCTTTATATAATAACCAAACAATAAACGGAAAACCTCGTGATGCGGTTTCAAATATTGATATGAAATAAACGGCAAAATAATTATTTTATGGTCTAATTCCAACTGGGAGGAGGTGTCATGTGCGCAACATGGGATAAACTAATTGTCCAACTGATGTTCATTATCCTGATATCAAATACAATTATACGATGCAACATTAGTATATTGATTGTTTCGTCTGACAGAATGTTACATCATCGATGTTTTATTCAACTAGTGACAACATCGAATAATAACTTCAAAAATTGGCAACCTTGTTGTAAATGGAATCTCAAAATGGTACCAATGTAATGACATTTTCAAGATTAAATAGCCAGATATGGTAGTATTTGTCTTCTCGAATACGTAAATACAAAACCCGGCAAAATGAAAAAATAGCAAAAAATGGAATCGCTCGAAATATTAGAAAACAGGGAAGACTGTTTGTTTCCATCTGACATTAAAACAAACTGTTTGGCTTAGTAGGCTTAGTAGTATCATTAAGGACATTTTCAAAACATTTTTGCATTGATTTCTTTACACAACTCAACTTTTGCTAAGCACCAAATGTTTCTCACTATATTATGAAAAGTATAAAACGGATTAAATTATTTATTTTGCATAGTTTGATTCTGTAATGTTTTGAGATGGCCCCCAACCTAAATGCAAGCTGTTATTTTCGAGTAGGTCTCGCCACATAGTCACGGAAAGCATGCACCTCTCGTTTTTCTGTTCTTTGATTTTGTGGGAGCAGAGACACACAATTGTCCTTATACACCGACAGTACACAATTATGGTCATTCAGAGGTGAGACTTTTTTATATTGGTCTCTTTGACAAGGCAAATGCTATGATAAGACGACATTTGTGTGGAGCAGAGATGTGTAGGACTGTAGGCATCAGCTGGGACGGACGGATTGACCTCAATGTGTGTGCTAAACAGAGGAACATTGACTGGTCTTCGGTACATCGATGAGGTAGGTTGTATCCCGGGGCAGTGGGCGATCATTTGATTTTAATAGACGATAATGCGCGTCCCCACAGGACCCGGTGGTCTAGGAGTACCTGTAGAGGGAGGGTATTAAGCGCCTTGACTGGCCACATGGTCACGGAAAGCATGCGCCTCTCGTTTTTTCTGTTCTTTTTTTTAGTGGGAGCAGAGACACACAATTGTCCTTATACAACGACAGTACACAATTATGGTCATTCAGAGGTGAGACTTTTTTATATTGGTCTCTTTGACAAGGCAAATGCTACGATAAGACAACATTTGTGTGGAGCAGAGATGTGTAGGACTGTAGGCATCAGTTGGGACGGACGGATTGACCTCGATGTGTGTGCTGAACAGAGGAACTGTGACTGGTCTTCGGTACATCGATGAGGTAGGTTGTATCCCGGGGCAGTGGGCGATCATTTAATTTTAATGGACGATAATGCGCGTCCCCACAGGACCCGGGTGGTCTAGGAGTACCTGCAGAGGGAGGGTGTTGAGCGCCTTGACTGGCCAGCTCGATCACCCGACCTAAATCTAATTGAGCACATGTGGAATGAGCTGCAGGTACGGATATTAGCTCGCCAGGTGCAACATAGATGCATACATGAGCTTTAGGCCACGTCTCTACAAAAATGGACCGCCGTCCCCCGCTTGGACAGTCAAAAACCGAGAAGCCGATGCCAAGCAGTCGTCGCTAGTAATGGGTTACACACATGCTACTGAGTCTACACTTGTAAACATGAATTGTGAAAATTCGGAAACCAAGTTATGTGTCCAAAAATCTTGGATATATTGTGCCTTCCTCTTCTCCGACACATAGCGTATGCAAAATCAGTTACAAATGTTAAGTTTGTCCTACAAACAAATTGATTAAGTATGACATTGACATTAAAAATTATTTGTACGTCGAAAATACACACTAAAACATTTGGAGCCTAGCAAAGTTGAGTATATATCAGTATGAGTATGAAATACTACAAGAAATTTTATTGCTGCAATCAGTCGTATGTTTCGTGTTGCTTGATTACAAATTACTTTGTAATATTAACATGAAATGGTAAGGAGAGTACATTGCAGATTTACAGGCATCTTCAATGCCAGTGGCTCACGTTCTATTTTCTATAGAACACTTTTCACATTTTCAAACTGTTAGTAATACTCTTTACTAAACAACGGATCTAAAACTTAATATGCCCAATTAAAGACGAAATTGCTTTTATAATAGCGACCCGCGTATTACCCGCAAGAAAGAGACGAGGAAAATTGATAATTTTACACTTTACTGAATTCGACAAACAATGATTATCAATCAGAATATCCAAATAATGATAATCATATAAGTCTGACTCTATGATAAAAATATGGGCACATTTTTATTTCTTCGGTCGCGAAAACTGAAAACTGCCATCTGTTCGTTGATTTCCGTCGTTTTAGTTAAATTTCTTTACCATACCCTAGACGTAGAAAATATTATTTTTAGCGATCATTGTGATATGAAATAGTTTATCCAAATTTAAAGCGCATGCAGTTAAAGAGGAAAATATCATTAATGTTTTAATTATCGACTCAAATCTTCTGCAAAATCATTTCTAATTTAAATCTCGATTGTTGTTTTTAAATTTTTCCGTAAGAATATTTGATGAATATTCGTAAGTTCAACGCTCAAGTTTCACAGTAACAATTTAGTCATATTTAGTCAATTTAGCTCTAACATCATCTCGGATTTGAACAATCAAAAGGGTTAAGTATTCGAATGCCATTGAAACGGACCGTTTAAATAAATTTCACTTGAGACTTGTTTTTGCATCTCTTTTTAAGGGTGTATGCTTCAAAAAGATATCCCTGGTTTAGTAATTAACTTTCTCTATGACTCTGTGAACTTCATCGTTAATTATACACGATAAATTAATTGACACCTTGCAGATACACTAGAATGTGTGATTTCGAAAGAAACATCTCGCCTAAGTTGATAAAAAGCTTGAGTATCTATTGTACGTAAAATGCCAGTCTTACGTGTTATTGGCTGTAACGCCCGCTGTCATCAGAAGTTTATACTTTACACATTTCTGTTCGGTAGTAAAATATACATAATTATTGTCGACAAACCACCCAAATTCAACCCCAGTAGACCAGAATCAACTATGTTACAGTAACGATAGTATCAAAATGACTGTTCTAGACAAAATAGTAAAATGCTTAAATGATCCACAGAATTAGGAACGGTATAATTTCCCAATGGTGGTTTGAGTCTGAAATGGAATTTAGTACAAAACTGAATATAAACGGTGTAGCAACTTACTGATGGTTGTCACATTCCTTTTATATTCTATATAGATATATACTTCTATAAAACATGATTTCTAAATTATAAAACTTTAATGAAACTAAACTCTAGACCCACCCGATTGTTCTAATTCATACTTTGTTAGTTCTTCAAAATAGGAGCAGTCAGTTCCTGCGTTTATTTTGTAGAGATGTTGCACATTATGCATAAATCACATTTTACTTCCACAATTGAATTATTGTCAGTACAATGGATAAAACAATCAATGCAATTTAACAGAAGTACGGTGCAGCCTCTCCAGAGCGGCCCTCTCTTGAGCAACAACCTCCCTTCTACAATAGCATGTTATTCCTCCTGTATGTTTTAACTATTTCCTACTGTATGTTTTAAGTATTAATTTAATTTCCGTAGAGCCTCACCCTCTCAACAACATTTGCTTCTCCCAAAGGATGTTGCTTTGGAGAGGTTGCACTATATCTTGGATGCAGAGTGTATTTATCACGATGTACATGTACTCTAGAATCTCTGCCGTGATTTGTCTCCTTATATAACCCACAGTATATTGATTACACATTAGCGTCATTAATTGTACATTAATGTACCTTCCCTCTAAACACCATCCATGCTTCATTTCAGAGCTAATTAAAAATTAATTATATTGTGTTTTTGTTGTTGTTGTTGTTTTCGTTGCTTTTGCGTTCGTCATGTTTATCATACTACGAATCGATCTGTCTGCAAGCAGATGTTTCATCAGCTCATCCTCAGACACATACGAGAAGGTTTGAAGTCTTACATTCAGCGGGTCCATTGTCAAATATTCCAACAAATGAAAAAACGTAGTTGATACTGAATAATACACAACTTAATGCGACTCAATGCAACTAATAAATTATAACATAACAAGAAACTAGCTACGAATGGTATGGGAGACGGGTAGTTCGAAGTGAAAGTTCAACAAACTTGAAAATTTAACAAAAATATCATCTATTTAACAAAGATTGCGGAAGTGAATTACGGCTATGTTTATCTCGATTTGAATGAATAAGTTAGAATTATATTACTTTAATGTTTGAAAGGTCAATTTCAAAAGTTGGAGATTCCTAACTTAAAATTCTATCTAAGTTAGCTATTCCAACTTCAAAGTTGGCAATTTCAATGTTAAATATTGGAGATTCATATATTTAAAGTTCAACTTCATCAATGAAAAAACACTGTGCCCGTATTCATAGAGTTTTTTTACTTATTATTCTCTGGTAATATGATTTTAATCCGTATAATCAGTCCATTTTGTACTTAAATTAAGAAATATCTTTATTAATTACAAACGATCTTAGTCCTATTTTTCTTTTAATTTATACCTACATTATAAGTTATCTTTGATGTTTTAATATATTAGTCAAGGCGCATGAATAGAAGTCCTTAGCTTTATAATTTCCCGAAAAAAAATGTCATTTTTATTATATTATAGAATTCCACATACAAAAACTGATGTTTGGAGACATGTGACCGTGTCACTGTTGACTTAATAGTCCTTTATCAAATAGATCAGTCTCAATGGTGCAATGCCTTTAGATTATATTTCTGTAAGTGCTCCTAAGAATTACATTAGATATATGTTATACTACTCTTATTATGCACACGGGCCCAGTTTCACAAGTAACAATCCAGACTTTCACGTAATTGTGACTATCTGAGCGCATATAAATTTAATTTGAACCGATAAAATACTACTAATAAATTAATGAAAATTAAATAAGTGACGGAGAGGCACTTTTAAATCATGAAACTTTTAAAAATACTCATTTTGATATTCTTGTAGAAAAGAACAATTTTTAGTTGATATTTAGAAGCAAGACGCATGCATACATACACTCTTCCATAATTACTATGTAGTCGTAAAATACGAAGGAATACTGTTACCAACATGACAATAGGGATAAATTTAGTTTCAATTTAATAGTAACATGTAACCATTCATCGGCACGCACGTGTAATCGTATATTATACCCTGTTCTATTCTTTTATTAATATTGTCAATAAATTCAAAAGCACTTATCGATGATGTCACGTGTAATTTACTTAAACATATTAAACCACTTGTTAACCGCTTAAGTTCATGTGAACTTTTGACAGGTTCATTCAAGTTGTTTGATCTTTGGTTTTTGTACTTCTGTTGATGTATGAATGTCTATCCAATCTTTAAAATATATTTACATACCCCGTAGCCATCGACTGAAGACTATTCTGAAAAGATACTCCTAGAAGTTTATGTGTTATGTCGGTGGATAATCATTGACTGTCCACGTATTTCTCGAGACTTTGTTCGGTTTTCCTTCCATCTATTACCCTTATATATACACAGAACTCACCTTAAAGTGTTCGCACAAAACTGTTTATATATAGATGGTTCAAATTGTTGTTTTTTCTGCACAGGAGTTAAACGTCGCAACATCAGCGACAGTTTTAACATTGGAGGAAAACGCTCCTGGTTTACACCTGGGTAGAATCACTAATTTTCTATAAGCTAGCTGGACAGCTTCCTCACTTGCGAAATTTGGTCGCGAGTGGGATTCAAACTAAGTAAGGGGCTAATGATTATAAATCAAAGTTCATAACCACACGACCACGGAAGCCCCTCATTTGACAGTATTTAAATTTTCATTAGCAAGCACAGTATACGATATAATTTATATTATTATGTTCCTAATCGAGCACCCACTCTTCCGTTGATGAATTGGAATTATAAAGCTAGGCTAGAAAATGCAGTAAATGACACCAGTGGAAATGCGGAAAACGAATTGAAGAGAAAGTAAGATAAATTGAACTTGCTTACGGTGATAGACGATATCTAATACCAGAGAAAAGTAACAGACAAAATTAATGAGGAAATATAAGTGATAATTATAAAGTGCCGCGAAGAAACAGACGATATAAATTAAATAAATTCTAGTCAGCGTAGTATTAATACATCAAATACCATGGAATTAATTGCGAATGTGTGCTTTCATTATCGTGTTCATTTCTCCATTTAGAGGGTAATCTCCCAGAAGAGCTCTGAAGTCTTAATTCAGCATATTATGTGAAAATACTGATCTATTATTCTTTATTTTATAATATTTTGTTTAGAAATCGTGTACGCCACGAACAAATAATTGCTGAAAGTTTTTGTCTGTTTTCAGAAAGATTATTTATTGAATAATGTTCACAATTATTGTATAATACTGCATATTTCAGACCGTCAGAATGAATTACATGCATTGAAAATGCAAGTAAATACTATTTAAGCCTATGACATGTGTCTGACTAGTTCCCTTTATGGTTTTTAGAAAGCCCACCGCTTAGATCGATACGTAGAGCGTTAGGTGTATGGACATGAAGCTAGATCCCTAGGGGCGGGACATGTTCTCTGTTTGAATAGGTTTAAGACGCTGCATCTAAGGCTGTTTGTCCATCACCGTCGATTCTAGTCACTAGGAAGGTTGATTACCTCAAGCAGAGCAAGATTATTACTACTGTATAGCGAATGTACTGCTGAAAAACAAAACGATAAAACATATGCATTTAATTTATTATATCAAAGAATGACTTTGATTGGAGAAGAACTCGGATTGTAAACACGGTCATGGATGAATAACTATCTACAAAGCTTAAGATTTTGACCTCGATGCTATAAAACCTAAGAACAGTCTCCAACTTCAACTCGCAATTTCTTTCCAAATGTATTCTGATTGAAAAGACATCACTGTAAAATGTTTAGATACAAATTCATTTCAATAATGACGACAAGGCACTTACTTCACAATTTACAATAAATATAGACTAGACTACACACTTGTATTTTCAGTCTCTTATTATGTCAAGGGATGAAGTTCCTAGACCACCTTACACTGACGTGAAATGGCCTTAATGTTTAGGTGGTCTGTTGATCAAATTGAATTATAGTAGATAAAAAGAATAACGGTAAAAAAGTGGTCTTTTAGGTGTTCACTACATGAGGTTTTACTGGTCATCATAAAATGAACGAATTTAAGGACCTCTTACTAATGAAAAAGCATCTGACTGGCGAAGAGGTCTTTATAAGTCTTGTTAACACAGACAAGAATGTATGTAACACAATGTTAATTATTCATGCTTGCTGTTATTAGGACGTAAGGCAGTAAGAGAAGGTTTGATGTGTTCTTTAATGGCAATTGTTACTAAGTGGCTGTATTTAGGAGATAGATATCAGAGGAATGTGATAAAACTAACAATTAATGCTTGTGGCAATGGAAATAGTCAATAGCAACATAATTTATCATGTAAATCTTCAGAGAAGTAAGAAATGAAATATTCCAGACCATCCATCAGGTAGTGTCATTAAACAATAAAGATACACTTGTATGTAAATTATTTCATATATACTACTGAACTTTTGTGAAGCGCCAAATGTTTTAGTATCAGTCAATGTACATTTGTACCTTTATTTAGCACAAGGAGGTCAGTCCGTCCGTCCGTCCGTCCCAACTGACACCTCCCCAAACCATAACCGGCCCACTCCCGTAGCGGTCGTGCTCAGCAATATTTCCGGCTTGAAACCTTTCCCCATGTCTCAAATCTCTCGCAAGTCTGTCAGTAAAGTCTGGGCAAAACATAGACTCAGAAGAAGACTAGTGAAGAGAACATGTCTCCAGTTTTGTCAGGTCCACCTATAACGCTCCCTCGCCCATTCCAAACGGGCTTGGCGGTGATCAAGAATCTATGGATTTTCATACAGGGTCTTTTTGATCACAGATTACACTCGTGCAACTATCTACGCACCGTCTGAGTATAAACATTGATCCTAGAAGCATTAAGGTCATTACGAAGATGCGTTGCTATTGCAAACCGTCCTCGACGGGCATAGATGATCAAGAATCGGTCTTGTACTGCTGTCATCATCTTTTGTATGCCTCCGCCATGCCTCTGGACGGGTGTACTATACTGTTGGAACCTTGCCCAGGCTCTGGTGATGATAGTGTGGTGTACAACAAAGTGTGTGGCCCCCTGCTCCACCATCCCTACAGCCCTCCACATCTCTGCTTCACTCAAATGCCGTCTTATAGCGTTTGCCATGCCACAGTTACCAACGTAAAAAATCTCACTTTTAAATGAGCATGAATGTGTAATATCGGTGTATAAGGTCAATAATGTGTCTCTGCTAGCACTGTTAAACACAAAAAACGAGGTGTGCACGCTTTTCGTGACCACGTGGCGAGACCTACCCGATAAAACAGCTTGCATTTTGGTCGGGACCATCTCAAAACATTCAAACCTGTGCAAAATAAATAATTGAATCATTTTATACTTTTCATACTATAGTGAGAAACTTTTGATACTCAGCAAAAGTTGAGTGGTATTATATAGAGTAACATATTGATACCGTACTCGTATTTTGTGCATTTTTTGTTCAAAGTCTCATATTAAGATCAAGGCTTAAATTCCATAAGCGATGTTGTTTAAATGGTCGAGTTCTAGTTAAAAGTAAAACATGTTTACCACTTTCAGAGAGAAGACAGAGAAAAGATATGAGACGTTTATGCCCTGTTCGTCTACCGCCAACCTCTGACGAGGACTGGTCGTTGTTAACGGGTCACGGCTGTTCACATGTAGACTTACCTTACGTTTCAATACACCAGTGAATATGTTAAATAACAGATACCAGCTTATAAAGATGTAATACAAGTGAACCAGAAAGCTGAAGTAGTATGTTCATGTTTCATTCATTCTCAATGCTTACATTCTATTATACATGTGACAGTGTAACATTCTCTTGGGTGTTACCTGTGAAAATTAATATTAACCATAAGTTAGAATATGTATTAAATAACTGCTACACATGAAAATCATTTTTTCGCAAATATAACTGTTAATAGACAAGAAAGCGTGCAAAACCACGCCTTAACATCACTAGTCACTCGTGAAGCATAGTTGCTTAGAATATCAGTAATTAAATATTAATAAAATTAATTAGTGCAATGTCATGAATCTTGGCCGTTGATTATTGCGTATATTTATATGCGAATATACATGACACTCCTTATTTCTCAATGACACTGTTGTTATTAGGGTTTATTTGATATAACCATGGTCACTTTGAGTCTTTGATAAAGTGTTAGAATATTGTCAAGCTGATACTTTTCTTTAGGAATTCATAATTGACCATGATTTATAAACACGAACTACGCACAACCGATTCTCTTCCCCAAATTCATTTAACATTTATTCCATATGTCTTTACATGAATATCAATTTTTGTTAATAAAACCAGTCAAACCTGACTTGACTACTGCGATTACTACTTTAGTCTATTGATACATAAATTCTCTGATTTAATTTAACAGATGCAGTTCGAGCATTTAAATATTGCATGCGGGAAAATGTTTTGGCAATTCAATTTGGATCGGTGACCTCCTTTCGTTTATTGCATGCCTCTAACGATATAAAACCACTAAAATGTATAATTTATTTACGCTTGCCGGCAGAATTCAGTCAATCCTGTGTTTGGAAAGGGGTACAATTAAGTTTTACATTTCTGGTATTCATTTTGCCAATTATATCATCAATTTCATGTTCCAAACAGGAACTATATGGTTGCATTTATTCTCAGATAGCGGGAATTACTCCACCTGATATAGTGCAATTAGTGTTGGCGATATTCCGTTACTATAATGCATTCCCTCCTCATATTTGGTATTCATAAAGACAAGGGTATTCTGATTATTCTGAGATTCATCGATTATTTATAATTTTATATCAGTTTCAGCATTAATCGTGTTTGTTGCGTTTGTTTAGACTTTTCGGAATCAATCATATTCACAAACAAATCTTAAATTTTGTACTCATGTTACAAACACGGATGAATTTAAGATGGTTATAAAGGTAAACTGTATATTCACACAAATGGAGTTAAAGGAATGGAAAATTGTAAAAAGGGGGGAAAAGCTGCTGACATTTTGACGTTGTGAACATGATGTACCCTGGTAAACTTGTTGTAAATCAATCTCACCATGTTATCCACAGTGCATTAATTTCCTGAATAATTTATTTCACACTATGTACGTGTGTTTTCCCTGCTTTCAAGACACGTGTCTGATCTGAATCACGACGCTAGTTAGTAGTAATGACGCAATAATTATCTATGTTTTGTCTCATTACTATATGATTTAACGTCTGTTGAATCAAAAAGACACACTAATTAATGTGCTAATTGCTATAATTTATAAAATATTACAACGAAGTCACGACATCTTAATCGGCGTCATTTTTTATTTATTTTCTGTGAACAAAATAATATATTCTGCACAGCTCCAATTCCAACGTTACGCTGTATACACGTTGTATTAAAACAGCGTCTTACGAGGTCGCGACCGTAGTCCAGTGGTTAATGCGCTGGACTTGTTATTCAGCGATCTGGAAAAAATAATCTGCAAATAATGTATTGGAAATAAAATCTGGGTTTAAACAGCCAGGTAATCGATATTCAAACCCGGGTGGTCCTTAGAGAAAGTTCGAAGTCTTGCGTATATAATATAAATCTTTAAATTGCACAAGTTTTCAATTTGTTTTAACAGAATAAGCTGTATTTATTTTCTGTTAACATACGTCCCTTGAGTATGTATATTTCTGAGTCTTTTATAAAATTGTCGCAATTCTTGTCGTGACAACTAATGCTACAAAGGCAGCTGAAATAAGATCCAAAACACATAACAGCACATACGTTAAACAAAATCAATTCTCTGTTCGTTTCCTATATTTAAATATCTAAATATAAATAGTGCTTCAGGAATTCTAAAATATCTGCAACATAATAAATTTGCGTGTCTTCAGAGATACACCAACGGGTGACAATTCTTGAGTTTAAACTAGGTATATCCTTTCATCACGCAAAATTCACTTTTCAAGAAAATTCCGAACAATCTTATCGAAAAGATATCCAGTTGCTCTGTGAATGGATAATTCAGCGAACATATCCCTGGTAAAAAAGAAAGGTTATCAAGGTATCATTGCGAAAGTTTTCAAAATGCGCCTGGTGTGTAATATCTTTATATAACACAAGTCACAGAAGTGTGACATGATGTTTTTAAATAAAATGTACTTAAATATAAGAATGAACATTAATTATATGTATTTTTGAATGAAGAAATGAAACATACAAAGGAATATTTAAGTAGGAGTGCTTTAATATGAAATATAGTGATATCTCTATCTAACTGCTTTTGCTAATAAAACATCGCAATGTTACAATATAGAATAATTATAAACGTTACCTTGTTGATGTCATTAGGATATAACTACACATTATTTTTTTTTCTTTACCATTTTACCAAAGGTAACTGAACGTGTTAGCTTAATGGTGTCAGAGTTTCTTATCAGTTTAATATACAGTAAATCACGATTATGTTGGACTCGGAAAATACAATGTGACAAACGGGATACAGTGAAGTTTTTCTTTTCCCCGAATATGCCCTTCTGTGTTTTCTTTGGATATAGAGAAACATGTATATGAACCGCGTCATACTATACATTATAGAAATAGCACTGCTACCAGTACAGCACAGTATTGTGTGTGCATATTGCTGTCCCCGGTTATCACCCTGGCGGGTCTATCACATCCGTTTTGTTCATAAATTTCTCGAAGTGTTTATCAATAATCACACCATAAACTATACAAAAGATTGCACGTCCTCACTCGTGAGTGACCGAGACAAGAAGTCATACGTCATGCTATGACGTATTAATAAGTGACGTAGTAGTACCTTGGTCACATAGCTACCAGCTCATGAATAGGTTATTACGCTGATGAGAGTTAATGTTGAACAATCGCCTGAAGTCATACGTCATGCTATGACGTATTAATAAGTGACATTGTAGTACGTTGGTCACATAGCTACTAGCTCATGAATAGGTTATTACGCTAAAGATGGTCAATGTTGAACAATCGCCTGAAGTCATACGTCATGCTATGACGTATTAATAAGTGACATTGTAGTACGTTGGTCACATAGCTACTAGCTCATGAATAAGTTATTACGCTAAAGATGGTCAACATTGAACAATCGCTGAAGTTTTGGATGCAAATAGTGTGGTATATAAGAAATGGTTCCAGAATTTCTGTCGTGATTCAACTCATTTTATCAACCACATGATATTGATTTCTAATTAGTATGCTTAACTTTACATTATGTTATCTTTTCTTGTGTCACACTTGCCTTGTTTGATTTACGAGCTGCTCTAATTATCTCAGAGTTATTTTTGACGTTTCGTGTTATTGTTTTGTTTGTTATGGAAACACTTTTTGTTCATTCAAATGTTGGTTGCAGGATTCGTGGCTTTAATTCTCATTACAGTCAAACCTGAGAATACGATTTAGTGCATGAAATAGTTTCAGGACACATAATGTTAACCATATTTAATGTATCGGCGTGGTAATGCATACATATTAGTTGTGTAAAATTATTTGAAATTACGATAAGAAGAGCTTCTAATTATGAATGCATTGAAATATCAATTATTCAATGGACAGGTTTCACTTGAAACAGAAAATATTGTAACAGCAACCATGTTTAATAACATGCTGTGTCACAGTATTTTTTTAAACACTCACGTGAACATTCCATATGCACCAGCATTGCATGAAACATGCATGCGATCTATTCATCAGATTTATATGGATGAGAAAAAATGTGATGTCATTAAAACAACTTCTTTAGAACTCATATGATATTGTAATGTCTGACAAAGCGAGAGTTTGCATTATAACAACAAAACATCAACTACGTTAAGTAACTCCCAACGTAAAAAACACGTAAAAACATGTAAAGGTTCTCTGAAGACAAAATTCCTTTCCATAAATTCTAAGCGACTTACACCGCCAAGATTTGCAGTATAACCAAACAAAGACTTTCAGAAATAATTATTGAGAATTTATATATACCCCACTGTAATGCATTATTTTCTATAAAAGTGTTTCTGTGAAAGTGAATTTAAATAAATATGCATGAAGCACATCCACAAAGAAGCCAACATTGTTTCATAATTTGCCTGTACTTTTCAATTCAAAAGAAATTAGAATATTTATAATAAATCACCCAATAAAACAAATATAGCGTTCCGAACCTAAAATTTGTTCTACCTAACCACGATTGTGATAAATTTACGATATTACCTTACACTCAGTGTAGAAGCTGGGGACAATGTTTATGCAGAACACCAGTACAAAGACGTTAAGATTCATGGACAAACATAAATGATATACGCAGACAAAGCAATTAGTCTATCAGACTCATGTCAGTACTACATGGGGGATTTCTTACTGCCATTTCTACAAGTGGATGTCCTTATGGCCATTTTCTTATGTCCTAGTAGGACTGGTAGGAACAGATGTCATTCATTATTGAAGTAAATATTAAATTGAAGTATTTTATTTTGATATATTTGATATATTTTGCGATATATTTTTTTGATTTTATCAATTTAAATAGCAATTTTATGTCATTGTCGGTTGACCAAACCATTATACGTTGATTTCTTATCAGACCTCATCATGGTCAAATGAAAACCTCCAGACGAATTGTGTGATCTAGAGGTGAAAACAATTGATCTCAGATGTCTCCGGACTGACTATAACAGGGACACATGTTCTCAGAATCTCAGTCATACGGTAAGAGATCAGTAGCTCAGTCTGACACTGAGCACAAATGAATTCGGTGATGTATTTGGTAGATATACATTGAGGAAGTTAAAATGGGGTCATGTGACCAAGGCTTGAAATAAAGGTGAAAGTATCTTCTACATTATGCAATCATTTGGTCGATATAGATACAACACTAAATAACGTAATTGAGCTAGTTCCAAACACCTCACGTGTGTTTTTAAAACTTTGATTAATATTTCTGCGATTTCTATTGAATGGGCCTATCCGTAAGGGATCCAAATCAAAAATGTCAACTCGACACCTAGGTAGTTCAAGTCTTCCAATGGATATTTTCCTTAATTTTATACAAGGTGGATTAAGCATTAGAATTTCTATGTTACAGATTTTCTGCATTAATTCCTTAACGTTAATGTCATTGTTTGTCAGTTAATATGTCAATAACTGCTTGATATTTGTAAGATACACAGTTTATCATACAATATTTATTCTGTAATGTTGTGTCCTACAGCTAAATTTTAAAATTAGAAAGATATTTATATTTTGCACATCATCAGAATTACAACATCTTGTTTGATACTTCTCTGAAATATAGATTGATAGATATTGCTAATAATGTTTTAGACCTTCATGATTAATTTCAATTTCAGAGTGTTTTCACGGAAAATGAAAGCAAAACCTGTGTAAAAAGCAACTGTTTGAATCCTCGCAAATACTACTGACTGTGCAAAATGTTCCCCAACATGAGTTATCTGATGTTACTGAGGCTGTTCTTTCATTCCAGAACTCAGACATTGTTTCATCAGATTCTTCACCAATAAATGTAATAATTTTATTCCTTCAGAGTCGCAGGACATGTAATGGCTAAAATATGCCACTGGAGGAACGAGGTAAACAAGAATCGTCGAAACGGTACTTGCAGTATTTTCGTCTGTTAAATTTACATCGTTCACTAAAAAATGATGTTATTACATCGAAAATTCCACCATCAAATATTTTCCCTGTTAATGCCAATGTGATGTAAAAACTAGACAGTAGAATGTAGACGTTTCCAAGCTGCTATCAAAATCGATTTTCATTCGGAACGTTCAACATTTTATTTTATGTGGGGCATAAAACTAGTCATTTCTAACTTACAAAGATGAACAGCCATTCCTTCTGATTAATCTACCATATAGTCAAGATTCATTATAGTTAAAGAAAAGACCACACGATCTGTGTAAGTTACTGTATTTCTATAAATGAACGCGCCGCCACCCCGTTGGGCTTTTCAAAAGGTATCCGTTTACTAGTATTATGCGGAGAGCATTCTTTCTTTCTTAGACATCTGAAAAGACGTAATTAGGTATATAAATGTCACTTCACCATTACACGAATGGCAGACCTGCTCCGAAAGTCATGTGCATGGTATAAAAAAATATGTTCATAGAAGGGAACATATGCAAAATGTAATGGCACAAATTCGTGAAAATGGAAAACTATATACAGAATTGTTTATGCTGCTCCCCATTCCAAAAACCCAAATATTTTTCAACAGATCTGTGTCTGTAGTATTTGTCGAAATACATTTATCGAGATTAAGGGATAGATTAAGTTGGGATCATCAGTCACTACTGTGTTTTCTGTTCGCCAACTGCCATAAAATGAGTTCCACATTTGAAATATTAAAATACTCTTCAATAAGATTAGTTCTCTGCAGTTAAGGATTCATTATTGTAATATGATTGTTCCGATAATAAAACAATTTTGATCAGACACTTATGGTAGAATGTAATTATTCGTTCAAAAAAACGGTCCATTATTTAAAATTTTATACACAATTCTAATCAATTTGCCTTATGATGGTACAGACCTAGGACTTGGCACAAACCAGATTTTCCTTCAACACATTTTATGTTCTGAAGAGGATTGGTTCTAAATCGTAAATCAATAATTATGCTTCCCTTTTAAATTACCTCTCTTCGTGTTCACAATAAACGAATAATTGGTGCTTCACTCTTGTAGTAAACCAAATCAAGTATATAAAATAAAATATATTAGAAAAGCAATACCGTGTAAACAATATTGCTGGCATGGTTGACATTCTAAATGATTTGATAAAATAAAGTGGAACCGGAAATCTAGGAAATATCACATTGTCAGCAAGACATCTGATAAGAAAATCTTGTGAAAGAGAGAAGAAAAATTGGGACAACCACAGTAAGATTAAGAAAATATGTATAGTTGACCGGTATAAGTCGGTATGATTCATTTATGAACCACGAAAAATGATTTCTGGAAAAACTAATACAAAAAGATCCCACATTTCCCTAAAATAGAGCAAATCCTCAACCCAAACCCACCCAGCACATAGTGGGTCACGGAAAGAGGGACGAATCACAATTAACGCGTGAGGTGCCGCCTTAGAACGGTCTGCAGTAAAGAATCTATCGCTGCATATTATAATTCGCCATATCTTTCGTTTCCTGGGAATTAATTGTTTACTTCATCAACATTTCATACAAGAAGTTTGTGGGCATGTTAACATTGTTGATAATGTTTTCTGAAGCTGAAGCTCTTTATTCAAACATGTTTGTAAAGTGTTGGCCGCGTTGTCGGTATTAAATTACACTCGTATGCATGTGCAATGTAGTTAAATGTTCTGTGACTTCTAACTCGTACAAGTAAAGTATTGATGGTGATTTAAAATTAATTCCCAAGAAAGGAATGCCAATGAAATGCAATGTAATTTTCTTTTATCTTGGGACAAAATGTCAACATAAATTCAGTATTATTGATGCATGCAACAATGAGATGTAGGCCATTTATCATGGGAGTCAAACAAGATTTAGTTCTAATTATATATTTGTAACATCAAACAGCATGGTTTCAGAAGAGTTAGTTGAAATGTTTCATGACAGCATTATTAATTACTGCATTGAACTTTGATCACACATGATACATGAGTCAATGTCATCACAGTAAAATGATAATGCTGATATAACAGATGCATGAATAATACATTTGGCTAGAAAAAGTCACTTTACGAGTGGGTTGTGCGAAAAACTTTTGTTTTCGTCCCAAATATTTCGCACTTTGGATTTTGCAGTTAGAAACCTTATTGTCGGCGACAAAAAAAGGTTCGATCGGGTGATCGTAAACACGACTTTTTCAAGCCTAACATATTAGCATAGGAGATTAATGATTGAAAGCTAACGAAGAAATGTGTTGTTGAGAATGGGTTTTTGCACGGTGCAAGGTTTATATTCAATGTTATCATATCTTGTGTTTATTTGATCGTTCTTGCTAAAAGTATATTAAAGTAGAATTTTGTGTCCGGTGCCACTTGTCACAACGATATCAACAAAATCACCGAAAATACAGCAAATGACACGTTAAACCTAGATTCGTCCGAAAACAGAACGTTGCGCCATTGCCTGCGAGTCCAATCCTGATGAACCCTGGCCCATTGATGTCTTCTTTGACGGTGTTGCAACGTCAGCGGAATGCCAACGTAGGAACAGCACGCTTTCAATCCAGCGGCACGTAGCCTATTCCTAACCGTCCTGTCGCAAACTATTGTGCCAGTAGAATTCCACAGCAAACAATCTTACTTTCGACTAGAAAGAAATCTATTGCGTCGAGATGACGTCGTGAGAAAACGGTCTTCCCGCGGCGTGGTTTTACGAGGTCTGCCTGATCTGTGTCGGTCTGCGACGTTCCCAGTTTAATGAAATCTGTTCAGAAGTCGACTTAATTGTCAATTCGTGGCGATGGAAATGTCGAGCAGCGTCTCTTGTTGACATGCCAGCGGTAAGCATACCGATGGTTCTCTCACGTTGCTCAAACGTCATTCCAGGCCGACATCCCATTATTGATTTTCGAAGATTATTTTCCAGTTTATGCGCTTACGAAAAAAAGCTCTCGAACTGTGTACTTTGTGACCCGCAGAGGATCATCCGATTTGCTGTGCACATACTTCACGTGATTTTCGTGAAAGTGACGTTTCACGATTACATAATGGTCTAGTGTACAAAAACAAGTAAAATCATGCTGTCAATGAAAGGGCGCAATTGTTCAATACGGAAACGTTTTAGTGACATTGATTTATAGACGAAAACTAAAGGCGTGAAAAACTTGCTAAACATTTTTTCTCTCAGTATATATAGTTCGTCTGCTAAACATACAATATTTCAGATTTGTCTGTCAACTATGTGTTGAGAATCCATATTTTATTTCGTTTCAATTTCTCAAAAGACTTTGGTTTTAGGTTTTAAAAGTTCATGGTTATAGATAGCTCAAATCCATTTCATTCCCTAGTTATTTCAGGGCAATGCGAACAAGTTTGTTTGCTACATATGTGACAAGATACAATGTATTTGATTGGTTAACTGGTATGCAGAAATATTTCTGAAAAGTAGTAATATGTTATAATTAGTTATTAAGAATAACACTTTGAGCTCATAGTTCAGCCTCGGGTTTTATAACCTCGGACGGATAAAAATCGTGCCCATGCAAACTAAAAGATCAATACACATTAACTAAACAGAATTTAGTTAAGTCAATTGTTGCGTGTTCCAATAATTTGACATTTAGTTTTGGGTTCTCGTGACAGAGATAATCTGAAAATTATCTATCAACATAAAGTTTGCATTTAATTCAAGCATGTGTGAAACATTGGGCATCCGTTATATGAGTCGATCGGAAACATTCAAATACATTAAATTTATTACATCGAAGGTTAAAGTTTTTGGATTTTTTTTGTTTCCCGTTAATGCTTTGATTATTATTATTACAATAAAGTCAGAATGCATTGAGATATATTGCAGGATGATCTTTACTGCTAATTACT
The DNA here is from genome assembly GCA_008271625.1 of Lutraria rhynchaena. NCBI lineage: Eukaryota > Metazoa > Mollusca > Bivalvia > Venerida > Mactridae > Lutraria > Lutraria rhynchaena. The sequence goes on along the minus strand of VIBL01000121.1, from coordinate 706,376 downwards.
GTCTGTGTTTTAATTGAAGTGTATCACATATATAAACACTAATTATCAGTAAGTGTTACTTTCTTTATTGGTTATATGTTGACGCCTTTTGCATGTTTTATGTATGTACAACGTCATATGTGATATTGCACGGATTTGTCTTGAAGTTCCCTACGGTTACAGAGATTATGATGCTGTATTTGTGAATATTGTATTATCTATGCACTTCATTCATGCTGTGTAGCATCAAGCATAGAAACCTACTTTCATTTTGTATGCTTGGTTCTGAATGATTTTGATACTTTGTTTGCGCCAATGATTTCGAGGAAATGTTGGTTATAAATGCCATTTATTTCCCGGAAATGTCACAAATAGGTAGAAATCTTATTGTATATATATAGTTTTGGGTTGGTAAAAATAAGTGAAAGTGAACTATTATTAAGTCTGGGACACGGTTATTAACTGCGTAATGTGTAATAAAAAATCGATTTGCATAGAACACATCGTTAACATATCTACAATGTATTGTATTCCTTATGCAAAATATTGCAAAAAAATGAACAGGTAGCATAAACTGTTTGTTCAAATTCAGCGCTTTCAGGAAGTATTATTTGCATATAACAAACTTTTTCTTGCAAAAATTGTGTACTTTTCTTCACAAACCTATCGAGGTTGTGCTCATTCTTATAGAATCTCACTTTTTATCGTTTCTTTCGTTAAATAACACACATGGCAACCTTGACAGCAGAAAAAATCGGTGTATTAAGCAGATTGTACTTCTCCATTGACCAGGTTAATATACATTCTTTGTTTCATTTCCCTAAAAACGATTTATCTGAAGAAAAGTATTGATTTAACACATGAGAGAGAGTCTAGAGACTAGAAATATGATAGATAGTGTCTGTTATGCGAATGGTGTCTTTGTGTCATTCATTATATGTTGTCATCCAAATTATTTTCAGCTAATCTGAGATTGCAGTTGCATCATAATCTTTGTGTCAATGACAGCTACTTTTACATTTAGAAACAATAGCATCTTTTCAAAGAAATGAAGTCGCTTTTGGAACGAACTCAATTTTGTATAGTAGATAATTGCCCTGAACATTATTTATGAACAGAAATAGCTTTGCAAGTATTTTGCTTGAACGCATTCAATCTTCCTGAAGTTGGCAGTAATTTTTCTTCCTTTTTCATCGTCGCCATAACTCATCAAGTTTTTTTTGAATGAATGACAAAACTAAGTACACAAAGTCAGGTATTTGATACGGAACATTTCAGCCAATTAATTCCTTATTAATTTCTCATCGAAAAGTCAGACATGGTTTCGACTCTCTCGAAATCCTAACATTTGTCCAGTCTTCATCCGTCGCTAAATGCCCAATTTTGCTGATCTGTAATAAAAAAATGGGAGAGAAATGTAAACAAGAAAAGTTATCTTCAGTCAAATTGTCGCAGAAGATCATATGCTTTGCTTGTCTCTTTATCTTATCCTTTATCTGCAGTCCCGTGCTCTAGGAACTGAACTTATTAGAAAGGCCACAAATTTGGTTAGATTTTATATTATACATTAATATAATTCGTCGCATAAATACGTCAACTCAGATTATCATAATAAGACAATTTCATTACAGTATTTTTTCCATTTGGTTTGTCCATATTGCGTGCTCTATCTCACGTATGCGAAATCAAATTCACTCACATCAAGTTTTATCTCTTGTCAAAAATGATCAATCCATGTTAACATATAACTATCATCTAATGCATTCGTCTATGTGCCGAGAAATATCATGTACAGGAGTCTATCAGACTGTTATATCTAGAACAAACTTTATTGTCATACAAAACATTATGTTTCTCGGGACGTTGAGATATTGCAACGCAAGACTTTATAGTTTATTACCGTAGAGAACATTCGTCACATAAATGACTATCCATTCTATAAGGTATTTTCGTGCATAAATGACATCTCGGTAATCCGATTAGGGAACATACACAAACGAATTACTTTACAAATCTGCATTGCAGACATTTTATTGAATGCTTACATTGGGATGGGATCTATTTGATGAGATTGAATTTAGTACTGAGAGATTGAGCGCTTTAAATTGGTTAGATATTCTTCATAATGTTGCCATTATTCGATACCATTGCTATTCATTTGTTATTTATAGTACATATGTCAATTTCCGATTGCTACCATGATAATACCGGTCATCTTATAACTTGAACAATGATCAATGTTAGCCTTGCAATACAATAATTTGACTTCTTACGAATTGACCTAACGCTCCATTACTGTCATGTAAGGCTTATAGTTAAAATTAGATATTGGTGGATAATTGACAACCATGACTAGCAATTAACGGTCCTAAAAGCACGGCAAACATAATAAACCAAAGTAATCGTGTGGAAACGATTTTCCATAAGATATGCTCTAATGATCAAGTTATATGTGAAGTAAGAAGAGCAGAGCCCACTTTATCTGTAAACGAAGTTATTTATATCAATTATTTTAAGCTTAGGGGGAAAATATTACATCTATAGGAAAAGGTATATAAAATGAACATTGATCGCGTTGATCAAACTGTTCCATTAGATCTTCATACTCCGACTACTGATACGTATTCTGTACGCGACATTTCTCGTACATTCCTTACAAGGAAGTTAATGCTTTTGGTCATATTAATAACAGACAGGTTTGCGGATTTCTTATTTAAAACACTGATTTTTATAGTTCGCTCAGGAGCTCATTTTTGAGCACTAAATACATTTGTCTTAACTACATGCGAATAACATGAACATATTTTCCAATGTAAATCAAACTTTAACAATACTGCAATGATGTAAGCAGCCATCAGTTGCTTAGCCGGAACTATCGAACAGTTCTAAAGCGTGGAACATTGTATTTTTGTGTACTTTTTGGACAGACCTCATGACACAGACAACATACACTCGATCCTGGTTATACCACAATTTCCAGTCCGGATTTAATATAATAATTATTTACACAGTTGATAAACCATATATTAATGTTGTATGGTTATATAAATGTATACATATGTATGATTCATGAACAAATAATTTTAGGGTGTCAAGATGAACAAACCAAATTTCAAGTAGTCAGTGCGCATTGACACGACGTCATATCGTACACAGCAAGATGTTGTAGACACAATTTCCCCATCCACAAAGTGATTTGTCATATAAACAAATTGATTCACCATTACTCCATGCCCTCCCGGTGTTCATATCGAGACAAGAAGTCTGTACAAGTCATTCTAGATTACTTAAGAAACATCTAGTGTGATTTATTAATTCATAAATATTTAATGACATCGCAAGGTCAGCAACTACGCAAATAAGACTCTTATACGAGTACAAAACACAGGGAGAAGTAACACATAAGTAAAGCATGAAGCCCCACTCAGAGACAATAAGGACAGGCAGTTATAACAACATCTAAATAATTTATGTTTTCTGTTTAAGGTGCACATTTTTGTGAGACATCTTGAATAACAATAACGACCAAAGGACCGCTTTTTAAATCGCATCTTTTCGATCATGGATGTCGTAGGCTGGAGCAATGTACCCCGGACCCGTTATATCAGCGTTATATCAGCGTGTCCGACGGCTTTAGTTGTAAGTCCGTCGTAAGACACTCGATTTACGATCAAGGCGTTTTATCAACGTTTTGTCGTAGCTACGATGTCGTAAATGGTCTTGATTTTTGTCTTAAATTTCAAGACAGCTCCATCACATTAAGTCACATTTTTTCCGAAATACACACCATTAAATTGCACACAACGTTCATGTCTATGGACCCACTTTTTAAAAATGTTCTTATAAAATGGCACGTCAAATCCTCGTAACACAAACATAGCACTTGACTGGAGCTCTTCAAAGCTGGAGAAATGTCGATCCTTCAAATATGATCTCAAACATGAAACAAAGAGGAGTCACATGGTACAAAATAAGGGTGTTCAAGTCTCTAAGCACCAAGCTGCACAGTAATTGATAATTGGTTGGCTAGTGTATGGTGCCCGGTGACTAGGTCATGTTGCTTGTCCGGTCTCTTCTTTTCTATTTTGTATTGCATGAATAACTTCTCATTTGTTTGCAATAATCTTCCATTTTAATATATTTTTAATAGATCTACTGGTGCAATAATATTAATCCTATAACATTGACCATAGAGCACTGACTGATACACCGCATGGCTCAGCCTGGCAAGGAAGCACGCCTTTGCTGTAAAGAAAACGCAACAAATATGTGTTTTCCAAGTGATTTATCTCATTTGAGTTTTTTTTGCGTTGGAGAATCGAGGGTCTTCAACTGGCTACTTTGTTGCTTGGTCTCAATACAACCAGGTTTCATCGCCTACATTTCCATTTTTATCGCCACGGAACTCTTTTTTCTGAGTGACACACGCTTTTCTATTTTCCAATCAATATTATAATTTTGATCTGCGGTGGTTATGCAGACAATTGTTGCTATGGTGATCGATTTCAAGTCGAGTATCAGAAAACGATTTTTTACTTTTATATTCATTAACCTTACGTATAAATCCCCTAAGTATATTGTAACGGTAACAATGATAAGGTTATCCACGAACTTGATGATTACCCCTCGTGCATGATGAGAGAAACATGAATGAGAATCATGATTTTATGCCATGTTTGGTATTATAGATGTGTATTGACAACTGCTTTAAATAAATCATCCATGTCGTTTTTTTAGTGAAGAATGCACATTTCAACCATTAACAAAGTGTGGATGCGACCAGTCATAATGTTCTGTTGCTTTTTGGATACTTAATGTTTTGTTAGAGCAGATTATTACTGAATCTATAGAATACATAATTACCCATAATAACGTCTGCCGGGGGATTGGTGCTTTTGTGTGCCTTGATTCTTACATCCTGTATCAGATTTTATCATTATTGCATTATCAGCCCGTCTGGAACGAGATTTACTATCTTAAATGACATTAAAACCTTATCCGTATGCAAAAATGGACAAATAGACGGCACAGAGTAAAAATACCATGTTGCACCTTCATCACGCTGTTTCTTTATTTTCAATGTAATTTACGTCCATGTTTGTTTTTCATCGGAACTACATTGGAATTTCCGGGATGTAAAACTGACAAATTTGGCGACCTCCATGAAGGAAAGGCTTATTCAGCTTGTTTTCTTTTTCTTTACAAACTGGTATCAAATAATAGTCATATATGCCCTCTTTCCTCGGTGGCAATTGTTTACATATGTAGAAGATAAATATTTCAAGGAAACCATTGAAGATATATAAGTGATACATAAGATAATTACAATAATAACAATACACATATAATTAATTTACGTTTGGAAGTGTTTTTACAGGATTTTTATATTGTATTAAGTGCCAATCCTGGTCTGTATTGTAGACATAAAGATAGAATACTAGTTATGGGAGAAAATAACAAGTTGCCTCACGTAATTTGCTGTAATATGAACATATTTTTCTTGTAGGAACATTTCCCAGACATGATCATAGCTAAAACTAGATAGTAGAGACTTGTTGTGCTAATTCCGCCCGATGGCCTCCATTTGTAGAGCTTTGGGTCGGCGGGTATCGGGTTTCGAACCCTGGGCGCGGCGCATTTTCTCGATGTTACGATTTGCTTGAAACTATTGCTTACACTTATGTCACTGGTTCTCCACCGCTGACATTTCATGCTTAGAACTTGACAATTTACTTATGCAAAAAAACTATAGTTTTTTTACGTTATAAAATTTTAAAAGATACATTGCTTATATTCTGGTAATTGCAACGCACAAAATTATTGGAATTAATTTCTTGTATGCTTCCACAACTCTTCTTTTCATAAAAACTTGGCTGAAATCTTAAACTGGTAGAGTTGAAACGGCCTACAACATATTAGATCATATTGTGAGAGGACAGTGAACCTCAAATTAAAACAGTTCAATGAACGGTCAGTACGATAACTGCGTAAATATGTTTGTTGCTAAGATATATTCATTGGTAACTGACTTTAAAATGTCGCATGCGGTGCTGTTGAACACGACTTGTGGTAGTTAGAGGAATTATACGATTTTTATTATTGGGGGATATTTATGAATAATTAGTTTGTACATAAATTCATGTCTTGATTAATGCGGACCGATTCATCTGTCTGCTAGTGACGAAATATGCTCCTATTTCAAGATTATGACCTCCCTCGTTGGAGTTGTCAGTTGTCTTGTTTGTAATATGAAAACAAGTAAGTATACTGGCCGTCATAAGAAAGTAACCATCACAAAAATACCTCTGTTTTGGCCTAATGCACTGACCTTGGAATTGTAATGGTATACAGCAATTTCATGGTCAAAAATGGATAACAATAAACCATATCATGAAATGTTTCAGCTATTTTCAGAATTAAATTCATCTCGATTACATGCGCTTTGTCTGTTTCATACTAACATCACTTACTAGTTACTTTCTTATGACGGCTAGTATATATGTTATAAACAGCAAAATGCTTGGAAGGCGACTGAACAAATACATGAATGTCATTTACATCATAATTTTGAGTGCCAGAAATAGAAAATTTCATGTACATGTATATTGTTTTATGTATGTTCGCCTTTTATTTACAAGTACTTGAACTTTCGCACGCAGTTTTGTCACTTTAATTTATGTTATATCTTGTTTGGATGTAAGTTTGTTGCAAGTGGACTTTCCTACTTTTAAATGAAATATTGTCATAGCTATATATGAAACGTATCGAAAACGAATTTTCAAAACTCCTTGCATTAGGGCAAAACTAATATTAATACACTTTTGATCATGCCCGGAATTCTCCGAAAACAAAGTGTCGGTCGAATCCAACCCATTAAAACAACTTAAAATGCTACTTGACCAACCTACAGATATTAGAATAAAAAACCCTTTTATTCAAATGTATGCAAATTTTACAATAAATCGTGATAATGTTATATAAAAACATACATAACTCTGGGATATACGATATGCATCCCATGTCACAATGGACGAACCGAGGAAAGTCATACAAACAGCCGGCTCTAGTAGAGGTCCAGAAATTATACCACATTCGTCTTTGGCACATGGTTGGCTCTCCCTCCATGTTGTATCAATCTTAATGTGGTATGTTATTTACACAATTTGGTATACGCGCCGAAGAAGTTAAACTCATTGAACCGTTTTGAAATCTTGACTCGTTTTTTTTTTTTTTTTGTTTTTTTTTTGTTTTCTTTGTTTGCCTTCATTTTCAAGAATAAATACGTTGCAATCAATATTGTCAACGATTACGGCATTTTGCGATTAAAACTAGAAAATATTCAAAGGAATTTTACAGATTAGCTCGCTGTCAAAGGTCATTGTCAAAACATTAGTGAACCATCGAACAAAATGTTTGCATAAACTTAACTATAACGATAATATTTAGGAAACAGTTGATAGGTAATTTATTGTGCATATCGACCGCAAGTCCTCTGCAATTAATTTCAGCATAAAAACTAATTAAAATAAGGTTCTACTTAATTAACCTTTCATGAATATCTGTTCTTAGGAGATAATTTATAGTCAACTCGCTCGTAAATTATGCTTATAATTAATTGGAGAGTGTTTAAAATTTATTTCTAGTGTCACGTTAATGTGTAAGAATTCTGAAAGTTTTATGTACGGTCTACAACATAGTGTGATGACCTTCGGTACTGATATCGAATTCACAAAGAAACTGAAAATTAAACAAAGAAAGTGAGAGTAGAACGTGGCATATTTTTAGGCCAACACCTTTAACTTCTTCCCTGAATTATACATGCAATGGATATCTTTACATTAACAAGAAATCTATTCATTCTAAGCGTACAGACTATGTAAAATTCATAATGATATTTGATATGTTTCCGCGCTGACAATTGTTTACCTACATTATTAATAAGAATATGGTGATTTCACAATGGTATTATGTATTATGATTATATACGCTCTCTTCTTGAATGGGGTCTTCCAAACCCAATAACTTTTTCATTGTAATTGTACACCAACTATATTTCATACGGAATTGTTTTCAAAATTTATTGTTTCCATGTAAATGCCTGTGTACAGATTATGTCTACGTACAATAGTACACTTTGTTTATGAATCAGTTTGTAAAACATTTTCAAGCGTTCAGTTCTGTGGCACAACACAAATTTGTATTTTTATATTTGCTTCTTGCAATTATTTATTTGATTGAACCGATATTGTGGAATTGTGAACATACAATATACTTTGAAAATAATATTTGTAATGAACCTTCGTGTACAGTCAATGATATAGCAACAGTTTCAACGATGTGCGGAAAATTTTAATTGTTCATCGTATCTGAACGTCATTCGTAAAATATACGGGAGACATCACGTTCGTGACGTCACATCCGGATATAACACCAATTTCAGGACTTCACAGGAACAAAAATGCCGACGTCAAGCCAGGCTATGATTCTTCGCGGTACGGACAACTCTCGACCTGTGTCCGTTAGTTTGAAATCGATTGTTCCATTTAAAATCGACACTGACTCTCGACAGTCCGCGATGGCTTACTCTCCAAAAGGTAATCATGGGAGGTGCGAAAGGGTCCAATTTGATTTTAGCGTATGTGCTCATCCAGAGAGGACAGTTAGTGGTTTTGAAGGAGTTTTTTCATACGACCAAAAGTCAAAGTCGTACCGCTGGCAAATATATTCCGTGTCACCACACAAAGAATTGGACGGACGTCACTCCAACAGACAAGATGGGGGTGATCATATCGATGCGTGTGAAACAAATGAAGAGATGGAACCTTACATCTTGAACCAAAACTCGGAATATAACGGCCACTTCACCACACCGACAACAAGCTTAATAGATGCTACGCCTGATGAGTGTAATGATGAACCACATGTACATAATTCGGATTCACTGAATTATATAAACGAGACTGAGTACCGTAGATTAGAAAACTTGGGATTCAGACGCCGTACCACGTATTCATCCGGTGGTTCTCTGGTCAAAATGCAACGTGGGGAACAAAGTCCTTTAAAATCGCCGAACAAGTCTCTATCAGAGCAATTAACTGCACCAAAACTGGCCGTTAACAACTTGAACAAAGCTACTTTACTGAGTGCCAAACAACTTAGTGACGAATTCCCACCACAACCCTGCGTGACTGGCGACTCCATGCGAAGAAGGTAAGTTAAACTCTTTCATATATCCAATTATAAATGGTGATTGTATTAATAATCAATGGATTACCTCGCAGTTCAAGCCACACAGAGGTCATATACTTTTGAGATAAGCGGATATAAGAATGGTTCAAATAAACCCTTTTCTCATAAAAAATCATAACCTAAATATTAAAATAAAGATGCTTGAAAAAGAAATGTGTCAATACTGTTAGCATTTCTATTCAGCTTGTCTGGTCTCACCAAGATTGAAAATGACATCTATGTTCAACATCTAAACTCTTGTCCGGTACATAAATTCGTAAATTTCACCGGCGTACGTAACTATGATCAGACATACTTCGTTAGGAACAGAATAGCATCTAAATATTTATTTAAATATTACAACAATAATTTTTAGAAAAAAAAAGAATAGTTTTCACTGTTTTGACATTTGGGAATAAGTTGTTTAGTAATTTATCATTCAGGATCCGTCAAAAATTATCTCAGTTTTCTGTGCATGCATCAAAGCGAACTGACTGTCATAATGGTCATAAAGTCTCTTTAGAAACTAAAAAAAACTGAAAGTCTAAGCAGTTTGGCATGAATTAAAATAAAAGATGTGCAATAAAACCTGCGAACAAAGGCCATCTTTGGAAAAGAAAACATGTTACTTTTGTTGACAAATGGTCTTTATTCGGAGGTAAGTTTGTTGTTCTAAATGATCAATGACAGTTTTTCAAAGAATGACCTTTATTCACAGTGTGGCCTTTATTCGGAGGTGGCTACAAACACGAGTTTGACTATAGCTAATTGTGAAAATCAAAGACGCATTTTAGAAGAAAGATCAATTATACATGAATAGTACAAACCAATGCAATATTATGTATGAACTTGGTCGATATGCTTCATTTATTGAATAGTTGTAAGTCAGCCATTATTAGGAAATCATATAACAGTAAAATATGTCTACCACGGGATTCCCTTGTGCATTTGATATACACTTGATTACCCACTGTCGACCCATACTTTCAGGCTTTTCTATAGTTTTGTGACTTCGCCATTAAGTACACTACAACAAGGGCATATCTTATGGTTATTTCTCAACATCAAAAATGAGCAAATTGCCTAAATTCCTTGGGGATAGTAATGTTAACTTCACTCATTACAACAAAGGATTTATTCCTTGTTATTGATTTTGGATCGTGTGGTAGATTGGTTACATATTAATTATTGAAGTGTTTCTTTGCTATGCTAATTATTCTAGCGATCGTATAAATGATATTCTTGTTTAGACGATTAGTTCAATGACATGTGCTTTGTTAAACAATGGAATGCAGAGCTAAAGTACTGAATAATTGAAGAAAAGTATTCTCAAACGTAATATAGTGTGCAGACAAGACTAAGTCGATCGAAGCCAAACTAGTACCTTATAAAATACATTACTTACTTATGAATAAGTTGAACAATCCTTATAAAACGTGTTTGCAGTCATCATTAATGGTGCTGTTTATATTTGTTATGGATTACACATTGAACGTACACATTGTAACTAAGGAAGAATTAATCATAACTTAAAAGGATACAAACAGATTGGCTGTAACTTCTGGCTGTTGTTTCCTTTTTGAACAAGGAGAATTAAGCACTAATCATATCCATGTACAAATTACGTCCACACAGAGTTCCACCGATCAAGACGAAGTCCCTCTTGGAAGAGGTCAAGGATAGCGTCCGTTGGTCAGATCGAGTGTCGCCATCGGTTGGTCTCAACAAATCAGTCATCCAACCAGCGCCTGGAGGGGTTTGCTTCAGTCTGGAAGATAGCTGGAAATATGATCACGTACAAGTCAGAGATTTGATTGAATCGCAAATTAACTGTTCGGTATGTAAAGTGTTTTATTCTAAACCTTATTTGTATGATTTCATCTTTATTCAGTGACGTCATGTGGTACATGTAGCAGCATTTTTTTGTCAGAATGATTTAATTACTGATTTTTTACCAAACTTTAATATTAGTTTTGTTACATATACGATGTACCATTTCTCAGTTCTAATAATAATTGTTTCAGATACATTTTATTCTAATATATTGTAAATCATGTTTAGATTAATGAATCTGTGCGATTCATGTGAAACTAAAATGTCGGATTTCGTGGATATTGTCGGACTCAAAAGTCAAGGGGTCACGGCATTTGCCGAGAATTTACGAATATTGTTGCTAGTAACATATTAATGTGTTCTGCATAAATATAGTAGAAATCTTTCGATGTTCACTTCAAATGCATTTTGACAGGAACAATTTATTCATTAACAGGTAAAAACTTTGCAATACGATCCGTTGTCAGTCCGTAACCGTGACCCTGAGGCGCTTGATCGATGGATAGTGACCTTCACCTCTAGTTTGCAATGTAACAAGATTATAGAGCGTGGTTTGGCGGTTGGGGGTAAACGTGTTATCGTTCGGTCCTGGGAGGACGTGATACGGGAGGAGATGGGTGAAGACTGGCCGTATCCTTGTAATTTCAGACTACCCAACGAAAGACATGATAGAATTATACGCAAGTTCTTGCAATCGCACTGACTTCAGAAAATTAATGTGATGGGATTATGCAACTTAAGAATTTATTTTAGAAGCATACATAATTCTTCTTATCTATGTACTTGTGTTGAAATAAGGACAAGAAGTCTGGATTTCTATCACGTGATGATCATAACAAAACTCTTTCAATTTTAAATCCCTAAACACGTACACCTTCGACAGAGCATGATCGCAGCTTTGTCAGATACATTATAAGCAAAGCCTCTGCTGGTATAAAGTATTTATGCATATAAAACTAGTTATGCATGCATTGGTCTAGATTGATAATTTAACAGTTGAATTATTCTTATAATAAAAATATTGACTGAATGATAAAACAACCATATACACGACATAAAAATCATGCATGTTATATTTGTAAACAAAACATCTTGAAAATATGAAAACGGTGCAGGTTTTGTATCTTTTAATTCTATAATATGCACGGTACAATAATGTATTATATTTCAAGGTGTGAGTAGTGGTACTTGATACCTATGTATTGTATTTATCAATCATTATAAATACATATTCTTATACAGTTATATACAAAAATGCACATTGTAATTACATGTAGTGATTTCAGTGAACAATAATGACAATCATGAAGCTACGTCAAAATAAATATAATTGAACTTATCTTGTTTTGATGTATTTTGCTACTACTGAAAAAGGGGTAAATACAGTAAAACCTCGATAATGAGAACACCTTCGAGACCCGAAAATCAGTCATAATAACGAGGTGGTCTCACTATCAAGCTGAATGATAGAAGAGTTATTGGAAGCCGGTCCGAAAATAGATGGGCGTTATAACAAGGTAGTCGTAATATTGAGGTGGTCACTGTTTGGGGTTTTACTGTATTGTATATTTTACACAACAAAAGAGAACAAATTGAGGTGAAGTTATGGAACTATTTACACAATATACAAGTGTTTGTACTGGTCTAAAAATATTCAAGGAGTTCAAGGAGAATGTTGTGTTGTTTTATGGCACCTATGAATAATATGCCTATTCATTTTATTACATATTAAATTATTTATCTTACCTCGTACAGAATACTTACTGCTGATTGGTTGAGCCGGGTCACATGCTGACCTAATATTTTCCCGTATTAGGTCAGTAGCAATTGGATAGTCATAATTTCAAAATAAAAATGGGTGAGATGGTATATAAGCTTGGTAAATTGATTTATGAATGGTACTCAGTCAGATAAAAGCTCCAGTCCCATATTTTGCCTTTTAGTGTTTCTAAGTTGAGCATAATTGATCTGGACATATATTTAAACGTCGAACGATAGTATTTCAACCAAAGTATGTCTAGAATGAAACTGAGATCGGAGCGTCGATACTGTTTTCAGGTTTTGTCAACCTGCGGTCAGGACCTGTATTCTCTGCAAACGGAACAGTACTGATCTGTTGATAATAAGCGACGGACGACTTCTCATGTTTTGTTTGAATCAGAAGTGTGAGATATACGATACACTTTGTAATATCGTCTGTTAATTTCATACCCTAAGAATGCCTGGCAGACCGTTCCTGGAAAACACACCTTTTAGATAAGCAAATGGCGCGCCAGCCAAATTCTTCTTGAAACCGATAACATTATAAATAAATCAATAAAATAATTTTCGTTTTCACGTCAGAATGCAATGTTTCAGTTACGTGTATATACCGGGGACCGGCTAACCAGTTTTCCTAGATTCTGTACAAGAACTAACCTTATTCTCCACAAAATATTTCGAACTTCATCACAGGAATAATCAGGGATGGGGGGAGAATGTCCTAAGCTAGCTGGACAGTTTACTCACATGTGAAATTCTGTACCAGGTGGGATTCGAATTCAGCGGTGAGGGGCTAGTGATTACAAGCCAGAGACCAAAAACCACCTGACCACGGAGGCCACTAGTTACAAGTTAAGCAAGACGCTTCGCAATGGTGTTATGAAATACAGAAGTACATCAATAAAGTGTATTCTAATTACAAGTGTTATATATGCATGCATTTCATTATGTATTGAAAAATGATAGGATAATTGACGTTTATTTCTCAAAATAGAACAGGCGCTCAATCGATAACTCGGGTATGTATAAAAATACTGTCTAATATACAATGTTTTAAATGATTGCCAATATACAGTTGACTCCCCTTGTGCTACACATTGACTTAGAGAGTAATTAAACTATCATTTCAAGATGTGAGATATGGTTTGTCATCAATAGATCTGCTGAGTTAATTCTCGTTTGAATTCGAGTACAGTGCAACCTCTCCATAGGAACACCATTTGTTGTTGAGATGTTGTTGCTCCAGAGAGATTAAATTAATAGTTAATTCATACAGTGGGAAAATCATGCAGTAAAGTTGGAGTGAGGTTTTGCTCAAGAGGGTGCCATTCTGGAGAGGTTGCACAGTAATTATATAAACTTCTCCATATTTTTCATCGCCGATTTCCAGATAAGGGAGGTAACTCCAAGTTGTAGCCTGGATTTCCATTACGTGATGATCATAACAAAACTCTTTCAATTTTAAATCCCTAAACACGTATACTTCGACGGAGCATGATCGCAGCTTTGTCAGCTGCATGGATGACATGCAGATTGTCAAAAGACATTTTAGTTACAACAAAAACGACAATCAACAGAACCATTGTTCCACAATTACTTTTCAGTATTTATTTGTTTCCCTCACAGAATGTTCTTGGATATACTACTGTCTCGTACGGGTTTCGAACCCACTACCTTTCGATCAATAGATCTGAGCCCTCTTTACCGACTTCAGATAACATTCTGAACAAAAACCACTCACTCCAATCACTCATTCCAATTACTCATTCCACTCACTCACTCACTCACTCACTCACTCACTCACTCACTCACTCACTCAATCAATCAATCAATCAATCAATCAATCAATCAATCAATCACTCAATCAATCAATCAATCAATCAATAAATCACTCACTCACTCACTCACTCACTCACTTCTTCTCCTCTCTATCCTGAGCCTCCCATAATTCCCAAAATTTATCCTTCTCCTTCTTTCGCTACTGTCCGTCTCCATGCAGTCCATCACAGTGCTACTCAGGTCATGTTATTGTCGTGTTTACGTTGAACATGACCAAATAATCTCCATCTGTTGTTAAAAGATTCTCGTAATTACCTCCGAATATGGCCGCGGCCGTGGTCCAGTGGTCAGTGCGCTGGACTTATAACCCGGATATCCGGGTTCGAATACCGGTCGCAGCAGGCCATTCACATGAAAATTTGGCAAAAATGTCGATTTTCCTCCATATGTGGAGAAGTTGCCGGCTCCTCGTGGAAGGGTAAGTAAGTACAGGTTAGTATATGTATACAGTTTAGGAAAACTGGTTAGGTGAAGTGGTCGCCGTACATATATATTGATGAAAACCGGCGTGAACCCCAATGACTTCAAGTCACATAAAACGAACAAACATCCTCTGAATATGCAGAAACCTGCGTGTTGAATAAGACAAAGTACGAGAGTAAGCTTCACTTGAAAAAACTCGTCCATTTTCCACATTATAAAAATGCTATCTTTTCTCAGGAGCACATGTATCAACACGGTTTATATATCAGCACACATGCGACCATGATTCACGTTAAAATATAGATGGTAGCCTTAAAACTTGTTTAAGACATCTCTGATAGGATGTTAATGTTCCATGAATGTTATTTTAAACACCACCTCTTCAGACGACGTGTTGTTATCAGCATGTACATAAGCCATGTGCATCTCAGTTTTCATTTGTTGACGGTGGTGGTGAATTTGTTGTTTCTGTATCTGCAGCCCAGGCTTAATGCAGTCGTGATAAACCTTTTAAATAATTGCTGGTTCCAATGCAATGATTAATGCAAGATAATATTATAACGTCTGCAAAAAGTCGGTATGAATTTCCTATTTTTTGAAGTTAACTACCATCCGCAAATTTAGTTTCATATGCATGCATAAATGAATGTGAAATATAAAAATATGCTAATTACGTTGTCTTTGAATGTTCATTAAACATTTTAATGCATCCTTTAACACTCATTACCACATTGAAGTAAACAAGAGAACTCTAAGATGATCAGTATGTTAAATGGCAAAATATGTTTACTAATTAATTAACCAACCAAGCTCGTGTAATGTGTAAGTTGCACATACATATGTGAATGCACTAGATAACGACAAGCATGTGTGTGTCTAATGACTTACATCAAGTTAGTAGATAGGCCTACAGAAAGAACAAATCTTTCATACATCCATCGACAATTACTTTCCATTTTCAAACTTTTTAATGTATTTTCTCAATGTTAAAAGTGAACATATACATCGACTAAATGCACTAGGATATAGGCATAATATCAATAAATTGATTTTTAACCGGAATTCAAGGAAACCAGATACATTTTTTGGTGAAAGAGCTTTGTTCAAATGACGTGTTTCAACCGTCCGAATGCGCATGCGCGACCGGAACGTCGTGACGTCATAGACGCCGTCACTTAGACACGATTTGTTGTTAGATCCGGCGCTGAATAGCTTCGACTTCAAGCAACAACATGTAAACGTGTACTTTACACAATAAATGGGCAACGAAATAAGCCGACCGGTGCCTAAAGAGCACCCTCTGGCATTCGTACGCCGGAAATTCGGTGTAATGACGAGGAGTGACAAAATTAACAGACTTGTAAGGTTGACTTTAATGGATGATACAGTTAAACTCAAGAAGTTTGCAGGTTAGTGCAGATTTTCATATTTACATGTATATATTCGTAATCCAAAGCATGTAGCGGCAATGCAAAATGCTAATCAGAATGTTAGGTTTCAGAAAATTACTTTAAATTGATGTATTTTAGAGATTATTGGAATATTTTATACTTTTAATAGAAATCAATCTAGATCTACTGAATGTTTAAGCCATCCAGCGGCAATTTACATAATACATAGTCAAATGCGTAAATTATTATTTATTTACTAGTTTTAGCAGAAAAAAGTAACATAATTAAATACTTCTGAAAATTTCAAATCAGAAATAATATATAGATTGATTGGTATTTATTAAAAAGTTCACACGATAGACAAAACAAATCGTATCATAGCTACTTTATATAAATTAAATTCTTAATATGTTTGTTATCAACACTTTTAAAACTGTCAAATTTTTAAAGTACTTTCTGCAATTACAGTTTTATCTAAAATAATAAAAATTGAACAAATAAATATTTTTTTAATTTAATCCCTCAAGAATAATCCAATGCGGGTGGTTAATTTTACGCGTTCATTTTTTTTATCCAAGCCTGATTAACATATAAAATACCTATAATAGTATGTACGCCACATGGGGCAGAGGTAGATCTAAGTGGACTACTAGACAGCCCTCTATGATCTCAACAAGTGTAATCTGTGGTCAATCGATGATAACATTAAAAAAAACTTGATTTTATGACTGCCTCTGTGATCAACTCTTCAGTTTTAGAATTGAGATGGTCTCGTCATTATCCAAATGACAAAATATTTAAAAAAACGGACCCAAAAATAGAGGTTGTTAATGTTAGTTGGTTTTATTATAAGGTGTCAATAGGTGAGGATTCACTTTATAGTTTTACATGCATTTTATGGATCATTACATAATTATTTGTTTGTTACTAACACGTTACTAAGTTGATCACGTGACGTTATTGACGCGGTATAAGCTATGACGGTCCGTAATAGATTATCCGTGCAAGGAACGTCACCGCGGTCAAGATTTTTAATATATCTTCTTGAATTAACCAAAGCTCTCACTAAAGTTGGACTGGTATAAATTAGTTAAGAAATATTTAAAGTTCTAGCCAAATAGTTTTTCTTTGACGAATGTGCGCTGACGATAAATAGATGAAGAATCGATTGATGGATCCATGAATTTCATATGATCAGGATTCATTTCTTATCAAGATTATAGGCCTACTTGCCAATATCAGTCCAGAGTTGCCGTTACTTATCATTCACATACATCTCTGTCAACGTCAGAAAAACATGTAACCGAGTCTCCTTTAGTTTTCAAGTGATACTCAAATGATTGCTTTTGATTTTCTCTTAATGTATAATGAAAGATATCGAACGACAACTCTTTACACTTTTAAGTTTTGTCAGATCGGCACAAAGGCGCTCAGTTACAGATTAAATTAATCTGATTAATCATTCAACGTTCTGTATGTTGTTTTCATATACACATGTAGAACATTGAACGTGTAGAACACATCAGTTTACCTCAAAACACATTCATCACTTGGATATAAGGAGTCACGTGGTGTTTTAACAAAAATTAATTATAAATAGAATCAATTCAATGATTCATAAGCACGAGAAATAGTGTCAATTAAAGCCACTGGTACCGTTTAAGATATTTGTTTGGAATTTTAAATTGATTTAGAGATAGTGATGAGTAGAAGTGCAGACCATAGAAATCATACCATAAGGTGTAAAAAAATTGTTTGTTTCTGGTTGCCCCAACTAGAATCTACACAAATTTTCCCCCGCAACCCAAGACTGTTTTATTAGGCCCGTCTCAGTCCACTGTCTCACTTATACCTTAAAATAATCTCGACAACAACTTTCAATAAATGATAAAGAAACAAAAAAATCCTCACCTTCCTACCCTTTAATGAGAATGTAACCAGAAACAAACTTTTTTTCACAACTAATGCGATTAATCTAGATATGTTTTGAGTTATTGCTTTTTGTTTAATTTCTATGATTGTCTGCAGCATAACTCCAAAACCATTTAAGATATTTGTATGAAACTTGAAACAAAGTTGGAGAGCAATAACATGAGTAAGTAAAAGTGCAGGATATAGTGATCATTACTCTTCCTTATCTGTTTTTGAGTTACTGCCCTTTGTTTATTTTTTTCCTTGTCAGACCATCACGCATACTGACACAGACTTTGGCGAGGCATTGGCCATTTCAGCATGGCTCTTGTTAGTTTTATTATTCACATTTTTAATTCTTATTTTTATTTGTTTTTATTTATACTATCTTATAGCTCGTTTCATTTTAAAGGCTCTATAATTATAATGTTACAATGACAATTAATGTATAAAATGAGACATTTGCCCAAGTTCTCATACATCAGGCTTACAGAATAACTAAGTGACATAAACAAGTAATTTTGTGCAGAAGGAAAAGTTGTACAATTGCCATTTTAAATGAAAAATTTAAGCAATTTGTGGTGAATACCACACTGATCATAAGGTATTTACTTTTCCATCAGTTTATAGGAGATAGTAATGTTATATAGCAGTGTCAAAGCCAGACCCATATTTGAGCCCAAGCAATCAAGGGGAATCCGGGACATGCTCCCCCGGAAATATTTTTACTAAAACCTGCCATTTTCCCCCATTACCTGCCTCAGGGTGCCTTGCAGTGCCTCAGAGTAGCTTAACACGTATAAGGCCAGGCTATTTAGATCATAAGTTCAAACTGAAAAATGTTTCCACCAACTTGACTGACCCTAATTTCTCCTGCTTTACACTGTGGACTTTTACACACAGTTACAGTCAGCTGAACAGTTTCATTGCATATGCATGTGGTAATTATATATGGAAAAAGGATTGCAATGGTGACAAACTTCCTGTAAATAATGCCCAGTTTTTGTCACAACATTCTTAGTTTTTTTGTGTTTTATGTAAATTATTTTCCTAGTTTTCTCCAATTTTTTTTCAAATATACTGCTGGAAAGCCTGGATGAATTAGGTTTAGCACATTTAATAACTCCCATAGCAAATATTTGAAAGGCTGAATATGTTATCACTGTGGTGTCTGCGTTAATCCAAATGAGATTACAAAACAGAATTTACTTGACTTGAACTGCGAATGCATTTGTATTTATTATGACAAATCACAAAATCAGTCACAAGAATTACTGCCTTGAAGTATGATGTGCCCATTTGAGATAACTGAAAAGAACTCAAATGAACACAATACATTAAAAATAAATAGTCATAATTTGATAATGTAATTTCAGCAAAGGCAAATCTCACTAAAGATGAGCTCCGAACTTACTATGAGAAGGTTAGAGCTATTCTTAGTGAGTTCTCTACCGATATACCCGAGATCGAGTACATGATTGCAGCACTGGAGTCTGAGAGTGATAACGCCTCACCCAGCAGCACACCCGGAAGTTCTGTTAGTTTAAGCTCACCATTGTCTCCTGTATATCAGGATCCGGAAGTGCAGAAAAAGTTTGAACAATTCTGCTTGGAAAAGTATGGCAAGGTGAATATAACTTACAGACTTTTTTTCTGGGTACATGTTTATGATGTTAATTCTTATTTCACATTCATTTACCTTATATTTTCTTGTAAGTGCTTTTAATTACCATTTATGGCTCATTGATATATATTTGAGCCTAAGTTATTACACAGGTGTGGTAGATTCTCAGTCAAATTGAATATTTGAATATATAGATAAACAACACCTAAATCAGTATTTCATTTTTTTATTCTAGAAGGTGAACTTCAGGAGAAATGAATGTACTGAAGCTGGTGAAGGTGAAAGTACCAAAGCCAATGTAAGTAAAACAAAATGATTGTAATATAAATATGTTTTACTCAACTTGTCCTAAGTTTTGTTGTCAGTGTATCTTGTCTTACTGCCAAAATTCAAAGTAATTCCAGTCTGCATGAAAAACCTTTTTGAGTATAAGCCATTGGGGCTATTCATACCGTAAAAAGTTAGAGCCCAAATCAAAATTTTAAAGCCCAAATGATATAAATGATAACAAAAGAACAAAATCAGAGATTCACATGTTTTAGAATTATAATGCAATACTGATTAGCAAATTATTAATATTTTAATTTTCAAAAAAATTTCATCCACTTCTTGGTTCCTTATTTCATCTCTTGAGTAGTAATCGGAATCATTAACTTTACCTGAACTCTCAGCACCGTCAGACTACGTGTTGGCAATTTTATATAGCCTCAGTCTGGGATTAATTTTGGATGTTTTAATACATGTATTGGGCAACTTCATGGACTCAAAATAGAAGTGAAATGAGAAATGTAATATCAGTTATTGTGTTTCGCCAATGTTTGCTAGTAAAAGTTAATCAATATGTTATCATTTCGCCTCTCTTATCAACGTAGTAAGTGTTACATATTATACAACATGTATAATTTCATTTTGATATGGTTAAAAACCAAAAAAAGTTTTTCACATATTGATGGTGCAAATGAGTTTTTCAGTAGGCCTATGGCCATCTTGTACTTACATTCATTTTCAGGAGAAACATGAAAGCTGTTCACGAAGACCAGCTTTTACCATGAAGCCAACTAATGGTGGTGATGTACAGACAACCATACTTAAAACAGTACCACCATCTAAGCACCAAGAGTCTTTAAAGATCCCAGGGTACACCAATCCAACACGGCAACCTATGATAGACACTCTTGCTAATTGCAAAACACAAAAGAAACCAGTTTCAGACCCATGGGCTAAGGAGATCCCAGTGTTTTCAAGTCCATCTCAGCAACCAGTGGTGCACACGCCTGTGCAGCCATTGGCAAATGAGAATTCGCAAACATCAGAAGACGACGAAGTTCCAGATTTCAATAATCCTCCAAAGCAACATATGCTGTACAGTCCTGTTCCACGACTGCTCTTACCCGAAATTCCAGATGATGACATGATGTTTGTGTTAGGACACCCTCCATTGAATGAATCGGCAAAGAAGGAATGTTTGAATGATGGAAATATAAAGTCACTTTCACAGCAAGTCATAAACAAAGAAGCTGTGTCAGCCCCAGTGTTCGCCAACCCAACACGGCAGCCAGTGGGAAGTTATTCTGTTAAGTGTGAAGCTATGAAGAAACCTGATGCAATGGAAATCCCTGTGTTCAACAGCCCATCACGACAGCCTGTAGTGTTCAGTCCTGTAATGTGCCAAACACTAGATAGAAAACCACCGATAAATAAAGAGGCTCAGGAAGTTGCAGAGTTCGCCAACCCAACACGGCAACCTGTAGGAAGTGTTTCTGTAAAATGCGAGGCAATAAAGAAACCTGTTGCAAATCCAGAATCAATGGAAATCCCTGTATTCAAAAGTCCATCACGACAACCTGTGGTGTTCAGTCCTGTTATGTGTCAGACACAAATGAAACAGAATTTGAATACAGAAGGTCATGAAATTCCTGTGTTCACAAGTCCATCTCGACAGCCTGTGGTTTTCAGTCCAGTGTTGCATCAGGCACTTGAGAAACCAACTGTGAATCAAGAGTCTCAGGATTTCACAGTGTTCGCCAATCCAACACGGCAACCTGTGGTTTTCAGTCCTGTTATGCACCAAGCACAAGGAAAACCAGATTTTAGGACAGAATTACAGGAAGTCACAGTGTTCGCCAACCCAACACGGCAACCTGTGGGTAGTAATCCTGTAAAAAATAACGCAATACAGAGACCAGTTGCAAATCCAGAATCAATGGAAATACCAGTGTTCAAAAGTCCATCACGACAACCTGTGGTGTTCAGTCCTGTTATGCGTCGGACACAAATGAAACAAAATTCGAATACAGAAGGTCACGAAATCCCTGTGTTCACAAGTCCATCTCGACAACCTGTGGTGTTCAGTCCTGTTATGCGTCGGACACAAATGAAACAGAATTTGAATACAGAAGGTCATGAAATCCCTGTGTTCACAAGTCCGTCTAGACAGCCTGTGGTTTTCAGTCCAGTATTGCATCAGGCACTTGAGAAACCAACTGTGAATCAAGAGTCTCAGGATTTCACAGTGTTCGCCAATCAAACACGGCAACCTGTGGTTTTCAGTCCTGATATGCACCATGCACCTGGAAAACCAGATTTTAATGCAGAATCACAGGAAGTCACAGCGTTCGCCAACCCAACACGGCAACCTGTGGGAAGTGATTCTGTAAAATATAATGCAATACAGAAACCTGCTGCAAATCCAGAATCAATGGAAATACCAGTGTTCAAAAGTCCATCACGACAACCTGTGGTGTTCAGTCCTGTTATGCGTCGGACACAAATGAAACAAAATTCGAATACAGAAGGTCACGAAATTCCTGTGTTCACAAGTCCATCTCGACAACCTGTGGTGTTCAGTCCTGTTATGCATCAGACACAAATGAAACGGGATGCTAATTCAGAAACTCATGAAATCCCTGTGTTCACAAGTCCATCTCGACAGCCTGTTGTGAACAGTCCTGTATTGCATCAGACACTAGAGAAACCAACTTTGCACCAAGAATTGCAGGAAGTCACAGAGTTCGCCAACCCAACACGGCAACCTGTGAGTAGTGGTGCCGTAAAATATAAAGCTATACGGAAAACTGCTACAAATCCTGCATCAATGGATATCCCTGTGTTCACAAGTCCTTCACGACAGCCTGTGGTGTTTAGTCCTGTAATGGGCCAAGCAATACAGGAGCCAGATTTGAACCCAGAGGCACAGGACGTTACAGAGTTCGCCAACCCAACACGGCAACCTGTATATACACCTGAAAATGAAATGGTACCTCCAGTTGTTAGCGACCACAGCGTTCAAAATCCAAATGAGCAACTTGAGAGTCACAGTCCCATTAGAAGCCACTCTCGTATGCTGGGGAAGATAAATAAAGGGCTGCTGACCAGAAAGAAAGTAATGTCCAAACCCAAAGTACATTGCAAAAAGTTAAATGCATCAGAAGACCGGGTGCGAAAATCTACTGTACAGACAGTAGAGGTCAAAGTATGTCCTACATCCAGCAGAGAGTTGAATGGAAACCAGAAGTCGGATAACCGTAAACCAAATGTTATGCGCAGATGCATTGATAAGTTACATGGCAAGACAGAATATAACCATGCCAAAAGATCTAATGTGATTAAAGTAAAACCAGCTAGTCCTGAATGCACTGCACAGAACTACAAGAAGTTTCTCTGTCAAAAACCTGTACGATCCAATCCAGAAAAGAAAAAAGTTCTTCCTCAAGTAAGTTCAAACATTTTAGCAAAATACTATCCTACATTACTACATATACATGTATATTTTTTCCCTTTTTGAGTATTGCCTTTCTACTATCCACATTAAAGCTAAATGTGTCCAAGTATATTAGTGTATATCACTACATGTACCAGCACTCAAGCTCATATTTTTGCCAGGGTCTATATGATGTACCATGTATAATAGTAAAAATTGACTGTAGATAATATGTGTATTCCAAAATGTTTAATTCCATTTCTTACATCATTCAGTGATGGTCATATGTTAAAAGGTGTTTATGCATATGCACTTATTCTAATTGAATACATAAATTTATGTAAATACTTTGTGCAAAATATATATTATACCATTTTTCATAATGCATGCAGACTAACTTGAGACCAGACAAGGGGATTGTATGGCCAACAGATTTGGAGGGTCTAAGTCGTCTAAACAAGGCATACTTTGTAGAGCAATTCCTTCGCACTGAATTGTTCAAACAAAGATGTAAAAGAAAAGAAAAGGGTGGTACTGTCTGGATGAATGGCTTGAGCAAGTTTCAACTTTGGGTCATAGAGTAAGTCTGATACATTGTAAATTACAATTTACAGTAAAACCTCAAATAGTGACCACCACAGTATCACCACCTTGTCTGACCTCTCATTTTCACTCCACCTATTAATAACTCCCCTATAATTCAACTTGATAATGTGATCAACTCATTATTACGACCGATTTTTCTGGTCCCAAAGGTGGTCGCAATATTGAGGTCTTACTGTGCAAGCTTTAATAAATGAATAGTTTAGTTTAAATATTTTGTGGGTTTAATTATTCATGCATTATCAAGGATTTTTTGTCTGTGAATGTATCATTATGAATTATTAGGATTATAATAAATGCTGTGTGTTGTCAGTTACATACAGTATATTTAATTATTGGATCAATGAATACTGGTATTGCAAGCACAACAGTATAAATGTTTACTGGCATATGATAGTATGCACACTCGGTTCACTCACGTGATGGGCAATAGATTGTAAGTTTAATACTCAGGTAAGGCTCTTGTTTCAATAACATGAAAATTTGACTGACGAAAGCATATTAAAGGTCATATTACCTGTCTTTACTATGTGGATATAAATTTTTAAATGAGTTT
Source organism: Lutraria rhynchaena (assembly GCA_008271625.1). Classification (NCBI taxonomy): domain Eukaryota; kingdom Metazoa; phylum Mollusca; class Bivalvia; order Venerida; family Mactridae; genus Lutraria; species Lutraria rhynchaena. The sequence continues at coordinate 681,528 of VIBL01000121.1, read as the reverse complement.
TGTTACTATTGCATTCTTGTAATTTTGTGATCGTTTGTGTTGAACTTTTGTGCCATTTCTGTACATCAATTTAGTAAGTAATGAACATGTTACATGTTAATGAACAGTTTCCATTTCTAAAAAGTTTGAACAATTCAAATTACAGGTAATCTTTCAGTCAAACAAAGATCCCTCCATCACTTGTTCAGATGAGGTATTTCTGTACGATCAGTATGTATTAATTTTTGTCATTTTACAGAAACCAAGGAACTGATGCAATTGCAGCAGTATTGGACACAGTTCCAAAGAACAAAACTGATGCTGTGGCCAAAGTGCAGTGCTGGAGAAGTGACTCACCCGAGTGTTAGCAAATTCCCATTTACTTCATCAACAATATCGAATTAATCTAATAACTGATCTGATAATTTCATAATTTTTGGTCAAACTTTTAATTTTAACTTTCTTTTAGATTTTTAAATGAGTTTTTTTTTCAAATTGGTTTTCTTTTAGAATTCAATATTCAAATGTATTAACTTCATTTTTAAATATGTTGGTTCAGTTTTAATCATTTCTCTAGATGGTTTTGATATTTTGAGATATTTAGATTTTTATTCAAATTAGTTTCTTTCAATTACTTTTTCCATTAGTATCGTCACTGGATTCAAGTAGAAAACATACAGTTTATACTTCTAAGACATTTTTTCATTAGTTCTTGGGAGTCAAAATGTTTTGTTTTATTCCTTAATATCAGTTTCATCATCTGAAGTCAACTCATAGAATTTCTTCTTTTTAATAATACAGAACTTTTTTGGGTTTCTTTGGGTGTTCTTTCATAAGGTTTCATATGTTATTGGAGCTTCTATGGGTTTTTTTATTTTAAATAAGTCTTTTTGTCAAGCAACATAATTAATATGTACCTGGAGATAAGCATAAATGCTTCCATTGTATCAAACAGATATTGAACAGTTCATTACCTGTACAACAAACGTCATACACATTGTTAACATTGTCGTGAATCAGAGGCATAAGTAAGTGATATTAGAAAGCATACATTCCAACAAGAACAACAACAGCAGCAACAATAACAGCAACAGCAGTAGCAGCAAGGACAAACACAGCAGCAACAGCACTACCAACGACAGCTCCACAACCATCACCAACAATAGCAACATTACCAAGAACAACAGCAACAACACCACTGCCGCCACCATCAACAACAATCAAAAGCAATACTACCACCCCCACTAACAACAACAGCACTAGCAGAAAAAAACAACCACTGCACCAACACCTTCACCAACAACATAAGCACCACCACCAATTGCACTACCGACAATATCGGCTCCAACAATAACTTGACCAACAACAACATTACCACAAGCAACATCAGCAACAATAGTACCACCACTAGCTACAATAGCACCAGCAAGAGCAGGAAAAAAACATAAGCACCACCAACTACAGCAGCAACATTTCCACCAAAAACAACAGTACAAACAACAAAAACACTACCAACAACAACACCAATAACATCAGCAAAAATGCACCAACAACAGCACAAGCAACAACAACCACAAAACATCAGATACAACAACAACAACAATGCCACAACTAACAACCACAGCAACAATTTTATGTATGAAAATGCTAAATAAAGCAATGCATATTTTAATTTACTGTCGGAATCCAAGATGTTCATCCTCAAACTCATAGAGTTCTGTGAACATGCTGGTCAAAGTGCATTTCCATTATTATTAGATGTTATTGAAACTAACCTCAAAGTTTTGCCTATAGGGTGTATAGTCAGAGCCTTATAATTTTGTTATTAATGTCTACTTCTTGGTGCAACCCTTGGGCTTAATATGGCAAACACATATAATTTCAATTGCAAAACTGAGGATGTACATTAGTTCCTAATACTACAAGTAATATTCAGCGAAAAAAATTTGAATTTTGCCTTATGATAATGCATATGAAATAATTATCTATACGAGTTAGAACAAATGGTCTAGGATGGACCTGCCAATCCATTCCTAGAAGTTCTATCTCACACATAATTTACATTTCTTGGAGATATTTATCTAGAGAGATGCTTATTGTTGAAAAACCATAAATATCACTATCCTGGCTTTTCAAAAGAAATCAACAAACCTGTTTTGAAAGAGCAACAGTCTAGGTTAGATCTATCAGTCCTTTCCTAGAAGTTCTTTCTTGCCTTTGCATAGTAATTTTATGTATCACATTATGATTTTGTGTATCACATGGTAATTTATGTATCACATAGTGATTTTATGTATCACATAGTGATTTTATGCATCACATGGTCATTTTATGTATCACAGTAATTTCATGTATCACATGGTGATTATATGTATCACATAGTAATTTTATGTATCACATAGTGATTTCATGTATCACATAGTGATTTTATGCATTACATAGTGATTTATGTATTACACGATACACATATTTGTTGCCACAATTCATGCAACAATCCATAATTGTGAGGTCATTCTTATGATATATGTGAACTGTAACCTTGTAAAAAATACTGTAATACATGGTTAAAAATTTTCCTGAATTTTCCAGAACCTCCAGTTTTTCCCAGGTCTGGACCCTACTAATATTAATTGTTCTGCAGCACCAAAGTTAAAATTCCCCGTTTTTTTGAAAAAAATTCAACTTTCATCTTTGGTAAAACCATATGACATTCAGTAGTATTATTTTACTTTGGTTTAATTGTTTGATATTTAATACTTAATTTATGATTTAGTTACAACTTCAGAGAAAGATATAGCTATGTCTATTTGATATGTTTCACATAATTTTGTTTTATCACATAGAAATGTAGCATGTTAGCTATACACTTACCACTAAGCAAATATATCTATATGCACCATGTATTTTATCCGGTCAAACTTTAGTTCAATTAAAGAATACGAACAAATAAAATCATAAAAAATAAAACAAATAATTTAGAAAATTTAGCAACATGAAGCAACCAAAAATGTACCAAGAAGTTTAATCCTTGTTATACAGAATCATAACCTGATCCAAATAAAATAGACAATTTTTTGTTTAAAAAATACATGTACATCTATTGTATATTGCTACAAAAATTATGCACAAGTAACAAAAAACACTAACTAACTAACTGGTCAACAAAAAATACAAACTTTTCAACCTTAAACAGTCTCCAGAAAACAAACTCATTTTATAATCTTCCATTCATTATTTTTTTCAGCCAAACTTGTAATGGTGTTACAAATTTTCAGATCTGTAATATCAATGTAAGAATATTTTATTCAGTCTAACTTCTATAATGTCCCACAAATCAAATATCAATGCCTCTGATTCACTGCAATGTATTTTGTGAGTACATGTTGAGTTTTACGGTCAATTTTCACTGTTCAGTTTACTTATACAAGAGGACACAATCTTGAGCTATGTTTATCACCAGGTACATTTGAATAATAACTCAAATTTGATTTAACATCAGAGAATATCTCGTAAATTATTAAGAATTGTAAAAAGTTCAGGAAATTAAAATTGGGTTTTTAGTAGTTATATTTATACCAATATATTCACAATAATTCTTATTGTTAGGTTATTTTTAGGAGTTCAAATCACTTTGAATTTGATTGGAATTGTTTTAATGGTGGTTTTATGTTGAAAATGTCTTAGAATTATATTTCTGTTATGTCCACAGTAATTTTTTTTATATCCTGGAAAAGTTTTTTTTAAAAAAAACATCTGTTGCTGAATAACTTACTCTAATGCTTAGTTTTTCAATCAAAAAATCGAAAATCAAGACCGAAATATTGTTGAGATAATATCAGACAGTATATGTTATGTTACATACAAAAACAATAAAGTTGTTTTACAACAATATGAAAATTGTATATTGTTTATGACCAACAATAGTAATAAACATCAATCCAACTCAGTATCATATACAGTAAAATATTTGTATTAAGACCACATTTTGAGATCAAATAATAAGTTCTTAATACTGAAGTGGTCTCAATATCAGATTGCATTGTCAAAAGTTTTCCAGAATTTTCCAGAACCTCCGTTTTTTTCCCAGGTTCAGACCCTGCTGGTTTTTATTGTTTCCGCAGCACCGAGGTTAATATTTCCGTTTTTTTGAAAAATTTAACTTTTATCCATGAGATTGAAATATATAAGAAACACAGAAGACCAGTTCAAATATAAGTGGATATAATGAGGTTGTCTTAAAATTGAAGTGGCCACTGAGTGAGGTTTTACTACTTGATATACAAATGTACTAGAATACAGAGTAATTGAATTGCTTGTTTATCATGTACATCTGTGCTCATGGAGATTCTTCTTGCCTCAGGTCCAGCTTCATAAACAGGATACAATCGAACCTCTCTGATCTGAACCTTCTCAATCCGGAATCCTTGCGAAACCAAACTCATTAGCTGGTCCCAATTTTTTTATTATGTATTTAAATCCTTTGTATTCTGAAAATCTCCCTAATGGGAATATTTTTGTCTGTCTGAGCAAATTTGGTCTAGAAAAGTTCTACTGTACACATACATACAAATACATACTGAAATGTGAAACCTACACTTCTAATACATGCTGAAATGTGAAACCTACACTTCTAATACATGCTGAAATGTGAAACCTACACTTCTAATACATACTGAAATGTGAAACCTACACTTCTAATACATACTGAAATGTGAAACCTACACTTCTAATACATGCTGAAATGTGAAACCTACACTTCTAATACATGCTGAAATGTGAAACATACACTTAAAACACATGTGTACACAAATGCGAAACATGTTTTATCCATGCTTCACTGCAAGTTAATCTCTATTTAAGAAAGTTTTTTTCTAAAAATATCTGATTCAGATACAATACATGCAGAATTAGTCAAACAGTAAATTGCAAGATCTGTGATAAAATAACACTTTCGTCAGTAATTTCATGGAAATGGTTTCTTTTTCATCATGGTAGAATAAAATTTATGTATCTCATCCTGGTTTATACAAAAGACCTGGTATCGCCACTACTTTCAGGACCCAAAAACTGAGTGTGATCTCATTATCAAGTTGAATTATAGGGGAGTTATTGAAGACTGGTCTGAAAATATGTTGTCATTATAACAAGGTGGTTATAATATTGAGGTGGTCACTATTTCAACTAAGTTCTTGTGGAAGAACAATTGGTTTATGTTCGTCAGCCATTCATGTTGAGAAACATTTCAGAACTTGTATAAACTATGATATATTATGCTACCATTTTGAAGATTTTTTCACCTTTGACTCTAGTCCCACAACAAACTCAAGCTCAAAGCAAAATAGTCAGAAATAACTGAATAGTGGAAATAACTGTATTCTAAAAACAACTCAAAATCGAGATAACATGGTTTCCACTTATTTAACATTATAGCATATTTGCACCTAATTATACTAAGCAAGATTACATCTGTCTGTATATAGGTTACATTGATAATAGTACATCATCATATCTATTATCTATTGTGATAAGGCTTCAAACAGTTGAACAGTATTAACTAGTTAGATATGTCCTTCAATTTAAAAAAAATAAAGTTAAAGTTTACAATGTTACGCAACTGAGCCAAAATTCAGCGAAAATCACCAAGGATGCAACTGGAGCAGAACAATTTATCAACAACTGCAAAAAGGCACCATCACACGTCTGTTTTTACAAAGGAATTGCATACGTATCAAACATGCTGAGAATCCAGTACGGGTACACTCCTTTAGGAATGGACAAGAAATTATAATGGTCTCAACAAATAGTCCAGGATGAAACATTGATTTGTACACAAAAATCAACACTAATCAATATACAACACTAAACAGAAGCAGTGGTGAAATTATCATGGGTGTTTATCATCTATGCAGTTCACATACAACTCATTCAAACACCTTTTTCAATAAGATCAGAAAAAATATGTTTATGGATGCTTCATCAAAAAAAGGGGAAGTAGATTGCAAAGCAGAATAAAACACTCACTATTTAGCTGAAATACTTCCTATTCAGCTTATTATGTCCACGAATGCGCCCCAGATCTGTAATATCAGAGGCTGACACAGATAAAAATATGTCATGGACATCCATCTAATAATCGCCAAAGTGTATTGCTTTGAATCCATAGAAAATTGTAAAACTACCAAACTTTCAATCCCAAAATTAAGCAATCATCCATATGATGACTACAGTACAGCTACTAAATCCTTTAATATATTGGTCCCAGATAATAATGAAGAAAACCTATCAACTTCACATTTATGGAGTTAAAAATAAGAAGTTCCATACTTGTTTTGCATTGTTTAATACCACATAAACTTATCACACACATACGTGATATGTATTTTACATTTATATTATAGTAACATACATGCAAGAAAATTAGCACTTAATTGAGGCAAAAAGGTATTAAAAGGGGTTACAATCAGTAAATGATATACCTTCATGTGTTTTGAAATTTGAATCATAATTAGAAGAAATACACCATAATGCCTCAAGTGTTTGTGATAGACTAGTCTTCACAGAAAAAAACTGACAAGAACCAGAAAGTGCCTGATCTCATATACACTAGAACTATACTCAAAACAAAAAACATTAGAGTTGCATCAATTTAACAATAAATATACAAAATGATTACAATAGTGAAAAATAATAACAAATAGCTTCAAAGGTGGAAAATATAAAGGTGCACATATTGTATTACAACTGGAATATTAATTATTTTCACTCGGAGACATTTTTCTAATGTCAAACAGCAAACATACAATATTTATCCACAGCTTATTTAGCAAATAAAATATAAGGCAGTATATTTATAAATAAAACAGTGAATGACCGATTCATAATCATATAGATTTACAGAACTTAGAGTGTCTCAGTGTTGGTATAGGTTATAACTGCTTCATTTAGTGCAAATAAACATGTTACTGAGAGTCCTACTTAAAATGCGTAACTTCTCCAAGCATCTCTGATTATCAAACTTATATAATATTGAAGAATTTTAAACAAACATCTAGCATTTGGGATTTGCAATGCCAATAACACCACAGGCTAAACGTGCACCAGCATTTCCTGTTGTTGGTGAGAGTTCATGACCACCTTTGCCAAGATCATCTTCATCGGCATGAACCTGTTATATACAAAATATTACAGACAACAATAAATTCTCTGTATACAATATACTATAGTATATACAAATGACAAACATCAAAAATTGAGTTTTGAATAAACTGCACATCAGTACATGGAATTCTTTTTTAATAATAGCCAGACCAGTATACCATATCTGTATACCCAAGAGGGTGTGAGATGCTAATTTGATTATAGATCCAAAATATACAATGAAGGCTGCTAATACAATACAGTCTAATTTATAGATTAATTTGATTATTTTAGTTATAACACAAAAAGAGTTGAAGGGCAAAGGGGCTGCTTTAAGTCATAATATCAAAACTGATAAATACAACACTTACCACCAAGGTTCTCCCAATAATAGAGTTTGGACCTGTGAGAGTGATTATTTTGTCGGTGATAGCCACATCACATGACTTATTTTCATCAGCTATTACATTGCCAAGATCACCAGCATGTCTATAAAAAGAAAAAGAATAGCTCAATGTACTGGCAGTCAGAAGCAAGTCCTGCTAATGTCGAGACTTTTCCAGTCTTCCATGTCATAGACAGATATCTGGTTATTAGTGTCCGGGTTTGATCCTGCAATTTGAATGAAATGCTCTCAAAAATACCTAGGGCTGAATGAAACCCTGATGTGGTAAATTTCAAGTATTCATTTTTAGTCCATTCCTTAATCTGTCTGAATCTGTTGCATCCAAAAACAGGTACAGTTTCAGCGTTTTTCTATTTGAATTTGGGAAAGGGTCCAGGTCAGGTCCAACTGAGAAAAATGCGCTGTGTGATGCCCTAATTGGGAATTTTTAGGTCAGGAATTGGGAAAAAATGTATATTTACGATCGGGAATTTACCAGATCCAAACAAAGAAGGAAAAAATTGCTGAGTTTGTAGTTTCCACTCTGCATGTTCTTGAGCTAATTGATAATCGACTCTTAATTTGTCATACATGTAATAAACAAACTGTATACTTTTAAAAGGTACTAAATCACTTGATATGAAAATATATGTCAATAAAATTATTCTAATTGATGTCAGTATTCTTATAATGCTCATGTTCTAAACGTAGGAGCATATCATAGTTATCTGCCTATGTTATTTCTCTCAAGTTCTCTAGTCATCAAATATACCCGAGTGTTATGATATAGAAAATACATAATTTATGTTTATTCTTGTTTCAGCGAATACATCTTCCTGAATAATTTTCCTGAATAATCCATGAAAAAATATTGAATGATAAAAATCAGGTAGAAACAGATGCATAATAATTAGTCAAAAGTTTCATGTGCACACACATGACTGGGTAGGTGCCTATAATTATTGAAACCATCACTGATCAACATGAAGACAACTCCTGCACAAAAAACATATATATAGGACAACTAGAAATTTATATGAATTATCTAAATCAATTAACAATGGATCAACATGGCTTGACATTAATACGAGGGTCAAACTGCAAACTTTTAGACACCACACCTCTTATCAATTATCCTATCCTTATTAATCAGACATCCCAGTTTTTAAAGTTTAAAGAGTAAGACATACAGACCATATTGTTTTCTAATTTGATATCTAATAGATGAAGTGTACAAGCATTTTTCATTTAATCTTAATTCTACACCTTTAGTTTAATTTTAGACATTATTGACCAGTCCATAAAACATTGCAACAGCAATAAAACCATTCATATACAGCATTGATAGCATTAAACTTTAAGCAATGTATGTAAAGCAATTTACATGTATGAAGGACTTCTTTAAATGGGTCACATATAAAAATCATGTTTTTGTAAGCTTTGAATCAAATCTTTAACTCTCATTATCAAATGATCAACCATTATAAACCATCAAATGAAAAATAAGTTCACCTCACTGTATCCTCTGGACCACCATGTGTTGCACCTGAAGGGTTGAAATGTGGTCCAGCACTTGTGCAGCCTAAAATAAACATAAACATAAAGCGATCATAAACGGTCATGTACAAATAGAAGGCTAGTACAGAGAAAAGAAGGTGCACTATGAAGGGTCTAAAATGATCATGCTGGCTCAACATACAAGTATCATAGACTTGTGCAAGGTGCATCAATATATATACAAAATTAACCTATCCCTGAAAGAAAATTTCATTGCATATTAATCAACAGGGAAAGCATCAGGACTACTATCCTCAGGTTTGTGTGTTTGTGCAGTAAAAGCTCAGGGTTTGACACTAAGCTCGCTACTTGCGAAATGCGAGTAAAAACTGCATTTAAAATTTTGCGAGTTACAATTTATGCAGTAAGAAAAAATCCATTATCAGCGGCCTTTTCACAAATAGTCAATCAATTGTAGATAAAAGTGTTTCATTCTGGCATTGCTTAATAAAAAGGAGTCAATAATAATTGCAAGTTGGATTTTCATTCTTTTCATCCTGAATTCTGTGGCATAAATATTAAATTGCAAAAATTTACAAGTTGAAAATCCTCCTAGCGTCAAACCCTGAAGCTATTTGTGACAATTTAGTTGAAGACATTAATTTTACAACCAATCATTCTCCATCGCAAAGTGATTCATGTGGAGAAGTTGGTACTTACTAGCAGAGAACCAGGATAGTACTGGTATCGTATTAAAAACCAAGTTAACTGCCTGCCTGTATGTAACTAAAATACTGTTGAAATCAGACATAAACCTGAAGAAGACAAAGTAACACTCACCATGGTACACCATAAAAATAACCAATATTCCACTAAGATTAAAAATTTAGCCACAAAATACTTCACAAGTCTTTCAATAAGTTCACCAAGCATTTGAAAATAACCGTATGAATACTGTTCAAAACCGAACTTTATCTAAAATTTGAAATGTTTTATATATTATTATAAAGAAGCTGTCTGAAAAGGCTTCAAACAAATCAGTAAATCATTCATTCAATTATTTTTTGCACTCACTTGATATTACTATGTATCAGATGTTGACTCCTCTAGATTTTACTTACCACTGGTATTATCACCAAATTGGTGCACATGAAATCCATGTTTGCCAGGAGCTAATCCAGTCACAGTGCCTGTCACTTTCACAGGACTTTTGCCATCCTGGAAACATCAACAAACATACATGCATACACATTTCAGTTATATACAGTAAATACAGTCTAAACCAAATATGTCGGCCTGTTGGCCCTTGCCGATAAAAATCATGCTGACCGGCAAAATAATAAAGTATCAAAAGATGTATTTTTATTGCAACATTAAAATTTGCAAGAAAGACTATCGAAAACAGCTTTCCGTTTCTCGAAGGTATATTTATCTCTGTATTTGTTAACTTCGACATCGGACAGTGTAACTCGCGACGCAGTCATTTATTTATGCCTTTCATAGACGGTATGGTCCAGAATTATACTTTTCCCATTTCTGTACAAAACCGTACTCTTGCATCGTCCTGTTGCTTATTTTTTGTAGTAATAATAATCAATAGACCGGTTTAAGACAACAATAGTTTTACTGACAAAAATCTGTCATTTAAATTATTTTTTGGACCTTTGTTCAAATTAGATCTAAATAGTCTTGTTTTAAATCCTGTTGTGGGATAAATAAAATTTAAAGTATTTTGCTGTTTCTGGGTTGGTCCTGATTCTAAAAAAAACGTCCATCTTTGAGTAGTAATAAAACCAAAGGAAGGAGAAACAGAATGTAGAAGAAAGTGCATTATTAGTGTGTTATAGGAGAACTGCTGATAAGTATTAATTTACCTGTCTGTACAATAAGAGGTTAATGGGTAGCTTTTTCTGGTAAGCATGATAATGCTCGGCATAAAAATATACCTATGTTTTTTGTAAGCAATATATTAGAACTATTCGGACCGACAAATTTTTCTGCCAGGCAGACAGATTTGCTGTCTTTGCCCGGCTGACCGATATATTTAAATCCTTTCGTATAGACTGAGTAAATGGATATACTTCATACTGAGAAATAATATGGGTGACAAAAGTCATAAATTAATAAGGCAAGTCATCATAGCATTACACCAACAAAGCATGTAATGTTTAACACATTCATTTTCTCAGCCTCAGGGTCTTTCATTTTTTCTGTCTTGACAACGCAACAAATATGACAACCACAAAATAAAGCCCTTATTAGCAAGGCAATTCATTACATGTCATTGGCAATATCAGATATGTTTCAAGCTTGCTAGTAGTACAAGTGACTTCAAAACAAATTCTGCCCTCACCCCCACCCACAATTTAAAGCCTACATGTAAATATCCATACCTCTTGCTCGAAGGTTAAAGTTCCCTTGACAGAGTCACTACCACCAAGCACACATCTAGCAAATAAAGCCATGATCTATAGTCTAATTAATGACAGTCTCTAGAAAAGTAGATTTTAATGAAAAAAACACGCCAGCACGTTCTGATTAGTAACCAGTGTTTTGCAGACGGCACCAACTAAATTAACTGGTTCCCGTTGACTTTGTCTGTACGGAGACATTTGGTGCATAATGGAACGGGAATCAGTTTACCAATTATTATTTACACTTGTATAATAAAGTTCAGACTATTCGTTCCGTCCGAGTATTGAGGTAAAAGCCAACAGATGAAGGACAAAGCGTACAACTTCTGAAAAGTCAATCTCTATCTAAACTGGTCCCCGTTCCATTTGGCAGCGCACCAAATGTCAACGGGAACCAGTTCAATCTCTACCCAGACTTGTCGTTCGTTATCCCTCGTATAAATGTATCCCCGTGAACGTCTCAGCTTTTTATAAGATTCTTGTAAAGCAAGAAATAAAGCCACAAATGGTAAAAATTTACAACTTAGTGAATAGATTTCTTCCGCAAAATACAATCGTCACAAAAGATGTGATAATTTACCAAAAAATCACAGAAATTATTTTATTTATCAAGCACACTATTTCCTGACTGTGGGTTTTGTTTACTTTGAATGCGGGTCAAAACGGCCCACTTCCAAAATGGCCCTAAACTGGTCCCCGTTCCACGTTGAAGTGCACAAAAGATCTTTGTGCACCAGCGTCAACGGGTACCAGTTTAAAACGGCCTAAATCCATATATCGGCCCGTACCAAAACGGACCTTTTTTAAAAAATGCCGTTCGACGTGCACTTAAATTGACTTCATTGTAATTTTGCATAAGAAAATAAGTACATAAATGTTGATTGTGTATAAGTGGGCAAAAGGACGAAAGTTACATAATTATCATGTAATAATTTTTAACATCGGTTTTGTATTTAATGTGTGTTTTGTAAAGTTTAGTATATACTATTTGTACAAGAGTATGTTTTTGTCTTTTTATGTCATGTAACTTTTTGTGACACAAGTACCATTGTTTAGATACACAAATAAAACAAACGCTTCGTATATAACTAGTATTATATAACATATATTTTCATGTAAAATATTTACGAAAACGCATCACACATCAAAACAATATACAACAAATGGACCTCACAATAACAATGTTTACAGAACAAACATTTAGTTTAGTACAAACGTTCGAGGAAACAGTTACTTATATATATTTACATAAAACATATTTACAAAATGTATAACACAACGAAACAGCCCAGAACAAATACTTATCATCCCGATCGCGGCAAGTCATACCCTTCTAAGAAAAATTGACAAGAATGTCGATTTTCCTCCACATGTGGAGAAGTTGCCGGCTCCTGTGGAAGGGTAAGTTAGTACTGGTTAGTATACAGTCCATGAAAACTGGATAGGTGAACCGGTCGCCGTATATAACTGAAAAAATGTTGAAAAACAGCGTTAAACCCCTGTGACAATAAGTCACATAAATACAAAAGACACAAATACTTATCACAATAACAAAAATATATGACTTACAACAAATAACACTTAAGTCAACAAACGCACACGCACTGGCGTACACACGCAGTTCCACAAATGCGACATATGATAAATACATAACACAATGACAGAAACATTTGAAACGCAAAAACAAAACACATACAACAAAAACGACGAGCAACAAATACATTACACACGCACCCCATAGAAATCACCGAATCTCTTCAAGAAACGAGAGGTGGAGATCTGCCTCTCGCTCAATTTGTGCCATTGATCTCTTGATTGTCCAGGAACGTAGATTTTTGTCTTACAGTCCTGGACAGATCTCCACCCGCACTGCCAGCTCCACCAACTCAGCAGCAGCACTTACTTGTAGAAGTGAAGACCGCTGCTGCCGGCCTTCGAATTGTGTCTATGATGCCAACCTGTAAAGTATAAACATATAAAGAACTAATAATTAATTCTTATATACTTATACTTAGTTAAATAGAATTGTCTTGTAGCATTTATTTTGAGTTAATGCGACAAAATCAACAAGTGTTCGTATGATAAATAGTATTTGTATCATAAATCATTCATTCTCAACCTCAGTATTTATTCGTTATGCATTCAAGCTGATACATATGGCATTGTTAATTGATGTTCATTATTATGCCATAAGTTCAATATATATGCTGATACTCCGTAAATCGGAATTCGTTAATGGTTAAATGGACAGATATCACTCACCCTAAACGTCATTATTTGTCAATGCATACAAGATCGCATGCAATCGAGCAAAACTACAAATTTACTCAAAAGTAGTGAAAGTCATAAATACTATTAAGTTGTATATCTTTAGCATTATACGCATATATCGTTGAATGGAATATACTAGCAGCATACCTACGAACTATTTCATTTAATTAGGCAGTAAGGAATAATTGTAGTTCGAAATTGATAAATTGTATTGTGATATATTATAATTATATTGAATTTCGGAAAACAAATGTTTCTTCCATGAATTTACAAACATTGATAATTTCAGACTTAATTATTATTATACTTTATCATACATTATTAATTATTTAATTATTATATACTTTATAACTAATTTCATGTTCTGTGGTGAGTCGTTATTACTTTGTGGCGAGTCGGTATTAGATGTGTGGCGAGTCGTTATTGTGGCGGGTCGTTACTAATTCATTGAATTATACTTATGACACAGGCATTAGTAAGTTACAAGACGTAAAATCTGATTTTATTCATTAATTTTCTTAATGAACCTAACGATATGACTTCTTATCTTCAACAAATTCAATCCCAATATACCTACGGATCGCAAAAACATCACTTATAAAAATAGGACCTCTTTGAAAAGTTAGAACTTCTTCTACATAAACTGGTACCCGTTGACTCATGTGTACAGTGTTTACAGAGGTGCACTATAACATGGAACAGGGACCAGTTTATCTTCTACACGGTGTAGCGGAATTTACTGTCAACCGGATTTAAGGGCAGTAACTCGTAAGTTAAAAGAAAACAATTGGACATGCCGTCATATGAAGCAGCTTTGATTGTGGTGACAGCTTTGGAACGGGTAAATATTAAACACAATGTGCAGTGTATAGTATATTTAATCTAGCGGAAATTAATTAGTTTGCCGCATAGATGTGCATTATGCATATTTTAAATTATCACAGGTTTTCGCGATGGTGACCTTGTCTGAAAATTTCGATCCAATAATGGCAATATATATCGAGAGATGTCATTTCTTATCATTCGCATACATCCCTGTCAACGCCAGGAAGTCGTTCAAGAACATGCAGTCCTGTTCATCGTCGTTTTTTCATGATTACGTTCAACTTCTGCGTTTTGTTTCCACTAAAGCGACTGGACTTTGTAGTGTAATAGGACTAGGAGGCAGAAAACAAAGTTCCCGATCCGGGGCTCGAATCTGCGACCCTTTGCTTACAACTCAACTGCTCTACCATCTGAGCTAATGAGGCAAACGGGCATACAAATTACTAATACTATAAACACATATACAAAACTGTAAAATAATTATCTATTAGGCTTACTTGGACCCCTGAGGTTTAAATTTACCTACTTGTAGATTTATAGCTTCTAACTGTTGTGATGGTGTTCACTCGCTGGCGTCAGGCATCTGAATGATCATTCGCGCCAGATCCCTCAAGCGTTTCTTTTACTGAAGTCTACTCAGATCACACGTCAACTTCCGGTTGAGTGAATTAGCCAGTTATGCCGATTCACTAAAACTGTTACACTCCTCCTTCCTTTAATTAATTAAGCAACCACAGGTTCTTTAAGCTAACCCAGCCTTTGCTTCACCCTAGCTCTAGGATTCCAAGGTTAGTCACACACTCACTGCACCAATGTAATAGGAGGCAGAAAAAGTTCCTGATGCAGGGCTCGAACCTGCGACCTTCTGCTTGCAAGTCAGCTGCTCTACCAACTGAGTTAATTGGGCAGACAGCATATGAACTACTATAAACACATATATTATGTATACAACACTGTTTCAGTGGCATAATAGCTGAATATAAACAAACACTTTACACAACAAATAGTTATCCTGATCAATAAAATATTTCCCGTGATTTTCTTGTAAAATATTCGTATGACATCTTTTATCTCTATGTATTGCATGAAAATTGTCAGCTGTAAAGCTAATACCATTTAAGGCTTTAATTCTTGTTTTACTAAAACCCTGTAAAAGCTGAGATGATTGTAGAGATGCATCTGAAGTATAAACAAACATCAGCCCTGGATAGAGATTGTACTTTGATCCTCTGGTTCTTTTGATCTTTGAAATGCCCTGCAATAATCCAAATTGTTAATGCACATCTCTGTTTAGTCCTTTAAATTTTTGTCGTCCCTAAAAAATATGAAAAATATTTGTTTTCCAGCCCCAGCTGAAAAATGTCATAAAAACTGCTTGTGAAAAAATCTTCAGTGCTGGAGGGGTGATAAAAAAGATGGAAAACCTTGGACATAGGGAACTTCCACATCCAATAAAAAAACAATCACAATGGAACACTCATGGAAAGTATGTTTTATCTTTACTGCCTATTGAATATGTTTTTTTTCTGGCTTAGGCAATAGAAAATAAATAACTAGATTCTCATCCAAATTTTTGAAAAATGGGGTGGATGGGTTATTTTTTATTTTTCATTCTGGGTGTAGACCTTTACATGAGAAGGGAAATATATAAGACTTTGTTGTTTTATAAGCAATTAATATATTCAAAGATTATGTGTTTGTAAAATTATATAGATAATAATGTTCCATTTTTGTACTTGGCATTTGTAAACGACTACAAAAATACAAAAAAAAATTTTCAAACTAAAAAATGTTCAGGTGGAGCGATTTTTGTCGGGCGGGCAGAGATGTGAATCTAGGAATTTATTTTCTATTGCCTTATTCTAATTTATACTCCCAATCCAATTACATTATGTACAAATAGCATTCATTTTACTTCTTATAGTGCAAGATGATTGTAAATTTTTGCCTTACTAAATGTCAGCTATGATTACTGCACTAATGGTGGTGGACTAATCTGTTGATAACCCATTAGATTATATATATTAAATGGGATATTAACTAAAAAAGATGCTGAATAAATCTGTTATCAAAATATCTTACATATATGACTGTGCAGCTTTATTTTGGCAAAATTTATTTTTACTTGAGAAACAATGAATCAACATGTGGCTGTGATTTAGTGGCAAAATGAACTTTTTATTTTTACTGTGATGATCAGGAATATCGAGCACATTTTGTTATTGAAAGTCATATTGAACTGCAGTAAAACCTCACTTAGCAACCACCTCAATATTATGACCATCTTATTATAACATCCACGCATTTTTGGACCAACTTTCAATAACTCCCTTATAATTCAACTTGATAATAAGACCACCTCATTATTACGCCCAATTTTATTGGTCTCAAAGGTGGTCTCATCAAGGTTTTACTGTAATTGGAGAATTTCATTTCTCTTTTATGTAGTTAACTAAATGTACTGACAATAGAAATTGACACACTCAGTCTTTGTCAGTTTTGATAAATTGACATTAATCTGAAGGCATATATTGGGCATGAAAAGTTTGTTTCTGGACACGAGACCTACCCTAACTTTCCCCTGCGACCTTAGACTTTTAATTAAGTCAAAGGAATAGTGCATCCACATTTTACCTTTCTGCATGAAAGTAATATTAACAATGGCTTACAAGAATGCTAAAATACTCAAAAATTCCCTATTTGTCTACCCATTTTTTAATGAGCATGTAACCAGAAACAAACAATTTTTTAACACCTGATTATTACCTTTGCTTTGTCGGATTATTCCAAACTTTCATTTAGGTACATGCTTTGACTGTTTTACTAATACATGTATATTTATTTCAGTTACTTTTGCCTCCAGTTTGACTGCTCTGCAGAAGCCATGGCCAAAATTTCAAGTGATTATTACTTAATGAGAAATATATTAAGACATGGTATTGTAAGAAATGAGGAAGAGCCCAGACGTCCGTGCCTGGATGGTCAGTGTTTATTCGGAGAACTTAAGAATCCAGATCATGATCGTGCTGTGTATACTAAACGTGTTTTACAAAGATTCAAGAACAGGGATTTTTCTAATGTGTAATGTGTTGATTGATATGTTCAAAATAGGGATTTTTCTAATGTGTTGTTCAATTGATTTATTTGTATGTGTTTAAAGGATTTTAACCTCAAATAAATTTGTAAATTATATCGTCTTTAAAAAATGTATCTGAACAGCATCCATTTAATCAGTTTTACCCATTGTGCCAACTCAGATCACAATACTAAAGAACACATAAGCTAGTCCATCAGTTTTTTATTCACTGAAGATGATGATGCAGCCAGCGTCATATGGCAACTTTAAGTGGAGGAAGATGCCAGGCTTACCCTTGGGTAGAACCGCCAACCATCCATAAGCTGGCTGGACAGCTTTCTCACATGTGAAATTTGGCTTTGGATAGGATTTAAACTCACCTCAGTGAGGGGCTAGTGATTTCAAGTCAGACCACAATCACTTTACCACAAAAGCCCTGCTGGTCAGTCAAGTTTCAATAAAATGTTATTATGGTTAATGTATGTAAAATTGCTCTAACCAGAGGTACACATAGTGGGCAGTTAGCCAGTATTCATCCATTGTCTGCTGTACTACCAGCCAATGGTTTAGTTGTCATATGTATACTTGTCTGTCAGCTACTCTGAATAATAAAGTTAGTGTGTGTTGAGTTCTGGTGATGTTTCACAACTAATGATAGTATTATTATTAACAAATACACCAATAAACGCACAAATATACACATTATATATATACACAGGGTTTCCACTGGACATTATATTTTTTCTGCCACATGTAAGGAGGGGAGGGTCTGGGCATACAAAAGAAGTATGCTTAATTTGATTTTTTTCGCCACTTGCAGATTTTATTCGCCATTAGCAAAACTGGTGAATGGCAGTGAAAACCCTGCATACACATCGTGTTTTACATCTGCTATAAACCAACAGTTCTCCCTAATAAAACATTACCTTAAGTGGGTTTTAATTCTGAGATATGTACAGTTCAAGTAATTATTCATGTGCAAATATGTATCGAGTTTGCTACGCCATCTAGCATTCCATTTGTAGCAATTTAAGTATGCGATACAGTTCAGGGAAAGCTCTGTTTTAATTTTCCTAATAATTTGAAATTCATACAACAAAAGCACAGCATAATTTTTGCCAATAAAAACATTGATTTGATTATGCAGAATTGTTTATGTTCACTGGTACATATTTGTAGTTCAACTTTACATTTAACAATTTCAGTCCAACCGCTTTCATGTAGCAGTTGTATGGTTAAATTCATTTACTTTATACTGAACGGACAGTATAGCTCATCAAAGAAGTCAATTTGTCCGAGACGTCAGGCAAGTAGCTACTTGTTGACTGCTGTTAGTTTACTCTTGTTCAAGGGAATATTTCGCTGTATTCTTGTGGAGTAAGCCAAATTTAACAAGATACATGTTGACTTGTCATTTTTGTGAGTGCTAAGGAATATTTTCATTTGATGGCCAGTCTGCCAAGTGTGTGAAATGTTTCTACCCAAGACAACCAAAATAAATTCGCATTTTTATCTACGGGCCACCAAGGCTGGAAATACCACTAGTGACTCAGACAGCTATAAACCCATTTTGTGCATAATTCAACTGTTCTGCTGCCAATGTCACCAAGTGGTATCTTGATGCTGCATACTGATTTGCCTTCCGGATACCAGTACAGATCTTGGGCTCCTGTGTTTGAACCATGGGTGTGACACATCTCTGTGATGATTTGGTTGAAGACATACCATTATCCACCACTAATTCAAACAATTCATGGGGATAAGTTTGCATTTATTTGCAGAGGGCAGGAGTAAGAAAGTCTTGGCACCGAGGTATGCATCTTACCAGAAATTTGGCAGCGAGATAAGAGCAGTGCAGGTCAAATTTCAGGATAAGTATTTAGACCCATTTTTTTCAAGAACCTTTTATGACAACCAAATTTCTAGTTGAGGCATACACGTTACAAATACTTTCATGCTTGTGCCAAGTGATTCAGCTAAGTAGTATATACTTCCAGATTTCATGTATATCGTATTGGTAACCTCTAATCAATAAAATGAGAGGAAAATCTTGTGCATGTTTCATACTTGGATTGACAAGTTCTGTTACAAGTTGCCATATTAATGATCTGTCTTGGCACATTTAAACTTACTATTTAATTCCAAACAAGTACATAAGTAAGTACTTGATGTAGGGAGTAAGGTGCATAAAACACTCATGAATCTTGAGTAAGCAAGAGCAATAAACATTAACTTACAGAATTTTATTTTATATTAATTGTACAATATCAATACATTTTTCAATTCATTTGTTCCTGAGTGTAAGTTCTTTTGGAATATGAGTTATTGTGGCAAAAATTGATAGCACAGAACTGTCCAAATTATGTTTAATTCTTATTAAATAGTAATAAAAGGTATTCAAAATAATTCAGCCAAGTCACTGAACATTCTACAACTTTCATAATGAAATGGTTTCCCTCCTCACAACTTATGTACTCTATTGTTAGCCATACCTGAAATGTAACAAGGCCCAGTGAATCAGGAGTAAACATGAACAACATTAACATATAAAGACAAGCCCAGACTGTGAAATGCTCTAATTTTCTTAGAGAATTTTTCACTGAGATGATTTGAAACTGCACCTTAGAATCAAATATTCAATAAGGTAACTAATCAATCACACTTCACAATATACAGCATTTCAAGGTCTGGCTTGTGAAGAAAAAAAACAATTATAAAAACCTACTGTGCGATAAATCAGCTAAAAATCAGCAGAGTAATTGAGTCATTAAAATCTTAATTCTACTACTAATCAACATTACTCTACAGTTCAGAAGCCAAAACAAAGAACCAATCAAACAATACATTACCTTCCTAAGATTTTGAAAATTTTGATAATATTTCAAATGACGTTATCATTTTTTCTCCGACATGCAGAATTTAATCTGCATTAATCCCAAAACAAGTAAATCCGCACAATTTTATGGAAGTCACATGCTGATAACTCCAAACATAAGAAGATACACATTTGAACTTCCAACAGGAAGTTATTTTTTCTATCACAGTTAAGAAATTTCAAGCTGTTTTGAAGCTGCACCATCTTCTTCAAAAAGTTTTTTCAGTCATAATTATTTCAATTTATGCAACTTCCTATTTTATTATGGAGCTGCATTTCCACTGGATCAGTTTTTGTTTGGAACAAGTAAAATAGACTTTCATTAAAAAGTATTCATGATTCCCTACTTCCAAATTACAAATTTAACTACATTGTATAATCCAGCAACTATTCAAGAAGTATTACTGCAATACGAAGATTATGAAAATTTCAATTCAAAATGAAGAAATCTGAAGTTCCCTTTATGTCAAACACCAAGCACCTTGTTTACCTTATAAGGATCAGCCTCTCATCTCCCGCCGATCGTCAGTGTTGGTTACCTCGGCAGTAACCGGTACCACATGCCACAAATTTTACAATTAATTTCCATGAATAAATAAATTCAATGTTAATAAACACAAAATTAGACTTCCTAAAAAGGGAAGTCTACAATGTAGATATCCAAAATGTAAAATGTCTTGCTCAATTCGAGCAAAGAAAAATACAAATATAACCAAAATAATTGTACAATCTCAGCATTGAGATTCGTTTCATTATGAACACACATACAAATCTCTGAAAAAAGAAGTTTATGGTAAAGACTCTAGTAGTGTATTTCTAACAACACATTTTTCAATTTTTTGTGCGCAAAATTTTGAATTATGAATTTTTGTTATCTTTTTTGTTAAATGGCAACAGATGGTCGAATGCCTGTTGATGGGACGAATCCTTCCTCAGTTTCTAGCAAGAAAGAGAGAAAGACAAAAAGATGTTACAATATTATATATGAAGAGAAATATAACAGAATGTTCAAAATCAATACTAGACTTTCAATTCAATTTCACTGTTACGACATTAAATATGGAACAGTCTCAAGTTATGAATATATCTGATAAGAAATCTGAACTTATAAAGTGATCACATTTTGAAATTCCTATGACTGAACAAAGTAGTCTAGTATTGGTAAACAGAAAAGAAAAAGCCAGTTCACAAATAAAGAATATTTACTTTAAATGTCAATCTTCTGAAAAGGTCATGTTCTCAGCTACACCTTGAAAATTACCCACTAAATGAATGACTTTTTCCTTTCTATAATGAACTCACATAACACACAACATTTAGACCCATCAAGTTTTAGAATTTGGAATGATTGATTTCAATTTTTTTTGTTTTGAAGCAAACACGAAACATGCAATTTTTTTTCAATTTCGATTTTATTAATTTTTCTTCATGACAATATATACTTAATTCGTGTACCACAATTTACATATTGAAAAAAAAATATGCCAAATGTGAAAACAACAGACATGACTAACTACATGATAAATGACTTAAACGGCCATTATTAACAAAATATACTACACTAAACAAATGCATTTGACAAGAAAATCTAACAAAGTACAATAAAGCAAAAATGGTCTTCAGAAATCAATTATCAAAATATTTTAATAAATTTTTCGATTCCTTTCGATAAAATTTCTATTTACAAATCAGCTTTACTGATATAATGCTGCTGCTAAGGACGCGAAACTGCCAAAGTTATTTTCATTAAAAATCAAAGAACGAGGGAACAATCACTAATACAAATATAAAATGCCAGTTAAATCCATTATCACACATAATTTGTGGTAGATTCCAGCAGATAACGCAAGGTTTAATAAAGTATTCTTTTGTAAAAAGACCATATGCAAAAGATGGCCAAAAAAGATCCAAATAGATAAAAATCACAAACGTGACATCTGCAGATGCCACCATTTTCCGGGTCTACACATTGACATGCTCACTAAAGTAAAACCACACTGACTGTTTTAAAAATTTTCCTTATAGGTATGGCTATGTACAAGTGGTGCTCAATCAAGAGTCTCAGTTTATAATTCTAACTTAATGGACAATACTCTGGGTTGTATAATTGCTTTGGTACAAATCAGTTCAACCCCAATTTTGACCATAAGAATCCTGGTACCACTGAGAATCCCCCTCACCACCATAACCTGCACCATACCCACTCTGGCCCAAAGGTTGTTGGGCTATGGGCTGAGCACCCCAGTCACTGCCTGTGGCCCTTCTTTTTGCCTGTGCTCCAGCTGTAGCCTCGGGAGCCTTTCTCTTGCCTCCTCTTGGAGGTGTCTGCTGGCCTCTACCTGGTCCTCCAGCCCCTCTCCCTCGTACCATGGCGCCCCTGCCCCTGGCAGCTCCACGCATACCCCGCGCAGCAGCTGGACCCCCTCTAGGTCCACCGCGCGGTGGCACCCCTCCTCGACCTCGAACGGGCTGCCAAAGACAAAACACGGAATTTTTAAATTAAAGCTTCGTTTGTAAACTATTCAAAATATCACAACACTGATTTCACTACACAACATACACCTGTAGAAAAAATACAGTAAGTAAAACATATTTTGGTGATATTTCAGGATTAATTAATAGTAATGATAAGTATTAAACAAACAGTCTGTATTTGTTGAGGAGAATGTCAAAATTTAAATACTTACTGGTGGCATTGGACCACCTCGACCTCCACGTCCTCGTGGAGGAGAGGGAGCATAACCACCATAATAATCAAAGCCTTCATCATACAAACCATAGTAATCGTCAAAGTAGTAATCTGAAAGCACACATTGTAGTTGGTGACATACTAACCAGTACAGCAATCACAATATACTGACAGCACTTTTACGAAAAAATTTGTAATGTTAAAAAAAATGTGGCTCAGTCAATCTAAATCAGATGTTTTAAACAGCAAATATTTGTTTGCACCAAATACAAATCTTCAGGGTTTCAATTATTTACAATTTGGAAAGCCATATACAAAGTTTTCATTATCAACAGCAATTTAATTTATCATGTTTTAATAAAAAACACATGTATAAGTTATAAAAAGGAATTGCTTCCTCAATAACTGCAATTGTTACCTGGAGGGGGCATACGTCGTCCCATACCTCTCATTAATGGTGGGGGCCTTGGCATCATACCACCTGGTGGGCCATAATAATCATCAAAGCCTCTGTAAAATATCACAACATATTCCGTAAGTCCAATGAAAACAAAATGTAAATCACAGAAATCAGTAAACTGTATGTTTGAACTATGAATATTTGATTATTTCACCTTTTCAGTGGTTGAAGCAGTGACTCACAGAGTAATTTAATCAATCTTTTGTACAATCAGAGGATTCTCAAATGACATTAAATATAGTTACATGTATATCATTCATTTTATCATAAAGAGTGGCACAATAAAGACTGTAATCACTAACTTAGGATTCACT
This sequence comes from Lutraria rhynchaena, assembly GCA_008271625.1. Classification (NCBI taxonomy): domain Eukaryota; kingdom Metazoa; phylum Mollusca; class Bivalvia; order Venerida; family Mactridae; genus Lutraria; species Lutraria rhynchaena. The sequence continues at coordinate 657,606 of VIBL01000121.1, read as the reverse complement.
ACAGTACCAGTGCACTGTAGTTCAGTAAAATAAGACTATTTACCCAGGTCCCCCTCTTCCCATCATTCTCATGTCTCTACTGGCTTGTCTTTGTTGTTTCTTCTTATTTTCAGCAGCTGGTTTAGCCAACGATACTTCAATCGCTAGTTTACCCAATGTCTAAAAAATAGCCGAACCAGTGGAATCAATTTTAAAAATAAATTATTAGGGCTATGTTGGTTTGAAAAAAAAAATTACAAAATAATCATATCAAACAAATAAATCGTATCCCTGACATCTTTAAACAGGGATAATTTTCTGTCACTCAAGGAACAAATTTGAATAAAACCCCAATATAGCATTAGCTTACACATTTTGAAAAAAAATCTGAAATAGCCAGATAAGAAAATTACTTTCCTCAACATATTTCAAATTTCACAACTTCCCCGACACTTCAAATTCCCTGATAATTCCATTTTTTCCTGTAAATGTACTTACAGCTCCATTAAGTGCTTCCATGGCAGCAATGGCTCCATCTCTTTCTTCAAAATGTACAAAGCCATAGTCTTTGATTTTCTTGACTCGCTCAACGGGTCCATGCTTTTCAAATTCTTCTTTTAATTGTTCCTCAGTTACATCAGCTGTAAGGTTCTTAACATACAATACTTTCACCTAAAATATCAAAAATCAAACATTGAGAAGCATGAATAAAACTTAATTAAGACATGGATCTCGAAGTAAATAGCAGTACATAATTTGTTCCACACTGAATTGTTTCATATATCTTATAAAATGCATCCAAAAGAGAAAACATCCATGATATGGTATGTACAAATTTCAATTCAAAATAAAATATGCCGAACCTGACCCAAAATAATGCAAAAAGAATAATACAAGAATCTTTACTTGATGGCAAGTTAAGACTTAAAGTTTACATAATGTTACACCATAATGTTACACTAAGCTATTGAACAGCATGGGCCTCTGTAGTTGAGAGGTTATGGTCCCTTAACTAGTAATCACTAGTGTCTCACTGCTTTAAGTTATGAATTCTACCTAGGACAAAATTTCACAAGTTGAAGCTAGCTTACAAAGGTTGGTGATTTTACCCATGTGTAAGCCTGGGATCTTCCTCAACTGTTTAAATTGGAAAGTTACCAGATGACCCTGGCTGTTGGGGTGACGTTAAACCCCAAAACAAAAACAAACTGTAATGACTGACAACAAAAAAGTCAAATTGTTTGACACTGCTTAGAAAATGCATTCTAAACAGAAGGCATTCAATATGCTGCACGTATCTATTTCTATTCACAGGCTAGCAGCCGACAAAGCAAAAATGTTTTTGCCGGACCTGACCTGTGATATGACAAAGTAAGAAATGTTTGAGTAAGAAATTAATCCATCAACTATAGTCTCTATAAAAATGCATGGAATATTATGAAACTCCTATATACTAACAGCTCAGAATTACCCAAGCAGTAAGCATCAACCAATCATGTGTATACAGAAAAGCAGGAATATATAATCTCAATGTGATCTCATTACCTAAAGATAACATGCATATGAAAACTACAAAATGCCTTCAAGAGCTAAGCAACCATAACAATACCTTTGACATAGTCTCCTCATCTGGTTCCTCAACAGGATCTGCCCAATCAACAATAATATCACAGTTCCACACCTTTATTCTACCTGACATCAGCTTCCTCTTCGCTGTGGATGCACTCTTATGTGAGTCATAGTCGAGGAAGGCGAATCCTCTGTTTTTCTGGTTATCTTTTTCAACTGATCTATATATAATAACATCAACCAAACCCTCTGAAAAGATGAAGAACTTCCATCACAAAACAAACCAACAGCAGAATATTGTTGCCTACATATTCTGTGTAAGTGTAGACAATATGAAAGACAATCAACCTTTACGAGCCTAAAAGATAAATTCCAGCCTAAAACATAAATTACTTCTTTGTTCATGATAAAAGTTTCATTCATCAGTCCTTACTATCACTTCACCAGTCAGGACAGCCAAAACAAGCTGCAAATGAAGGAAAATGAAGAACAGTTTTCAATCATCAATCAGCTGAAATACATCTCAATTTTATCTATTCGCCATTATTTCTGACAAATTTATCATTCAAGATTATTTATTCATCAACAACTATGACTTCTTTTCAATTTGTATTTAACAAGAATTATTAAAAAGTAATTAAATCCAAACAGACAACACATATTCCAACAAAATGATACATCAATCAGATAATATAAACCATTTTCATACCCGTTCTTTTTGAAAATTCTTCTTTAATTTCCTCTTGTGTTTTACTTTTTGGAATGTTACCAACAAACAATCTCTGATTAGCGATTGAGACATTAGCTTTTAAAGTTTTGCCTTTTTTGATTTCATATCCTTCAAGCTGAAAAACATGGAACACATCAGATATATAGAAAGATTAGTCTAGTTGCTATGATCCACATACATTCTTCAAAATCATGACAACATACAACACTGAGGGGCAAGTGTGAGTAAATAAGGCATTATCTGCTTGACAGTTAACAACAAGGTGCATGAGATATGAATGATTGGAAATGTGTTTCTGAATTGCAAAATTAAAAATGATGAAACTATGATGATAATAAATAATGACCTAGACAAGAAGAAATTCTTGAACTAATTACCACTTTGCTTTCAACTAATCTTCAATGAACACAAGCTAGGTACATGTACTACATCTATTTTACACCTATTTTGGCCATTTTCATTGATATTTTCATAATGGATACTATAAAGACTATAATCTTCTTATGCCTTTAGACAATAAATATTAACAATAAAGGGCAGTCATAAAAATGTAACAAAGATAAAAATTACAAAAAAATATTTTCTACAAAAATCAATCAGATCAAATGACTGAATCTAAACATACCACTAAACAACAACTTGAACAAGAGAGATTGACATAAACGCCTATATTGCTGCAATTATAGCTCAATTTGCATCAATTTAAGTTTCAAGGAATTCAAGCTATTAAGCTAACCTAATGCACAAACAAAATGTGGAATAAGTTTCACTTTATATAGTGTGATATCAGAGGTACAAAACATACTAGATTACATAATATTCAACATAAAATGTCACAAAAAGGTTAATAATGTGTCAACATACTTTATCTACACATGCTTTAGCACCTTCTTTCTCCACAAACGTACAGAAAGCATAACCACGGCTGAATCCAGTCATTGGGTCCATCATTAATCGTAAATCCCAAACCTTTCCACATTCTTCAACAAGAGGGATTAATTCATCTTCGAATGTGTCTTTGGGAATTTTTCCAATAAATACCTGTAAGATGAAGTAATACATCTGATCTCAAATTCAAAAGATCTTGTAGCACTAAATTCACCAAACATCAAGAACTCATATTTATACTTCATTAATAACATTTTATTTATGATATAGCTGCAGAGTTGACATCAAATTGACATTATCCAGTTTGAAAGTCAAATATCTAATTCCATTTAATCTCTCGTGCATATTTTGATTGGACATAGTAGAAGACATGTATTAATGACTAAATAAATCGAATTATTTTACACTGAATTGATAGATAGCTTAATTCTGACCTCATGGCCAGACCCTGGCTGTTGTCCTTCCCATCCGGGTGGTGGACCACCATATTTTCTTTGACCCGTAGTAACATCTAATGTATAGCCAGATTTGTCGAGGATTTCCTGCAAAAAAAAAAAGGAATAAAATGATTGATAGCAGAGGGATACTTTTTCACATATTTAACAGAACAATAAAACAGGACCTCATGACTCTTTGGTAAAAGAAAAAAAGAATGGAATAACATTCCACACAGTAACAAGAAGCTCAATATCAGACCACACTGAAATTCATTTCCTGGATGTTAAGATTCATACACAATGGAATAAGCTGGGATTCAATGCAATAAAAAAATAAGTGACGCAAAATAACAAGCTGGAAGCAGTTCTAAGCATACACACAGTGTTTTATTTTTCAAATTTGGGAAAGAGTCTGGTCCAACTGGGAAAAACACAAGGTTTGACACCAAAATTGGGAATTATTAGGATGCAAATTGGGAAAAATGTCTTTTTTTCTATTGGGAAGGGTCTGTTAGCCGGACCCAAACAAAAAAGAAAAATTGCTGATAGAGTATTATATATACTTTGATTTTATCAGGATCAGGTCCTTTTGGGGCTGCATTTGGACCTCCGCCTTTACTTTTCTGTCTGAATGTTTTCATTTGTCCACAAAGGAAAGCACTTTTGTTGGTCACATGTTCAAGGCTACTCTCTGTGAACTGCTCCAGCACTTTGACAGCATCATCAGCATTGAATTCTTTAAGAGCATCAAGAGCTCTTTCATCAAGTTCTGAGTGTGAAAGTTTTCCTAAAATTAGAATGATGAAGTATGTGATAATGTCAACATCACAGTTTCATATGCCATAATTCACACTTATACCGCTACATGAATCATACACTTCATCACGGTTTCCACTAGACATTATATTTTTTCAGCCACATGTACGGAGGGAAGTGTCCGGGCATACAAAAAAGTATACTTGATTTTTTTTGCCACTTGCAGATTTTTTTCGCCATTTGTGAAACTGGCAAATGGCAGCGGAAACCCTGCTTCACCGATTAATTCTCATGGACCTGTCTACATTTTTTTCAAGTTTAAATGTCTTAAGTACACTTGATAATCAGTTGCCCCTTGTTAAGATACAAAGAAGTCATATTGAAAAACATATGGAAAAAAATACAACAAAAATAAATCCTACATACCAGTTGTGTATATTTTTTCTAATTCAGAAGCTACTTTCTTAGCAATGCCATATTCTACCAAAAAGTTATAATCATCCGAATGAAGCAAATTATCATCATCTTCTTGTTCTAATTCTACTTTCATACCATTTTCCGTCATCTGAAATGAACATTAAAATACATGAGCATGTAATACTAGTACATTCATTACAGGTCATAGCATACATTGGTTGCATAAAATGAAAAGAATAAGGGAGAAAATTTGAAAAAAAAAAAGATATTCAAGTAAACTAAAAACAATCAGTGAAGATCAGATGCTATCTGCTGGAAGAGTGGTAGCCTTACTTATTCAATTTTCCGGTAGACCAATTTCATAAATGAATTCGGAAGGGCAATCCTCTCAGCCTTTCAAAGAACTGCATATTTATGAAACATGAATTTAGTAAAAATGCATCAGTAACTAGTATAACATATTCAAATTGATAGACATGGCAATTAATAGTTTTAGATTAATATTATATATTAATAATACTGAGCCATAAATTCTCGGTATCTAATGCCAAAATTCTAATACTTGGCTTTCATAGCGAGTAGTGTACAAGCAGCCATATCATACATATATTTTGCCATATTGTGCCATTTCAAAACTCTCACTTTGTACAACCGCTGCATTATATGTGTGCTTCACATATAAAATTTAAATTATCGCTATAAATTTGCTCTTCCTGACTGCACCAGTGATGGGTGGATGGGAAGTTTTATGACACTGGTCAGGGTTTCCGCTGTCACACGCAACGAACAATTTTAAGACAAATATTTAAATTTTGGTGTTAGATACTGAAAATTTATGACTCCTGTTTATTATTTTTTTCTATCGATTTGAGTCAGCTATACCAGTTACTGATGCATTTTTATGCAATTTGTGTTTCCACACATAAATATGCAGTTCTCTGTTAATGTAAGTCTGAGAGAATGGCCCTCCAGAGTTCATTTAAGAGATCAATCAACCAGAAAGCCAAATAAGTAAGGCTATTGTCCGCCAATACACATGCTTCATCTTCCATTAAAGCACCTTTCAGAAAGGTGTGTTGGAATATTTTAGGCTAGTCGGTTTTTGTCCTTCTATAGAAACTTTTGTTACGGTCAAGATAAAAAAAGTGCATCAGATAGTTACTTCAGCAACTACAGACCACAAAAAATGAGTCCCCTATGAAAGGGTCTTGTATTGTGATACTGGTCGTCCAGGGCTGCATTGTTAAGCTTTAAAAGCCAGATTCCGGAATTATTATTACAAAAAGACGGCATAGTTTGGTAGCAAACAATTTAAACATCATGTCAGTCTATACGACAAACTTTCTTTGCGTATGCAAACAATACTACGTTCAAACTGAGACAATGCATTTATAATTAGACAAAGAAAACAATGCCGGCCATGTTGCGCTGAAAGCGTGCCAGTAAAAATCGTCTTTAATCGTTATACTAACAAATATTACGATACGAAGTCACTTCAAAAATACTTATTTCGGTTGAGCGAATTCGACTCAACATGTGTAAATACATGTAGCGCTTACCTTTAACCTTATAAGAGAGAATTTTGGAAGAATTTAAGACGGTGTTAATGTACAAACAATCAAAGCGGCCAAAAGCGTCGGAAAAGGCACGCGAAGTTACGGGGTTTTCAAATTTGAGCGCACGGATATATAATCTCTAAGCCAAATTAATACACAAGAAGTAGGCCTCAGTCGAATATTTCGAGAGACAAATTTGTTTGGCACTGATCAAATAAATTTCAAAACAGTATGCCGTGGGAAACTTTTGGTCTATTTAATTTTACAAAAATAGAGATTATATGTATTAGGTCAATGACAAATAAAAGAATTGTAGGTCAGACTCATATAAATATTAGATACCATCGGGAATGAGACTATAATTACCTTTAGGACGTACGACAGATCTATAAGCAACCACTACAATTATTCATTTCATCACATCATATAGATCTGTTTTGGCAAATTTTCACCTATAAACTCCCTTTAACGATCATGCCGATACCAATTATTGGATTATTTCCCTTCAGCTCATCATATCATATGATCATATGTCAAAGTTACCGTATCGCTTGTAAATCAGTATTTCACAGCCTTAGAAATTTTTCAAGATTAAAAAATATCATTTTTAAGCTGTACACGGCATCACTGAATCATTAACTATTACTGTTTCCACCATATTTCGAATCAAATGTGTTAACTGTATCATTATGCACTTCTTTATTTCTTATTTATTCATATTTGAAACAAAAATCGAATGCATTTTATACTTATTTCATTTGATAAGTAAATTTCTATTTAAAATTAAGTATTGCGGATATGCATATGATCCACAAAGGTTATACATTTGTATAATGATTAAAATGGCCAGTGTAAATGAATGACCAAATGAATGTACTACTTTATGAATAGCTTCGAAGCAAATTTTGCATATCTTTACAGTTCAATCTGATGTCACCTATGTGCGACCAAAGTGAGAAACAAATATACGGCACTGATAGTTTTCAATTCTTGGTGTTTTCAATTTTACGAAAAAAATATTTTTCGAAAGAGATAATAATAACTTTAATATAGCTCGATCAGTTCATGGCATTTTCTTCAATAGGAAAGCTTTCGAAATTGATGAAATAGTATTTGTATCTTCGATCTTATTTCAACATTCGTGGTAATATATTACAAGGTCAGATTGGATTTTTATAAACCAGAATGACAATTAGTGAAAATATCCAAATGTACATGTGTCAATTTAGCACTTTTTATATATAATAACATAATCATTAAGTAGATACCTAATGTCTGAAGTGTTATAATATGCCATCATTTCACAATTAAAATGCTCGTGTAAATCATCATTTTGTTTTATGAAAATTTACCTAATTAATTCAAAGGTCTCATTTTCTTACATATCCGAATGTGTACTAGATATTTTTGCCAATCAATTTACAACCATTTTTTTTCTTACACAATTATATTTTTCCGGATAAATCAATTAACTACGTTTTTATTGCTGCAAAAACCAAAATAATATTGCACATTTTCTTGGTAAATGAAAATTGTTAACGCATTCTTTTCGTATACACAAGAACTTTTTAAAAATACGTCTTTAATACTAATAAGGTATTTTCTATCTGTAATAGAAAATCCCAGGTCAAATTGAATATTTCTACATTCTTTGTGAGTACACCACATGCTGTGCATAAAATGAGCTAGAGTCTCCATGAAAATAAAAGCGTTTTAATGCGTCATAAAAATATTATAATTACTATCAAGGATGAGCAGTTATATATATTTTGAAAAACTTTGCATCACGATTATGAGAAATGTTTGCTTAAATGTCATATGTGGAAGAATATTGGCGCTTAGAAAATAAACATTTAATAGCAGTTTGAAAATATTAATATTTTGCTTCCATATTTTGTACAGAATTAAACGAACATATTTTATCTGAGATCGGAAATTAGAGTTAATCACAAGGAAAATAACGACACCAGTTATGCCATTCCGTGAACCAATATAGTCCCACATGGAAAAAAATAATGTAGCTTCTTGTATGCAAACGTTTTTCATCGAATAGTATTATAAAAGACCCCCATCCTACCCAAAATTTAAGGAACAAAAAACGAACAGCATGTTTATAACGATGAATTTATTTATTTGTATTGAACATGCTGTATGATGCTAGTCTATACACAATCCAACCAAACAACTAATTATTCATGATTTTTATTTACAGTAACAAAAAACCCGGCAAGTTTGAATTGATCAATCGGTTCTAATAAAGGTTATTCCAACAATACTTGTACATGTACGTATACTGAAGGTAAATATCATGCGTGAATTTAAGGTACGATCCTTAAGGTTCCTCCGTGGTCGAGTGGTTATAATCGGTGACCAATAATCACCGCTATGAGTTCGAATCTCACCCACGACCAAGCAAATTTCATTAGCTTTTGGAGGGTCCGCGGGGGTCTACAACCACGGTTAAAACTCGGCAAATGCCCCTGGCTGTTGGAGCGACATTAAACCCAAGCGAAAAAATAGCATGTATAAACAATACAATTGTAACTACTCGACCATTTCCGTAACCACAAAAGTTGACGGGAAAGGACGAGGATGTTCCAATTGGTAAACAATACTGTGACATGATACATTTAGTATGGTTCTGGTAGTTGCCTCCCCTGTCAAGTACTTTAGCTCTGTTTCTCAATCACACGCACACACGGAGAGAGGATGAACTAAATCAATATCATACACACAGGCACATACACAGACTCATTTACACACATGCACGCATGGACGTACACACACCAACTAATAATTTATAGGTATATAATAATAATAAATACAGGTATTTAGAACATATTTAAAGTGTCTTTCTTTAGTCACATTCTCTACATATAGATCAAAACAATGCTCTATACTAATTGTTTGTTCCAAAATCGAAGTCACATTGCTGGTCGCCAGAAAAAAAACATAAGAGGTTTATTATATTCAAGGGTTACATCCGTTGACTGTCATTATTTTGAACTTGATGTATGACATTCAAATTACTGTACTTTTCTGACAATGCTACACAAAAAAGTTAATAGTACACAAGTATAGCCTGGTTATCGTTATCTCCTTGAAAGTTACCATAAATGCTTTCAATCAATTTTACGACACATTTTTGAAATTTTGTAAGAATTGTTGCCTTGTTGATAGAAAAATAGAATTTTATATAGGTATTGCATGGTGACCTTTATTTTTCTTTATCAAGTTAGATAGATTCTGTATTATTGGATCTTTTTACTACGAGTTTTCATTGAAATGGATCTCTTTACTTTAATCTTTGAAATATAAGCTTCTCCCATAGACTTCAATGCAACTTTAAAAAGACAGTAACTCACAGGAATGGTATTGTTTTTGAAAAATCTCACTGGAAACTTGGAAACCTATAAAAATTATAAATGATCCCAAAATCTGTCCGCTCCATTTTGAGATAATAATTTTGGGCATTAGGGAGGTAATACATTAACTGTACAAACTTAGTTCAACAAAACTGTAAAGCTGGAAATATTTTTATCTGACTTATTGTCACCGGTGTTTTACGCCGTTTTTCAACAATATTTCAGTTATATACGGCGACCGCTTCACCTAACCAGTTTTCCTGGACTGTATACTAACCAGTACTAACTTACCCTTCCATAAGGAACCGGCAACTTCTCCACATATGGAGGAAAATCGACATTTTTGTCAAATTGTCAAAGAAGGGTATGACCTGCCACAACCGGGATTCGCACCTGGATCTCCGGGTTACAAGTCCAACGCACTAACCGCTGAGCCACGGCCGCGGCTGGGAATAATTAGACACACGAACATATTTGTAAGTAGCCAGAGAAGAGAGTTAACCAATTTAAAAAATTGGGCCATCTATATGTATGCATATGATTTGTGTACATGTATTTAGTTTGTGAATATAGTCAATTTGCGCGTGTATATAATTTGTGTATATACATGGATATGATCTGTGTATGTATATAATTTGTGTATGCATTTAATATGCGTACGTGTATAGTTTGTGAATGTAACTGTATTCAATTTGCTTGCGTATATAATTTATGTATGTATTCAATTTGCTTGCATATATAATTTGTGTATGAACGTGTACATAATTTGTTTATGTATTTAATTGGCGCATGCATATGATTTATGTATGTACAGGCACATATAATCTGTGTACGTACAGTTACTCAATTTCTGCATGCATATAGTTTGTGTATGTATATAATCTGTGCATGTTGGTGTGAGAAGATTTTGTTCTGTACTGGTCATCATGATTGCTGACTTTGTTGCTTTCTAAGAGGCATAACGGTAAGATCATTTAAATTCAAGATAATTCATATGATGTTAACGACGAATTTATACACTTGTTAAACCAAACGAATGGAACGTTTATAGTTTTAATGATACTTTTTGTCACATTTTCCCAAAATATCTAGACCATGAGCTTATTTGCTTTGTTTAAATGCAATAAGGTTGGGTCAATTAAAAATGTATGGCGTTTCATCATTGATTGTGGTAATAAACATATAAATTCTGCTGAGTATGTATTAGTAATGTTTGTCTAAAAACACAACGTCTATAATAAATAGTTTTTGTCTTGTTCGAGTAAATCTTTGCATTCAATTTTGAGAGCGCACTTTGTGATACCAGAATACTTAAATGATATTGTTGAGGTCTAAAACATATTTACAGAATTCATTACCCTTTGGAGAACATTAATTGATATGTCTGTATGCTGACACTCCAGACCATGACAACAATAGATTGGCAAACATATATAAATAGGAATATATTGAATAGAATGATCGATCATCAACTACAAGTGACACCTAGTAAAATTGTTAAGGAAAGAAAGCGAAATAAACATATCTTTGTACGTCTAAGCAAACAGATAAACCCGTTTCGTTTATAACACGCAAATTATACAGTCAAAATTAATATCAGATTTCCTTTGTAGAATATGATCAATGTGATTTATAAAAGATGAAACTGATTAAGAAATTTATGTCCGGTGTAAATTCGTCTTAGTTCTTTCCTTAGGCTGTCGGCTCATTCTCAGGTCTGTAAACGTTCAATCACTATTATTCTATTATAATATCGCAATTGTTCAACGTACAGGCCATTGTGAAACATGAATATATTTCCCACCATGTTGGTGTGAAATGAGTCAATCGTTGATAAAAATCTTTATACCACCAGACGCCACTTTATCTCCCTTTTAATCATCCATGTACACACTGACTCGAATTTCAAGACATCCACCTTCTTAAACTAGATTCTAAAAGAACCAAATAAGTGAATCAATTCTTATGTTTTACAATACTTACAATCAATATACGCAAAGAAATCGTGAATTAAAAGTAACGTTAAATTGAACGTATTAAAATCCACCTGGTGATCAACCAAGTGTGTTTAGTTATTTTTTTCTGGTGCTATAAAATACACAGTGAATATTTAGAAATTTGGCTTAGTGTACTTTCAAATTCGCTTGACTCCAGCACCTATACAACACTATTCAAATGCTTCTTTAGTGCTTTTTAATTCTACATTGACAGCATCATATGAAGATAATTTCAAAATTTTGGCTTTATGGCTGATAACTATTAATTAAATCGGATAATGTATTTAGGTTTATTGATCCTTTTATTATTGTTTTTATGAAGATGATTTAGTACAGAAAACAGATTTCGAAAAATTAAAAATGACCAGATGTTACACGTGTATCTTCTAATGGTCAATTGTGTGAATATAATATGGGGGTTATTTGCCTGAGACGTGCTTGTAAAACTTAAGAACTTAATACAGACGAAGGTTGCAAGATCTAGGAAGACAATGTTTATAAACACCAGTTTATCCTATTCTCCTTTTGTAACTACCAACGTCTCCAAGTGACAGATCAATAATGGAGTACAAATGACTTAAGACATAATACCTTCAATCTCATCGTCACAGGGAACATGTGCTGCGCCAATGGTTCGATCTAACGCTTCACCTATTGAGCTGTGCGGGTGGGCTTAGGTACGCAAGCTTAAATATATAATATTAATGTTTTGTACGTATATATATTTGGAACCAGTAATTTTGTTTCTAAGATTTTATAAAATGTAGCATATTTAAATATATTAAAAATGGTATTTTATTAAATTTCATTCATTTTTTACTAAACACAACGCTGTGCTCCGGTTGGGAGAAAATGGAATAAGTCACCAAATAGACGAGGTCATTGGCGACTTTTACAGCTTTAACGGTAGTAGAAGAACCAGGCGTACGCAAACTGGTAGAAACACCGATCTTCCATAAGCTAGCTGGAAAGCTTCATCAAATATGGGATTTCTATCCAGAGACCATAACCACTCAAGCACGAAGGAGATAAAGTTAATTTGTGTCTACGTACACGTATTGAAGTACTCGTATGAATAATTGCGTGAAGTGATTCAACTTCTGTCGTGATGAGTCCCTTTTCCTTTTTTGCCAACAAACATTGAAGAAATACTTTTATAATTTCCCTTTCAACACCTTCAAATACAAACAAACACTTTCAAATTAAACAATTTTATTTTACAAATATAATACTTTCTACACAATATCCAAACAAATTTTAACAATAAACTACCTTTTAAACTTTCAAAATTTCCCACTGCCGAGCCTCGTGGTTTACCCCTCTATTTATATATAAATTTCCCGCCTAACGCTCTGAAAGGCATGAAATCCGTGGACCACGTGATACTTGTTTTATAAATCGTGACAAATTTAAACTACACAAATGAACAATTGACGGAACAAATGAACGGAGTACATGTATAAAATAAAATTATAAAACGGTACTTAGGAGCTGTGTCGATCTCTGCGATGTGAAAAAAATAAAATATAACCGGAGCAGCGACCGAAATATAAGTAAGCAATCGCTATCTGCGACAACTTCTGTGTACTTAAATTATACAAACATTGTCACTGATTGATCTGTCAAATGTAAGTTATTTGTCATCCTAGATGAGCTGATTAGCAGAATCAGGAAACTATATACACTGTACCGCGAAATCTCACAATCCCAACACTTCATATTCGGACTGTATAACGAACAGCTATTTTGGAACCAGTTTTCGATACTTCCTCTCAACTTAATACGACCGCTTTCTTTTGATCCATTGAACGTGGTCAATATCTCGATGTTTTTGCATCACAGCCAAACGTCGAGGCAACTTCCACCTTTGTGACTGGAAAAAACGGCCTTAAATGTCGTGGTATTTTCATCAAATTGAATTTGACAGGAATTATGAAAAAAGGTAAGGAAATAATTGATCGTTATAATGAGATGTGAACTTAATACAGAGGATGTCGCTAAGCGAGGTTTTATTGTACATGAAGTAATATTAAGATCAAAGTTCACTCAGAGAGTGTCTACGAAGCAATACTACAGCTTGAACACACGTATTTGAATAAATCACAAACGTTTTTAATTTATGTATTCATATACATGTACTTAACAAAAACGAATAAGATTGATTCAAACCCACGAAATAGAACTAGGACTTAGGATAGGGAAGTGTGCTTTTTATAATTGCTACACAGTTATCACTTATGTTAAGCTTACAGCTTTGAAGTTTGTTATATGCTAAAATTGGCGCTCATTGTCCGAGGAAAAGGATTTTTTAAAAATAAAACATTTCGAGCAACAAGAATATTTTATAGAATGTTTTTACATGTTGAGCATTGTGTATTAACCGTTTTTCTATTCCGAAGTATTGAAAACATTTAAAAATCCATTCATGTTTAAAATGGTAAAAGTCACACACGATATTGCAAGTAAATTAGACAATGAATGTCTTCATTATGATGAGTGTTTATTCAACATTTTCGTCATTATCATGTCTCCATAATGATTAATCGCACAATTGCAAATGCAATCGAGTTCTTTGTCTGATCGAAATTGTAGATCTAAGTCATACATCAATAAAATGATTTGACACCACACCTTCAAAAATAAAAAAGAAATATTGGTTTTATTAACTGAAACTTTCCACAACATTAACACACTGTATCACCAAGCAAACGTATTTGTTCGTGAAACGCGAGCTGATTTCGCTCGCAATAGAACTTTTTCAAGAGAATTTTCAGCACGCGATAAGGTGTTGAACTCGTCTACATCTTTAAGGAAATGTTTTATCCGATCGTCTAAACTTTTCGTGTCTCTGCACGCACTTAACAATTTCTTTCTCCGTTCTTCGTACTTATTCACTGGTCCATATTTAGAATTTTGTTCTATTTGACAAATTTCTTCAAGCTTTCGTCTTGATCTTGTGTGATCTTTCTTTGTATGTATACCGTACTGCGACTGAGCTCGTTTGTCCTCGCCGGAGGGAGGTCTGGTAACTCTTGTCTGTCCGACATGATAGCTTGCAGGACGTTTCGATAATTTTCCGTTTCGTCCATTGCCTTCCTTCCGTTCTTTGTCTGATTTTTGACCTTCATGCGGACTTTGAAGCACTTCAGGAAGAGCTGATGATGTCTTCTTTGCATTTTTATTACCCGTTTCATGTTTTACACATTGATTTCCGGACTTTTTAAAATTTTGAATGGATAATAAAAACATCGTTAATGTGTTCAATGGCTTTGATTTAAATGATTCACCGGCTTTTTTATCTGCCGCCACATCTACATCAGTCTCTCCATTAATTTCATTAACATCACCAGGTTTACTTTTAGAATCTATCTCTTCATTACTCCTAGCGACGTTAGAAATCCATTCAGTGCCTTTACCGTCGTGCGGAGTAGTACGGGATGGTTTTTGTCTCTTTTTGTAATCTGCTGATTTAACGACTTTATCTGACGACTCATTAGGATCTCTATTTTTAATGGCATCTTTCAAATTTAACATATCATTCGCGTCCTTCGTAGCTTTCTTGATGCTCTCGTTCGATTCAGCAAACATACGTCGCTGTTCACGCAATAATTCAGATTCTTTTTCCTCGAGTTCGTTGGTAAGACACTCGTTATCCAAATATGTGTCACTGTAGTCGAAGCGGACGTTCATGTCCTCATGCTCATTGCGTTGTTTACCGGACGTTTTTCTGTACGTTGCCATGGTAATATCTTCAGATTTTCTGCCGGAAATCCTATTAAAGTATAATTTTATACAACAGGTCAATAAAACATTGGTGTGAGAAACAATGAAACTGTTAAATTACAATAAGATCTATGTTTAAATCCACTAACAATTTACTTGAAAAATGCTAGTCCAATGTTACCTTCCTTACACGCTGCAAGATGTTATTCACAGAGAGAGAGAGAGAGAGAGAGAGAGAGAGAGAGAGAGAGAGAGAGAGAGAAAGAGAGAGAGAGAGTAACATTTGTGCGGCCGTTTGCGGTCTACGTTAGGGATCTGAGTTGCAGTCTGTATATCTGTATGTGCCACCTGTGATTGCGCCAGTGTTAGGGCTCTGAATCGGGGATCTGAGTTTTTTTTGTGGGGGGGGGGCGTGTTGCAATCTGGATATCTCTGTTGGGAATCTGTTCTGCGATCCTTTTTAGAGGATCATTCTCGGGTTCTAAGCTATGTGGCATTTCTTGCACTCTGTGCTTTAACGATTAACGGAACATAAAAGGAAATGACATTACTTTTAGCAAAAGGTCACTTTTACGGTGAAGAACTTACCTGCGCAGCAACTATCTGTTTAACGACAAACAAGAAATAAGAATTTCCACGTATATTGATAATGATACATGGTAAGGTTGAAAATTTTATCTACCATAAAACTTAATACATGTACATGTATTTTTTATTAATCTGCGCAGATAAACTCCTATTAAAGCATTAACTGAATTCAATATAATTCTTTGAAAAGTACAATGACATTACAAGTAGATTGACAATCCGTTTCATTCGCATTTTTAATCAGAAATTTCTTTCATCGGCAATTGTACAGATCTCATTTCACCCTTTAGCGTGAATCTGTTTTATATTTAAACACTCTCCCTCGTAAAATACACATAGCTAGCTTTTTTGTGAGTACGAGGTTTATGATAAAAGTTTTTAAAACGTTAACGAAAATGAATGACAATATAATAAAGTTGTTTTAGATACAAAACTCTCGACTGAGGATAATGCGCGAGCCGTATTCGCTCTTTGATAAGAAATAATTGAAGTGATTCATTGGCAAGTTCCTCTTTGATAATAGGTTGAACTTATTTTGATGTTTTAGTTATCAAAGATGTGCTTATACCCAGCAACGCATTCAAGATTGTAAACAATAACAATGTAATACCGTTAAAGTTATCATTTATATATGATAGGATTAATATGGGCAATTTTATTCGGGTTTAAAGAGTGTTTTAAGCGTATTTTAGCTATATACATGTACCGGCGGACATTCAATTAGTTGATTGCGCAAAAAGTTCTCAACATCGGTCAAGCATTTGTACACATTTATATTATCAACAATACAGATAAGTTTCGAAAGAAATTTGTAAATACATAAAAAATAAAATATACATACAAATCATTGATAATTCGTATTTAAGTATTATGTAATGTAGTGTACAAGGGTTTTAAATGTTTTTTTAGTTGTAATTAAATAAAAAAGAAATAAAATCACATAAATTATATTAAACTGAATTACAAAAAGTACTTGTACTAACAAAACCAGTGTTTCCTTACTGTTACAAGATCTTTAATTCAATAGAAAATAAGTTTTACCAAACAGATTACAGCATACATTAAGCAGCGTCAATGAATTCACGTAGAATGCAACAATTCTCACGAACATTTAACTGAATTGAAGCCAATAAAATGAATATGGTCTTTATCTTGAATTATTAATTCCTTTATTTTGTTTTATTTATTACTGAACCTTACAGTCATAAAATATCATTTTGCGAAATAATATATGGATTTTTCCTTACCATTAATTAAATAGTCCAATGTTGTAACTCAAAAATATCGAGACGTGAAGTGAATTTTAAACTATCAGACTGCTCACTTTAACGCTTGGAATGTTTAGTGAAAAGACAAGTGTTGTATGCAATAGTACACTTAAACTTTTTTAATCGAATGCCTAAATAAATAACATCGCGTTAACATCGTTAGAAAACTTTATATTATCACGCCTCATGATCAATTTACGCAGGACGTAGCTTTTGTGATAAAGTAGACGCATTTAATGTTCTGTAATGTATGTCTATTGACATACACAATTTTAAAGCTTTGTATGCGAAACCATCAGGAAAGTGATCATTGAGAATATACAAAAAGGACATTTTCAATTCATTCATTTTGTAATAGAATTAAATTGATTTTACTCCCCTTGCATTTGACAGCTTGTTAATAATGTCATAGTTAAAATCCTATAAAGCCGGTTTTAAGACGATACGTAACCTGCGAGCAGAGTCATTGATAAGGCATGTCTGTCCATATGTTTTAAATAAAACCCATCTTAATTGGATCTAATACGTTGCATACATTTTTAACCACTTCCATTGATTTACTTGTTTACACTATATCGAACCTGTGTTGAGTTTTTATATTAAACACCACGTGACACTTAAAAATTGATTTACTCGCAACTTAATTAAAAGACGGTTTATTTTTTGTATTATTATATAATAATAAGTAGTGGACCTAAACAGTTTTCTATGTTCTCTACCGGTACCAACCTTGTTCTCCACATGCAACATCTCCTCACGAATGATCAGTGGTGGAGGACGAATAGTCCTAATTTCAATGTCTTCCACCAAATCGTCAGGCCGTGGTCCAGTGGTTAGTACACTGGATTTGAAACCCAGAGATCCGGGTTCGAATCCCGGTCGCGGCAGGTCATATCCTCCTATGAAAAAAATGACAAAAATGTCGACTCTCCTCCATATATGGAGAAGTTGCCAGCTCCCTGTAGAAGGGTAAGTTAGTACTGGTTAATATACAGTCCAGGAAAACTGGTTACGTGAAACGCTCGCCGTATATAACTGAAAAAAATTGTTGAAAAGCGGCGTTAAGCCACAGAGACAATGTAACATAAAAACAAACAAACAAAATAATCAACCAAATTGTCATAGAGAGAACATGTTTAGTTCCTAAACTTAGGAACAAGGTTAGCGCTGATAGAGAATTCTGGAAAATTGGTGATATCAATTGTCTGCTGATATAATTGTAACCGATATGATACTCTTGGAAACAGAAGTAAAACCCATGAAAAATTCACAGCCATGTTCTTTCTGTGCTTCCCCACCACCGACTTTAATTTCCATGTTATTTGTGTTGCTTACCTCCACCGCTTAGTTTTATCATATGTCCAGAGATTAATTGTCTCTACTTTTTTAAAGACATTATTTATAATTACAATGTACAACATTGATTAAATCCCCTCTGTAATGAAGAGATCTGTATATTTGCAATATTCAATTAAGTCTTAAGAAAACAGTCTATAAAAGCTCACACGAAGTTTGTGTTCATGGACATGATTGTATTGATCATAATAATGTATGGTTAGGATCACATATCCATACCAATTACATGTATTTTAATTCATGTTGTCTATATAGCAAACTCGGACAAGTTGGTGTTTAATAATTCTATAATAACTTCGATTTGACTTAAATTTGAAGTAAATACATTGAACTATATTAAGGGCTAGTATACTGTGTTAACACAGCTTAGAAATTGGGTTTTGAAATCAAAATCTTACGAATGAATACAATACAATGGTTATATCATCCGAATGACAATAATTGAAAAAAGTATACAAAAGCAGATTTATTAGGCAAGTTTATTGTACGTTTTCTCTATTGAATTGTAATGAAATCTGGTGTTCAAAACAAACGAGGATTTATACAATGCCTTCATATGATTTGTCTACTTTTATGTGAGATCGTAAATAATACAATTCGAGACTAATGGCATAAAATACTACATATTTTTGAATGAGTGATTAAAACATAATGAGTGACTTCATAGTAATCTGTTGATATATCATATAAACTTCGAGTTTAAGAATTGAAAAAGATTTTAAAAGCATGCTCTTTACATCATGTAAATAGGCGCAGGTGAAAAAAAATGGAAAGATCTTGCTAGTGAAGATAGTTAATTGCAATCACTACTATTGGTTGCATAATAAAATATATCGCACAAAGCTAATTTACACCATAAGAAGATTTTGCTATTTTCCTCAATCTCATTTGTCTTAAATCTCTTTTCAGTTTTCAAGCATGATTGAATTGAACAATGCTTAAGTAATTAGATACTTTATCAGATATAACTCATTATGATCAGAAAATTATATACTCATAATTTAATGAAGTATACAAATTACACCACTCAACACAACGGAATTTCCTGATAATGTATATCTGATGTACTTCATAACCACTTTAAACATTAAACAAACGGAAGAACGTGTATATTTCACAGCCAAACCATGAAAAATTACTTAAACTACCGACAAATTGTGTGAACTTTTCCTTAATTTAAGAATCTGAAACGGAGAGTTAAACTAGTAATCTATTCTTGTATTATCATCTATTCTTGTATCATCATCTATTCTTGTACTCATCATTTGCTGTACTTTTTTTATTTCATTTACTTCCTCTTATTGTGTTTGTTACCCCTTTGTCGTTTTATTGATTTGCGCCATTAAAGGATCACTATTTACCAAGTAGAATGTTGATTAATATGTTTTATGAATGTCTCTTTCCCATGTATCGTGCTATTCAACAACAACAACAACAACATCAACAACAAAAAAAAATAAAAAAAAACATTGGCTAAATTTAGAACAGTTAATTCTTTTAAACGAAGAGGCAAGACAGATTGCTTACCCACTTGGCAAAAATTTTTCCCCCGAAAATAGTTTTCAGCAACTTCATTTGATTTTATAGCCCAGTGTCCTTTCTGTCGTCCACTTGCGTGACTTTGTCCGAATTAAGCAATTGTCGTATGTTTTACATCTCATTATTTCTTTCGTGAGTTTAAATTCAGACAATCCTTTTATCGCCTTACAAATTTTGTCTGACGAATATGTTATAATTTGTTTTTAGAGTGTTTCCTACTTAATAAATAACACTAACAATCAGCGATCTTTGCTACAAGAACTTTTGTTCATTAAATATTAAAGTCAAAGTCAGATGCGATGCTTATACGACTGTGAGCAATGAAATACATTATTTAAGCAAACCGAGCTACCAATTTTTAATATCATGATATATTCATGAAAACAAACTATGTTTCACTGCATTCTCAGCCAACCGATTGTTCCATAGTTCGCAAAGGAATGGAATTGAAAATACTCCAGTAGATGATTTGTTTTTCATGTCATGCCTCATTTAAACCAAACCTATCAAACAAATATCACGCCTATGAGAACATAAAATACATACAACCAAAAAAGTTAAATTGACCCTGGGATTGACAACACCCCCAAAAAGATATCAAGGTGGGCTAACATCAACACAAAAGGAACATTATTGTTAATATAACGTCAGTGGTTATATCAACTGTTTAGTTTTGTTGTGAAATTACACGGAAGTTCGTGAGAAAAGCTTCACTTTATAAGGAAATACTCGAGATTTTATTCACAGATACTTGGTGACTGTTAATTGGTATTAAATATGAGGCTTATCTAAGCCGATGATACAGGAACGAATTAATTAATATCAAATATGAATTTGTCAATATTTCTTTTCAATTTTATTTTTTATTTTATTTTTCCATCAGGATTAGGATTCAATGTTGATGTGCGCAATGTTAAGTTCATCACTGGAATCACATCAGGTGGAAGTTATTTTGGGTATTCGGTAGCTTTAGCCAAGACCAACACAGAAAACTGGTAACTATCACAATATTGTTTCATATAGTTATTATTATCTATCCTGCCTATTTAATACACAATAGAAAATAAATATATAAGGCTGTAATAATATCTTTGAATAAGCGCTGCGTTTGCGTTAGGTTTGCTGTTCAATGTTCTGAAGAAAAAGTTGATGGAAAAAGTGGAAAAAATAAAACCATTAATATCATTAATACACGCGTCCATAAGTAATCAGAATATCAGCCGTTCCAATTGTCAAAAGTTCTAATTCTGTCTTAGGCAAGATTTCCGTACGTCTCTATAGTTGCCAAATAAGAGTCAAGGACTGGTAAGACTTCCAGAAGACAAACATCATCGTGAGTGATAAAATAGAAGTTGAAATATCTTGCCAAACAAAAATGAAATGGTTAAAAAATACCTAACAGAACGATTTTGTAATTGTAATCGTCTTATATGTACGTTACTAGCATAACGAGATGTTAGATCTAGGTTTACGGTCTGCTTTCGTTACTGACTAAGCACTACAACAATACAAAAATGTTAATTAAAATGAAAATGTTAAATTAGAATACATATATTATCAAAATTATAATTTAATCGGTTATTCCAAATCGGAAACTGAAACAAACAATGTTTATGTAATCAAAACAAACACACCACTCACAAAACAACGAAAAATGCTTAACAAAGCAATTTATACGGAAAACGTCCTGATATCTTTTCATGTTAGACCTGCATAAAGTGATATGATGAGTGTATAGTGATATTAATAACATGAGACCTAATTCGTTTTAAGAATCAAGTCACAACAGCTTTCTAAAATGACTACATGAATAAAATGACGTACAAGTGTCTTCGTGTTGTGTCGTGCACGCAACAATTACACGTATCTGCAATAAGTGGTATGTACACAATCTGCTGACATCCATTTAATATTCTCATGATCTCATGATTATACGTACTTAAAGGAAATGTATATAAAGAGATGTATTGAAATACAGATGTGCTGTTCATTTGCTTTGAAAACTACGGTTAGGAAACATATACATATATATACATGTATATATCATGTTGTCAATACCTCAATATATATATATATATCACTCAGGTCAAGGTATTGACAACATGAGGCAAACAATAACAAACAAATTTCGAGGCCCAATAGAATACAAAAATCTATATTAATACAGGCAATGGGAGAGTACCATAAGTACTTTCACATGGTTAATTGCATTTTTAGATATAAACATAAAAGACATAAACTTGTTCATTATACAATGTTTCAATAATTTCCTTTGTAAACAGGCAAATCTTGTTATATTTTGGAATGCTATGGTAAATTATATTCATAATCATATTAATTGAGTGAATGTTTGGTCTTGAATAATATTTAGTTTTCAGATATTTTTTCCTTCGGTTATTAAAATTTTGACATTCTAGAAGGTATTGATATCACCAATTGAATAATTACATAGAGTACATTTTCTCATATTCAATTCTACACCTTGCCATGGTCCAGTTTCTACTGGTAATCCGTGGTTTCTTGTTCTAAATTTTATCATATATCTAAGTCCTCAAACTTGAATGTATGTTTAAACAATTTATAGTTTTTACATTTGCCAGAGGTTTCTAAATTTGAATACCATTTATTTAAAAAACAAATCTATTAACTTTTGTTTGATTGCTGTGGTAAGCCATTTTTCACTTGGAAAATTATATGTGTCCCAAATATTATTTATTCAACATTTGATGAGTATATCCTCAATAAACTTTATCCACTTAAGACTATTGTTTTGCTGTGCGTCTATAAAGTTAGAGCTATTAAGAGCAAACTTATTTTACATAATGATATTTGTTGCGAATTCGAAATCACGACGCGTTTAGTTTTGCAAATTTTCGGATGGGTGCGCTTTCCGTACACACGGTAAGACAAACTAGATAGTTTGTAAATAAATTCTTGAATAAAAAATTGTTTTAGGAAAAGAACCATTATCAAATTAATGCATTCATGTTGAAGACTAAAAATGCAAGCAATGAACCCGAAATTGTGCATCCTAGATGTGAAAGTATTACGGAATTTGGCCGATCTTTTTCTACCGCAGGATTTTAGTTGGTGCACCCAGAGGTATGGACCCTAAGATGCCAACCGTCAGTAGGCCTGGTGCAGTGTACAGATGCAGTCTCAAAGACGGAGGAGCGCCAAACTGTGATTTGCTGGACATAGACCGTAATTTCACATTATAAACTTGTTGCTTTAACTGTTTATTAGAACTTAATTGGTTTTAAAGGTAGCTTATACGGATTGCACACTCGGGCGTAATCATAAATCAGAATCATAAACGGTCCCCGCCACTTTCATTTTGACTATTGAATGATTATACGCTGTTATTTGAGTTGAGTGTTGTTTGTGAATGACTCATATATAACAAAATTGATAAAATATGGAAAACGAATAATTAGAAAATTAACAGGAGATTGTAAAAGAATCGAAAAAAATTAAGGTAGAATAGATAATAATTTATCAAATAATCTCGACACTCAAAGCATCTATAGTCACTAATAGACAAGAATCAGTCCTGTATTAGCATACAAATATTATGAATAATAATTTCCGACTGAATGAATTAAAACGGAAATAAAAAAATCATTATCAGATAACGTCGGCCAAGAAACAGTAGCGTTCAATGGCAAGACAGTGTCGTTCTGGAACGGAAGAGGTGATTCATGGTTGGGTGGATCCATTGCCGTCGGGCACCAACCAAGTTCTGATTTCATCGTACGTATTTTTTTTTGAAATTTGAAAGTCGCGGCTTTTTTATTGCATTTTCCATAATACCCGGCTGTCCTAAGTTTGTTTGTTTGTTTGTTTGTTTGTCTCACTGGGGTTTAACGCCGTTTTTCAAAAATCGCAGGTAACAGTAGTCATGAATAGTAGGTTTAAGTTTGGGATCATTATAATGACTTTAATTCATGAGGCTACATCCCTTTTATAGCCAAAACATTATGGTGGATGCCACTTTAATGAAAACCGTATAAAATATATTTCGGGAGAAAGATACGATTTTGAAAAGTAATGACAAATGCAATTGGCTGCTTAGATCTAAGAAACCAATGAATTGTAATTTTCGAGTTAGACTAAAAATGAAACCTCTTTATTTTACATAGAAACAAGAATGACGAGTTACGTATGCCGATTGAAATTACAAATGTAATTCTATGACCTAATTTTTTTAACATTCCAAAATGTTATACAATAAACCACTCTTGCATTGCGGTATTTCGTCAACCTCTGTTTGGAATGAACTCATCGGTTTAGCTAAATCAGAAGAGTGTCAGGTCCATGGACCATAGCTTCGAACTAACTAATGACATAATGCTTATTACTATTCTTCCTTCGCCTCTGGTTCAAGTGATTCATGTCCTGGGGTTACAAGCAGAAT
Source organism: Lutraria rhynchaena (assembly GCA_008271625.1). NCBI lineage: Eukaryota > Metazoa > Mollusca > Bivalvia > Venerida > Mactridae > Lutraria > Lutraria rhynchaena. The sequence goes on along the minus strand of VIBL01000121.1, from coordinate 633,021 downwards.
CTGGTCACATATATACATTGTATCGGTTAACAGCACGGCGGTACATTAACAAAGTGTTGCTAAACATTTACTGAATTTAATAAATTCATTTACTACTTTTACTGTTTAAGGTGTGTGCTCCAAAGTGGTACGACATATATAATACAGAGAATTATTACATGAACGGAATGTGTTACCGTATTCCGCTGGATTTTGACATGAACAAAATGCGGAAAACTCCAGTATTTGTTGGTCAGCATGTTACCAAATATGTGGGTGGTCGTTATGTTTGGGACTACGCTTTCAGTGGATTAGGAATGTCTGTACAATATACTCAGGTTAGGCTATTCCGTGGTTAGGTGCTTTTTAATTAGTACTGATTGACATTAATCATTATACAATTGGTTTATTATTTGAACTACACGTTTTCTATTTCACTATTTGTGCGTGTAGGGGAAGCAACGTCTGATGGATACTCGAATTTTAAAGCTATGAAAACTTACAAAACATCACTTCGTGGCTACACTCAGGTTCACTCTGACCAGTGAAGTTTTTTTCAATGAGTATACAAATGAAATACAGCTATCTTTCAATATAATTTTAGCAAATCTGCATGGCGTAAATACCTCAATAGACTTTCATAGCAAGTTTGATAAAAACAAAGTATTCATTAAAGCATTCATTAAAAAACTTTTATTTAACTTTATCAAAAAAAAAATAAAAGACGTTTTTAGATTTTGATATAAAGAGAATCTAGAGTCTCGTTGGGTGTCGCATTTTACAGACATATCTTAGTCACGATAAATTTTTAAACCCTTAATTATTACTAACGTATTATAATGTATTTAAGTCAAATACCTTTAAACACCAGACTATAACTCCCTGAACAAACAATAAGATAAATCAATTTCTTTATTAGCAAGGAATGACAAAATGCTTAAATTATAAAATGCTACTGAAAATGCTGAGCTGAACTAAGCTAAATCCACAAAACGATATCCTGAATGCTACACAAATAAGGAATATTTTTTTAAATATCTTAGGTATAAATAGATGAAAGCTAGCATGAACTAAGCTAAATTCGTAAAACGATACGCTGAATACAATGCAAATAAGGAATATTTTTTATATCTTAGGTACAAATAGATGAAGGCGAGCATGTGCTGATTGGCAGTCCTGGTCTACTTGACTGGATCGGTGGATTTGTCGATATCTCTGTCGGGTCGGTAAAGATATTGAAAAATGAGGTCAATACAACTGAAATAACGAGGCCTTATATAGGTAAGATAATGTTCATCGCATGTATAGAAGAACGAATCTGATAAATGTGTAATTCCGTTTTTAATGGACTAGTTTCTTTTATTTTGAAGCTGAATATCTTCTATATTGAATAGAATTTATTTATGAATGATTAACGGTTTATTGGAAATGAATGACTTGGGATCGAAGCATTTGGCGAACATGGAATTATTTGGACTTACGTCCAATTATGGTTGATACGTTCGTGCTATATACACTGTTGATTAACGAGTATTTGGGAATGTATCAAACAAGTGTAATACAAACAAAAGACTTTTAACAGTGCGATATTGCTTAATTCCACAAACTATGTTCATTGACGAACGTATAAACAATGGGGTTACCGATACTGTACAACTGAATTTATGTCACGTCTGTGTCTGTCTTTTATCCTGCAGGCTCGGCACTTTCTAGCGGTAGATATTTCAGTGATGGTTTAACGTATATTGCATCTGGATCACCAAGAGAGGACTTAACCGGTTTGGTATATAAATGCATGAAAATGACAAATCAGAGCTCAATGATTCATGTTTTAATTAGCAACCTTCAGTCGCCATTTGATTGTTTAGAACTATATTTTGTGTTTCCAATCTTTTATACATAACTTTTTATGCTTTACCTCTAAATAAAAATCACCTTATGAAATAGAGGGTGTATATATAAGCTAATATGCCCTGGTTGATAATTTTGTCTGCGCCACGTTGTTGTTTTTCTGTCTGCATATTATATCTTTAACATAATTTTTATGTCAATCGTCACTCCTTTCGAAAAGAAAGACTCTCTAAATGATAAATAATTCATTTTTAACATGATTCTGTTAGTTTGATTGATCATTCATATTATCATCAGAATATAACTTACAGCAATATGAAGATTCGTACACAAAATTATTCGTTGTCTATATTAGAACGTATAATTGAAGAACTCAACCAGTATTATGGTATCTTTAGGTCGTGTTTTTCCGATTGAATGACCCTACATTTGTGTATCAGAAACCTGCCTTAGTTTTATCAGGCAAGGACGAGAAAAACAAAGTAAGTTTAACACCTATCGAATATCACGGGTAGGTTCTGTTATACTTATATATATATATATAGAAAGATTGCTAGTGTCCCATGATTCAATATGTATTCGGATGTAGTCTTGCACATAAAGAACAGTTCTATGCTACTTCCGTACATTCATGTCGTACATGTTGTTACACGGAAGCTCTAGTAGGTTAGGGAGAACTGTCGAAATCATTCTGGTAATGCTGAATTGGAATCAGCTTAGCGTGCTAGTGGTGAGTCTAGGTGTCATAAATGGAAATAATATCATATTTTAATTGATTAAATACAATTGTATTGAACTTAAATATCGTGAAGACTCGGTTGGAGTATTTATTTTCCCCGGACACGCCTTTCTTTATTACATTGTTTTAAAAAAGTAATGAAAATTGGATTCATGGAAGTAATTATTTTTGTTCCTTGAATTCGTTGAAACCGTGTCCTACTGATTAAACAACAGGACCTTCCACTGAATGCGTATTTTGGTGCCACACTGTGTACTGTGGATGTTAACAAGGATGGCGCTGATGATCTGCTGGTTGGTGCTCCACTTTACAGTTCTCAGACAAATGATATCTTCAATGAACATATCGACATGGGTCTGGTATTTGTTCACATGGGATCCAAGCAGGTCAGTTTACTACAATGATTACGTGAAACATCGTATCATCGGTCAGTGTAGTCTTAAGTTCAGTAAAACCTCGATAAAGAGTCCACCTTCGGGACCAGAAAAATCGCTCATGATAATGAGGTGGTCTCATTATAAAGTTGAAGTATAAGGGAGTTATTAAAAGTCGGTCCGAAAATAAATGGCCGTTATAACAAGATGGTCGTAATATTGAGGTGGTCGCTATGTGCCTTTTTACTGTATATGTTAGCAACATTTATTATCGACGAATCCATGAAATCCTTTTGCTAGGACAATAAGTAATGTACCTGCTTCTCAGTATAATACAATATATGATGAATTGTCTAATACTAAAGCAAAGGAGATAATAGAATAGTTTAACCAAAAAAACAAATACTAAGAAACGGAAAGAAAAAAGAATGATTAAAACCATTACGCAGCATATTATTAATCATGTCAGAAAAAATGGTTCATTTGCATCTTTTAATATTACATGTAATCGTATATGACACTAGACTCTCTATTCATTTTGTTTGCTCAGTTAAAACAATTTAGGAACCCACCACAGATACTCAAAGGAGTAGAGCCTTTCGGTAGATTTGGAACCGCAATTGAAAGCCTTGGAGATATAAACGTTGATACCTTCCCCGGTAAGTTGCGTATGTGGATCAATGGATTTCATTATTTAAATTCTGCACATTATGTGATGATCTTTTGGAGGATTTATTACAAATTATGATTTTCTAAGTGCATGATAAGGGACGTGAAGGATCTTGCCTTAAATTATAGTAAAGACATACTTTGAGAGTAATTTTATAAATGCAGCCAAACTTGTGAACAAATGCCACTAAAGGGAGAGTATGTCCTTTTGTGTTTATTTATTAGATTTACGTTAGGTCTATAATATTGAAAATTGCGTGTTTAAGAATGACAGTTATTCATTTTCATTCACAGTTTACGATTAACTCAGGTTTGATATCTTGCATCCAGTTCCAGTTCGGTTTTTACATCATTCAATTTCTTGTTTGTGAGGTTATAACCTCCGTGCAATGATTCTAAAAAAAGGTGTTGTCAATACATGCACTTATCGTCATCATCATGAGTTCGTGACTGCACCACTTTGCTTTTGTCGCTAGTACATGATACTTTATTCTTCGTGTAAGAGTTTAAAGTGAAGTTCTAACTTCCTTTTAACCTGTAACGTGATTTTCAAAACTCTTATTTTTAGGAGTATATGAGCTTAATCATGTGCCTACATGAATTTTGTGTCTGTGTTTTAATTCCCGTCTTTGTATAGTGAAGTATATTTTATGTCTTCCAATCTTAATAGATGTTGCCATTGGTGCTCCATATGAGAACAACAACAAAGGTGCAGTGTATATATTTAACGGCTACACAGACGGACTGTGGCCAATATATTCTCAAAGAATATTAGCAACTGATTTGCACACTGGAACTTCGGGATTTGGTATCGCCATCTCTTCAGGCATGAACTTAAACAACGATGCTATAAACGGTATTGATGCTTTCCTCATTCTTTAACCTAGTGGTTTGTTAAACATTATACAAAATGCTCATGCTAGAATTAGAAAACGTATTTTGGGGTAGCGATATCATACTATAACACGTCAATTCTCCCAGCCCATTTGGAACGAGATGGCATTTTTCAAGCCCACAAGGTTGTCCGATGAAAATACAGTACATATATTAAGCGTACCATCGGATTAATTGGATATTAATTTGGTACAGGTATTATGCTAAGATTTTTTGGGGTATTTACCCAAACATCGTATAGACCTGCCGAAATTATTCAATTACATTTTTCCTGTACATTGATTGAATTAATTTCAGATGTTGCCATTGGTTCATATATCTCAGATGAAGTAATTATTCTGTTTGGACAGCCTATCGTTAAACTAGACGCTGAACTGCATATACTTGATAAAAACAACGTGGAGTCAGAGTTTGTCGAAGTTAATGAAGAAGACAAATTTGTCAAAGTCTGTGTTTTGTTTTCGGACAGAGCTTGCGATCATGTAGGTAGGTACTTGACGGCATCTAAAAGCATTTTACAACTTTCAAATAAGACAATATGTGAATCCTGAAAAATGTACATATGCAAGTTTCAGTATGTTGGCAGATGCATACTCTGAAGATTGTCATGTGTGCACATTTTCTAATCTTGCTATCCTTTAGGTGTCAACATCTACAGTTATTGCATGTTATAATTCTGTTTATTTGACCCGAATGCTTGTTTACATTCTTTCAGATTTAGATGTCACAACGGAACTTGATTTGAACCAAAAGCACTCTAGATTAAAATTTGCTGACAACAATCAAAGAAAGATATCGCAAAGATTGCGACTATTCAGTGATATTCTTGGATGTACAACTAATCATAGAATAGTCGCCGTGGTATGAATGTTTTCAAAAATAAGTCTATGCCTAACAGTCTGAGACTGCATTGCCAACGGTCACAGAACTGACAAATATGAAAATGATGCTAAAATAAGGTCGAATTTTTGCCACTTTTAACCCTTTTATGCCAATCAGAACTGGAAGACTAGTGTTCGGGTGAACTAAAACCTATATTCTTCAGTATCGTTTTGAATAAATCGTCTATATACATTGTGTTGCTTAGTCCAGTATTATACACAGACCTACATTGAATCTAGATATTACATCTTTCAAATTCTAATTAGTTTACAAGGTTTGTGATGTTAGGATCAAATCCGTTTTTAATCTCTCTCCTGTTGTTTTAAATTTATTTCTTTATTACGTTGAGATACAAAACATCATCAATCAAGGCAGAAGATAAATGTGCGTGTTGTCTGATAACCCACGCCCAAATCTGATTTAAAAAGGACTGTGTGTCATTATTATTATTCGCAACGTATGGGATTAGGATCATAACCGTGTGGTTCCATCACACACTGTTAAAATCCAGTAATATTTATTCAAGCAACCAAGGAAATGATTTCCACAGACAATGTAATGTTTCTGTGCAAACGAATTGCTATATAATTATATAATTCAGTCAGCATCATTTCCCTTACTAGCCCACCGTGGATTATGTCAGCGATATCGTTGTTAGGACGGATTATTCTGTGACAGCTTTTGAATGTCCAGGTTATGAAATCACACCTACTGCAAGTCTTTTCGATGGTAATAATCCCAAAGATCCTAAATTAACTTTGCAAAAACAGGTAATTACGATATATTTAACTTGATATAAATTGTTTCATGGTTTTAACTTAAATATTTTAGTCGTTTGCAATTTCCTTTGTCTCTTTAATGTTCATTTCATAATGGTATTGTCCATTTTAATGTTATTTTTAATGCAAATGTTAAGCCTGAAAAAATATCTAATTGTCTGATGAAACATAGGAATGAGTTACTTTGTTTTGAATTTTTGTAATGTTATGCTTGTATATGGGCATCATACATATCGCAGTACGTGTTTTTCTAGGAAATTTAATTTCCATTTCAGCCAATTGAGTAATAAGTTGTATGATGCCTACTTTCGAAGATTAAATAAAGAGCATGGGGTTGACATATTTATCAATATATGACATGTATACAATGATTTACATAAGCAGGAGAACGACTATTTCCTAGGAAATGATGCATGCAGTACAAATGACGGTTACAGAGATTTATTTGTCGATGTCTTTCAGTTGTATTTCCGTAAAGATTGTCCAAACAATATCTGCAACACAAATCTGACACTGGAGGCTAAAGCTGTGTACGAAAGTGTGGATGGAAATTTCTTGATTGTAAAGCAAGCTCTGATATTCGACATTCATATCACTAAAACTGGAGATCCATCATATGGATCGAGTTTTCAAATGGTTTATCCATCATTTTTAAGTTATACTAAAACAGAAAAGGTGTTCGGTGAATCTGACGTTATATGCTCCGTTATTGATGCAAGTAACGAAACAGACATAGATCTACAAATGGAAGATCATCAAGCAGGTTTGGAGTGCTCTTTTGGAAATCCAATGCGAAATGATTCAGGTATTGAATGTACAATGAAACCTCACTTTATGACCGCATTAAAATGAAGCCCATCTTATCATTATGACAACCTATTTCCGGACTGGTTTTCAATCTTCTCTCTATATTTCAACTCAATGAGAAGACCGATTGTCTTGATCCCAAATGTGGTCTTAATGTCGAGGTTTTACTGTACATTGTATTTTGATATAGCAAGATCTATTTTAAAATTGTATGTTCTTTTCAAAGACGATGTATGAAAGACAAGTAATGTTTCAATATGACTCACACCGCTTTGTGTTGAGTACACTTGATAGCAGTCTGCGAAAAATGCGTATAATCCGAGCCCGAGGCTATAAAAATCTGGCCCGGACTATAAACTTCCGTTGTGAGTGTAGTCCGATCGGACTATAGAGTTTTGGGAAATCGTAAATAGGTTTTCCCATGTTACTATAAATATTCGCGCGCAATGACGTATGGGAAAATCAAATCAGTATTTAACCAATCAAAACGCTGCTTTTTCGTAAGTGCACACAACTTGTCTTCCGTTTCCGCTAACATGCCATTAGGGTCACGCACATGGTATCTGATGACAGAAGTCTGTCAGATGACTCGGATTACGCGCAATAGTCTGACATAGATGATGGTGAAGAAGAATTATCTGAGAACTTTTTAGAAAAGCTCCGTCGCTTCACTCTAGCCACAAAATAAATGAATAAACGTTTAAACCGCTGACGAGTACTGTTTCTCGGCTTTTTTTCGCTGATAGACATCGAAAGCGATATATTAAATGGGTACCAATATTGTTTTGGTTCCGTTTTTCTATTTCATGAATCGGTGCAATGTGTACACACAGGTCACATGCTACTCACTTATTAGTGTTAGCTAAGCACGATATTGACACATTCCACAATTTGTGACGTCATTCCCGCGTGTCATTCAGCTGAGTGTAACTTCTTGAAATGAGATTAATCGCAGATGACGTAACGAAAGGAATTAATGACGCGTTCTTTGGTCACATGACTACTATATTTCACATGCCTCTGCGAATGATTTATTTATAGTACAGTTACTTGGTTTCCCAGAATTAACAGATTGGTCTACATGTAAAGGAGATTTTATAGTCCGGGCTATTTTTACTACCTCGGGCTTGGACTATTGGTTTAATTCGCAGATTATGTTTTGTGAAAACGTTTTCTTGTGAAAGCTTTTGCGAAGTCGATCTGTGCAGTGTTTGTTGACCCTCTAGTTGTACTTATTTCGGACATGAACTGAATTCGGATATATATGCGTTGTGCACAAGACTATTAGCACATAGATACGTTATCAGACATATTCTTATAATTCTGTTAATATAATAATGTGTAACTCAGGTTAAATTTTGATATTACTTAAGAGTTTGTTTTCGTGAACTGTGCTTATATGAACCAGGCTTGTTTTCTTTGTAATGTAAGTTATGATGAATCCATTTGCTGCATATTTATATAATGTCTGGGCTACCAGAAAAAATTCAGTAGCCCACTAGGCTACCACATGCTAAATAAATTTGTCAGACACCGAGCTTGAAGCAACCACTAATTGTAGAATGGAATCAGTAATTGTTTATTGGATATTATGATTTTTTGGTATGTTGAAGGCGTAAAGCCTGGTTAATCTGTAAACATTAATATGCAGAAAATATATCAATATCAAGTTTTGTATCTGGGTGAATAATTTTGGTTTCGGGCAAGTAACTTCTGTAAAGTCACTGGCCCGACTGGTGAGTAAATTCAAAATGCTTAATCCGAAGATTGCCTATTGGTAGCAAACATTGCAATACAACTGATTTACTGAATTTGTTCCATTCATATTGCTATGTTTCTTTCTGATGCATTCTATAGTTTAACTGAATGTAGCCATGAAAGCTTAGCCAGTAGAATTTTGATCTAATCCTGAAAAAAGAATTGACTTAAATGGCTAATTGTTAAAATGATATTAAATAGCATATTATAGACAATCAAGACAAATACCAAGATTTATGTACGATAGATGTCCCTAAGTAATTTAACAAATATTCGAAGACACCATTCAAACAAGCTCGGACTATAAAAAATCTATGAGGACTGTAACTTTTATCACAAGGTATAGTCCTGAGGACTATAGCAAAAAGAAATTAATCGAGAAGACTGTGGTAAGTGCGGGAACTTCAAAGATTGATGGTTCGTATTATGCAGAACATTACACATTGCACTAACAAATCAATATAAACTTGGCAATTATTTATATCATATTCAATTTGCGTTAAATGTACAGAGTATGATATTAAGTGACTACCTTTACCTTTAGTATTTTACTGTCAGACTTGCATAGATATTACAACTGTTGCATTTCATGTCATATGTGTTGTCCTGTGACTGCAGATCTGTTTTTTTTCCTACAAATACAGTCGAACCAATATTAATATCTCAATATTAAGACTATCTTTTTATTATGAACACCTGTTTACCTCTATATTTTAATTAAATAATAACACCACTTCATCATGGTTGATTTTCTTGATCCCAAAGGTGGTCTTAATATCGAGGTTTTACTGCATTTTTGTAATCATCGCGTTTGTTTGATTCGAGATGGTATGCTAAAGCATGTCACCGCTTGTGAGATTTACATGCATGTTTGCTTTATTCTTTCACATAGTATCAAATTGCTGTACAATTTAATTTCATACAAACATTGTTATGTTATTCAGGAGTCAACTATAAGCTTTTCATGCGAATTCCTTCTACAGTAACGGAAACGTCAATGAAAATTACAATGTCAGTAACGACTCTGAGCAATGAGCAAGACCCTAGCGACAATAACCGTGAAATTGATATAAACATGAAATATAACGTAGAAGCTTCGTTTACTGGGTAAGTTATCTTTTATTGTATTGTGTTTATCTTCCTTTATCAAGAATTAAATATGTCAGTTGTAACAGTACTCTGAACAACCTAACGAAACCGCACTAAATATCACGACCCAAGATATTGGTGACAAATGATCTTTAAGCTCTTTACTTACAGCTAAGTAGAAGTACATGCTTTGCACGAGATCCGAAGCCTTGTTTATCGTGATTTTTTTTGTTTTTACTGGCTAGTCAGTCATTCAGTTAGTCAGTCAGCCAGCTTGCAAATCTAAAAAATCTAAATATTTTACATAATTTGCAATACATACACAAAAGAGAAAGTATTGAATATTATACAGATGTGTATATTGTGCTTTCAAGATGATCTAGTTTTAAATAGCCAAGATGCGAATACTGATCATGATTACACCGATAACAACAGCAGAGTGACTCGCTTCATACCACTTGAATATTGTTCACCTTGTGAACATGCACGTTCGTTATATTTTTCATGATGTGTTTTTAGGAAAGCATCCCCTGACACAATATATATTGAAGGCGAATCCGGTAGTTCAAACGATATGAATCACATTTATGAACTAGTCAACAAAGGACCTAGCACACTTGTGGAAGCTTATATGAATATAAGCTATCCAATCTATCTCGTCAAAGATGAACATTTGGTGTATCTTAATGCCACAAAGGTAATATGATGATGTAATATTGAATATAGACAAGAAAATGATTCCTAGAAAAAAGATGCATTTGACTCTGACTCAACAAGACTAGTGCAAGATACTTGAAGCTGATCTTAACTTTTTACTGACTAATAGTTACGACGACACGATAGATATCAAGTATTCACTTCCATTTCCACTTTCTCCTCTTTGTATCAGATGTTCAGCAAATAACTCTGATTGACCGTGCTAAATGGTTATTCCAAGAATATACCATAATGCATTATCTGATGTTCAAGATGTGTCAAGCATCACTGCCTTACAACGTTAATCGTTGTAACTGAAGCGTTCCAATCGTAAGTAACCTCTCGTACATAAATGAGAGCTCACGTACGGTAGTCATACACATTTTTGTGCACAGAATAAATACAAAATACATATATCAAACCGAACACTGTCACATTTTTAAAAAATGCTGTAACAAATGTGTTATATAATTTTAAGGTGGTAAGTGACATATCGAGCTATGTTAAATGTTCCATACGGAGTACTGAAAGCTCACCACCAGTATATCATTATCAAAATGACCGTCTGGTGTCTGTTGTCAAGCGATATCAAGGAGATTTAGATACAGCCAAGAAGTCGGTAGGTCTTAACAGTCTGTTGTAAAAATACCCATTCAAAAATATGCTCGGACATTCATTTTTTACACTTATTAACAATTTATACTGTCATTCAAATGTTGAATTGAATTGAAAAATAAGGTTTTGATAACAAGTGTTTCATTGCTAATTTTATTTAAGTGTTGAGTGCATGTCCTTTTCCTGCATCGTTTAGGCTTGTTTCTAGCGAGCCATTAATATGAAAACATATCAGTTGACGTTGTAGCAAATTATCTCTGTCGGAGAAAGTCTTTGAATATTTATTCATACATACTTTAACAAAACCCATCTTTATATAAATACACGTAATCGAACATCATTTTTATCGTGGCGGTTACAAACTAGTAGCATATACATTTGTGCCAATGACGAATACGTGACTGCATCGACTAAATTGTTCCCTTTATTGAATCCTTTGTTTTTGTCCGTATTTTTAAGAATTGTACCACAGAGAAGTGTCCAATGCTGCAATGCACCGCCCATCGTATACAGGCGCATAAGAGTGTTGTTATTTATTTGAACTTCATCGTTGAGAAGGACATAAAGAATTATTTTGCGGTATGGATAACACTTTGTGACTTTTACAAAAATATCTAATTTCCCGTTAATGTCGCAATTTGAAGTATTGATAATTAGCAGATTTAATTTATGGATTGATAAAGATTCCTATGTAAGAGTTCAAAGGACTGAAATATTAATGAAATGACCCATTGAGCTTAATGCGGATGCAAACTGAGTACAATCCTTCTATATAACAGATGATTGTGCATTTCTAGCTGATCTAGATTAAAACTATGCATAATATGTTATTGTAAATTACACTTCAAAGCTAAAAAGATATTTTGGAATTAATTGTATTGTAGTAACTGTTTACACCTTTTCTATGTCACAGAATGATGGGATGATATCGTTCGTAACACATGCATCAGTTCACATTAATGAGACCAGCCTTATTAGCTCACGTACTAGATTCAAACATCAGGTATTGTTACAACAGTAGCGTTGTATTAAATAGATACCTTTACATTTGGTGATGATAATATCCGTTGAGTTATTTAACCTTATTTTTTATTCTTCTTGCTCAGATAAAAGTGAAATTCGCAAAATTATTAAAGAAACATGGCCATCCTAATATGAATGGCGTTTTATTCTACGGTAAATTTATGTTTATTATACCATATCGACTCCTTCTTAATCGGTCAAATTCAAAGTGATCTTCCTGCTGATTTCTGAATGAGATATTGCAGATCTGAGGGTAAATATTTGGAGGTTAATGAGCTTCAAAGCCTCGCCATCCTCAATTAAACGATGGTATTGGGTTGCCTAAGTTTTTATTACATATTCAATTACCAACGAGAAAAAAATGTTTTTCACTACTAAGTGAGACAGAGTTTTGGTTTTGAATTGAAGTTAACAACAAGGGTAAGAGAAAATGCGGTAGCGAAGAAGAAACTTCAATGGTGGATAATTCTGGTTAGCGGCCTTGGTGGACTTCTTCTTATACTGATAATTGTCCTCATCTTATGGAAGGTATGTACTTGTTGTAGTCATTTCCAAATTTATGAAACGCACAAGCCGTACAGTATTTAGTCCCAAAAGCAAAAAAAAAAACGATTTCTCACTGAATTTTGTGAAATCGAATCATAAACATAGATTCGTTTGATGGAAATGCCAAAATAATCTTTACCCCCACCCCGAATTCCAGCCCCGATGAGGTGGTTTTGTGTTCCATTTCTGTATGGTTTTGTGTGTTGGCGAGTTTTGGGTCGGGGAGAGTAGTATTTTTGGGTAGGTGGGATGTTTAGTATGTGTTTGAATCCTTTTCTTTAATATACCCTTCACCGAATCATGTTTACTTTTTGCATATTCGCTTGACTTCGAATCACATGTTTTTGCAAAGAGGGATTCTGTTAGTGAATAGTCATTAACTGGTGTCCACTTTCATGCTTATATTGAAGGTCGGATTTTTCAAACGAAAGAAAAGGGATCAAGTGAGAGAAATGAGAAAATCCCGGGCACTCTCAACTATGAACACACAGCCGACAAGAAAGAAGAAGGATTCGTACACGGACAGCGAGGGTGGAATCATAGATGGGGAAGTTCCTCCGGCTCAATCCTAAATCTGAAACAGAATATGATCATTTTTTAAAAAAAAATGTCATCAGCTTATAAGTTCATAGAAGTTACTTAATTTGTAAGGCAACATAATTACAATATTGTCTTTAATAATATCATTACATTTCTCGGCTGTACATACACTTGACGATACAGTAATTATGTTAGGAATTCTATTGTTAAATCTCAGACATTACGAATGTTGCGTATGTTCCCGAAATTTATGTCACTGTCATCGTCTTAATTGCAAGTAAAGTTTTTACACAGTTTTTTTACCAGGAAGTTATTAATAGTATTTTTTTCTTGTTTAATATATGTAATGTTATCAGATACCTGCATGTTTCGTACACAAGTTGTTAAGATTATCATGGGATAAGTAATGATTTAGCTCGTGTCTTCCCTGTTTTTACATCCATGTTTTGAGGTCTGCTTTCTTTTTATGTAAATTAATGTGGCTTAATTGGCAACAGTGTCTGTTTTTGTATCACGTCTCTATCCTTATAATTACATACATGTATTTTATGTTACTTCTCTTGATAGTTTGCCCTTCGTTTAATTGTTTTAACCTTCATCATTTACTTGTTTGTACTTTCGTCATCTTCTTTGGTATCATTTGCATCTCGAGTGCTGGGAGTGTCTGTATGTGTAATATTTTCCCTACTATGCTTATCTCTGTTCCCTTTTTAATGCCGTGTTCATTACAACCATATTTGTATAACATTGATACATGTTTCATCATCGCTTTTAAGGTTTGTGGTGAAAAATTATAACATTGCTGAAAGAGATCATTTCTGGAAACCTGTTCTTTTGTAAATTATTTATATTACGATTATTTGGAAACCTCCAAAAACGGTAAAATATTATACATGTACAGTGCAACCTCTTCAGAGCGACCCTTTATTGAACAACAACATCCCTTCAACAGCAGTATGATTTTTCCCATTGTACGACTTAACTATTAATTTAACCTTTACAGACCAACGACATCTCAACCATAACATATTTTGATTCTCCCAAAGGGTGTTGCTTTGGAGAGATTGCACTGTATATTATATGTACAGATATGAATCGAAGATTCAAACAAATTAACCACCCATAAGAATTATTTTAGCCTTACTTGAAACAGTTGCTTGAAAGACACATATCTTACGATATATAACTTTGTTCAATATTTACATGCAACCAAGTATATTATATCTGAAATGTTTTGTTTTATGCTGTATAGGTCTCTGTCCCAGTTCGGTCGTGTTAATTTCTGTATTATTATCACAAAAATAGAAAAGTATGTTCGTGTATTTTCCGTAGTTTTAATGTCGTGCCATATAATCAGGTGATCATAATCACCGTACGTTATCCTTACATCGCTAGCTCATAAGAACCACAACCGTCATTCAATGCATTGCTCGTTTCAAACCCCACCCGCTTACCGCGACAGCAAGGGCCTTATTTTTTTACTGGGGTTTAACGTCGAACCAACTGCCAGCATTCCAACTTTAACAGTGGGGAAAGATCCCAGGCTTGCACCTAGGTAGAACCATCAACCTCCCATAAGCTGGCTGGACAGTTTCCTTACATGTGAAATTTAGTCTCGGGTGGGATTCAAGCTCACATACATTGTATGACTTTTCTAACTCCACTGATAATTTTCAGCTAACATTTCGGTCAATATAATATACAAAAGTCTCACTTCTACTATTAAAATGATCGTTGTATTTCAACAAAATAAAACAATAAGAAAGATCTAGCAAATAATTATGCTTAATATCCATAAGAGGATGACAACCCATCAAATCAAAAGTCACAAAAAATACGAATTCATAAGCGAGTATGTCCACCGTGGGCTCCAATGACAACAATGCGTCTGGAACGCATGGATGTAATGTAATTGCTAATGTATCATCGTGTTAAATGGAAACAGACACAATTTTATAAAATTGTACCTTAAAATAAAAACCAAAATATTCAAAAAAAAAAAATAAAAGTGTGAAGTTTGAAAAGTCCTTAAGTTTAAAACCCGAAATATATAAAGAACAATATTTACACTCGTTTGTATTTTGTTTCACAGATTATTCAAATATAAATTCTTTACTATACGCACCATACGTACTATATTTACTCTGACACTTAGCTTAAGATTTTACACACTTACATGTTACTGCAATGCAAAAAAGTCGCAATCGCTATTTTTGGTACGGCTTCGGTCAACAATGCTAATATACACAAAACCATGATGTACAACATATGCAGTGATCCATCTAAAAACACAGTATAGTGTTAATTTGAAGGGTCCATCATTATACTTACACCAGATCGGTGAAATGTTACACCATTTAGATAGGCGGTTCCTTTAGTTCTTCATAACTTTCAGCAAATGTCATCTGAGCAGAATCAGTATAGAGTCAGGTCACCAAAATGGTTATCGCAACAATGTCAACGAACGCTTATAAAAATAGAAAGTGTGCGGAGAAAGCAATTCCGAAAAATGCCTCATTTTTCAGGAACTGTATCATTGCAATGTTTAAACATTGATATAATCTTGGGTTTTGGAATAAACATGGAAAATAGCCTTGTCATTCTCTGATTATGCCAACCAGGTGATTAAGTTGCCACCAACAAATTAGTCTACAAAAATTGTATGTCGTCCATTTCTACAGCGATAGATACGTTTTCATCCGTTGAAATTGCTGACTGTAATCCAAAACTCATCTATTGCCAACAGCTGTGAATCCTTAAGCCAAACAAGATTACAGGTGACGAGCTGTCATACGTGCTTCAGTTCTTGGGAGACAGCCAGAAATGGGAACATGATTGTGTTTCAAACGGTTTGTCATCGCCTGAGGATGAATGTCGAGTTAAGCGTTGTTGGTAATAATGATCACGTGACTGAGTCGACGTGGTTTTCAGAAATATGTTGCGTTACTTAAATAAACGTCCCAACGTACAAACTTTCATCCAATTTGCCCCTTCAATTAAGGTGCAAAAATACAGGAAGAAATAAACTCCATTAATCTTTCACTTCATCATAATAAAGACAGAAAAATTGTACCAAAATTTGGATAATAAGGAAATGATTGACAAAAGGAAGTGTGTTACAAGACCCTGCCTAATTTGTAAATATTATTAGGTTTCCGAAATACTCATGTCAGAGCGACTGGTCGCATCTTCAAGTGGCTTAGTAGATTGTATTTCCGGAATTGCATTCTGATACAATTGCCACAAATACTTAGAATAACCCGATCCTGTCATCAAAGAAAGTACTTTCGCTCATCAAACACTAAGATATGCATCTGACTCAATGCAAAGGTTTCTACAATAAATGAAATCTGCATTATTTGTACTCATAATCATGCATTCGTTTGTGCATGGATTATTGTTTATACTATTATGTTTGGTATACCTAGCTTCAAGCTTCAACATTAACGTAGAAAATCCAACGTTTATAAATGGATTTGCTGAAAATGGGAGTTATTTTGGATATTCCGTAGCGCAGGCTCAGGCGAGATCCAACAAGTGGTAAGACTTTGCTTGTCAACGTTTTTATATACGTGTATACGTTATATACGTGTATATTTATGTATACTTCACGTTTCACCTGCGTATAATACTATGTAACAGTTTACAAATATTTATTTCTGGTACGAAAGTCAACGACGGAAATAGCTCCATGACAGGTGAAACAAGACAATTCTAAAAAAACAAAAACAACATAACTAATTCCATTACTTAGTTTAAATTCTTTTAAATTTTTATAATATTTATTATGTTGGGCTCTGCATCATTAACATAAACATTTCACCCAATCATACATCGTTCCATAACAGGTGAAACAAACCAATTGTAAAAAACAACAGAATTTTAATTTCACATCTTAGTTTAATTTTTTCTTGATATCTTTGGCTCTGCATCATTAACATTTTCAGACAATCATTTCACCCAATTATACGTACAGTAGCATGTTAACTATATCACTTATTCATTGAAAACAGACTCAATGATAAAATGCTGTATGTTAATCAAACTAGCCATGCGAGTACACTACAATCAGTCGAAAGTTCAACCGCATCACTATTTCACAAATACAAAGGACACTTGATCTGAATCATATCCTTGCATTGATTTGTTGTAAATACAAGAAATGTCAATTAATCTAAGTAATAACCCAGTATGTAACATTATCTAAGAATTGGAAACTAAATTAAACAGACCTGCACAGTAGAACCATTTTGAATTATCTTATAAACCATTTCCTATTACTTAATTGATTCCATGAGTGGTGGTATGATATTCCCTGTGTTTTACTGCGTCGACACATACAATGCTGTGTTTAGGTGTAGCGGGTGGTTTGAAGTAACATATGATATTTAAGACCCGCATAGACATTTTTTGCCAATGTATACACTTCACACAACTCAGGCTTTTGATCGAGATACATTTTCCAGGAGTAAGTGCATCACGCTCAGTTATTTTCACCTTATAGTGTAAGGCTTACAACCATGCTATTAATCCAGTTATGAGTAAACAATTTGATTGTGTGGCTTTTTTTGTAACCAAGATTATGGTTTTTGTACTTGGATACAGACGTATATTCTTAATTTCACGTGTGAATCATATATATATTCCGTCAGGAACACCAAGACATCCGTTCAAACTGTTTCTGCTTACATTTATTTACATGAAATTCTTTTTTTTGTTAACATGTGCATTGCGAGTGTAAGTAAACATCCACATTTTTAAAAGCTTATTGGCTCTCTTTTAACTTTGACTAAAAGTATGCGGCAAAGTTTCAAAAGGGTATAACATTGCTTTCCATATTTTTTTTTTCATTTCGATAAAATATGCACTAATATCGTATACTTTTTTGCATTATTCAGGATTCTTGTAGGAGCGCCAAGGAGTGATGATCCCGCTATGCCAGGCGTGAACAGACCCGGCGCTGTGTACAGATGTAGTATTAGTAACGGAGGTCCTGAATGCATTATCCTCAACATTGACAGTAATCCATTTTTTCTTACAGTTTAAAGATTAGTCTAAAATTAGATAATAGTATATTACACATCAATTGTGAAAATAAGGTCTCACAACTTGTACTTATCGTGGTATCAACTCTGAATCCACTTCCGGTGCCTTTTATTTAAGCTTATATATTTATTTAACAATATGGCATTGATCAAAATCATAGGTACATTAAATAAATAACAGAGCTTTCAAAACTTTATGCTGACCTACTGTGTTACGAATTCAATACGACAGATGCTCGTGAAATTTATTGACAGATTACATCCACAATCCATATTCCGTTGTACCTTTCATTTTATATATAACGTATGTTAGCAAATATATATGCTGCATTTATTGTGATTACTTAAAACATTGCTAAGTTCAAAAAACATATACAAAACTACCTACCCAAAGTACTTCCCTCCCCAAATCCCACAACCACCCAACCACCCAACACAAAACAGAATCTAAAGATGATCACACGTTGTATCAAATTGGAATGTATACAATTAATCACTTGTTGAAATATATTTTCATAGTTTCCGTTCATACTTAGCCTGATAAAGTCGCTCGTTGTGTGGAAGACATGTTTTTAATGTAAAAATAAAAACCATTCAGTGTTTTTAACAGCCAACTTTCCGGAATCTGTTTCCGATATTTTAAATGAGTTAAATGTAAAGCATATGGTCTATTTTATTACCGTTGGTATATAAGAAGCATCTATCAATTATGATACCAATTTTCTAAAATATAGGTATTCTATTTCGTACACGCAGTGTTAGATATGTATTAAAAAACTGAATTAGAAATTTGTTGCCTTGTTTAATCGATTAAATGTTTCTTTCTTTTGTAAGTTGTCGTCAGGTTGACAATATTTAGTAGGATCCCTTTCATATGAGACAAACTGCATCCATAATTCTACGGCTCTCTTTATGCATAGAGTTTATGTTATATAATTTTAGTCAACATTTCTTGTATTATAGATAATACTGGTTCGGACGAAATTCCGTTTAATGGCGCAAATGTGAGACTCCGACACGGTAAAGATGATTCGTGGCTAGGTGGAACAATAGCCGTTGGTTCAGAATTGACAAATGGATTTGCTGTACGTTTTATTAAAAATATTTCATTTCATTCAGCGCAACCAGTCATTGTTTTATTATTCCGCCATGTCTGCGATATGAAATTAGGCCTTTCTGATTTATTTTGATTTATTTTATCAAGCTTTAACCTCATTTTGCAAAACCTAGCTACCTATTAAAAACACAAACTTATTTAAAAAAACAATTTCCTTGACTTTAACAGAAACATCATATTAAACATATTAAAAAAAGTTTAGTCTCGAAAGTACTAAAATTGTTGTGAATTGAGTATTTAGTAGAAAAAAGAGCAACTGCAATATCATCAAGTGCTTTAAGCTACCGCAATGAAGCACACTCTAAATGAGAAGTCAACCTCTTTCAACTGTTTTACGGCTAGTTATCACTGTTTAATTATCAACATTCTGAAAAATCATTGGTAAAGAGTACATTAGTATCACGTGCTTTGATGACTTAATACAAAGAGTCAATACAGTTTTCTGATGTTTCAGACTTGTGCCCCTAAATGGTACAATCGATCCTCAAATGGCGATTATTTTATGAATGGGATGTGTTATGAAGTACCGCTTGATTTCAACATGGAAAACGTCAGAAAATTACCGGTGTTTGTAAATAGATTCTACCTTATAATTCCAATTCCTGGCAGAAATGTATATCACTATGCCTTTGCCGAATTAGGAGCATCATTGCACTATCCAAAGGTATTTGATCTTCCATATTAAAAATGTTTCGTTAACACTGTCAATATGCATAAAGTCAATTGCTACACCAATTATTGTATGTTACATACGATTTGACATTTTACATACAAGAACATCTCGAAAAGTTGATATCTATAACATGTATGCAATGACTAAATGGGTTTTGTCACGTAATTTAAGCATAAAATATCAATGTCTAGATTTTTTCTTCTAAATCTAGCCCATATATAACAGAAGGGAAACAACTTCGACAAATGTATTTTTCCAACGTATAGCCCTTGTTATCGCACCGCAGTACAAAGCATTTTTATTTATAGTGCAACATGCAGATACTTCCACACACACTTACCTTCAACTGTATATAAAACTCGATATTAAGATGTTCAACTCGAAAAATAGTTAAATTTCACAACTCGGACATGCACATGTACTAAGCGGAACTGCAATGATATAGATAAAACTGCCTGATATGGGACATAATTCATAGTTCAACAACAACAACAACAAAAATACAAACTGCAAATGATGTCACATCAATGACAATGTCTAATAAACTAAATTAATACAGGTTTGCTCTACAGCCAAGATCTTTTTATTTGTTTTAACACAGTGGCACAAATAATACGTTCAAATTAACGGAGCAGATTTCTACATCCTGAAGCAAACCAATATAGCTTATTATTGTTTTATTATAATCATGAGATAATACAAACAACGCGGAACACCAACCAAAAGTATTTATCTGCATCGTAGACTAGATCAACTAAACTGTGAAGTTTTATGTGTTTCAGAGAGGATCTGATGGTGCAGGCCACTTACTAATAGGGAGTCCTGGTTTGTTTGACTGGACAGGTGGATTTGTAGATGTTCAAAGCAATGGAATTAGGGTCATGCGAAATGCTGTAAAAGACACTACCATGACTAAATCTTACATTGGTATGATATTAATGTCGCAATGCTACTAGAAAAGTATTCAATATAAGGGTGTATATTCTGAAAGCTTTCAAATATGTGATTTTAATTAAATTGCAAAATTGTCGAACCTCACCGATTGTTGTTATTGATTGCACTTAGTTCGTTGAAAATATGACTTGAAACTCAGATATGACGCCCACCCAATAGTTGTTGATATTACAAAGAATCCGGGATTTAAGCTACTAGACGTATTAGAGACCCAATAATATTAGGTTAGACCATTAGATTTGATATAGTTCGGTCTTAAGGATATCATATTGACCGGGCATAACTCTGTACGAATGCTGAAAATGATTTTTCGGATAAAAGTTGAATAATTCTCATGAATTAATTGATTTGATGAAATGGAAAGTATTGTTCGACCGTGTAGCTTGAATGTGTACATTCGTACTTAATTGAAATCCAGTCATGAGAGAGAGAGAGAGAGAGACTTGACACGTTATTTTCCTTGTTCATTTCAAAATGAAGTTTTACGAACGAAATGTTGAAAGAATCTGTGATCGAATGGTTATAGTCTCTGACTTATAATCATTAGCCCCTTACAGCTGTAAGTTCGAATCCTACCCTTGACCAAATTTCAAATGTAACAAAGCTGTCCAGCTAGCTTACGGAAGGTTGGTGGTTCTACCCACGTGTAAGTCTGGGATCTCCCTCCAAAGTTAAAGCTGGAAAGTCGCAAAATGACCCTGACTGCTAGTGTAACGTTAAACTCCAGTGAAAGATTCTGTGAAGAATTCATCATTGTTAACTTGATTTATTGCAGGCTCTGCAACTTCTAGTGGTAAATACTTCGGTGACGGTATTGTGTATTATGCAGTTGGTGCGCCTAAAGACGAGATGACAGGAATGGTAAAGTATCAAAATGCATTAGTGATCCCATATTGTTGCATCTTCAGAATACGTGAATACTGAGAAGAACATTATGGTGTCATACAATAAAATGTTTCTGTATGTTAAATTAGATGTTGACTTAAAATGTATCTCCCGTCTGAACAGTTGGACGCGGGATCACTGATGACCAATAAGACGCTCATTTGAAATCTTTGTCATGTATTTCATATGAAGAACTCGTTTCAGGTTGTGTTGTTCAAGTCTGACGATTCTGTGTTTGTACTACAACAAGCATACCTAACTCTGAAAGGAATGGATGAAGACAATAAGGTAAGGTAAGGTAAGGTAAGGTAATGAGGTGTTCCAAAGATTGCACCGTATGATTGACTTCAGGTAATGACTGTATATTTATTGGTGCTAAAAGAAACTAAAAGAAGAAATAAAAAAATCAGTTCTGTGTTTAAGTGGGCCACGAAATAGTTCATAATAGTTCATAAACTTGCGCACGTAACGAGAAATATCATATCACGGTATTACCCGTGACAAATTCATACGCACTTTTGTTTAGATAAACCTCTGGGCAAAACACAAATTCCAATCATAACGTATCATAAGGAAATTAAACAGGAAATGGTAGAGATCTTCCACCAAACCCATGGTTCTTTTATAATTTGATATGAAGTTAAATTTTATAATAGTGTTATCTCATCATACAAATTTATGTTTATAGTCTTGTTCGCTAACAGGTGTTACCAATCAATGCGTATTTCGGTGCTACGCTGTGTACTGTGGATGTTAACAAAGATGGTGCTGATGATCTGTTGGTTGGTGCTCCACTTTATAGTTCTCAAACAAACGATGTCTTCAATGATATGGTAGATCTGGGACTAGTAGCAGTATATATAGGATCTCCAAATGTGTGTTTCTTTCATACTTTTTTCTTAAAGTTTTTCAGCGATAAATTAATTTACGAATGGATTGAAATTGTTGCAAAAGATTATAGTCTACTGCTTGAGCAAACTTCGATGTCCAAAATGAGATGATACGTATTTAAAATTGGCGCGCAAGTCTAATATCAATTTACATAATAATGTACATTTAATTAATCTCATTGGAAATACTTTTGACAATGCATGCTTAAACACTGATACATGAAGAGAACAGGAGCATGTACAAATGCAAAGTCCTTTTTAATCAGTGACTAAATGTGACATCGAAATTTTATTCCTCGCGGCATATTTGTAATTGATTGGATTACTTGTACGTGAATGGTCGGAAATTTGCTTTCGTATTTATATTGCCAGCGTAGCGTCAAAATTCTGAAGTGAGACAGAGCGAAAATGTAAAGTCGATAAAATCGCTTAAGAAAAGCTTTAAAAGAATGACTTAAATTATTGCTGACACAAATGACCAATTTACATATTTTATCTCTAAGTTGCCGAGTTTTCTCAACCCTCCTCGAATACTAAAAGGTGTGGAACCATATGGTAGATTTGGAACGGCTATTGAAAGTCTAGGCGATATAAATGGTGACTTGTACAATGGTAAGTTACACACTTGATGGTAGTTGATATATAATTAGATTTTAGATTCCAGGGAAACGTAGCATGAAAACTGATATATTTATGAATAATAGTACTCGGCAGTATTAGGTGATAATTTGATGATTCTGAGCTGTTTAGGATAATAAATACAATGTAGACCAATAGTTGATGATATAATAAATATGTGCATGTATTGATAACTAAAATATATACCTTGCCATTTTCAGATGTTGCAATTGGCGCGCCTTATGAGAATGATTACCAAGGTGCGGTGTACATATTCAATGGCTGCACTGAGGGACTTTGGCCCACTTATTCACAAAGGATACGAGCGTCCGATATCAATACCGGCATCTCGGGGTTCGGTATATCAATATCTTCCGGAATAGACTTAAACTCGGATGATATTAATGGTATTTACGCCATTACCATCAATCATATATCTACTTAATTGAGTAAATTGGATGTCACATTGAGATAAGTGACAAATATGTTTATCATTGACTTATTGATTTATAAACGATAGTATATTCTGTCTGCGCAAAAACATAACATTAGCTTCAAATTTTCGTAAAGAGTATTTTTGTCTACCCTCATCAAAATTGCATGACAATCCGAGCGAACAATGAGGAATGCTTCTAAAAGAATGTTAAATGAAACACATATTCACAGATGTATTGGTTGGATCATACTTATCTGATGAAGTTGTCATGTTATTGGGACAGCCAGTTTTATCCATGGATGGAGAGCTACATGTACTAGATAAACATTATGACCTAACTAATTTTATCGAAGTGGATGAACGAGATAAAAAAGTTCGTGTTTGTTTCCAGTTCTCAGACAGACGTTGTTCTCACGTTGGTTAGTAACAATATAATATTTTGTACTATATATCTAGGATATCAAAATATTGTTTCCTTATTTTTTTACACATTTTACGCATATTTTGTGCGAGCAGGTAACGAAATTTCCAGGATGCTATGCCAGTACTTGTTTTCGGCAAGGAACAGCCAACTTCACCATATACAAAATGTACATGATCAGCGGCGGACGAATAATCTAACGTGTAGGGATCATATGACGAGCCGAGGATTTGAATTCACATACTGAGATCCGTAGACCTAACGCTCTACTTATTGATATCTGGCTAACTTTCAATGTTAATATGACCATCATTAAAAAATCTAAGTCTACCTGAGCGATTTCGTGTATTTAAGGCATAGGCAACAACTATGCTTAACACTTTTAATACATTTACAGCGTAGAGATATCAAGTCTCTGGTTATTTTAGATGGACTGTCTAAAGGTGACTGTATTAAGTTATGTAACTAAAAGTGTTTTATCACTTACTGCTTGGCTTACCATATTCAATTGGTAACGGAAGAAATAACGAGTTCGTTTGAAAATGTAGGCAAGTGTTTGTGATACATGATGCAAATCTAACTGCAATTATTATTAGTATAATTTGAAAACTTCGCTTAGACCACTCATAACATTCTCCAAGTGTCTCGTCCCGGTTGCTAATCTTATCGGGCTGTCGCGTGATATCATACTTTATCTGGTCATTATATGCATCATAGGATTTATTAAAATACTAGAAATTGTTTCTTCCAGAATTAATAGTTACAACAAAGCTTGATGTGGGGTATTCAAACCAAGCAAGAGTAAAGTTTTTGGAGAACAACAGAAAAGATATAAAGGATTATATCGTGTTATACCTTGACGTCATAATTTGCACACCAATGAATGAAATCTTTGCAGTGGTAATGAGCATTTATTTGACATTATCTTTATCAGAACAGTTACATGTAGTTTCAATCGGACGTGTCAATGAAACCTATTGTTTAGATATGAAAACAGTAAAAGGTTCTTTGAATTCAAATATGGTCTGCTTTATTGACGATCTAAAGCAGTATGTCTGTAGTTACTATGTTCACATATAATCTTTGCTTGATGTACTTGTGGGCAATGTAAAACATACTAACTTGTTTATTATTAGTGCAAGAGCTACAAGATTTTTTGTCAAAATTTACTAAATTGCATGTTGTTTCAAATGCTACGATATTTCGATAGTTCTACCCATACCTAAATATTTGTACAAACGAAATTGTGCTGTAATGTGTGTATTTTATCTACTAGTTTTATACTTTTTCATAGACTACGAATGATTACGTGAGCGATATACTGATAACAGCCGAGTACACTGTAGAAGCGATATCATGTCCTAGTTATGATGTCACAGCTGCTATAAATCGTTTTGACGGTGACAATCCCCGGGATCCTAGACTGATTCTCCATAAAATGGTTCAGTAACATTTAAATTTCTATGCTACATAAAACGATTATTGAATAAAAATAAATACTTGGGACTGATTATCTACGATAAGTTATGCCCGGTATTACAACATTTGTTGAACCATTTTTGATACTTCATTCCATGCATTGCACACTGAGTACTTAGTTATCGTCTTCCTCATGGAATAAAAGTTTTGCTTCAAAATGTGACTTAGCAACATAAAGTTGCTTAACTATATTTGTACAAGCTCATCTATTATGCACATACATCTTTCATACGTTTAAAAACAGGAGTAAATTATACATGCATATAGAGTTTATCTTACATAATTTATAGTGTTTTGTGTTGCTTTATTTCCACCTAAAGCGGCGACACGTATTTTCGTGAATAGTAGGTCTGACATATTTGTGAACAAAAGGTCTAATATATTTGTGAACAGTAGGTCTGACATGTGTATGTCTGTGAATAGTAGATCTGACATATGTATTTTGTGAACAGTAGGTCTGACATATGTATATTTGTGAATATGTCTTGATTTGTAAAGTAAGAAGTTATTGTCTTTGATCCTGATACCACTCATACTGTCTTCACCAAGAAATATAGAACATTTAAAACAGGTTTTGATTTAATTCAGTAATCATAATCTTCTTTTTACATTACTGTGTTAATCGTGTTGTTTAAAAACACAGATGCAGTTCAGGAGGGAATGTCCAAATAATGTTTGCAAGACTGATCTCAAGTTGGCAGTCGACGGCATTTATGTTAACTCTGATGGAAACTTCCTGATAGGAAATCAAGATTTAACGCTAGATGTTACTATTACAAAAACTGGTGATCCTTCATACGGATCAAACTTTTTACTACTGTATCCATCGTTTCTTGGTTACACAAAACTCCAACAAATATTCGGAGATACATACGTCAGTTGTTCAAAGCTCGACAAAAACAGTAATGAAACGGACATGATTTCCATGATGGCAGACGATGAAGCAGGATTGAATTGTTTCTTTGGTAACCCTATGTCAAATGACACAGGTGAGTTCCAAAAAGTATTAGAAAAATGGCAGTGAACCCTCCACAGACCTATGTAATAACACATTATGAGATATGTACGTATATGGTTTGAATAAGGCAGCGGAGGGATCCTTTTTTCCAACAAAGGGGGTTTACCTTTTTGTTTTTGTATTTCTGGATTATTTTGACAATTCATTAGTACATGAATAGTCCAATATTATGATATTAAAGATAAAGTTTTTGATGCGTCTATTGCTCGTGTTTTACAAAAAAAACATCCAAAATTTTCATTTAAACTGAATGACTGTTTACGAAAATCAGCATTTCCTTTAATTCTAGAACGTAAAATTCAGACAGTTTCTGAGCTAGAGCTTGATTGTATTATTATGGGTGCATTTCGTGTATATGTGTGTAATAAGTGTTGTATTACTCAGGTGTTAGGTTCCAACTACATATGAGGGTTCCTCCAATTGTTTCCATATCTTCTATGACCTTGAACATGTTTGTGGAGACTATGAGCACAGAACAAAATCCTAATGATAATTTACACTATATGACCATCTACATGAAGCATCATGTTGAGGCGGTATTTTCGGGGTGAGCTTTGATTCTATCATTTAAGTTTAAAGATTTATAAATTGCCGTCGCTACTCTGAATGATGATGTTCAATTTATATTTGAGTCAATACATATTTAAGTCAAGTGACATCATTCTTGAAATTGCCAAGCAATCGTCATTTGTGTAACATTAGTTTAGTTATAATTTTATATAAAGCTATGATTTAATACTGCTTTCTCAGAAAAAATCCGGGCTTACGCTGTTTTTGAGTTACATACCTGTTAAAAGTTAACCAATGTTCCTAGTATCTGTAAAACTTTGATCTCCGCAGTAACTGGAAGTGAAATGATTTCTTTAATTGCATAGTTGCCAGAATGTTTCGACTTTAAAAAATCTAGTGTGGAGATGAGATTAGATTCAGAGCTATGCGTTGATTTTTAATTCAGATGCGCGATAGTTTGATAATTATACTGCACGAAAGCATGAAACTGGCAACCATTTCCGAGTGTTTGTTCCATGTATGTTTACTTGTAACATACACACATCTGTAGATATACAGGTCCATGCAATGTGAAGAATAGCCATTCATATGCACGCGGTATCCTGAAACAAAATGATAATAGAACAATGGGGAAGCCTGGTTCGCATGCAGCATGACATATCTATTCTTAGTTCAGAGTTCGCGTAGATATCACTTGATTAAACTGTACAACAATTTCTGTACAGAATCGCTACTCAAGATATGGTTTATGTCAAAGATGGCGAGGAAGAATCTTATGATGTGGAACATATCTACGAGTTAGTCAACAGAGGACCTAGTACTATGGTAGAGGCTTACATGAATATTTCGTATCCAGCTTTTCTGCAATCGGGAAAACCTTTGATGTACCTTAATTCTACAGAGGTAATACAAACGACATAACATATAACAGTAGTTAAAGCTACTGTGCCTTAGCGACTAAAATAACGTTTATTCCAAACTTTGTAATGTTTTATAGTGAGTCAAACACTGGGAATTACTTCTTATAGTCAATACATAATTTTGAACATAAAATTATGTTGATCGAAATAAATGAACTGTCTATTTAAGTGTTTAAATCGCACGTTCTCTTATTTTTATTCCAAGATCACAATAAGATCAACATGTTATTAACATATTTGCAGTAACAGTCATTTAATCGTATTTCAATTAAAAACATGTATCAAGGAACAAACATTTAACTAAAATGTTTGTATTCATAAAGGCAACATGCCAAAGCACTTGTGATGTCAGATGTTCCATACAGAATGCCCATACTTCGCCTCCAATATACCAGTACATTAATGGACGATTGTTACCTATGAGTCATACAAATACTGGGGAAATATCTATGGTAATGAAACAGGTTAGTAAATAATTTACACAAAATAAAATCACTAGTCCATTCAACAGGTAATGTAACTTATTCATCGGACTTTGAAAAAAGGTAAAAAGGCGGTCTTAGAAGAATAGGGACTAAAGATAATTGAGTGCCAGAAAAAAATGTCCAATAACGCATCTAGAGAGAGGGGGGAGGGCGAAAGAGAGAGAACGAAACAACTTGACTAATTGGGAACAAAATACGGATGTACTAATATAGTTTTAAATGATTTGAATGTTTATGATAGAATGATTAATTGATTCATATATCCGTTATTTATAAATACAACCAAGTAAACAATAATTTGAATTCTACATAATCGAACGCACACAAATTCAATGTTTTATGACGTTTGAGATACTGTTTGGTCATTAGCATTAAGCAATGTATCAAAACATCGTCGCGCGAAATTGTAATGTAATTGTTTTGTTTCTGATTTTCCGGTTTGATTATGTATTTTCAGGACTGCCTCAATGAGAATTGCTCCATGTTACACTGTACCATAAGGAACATTCAGGCGCAGAAAAGTGTTGTCATGTACCTGAGGTTTGTCTTGAAGAAGGAGATCAAGAAATCATTAGGAGTGAGTATTGTGTTCGACAAAACTTTGGAATGTATAACCTTGACTGTAGAAGTTTGCTGAAGTCCGTTTGAATGTGGTTTTACTCCGTTAATAAGCAGTATTTTAGTTATGTTATAAAGATGTTTAACTAAACAGGGCTCGTGTATGACGATATAATGTTCGTCATTATCTTCTTCAGCCAGGTACTTTCCCGAGTGATATATGAATCGGCAAAATATCTTTATTCGTATACTGAGCTACAGATGTAATACATCGATATGTAACAAAAATTTGGCACAAATGTCGATTTTCCTCCATATGTGGAGAAGCTGCCGGCTCCACGTGGAAGGGTAGGTTAGTACTGGTCAGAATACAGTTGAGGAAAGAAAACTAGTTAGGTGAATTGGCCACCGAATGTAACTGAAAAATTGTTGGAAAACTGTGTTAAACCCAGTGACAAAATAGTAATGCCGTTTCCGCACTGGGTGGCATCTATTAAAATTTGATCATTAACTCGGATTTTAAACAAAGAATTTAAATTCAGAAATAAAAGTGTCTGCAATTTTTTAGGAACAACTACAGACACAGTTTATTTCCCAATTTCTGACCATTTTTATTGTTTTGGCCATTTGCTTGGTTCTCGACCATGGAACCTTACTTCGATTACTAAAACAAAAGTATAATTTACTGTTCAGTTCTTAATTAGATTTCTTCTTTTTATTCCTTATATTTTTTTTCGTAAATTTTACGTTTAAGTTTATTTACTTATTAATGTTCAGCTTCTTTTCGCAATAACGGTTTTATATGCTTATTGTCAAGGTAAGCATATTCACAGCGAATATTGCTACCGTCAATCTGTCAGTTCAAGAAATATGTATATTCCGTTCATTTTTTATAAAGGACAAGAAGACTATGGAGTTTATATCTCAAGCGACCGTTCAAATCAACGAAACAAACTTGATCAGTAACCGCACACATTTTGATCAGCAGGTAACAAAATTTATTTTTAAAAGCATCTTTGTCTTGTTTTTTTTCTATGAGTGCTGGAATATCTTGACTTCTTTTGTAGCATGGATGTCAGCTGTTTATTCGCATTCATACGCAGAGAAGAACGGCATCATGACACTGATGGCCGCTAACCTCAAACTTAATTTACTGGTCATAGTAGCCCGCTGCATCCAGAGAATTATGGAAATTACACTCTAATGAGAAATAACATACAGTCTTTGCGGGGTGCAACAGACGTGAGCTATTTAGCATCAGCTTAACTAAGGACAGATTATCAAGTAAACACATTTTATTGCCTATTCAAATATAGGTGCACTCGGGGCTATTAAACCTACAAAAACCAATCCACCGATCGTAAATTTATAAAGTTTCTACAAACGTTTGTAGAGCTATCACAGAATGTTTCCTGTTAAAAATGTTATGTTTTGGTTGTTAATAGTTGAAGACGACAGTGAAGGAGAAGACAATAGTTCAACAGAAGTTTCCGTGGTGGATAATTATTGTTAGCATTATAGCCGGGCTGTTTTTGATTACCATCATCATTTTTATACTGTGGAAGGTAATTTCTACGTTTATATACAATGTACAGTAAAACCTCACTTTGTGACCATCTCATTATTAAGACCACCTGTTTTCTAAAGGTTTCAAACATTTCTTCTACATTTGTACTTGACAATGAGACTACCCCGATATGATTTGATCCTTAGGTCGTCTTAACATAGAGGTTTCGCTGTATTCATGTTCAGAATGCGCACCAGTAGCCGAAAACATGTATTACATGCATCCGAAATTTTGACATCACTTTAATAGCGAATTTTTTCATTGGGTTTAACGCCGTTTTTCAACAATTTTTCAGTTATATACAGCAGCCAGTTCACCTAACCGGTTTTCTTGGAATGTATTCAAACCAGCACTAAATTACCCTTCCACAAGGAGCCGACAACTTCTCCATATATGCAAGAAAATATTTTTGTCAAATTTTCATAGAAGGGTATGACCTGCCGCGACCGAGATTTGAACCCGGATCGCCGGTCCTTTAGCGTATTTTAAAATCCAATGTTATATTTTAAACACAGACTTGTTTCAATTGAAATTCGTTTGTACTTTAGCTTGGATTTTTCAAACGAAAGACACGAGATCAAGTGAGAGAAATGAGGAAGTCTCGCGCTCCTGTGACATCTAATGTAAATGGTGACAACCAACCAAATGGGAAGCGTAAAGATTCATACACTGACAGCGAGGATGGAATCATTGACAGTGAACAACCACCTGCAAAGTCTTAGGAACATTAAACATGTTATTTGAAACAAAGTCATCGATGTGACTCCAGGACCAATTTTTATGGATATCTGTTATTCTGATGAAATAACTGAACTTAAAGGGAAACAACTAAGCGCTAGTTAGCTCGTCTGTTTCGAAGAACAACTCGAGCTATTATGATCGTTGTCGTTGTCGTCGTGCAAAAACTTGAATGTAGCCCATTACTCCAACACTTTTAAAGATATCAACACGACAATTGGAATACTTGATTATCATGACATGGCGCAGTTGCAAGACAAGGGGCATTATTCTGACAGCTAGATTTTTGGAGTTATGCCTCTTATTAAGTTTTGTTAACATATTATTACATAGAATGATGTAAAACATAGGAGATTTGGTCCCGATCTGTGGAGCTCTATATTTTTATGTCGGATTAGTTGTCCTCCGTGCAACTACTTTGCTTACTCCAAGGCCAATAATTCTGGATAGAAATGGAGTTTGTTTTGATTTTGTCTACAATTTAAGACATTACCAGAGCATGCAGTATGGTCTAGTTTTTGCTCTTTCCTTAAAAGAAATAATAAAAATGCTAAATGGATGTTTTGTTAATAGTAAAGACTTATTGCTGGATTAACAATTGTTTTATAAGCCTGCAGGCCCGCCGGCCCAACCACACAGTAGACAACCCGTTCGTTCCTCCGTCTGTCCGTCCGCTTATTCATCAGATATGTTCAGCTTTTACCAAAAAAGGATATGACGTTTGTTCAATAGCAACATGGATCGCTAAAACTATGCAAAAATAATGTATTATATAAAATATTTTATATAACTATATACATACATGTATATATACATTAAACTAAAATGTGTACATGTATTTAAATACATTTGTATTCATGTGTTATCTATCACTGAAATGGGAATTATATTACCATATCCATTCATCAATCATAATTATCATTATTGATATGATAAAAAACGCTACCGTGTATAGTGCATAATTGTGTTATATTTTTACCATATACCGTGTATGTGAATGTAAGAAATGTATAGTGTAATGTTCTTGCTTCAAAGCACTGGAAACAGAATACGATTAAACCTATACTATGTTTGTTTTATTTTAATTTCTCATAATTGTGATGTAAATGTGGAATACGTCTATATCATTATCCATCTGATACAGCCATCATGATAGAGCAATCCTTAAAAAATCTTGGTTTGCAGTTACGGAACTGACTCATTCACACCCACGACCCTTAAATTCTCAGCCATTCAAATGACATTGTCTGCGTTCTTTATTCCAGCTTTTCATTTTCAGTACAAGCATTTTACAAAATAAATTAAAACACGCAGTTAAAAGTTTGGGTCGAGTATCAGCAAACCAATATTTTTTTTGAGTTTGACCTAAATGGTCAGTTATTGTAGTATTCTGACATTCCAAGTAATAATTCAAGTCATATGTTTATCGTTGCATAAAGAGACATATAGCAATTTTGTTTTGTTTTATTTTGCAGATCAATAAAATCATGATACCCTATTATCATAGGTCACTTTTTTACGGAATACAGAAAACGCATATGTGAAGCTATACACAATCACTATACATTTGTTTTTTACTAGGGGTGATAATGACTTTCGGATTTTAGGTTTGTGATAAAATCAGGACCGTACAGGAGGATCAGTACTATATTAGTTTTGATTGTGTCTGAAAGCAAGCAAGGTGACATAACACATCTCATAGATGCACCTTTGGAATCTGAACTAATCTTCATTAAACACACGTGATGTTAGAAATTTCAGAAATAAGCACGACAATCCACAACACACATTATTAAGTGGCCCTGTAGAATGTATTTCCGACATTGCATTTCTGATACAGATGTCATAAGTACTTGAGATGATCCGATCCTATCTTACAAAAGTACATTAGCTTACCATATATACATATACACATATGTATCTAGCTCAATGTGTTAATTTTTAAAATAATTGCATTTATTTGTAATCATGTGTTCACTCGTGAACGGATTATTGTTTATACTATTATGTTTGGTATGTCTAGCTTCCAGTTTCAACATCAACGTAGAAAACCCGAAGTTTATAAATGGATTTGCTGTAAATGGGAGTTATTTTGGATACTCCGTAGTACAGGCTCAGGCGAGATCAAATAAGTGGTAAGACATGGCATGTCGATGTTCTTTACGCAATTTTCGTTACCTTTGTACCCCCTGCGATAAGTATGTGTAACTATTTTTGAAACGAAAGCTGACTGACTGCGGGAATCTCCACATGTATACCAAGTGAAACAAGACCATTCTAATAATTGGATAATTACTATTTTCAGTATTTTGTTTTAAATTATCTAAAATAATTTGTTGGGTCTCACATGGTTTACATTTTGTCAATCATGCAGTACAACAGTATGTTGATCATATAACATATTTAAAAAAGACTAAGTAATGAACTGCTGTATGTTAATCGAAACAGACATGCGAGAACAATACAATCAGTTGAAAGAGCACCCAAAAACAATTTTAAACTTGAACGGAATTATGCACTGGTGTGAATCGTCCTATAACTTCGTCTTGTCGTCTTTTCGCTGCGACAAGACGCTGCACAACAAGACGAAAATATAACAATAAATTTTTCGTCTTGACGCCGCGAAATGGCGCAGCACGAAAAGGCGAGAATTTATTTTGGCTGGTTTTCAACTAAACCAATTTTATACTACTCGTCGTCTTCCGGTCATACATGCGCAGAACACGTACAACAATCAAGATGGACTACATGGTATGCGCGTAGATCTAGTCGATATCGATCAATAATAAGAAGAAGAATTTAGATCAACTGCAACAGTTACTGCCATAGTCAAAGAAATGCAACTGAAAACCTTCCTGAAGCAAAACCATGCTTACCATGCCTTCCATTAAGGCGGTCGTGATCTAGTTTATGACTCTTTCGAAGGTCATAAGGTCAAAGCATAGAACCAGCCTGATGTTACTAAAAGTTGGATTCCTTTTCGCAGTTTCATATGGAATTTTTAGAAACAGATTTTTACGCAAATCAACTAATGAAAACCCTTACAACCATCCTTTGATTCAGTTATATGTAACTAAGTTGATTGCGGGACCTCCTTGGTTAACAACTCAATTCATACCTGTTATTCATGGATACATTTCATTTTACTCTGACAAGGACAAAGAGAAAGACCGCAGTGGTTCGTTATATGTGCAATATCTTTCTTTATCATATAAAGTTCCCTTTATTGGGATATTAGCATAATTAAACACACATATGTTTTTAGAAGATTTATGGTATCTTTGTTTGTTTCACCTAGAACGTATCCAACATAATTGCACAATGGGCATTATATTAATTTTTCTTACCTTGCTTTATTTTGATATAATAATCGCTATTAGCATTATACTATTTTACACTTTTCAGGATTCTTGTTGGAGCTCCAAGGAGTTACGATCCCGCTCTGCCAGGCGTGAAGAGACCTGGTGCTGTTTACAGATGCAGTATTAGTAACGGAGTACCTGAATGCATTATCCTCAACATTGACAGTAATCTAACTTCTAGCATCTTTAGATTAGTCTATATTTATGTTAACATTGGAGTATATGGATTGTAACACAGACATTGACAATATTGGACTGATAATGCCACAGACTTCATATTTAAGACTTTATTTATGGCTGTATCTGTTTGTATTGTTTCTGCTAACCAAAGCAACTCTGCTAGCATGGGTAGAAAAGTCTACAAGAAGGGTGTATTTAATCCTACAAATGTCATATTGATCTAGATATATTATATGAGCAATAGTGATTTCAAAACTTAATGTTGATCATCTTTGTTACAAATTCAATACAGCAGAAGCTAGTAGAAATCAAAAACATGTCATATCCAAAATCTACATTCCATAGTACTTCATTTAAAATATCGAGTGTGTTAACAAATATATAATTCATGCATTTGATGTGATTAAAGATTATCACACATTTTATCAATGTACACAATTAAACACTTGTTGAAATCTTCCGTTTCCGATGCTCCTTAGTCTTATAAAGACTCTCGATGTATCGTAAATGAGGAAATACTCACAAAGATAATCACAAAATAAATGATATTGGAATGTATACAATAAATCTCTTGATAAGATATATTATGTTTCCGTTTATACTTGTCCAGACAAAGTGGTATGTAGTGTAGAAAGAAAAATGGAGTGGCCAGTTTATGATTTAGATATACATGTATTAATTGAGATACAAAATAGTACAAAATGTAATATCCATTTTTTTACCCGATTATAGTAAGTTGCATCATATCATTATCATGTTGATTTCCTCAAATATTGCCTGTCGAAAAACATCGTAGTTGCGTAGTGAAAGATATACAAGTACATGTATAAATCCATTTTGAAATCATTTAGCATTTTATCATTTATTCCATAAGAAATTACCAGCGATACAAAACCGTTTAAATGGTCTTTATTGGTTGTCATGAGGTTAATACACAGTCAGATCCTTTACTTTATTTCTTTGCACTGAATTCATTCGTGTAAAACGCATAAATTCATGTTTTGTTATTAAAATCGACATTTCTTACGCCACAGATAACACGGCCATGGACTTCGTCCCTTTTAACGGTGGAAATGTGGGGTTCCGACATGGAAAAAATAATGCGTGGCTTGGTGGAACAATAGCCGTTGAATCAGGACTGACAAATAGATTTGCTGTACGTATTATCAGTTCAATTGCTTCTTACTGACCCGATACGGTGTGATACAGGGTCCGTAAATAAATGATGGGCGAGAGCCATGTTTACAGACCATGTATCTGAACGAACTTTTCTTACCGAAGACCATTCATACAAACAATTTACCAAACATTCATGCCATCTCAGCCTTTTTATTTTGAAAGTATAATTACTGATTGGATATGAATTGCTACTGACTTAATGACGGGACAATATTAGGTCAGCATGTAATCCGGCTAAGTCAATTAACAGCTAGTATTCTGTATGAGGTAAGATAAAGTATTTTATTACTGACAATTCATTTCGCCTGCACTCATACTGGTAGCATACTGAGCAACCAGTCGTTGTTGTATTATCAGCCGCGATGTATGCAATGTGAGATTATGTCCACCGTGATAAAGCACGGCCAACTCGTCTTCAATGTTTTAACGTTTAGTGAATTAATTAAATGACGGCACAAAGTGATTCATTTGTACTACACTATAAATTTGAATATCATCAAATACTTTAAGCTACTCAAACGAAGTACAAATCAAACATGAAATCACAGCCGTTCCTGTTCGGTCAGTGTCCGCACATCACTATTTCATATTCAATGCTTTGAATGTCCTATTAACAATGATACATGCGTTGTGATCGAGTATTTTAAAAAGGGCTAAAACTTTTGTTTCAGACTTGTGCCCCTAAATGGTACAACCGACATTCAAATGGCAACTATTATATGAATGGAATATGTTATGAAGTACCGCTTGATTTCAACATGGAAAACGTTAGAAAATTACCGGTGTTTGTAAACAGTTCCTACATTGGTATTACCATTGGTGGTAAATATGTATATCATAATGCCTTTGCTGAATTAGGAGCATCGTTGCACTATCCAAAGGTATTCGTTCTTCCATATTTCATCATTTTACTTATGCATTAAGCCACCTTCTGTAGAATTGATTTAATATTTGTATGTTACATACAATTTATCATTTATTATACTTAGATGTGCCTTTGAGTTATCTATGACAAGTATACAATAAAAGTGTAAGAAAATAATAGTATAAGCATATAGAATAAACTATGTAGAATATCTTTATGACAGGAGCTACTACAGTCAACATCTCCTTGTTTTATTTTGACACAGTGACACAAACAATACATTCAACTTTACTGAGCAGACAACCATATCCTAGAATAAACTAACAAGGCCCATCAATATCCATATAATGACAAAAAACATGCAAGCAACGCGAAACAATTCTCAAAAAAGTGCATGTATATGCAAGGTAGACTGTGAAGTTTTAATGTGTTTCAGCGAGGATCTGATGGTGTGGATCACTTGCTGATAGGAAGTCCTGGTTTGCTTGATTGGACAGGTGGCTTTGTAGATGTTCAAGGCAATGGATTTATTGCAATGGAAAATAAGATTAATAACACCGACATTACTAAACCCTACATAGGTACAACTGGTATCTTTCATTTTCATAGAACTTTTCACAACATTGTAGAAATGGATTCGAAATGTAGCTTCTTGGAGAAGTTTCTTTTGTGGTTTTGCTTTCATGTAGAAAATAGACAATCAATAGGATTAGTACTTGAAACTCAGGATATGACTTACACAAAAAGCAGGTTTTTGTTATTCAAAAGAATGGGAGACCTCATGCTTCCCTACATATGAGAAGCTGATGGAAATTGGATGCTCCTGAATTTAGGCCGCCCCAGATTCTTTCTTGTTTCTGAAAATCACCCCTTGTGTGAATATTTTGATTTTACTTACGCGTTATTTCCTTCATAAATTACCTTCGGAATCTGTTGCTTTAATTAAATATAAGTATTCTCTGACCTGATGGCTTGTGCATATTTTAGCCATCTATGAGACGGACATGATGGGTGTAACAGTTCCCAAATATTTGGAACTGAAATGTACAATTTTTGCACAAGATTTTTTTTCAATTTGTTGATTTTTTTAGGATCTGCAACTTCCAGTGGTAAATATTTTGCCGATGGTATAGTGTATTATGCGATAGGATCGCCTAAAGACCAAATGACTGGAATGGTAAAATATACAGCTTTTCATTAGGGTCCCATTCTCCAGATGTTTTTAAACAATTGACTTATGGAAATTAAATGGAACCCTGTTATTTTAACGAAAATACTCAAGTAGTGACTGAATGATTTAATTAATTCTGTTTACCCATTGCGTTTGTTTTTTAAAAACACCTTTAAAACCAGACCGATTATATATTTTGGCTTGTAATGTTTGTCCTGTCTTAACAACTTCGTCGGATCGATATAGATCAATAGGACGTGGGTTTGGAACCAAGGTCATATATTTCAAATGAAGGACTTGTTTAAGGTTGTGTTATTCCGGTCCGATGATCCTGTGTTTATACTGCAACAAGCATATCTAAATCTGAAAGGCAAAGATGAAGACAATAAGGTATGTTCCAAAACTTACAAAGTATAATTGACTTCAGACAGTAATCAAGTATCTAGGGTGGATTTGTACCAAATCAAATTAAACTCAGCAACAAAGGGAAAATAGCGTTCGCATTTAATTCATGCATGAAATATTTTCGTCATATATTAAAGACACTTATAAATTTATGAATAATTACAAAATCACAATATTGTACGCGGCCAAATTTTTACAATTTGAAGATTGACATATAAAGTTTTCCAAGGAAATTATGCTGGAATTCACTGTTAGAGGTTTCGGACCAAACCATAATTAATTTTGTTACCTACTCAAGCATTGCTCCAAAATGCATTCCACGTCCCTCTGTAACGAGGCGATCGGAAATTGCATCTTCAGATTTCATGTGAAATTGACTTATATATTGGCGGTTTCATAGTTGCATGTTTGTAGTCTTGTTCGCTAACAGGAGTTACCAATCAATGCGTATTTCGGTGCCACGCTATGTTCTGTGGATGTTAACAAGGATGGTGCTGATGATCTGTTGGTTGGTGCTCCACTTTTCAGTTCTCAAACAAACGATGTCTTCAATGATATGGTAGACCTGGGACTCGTAGCTGTATATATTGGATCTCCAAATGTATGTTTCATTTTTTCTATTAATATATTCTATCTGTATTTTCATAAATGTTTTGAAATTGTTGCAAAAGATTAAATTTTACTGTTAGGCGTTCAGGAATAGCTCAGTTACTATATGCGTTAATACCACTTTCTAATTTCCATTTGCAATTGTTTTTACATGGTAGGAACATGATTTCGTATTTAGTATAAAGCAAAGCGTTCTAATTAGAAAGTGAAACAGTTAAAAAGGTAAATGAGTTAAAACAAATTATGAATAAGAATGACTTACCAGTGTTATTGATAACATCGATAATGACCGAATAATATTTTTGTCTTCAAGTTGCCGAGTTTTCTTAATCCACCTCGTATCCTAAAAGGTGTAGAACCATATGGTAGATTTGGAACAGCCATAGAAAGTTTGGGTGATATAAATGGTGACATGTACAACGGTAAGTTGCAAACTTACAGGTGACTGTTGATATAATCTTATTTCTGAATATATAGATACGCGGCAGCAATAATCAATCTTGCCGCGACTCTTAGCTATCAAATACAAAAGATAGCTTAAACATGAATTAATATCTAAAATAAATCTGAATTTATTTACCTGATGGTGTAAAGAAGAACAATCATGAATTACGGCTTCAAAATATTTTCAGATGTTGCAATTGGCGCGCCTTATGAGAATGATTACCAAGGTGCGGTGTACATATTCAACGGCTACACTGAGGGACTTTGGCCCACTTATTCACAAAGGATACGAGCGTCTGATATCAATACCGGCATCTCGGGGTTCGGTATATCAATATCTTCCGGAATAGATTTAAACTCGGATGATATTAATGGTATCACGCCATTACCATATGTTGTGCAATCTCTCCAGAGCGGCTCTCTATTGAGCAACAACATCCCTTCAAAACAGCTTGATCTTTTCCCACTGTACGATTAACTATTAATTTAACCTCTCTAGAGCAACAACCTCTCAACATCAACATAGTTTTCCTTCTCTCAAAGGGTGTTGCTTTGGAATGCTTGCACTGTGTTTACATGAACATTTATTTTGTTGTATAAATTCGCTGTCGACCCGAGATTAAGAAACAATATTAAAATATTATGTTTAATATTAATTTCTTATATCAGTATATGATATACTATTATGTTTATTCTTGACATATTGAATAATGAATAATAATATATTCAGACGAGTCAGTTTGTAGAACATAATACGCGTTTCAATCAATCATAAAAGTCCGTATTTCAGTTCCATATTCAATATACTCGTACTTCTCCAAAAAATCACCACCATCACCGCCAAATATGAAAATGAAATATACATGATAATAACAATTGTTCTATAAAGCACCTAATTACAGATGTATTGGTCGGGTCGTATTTGTCTGATGAAGTTGTTATGTTACTGGGACAGCCTCTTTTATCCGTGGACGGGGAACTACACGTACGAGATGAATTTTATCAACAAACTGCTTTTATCGAAGTTGATGAACGAGATAATACGGTTGAGATTTGTT
The DNA here is from genome assembly GCA_008271625.1 of Lutraria rhynchaena. NCBI lineage: Eukaryota > Metazoa > Mollusca > Bivalvia > Venerida > Mactridae > Lutraria > Lutraria rhynchaena. The sequence continues at coordinate 592,193 of VIBL01000121.1, read as the reverse complement.
TCCAGTTTTCAGACAGACGCTGTGGTCATGTTGGTTAGTAACAGTATATATATACATACAATAAAACCTCAAATAGCCACCACCTCAATATTATATAACGACCACTAATTTACACTAATCACTCCCCTAAAATTCAACTTGATAATGAGAAATTGTCACAGGGAAAATTTCCCCGCTCAGGGTTCAGCTCGAGATCCGTAGACAAATACATGGTCTAACTGAATAATGCGGTGTCACTAAAGGATTTTAACATATTTTTACCATCGAGACAGGAAGTCTTGCGTTTTTAGATGGACTGTTTATTTTTACATCCACATTACTTTTGGTTTCCTTTTGAAATGTGATATTATCGACACTCGTTTCATATTTGTATCCACAACTTTGGTATTTAGTTATTTATCAATATTGTATACTGAATGCTGAACTTAATTTTCATTTAAATTGGAGTATAATTAATTATAAATAATACAGCTGGTTTAGACTTATGTGGCACCATTTCCATTAAATCAAGTCGTTCACTTGACAATGTAAATTTTTCGCTTACATTTCAAACGGAATAGAAAATATATAAGAACTTTAGCGTACACATAACTTAAAATATGGAGGAGTTTTTATAAAATATGGATAAGATCTACCTGCTTGTCACTTCTTGTCATCATTAAATTCGTTTACATCATCAATAAATACAATTCTGTTAATTACGTTTTTTATTTACTTTCTACAAATAGAATACTTAAATGTTTGTCTAAAATATTTTACGGCAACAGTATCCAACTACCATTGGGTGACATCGATTTGACACTAATCACCCTTTCCAAATTTATGCCTGGTCACCTTTGTCACCGAAATACCCATGATATCAAGCTGCCTAGGGACAAAGAATTAACCCACGCTAACATCTGGTTGTCAGGGGTTAAATGTTTTTAAAACTACAATTGTGTTTTTTTTTCAGAATTGTCAGTTACAACAAAGCTTGATGTAGGATACTCGAATCAAGCAAGAGTAAAGTTTGTAACGAACAATGGAAGAGAAATAACTGATTATATTATTTTATTCGTTGACGTAACAATTTGTACTCCGATGAATAAAATCTATGCAGTGGTAAGAAGCAAGTATGAGATGTTTTCTTTTTCTGAACAGTTACTTCCTCTGAGATATCATAAACAAGCTGCAGTTGACACGCATATAAAGACCATTGTTTAGAAATATAAACAATGAGCAGTTCCTTGAATTCAGATGATGTTTGCTTATTACCGACAATCTGAAGCTCTCGTCCGTCTATAATCGTTTATTACTTTACAATATAACATTGTAGATTTGACAGATTAAGCGTCAAAATGCTTCTTTCTGGTTACCCGACCCACCCTAATTTTCCTCGTGTCTCCAGACTTTTTATTATGACAAAGGAAAGGTCTCCACTGTCGCACGTATTTACCATTTTGCACAACAATAATCCCAACAGCGGCTTTTAAGAAAAGTAAAATAATAAAAAAAATCCCAACCTATTACCTATTTTCAATGAGCATGTAACCAGAAACGAATATTTGTTTACACCTCATTGTTATTATTGCGTAGCACCAACTACAGTGTAAACATGTTGACACGTTTGGTGGTAGCGCAAGAGATACTGGAATGTTGTAAGGCGTCCTGATGTCAAACCCAAACAGGATTTTGTCTTAAAGGGAAGGGGAACAAAACGTTTAGAAATAAAATACAACTAGGAAAAACATACTGAAATCAAATGTTTGACGTATTGTTCCAACCAATGCTAGATGTTTATACGAAAAAACTCTTACATTGTGTATGATATCAATTTCTCTGATACACCTTTTTACAGCCCACGAATGATTATGTGAGCGATGTACTTATTACAGCCGAGTACTCTGTAAAAGCGATATCATGTGATAGTTATGATGTCACAGCTACTATAAATCGTTTTGATGGCGACAACCCTCAGGATCCAAGATTGATTCTCCAGAAAATGGTTCAGTAAACATTTAAAATTTTGTGTTCAAATTATAATGAGTGATTGATAAATAAAACGAACACTAGCATCTGAATTGTCTAAGAAAAGTAACATTCGCTATTGCAATACCATCCCTTGAAGCACTCTTAAAACCTCACACAATGCTTTGTAATATGATGTTTAACTTACCTTACAGTAAATGGTGAGGATGAATTAAGTTAGCCGCTTGTTGCTCACCTTTCAATGTTTGTATTTTGTGAATTCGTTTTGGTTACGTCTTCTCTGCGCTGTTTTAATTGCATGTTCTTTATTCCACAAGAAACATTTACATAACCTTGGCTTTTAGTCAATAATCAGTATCCCTTTTTTACGGTCTCATATAAATACAAATTGTTTAAAAATACAGATGCAGTTCAGGAAGGAATGTCCAAATAATGTTTGCAAGACTGATCTCAAGTTGGCAGTCGACGGCATTTATGTTAACTCTGATGGAAACTTCCTGATAGGAAATCAAGATTTAACGCTAGATGTTACTATTACAAAAACTGGTGATCCTTCATACGGATCAAACTTTTTACTACTGTATCCATCGTTTCTTGGTTACACAAAACTCCAGCAAATATTCGGAGATACATACGTCAGTTGTTCAAAGCTGGACAAAAACAGTAATGAAACGGATATGGTTTCCATGATGGCAGATGACGAAGCAGGACTGAATTGTTTCTTTGGTAACCCTATGTCAAATGACACAGGTGAGTTTTAAGCAATAGTTATTAACAATACCGCACAAATTGTATTCAAAACAAAATGATACGCGCTTAATACAAGAGTCGAATTGGACTGCAAAGCTCTATATAAATAATCCTCATCTTTTATGAAAGCTTGCTGCAATTTTCAATTAGACTGTAATTCTATTCTAAGACAGACAATAACAAACGAAATTTTCATTGCAACCGTAAGCCCATTTACAAAACTCAAAACTCTGTACTTTCCTGTATGTATTGATCAGACAGACACCAAGCCAGGTCTTATTTTTCTCATTTCGTGTGTATGTAATTACACACTAATGTTGTATTACACAGGTGTTAGGTTCCAACTACATATGAGGGTTCCTCCAATTGTTTCCATACCTTCTATGACACTGAACATGTTTGTGGAGACTATGAGCATAGAACAAAATCCTAATGATAATGTACACTATATGACTATCTTTATGAAGCATCATGTTGAGGCTGTGTTTTCTGGGTGAGTTTCGGTTATGTATTTATGAATTTCCGTCTTTACTGGGAATGTTATGATTCAATACGCGCTTATTTCAATACATACATATATTTAAGTCTTCTTAAAAATTGCAACATTGATAGTTAATGTTCAGATAATTGATATAACATTTGATACTGTTTTGCCAAAACCAAAAAAAAAAATTTTCTTTTAATTTGTTGGGGCTTTTTCCCGGAGGGAGGGAACCTGTTAACCTGTAAGTTAAGTGGTCCTTGTATCAGTACCAGCACTAACCTTGTTCTCTGCAAGATACTACCAACTTCTTCATAAGCATCATTCGAATCATCGGTACAGAACGAATAGCCTAAGTCATAATATGAAACAATATAATTTTTGAAAGGGGTTTAACGTCACACCAACAGCCAAGGTCATTTGGCTACTTTCCAGCTTTAACAGTGGATGAAGGAGCTAGGCACATACAAAGGTAGAACCACCGATCTTCTGTAAGCTAGCTGGACAGCTTCCTAACATGTGAAATGTGGTACCGAGTGGGACTGGAACTCAAAGCGGTGAATAACTAGTGATTACTACTCAGAGACAATGGAGTTCCTCGCAATGTTATTATTAACTGAGTTAAGCAATGGGTCGCAATTCTGATGCTGAAGATACGCTGTGGTTAAATAATTGCACTGTTAGAAAACACAATTTTAATAACCAACTCCGAGTACCTATTTGAACATACATGTATTTTCTTTGTTACTGTGCATACATGTAATGATTTTTCCTTCTAATGGAGGCGATACTCTGAAACAAAATGATAATAAAATGAAATAACAACGAGAGTTATGTTGCCTGATATCTCTATTCTTCTATTAGATTTTGTATAGTTATCCCTTGCCCAAATAATACAATTTCTGTACAGAATCGCTACTCAAGATATGGTTTATGTCAAAGATGGCGAGGAAGAATCTTATGATGTGGAACATATCTACGAGTTAGTCAACAGAGGACCCAGTACTATGGTAGAGGCTTACATGAATATTTCATATCCAGCTTTCCTGCAATCGGGAAAACCTTTGATGTACCTAAATTCTACAGAGGTAATACAACTGATGTAACATAATTAATAAGCTACCATGCATACGCGACCGAAAAAATGTTCATTCTTAACTTCGTGACATTTTTTGTAGTGAGCCAAACAATGGGAATGACTTCTTACGGTTAATATGTAGGGTGCAGTTCCATAAATGTTAATGAATACATTTTGGACAGAGCTTATTTGTATAACTCGACACCCTTAAACAAAGTAACCAAAGCAATTTACCCTGAAAAAGCTTCAGACTATAAAATGAAATCATCTTTATAGGCAAGTATTTACTATGTCAAGCATCGTATTGCACGTTTTGCCTAGCACCAAATATTTAACTAACATGTATCATGTTCTGTTTATAAAGGCGAAATGTCAAAGCCCTTGTGGTGTCAGATGTTCCATACAAAATGCTCATACTGCACCACCAATATACCAGTTCATTAATGGACGATTGTTGCCTATGAGTCATACAAATACTGGGGAAATATCTATGGTAAAGAAACAGGTTAGTAAATTGTAATAATCCACATATTCTTATTTTTACAAAAGGTAATAGAGACTGCATAACCACAGGCCAAATTATTCTAATAAGGCCACATGTAGTCTGATTAAAAATATCATCTAACAAATATCACAAAGTTTTTAATCAGAATGTATATGGACAAGCGTTATCCTGTTGAAAAAAAAGTATATCTATTATAGTGATCGTGGGAAAGTGGTACAATGCATGCACGTCAACACCTTTAGGCACATCAATCTGTTAGGCATTCTCCAAGCACTAAAATGGTGTTTTTTTTGGCGTGGCGTCATGATGTAACGGCCCACTTAATAACACAGCCCCTCCCAATGTACATGCTCTCTTATGCTCGCGACGCCTCACATTAAGCTTCGCACAGATCATATCTTTTCATGGGGTTTAACGTCATACCAAGAATCAAGGTCATTAGGCAACCTTTTCACCTGTAACGATGGAAGAAGACTCTAGGCGTACACCTGGGGTAGAACCATCGACATTCTATAAGCTAGCTGGAGAGCTTCCTCGCATGTGAAATTTGGTCTCGGATGGGATTCGAACTAACAACGATGCGGGGTGAGTGATTGCTACTTAGAGACCATTACCACTTGACCATGGCGCTCCATCCGCACTATGTCTAACAAAAAACCTGGAGTTACTGCTATATCCTGTTTCTATTTATACAAAAATGAATATGATGTATAAGCATAAATACAAATGAACTTCAGTCAGTAGATAACGCAGTTTACATTTAATACAAAATGTTTTACCCTTTTGGCATGTTATACGGCGACTTGCATTGCCGAAAAAAACACAAATAGACATCGTGGATATGATCTGTAACATATCCGTTTGTACGATGCTGCTGTTTAATCCAAAACTGACGCATTTGTATTATATTGTTTCAGAACTGCCTCACTGAGAATTGTCCCATGTTACACTGCACCATAAGGAACATCCAAGCACATAAAAGTGTTGTCATGTATCTGAAGTTTATCTTGAAGAAGGAGATTAGGACATCACTAGGAGTGAGTATTGTATGGAGTCAAACATGTGAACGAAAGCGTTTGTTTGAATTATGGTTGACTTCGGGGCCCGAAATTATAAAACTTGAGATTAGTCTTAAGCTCAAATATCATAACACTTATGATAACAATAATACATTTATCCAATTGGCAAAACTCTCTTTTATGGTTTCTTTTATTTGTGAAATATCATCAAACATAGCCAGTGAAAATTCAATCAAGAAACACATAATTTTAAAATCCATACAACTGTACCATCCAAATTACCCCTATTACATTTTTAGCACTCAAGGAATAGATTCAGAATGGTTACAACGCCGTTGTGTCATGAGTTTTATAAGGAGTTGAATCACGTCGTTTTAGTAATTTCATTTTTTTACATAGGAAAAGAAGACTATGGAGTTTGTATCTCAAGCAACTGTCCAGCTCAACGAGACGAACTTGATCAGTAATCGTACCCATTTTGATCAGCAGGTAATGGTATACAATATAATTTAATCATGTTTATTTTATGGACGCAGAAATATCTTGATTTCTTTTCGAACACGGATGTCAGCAGTTTGAAAGCGTAAAATAATGGCACCAGAACGCGCATGGTCGCTAATATCATTTTTACTTTATTCGTAATTATAGCCATCCACATGACGTCTTACTAACAGGCTTTATAATGTGATATTAACTGACTACATAACGTGATATTAACTGACCGTATAACGTGATGTTAACAGGATTTATAATGTGATATTAACTGACTACATAACGTGATATTAACTGACCGTATAACGTGATGCTAACAGGCTTTATAATGTGATATTAACTGACCACATAACGTGATATTAACTGACCGTATAACGTGATAAAGCTTGATACTAACCCGCTGTAAAAAGACAATTATAGTGTGTTGATGTCTGTAAAGATGTACGTTCAGTCGGTGTTAGATATTGTGTAACAGATTTCCCAATATTGTGTCACTGTTTAAGGGCTGTTTTAGCATACACTAACCGATCGACTATTCAAAACAAAGCAGAGATATAGACTTGAAACAGCAAAAACTTTGTAGAGTTTTAAAGCATCTTCTTAGAGCTATAAATAAAAATAGAAGTATAAATAGAAGTAAATATTGCCTACTAACAGTGTTTTATTTTGTGAAAACAGTTGATGACAACAGTGAAGGAGAAGACGATAGTTCAACAGAAGTTTCCGTGGTGGATAATTATTGTTAGCATCATAGTCGGGCTGTTTTTGATTGCCATCATCATTCTTATTTTATGGAAGGTAATTCCAACGTTTATATGCAATATACAGTGAAACTTCCCTTGGTGACCACTCCATTATTAAGACTACATCATTATTACGACCAATTAATTTTTGGGCTCTTTTTCAACATTTCTCCTACTTTTTTACTCATTAATGAGACTACCTCAACATTGAGACCGATTATTTTGGATTTGATATCGAAGAGTTACTGTACTTGTATTCTGGACGCCGAACAAAATGTAACATTTCCATGAGGGCCTAAATAGTTGAGTGGTTGTGGTCTCTGACTAGTAATCACCGCTGTGAGTTCGAATCCCAACAGGAAACGAAGAGATTTTACATTTGAGGACACTGCCCAGCTAACTTTCGGATGATCAGTAGTCGTACCTAGTTGTATGCATATATAGGGTCTTCCGCCGCCGTTAAAACTGGAGAAGTGGCCAAGTGACCCTGGCTGTAGGTGCGATGATAAACCCCAGCGAGAAAAATAATTCCTTAGGTTATTTTACTTACGCTTTTGTTATAAGCATTCACTGTAATTTGAAATGTAGCCATATTTTTGTATCACTAACTTTCTCAAATGGTATTCTTTTGTATTTCAGCTTGGATTTTTCAAACGAAAGACACGAGATCAAGTGAGAGAAATGAGGAAGGCTCGCGCTCCTGTGACATCCAATGTAAATGGTGACGACCAACCAAATGGGAAGCGTAAAGATTCATACACTGACAGCGAGGATGGAATCATTAACAGTGAACAACCACCTGCAAAGTCTGAAGAATGTTAAGCAAGTTTTGTGTGAATGGAGTCATCGCAATGTGACATTATGACCAACTTCTTATTGAAATTACCAAACTAAGAGGAAACTATTAGGGTCCGAAATACAGCCAAACCTGTGAACAAAGGCCACCCTTGGGAAAAACAAAATGTGGCCTTTATTGACAGGTGGTCTTTATTCTGAGATCAGTTTGACGTGAATAATCATTGACGGTTTTTCAAAGAATGGCCTTAATTCACTGGTTGGTCTTTATTCTGAGGTGGTCACAAACACAGGTGTGACTGTATCTGTTAACCGTGAAACCATTTTGTTTACTTCAGGGCCATAAATCTGGGTTTCATCATGATGTTGGAATAGCTTTCACAAACGGAAAGTTCTATGTGGTAGTTGTTACCCTGTATCATTGTTTCTGGAAGAACCCTTTGTTGTTTTATTCACATAAAATATTTACCAGCGTTTTTTTTACTTGATGATATGATCGTGTATCTGATTTAGTGTGAATTTGAATTTCATTCATGAGCAAGCCTTACTTTTTATAATATCTTTGTGTGAGTCTTTAAATACAAACTTTCTTTTATAAGCGTGTTTTATTCAGAGTTAAAACAGACCTGATTTGTTTTAAACTAGCACCTAAGCAACATAATGCAAGATTAATGTTGCCACTTTTCAAGGGTGAACTTCTATAGGTTCGGCTATATATTAGTGTAAATTCATTTATACATACATGTATATTAATACGCAGTTTTTAACTTACATGCTGTATTTTGTATTCTAAAATTGTACCTAATTTTATACATATGTACAGCAACTAGTTACACAAACGATTTTTTTATTTTTTCTTATTAAGACGAAAACAAGAAGCTCTGCAGAGCGGCACCAACACTCGTCTGTTTCACATCATTCTATTTTATAAGCATTTTTAACCAAAATACTAAGTTAAAAAGGGGCATAACTCCGAAAATACAGCTTTCAGAATAATGCCCCTTGTCTTGCAACTGTGCCTTGTCATGATAATCAAGATACCCAAGTGTCGTGTTGATATCTTAAAAAGTGGATTACATTAAAGTTTTTGCACAACGACTACGCCGCAGCGATCAGAATAGCTTGATTTGTTTCTTTGAAACAGTTTAGCTGAAAATAAATAGTTTTGTCACTACACTTCTAGCACTACAATACATCCAGTCCTAGATACCCAAACGACTTCTTTGACTTTAGGCAATAAAAAAACTAAATTTTACAGAGGGAGATAACAATTAATACGTATATAGGCGTATTTACACCTGATTGTCTCCCTTTAATTATTTATTGTTTATTGTGCAAAGAGATACCTGTTTCCATCGACACACACACCCCAAAATATGATTTTTTTACTTGTACAACTTTTAGTTTGATGCTATATTTCATATGAAAATGAAACTTCGACACGAGGTCAACTGACAAAAAACTGGGTTTGGGGTTAACGGAAACCAGGAACTGGTTTACCTTTTATTGAGTTACACTTCGTGGTAGACATAGTGTAAAAAATCAAATCACAATTAATGGTAATGAAGGTCGCGGCCGTAGTGCAATAGTTAGTGCGCTGGACTGGTAACCTGGAGATCCGGGTTCGAATCCCGGTCGCGGCAGGACAAACCCTTCTATCAAAATTAGCCAAAAATGTTGATTTCCTCCATGTGTGGAGAAGTTGTCGGCTCCTTGTAGAAGGGTAAGTTAGTACTATTTAGTACACAATCCAGGAAAACTTGTTAGGTGAACCGACCGCTGTATATAATTGAAAAATTGTTGAAAAACGGCGTTATACCCAGTGACAATGTCACAGAAAGTGATAATAAATCGAGTCGTCAATTTATTTTCAAGTGGATGATTAAATACATTGTATTGTCGGGTTCGGGTCGCACGGACACTTCCCTCAGAAATGACGTAATTGATACACCGACTTTGAATTATCCAATTATTGCCGCACCTCAATGTGGTACTAAAACATGAACACACTATCAAATCCGATTATTTCTTCTTTATCGAATTTTAATTGTCAATGAACCGTTGTTTACTTTTTCATCGTATCTAACTGCTTGTTTGGTTATATTGGGGATAAAAAATAAATTAAACATCGTGTCTGTTCGGCACAGTAGAATGAAGTGAGTTTTTTTCACTGGAGTTTAAAGTCGAAACAACAACCAGTGTCATTTTGTGACTTGTCAGCTTGAACATTGGAGGCAGACCTCAGTTTTACACCTAGGTAAACCACCGACCTTCCGTAAGCTAGCTGGAGAGCTTTCTCAAATGTAAATTAGGTACCGGGTCGGATTCGAACTCAAAGCGGTGAGGTTGAATGAAATAAAACTACAAGCCGACAAAATATTGTGTTTGAAGGCAAACCAAATAGAATGTTGGAATTAAACGACACATACCGCTACTCAAATCCCAAGAGTAAAGGTCAAATGTTTCTGAACGCCGTACAAACTGAATGTTATATGAACTAATTGTATCATATACATGCACTCATTTTATATAACTACAGTTAAACTTGTGAACAAGAGTCATCTTTGGAGAAGACAAAATGTGGCCTTTATTGACAGGTGGCCTTTACTAGGAGGTCGGTTTGTTCCAAATAACAATGATGTTTTTTTAAAGAATGGCCTTTATTCACAGGGCGGCCTTTACTCGGAGGTGGCCTCAAACACAGATTAGACTGTATTTTATAATATTTTTTATTGTAAAATGGAATGAAAACTGTGAATCCGCATCTGCATGTATTGTAATATTTCATTTAAGATCAGAATCACACAATATTAGACGTGGTTTTTTCGCATGTTTTACTAATGCAACATTTATTAACTTCTAAGTATAGTATAATCATTGACTTCCGCTTGCATCTACTTGTCTTAATTGCGTTGCCCTTGGAATGCGAACAACTAGGGTTCGATGATCGCTCATAATGCAGTCCTTAGTTCAAAGAACTAAGAGAAAATACGAATTAATTTAAGATAATTAGTATAATGTAAAATCATAACATTATCCCAGAAACAAGCTTATATTGTATGATGTGTAATGCACAAAATGGCTAAAATAAGTTTGTATTGAAAAACAATACGTGCAACCTCCATGTATAAAAAGATCTTTTACTATGATTTTGTTGTAATTTTTCCGACTTGGTGTTTAGCGTATTTAACTTAATATTTTAGCTGCCAAGTTTTCAAAATTGATTTTAATATTACATAGTAGCATCCTAGATTCGCCAACTCTAAAATGAGGATAAATGAAACTCAAACTGTTTCATAAAATATAATAATGAACGTAATTGCGAACAGGATTACTTTCTGAATGCTATAAAACACTCTTTATTTTGTAGTATCAATAGTTCTTGCATTTTAACTTAACCGACGGCCAAAATGCATAAACTATTTGAAGAGTCTAATTTCTTAGAGCTCATCGTGTCAGGGATTCGGGTAGATTTTGGGCCTAAGTGAACTAGGATCGAAAAAATGAAGGATCGGAAAATCCGTAATTATATAATTTATAATTTTAAGGGTCATTCACTTGGTCTTAATTGCGGGTCATCTTACAATCATATTGTCGCGGTCATACATAATTCAAATATGAATAACATTACATTTTACAATGTTTGTCATTTGTTACGTACGCTTATATAATTGAGAAGAAGATAAAAAATGTGTATATGTTTATTATGTGTTAATAAAACTAGATCGAATGATTTCAGCTTAAGGGAAAAGTATAGCACTATAATTCTTTCTGCATGGTGTTACTTCATCCGAAATAGTTACTATGAAACTTCCATAGTCAGTAACAACAATACGAGACATGAAAAATAATCAAACGTATATAAGTTCTGATCAATTCTGTTTCCTATAAAATTGACAGACGTATCTATAATTTTCTGGTATGCATATTTATCCATGGTTGTAAGTAATCTAGCTGCAACTATCCGTTTGCGAGTAAAGTGACAGACGTCTATTATAGATTGCAAGAAAATGGTGATTCGATTTGAAGATGGACAAAACATCACATTTGTTTTCATGTTCTAGACGTGAACCTATATCACACACTAATTCACTTTACAGTGTTCCAATCCATCAAAAACCTACAAAATGCCGTCTGCTTTATTAATCATATCTTCTCTAATATTGTTGGAGGAATTTCGAACGACCAAAATATTGTTTTGCCATATTGTGAACCTATTGACTGTAGTCAGTGATACACGCGATATCTGTCCGTTATTTAGCCTTCTTCTGTTCGCTTTTGTGTTTTAAACAGCTTTAGCCATGACAAGTACATTATACGAGGGGGCGGAGTCAAGCTCATACGTTTACAGTATTTTGTTTTACCGCATGCTAATGATTGACATATTTATATGTCATAAAATCCAACATCAAAGGAAAATTGATACCGCCTCTTGAACGCGCTAGATTGTAACAAAACAAAAAATTCATACGATTGAAAGTAGTCCCGTGTTTTTTCTGTGATTTATGTATTGGAGAGAAACCGAACAATTCTATCTTAACGTCAGCTTACTGGATATATTCAAACTGGCGAGTTTTGTTATAACTTATGTCGTCTGCTTTATAAACAAACTAAACCGATATTTATTACAGAGCGCGCAGGAATATCAACTGTAGTTGGTGGTCCTGTTTGATGTGCGTTCATCACATTGCTTTCTGTTGTCAGTCAAGTAAGTTAAATAGGACAGTACGTATCGTGTAGTTAATAACATACAAAATCTCGCGTTTTTTACTCGATGACAACATAGGCTTGTTATCAATCCACATCGAAAATATTTCACACGATGTGAGAATATACGCCATGTAAACAAAAGGTAAACTTCGTATACGGACTTTAAAAGTGTCGTCTGCTTATAAACTGGAGTTTTAATATAATAATATTTCGGATGGCGTAACTGATAGTATAGTATTCGATAAAAATGTGGTTGATTAGTGTAGTGTTCATAATTCTAGTTCGGTTAGAACATGGAGAATCGTTTACTTCGTTGGAACATTATCACTATAACAGATGTACACCCATAACAATTCCCCTGTGTTCAAATCTGCGCTACAACATGACCCGGATGCCGAACCTGGTGGGTAACAGCAATCAGAAGGATGCAGCGATGCAGGTCCATGGGTTTATACCACTCGTTCAAGTCGGCTGTGCTAAGTATTTAAGATTCTTTCTGTGTTCACTCCATGCTCCTATGTGCACCGATATGCAACACACGGGAGATGAACGAGAGACTATGGTCGTGCCACCATGTCGTTCTATGTGCGAAGACGTTAGAAGAAACTGTGAACCAGTTCTTAATAGACTTAAATTTCCATGGCCGCAAATGCTGGACTGTGCACCTTTACCCGAGTACAGCGATCCTAAGACGGGCATATTATGTATGGACGCGCCTACTGACACTGATGATAATGATGATTATGGCACAATCGGAACTGAAAAAATCAACGACGATATGTTAAAATATTTTGAAAAAATACGTGATAAATCTAGTCGAGACCAGAATGAATACAACCCGAACAAAAAAGTGGATATGTATGTACCACCGCCTGTTATCTGTCCTGATAGGTATGTTTATGTCGATAAAATCCAAAGACGTAACAATTCATGTGCACCGAGATGTGCCACGGACGTTTATTTTAAACAAGAAGACAAAAATTTCGCTGAGATATGGATATTAGTCTGGGCTTCTATTTGTTGCTTATCTACAATATGTACGGCTCTTACGTTTCTTATAGACACTCAACGTTTTAAATATCCCGAACGTCCTATTATATTCTTATCAATGTGCTATGCGATCTATTCAATAGCTTACGTGATCCGTGCAGTCACGGGCCCTGAAGATATATCCTGTGATCAAAGAAGAGACGGATCAGAGTTTCTTATACAAGAGGGACTTGAGAGCACCTGGTGCATTATTGTATTTCTGATTCTATACTTTTTTGGAATGGCTGGTTCCCTGTGGTGGGTAATACTTACCATTACATGGTTCCTGGCCGCAGCGAGAAAGTGGGGGCAAGAAGCTATAGAAGCATTGAGTAGTTACTTCCATTTAGCTGCTTGGGCAATTCCTGCCGTAAAAACTATTCTTATATTAACAATGAGACGGGTAGATGGTGATGAACTAACTGGCCTTTGCTATGTTGGCAACCAAGACGGCCAGGCTTTGACTGGCTTCGTTCTGGTGCCTCTAATTGTGTATTTATTAATTGGAACATTCTTCTTGTTGTCGGGATTCGTGGCTTTGTTTAGAATAAGAAACAATCTGAGACATGAAGGTACAAATATTAGAAAATTAGAAAAATTAATGGCAAAAATTGGTATATTTTCCGTACTATATACTGTTCCATCCACCTGTGTTATTGGGTGTTTGTTTTATGAAAAATTAAATATGGAAACTTGGAAAAATATAGCAATGTCCAAAGATTGTAAAATTACAGAAACTGGCATGAAAGACTGTCGTTACGGAAAATCTGAAAACTCCATACCTTCAGTCGAAGTTTTTATGCTAAAATACTTTATGTTGCTTGTTGTTGGAATAACCAGTGGTATGTGGATCTGGAGTTATAAGACAATAACATCGTGGCAAAAATTTTGTACTAACCGGTTCACTCACCGTAAGTCAAATCTTGGCGTCCATGGACAGGTTGGGTACCACCAGGCACCCGTGCTGGACGCTCAAAGAGGACATAAACACGTGCCAAAAACGTCATCCTCTCTAAATAGTGGAGGGTCGCGGATTTAGCGTCGGAATTTATTGTGCTTCGTTTTTTTAGACTTGTACAAATTCATAGTCTTCAATATTCATTCACTTTTCATTTGTTTTTAATTTGAGAAGATTTTCATTTATTGTGACACACTTTTACTGGTTAAAAACCACCAAACGTACTTTGTTTTCATTCGTTATCATATTATTGTGCTTGAGACGTTTTTAATGAGATTATGACTAGAAGTCTAAATTATTCTAGTTTTTTTATTGTTTTATTTTGAGAAGTATGTACTTCATATGTCTGTTATAGAACATTCATGAAATGGGTTAAATTAAAAATACGATGTTTACAAATAGTTAAATGTTATCATTTACTTGGTTATAAATCTGGAACATATTCAGATACAGGATTATGTTCAATTGTATACAACTGAAACCTGGTGTGTTAATATTTATTCGCGGTATGTTTTTATGGTTTATTTATATTCCTTACAATGCTAGAGTCATAAAGTTATGGGCCATTGTTTTGACTAGTCGTAAAATTCAGTTGACCGTGCTAATTTTATTAGTTGTGGTTAGGATGTGCTTGTTATAAATGAATCAAGCTCTGACTGATGTTTGTCTTATTTCTACATGAATATCTATCATCCGTATAAGGTTGAATGAAGAGGAGTCGATAAGAAAAAACAATCAAGAAATGATCAAGTGCAAGAAGACATACGTAAGCTTTAATTTCAACATATTAAGTTTTAGATAGGTTAAATGCACTGTGCACTTATTGTCAAAATGATCATCTGGGAATTCTATCAGGAAAGGTTTAAAGAACAAATTTATGAAAACCTTAAGACAAATAATGTAATTAATAACTTTTACAAATTGGAAACTGGATTCATTTCATTGAAGATGAAATCTGAATTATGTTTGTTGTGATAAATTAATTTTTTTTATTGATTAATGCTATTTCATATTTTCTAGTGTGTGGGCAATTTATTGAACGCTCTATATTTGTAAACATGATAGGAAGGCCGTGTAGGGGATGAAAATAGGGTTCAAAACAATACTGAAGGCCTTCACAAAATCCCACTTTAACAACTCTTATCTCATGAAAAGACGTAACAGAGACTTTGTCCCTCTTATGTTTAATCTAGTTTGTGTATTTCTTGTTTCGAGTATTACAGGGTATTTGATTAGATATATATGCAATGAACAAGTGAGATAGTGTAAAATAGTTTATTTCAAAATTCGGCCTTTTTTAGTAAGATAGTTTTACTGATCCATGTAAAACGGAAATAATAACAGCTTTGGAACTTGATTTAGTTAAGCAGACGTTCAATATGGTTCAAAATTTATCATTGGCTGTGTAAACCTTATCGTATGAAGCCAATTTTAATAACCCATAAATGTCGGCATGTTTTGAAAGCGTTTTTCATCTGAACTTTCATTTAAATTGTGACATTTTCATGATCCTAAATTGTCGTCTGGTGATTAGCTGTGACCATTATACCGTCTTCAACATTTTTCATGAAAAAGTATTGATTTAGTCAGCAAAATGATTTAAGAAACTATTATTTATCGAATCTTTAGGTCGGGCGTCATTTTCATGTATCTTACTATTGTCTGCTTGTTACAGAATGTCCAATGCAAATAAATAATTGCTTACTGTTTATTTCAATTCTGTCGTCTGCTTTGTTTTCATTTTACCTTCAGATAATTCAATGACTCTTTACTCAAACGATTTAAGAGCATCAAAGTTTGTTGACATCAAAAGAATTCGTTCATAGGTATCGTAGTATGGTTTTGAGTTGAGTACACAACGGGTGGTGATGATTGAACGGCGTTTTCAATTAGCTAATGTTATGAAACTGAGATTTGGTACATAAAAATTAGGAACTTCGTCCTTCGTGTCGGAGTTTAACATGTTGCTGTTTCAATTAGCGAATGATCTAGATATTTAACATACCAGCTATGTTTTTTTGTTCAGTATTATAAACGCACGGTGTTTATTTCACGCAATATTATCGATAATATTTACAGTTTTGTCCTAAACATTCCGCGTAAAAGATGGACGATATGTCATAATGACTCAAAAATACGTGCTTATCATTATGTAGTACAACATAGTTTAGTTCTCAAATTTTCAGCGTCTTTTTTTCCATACATTTAGTTAGTTTAGCAACACATCTGTCTGAAAATTAACATGAAAATAACTTCAAGCATTGAATTAGCGGTTACATAACTTTAATATCAGAATATAGGATGCCTGGTCTCAAATTAAAAACGATCAGACTTTACTTCCCCTTGAAGGTTTTGAGTAGACTTTTTTTAAAAAATACGCGACCCTTCTCGGTATCAAAGAACTTTATAATTAAAATCGTGTTAAATGGGTGTTTTATGCAAAACTCGACGTATCCTCAAATTGAATTGATCTCTAACTAAACGCTATGTCATATTATCTTTCTGAAACATTATACGCCCTTTGTTCGCCTGTATGGTTGTACAAACTTCTCTCTCATTTGTAACCAGATATCTGAAGTGTGAAACACAAATGCACGGTAAACTGACATTGTATGTAAAAAAGAAAAAAAAGACTTTGTAATAAATCAAGCCGCCGGATATTTTAAAATATCAATAACTTTTAAATGAACATACGATTTTTTTGCGGGGGGAGTATATATATTACAGTGTGATTTAATGAATGTGTATTTTATGTTAAAGAACGCATAACTGGCTATACAGTTATCTATACTTTAGGCAATTAACGTTTGTAGATGAAATAGTTTATTCGGTATCAAAATTTCGACTACATCGTGCTGAATATGTTCGCATAAATGATTAAGAAAAGCAGTTTTGAAACGTAGCTATACGACCGTGTCATGTAAGTGTTAAACCGTATGTGTTACTTGATTGTCAAACAATTTTCGTTATTACCTTCTATTTTCGACTACGTGTTTTTTAAATCGTGCAAAAAATAACGAAAAGGTTAAGCAGTGCTTTGCACTATTTAATCCAACAGATTGGATTTTCAAGTAGGATTTTGCAGAAAAACTCAAAAGCTTTAAGAAGTGTCTGTCAATTTAAGTATTCCATATAAGACAATATCATTTTAATCTTCTGAATACCCTAGTTTGTTTACATAGAAAATGGTTTAAAAGCTCATTGCTCCTAAATAAATACAAAAATGAATATCATTTAAAATTCAAGATATGGATATATTTGTCTATCTGTCGGGTGCAGAATATATAAGGAAAGAAGGCTGTCTGTATGTTAACCGGTGAATATGATACCAAAAGTATTTCAATTCAAAATATGACATACAAATTATTTCAACCATTTATGAAATTAAAATTGATACATGTATGCTGCTCGGCCATGTTATTTCAACAACACGTTTTTTTTCTGTATAATCATTACAAAATGACGTTAAGTATACGCCTTCAAACATGATTGAAGTGAAAACAAGAGAGCTGAAACTTATTTGAATTCCTCTCTTTATGATCAAATCTACACTGTCGTCACATTGTGATGTTAAACTGCATGCATTCCAATAGCTTGTTTATGATTTAATTGTTATTATTTTCTGTGTTGTATGAGTCATCCAGTTATGCTTTACTTGCTTTTATTTCCTTGTTTAATTCGCGTCTTTTCGAGTTTCTACAGTTGTTCGAATGATTTCATATCTATCATTCCTTTTTCCACGAAGTTCACTTCAATGACGGCTGTAATATGTTCAAATTTCTTTTCTTAAAAATCTTTTAATGTCTTTCGTCTCTTTTGTTTCACATATTAAACAATCGTTGTTGAGTACACCATATAATTTATTGATAACATCTTTTTTCTTAATTACTTCTTCCCGTCTTCCTATTTTCTCCTGTCCACAACATCTTCCTCCTTTTCCCCAACTTCCTCCCACACACACTCTCCCTCCCATTCACTCCTCACTTCCTCACGCTCTCTCTCTCTCTCTCTCCATCCCTCCCACACGCCCTCACTCACTCACTCGTTCACTCACTTGTTCACTCACTCGTTCACTCACTCACTCACCCACTCAAACCCACCCATCCACTCACTCGCTCGCTCGCTCGTCCGCCCACTCATCCTTCCCACTTATTCTTCCTCCCTCATGTGACGAGGATTATTTTGTCTCTTCTTTTGTATCATACAAAAAGCAATCTCTACATTGTATGTTGCGCATTGTGTTGTTATATTGTCTCATTAAAACAATAAAACTATAAAAACAAATCGATCTTGCCATAAAATTGATCATTTTACCAAGAAGGTTTTAATCAAAAGGCGCGTCAGTGTCATGAAACACATTCTGTGATTGATTGAAAATACAAAGAATATTGCGTAACGTGAAGTTTCCTAAAAGCGTCGTCCAAACCCGCTGTAATTTATTCTTAATCACTCGTTCTACCTGTTTCATCGCCTTAAATCCGTTTGGTAAAATAGTTTGATAATTCGGGTCCTGGTTTAACATATAGAGTCTTTTTAACGGCTTAACTCAGCAATAAACTCAACTGAAAACGAACATGATACAGATAATTAAGGAGCTGACTATGTGTTAGTATAGGTCTTATCAACGGACTGGTTCAAGGGTCAGGTATATTAGCCTAACATTGAGAACGGTCTACTTGTGTTCTAAATAATAATCATGTTAAAATTAACCAATTCCACTTCAAGTATTCGTGCATTCCGTAAAATACTTCTAGTAGAATTAAAAACCTCGTTGATACATGGCTTCTGAAGTGAAGTGAACGTGTTTTAAAATTTAGAATGATCAGTCATGCTTTTTCCGTTTCCGATTATGCGATCTCGTCACGTGATCTGTGGCCCCACTTAGCATATAGTAATTATGCTGTTTGAGAATCAGTTTTGATTAAATCCCTTGTTTTACATTGTTGAGACAAACCTTCTTATTAACCTAATAAAAGTCAACTTTATGTCACACATGTTTTTGTGAAATTTCACTGGCCAAAAAAAACTTACAGATGCGACAATTTGCGTTATCTAACGTTACTATACAACATGTATCGAGTATGCGTCATAACAGAATATATACTAGCAGTCAAAATTATGACTATTACAAACACTAACAACATATGGAACGGCTTCTTTAAGTGCACACGGAAAATTCCACTTCAATTATTTTGGCATGTATTTCTATGTGAAATCGTACAAACCGTTTTCCTGTCAATTCATGACGCTACAATTTGATTTAATTAGGAGAGTTGTGTTCACAAAATTAACGATAATAAAGTATTGACAGATCGCAACTTACGCACAAAAGAGTTTTGCCTTTTATTCAATAATTAAAGGTTGATCGGGTGCGGTTGCCTTGTTTAGCCGTAAAAACTTGTCATTATCGTGAGAGGTGCCTGGATGGTTCGTACTCATTAATTATATAATTCTATGAGAATGTACTCCTGTAAACTTGTGGACCCAGTTGCTAGATATGCATAACATGATTATCACATCATGTAAAACACATGTAGAATGGAGTTCATTACATTAATTATTTAAAATACATCGGTCGGTTATAACTGTATGAAGTTACGTTATTCGATATAAAATCATTTTAGTTCGTTCTTCGCATAAATCGTGCTGTGACTGTTTCCTGAGCTCGAACCCAGACCCGATCTTCTGTTTGAGCGATTAAGTTGAGACTTAACTTCCAAAGCTTAATATTATTTATAAAGACTCGACGTTCAACAAGTTCAGTTCACAGTACAATTAGTACACGCACATTTATGCATGAGCGATAAACTAACAATAATAACTTGGTCGGAATTTAGAATTCTTTTAAAACATCACTTAATCCAAATCTCTCATGCATACACATGGTATATTTCTAAGCTTATTTTTGAATGCAACAAAACGGATTAGCTAAAGACAAAATAACACGCGACTCGTCAATTGTAATCAAAAACAAGTGAATCAATTACGACGTAGGGTGTCACTGTGTCGGGTGGTTATGCTTCCTGACTAGCAATCACAAGCCCCTCACTGTCGTGAGTTCAAATGGCACCTGGGACTGAAAAAAATCACATGTTCAGCTGTCCACCAAGCTACGGAAGGTCGGCGGCTCTACACAGATGTACACCCGCGGTCTTCCGCCATCGTCAAGATGGGAAGGTTGCTTGATGGCCCTGGCTGTTGATGCGACATTTAACCACAAACACAAGCAAAAATCAGACAAAAATTGCGACATATGGCTGTGAATGCATTATAATGTACGAGTATTATAATAAAAATATATCAAGTGATATCAACGTGAACGATATTAATATCAACTGATTCGATTCCACATAAAAAGCCATACTTCGACTCAAAGTTTTACGATTATTTACATATTTTACGATCGGTTTATTAGTTACATGTTTAATGTGTTTTTTGTACGATTCCCCCCCTCTGGTTTAGTACTCAATTAATAACCGCGATTTCATCTCGTAATTATGGTAACGTTTTAATATATCCTACGGGAAAAAAGATCTTTCAGTCGATTAGAAAGAATGCCGTTTAGTTAGATAGTTTGCCAAGAGTTTCGTAAAAACGTTTTAAACATAACGTACTTAAAATCACCATGAGGTATGTACACAGCTAATAGTCTTCAAAACAATGTATATTATTTTATACTTGAAAACAACAACACGTATAATATGTCTCTAAGTTTTTGAAGTTTAGATTCCTCTTTATACCAGCCCATCCACTTAGCTGTCTATGTAAAACATTCGGTCTTTGAACCTTGAGTTCCCGAGTCCAAACCATTGACGCGGCCCATTTTTTTCAAATTGCACCTATGGCTATTCGGCCTCCGCCACTGACCTTAATGATTCTTATGGAGTTTTTACTGCTAATAACAGAGAATAATGTTAGCACAGTGGAACCCCTCTTAACCGGTTAAGCCCGGGACAAGGTCATTTGGTCGGTTTAGAGGGGATGCCAGTTTAGAGGGGATTTTTGAATTATGTAGTAATTACGTCGAGACCAGAACATTCGGTCGATTTATAGGGGAAACCGGTTTATAGAGGAACCGGTTTAGAGGGTTTTCACTGTACTGTGAATCAGGTTAGGTTAACTGTCTGCCGATATATCAACGAAATACTGTAGGAAACGACGTAAAACCTGACAAAAACGTGTTTTTCGGTCTTTACACTGGTCTAATCAAATGCAGTATTTAATTTTTTCTCCCCCAGAAAGTGGTTAACCTATTGGTTATTCATTTTTTTAAAAGCTTCTGAATTCTGAATATAACAATAAAACCTCGATATAATGAGGTGGTCTCATTATCGAGTTTAATTAAGGGAAGTAATTGGAAGCAGGTCCAAAAATGAATGGTCGTAATACTGAGATGGTGGGTATGTGAGGTTTTACTGCACTTGTAATGATTTTGTCTCTACGGAAGGGATGTTTGTGTTGTTTTATAAGTAAAAAACTGGACATAAACGTAGTGAAGTATGCCATGGCGAAAGATTGATATTTCCTAGACCATTTGGGTGGGTTTGAACCGGCATATAACTTATCATTTTAATATACAAGAATGAAAGTAAATTAATAAGTATGCTCACCTCCGGATGAACCTTTAAAAAACCCTGAGTATGTTCGGTTCCTCTAATCATCGAACACAAAGGTATGAACAAATAACTACAAAGAAGCTACAGTATATATATCTTGTACGTTTTTTGAAGTTCAAAAACCATTAAAATACTGTTTCAATGTTGAAACTGTGATTACAAAGTTGATTGAACCAAACTATGTTCAAAAACAGTTTAAATTCAGCTTGCCTTCAATATTCGGTGATAATCAATCAAGCGAAGGTATTCATATTAAAAGTGGAGCTGAGTCATTCACACATAATATTTCTTTAATAAAATGTCTTATATATGTGTGATAATTTCCTAATAGCTAGCACTTATCGCTTATATACATTAAGTTGAAAATCATTAGGAAATTAGTTCAAAGATTGCGGCATTAAGGGAGTGGATGGGGTGTTTGACATTCAACCAGCGGGTTGCAAGTGCCCCCTAAACAAGGCCATATTTTCATTTTTTCTACTTATCCATGACAAGAAATCAATGGCTGGTTGATTCAAGATCTTATTAAAAACAACCATTATCTCAAAGTTTAAATCGCAAGGTTGACTCATTAATTAAAGTGTTGATTGGGGATTAGTTGCAATTTATAAATGTATTAAAATGAAGTTTCTAATTGTATGTTATGTACATATGATGAGCTCATTCAACTTAAACACCAAAGTATCCTGATTTAGATTGCTTAATTGGGATCAATTAGTCACATTGATGCTGGGATCAGCTCGTATGGATAACAACGTTGTTGGTGCGCTCATACCACGTGACCTTGACGTCATCTTTGGTAATACGGCAAGCAAAGTTTATCAACAAATCACTCGATTCGAAATCTTCAACATCACGTAAGTTCTTTATTGCCTTATCAAATTTGACCAAATAAAGCGGAGGCTACAGTCAAAAGTGTGAACTACAAGCGCAAAGTAATGATTTTTTTTCAATAGATGAACAGTTTTTGCCCTGAAATGGGAAAACCGTATTTTGTATAACTAAATTTTGTAGTAAAATATGGTTTTGCCGTTATTGGAACACTGGTTATACTGGCTCCTTAACGAATGTCTGAGTGTTGGTTTGTCCACATCTGAGTTCAAGGTTTGTGAAATAAACGGAAAGTAGATTTATTTCATGTCTGTTTTACTTCAATAGAGTTAGTGCATGTACTATGCAATGCGTTTAAGTCACTTCGGGTATGCCGTGTAACAAATACCATTATCATGACGTAGTTTAATTGAACAATTTAATACACAAAGTAAATGAAAATAGATTTTGAGATTCATTAAGAGATCTCCCCACTCTGGGTACATCATTTCTTGTAGTGTACACAAAACTCACATAAAACGATATCTCAACTGACAGCGTTTTATCCTATCAGATTGGTCATTCTGGTTGTACTAAAACAAGTCTTAGGTTCTCCCGTTGTAGCTCATGATAAGCTTGGTAGCACTCGAGAAATCACCAAACTATCTCGTGCAAAATATTATAACATATCTTTGGCATATTCACAACAAAGACTTGGCAACATGGTGTCAAAATAGAAGTTAAGCATATTATTATTATGATGATGTTAAAACTCCTTTTATACAACGAAATCGTTTATATATTCTCGCACGGGACCGTGAAGCAGATTTTATCTGTCCAACATGGAGCAGTTGTTGAATACTTCGATTACAAATCGCACATTGGCAAATTGCGGACTTGAAAGAAACAGAGCGGAAAAGATTCACTGAGGCGGAAAGACGAGGAAAATTGAAAATTGTTCGGTGAATCGATCCGTGTTATCGATTTGATAAAAAATTCACTGCATTAATGGATGAGGAATTTGTAAAGGTTACAACAACGTATTGCGTCTTTAATGTAGCGGGATCGGGTGACAGTTGTGCGTTTATTCCTGTAGTTCTTTTTTCAAGTTATGAGAGGAGCCGTATTATGAACGCGAAAATCATCAAATTATGGATGAACGAAAGATCTTGTTGAAAGACGGCAATATAAGTGGCTAAATATTATCTAATATTAATAAACGCTGTATCATGGATGATGTAGTTGGCTGGATGATATGAATGCACGAAAGTAAATTTAGACCATAGGAAGGAAGAGTTTAGATTTTAAAATGACTGTGGTAAGGATCGTGAATCACATAGGGTTGTTAAGAACAATGTTAACCAAAGTTCGACTGTGTAAATAAAGAATTTTTCTTAGTCAGTTAAGGTGTCAAACATTGCGTGAAAACTAAACACTACTCATATATCTAAACATGCACGTGTTTAAAGTGATCTGGTGCAAAATGCATGGCAAGACCATCTAGCTTTTTGGCAAGCTTATCATAACGTAGGAATACGAACTTACAATATTTTGAGTATCAAAGAGACTATTAATGATGCAATGATGTCATGATTGGTCATTAGATGACATAACAGTTGTTTTAATTGAGATGACGGGTGATGTGCTAGTCAAGAAAATTGACTCCAAGTCGACATGCTACTTTCTAAACTATGACAAAATTGCCACACGCGGTACCTGTGTAGGTAGTGTGTTTCTCCAAAATGATTGGATTCGCCGAATAAAACACTTAGAACAGACAAACATAACACGGTAATGAAAGCTAGCAGTTAAGAATAACAATTTACAGTGAGACCCCAATATTGAGACCAGGTTCGGGACCCAAAAAATCGGTTTTAATAATGAGATGGTCTAATTATCAAGCTGAAATATTGGGGAGTTATTGAAAACCGGTCTGAAAAGAAGTGGTTGTCATAACAAGGTGATCGTGGTAATGTGGCCACTACAAAAGGTTTTACTATACATGATATGACGAATCATGAAAAGCAATTAACATATCTGCTTTCGTCCCTAAAATGAATTATGATAAAGAGCAGCTTTCGAAATGAATTAAAATCATATAGATAAACAAATGATGCTTAGTTAACGTAAATTTGTTAGATTCCAATGCGGTGCTGTGCGAATTTACCAAATTCCATTCAATCCGTTATAATGCGACTAGTAACGTCTGATATTGATTCAGTATATACTAAAATTGTTCCATCTTCGTACTGGCAACCCACAGTCTATGTTGGCTGTTTTCAACAATGCTATATGTGAATGGTTATATCACATGTTGAACAAGAGTAAAATGCGCTCCATCCAAGTTCTAATCAACATTTTAAATATTTATACATCGCATTTTCGATCGGTTAAGAAAATTAGTTGATAAGAAATGGCTATCATTATGCCGCATATTTACGTGTTAGCCAATTCAGGCAGTGTTGCACATGTGTGAAATGCATTACGTAGTATTGATAAAACCAATAAACCTTTGCCTACGGCTGCAAATGAGTTTAACAACGATACAAGGCAAAATATATATGCATCGAGGGAAATCATTTTATATTTGCTGTTTGCCTGTGTGAAATACATTTTAGTGGTCTCATGGTGGTCCATATTGTAGATCGATTGTTTGATAGGTGAAAGCAAAACATCTCAATCTGTTGATTGGAAGCAACTCTTCTACGATGAAAATGTCGAACATTAAATTACAGTCAAACCTGTGAACAAAAGCCACCATTGGGAAACACAAAATGTGACCTGGTAATGGGTGTCAGAATATGTAACAGGTGCAACAAAAACTACAAGATATTCTTCTAAACCAAGTAAAATCAGTTAAATTACGTTAACTGATAAGGTAACATACTGTTACATGACGTCAAACATTAAGGTAACATACAGTTATACATGACGTCAAAAGGTAACATACAGTTATACATGACGTCAAACATTAATGCAACATAATGTTCTATGATGTCAAATATTAATGCAATATAATGTTCTATGATGTCAAACATTAATGCAACATAATGTTCTATGATGTCAAACATTAATGCAACATAATGTTCTATGATGTCAAACATTAATGCAACATAATGTTCTATGATGTCAAATATAAATGCAACATAATGTTCTATGATGTCAAATATAAATGCAACATAATGTTCTATGATGTCAAACATTAATGCAACATAATGTTCTATGATGTCAAATATAAATGCAACATAATGTTCTATGATGTCAAACAATAAGGCAACATAGTGTTACATATTACGGAAACGTACTGTTTATAATGTCTTCAGTAAGCATATAACCACATGATGTCAAACTTCAGTAAACATGCAGTTATATTATGTCAAACGTCAGTAAACATATAACCATATGATGTCAAACTTCAGTAAACATGCAGTTATATGATGTCAAATATCAAAACTTACAGATACGTGTTATGTATGATATACAGCGATCTTTTGTACTCGCAAGGTTTTATTATTAATGCACGCGCTTTAGAGAATCTTAATGACAGATTTAATCTGTGAAACATGCGATCATATATATACTCCAGATGTCCAGAGATACACATTCACACGTAGTACACAACCTTATGTAAACCAGTTACATCAATATTCCATCATGGAACATAACACTTCAGTCACTTAACTATAGTCTGTATTGATTGCAAATCTCTTGGTATATAAACATACAAATATATGTAGACAATTTATATGATTGCATCAATGTATACAATATTAATAGGTGATTTGGTGATAACAAAACAGTAAAATATAAACTTCAATGACCCCAGTTCAGATGTTGCATAAACAAAGTAGGCATGAATAAACAATGAAATTTAGATCCGAAACGTTCTTATTTTTACGCACATTTTCATTTTACGGAATACATCGAACATTGGCGTAAACACTCGAACCTTGACTGTGTGTGAACCAGGACCTCTTGTGTGTTAGTTTTTTATATACTCATCATTTATGTATGATAATTAAATATTTTTATGATTATGATGTTTTAAGTATTAATATACATAATCATATTCTAATGGAACATTTTGAAGAAAAGGACGCAGTATATGATTTATTTGAAAAACCTATTTAAATGACATTGAAAACAGTATATCATACAATGTTAATTAACTATTCAATATCAGGAGCGTTTTCACTTCAAATGCAGGGCCGATATGAAGTTCACCACGACATTATGAACACAATACTCAGCCATTACGAGAAAACACGACCTTTATGAAAAAACTCGGCTATTGAGAGATTCGGTCATTCTGATTAACTGTCTAACTTGGCCATGATGAAACCGTTGCAAATGTTGTAAAGTTAATTGATAAAATTGTCAATAATTAAGTGTTATCATAATGGTCTTGTTATTGGCTTCAGGTCTCCGGCCTCAGGCTAATATGACAGTTTTCAGTTCAATAACAAGGTCATTATGAAAACACTTAATTATCAACATTAAAGCTAATGACTGTACTTTTTAAGTATGCAATAAAACCTGCGGTAATGGACACCTGTGAATATAGTCAAAAATATACACAGTTCTGTTTTATAATCATTGTCCCGATCCCGTTGTGCAAAATATAATCTAAGATAGTTTTGATAGGATAATCTCTCAAAAATGTGGCATAAAAATCGAATATGATTCGATTTCCTTTGTTGGGGGATGAACAACTCGTTCCCTGGACAAATGACAAATTTCTAAAGATGTGAACTCACACAAGGGTACCTCATTGATTTGACCGATTGTATCAAGAGTGGGGGAATATTCAATGTTAATGGAAAAATAGAAGTTTCTCACACACCTATCGATATGAGACATGAACGTAAGTGAAATTGTCTTGAGCTTGTCATGGCAGACAGTACCCAACACCAATGGCTACATTCTCTGTGTTCGTTTCAAAGAGCTATTTTCTCTATTTGAATTAAGTATTTTTTACTATTCAAAACAGCAGATGTGAATAACTTTCAATACACAGTTCTTTATCTGATATGGCGACCATTATCAAATATTCTCGATTTTAAATGTTCAATTTCGTATCTCTCCAGTATTTGAGGCTCCATGAACATTTTAATGTAATCTTTCAATTGGCTCGTTTGTCCCTAAAACACTTCAGTTAGATTACGCGTTGTATGCGACAGAAAACGTGTGTACCCGTTATCAGACAACATGAAGCGCGACTCAATATGCAAAGATATCGTACCCTACCCGTGAATGGTGACTTCCGCGCAAGTCCCGTTTTCAAAGTCGCCAGTCTTTTGTATTTTTTAATCTATTACCCTGGAAACCAAAAACCCCTGTTGAAATAATTAATTATGTCGTATTGTCTGCTTACTGTCTTTGACTGCAGCTAAATATTGAGCGCACAAAGAGGAAAGAGCTTCAGAAGTGAGGTGAATTCTTATTTAAATGGGACTTTATTAGAAATAAACTAGTTTTAGGTTGAAAGGTGAACGTGGAATAAAGGAACTTGGATTGTTAATCACGCTTAGCGTCGCCTTTTCTTTGTCACCGTCTTTAACCGCACGTGTTCAAGCGCTTTCAACTCGACTTTTTTTAAAACTCTCGACACTAAACATGGGTCTTACGCGTTGGTTTAATCGTATTTCAGAACTACATAGACCTCTATGAGCAATAGCGAGATTCAATCATGATTATTTATTGCACTAAGTACAAAAAGGTCAAGCTAATGAAAGCGCAATGCCATCAACGAATTAAAACAGTGAATGAATGCGACCGGGAATGACTGTATCATCACCCACTTTTATTCTAACAATAGTATGTGACAAACTTTACTCTTTCTTCTTACTGGAACACATTCACTCCTCATGAAGCACCGAAGAAACACACTTCGTCATTTGGCGACCTAAAACACCATTTTATAATAAAGGATGAACGATAATTATGATACTCATTGATCACGTGATCGCTACAAAATATTTACTAGGGTAGCATTGGTAAAATGTCTGTTGTAAGGACTCGCTTGGCAGGTGTTCGTTATTTCCAGGGTTAGTTGTGGTGTGAAAAGACCAAATGTTGTCGACTGGTGGTCGCTACTGACGGTTGGACGTTATACAAGGTGTGACTTTGTTATGATTACGGCAGTCTCACTATTTCAAAATGTAACTGAACATTAGGTTCGACTCAAAATCTTTCATTTTTAATTCATCAGATATTTTAACGGGGATACGATATTAAATCACAGATTTATAAAGCCAGTATTCAGGAAAAAATCCTTGACCATGGTCTATCATAATTGTTACTTCAATAGTTTTACTTCGAAGTAAGATGCATGTAATACTATAACGGGGCCTCCGTGGTCAAGTGGCTATGGTCGCTGACTAGTAATCAATAGCCCCTCACCGCTGTGATTTCGAAACCCATCTGACACTAAATTTCACATGTAAAGAAGCTGTCTAGCTAACTTACGTAAGGTCTGTGATTCTACCCAGGTGTAAGTCTAAGGTCTTGCTCCACAGTTAAAGCTGGAAAGTAGCCATATGACCATGGCTTTTAGTGCAACGTAAAAATCCAGTGTAACACTATTGTATTCCAAACTGTGAGGTAATGCAAGCTTGTACATAAACGTTTTGCAGACAAGACAACATTGCCTGTAAGTATATGTATAATTTCTCAATTAGAAACATTCTAACAACATCACTCGGTATAATATTATTTCCCCGGGGAACTTCTGTTCTATGTTTAACAGTTACATGTGTAGGAGAGGGTTTGAAAAGTTTCATATTATTAACTGATTTACATTATTTGTAGAATACTCCGGGGACTCCTATACTAACGTCATAGAATATATTACTTGTAATGGAAATTTCATTCCTACGCAACAGTTTTATCTGCGCCAATAATCAAAGTAATTATTTTACAGGGCAATATGACATACGGTTATATAGTAAGACAGTGATAGCGAGGAGATATTGTTAAAACCACTAAAATTTGAATAATTTGAAAGTCAGACGTGGTGTAAGGCTGTGTAAGGGAGTAAGTGACAATAACTCACCATCGTCCAGTTTGCTACAGAAATCAACCAAACTTTTACGCTATGTTTCAGAAAATCAGTCAAACCTGTGAACAAAGGCCACCCTTTTGGAAGACAAAATGAGGCCTTTATTTACAGATGGCCTTTATTCGAAAGTCATTTTGTTTTAAGTAATCAGTGACGGTTTTTCAATGAATGGCTTTACATGAAGGCCTTTATTCGGAAGAGGCCGCAAACACAGGTTCGACTGTATGTAGGTCTTATTTGTTTAATGGTGCTTAATGAAAAAAGAATTGAACGGGCTCTTTTTACATTCAAGTGAAATTTTCAATCCACAATGTATTGTAAAATAGATCTCTAGAGAAGTCACAACTTTTAACTGAAATATTACAGTATGACCGGAAGCGCTTCCTCTTCATTGAATATTGGTTATTATTCATCCAGGTATTTATTCACTGTCACCTATGGTAATGAGGTCAGATGTCCTATTTTGCCCTTTCACATATTCAAACGCGACTGGACCCTTTTCAATTGATACGACAAAAGATTATAGTGACAAGATTTTTTTTTTAAATAATGTAAATAGTATTCAATAGTTAACATCATCATTCGTTCAATAGTAATTCAACATGCATTATAAAATTTGGAAGGACATTAGTATAAAAACTGTACTTTTTGGAACATTTCTCTAGTGTATTCATGCTCTGTATTAAGGTAAATATATGTAGATATCAGTTTGTTTTGTCAACGGTAGTTTGTAATTTGTCAATATATTATACAGATCTATCCGGTTTTCCTGACAAAACAGCACAACCCTTACATGTTTCTCCTGGTTTTGAAAGCTACGGCCTATATTATCACCTAAGAGCGGATCTTGTAGGTACTAATGACCAGGGGTTTCACTAGATGTCAAAAATGGAGGGTTAAAAATGGCCATTGGCTAATGATAATTAGAAGAGTAAACAAAATTTCCTTCTATTTCTATTATTTGACCCTTTGGTACACATTCTCAAGAGCCAAACGCTTTATTTTACTGATTTCAAGAGTCAAAATGCTGTTTTAAGGGCCAAAGGTCAAATGAAAGCCCTGAATGATCTTGAAATCACCCAGGTACCAAACCCAAGATCTCTCAATCACAAGACCTCTCATTCCACATTTGAGTTGTCATTTGACCATCATACAGAGTTGTATTAATGATTAGTAATGTCGTCGACATCAACATTGTTCTCTTGAATTAATAGCGCGATACACTCGCTGGCTCATTGATTGTTTTATTCTCCCATTGTACACATCTGACGTGTGTTGCCATAAATGCTTCAAACAACATTTGTTTATCTCGGAGACAAGAACGCGCCTCTAAATAAATAACGAAGAACTTGCATATTGTATTCACCAGTTCTAAGATACAGCTTCATATTTCAAAGGCATTTTGACGAATGACATTTTTTAAAATACAAAAGAACAGCAATTCTGTTCAAGCCACAAAAAGTTCTTTGTTGTATTGTGACTTTTGTGATAAGGAATGATTCATTGTTTTACTACAGTGAAACAGTTCTTAGCGACAAGCAATTTCAAATTCATGTGTGTTGTAAAAGAGAGTAAAATATTTGTTTGAACGTAAGTTTCTGCATTCAAGTCGGAATTAAGTGGATGAGGCATACTGACGATCATTTATCGTTCAAATTGGTCACTTGAACGTCGTCATATAAACTTTAAGGACTGTGAAGTACTTTTTAATTGAAATGTTTTTGCATTTTCTATTAAGTTCGATCAAGTTAATGTGTGTTCTAATGCTTCTTAAAGCTGATTTTGAAATATGTTCAAGATTTCCGCTTAACGCTGAGACTTTTTTTTCAAAAAAAAAGGAGTTGATTCCTTGAAGCCGACCACTGATTGTGTACGTCTTGAAATATTGAACTATGTTGACTGTCAAAGTATTGAATACTTTTGTCGATAAAGTAAGCGTTCAACAAACCACATTTAGTGATACATTCAATGTCAAAAATAATTCAACTCTGTATCGACCATTAAAGTAACTTTACGACCAGAGTTTTAACCGTACTGAAAAGTCAATGGATTTTTTTTCACAAAATAATTTTGTGAAAGATATGAAACTGTTAAATTTGGAAGAAAATGCAACAATTATTTAGTTTCTTGTTCATTTTCAAACTATTTGGACGTTTGACGTTAAGTTTTTACGCAGGATTTGTAATGAGGTTTGTTTTGATATGTTTCCTTTTTCTCTGACGAAAGCAATGCTTGAGTAATATGATGAGATGTGGCGGAGTCAATTCAACGATTCGATCAACCAATCTCCCGGATGAATTTCTCATAAACCATATCAACCACAGAGCCTCTTCCTCCTCCCATTTTGTCTCGTAAGACCCTCGTGCTAGAGATCGAATCGGTAACTTACCAACAAAGATATAACAACATCTTTCAAACACCTGGTTGGTGTTTGGGACTAGTGACTGTCACTTGGACACCAACGCTCCTACTGACTCCCTCTCCGTATCATAACACCCTCAGGATTGGCTGAAGATTCATTGTTACCCCTTTATTTTGCTGCGCGCTACATGACCATTAGTTGTTGATGCGCCATAAGACACTAATAATCTAATCTAACCACTGGCTGAAGGATCGAACTAGGTACATATCAATGACAGCATGCTAGATTAGCCGTCGCTCAGTGTATAATGATAGCAAGCCACAATACGCACCATCAGCAAGTCCCACTTACAATAAATCCTGTGTTGTAGCTGTTTAGCTGTCACCTTCAATAAAGGCCGTCCTGTGGATAGAAGCCATTCATTGATTATAAAGAAACAAACTATTCTCCGAATTATGGCCATCTGTCAATATAGGCCTCATTTTGTCTTTCCCAAGTGTAGCCTTTGTTCACAGGTTTGACTGTACATTCAAGCTTACAAATAAATGTATAAACGAGGAATATCTTCCCACCATCAAGATGCTTCGCTATTGTAGATGATAAAAGACAGTCATCAAGACCACAAACTGCTAAATGAAACTTCACAAAAATATAGGCAAAAGAGAATCACTGAAAGGTATAATTTATCACTACCTTTTGATACATGCACTTAGGAAGTCGACCTATGTTAATATACTGACTGCGATATTTGTAAAGAATAGATAACTATCATTGCTAACATTTTCACTACTTCGCTAAAATGATAAAGATCTCTATTGAAACAGAATAATGCCATACAGCAATGAAAACATATAAATCAAATACAGCTCTAATTCAACCACCGGTTATATCATTATAAAATTGAAAAACACCCGATGACTGAAGACTGTAGACTTAGCCTTCTTGATAGAGACTGCATGAATTATTCAAACGTGTAAAATATTGATCCCGCCTTAAAGATCATTAAGATAGTTAAGTCTCCTATAAAGATTGTTTGATATTCTTTCTTAAATGACAGTATTAAAGTTAGAATACTTTGTACTTTTGTAGAAGTAAGATAAGATTACAACCGCAACCGTTGTTATGGCAATAGCGATGTTTTTTTTTCATCTGGAAAGTACAGTAAAACTTCGTTTCGCGACCACCTCAATATTGCGACCATCTCATTATAACAATCACTAATATAAGGACCAGATATCTTATTTCCATTATAATTCAACTTATTAATGATACTATTTCAGTTTTAAAACCGTTTATCGTATTCCAAAAGTGGTCTTAATACTGAGGTTCTATTCCTGTTGAATCTATATAACACCGGACATGTCTCCCTGTACGGCACAGTTCACTTGTAAGCGCCTTAGAGGAGGCTCCGTGGTCGAGTGGCTATAGTCTCTGGCTTGCAATCACTAACCCTTTACCGCGGTAAATTCGAATCCTAACCTGGACCAAATTTCACGCGCGAGGAAGCTATCTAGTTAGCTTATAGGTGGTCAGTGGTTCTACCCATGTGTAGGCTTGGGGTTTTCCTCCATTGTTAAAGTTGGAAAGTCGCCAAAATGACCCTGGCTGTTGGTGCGACGTAAACCTCCACTGTCAGCGCCTTGTTCGTGTGTTTACAAAACCTGAATGAGGTTCATATCTATTAACAATTTACAATGATGGATTTTGTTGGTATGAGCCCAAACAAACACTTACCTGAATTTGCTTCCTTTATCACGTAGGTTAGGGAAAACAGCCAGGCTATTCCGCCTCCAATCTGCGAATAGATACAAGTATAAACATTCTAGTGGTTTGTGTATGCACATTTTTCATCGTTTCTGATTTGCATGAAATCTTTTTCTCGAAAAAGAAAAAACAAGTTCTGCACCAAACTGTTTAAATATTGGCCAAACTTCATCAAAACATTTTACAACTGCTAACCCAAAATTCAACAAAAAAAATTAACAAACACTCGGATTTAACACAACGGTTATAGTTAACGAAGCTTCATGCAATTGGGTGCAGGAGGACAAGTTGGCAAGACTTCTTAGACAGTTATAGTACAGCTGTAGGAATAACAATGTTATTGGGTCAAATCAATTGAAACTTTAACCTTTAATCCGGTCCAATTAGGTGAGACATAAATATTTTATAAAGAACAATAATTTGGGAGTTAGATACGTTTGGTGATATATACTGATTATGCCTTTATGTTACATGTAATAAATACGAAAAGTGTTCAAAAACTTCGCCGAAAGCTGTCCCATTTCTTTATTTTGTGTCCGATCATACCGCACTTTGATGCTATCATACATTACGGCATAATGTTACATAAAATATGCATAGATGTATTCA
The DNA here is from genome assembly GCA_008271625.1 of Lutraria rhynchaena. Classification (NCBI taxonomy): domain Eukaryota; kingdom Metazoa; phylum Mollusca; class Bivalvia; order Venerida; family Mactridae; genus Lutraria; species Lutraria rhynchaena. The sequence continues at coordinate 557,444 of VIBL01000121.1, read as the reverse complement.
AAATAATGACAATAACTATTCACTACTATCGGGAAACCCAAGAGGAAGCCGATGACGTCATGCTAACACGTACTTGTTGTTTTTCCTTCTTTGTACATGGACTATCATTTCTTGACTTCCTCTTTGCTACCGTTTTGTGTCTACAGGAGTTCACTGTTGTAATATAAACAAAATAGTGTCAAATAAAATAGTATGACATTAAGATGTTCACATTCGTGAAGCTCTTCTGATTGTATGAAACGTGAGTGAATAACGAGCACGTTACAAATGGCACAACCGCGAAGAGAAAACTAAAATAGGGTACAACGACCAATAATTTATAATATTGTTGTTTAATTGATATTCTCCAAACCGTGATGAGTTTTCTTTTAAGTAAAAAATCTGAGGCTATCATTTTTTCAATAAGTCCTTTTTGGCGGGTATCCTTAAACAAAGCAACATTTATACAAAATGCATATGTGCATTTTATTATCAAATATATGGATAATGTACTTCTAAGGTCTTTGTCCTGATCAATTAAGAGTGTTATCGCTTAATTTTTATATTTTTGTAATTGGTACTATTATTAAGCGTAATTTTTCCCTGTGCGCGGTATGTTCAAAGAATAAAGAAAGCCATGACTTTTTGTTCATTAATAAAACTTATACGGTTGAGTTATAAAAATGGCGCTTAACAAAAGCAACATTCCCTGGGCGCGGGCTTCGATATGTATGTACTCAGCATTACAGTTTGATCAAAAATGTCTCAACAATTAATAAGTTAATATGATGTAATTAGTTAACTTTACCCTTTCAACGCATGCGCTATATGACCTTTAGGACAGCGATTATTCAATTGTATGGGTGCATGTCGTGCAATTTGTTATATCAAAGACCGTGGGAATTTGGCTTGATTGCATTAACTGGAAATTGTTTTCTATTTCAAAGAATATGAAATTATTTTATGCAATAATTGATATTATGTACAGCCGACTGTCATTTATATAATTTCAAAATAACTCACTTTGTGGCATATACTAAACTCCTTCTGCACCAGAGCGAACCACGGTAATACAGCGGTTTCCAATATGTGACACTAAATCCCTTGTTATGAAGCACACTCATCGTTATGTTGCAATGATCAAAGGGATTGAGGAAATGATATTAACTGGTGATTGGTTGAAAGCCATGTATAAAGTTCTATTATTATTAACAGCTCTATCTATTGGTTGCTGAAAATTTAAATTCAATACTCTTGAATGTTCATATTATGTTGTTTGTTCGTTGTATTGTGAGGTCTGTATTGTTGTGGCTTCTCAATATGGCATACGCTTCCTGGGTTTAGGATTTGATAGATTGTGTGGACAAATCAAATTTGTTGCGCTAGACACTACCAAGAAATCCGACTTTTTGTGTTATTTTCAACCGATGTTCATTCAAGCAAAAATTAATATTTTCGACTGGTATTCGGTGCAATCAGACTGAAAACATATACTTTTTTATTCGTTCGGCGTCCCCAAAACCTATTTCTCTTTTATTCCACGTTCCCAGGATCTCTGAAAAACTACAATGAGACCCTGTTCTGTTGCTGTGTTGCTGTTAGCAATGCCAAGTGCTGTTTCTTTCCCTTAAAGATTATATAGATCCTTTTTTCATTATTTTTAACCAGCGTTGTTTGCATACGATTCATCTACTTCCTATGAATAGTTTTAAGTCCTAAATCTCTATTTCTTTTAAACACATTCAAAATATAATAAATTCGTCGACGTCAATAGTAGGGTGACGAATAAAATGAACAAGTATTGATGTAGCTCTATGGGTTACTCTGTGGTCCTAGAGTACTCATTCTAAAAAACTAAGAAAGAATTTAACTGATCAACTAAAGATAGAAAAGTTCGAATCTGACATGAAAATAAATAAATGTATTATAACAACATACAATGTATATACAATTTCCATTCAATCAATGTGTAACGATTAATTTACAATTATAGATATAATTAACAAAACATATATAGGTGCCTCAGTGGTCAATTGGTTGTGGTCTCTGACTTGTAATCAATAGGCCGTCGCAGGCTTTGAGTTTGAATCCCACCCGGGACAAAATTTCACATGTGAGGAAGCTTTCCAGCAAGCTTATTGAAGGTCGGTGGTTTCCCCACCGTTAAAGTTGGAAAAGACGTTGAATGACCCGGCTGTTGGTGCGACATTAAACTCCGGTGAAAAAATGAAACAAATCGTAGAACAAAGACTCATTGACTGAATTGTGCATTATTTATTCCTACAATTTTGAAAGCCGTACATGAATACAATCCACCAAAGAAATGCTTCGGCTTCAAATACATTTAATGTTTCCCAATGCTACAATATCCACTGAGAAAAGATAATTGTTTATTATGCATGGTTCTGGTTCGTGGTAATAAAATTAACAGGTTCTCTTTAAGATCTAAAAAGGCGCATTCTGTTGAATCATGGCGGCTAAGTAATGTTTCGCAGCAATAAACGGAGGTTAGCAGTACTGTATCAATTTAACATCAGATTACTAGAGTATAAACATAGTTGACCTTAGGATACCATGTAGACTGAGAGTACGTTGTCAGATTTCTGGTTCAAAAATATGTTTTAAGTCCCGTCTAACATAGATGTTATTGTTGTTGTTGTTGTTGGTGGTGGTGGTGGTGGTGGTGGTTGTGGTGCTGCTACTGCTGATGCTGCTGCTGTTTTGGGGGCTTTCGTTTAACGATTAAATAGGAGTAATGTAATTTGGGTTTAATTGAACGATGTACGAGCGTAGCTATATATAGTGAGCATGCATATGGCGAAAACGTACGCACAAGTACAGTAACGTGTATACGTATAAATTATGTAATTTTTGGACAGTGATGTTTTTTTGCATTTTCTTTGCAGCAAATTCTAGTCACACATGGTGCGCGATTTTTCTTGTTAAATTTTATATAAGATATTTGTTGTACTTTGTTTCAAATGGTATTTACGTTTTAAGCGCATGATTGTATTTGTAAAAGTCAAAAATTATTAGCGTATACTTGAAAACCATTCAAACTACATTCCCAGTTATGACTCAAATTGATTGCCAGGTGAAATCTTTCATCGTGTCATACTGTGGTCGATACGAAACATATATTATCATTCAGATAAATTCAATGAAGTAGTAAATTCGATTTGACATTTATCGAACAACGGTACATAATTGTAGCCACCGAGCCATGGAACGTTTTAATGGTTGGAGATTGGTCGAATGCTTAATTTTACCGGCGTTTTTGATAGGGTAATTAGTCGATTTGTCTATTTGTGTTTGGAGGTTATAAACCGAAGAATTTGATTGGTTTCTTCTGTGTTTCTTCTCTGAATTGACCAATGGCTTTGCTGCAGTCTTAGATTGATCCAAAAACTTTGTTTAGCGATATAAAGAAAAGCACCCAAACACGAGGGACATAAAATTATGTTTGTCAAATTATCATATTCAAGGATACACTAGTATACGGTGTTGTTCGCATTTAAAACGGTTTTCCACTCCAGAAGTATTGTTTAAGATAGATTGAAGTGAGAGCATATTCCACGCCTTTGTTTGACAGTCAAGTATAACCATATAACCAATCTATATACATACAACTCGCGCATTTCGGCAATTTGTTTAACATACTATACAGGGGATACTTTATGATGCGTCACCTGTCCCATGTCAAGTACAAATGAACCACTAAAATTGTTACTCATTTGTTAATTTTTATCACATACTTTTGCTACATTGTTAATTGTGCGTTTTATACGCAGGTGATCTTTTCGCTCGAGTTTGTGTCTTTGAGCCCTAAAACACCCATGTTTATGATTCTGTTTCAATAATTTTGCCTTCAGCTGTTTGTTAGACCACGAGCTCGACAAGGTACATTCACCTCTACATGGGGATGTTATTATCAACTCACGGTTTGTCTTATTCGAAATTATTTATCTGGATATTTGATAAATGGACATTATCTTATCAATTAGCCGGGCATGTACAAATAACACACACTATTTACAGCTGTATTTGTCCAAGGATCAACACTTCATCAACTGTCATATTGAACGACCTGGTATAACCGAACTAAATGACTTGTAGTTAACAATCATCATCCGAGTACCAGGTCAGTTGATAAACAACATATCTGACACAGGAACAACGTGTCCATAACAAAACAATGTGTCATCAGGCGCGTAGTTTCTATTAGGCAGTACTAGGCAATTGCCTAGACTCGATTTCAAAAAAAATGAAAAGTTAAATCAAATAAATTTGGAATCATGTAACTAATGTTAAAATGTTTCATCGAGAATTGATATTTTTGACCCTTTATATAACTAAAAGTATTTTTTTTTCATTTCTAATGGTCATAAAATACTCCAAAAAGCCTTAAAATGCACCTACGACGTTCTAGAATTTCAAAATTTTCAACATGGGGGGGGGCATGCCTCCGGGCCCCCCTAGAATTTTGTCTAGACTTTCTTTTTAGACAAGCTACGCCCCTTGTTAAGAAACAAGTTCCTTAATATGTGTAATATTACAAGGGCGGAGACTGAATTATGTGTTTGGAGATTTTGATTGATGCCATTTAGGTAAACATTGCGCAAGTGTTGCATTCAAATATACTACACGCAAAACATAACTGACAATAGACACATAGCTGACATTGAGTGCAGTGACAGCAGTAGACAGTAAAACCTCAAGTAGCGATCATATCAATATTAAGATCACCTTGTTATAACGACCACTTATATTTGGAACGGCTTTCATTAACTTCCCTATAATTCAATTTGATAATGAGACCACCTTATTACTACCACCGATTTTTCGGGTCTCGAAAGGGGTCTCATTATAAAGGTTTTACTGTATAATGTAGTAAAATATATAGTCTTCTTTTTGTCATAATGGGTACAACTCGTATATTTTGGCCTCAATATCAGGGGTTTACTGTACATTTGTAATTTTATTTACTTTATACGACATGTATGATTGTATGATTTATTGCATATTTATAGAGCATATTATTATTATTTGCTGCACAGCTTTCCTTGAACTATTTATTTTGCATATGTATCCCCAAGTTGCTGATACGTTATATACACTTCAGTCTAACACTGCTGTTGTATTCTCCTCTGTTAGTTCTAATACAAACCATTACTATCATCAATATTAATTACGTTTTACTGGTCTTGACCGTGTCATTTTTTTCACATACGGAGCATAGTCCAAAGCTTTTACAAGTTGGTATACAACTAACGACTGGATAACTAGTTAATATTTGTTTGAATGTAATTCAAAACGCATTTTGTGACAATCATGTTATTCAGTCCAAATCAGACCTACGGTTTGTTTAGTATTATGTATATAATCTCGGGGGTTTTTTTGCTAGAAGCCCAGCTTGTGTAACCACGTTCGTACGAGAAGAAATCATGACTCGATGTTTTTCTAAAATGAAATCTATTCACAAAACATTACTAGTCTCGGCCTCGGTATTATACGCCCCAAAACATCATTCATCGTATTAATAGCGTTTCTAATGTGTGTTACAACAAAAACAAATGCAAACTATCATCATGAAACCTAAAGTATATTACATCTTAATAAATTCTGAGCATATCAACCCATGTTTAATATTCTTTTCCTAATGAAAAGCACACAATCTTAATAACATTATTATTCATCAAAAGGATTGGTTCCGTGTCGATTCCACGAATTACCTCGGGCTAGACAGGTGAACCGGGCGATAATAATCAGAATTACAAATCTCTATAAATCCCATCTGTAGACAACAGGGGGGTAACTAAATGAAAATCATCTAGTTAGTGGTAAATAAATGAATTCTCAGCGAAAATTTTCAATTTTATATTGTGTTATGTACATTTATGATCGGAGATAATAAAATACGCGTGTGTATGTTTGTTTACGTTGCATATGATACTTTCGTAATATTTTGGTACATACGGTGTTTACGGCCACCTCTGAATAAAGACCACCCTGTGAATAAAGGCCTTTCTTTGAAAAAGCGGCATTGATTACTTAGAACAAAGTGACCTCCGAATAAAGGTCCTCTGTCAATATAGGCCTAATTTTGCAATTCCCAAGTGTGGCCTTTGTTCATAGGTATGACTTTATAATTATTGCCCGCTTTCATTTTATGAACATTTCCGAGACCACGTGGTTAGTGTGCTGGACCTGTAACTCGGAGATCCGGACTCGAATCCCGGTCGCGGCAGGTCATAACCTTCTATGAAAATTTGACAAAAATGTCGATTTTCCTCCTTGCGTGGAGAAGTTGCCGGCACCTTGCGGAAGGGTAAGTTAGTTCTGATAAGTATACAGCCCAGGAAAACTGGTTAGGTGAACTGGTAACCGTATATAACAGAAAAATTGTCGAAGAATGACGTTAAACCCCAGTGACAATATGTCACTTAAAAACAAAACAAACTAACCAAAATATACTAGTAGTATCTATGATAACAAAAAGTAGAACGAGTAATATAATATCACATAACAGTAAATGCAAGGTTGCTGGAAATAGATATTTCACAACAGTATAAAGTATAAGCTCGATGATAAGATCCCCTTTTGAATCCGAAAAAATATTGTGGTGGTTTCATTAAGTTCAATTATAAGGGAGTTATTAAAAGCCGGTCCGTAAATAAGTGGTCGTTATAACAACGTGGTCGTAATATTGAGGTGGTGGGTATTTGAGGTTATACTGTATGTAGATGTATACCCATTCCAGGGAATGTAATTAAAGTAACATTAAAGCTATTTATAAACTTGTTATACATAAACCATCACACCAATAACAACTAAAAGGTAAAAGTTACATCACACATATATCTGTATTAAATTATTCTTGATAGATGTTGCTCAATTTGAACACGCACTAGTGAATTATCGCTATCAAAAACATAACATGAACTTTCTCCGTCGCGTTAATTTGTTAAATTGATGTTTCTGTTTTATCATTAATTAAGTGTATAGCGTCATCTGGTTTGATCGATAGATAGGAGTATGTATGTACTGCCTGTTACATGTATGTATGACACGACTAGATATTATAAAACTCAGTCAGGAACCAAATCTCAAAATCCAAACTTCTGATTGGTTGTTTCTTAGCTAAATAGACAAAATTGACCAATGGTTGATAAGATTGCGTTCAGAATACTGTTTAAAAATTCTACTTCGTACCCGAAGCACTTAATGAGATTTTCATTTCATCTACAGTAAGCGTTTAATTACCGATAGTGACATAAACGTTAAAATTTGCTGTGGGTGATGGGCTCTCTGACAAATCTGTCCGGAAACTAAGTTGTAATGAGAAATTCAAATGTGTTTATACATTTTAACAGTGGCTTCGAGCAGTAGTATACCTTTATTCTTGATTGTTCTTTATAACGTAACTGGTCGCATCGAGTCCCTTATCTTTCACCATCCTGTGGCTCGCATCTGTGACATAATACTGTATTCACTAGCATAGTACTTGATCCTTAATTGTAAGTTTTACTATTTTGAATTTATTACTAAATGCTATAATATCTAAGATATTTCAATTAAAGATACGCCGTTTCTATTGAAAACCCTTTCCCATTTATAGCCTTGTCACAAGTTTGGAAATTCCCCGCGTACGCACCTGAAAAGTATTACATTTACAATATGAGAAATGAACATTTGTCCAGAATCAGACGGATTTTAAACAACAATTATGAATGTATAACTAATTAGTTCTCTTTATTTTACGTTAATAACCAACACAGGGAGCATATGTGGTTTATATTGCAGTTCTCTGTGTTGCATTTGTAATACAACTAAAACATTTGCGAAAAATCACCCTTTACGCGCAACGAATTCATATCCTCGATGAATAAGACAGAAAATTACATTTTGTTTGTTGTTTTTTCCACTCGATATGAAACATACACTTCAGTTCAAAGGAAAACGATAATATTTTGTGAGCGCGTCTTCCAGATAATCAACAACATCAAAAGAAATGTGAAACAAATTACGTTAACACAATAAATTGCAGCGGCTGTCTTAATTTTCAGTAAATAACCTGCCTCAATTATACTTTTGTGGTGGAGATGAAGATATATTTAGGTCTGAATTGCGTGTACATTACTCAATAATAATGCAAAATTTCGTTAACGACTTTGCTACGGAGTACTAGACAAAAGATCGCTATGAAAAATTAAATTATCTCAAACCGGGGAGGGCATCTAAGCGGAGCTTGGACCTTTAACCCCTCTCAACGACCAGGCATGCTACATAAGCCTCTCGTGTTAGACTTAGTAAAAATGTAAAAAGGCGAAAATGAAAATGTGTTTTACGCATCTCGCACCGTAAAATACAATACGCGTTCATTCCTTGAGGAGTCTGATCATTAATACTCACTCGAACGGTCGCCTGTTTTATGTTAGAAAAAAGCGTTTATTTATGAAGATGGATAGATTAGTGATCTAAATGTGTTCAAATTAATGATGCTACGTAAAATGTAGCAAATTTAGTTTGAAGATATTTAATTTGAAAACAAATGTATTAGATATGAACATCTTCTATATTAGAAAAAAGACGGCAGCACGTAAAACCTATCCACCATTTTGGCACTGTGTTGTAATTCATTAGGTAGAATATTCGCTGTTGTATAACTTGCTGTAATATAGTATGAAAATAGATTTTATGTGATTGATTTTATTGTCTATATATCATAAATATACTTCAGAACTTATGTTGTTTCTGTATGGTATGAGAATGAATTTGGTTGCGCAATGATTGTACTCACATGTTACTGTCTAGAATTTATTTACATCACGAATTCTGCAAGCGTTATTTTAGGGGTAAAAACTTGAATAACGTTGATTAATCGCTTAATGTTAAAATATGACTTAAGGTCGAGATTAAATTGTAAATATTTTGTACAATAATATCGCATTCGGTAGCAATGGGGCAATTATCAAAGATATAAGTTTACTTTATCCTGTCAATAAGATACTAGACACTAAAGTTGCAACTTTGAAATATTAAACCGAAGATATGTAATATAATAACCCTTTAATGATACTAACTATCTGAAGTAATGGTCTTCTATGTATTTATACAGACTTTGGGTTCGATAAAGTTCCGTTTTGTTCATTAATACCACTTGTCGTTCGTCTTCAAAGCTTGTGTGAAGATTTTTATATTCCATTATTATGAAGACAAATTGTAAAGAACACGATTTATTAAATAGATATAGGGTTATATTGGTAATTTTTTGGCCATTTAATATTATTGAAGTTTAAGCGGATAAGATATTAAACTACTAAATAATTTAAAATAGTGTAACATTTCACAAAAGAAGTAATATTCCTTAGCCAAGACTAATCTGTTTTTATGACTAATAAAGAAGTATTTCTTTCATATTTGAGTTTTGAACAAGTTGGAAAATTGTTCGATATTTCATGTCTAACTGTGTCTAATATTTCAATGTAATAAGCGAACTATATAACGTGAACCAAAATAAATATTTTCTTTTAGTAAGTTTGAGACACCTTTGTACTTCAGAAAACATGAGGATCTAGTTCGTGCCTCCGTGGTCGAGTGGTTATGGGTCTCTGACAGGTAATCACTAGCCCCTTACCGCTGAGGGTTCGAATCCCAAATTCCAAATTTCGCATATGAAGCTGTCCAGATAGCTTACAATGCTTCTTCCAAGATGTAAAGCTAAGGTCTTCCTCCACAGTTAAAGCTGGAAAATCGCCAAATGATCATGGCTGTTGGTGCTACGTTAAACTCAAGTGAAGACCTAGTTAACTCCGTGATTTGTATGTGTTCTGTCCCCCCCATTTGATAGTGTTATCAGTTTTATTGTCATGTTATCTCTCACCCAGAGTTGAAACATTGAGATTAAATGATACGTTATCACGCTATGAAGATTGTCCAGGTAATGATGAAACCGTATTAGGGAAATTTCTGTAAGTGTATAATGATGCTTTCTGACACTTTCTATTGGGCTAATTATCCTATTAACAAGTAATCACTCGCGAATCACTAATGTGACTTGTGTGATAGCTAAAGTAGACAATTATTCTGTGGGGTACCTTAGGCCTATTACTGAAATAATTCCTTATGGTTTGTAATTTTTTGGGGGGACTATGCGTTTAACACTTTTAATTTTTTTATAGCATGTTTATTCAGATAATCCTCGCATAATCTCGTGTTCATTTTTGCTTCAACACGTTTCTTCATAAAACAAGTGAGTGCTTACTGATAAACATTCAAGACGGTAGTTAAGGAAAATTGTCAATTTTAATGTTTCCTTGTGATTTTGTTTCAAATTTCTGTCGGATGAAACAGATATTTTCATATGGTCTGTTTAAATCAGTCAGAAGTTCGACATTGTTATCTATTCATTATTGGTTTCGTGTACGTAGAGCCCAGTTTTCTAATATATCTCGAAGGAAATGATGATCCTATGTTAGAAACACATAATTTTATCGCTAGGCCTATTTTTGATCAGTTTAAACAAAAATCAAACGGCTGTATATAATATGTACATTTAATAATTACACTTAACGGACGAGACTCACTATATGGGAGCTTATATAAAACGCCAGTCTGAATAAAGGACTATAATCGTACATTTTTTTGTGTTTTCCTTAATACAAAATCCACTAACATTTTATTAGCTTCGCACGCAGCTTGACTTTAGAGAAGTCCTTATGAAAATGTTTCATTCACTACACACTTCACATTTGTTTCCGTTCGTATTAATGAAATAAACACGAGAATTTTCCTCTTAGAGATAGAGATCCTTGGCAACCGGGGAATACATCAGAAGTATTCCGAATGCCGCGTTCCGCTTATAAATATGCTATTTTATGTTCATTATGTCGCCAGAATTGTAATTATTTCTTTATGATATACGTTCAATATTTTTAGATTTCCAGCCGGCAATATTTTGGGGGGATTTTCTTGAATATATGAGAAAATAAGAAAGAATGCAATTCTCATCAGGACGCGAACTTCCAGATAAGTTTCCTAAGAAATGAGTTCACTTGGAATTGTAGCGTAATCATGAACTAATCTCCCCCACCCATTATATTAATATTAACATACACACCCCGTCATTATGGTGATAAACACACAATCAACGTATGCGTACATAACTAAACAGATCCACATAGACTCATATTTTGATGTATGTTTGTAAAATATCACACAAAATGAATTATTTAATACATGAAAACTATGCTGTGGGTTTGTACTAAATTATTACACATTGTCAGATCAAAACTAGGTAGGGCCGCCGCGAAATGTTTCTATACAGAACGAACATAAATGTTACTCTCAATTATAACCCTTTTATTGTATCCGGTTATTGACTCTATTTAGAACATGCTGTCATCCAGATACAGTGCAACCTCTCCAGAGCAACATCCTTTGGGAGACGCAAAATTATGAGCTCTCCAGAGCGGCCTACTCTTTAGCAACAATCTCCCTTCAACAACAGAATGATTTTTCCCTCTGTCAGATTTAATTATTTATTTAACCTCTCTATAGCAAAAGCTCTCCACAATAACTGCATAATTTTGCTTCTCCCAAAAAGTGTTGCTTTGGAGAGGTTGCACTGTATTAGTAAACTAAAGCAACAACGCCAAATGTCTGTCAGCAATATCGGGAATACACCACCATCACCACCAACAACCAGTGTACACATATTAGCAATCAATTCAAAAAGTAAAGCTCAAACTAATTTTACTTGTCCAATGATTATTCAAATGTGATTGAGTGTTTACAATTAACAATGGGAGATGTTAACAAACGTTGTTTGCACCCAGGGAACCATCTTCTTAAATTCTCTGACATATCACTAATTACTATCATGCAACTAAAACATAGTTTCCTTCTGAACACAACAGCCATAACAAAAAAAAAATTCTGTAACACAAGATGTCACGTATATTTTTGATTATATCATATATTTTATATTAGCTCATGCAACATTATTTATCAATACAGGGGCCTGTATTTCATCTTAACGTCGGTCATATTGAAGTAATTAAATCAGAAGTCACGTCTTTAAGTAGAATGTTTTCTTTTTTCCTTAAACAATAAACTGATGACATATGTTGTTCACGCGTCAACGAGGAATGGTTTACAACTCTCCTTTATTACCAAGCGATAATTTATTGTGAATGAATGACGATACTGATTCTGAAATCAGTGGAATGAAACTTTTTTCAGATGGACGAATGTGAACGATATTTTTTATATCCCTGATGTACATTTTCTACCTGTGGATGCTAATTTGAAATGACATTTTAAGTGCATTTTTTCTGCAGATATAAGGATGTGAAGGCAGAGTAACTATGTCTGTCCACCCAGGTCCTATGAGTACTGATGAATTTGATAATTAGTCTTTCAGTCATTGGTGTGTTCAGTCTATCGTATTCTGGTTGGGAATCCCCATTACCATACTGTAAATTGTTAAATAAATGTTAATAATAATAGTAGAAATAATTTTATTTGGCAAGTATTCACAACACGGCAATTTAAAACGAAATGAGTGGATAAATAAATACAATACAATAACAACTGTGAAATTCATCAGTCTAAAAAATAATAGTATTACATAAATAAAAATTATGATTATACATATTCAAGTAATAAAAAAGCAATGCACACCAATACCAGGGATAACACAACAAAGAGGAAAGGATTCCTATTTTATCCATTAAATTAGTCTTAGTAAAGATTGGATAAAAAGAATTGTTACTCATAACATTCTAAAATATACTAAGTCAGTGTTATGGTGACTTATAAATTGGGGGGATGAATAATTTACTTACGGCTATTTAGTTGCTAATGGTGGATTAAAATACGCTGCAGTGTTGTTTTTGTTTTTGTTGTCGCTGTAATAACAGCCAAACACAATCGACATATGTCAGTAACAAGATTAATATTATTCATTGATGTCATAGCTACGGTATATATCGGTAAAATATTTACATATACGTGTTTCATTTTCCTTTCAAATCTTATTAAGCGAAGTTCATGTCGAAATTTTCAATTTAAATGAGCTTAATAAACCCGCCTCATAAAACACATTACGGTAACTACGATGTTAAGCCTTGGTGCTAAAATGATAATAAAGAACGCGGTGATGCGCGGTAACAACGTGGAGACGATTTCTTGAGTGCGTACTACTTGGTTCTGATAAGATCTTAATATTAGCATTTTAGATGATATGTGAAGAAAAAGTGAGAGAAAAAATGGTATAAAATACACTAAAAACTTCGCGCGGAGTATTTACCTTTTTATTAAACGAATATCCAGTATAATGATGGCGATAAATGCTAAATGGTTTAATTTTTTAAAAAATCGGAAATTTACAAGCGTCCAAGACATTTTTAGCTGCCCTCTTTGTCGCCTGATAACAACTTACAACTAATATATGTGCATAAATAATGGACTCTCTTTTCATGAAGTCGCTGAAGCAATTTGTTATAAAGCTAGATGCTCATTGTCATATCTATAAAAAAATAAATTGAGAATTCATAACGAGCCTCCGATAGTGATCAAGTATTTAATTTACACCATCATTTACATATTTTTGTAATCTTAGTCTTGTTAATTAATCGCGATCGAGTGGTTTAAATAGACAAAGTCTTGTTTTTATGAACATTTATATATAATAGCAAATTCATTCTATCAAGCAAAGCCCGTTTTATTAGCAAGTATAAACACTTACACAATATTTATAGTTTAGCTTCACCGCCTTAAGAGTTTCAAGAGTAATAAAACTACACTGATGTGAGTTTAAATGGATGATGTGTTTTAAGATTGAATAATTTTGTCCAAAAAGGAACGTCCCATAATGAAGACAGTCATCCATCATATGTTATAAGGTGGTATGTGATTATGTTGTACTCAATCATAGTACATTTGTTTTGTACGAAACGCCATTCGTGCCGTGACATTATCATTTGAAAGTGAAATTACTTTTGTAGAACTGCTTTGGTCATTTCCATCATCTAAAATAGTTTGTATGTATAGGGTAAGTCAGATATTCTGGATGTATAGATGTGACAAATAATCTAGATGTATAGATATGACAAATAGTCTAGATGTATAGATATGACAAATAGTCTAGATGTATAGATATGACAAATAATCTAGATGTATAGATATGACAAATAATCTAGATGTATAGATATGACAAATAATCTAGATGTATAGATATGACAAATAATCTAGATGTATAGATATGACAAATAATCTAGATGTATAGATAGACAAATAATCTAGATGTATAGATATGACAAATAATCTAGATGTATAGATATGACAAATAATCTAGATGTATAGATATGACAAATAATCTAGATGTATAGATAGGACAAATAATCTAGATGTATAGATAGGACAAATAATCTAGATGTATAGATATGACAAATAATCTAGATGTATAGATATGACAAATAGTCTAGATGTATAGATATGACAAATAGTCTAGATGTATAGATATGACAAATAATCTAGATGTATAGATATGACAAATAGTCTAGATGTATAGATATGACAAATAGTCTAGATGTATAGATATGACAAATAGTCTAGATGTATAGATATGACAAATAGTCTAGATGTATAGATATGACAAATAATCTAGATGTATAGATAGGACAAATAATCTAGATGTATAGATAGGACAAATAATCTAGATGTATAGATATGACAAATAATCTAGATGTATAGATAGGACAAATAATCTAGATGCATAGATAGGACAAATAGTCCTGATGTATAGATAGGACAAATAGTCTAGATGTATAGATATGACAAATAATCTAGATGTATAGATAGGACAAATAATCTAGATGTATAGATAGGACAAATAATCTAGATGTATAGATAGGACAAATAGTCCTGATGTATAGATAGGACAAATAGTCCTGATGTATAGATATGACAAATAGTCCTGATGTATAGATAGTGTACATAGTCTGAATGTGTAGAAAGTATGTGACAAACAACGTGTTATCTCATGTTGTTGATCTCATTGATTTCACAAATGGCAAAACAATTTCTAACCAGATAGATCCAAAGAACATAAGGTGTGACATCGATAGAACGACATCCTCGTTAGGATTTTAACACAGCCTTTATTGATAAATTTAATGTGTTTATTCCGAAACAATCCTGTAAGCTGTATGACCCATGAGAATACATAGTACGATACTGTGGTATTGCAGAATAAATACAATATACACATGGGAGAATATGAACAAGTTCGAAGGTTTTACAATGAAGCAGATTATGAACAAAAATCAGTTTTAACAATAATGCAATAGTAAATACATGTTTAAAGCAACAGTTTCACTCAAAACATATATAAACATGCGACAACGATACTTATTGAAAATCATCAATAAAAAGAAAAAAGCATCTGTTATTTGATCTTAGTTGACGTATGACTAGAAAAAGTATGAGATTTCAAGAGTGGTTGATTGTATTCAGTAAACATGTGTACAAAAGTTGTTACAAGTATTTAGATAAAAATAAATTTATCAATATAAATTGTACTTTTGATCCTGAAGGCAAACCTCGAGGACAAAGAACGTTCAATATTTCAAGAAAATATCCACTAAATATGTACATGTATAACAATACGGAGTTTCATTACGAAACTTGACGAAACGAAAGTACAAGTACCACATAAGTACACTTACATTGTATATACTTACTCATATATTTATACATACATATAAATAGATAAATACTGTGAACTTTTGTAGGTACATGTACATTGTATGTAAATGTTGACATCGTTAGGATTTATCACCGTATAAAATTTAATTTATTGATTCAAAATCAATTAATTTTTATACAGTGTGTACATTGAGCTAAATTCTTTAGGGACTATTTGTTTGTTTTTGTAGTAAACTCCACAAAATTGTACATACCATGACTACTACTATGGCACAAAGGTCAATATTTACCTCTAGGTTCATTATAAAGATTGCATCCTAAGACAAAATGATATGCATCTCCCAATTTATTACATGAAATGTATTTCCTCTGGTCCTTCCGATTGTCTGTAGTTCTTCTGTATTTCAGATTATGACAACGAGAATATCTGATTATTATAATTAGTGATGTATGGCTCCAAAAGCCTGTCTTTGCGTAACTGTACATTAGATATTCGGTATAGAACATATTTATATTTTTTGTGTAACTATACATTTCTTTCAGGGACCTCTGTTGTCGAGTGGTTATGGTTTCTGACTAGTAATCACTAGGCCCATACCGCAGTAAGTTCGAATTCTAACCGGGACCAAATTTCACGCGTGAGAATGCTGTCCAGCTACATCAACAGAAGGTTGTTGGTTCTATCCAGGTGTAAGTCTGGGATTATATTTCACTATTAAAACTGGAAAGTCGCCAAATGACACTGGCTGTTGGTGCGACGTTAATCCCCAATGAAGAAAATATATATTTCTTTCTGATTTCTTTCCTGTTTTGTTGCCCAGAACTTGTGAAAGAACAGTTGACAGATTACATCTTAATCTAAAATTTGTATACGATATGGCGCATTTTCGCTAAAGGCACGATATCATTTTCAAAACATCCGCTTTCGATGTTTTACGAGTAAGAACAGTTGAAGCCGTTCCAAGCACTTTCAATGGTTTTACACGATAAACGTAATTAAACGGATAATCATAAATATATGATATAAAGTCTGCAAAACAAATTAAACTGCCATGTCTGAAAATAAGTTAGCTTTTGAAATCGTTCATAAACTGTACCAATTAACTCCATCGTGTAATTCATGCAACATGTTTTGTGCTAATATTGTTAACATTTGTAGGGTTACATTTTCGCAGGCATTGACATTATGTAGAGAATTAACACGTCAAACAATATCAGAGTCCTCACGTATTTACTCTATTTCAATATTATAGTAAAAATCGCAGAATTTATTTTTAGGATTCTATTGAAAAAAAAGTAAAAATATGTCAACAAAAATTACAGCATCGCGAAAATTAATGACATTACAATACACATGCCATGTGGTTTCAATAACAAAAAAAATTACTTTAAATGCTAAAATATTCATTATGAGAAAATGTTAATCAAGAAAAATCATGCTTGGTTATTATTTTTAATTATGACCCTCCATTTTATGACACCAATAAATACAACAATGCTGTGCCTTCGAGGCACCTAAATTTTTTGTTTACCAATAAAATATGTACTAACTGTACATGTGTCTCTAATGCCGTAATTATCTGTAAAATTGAGAACTACTGTCTCACAGTGAAAATGGAGTATCACATTTAAAGGTTATATATTTTAATTGATTTCGCTGAATTTTGAAGTAAACATCACCTGGGATTTACGTATTTCCTGATAGAGTAGACTGATGGTTATTAATTAATAATTAATTATCACCATAATGTTTTGCAAATTAGATGAAACAATTAATTACTCAAATGTTTAAATACAATAAAACCTCGATAATGAGACTTCGGTACACAAAAAATCGGTCCTAATAATGAGGTGGTCTTTTTATCAACTTGAATTAAAAGGGGAATTGTTATAACAAGGTGGTCGTAATATTCAGGCGGTCGCTATGTGAGGTTTTACTGTATATCATCGTTCAATCATTTGATCATTACACACCGTGTTGGTCCAGAAAATATAAGTCTGAGTATAAACGTAAAATTCTAATTAAAGATCATTCTTTAGATCGTTTCCCGGAATAGATCTTAGTTCAAATGGAAAAAAACCTAGTGCCTTGCGACAACTGGGCTTGATATGGAATCTGACTTGTGTAGGATATTTTCATCATTAACACAATCATAAGTAAAGGTATAGACTTGAAGATATATACGATTATAAGAAGTATTATCAAGCCTCGGCCACATTCTGTCTGAAAGGCTGTTGGTGTAGAATTATCTGAAATTAGAATATCTTAAGCAAAATTCCCTAAAAGGTTATTCATATAAAATGTCAAAAAATCATTTTACTATAGTGGCATATCTAAGTTGTCGTGAAAAATGTTCTATTTTCATGAACATATTTCATCGTCCACTTAATAAGTACATTTACTATCTGATGAAAAAAATCTTATCATAAAAAAGGTATTGAATTTTCGTGAAAGTGTCTTTGTTTTTTTTAATGAAAATCTGGTAGATTTTCGCGAGAATATTCTGATTACTTTATACAGAAATATGTCACCATAATTATTTACAGATCGTAAGATCTACTTAGTGCATAACACTCATTATCTTAAGTGCGATCCTTGATAAAAAAAGTCACAAACATTCCGTGTATTACTGGCAGCGTGTTATCTCTAGTACGTTGCACCACGTTTAATACCTTATGGAATTCACATTACGTAACATTGTCAGATACATCTATAGTTTCAGGAATAAATGATTACTTATTTAGCAGTTGCTGTCATGTTTGAAAGCTTTTACGACTCGGAGATTGCTATCACAGTCTCATGAGTTGTCAAACTGCATAATGCAATTTCGAAAAAAGCCATCTTTAACACATACTTGTATTCAATCGTATTGCATTTCAGATTAGACAGTTTTATTACAATGTTTTCACCCAATCCGGATTTTCAGGATTTCAATAAGTTTTAATCATCTAGAAAACGCCTATGATAAGATAAAACCTGTATGCTATTATTGCGGATGAATATATAGACGTATTAAAGATACAGCCCTTCTTTATGGACCGATGTTTAAATGTAAACGCCATTTCTTTCGATGGAACCAATATAAATGACAATTTACTTTGCTATCTCAATACTTGCGACACCAAACCAGATATTCCCTGCTATTATTTTGCATTTTCATCACATTTTTCCAATATCCGCCCACGTGACAATGTACTTAATCAGATTTTAATTAACCAGTTTTCGCGACCAAGATTGCAATAAGCTTAATATTGATCCCAAATGCTTTCCCAGGTCAGGGGATATACATAGTACACTTTAATTAAACCGTTATCTCTCTACATTTTTTTCACCAACTATGAGAGTGATAAATTATGTAACATGCGGCGCAAAATTATCACAATCAAGTCAATCAATACAGAAACACGCAAGTTTCAAATCATAGCTTATCGATTAGACGACTATTGGGGTGGCTGTTAATTTCTGTATGCCATCAGCAAGCGGTTGAAAATAGTATTTCCTGGTAACATATCGTAGACAGACCAATGTGTGATGTGTTTAATCATTGTTTTGCTAGTTAAAAAGCTCTGCACGCAATATGGTGCAACAATTGTATTGTTTGGCGCTGATAAATTCGCTTTGAATATAATTCAAATTATTGTAACACGTGCGTATTATTTCCGGTTGTGAATATCACCTTTATTTCCAAGGCAACATTTGTAAGAGCCTCCAGCATACATTTTGTGTTTATTGTAGATAATGTTGAGTTGTGAATAATTCCAATACCATGCTGTAGTTGCCGTTTCATTTGTTATACAAGACAATTTAATATAACCTTAGTAATTGCTTCAAGCGACGGTTTTCTAAGGTTTGTGGATGTTATTGTTTCGTCAGAGAAAGCGAGCAGTAATTACAGTGCAACCTCTCCGAAGCAAGACCTTTTCGGAGAAGCAAAATTATGTCGTTGCGGAGAGGTTGTTGCTCTAGAAAAATAAAATTAATAGTTAAATCATACATTGGGAAAATTATGTTGTTGAAGGGAGGTTGTTGCTCAATAGAGGGCCGCTCTATATAGGTTGCACTGTATACATAAAAATGTAATCAAGGTCGAGAATGTCAACGATAAATACGTCATTAACTGGGAGGATATCTTGTTAAAAAGGTGTTCGCCGAAAATTATTCTTTCAAAAGGAAAATGATTGCAGAAAATATACTCAGATTCTAGTCCGGGTAATACAGTGAGGCGAAATTCCGAATAATTAACTACAGACGCTTGATTTAGCTGCCCTATAACAGGAAGAAAATCCATACTACGACATCTTTCATTAAGTGATTATGTAAACCACGCATCTCATACTAGTAGTCGCTCCCCAACATTCTTTACAGTTTCTCGCATGCATAACCTTCAATGATGGCTGATATTTTGATCAATGCCATATATTTCTACAGATATGGTGTTATCAGTATATGATGTTGACAATATTGTGTGTGTGATACACGATTTACAATAAACACAAGATGATAAGACTTTTACAGAGAATGTTCATGGGAAGGATATTGCATGATAATTCATTTTAATTTTATTCCGCACGCAACTCTCTCGAATAATTACTGTTGTCATAGCAACTGGACGCGCAATGGATTACCTAAACTTTATGTCATCATTTGTTGTGTTATTTGATGTCATTTTGAGTATCTTTATTTCGAATTTGATTAACGGAATTAAAGCAATCGTGATACACATAGAACTAATGATATTACGAGATGACTGTGATAAAAAAAATCAAGGCTTTGTTCTACAAGCGCATTCTTTGAAAACCTAGAAAACCAACTTCCAAAGCGACTCTTAATGTAATTGCATGTACGAATAGCTATAATGAATATCGGGGGCCTCTGTGCAGGAGTGGTTATGGTCTCTGATAAGAAATGATCAGCCCCTAATCGCTGTGAGTTCGAATCAGATCGAGGATCTGACAAATTTCACACGTGAGGAAGCTGTCCAGCTGAATTATGATTAAACCCCAATGAAAAAAAATGTAATGGATGTTAAATTATTAAATATATTCATATATCATGATATTCAGACGCAACGTTTTAAAGCGTGGATGCTAAGACGAAACTAGATACCAAAATTAAGCTTATTGATTGTGAACATGATTGAAGTAAAGTATTTTACCACCTAACGTTTTCAGTTACGCTGACGATAGAATTTAGTCCAAAATAAATATGTTTAGATAGCGATAAGTTTTAAACGTAATGAGAGAATCGTTTACATGATCTGACAATCTTGTAGCACTTACCAGTCCTTATCATAAGTGCATTTTGACACGACATTTAAACGATGAATAAATATATCAAATAAATCAAAATATATAATATGCTATTTAAAACATAAGAGTGGGAAGTCTATTAGCTTGGGTAAGAATATACTTGGTTTGTGCGGTATTGTTAAAATTGGGATTCATTTTCAATAAGCTTTTAAGATCCGTGTATAACTTTAACCACCTTGTGGCCTGTTGATTAAATAAATTATTCATCATATTGGGTTCAAATATTATGCCAAACGTCCAATGGCAAACACAGCCAAAATTGCAAAGTAGTTAGAATTTACGATTTGATAGTTTTGTCAACATCAGGTATGAACGAACTTCTTAATTGCTTAGCATATGTCACCAAAGATAAACATTACATTTTTTTAAATGTTCAAATAATAAGACGAATTCCTGCCAACCCCAGGAGACTATATGTTATATTACTACGCTGTGATAGACTGAAAATAATTTGAATTCATTACATCACCGCTGGATCTGTAATAATCCTATACCCCGGCGATAATCAACTGTCACTTGATTAAATACCACAGTGAATGCAAATAATAAATGTGATAAAGTGGTTTTCAACGCTTTTTGAAGCTTATGAAATCTAACTCAATTGTCTGTGTATTGACATTGCAATATCTAATGTTTTGCTCAGGGTTTTTGATAAAGTAATCGTGACATTATCAAAATATGAAAAAAAACGTTGCTTAATTTAGTTGTTGTCAACTGTTACGCTTGTTAAATGGAGTGAAATCTTCATTTTTTTGGCATTTTTTGTCCACTACTTTGTAAGAGTTCAGCTGTTTTTTTTACGTTATCAGAAAATAGCAAAAACAGTGACAATTCTTTCTTGACAAGGACATCAGCAGTTACAGCATATCTGACCTAAACTTCATTTTTTTTATCATTGTCCTTTTAAGTAGACAAGAATAAATGAACAAGTTATTTATGTCGTAAGTGAAAATATTTTTAAAACTGAAGCTACAATAAGGATGAATAGTTTATTTAATGGTACCTTAACAGATGATGTCATTTAATCCCTTAGTGGCACTTCACATTTTTTCACTGTGTTTAACGCCGTTTTCCGACATTTGTTTCAGTTATATACGGCAGTCGCTTCACCTAACCAGTTTTCCTGGACTGTATACTAACCAGTACTAACTTACCCTTCCACAAGGAGCCGGCAACTTCACATATGGAGGGAAATCGACATTTTTGTCAAATTTTCATTGAAGGGTAGGATTTGAACCCGGATATATTACGCATTAATTTCATTTATTTGCGAGTTTCTTTCCTTCTCTTACAAATTTGTTTTAAACGATCAGCCAATGAATAAATCCATACGAATTTTGTAATGCTTTTGTATGATACTCAGTAAAAAAATGAGTTTACTATAAAGTCTACATGAGGAACAATTCGTAGGCTCAAAAATGTGATCTCTAATACAAGTGTTACAAGTGGCCTTAAAACAGAGGTTAAAATGTTTCATGTGATTTTGGAATTTTTTCCACTGAGTCAGAAGCTCTTTGTTCTAGGAATGTCTGTCTTTATCGCATTTTTGACCGTACATCACGCGACATTATATATTGTTATTTCATACATACAAGATACACAGGGCAATTAAGATAAATACAAGCAAAGGATTTCGGCGTGTAACAGATAAGCGTATAAGGGTAAACCCGGCTACCTATCAGATCAACAACTCCACTCCGTATTTATATCCAAATATTTAACACTTGAAAAACATACCTCAATACAACTATAGTTATCGGCTGCGTCTAGAAGTCTGATCTGAAAAGCATGTTTAATTGTTTACCATGTTACTTTATCTGAATGCATGCTGTGAGTTCAGTTCAAATGATAGTAAATTTTAATTGTATTAATATAACAATTCGTAAAGTTTAAAAATGTGAAGTTGTATATTATTAGAAGTGGGCCTAAAATGTATTGATATAAAAAGTTCTGATCTTAGAAAAGTAAACTGAAGAGAACAACCAAGCGCGATTATTCTGAACCACGCGTTTTCCATACGTAATATACACAGCACTCGGCAAACTTCGGAGGAATTCGCAACATACTAAATACATAGGCCGGAATTGCCAGATATTTAACGAGTTATACCCACGAATGCACTCGTGACATTCAGACCTCGCTGTATGATACTGGAGGTTTCAAGTATGGCACCTACAATTTTAGAATGTGTCCAGAAGGCTTTCTACATTACGAATCACGGCTGTAAAATAGAACAGTACTAATGGATTTTCAAAGTAACTGACTAAAAGTTGATTTAAAATGACGAGAAATGATTGTAAAAAAATATTCATGTCTGCATCAACGAAGAAGTACACTTCTCTAGCTTTCGTCCCCCAGATAAAATCAACTTTAACATTGTGCGCATGAGCTAAGAATTTCACCGGCTTCGATTATTCGGAATACATCAGGCTAGTTTGAATCCGGGATCCAACAAGCGTTCTAGCCATGTGTCTGAATACGACACCCACGCCAACACAAACAACATGCTGCACGCACCAAAGTGTACAAAAAAACTTTCTCTGATGTAGAAAACATAGTTATCGTTAATTCAGTATTTGTCATTTTTTTCATCCACAGTTTGTAAACAAAATAATGACAGATTATCCAAGGAGCCCTAGTAACTTCAAAGAGCAATTACTGTAATACTGAATGCTGGCAGGAAACTCAAAACACTTGATAATTCATTCGGTTATTTTACAACCGTATCATTCTTTGAAGTGCAAGGCTCTTATTTACTAGCGGCAAAGTGTGTTTACGTTTATTAGTTTCTGTATAAAGAGAATAAAATTTTATGAGTTTGGGAAAACTTTGTAATGACGGCAATATGTATAAATGGAACGTTGATTAATGACAGCAAAATGTATGACTGGAAAAAACGTATTTCAGATTGCCAGCTGGGGACCTGCGTTCAAGAATTTATGTTATATTATTTGAGACGTGGATTTTGATTTCAATTTAACGCGAGTTATGCATGCACGAGTATAAAGAACAACAATTCATGGATGTAATAAACATACTTGTTAATAATAATAGTAAGAAGAAGAAATAAATGAGAAAGAAAAAAAGTTAAGAAGAAAAAAATGGGAAAGAAAGAGAAAGAAAGAAATGAAAAGGGGAAAAAAGAAAAAAATATAGAAAAAAGAAAGAAAAAATATAAAGAAAAAAGAAAGAAAGAAAAAGAGAAAGAAAGATAGATAGAAAGAAAGACATAAGGAAAGGAGAAAGGGGAAAAATAGATATGAGGCATTTTACGTTAGGTCTTAAAATTGTGCTTAATTTTAATAATAACCGAATGAACATTTTTTGCTATTAATCGATATTCTCTTCTAGGCCGAAAAAAAATACTCTTGTTTCTGGTCACGGTCATCAAAATAAACTGGGTCGGTAGGTCGGGATGTTTTTTTACACCCGTCATTTTTAATAACTGCTAATGAATGCAAAGCCATTGCTTTGATAAATTTTGATGAGCTTCATGCTTATTCAAACAAACTGGACACACAATACAATACAAAAATGGACGCATTTATCTACTTTTACAGCGAGCAAGCATATTAGTTGTACAGCCATCTTAAAATTCCGTTTCCAATGGTAACGATAGCGCGGACTATTTCCCGGTATACGAAACCGAAATTCCGGAATATTTCTCGGTAAAAAAAATGCGGTCGGGTTGAAAATTAACGGTCGGTCGGAGGACCAGAAACGAGAATATTTTTTTTTCAGCCCTAGTATTCAGACAAAAAAGTTTCATTGAATTTATGCAGTTTTTCATTATTCTCCCATAAAAAACCATGTCGATTAAAGGTCACCTTTAGGCCTAGTAAGATTTTCTTCATAGGCATGTTGACTATAAATATAGTTTCATAGATTTCTGCAGGCGATGGTTAAGCATTTCTCAAAATCCCAATTGAACATGTTACACAGTTATCAAACAGTTCTCGTTCAGCTAGTGCCGTTACCGCCAGCCAGACAATCTTAGTTTTAATGTTCCGATAAAGATTGCATTAATATTGCATATGCATCATATTAGCTGGTAATAAAACGCAGAATCATCTTTAACCAAACCAGCATGGCTGCAATCAATCACGTGATTATGTAAATTCTTGCCGCGCGTTCGATTACGAGCCAGAAACTTAACAACATAACATTTTTATAATATCAGTACTGTAAAACCTCACATACCGACCTCGTCAATATTACGACCATCTTGTTATAATGATCGCGTGTTTTCGGACCCGCTTTCAATAACTCCCTATAATTCAACTTAACAATGAGACCACCTCACTATAGCGACTGATGTAATAATAATAATAATGATAAAGTGGTCTTATAATCAAGTCGAATTATAAGGGATTATTGAAAATTATTCGGTCATTATAATGATAGTGATAATGAGACCTCCTCATTATTACATTACTATTTTCGAGTCCCGAAGCGGTCTCAGTATCGGGGTTTTACAATATATTATTTGTTCAGATTTTAATTATGATTCTTGCATGATTTTACATTCCTCTGGCGGCAATGAATAGTCTCTCAGTTTGGTGATTTGAATGGTAAGAATGGAAGCTCTTACTGATACTGAAAGTTGAATATGTTTTTTTTTTCAAAGAAATAACTCGCATTTTAAGTAAGTTGGGCCAAAATCACCGTGAACATCGTCAAGCGAACCAATGCTCTATGCTATTCTGTTTGACGGATTTCGACATATTATTCTCCCTTGAATATCGACGGGGGGCGTGGCTTAACTGCCGCTGGCGTAAGTTCAATTCCTCACATCTATTAGACCTTGCAAAGGCGTTATGTCTTCATAAGCAGATGATTTTTGCCAAGTGCAAATACAATGGATGTATACTTAGAGGATTGTTTTTTGATGTCTAGGGGTTTCTGGATTCATAAAAATGAATATTGGCAGGGAACCAGCATGTGGGTACAGTAAAACCTCGAGAATGGGGCTACCTTTGTAACCCGAAAAGTCGGTCGTAATAATGAAGTGATCGCTAAGTGAGGTTTTACTGTATATACAAATCATGTTTCATCAGAGGCACCGAGGAAATCCTCTTATTTGTTCTTGAAACAAATGCATATGTAAAAATTGAAATACATGAACATCGAGTCAACCAATTATGGATTTTTTACTCATAGATGTTTTAGTTAACAAAGCACAGACTTCATTAAAACTCTGGAATCACTAGTCACGTGATTAAAAGTTGAGTTAGTGCATAAACAAGATTGATAACTTCTTTCCCGTGCTCAGAACCCACAGCTGGGAAAAGTTTTCATCCATTTTTCCATTACGTAATATCGAATAGACGCAATATTTTTTTTTAAAAAAAAATAATAACATTATGATTTCAGCACAAAAACATAATTATTGTGTTTTTTCCTGGAAACAAAAAATCCGGAAAAATTATCGTTTGATGTTTAACTTACAACGATGATTAGATTTGATTGTTTTTACTTTGCACAGATTTACAGTACATAGACAGATTGCGCAGATTCACACAAGAGTATCTGATAACATTAACACTAACTGATGTAATGTATGGAGTCCTTCTCTTGCCACGATGTGGTTATCAAGTACGTTAATCGAGAAATTTATGTGCAGTAACAACTTGATATTAATACCTCCTTTTGCTCCTTTTTGGACCTGAAAAGTGGTTTTATTGAGGTATATATTGAGGTAGTCGAAATTTCAAGTTTAAATGTAATGCAAATTTGTAAACAATGAATAAATGGTCGTTATATTGAGTTGAAATATAGTGAAATTCCAACAACCAGAAATAGACTTTCCTTAAAATAAGGTGGTCATAAAATTGAGGTGGTCACCAAAATATGCTTAACTGTGAAAACATGCGTACAATGTACACACAAATGTGAACTTGTTTTATTCATTATTCTTGGTATGAACACGATGTCAAACTAGTTTTAAGTACCTAGGCATGTAAGAGCTCAAAGGGAGATATGATGAATAGTATGGGCACACAAAAATTAGTTTTAAATGCAAACTTCTATCTTAAAGAAACTGATTTACTGACCTAAGTTTCTTCGCTGAGTTAGGAGCAGATATATAAAAATACAGTCGAACCTGATAACAAAAGCCACCCTTGGGAAAGACAAAATGAGGCCTTTATTGATAGATGGCCTTTATTCGGAGGTTGGTTTGTTCAAAATAATCAATTATGTTTTTTTAAAGAATGACCTTTATTCACAGGATGACCTTTATTCGGACCTGGCTGCAAACAGGTTTGATGCTACCTGTTTCATAACATTAAACAAATCTTATACATTGTATGACGATCATTTATTTGATCATTTTCAATCCAAGCCAGGTATTTTTCTTGGTTCTTGGAGTTGGTGATATAGATGTATCATTACTGACTCATGAACATATCTATCATATTCGCTTTTCTTATAAAAACAAACTACAGTAAAAACTTACATAGCGACCACCTTAATACTACGACCACCTTGTCACAACGACCACTTATTTTCGGACGGGCTTTCAATTACTCCCATAAGTATAATTCAACTTGATGATGAGACCACCTCATTATTACGATTTATTATTCGGATGTCGTATGAGGTCTAATATCGGCTTTTTACTTTAGTCATAATCAGAAATGTTTTCTATAGACCAAACATAGTGATACAATACAGAATCAATAATTTCCAGGGTACGGTCCCATACTTGGCCTTCAATTTAAGACAGTGTTTTCTTCTACTAACTTTAGATAAAGGAATAAAACCGTTAATATTAATTTATTAATATGAACACTGCTAGGTCAAACTTATTATTGATATACACTTAATCAGAATCATACCATATTATTTATATTTGTGTCTAATAAATTTTCCAACCTAACATACAATGCTGGAATGAAGTTTTAATTTTATGACTAAAATGTCCATAGCTATTAATTCATCATCTTTAAGCAAACATGTCGAGGACTTCATTTCAGTTTTATCCTGAAAAATACTACTCTTGTTAGGCCGAGATGAATTATGTACACTGTCACAATATAGTGAACGTACATTAGCCTAAACCATGACAACCTTGAAGTAATGGATGTCGTGTGTCTATTGTTTTCCATCATCAAAAGATAAAATCACTCAAGGCGCCTTTGAATTTAATTTGTAGTGATGGGACGATTTATCGTCGCAAGGAACGACCTATTTTTTTAAGCACCGTCGGCAATGACATACAGAAACATGGTAACGTTTGATCTGAGATATTTAGTCACTGAACGAATAAACACGTGCATTGTGTACGATGCAGCCGGTCGGTCGTAAATATCATGCCATAATAGCTTAAAGACAGACCGACACAAATCTGTGTAACCCTTCTGGGTGATTTTAGGAAAATGACTGTATGATTGTTTAGAATTGTAGTAACACTGATATTTACATGATATTCAATATAATAACCGATACAAACTGTAGCCGGGTAACGAACCAGTGTACGACTCTAACGAACTGGTAAATAATGACATAGTGTTTTCATTTAAATTTATGATATGTGCTTATCAATATAATGTACATGTACACTACTAAATGGACA
Organism: Lutraria rhynchaena; assembly: GCA_008271625.1. Lineage (NCBI taxonomy): Eukaryota > Metazoa > Mollusca > Bivalvia > Venerida > Mactridae > Lutraria > Lutraria rhynchaena. The sequence continues at coordinate 528,868 of VIBL01000121.1, read as the reverse complement.
TCCGTTTAAATAATGACTACATAGTTCTTGCTAGGCCAATAAACTGGGCTAATTTTTTAAGAATCCACTTCTTAATTGAAAACAGCACAAAATGTTTTTTTCGTGAAGTACTTGTGCCATTTGGAGAAACTCGGAGGAATGAATTACCCCACTGATCTCCCCACAATAATCCGTTTGTCCTCATTTTTAGTTGATACTTACAGAAAATAAAACTTGTAGCATCATTATCATGAAATACTATATACATGTATATAAAACTTCCGCTTAAGGCAAATCTGACATACAGAACATACTCTCAGTTTAATTGCAGGAATGAGTCAACATACGAATATGTGCAGTTATCACAATCATAACACTTCTACTTAAATGGTTCTATGGTTAAAGCATAATGTAGCACATTAGATACATTATCTGATTTATTGTTGATCATAAAGTTCAAAGTGATTTCGAAATTGCCAGAAAAGATCAAAGTAAAAGTTATATTCCATTTCTCTCACATAATAACACAAGTGTGGTATTTCCATTACCAAATGACCAACCGCGTGTATTATCGTATAGATCATCATTTGAAGAAATGGTAATTACGGAATCACACACAGCAAGTTGGACAGGAAACTGTAGGGAGATACTTCAGCGGAGCATTTCCTTAAAAACTCAATTGACGTAATTGGACTATTTTGGCATTTACAACAAAGCGATTTGAATCTCAGTGATTTCCCAAAGGCGACTGAGTGGCGCCCTCTCAGCAATTTGAACACCATGTTTCAGTAGAACAATATTCATAGTACTGTCATCAATATTATTTGATAAATCAAGCACATCTCGGAATAAAAGAAACAGAAATTTCCGGATTGTAAATAGTTCATTAATTTCATGGAACCCGCTATTTCCACGCGATGACTGATAATAACACGATGTATGTGTCAGCATTGGAACGAAGTGACTCGAGACGAATTATTGCACACGTGCACAAAATCTCACTACTTATCGGTAAGTTCCGTTGAGCTCCGGGCAATTTGTGAAGATTGTCATTAAGCAAACTCGTTATGTAATTCTAATAAACGGAACATACTTAATGTTATGTATAATTTGTGTCTGGTTTCTTACTGAGAAACTAATGCCATTATTTGATTGTTTTCTTTAATGATGAGTGGAATATCCTTCGTGTACGCTTGAACAGAAGTTGATCGACATCAACATTAAATATACATCATCGTTTTCGTCCTTTTCATCCGAAGAGGTAAATAAGATGTCTGATGCAAAAATGGCCGAACGTCATTATGATCAAGCGTACTGATTTAATCATGCAAAATGTCTGTGATTGTAAAAACAATCAACCACATTATATTTGCGCACGTTATTCAAAGTTACCATGAAATGATTTGGAGGAAACGGGGTTTGTATTAAACCAGTAGATATTGCCACTGGGTTTTAGCGCCGTTTTTCAACATTCTTTCAGTTATATGGCGGACGGTTTTTCAACGTTCTTTCAGTTATATGGTGGACGGTTCACCTAACTAGATTTCCTGGACTGTATAGGCCTACTAACCAGTACTTACCATTCCATAAGGAGCCGGCAACATCTCCACATATGGAGGAAAATCGACACTTTTGTCAAATTTTCATAGAAGCCTAAGACTTGTCGCGGCCTTGATTTGAACCCGTATCTCCATGTCACAAGTCCAGCGAGCTAACCACAGGACTACGGTCGCGGCAAAACCAGTAGAACATCTTTTCTTATCAATTCTAAAAATGAGTTTTATTTCTCAAAACAACACCCCTTATATATGAAGTATATTTTATATATGTTTTCAATACCTTTTCAAACAGAAAGTAGCATTTCTAGTTGGACATTGGACAAAAAATTGAAATTCTTCGCAGATTTTTGGACTAATATGTCAAACTTTGCCAGTACATGTATACATGTATGTCAAAATGAAAATGTTCGGTAAGCATTATTTCTTTTTAAAAATTCAGGAAATAATTTCAAGAGGATGCATTCTATTAAAGAGTCAGACAAATATTCTGCAGTTTTTAGGGGGGTGAGCAAATAAATGTTACTGTTATTATGTCGTAAAAACGGCTTAAATAAATATAGAGCAGGAGACTTAGTGAAGCCAGTCGATCTGAAAATACAATAAAGGCGTCAAATTTCTACATGCAACAATAGATGGTGCATGCATTCTGTTATAATTACACGCTGTTTATACACAACATTTGTCTTTGCTCTACTGCATCAAATGCAATGTCTCTTTTATTTAGGTCCCAGTACGACATGACTTTGATGAACACAAAACTTCCCTTTTGTATCAATGTTTGCTGTACGCATATTTGTCTTTCCATAGTGTGTTGTTTGATACTTAATTCTCTAAACAAAGTGAAAGAAACGGTTTATACACAAAATCATCACATCCGTGTTTACATTGTTACCTTTGAATCTCAATATTGAATTATGTGTGAAGAGCTCTTCATATTGTCTAGCTAACATCAAAGTATAGTTCAAATCTTTTGAAGGGCCTGTAATGTCGTATTAAATATTCAAGCCCGTAAAATATGCACATTCTATGACCATGTTTTGTGCCTTATCGTCTAAAATGTGATATCACAAAGTAAAATGGAGATAGGGTTGTCATTGAAGTACATATAATGGATAGATTAACTATGAATGAATTTAGGGTCCTTCTATATGATAGGTCACTTGGTTGATTTCCATATATTTGTGATTATAATCGCATTGTAAACGCAGGTAGACCCATATATTGGTCAGCTAGACAGACATATTTTACATAAAATTATGTCTAAATTGGCAATTTTGGTGAAAAAGATGAAATACATGCAAAACTTTATTTCAAATTATGAACCAAATCGTGTATGTGATAAATATGGACATTTGTTGCATTAAAGTATATACAAAACTTTCTGAAATTAATGAATAAAATATAGATTGTTCAAATTGTGTGCAAAATATAGGGTCGGTCGGGTAAATATTAACACTTACATTTTCCTGGCCTTCTTACACAGTGCCATTATCCGATATCTGACCAATACCGGTTTTTCAAGGGGAACAACTTTTACCGTTCTTTAAACAAAAGCTGGACTTGATAAGCATTACTAGACTTAATTCGAATGTCATGTAAGGACTTGTACGATTACGCAAGTTGATCTTATTCGGAACATTATCTCAAGTCGTTTTTCTCCATTTCTTTATATTTCAGATGAATTTGATAAAGATAATCCTCGTAATTGAAATCTAATAACATTGTGTATTTTTATTACTGACTCGCTGTTTAAAAGCATTGATTGAAGTCGTGAAAAACACGTCTTATGTGGCATATTTTCTTCTTAGTTTTCATATAAAAACGTATCGTGTGACTGGTTACATTATATTTTTTTATCAGTTGAAACATTTTGTTTTACTCTTAGATAAAGCTTACAAATCAAAAATAACAAACATACACGCTTTGGAACTCGGCTATAGTTGCATATATGGTACACCATACTTCCATTGATCAGCACGAAGGTTTAACTGAAGTAAAGAGAGACGCAAAGTGTTACAGAGAGAGGAAAGCATATTTGAAATATCAGAAAGCTCCGTTAAAATCCTTTAATTATTTCTGTTATAAGTGCACTTGCTTTTTCTGTTACTTGAGACTTCATACTGTGAGGGGATATATAAAAACCAGACTTCAAAGGCTGCCGTTCTTCTGAAGTTTCACAAATACATACTAAAACTAATTGAGCGAATTCTAGAACCTCGAGTGAATATGGTTTATTAACATTACTCCGAGGTGAATTGAAATCGGCAAGTATTCAATTGAAATTATATAAGCGGCCGCAGAAAAGGTCGATAATGTTAAATATTTACATTTAATTTGTGCATTTTCTTTTTTTTTCTTTTATCGTCATCTTGTCAAAGTCCCTATTTAGTATTTATTGTGTGTACAATTCATTAAAAAAGGCTATTCAGATAATTGATGATTTAATGCAATTGAAAACAAGCCCTATATTTATTTAGAATTTATTTGTGTATGCCGGGCAAGAAGATGCATTTTTCCTTAATCGGGACTGCAATTAAGGATGGATAGAATGCATTTATTTATTAGCAAAGTCGGTGAGAAAATACAGGAAAAAAAAAATCGCTAATGCATTACTGAATAAATATTTAAAACATTGCGGACCTTTTATGTCAGATACAGTAAAATCTCACATAGAGGCTTCTTCAATATTAAGGCCACCTAATGATAAAAGACCACTTTTCCGAACCGGTTCCCTATATATGAACGTGTATTTCAACTTGATAATAAGACCCATAAACACTAAAACCGTTTTAAGTCCCAAAGGTGGTCTAGAGGATAGACAGGCCATTCAGTCACGTGATTCATATTATCTCTGAGGAGAAATATGTGGTTGACAAATAAAGGGGCAAAACTGGCTTGATCCCTTTCAGTATAACGTCAACAAAAAAGAACATCGATGCTTAGTCTCTGCGAGCACGAGACCATTTCATTACACAGTGTCCCGATACGTTGTAACATGACTAGAACTGAATATGACTTTGTACAAAATAAGGATGCATTTAAAAAACAGGGTATAATTCCGTAACTTCTGAAGCCAGGAAGGTAAATTCGCCATTTCTATGTTACTTAATTTATTCAATATTATTGTCAAGTGATTCTTACATTGTGCTTATGATACAGTATATTATCGTTAGTATTATTACATGTACTGTCAAACCTGTGAACAAACGCCATCCTTAGGAAAGACAAAATGTGGCCTTTATTGACAGATGGCTTCTATTCGGTGGTCAGTTTGTTCTAAGTAATCAGTGACGGTTTTTTCAAAGAATGGCTTTTATTCATAGGGTGGTCTTTATTCGAAGGTGGCCGCAAACATAGGTTTGACTGGGTATAAAAACCATAATGATAATGAATGTAATTCTTTGTATTTTTGTATGCATGCATGCATGTTCGTGTTAATTTTGAAACTTGGACCGTAATGGTCAATTTCAGAGTTGACTGTGTGTAAATGTTTCAAAAATAAATAAGCTATCTACAACAATGAATTGTATATTTTCAACATAGCCGAAAATCGACGCTAAAAACACCAGAATAATAACAGCATCGGGAAAACAAACAAAACAAAAAATTAAGTTCTTAAGTCAGTAAAAGCTGGTTACACCAAGGTTGACTAACATTTGAGACAAGATACACGATATAAACATTAAGAGAAAATATTTGAAGGTAGTTTTTATAATGGCAAAAACTGCATAATGTAAACGAATGAAGTATGCGGCTGTAAATGCACACAAGTTGTTTGTTGATCAAATTGTACGTGGCTAGAATTTAAGGAATCTTGATTTGTATTGAATACAAATTAATCTTTCGATATTCATCAACGTTGGTTCCAGCTAGACATGCTGTTTTTTTCTATTTTTGCAAGTGTGTAATGCAATAAAACGGTGGTATCGCAAATATCTCTTTCTTAAATACGTACAGTCAACCCTCTTCACATAGACCAGATCGAGGACAATAAAATTCATGTATTTATTCGAAGCGGTATTTTAAGTGGTTGATAGAAAAATGCTTGTTTGATTTAAAAGTATTAGACCTAAGGCTATAAACTTGAGATCGGTCACTAATCTCAAATCTCATTTTCACTGTCAACCAATATCAGACCATTTTGCCTGTTTGCTATATGTGTAAGTAAAGGTTTTTATCAACTGATCTGTACACAGAATTTTGCTTGAAAACTTATATAATGATCTTTTACAATTATCTTGAAAATATTGAAAACACAACATTATTAATCACATGGCTTCTTGACACGATAGCTCGAGCCCAATATTAATTTACTGACTCTCTATCACAACGTATCGGGTCAGTATGAGCCGTATAACGAATTTATCTTACCAAACACTATTCAAAAATCAATTTACCAAACTTTTATGCCATCTCAGCCATTTTTATTTGAAATTATGATAACTGACTGGATATGAAGTGCTACTGACCTAATATGGGAAAAATTAGGTCAGCACGTGACTCGGCTCAACCAATCAACAGCAAGTATTCTGTACAAGGTACGATAAAGAGATCTGAGCTAGAAAACCGATCCTATCTGGAGTTTTTCAGCCGCAGACCCTAGTATTTAGTCAGGTGGTATGTGTTCACAGGTGGTATTCCACACGTGTAGAGTAAGTATAAATGTTGCTATAAAGTACAATGAACCATAAGCAATCGTCAACACGGACGACCAAACCAAAGTACAAACAAAGATGAACTTTGCTTCACTGTGGTTCGAAATCACACCAACAACCTCGGTCATTTGGCGACTTTCCAGCTTTAACAGTGGAAAAAGACCCCAGGCTTACACCTGGCTAGAATCATCGACCTTCCCTAAGCTGGTTTAACAGCTTCCTCACATGTGAAATTTTGTCCCAGTGGGACTCGAACTCATAGCGGTGAGGGGTTGGAGATTACAAGTCAGAAACCATAGCCACTCGACCACGGAGACCCCTAAAAAGGCGAGCTAAACGGGCCTTTCTTTGTAAGGACGGATTATTATCATCAGAATTCTGAATAAAAAATTCACACCTGTGAAAAGTAGCTTATAAAATGATACTAATACAAAAGTACTTTCAAGCATCTTGGCTATATACCACAAGAAAAAAGCTTAATAAAGTCGACCATTGATAATAAATACCATGCCATCTAAAATTCTGAGTTTCACTTAATATAAACTTTAAATAAAGGCATTATTTCAACAATATGCTAAGCTTAAAGTATTTCTCTTGTATGTGATATTGTGCACGGAAAGCCGCACATTAATATCCATGGGAAGCCTTTATGAACGTATTCAATGATTTAAAACACCGAATGAACAAGTTTAATTGAAAACTGCTTCCTTGCTCTGCGACTTAACTGAATTCGTAATGAACGTGTTTGTATGACTTTTAACCGCATCGCTTGAGCATTTAGAAAATGTATTAAAGTTTGATGATATTGGACTGTGAATAGGGAGGTCTCTCTACGTGATATGAACACGGTCTCTTGTGTGTGATGGTGATACAGGGGAGGAAAACGAATCTGATTAAAGCGAACATAACGCTATATTTAACAAATACTTTACATTAATCCAATCTGAATTCTATTCTCTACACTGGGGAATAAATAAGTAATTAATGGAGATATGCAAAATTGGATTTTCCATTTATTAAAATGCTATATTCATGACACGTATTGAAATCCGCAGTCACGGTGATTAGGTCGATAGAGAGCCAGACTCACCCTGACTATATCTGAACTGCAGGAGTTCATGGGGTTTAATAAAATGTTGAGCTTTATTGGTTTAATTTGTCGAATTAGAAGATTGGCAATTTGGAGTAAGATCATTTCATTCATGGTTTCATTTACCCCACCTCTTTACGAAATCAGCGAGCAAGTGTTATAAAACATTTGATAGTGTATTGAATGCGTCGTTTAAATCATTATACAGAGCACCTGGGTAATCGCTTTAATTACCATCAATGCCGACTTGATGGAATGTGAGTACTCGACTGACGCCGAATGGGTTACATTCATGTTCGCATTTCTTGAAAAATATGTCCTCAGAATGTGCATAGAAAGATATTGGTTTATAGCACGAAGGATACCTTGTGATTATTATATATAAATTTTTAATATAAAAAACCTCAATAATGAGACCTTCGGGACCCAACCCAAACAATCGGTTGTAATAATGAGGTGGTCTCTTTATCAAGTTGAATTATGGGTGGGTATTGGAGGCCGGTCCGAACATAAGTGGTTGTTATAACAAGGTGGTCGTAATATTGAGGTGGTCGCTACTTGAGGTTTCGCTGTATTCACAAAAAAATTGAGATTTAAGATTCAGGGAATTACATTCCTACCTGGCTTTAAATGGTAAAAGGAGATTTTATATGACACACGTATTAGTGGTGCTGAGAATGACCAAATATTGTAAGTTACTTCGCGCAAAAAAAATCCAGAAAGAGAGTTCCAGAAAATTTGAGCACAAGGTAGAAAGTTGCATTAATTCACTTTTATTCCCTTCATAAACCTCGTTTTGAGATTGAAACGCTGAGATTTTATTTTTTTAGTCGGTTTGCAAAGTTAAAAAAATAAACATTAACTATGTACAATATATATAACTATTGACTGACACTAGTAGTCATGAGACATATGGGACGTGAGTAGTGTTATGTTTCAAGATCACATAAGTATATTTATGCTTAAATAATGCACTCCCCCCCAAAAAAAAATAAATAAAATAAAACAATGATCACTAACATTATTTAACAAAGATAGACGTTCTAATGCCAAATCGAACAGGTAACATTTTGAACTAGCGTAGTGGAGTGTTAATATACATGTGCAATATAATTTTCATTCATCTTTCGCTGTTTTTGAATCAGTTAACCAGGATACAATAATTTCGTATACTCACCAAGTAGACGAAACTTTGACTAAATGCAAACAAGCTTGAAGTTATCACTCCTTTGATCTGAGAATTTAATTAAGCGATGAAAGGGCCATCATGGAAATATAACTGGGACAAAGGCGCGACATTCTTGTTATAACGTTTATTATGCATGACATTAAATTATGACATTTTCTAAATAATTCATCGTCTCTTGTGAAAATTGATAATATCTCCGATTATGAATATGGCTAATTTTGCGGTTGGTTATATTTAAAAATAAATCAGTTTTACATTGTAGGTGGACAGCGGTGGTGTGGTTCCGGCGTTTTAACAATTCCCTTATGTTGATAATGATTGTAGGGGGACGGCGTGGTCGAGTGGTTATGGTCTCTGACTTATAATCACTTGCCCCTCACCGCTGTGAGTTCGAAATCCCACCCGAGATCAATTGTCACATGTGAGGAAGCTGTCAAGCTAGCTAATAGGTCGGTGATTCTACCCTGGTGTAAGCTAGTAGGTCTTCCTCCACTGTTAAATCTCGAAAGTCGCCAAATGACATTGGTTGTTGGTGCGACGTTAAACACCAATGATAATGATTGTATGAAAGAAATACTTAATTCATCAAATATATAATATTTGTCGATGTATTGATACTGTCATAACAAATTTGACCAGAATAATGTATATATCTAAAGTTATTATAAGTCAAACTTAAGATAATTGCCTCCTGCGACTGTACGTCAGCATGGGAATATTGATCAAACCTAAGTCGACACTTATACCATAAAAATCTCAAATAAAGGCCAACTGTTCATAAAGGTCACATTGCTCATCTCGCTTGTTTGTGCCCTTTATCCACAAGTTCGATAGTACAAGGAAAAAATAAATATTTTATATACATAAGATACGTATAGATTGTATTCAAATCTTTCATGACCCCAAAAAATCACTTTTAGTATCATTTGTATTTTTTGTGGCGAATTTTTTTCTCATGAAATATTTATGGCTTATACATGTTTCTAGCCTCAATATAGTGTTACTATTCTGAATTTCTAACAAAGAAACAAAACACACGAACTTGGGCTCTATTTTAGCCCTTTTTGTCGATGTTTTTCTTATAATTATGAACCAAATAAGGGTGCAATGATTCCGCCTTCCATGTACCTGTGCATATAAACAGCGAACGTTTATTGTCCAAATTCGTGCGAAAATTATAACGTTGTCATGAAATCAAAATAATTATAGTATCATTCGACAGGTGGTCGCATAAATATTTAAATTCAATTTTGATAATACGAATCAAACTCTTAGAAAAGCGACAGTGAGGAAGGCTATAGAAGACGTAAAAGTCGGGCTCGACTGTATCTATGTAGTACACAACAGCGACCGAAAGCAATAGAAGACGTGAAAAGCCGGACTCGACTGTATCTATGCAGTGCACGGATACCATGAACTACAGAGTGTCACACGGCTCTACAAAGGGGATTAAACCACAGTCATTCAATTTACTGTTTTTGATCGAGGTATAGATGAACCCCTGTTCCTCTCGTCTAAATTACCCCGGTAATTGATATCATAATCGACTTGTTAAAGAAAAGAATTTATATTCTGTACAAGTTTAATGAAATTACTTCTTCTATGTTCAGTCAATAAGAAGCACTGAATTAAAATATAATGATATGACACTGGGTATGTTAGAATTCAACCTTGGAGAATAATGTACCTTACACGTATTTAACAATGCAACAATTAACCATATAATCCGTAGACGGGGGACTACTTTTTATACTTTCAAAAAAGGTGGCGAAATGCCTTTGAAATTGTCGGTTCATGAGAAAAGGGTCACTTTAAACTTCCTTTCTATTCATACGTGTTTAATTATAATTGACCTAGGATGTATTAAATTCATTAATAAAATAAGTGAATTAGAAATATGAAATATTAATAAAAGGTGTTTAATGGTAATCAGATGCAAGGGACGATGTAACATATTTTTTTAGCTGAACACTACTTAACTACAAATGTACATGTATATACTTTACCCGAAAAAAGATCCAGAAAAATCTAAACCTGCAAAATATCTGAGAACACGAAATATAATCTACGAAACATCCCAAAACATTTGTACTATAAAACCTCAATACTTAGACCAACTCGTATAACGAACACTTGTTGTTAAACCGGTATTCAGCATATCCTTAATATTCCAACCTTTTAATGAGACAACCTCAATGTCAAGATGGTTATTTTTAGCTCCAAAGGTGGCCTTAGTATCGAGGTTTCACTATAATTTACAGACCACCAAATACTACTTTCAACACACACTGATAACATAACATTACGATCCTACAATACAATACAAAGCAATATCTCAAGGAAAATGATAAAGTGCCTCTTAAAATAAATAAACAATACACAATAAAACCTCCATAATGAGACCGCCTTAAGGACCCGAAAAAAACGATCGTTATAATGAGGTGGTCTTATTATCAATTTAAATCACAGGGGATAATATCTATATTGGATGCCGGTCCGAAAGTGGTCGTTATAACAAGGTGGTCGTAATAATGAGTCGGTCGCTATGTGAGGTTTTACTGAAATACTATGAAATACCGTGCATGGACACTTTGAGCAACATAGTTATGATAATTACCAGCCGCAATATATGATCAAAATGCAATGACAGCAAATTAATCAGTTACGGAGGGTCACGCCAAACATGTGACACTGAACCGACGTTATTTAATTTACAAATGTATTGCAGAGAAACTTAATGAAACATCGATCAGGAGTCATTCATTCGTACCGTAGGTTTCATATTCAATTTCCTAAATATTGTTAAATGTTTTATCATCAACAAACACACAATCAGTTTACAAACTACTCCTCATTCAAATTAATTTACTTGAAGTAAAAAACATAACACACGTCAAAACATCCAATTACATCACAGCGATGTTTTTCTTTGATCTTTGATAAGCAATCATAATTTTAACTTAAAGAGAGACACATCATATAACGGACTTGATATCCATGCAAAATTTCAATTAAGCTTAATGTAGTTTTTTATTCAGATTTTCATTTCAATGCATGCGCGGGGCAATTTTTTTCAGCAACATCTTTGAAATTATACACTCCACTCCATACAATGAATTCTTTTTTCACACCTAGAGAATTTTTCTAGATCTGATTTTAATGATATCAGGTATTTGACGATTAGTTTGCTTTCTAACGTTAATAAATGAAGTGAAACATTGACAACCTGACCATATGTGCGTACTTACACCTAGATTAAAAAAACTGACGAGTTAAATTTTAAAAAGTTCATATTATTCAAAACTCTGCATTAAGACAATTTCGAAGTCTCTTCAATTGTAGACCGAATGTCATCTTTAAAGACATATTTAATTGTTCACAGATGGCTTGCTTCATCAACATTTTGCGCGAGTCATTATCATGGCATGAAATATTCAATTAAAAGCTAAATTGTATTTACATATCTATTTTAATTCATCACGTCGGTTGCTCAGATTATTCTAGGTCACTAGTTTGTTGTATTATCATGGTGTTTCCTTTATTTCCTGTTTCGTATAAATTATGTAATTGAAATTCCGCACCATTAAAAAGGCATTATGTTGTTATTGATGAAATCACGAAGAGACATTGTTTGAAAATACAACATAGAAATTAAAATCTCATGTAACATTAATTATCCTTACTACGTACCCACGCAGCGCACGTAACATTGTACAATCAACAGAATTATACAATTGAAATGCTTTAATTTATTATTTTACACCAACTTTCTATCTCATAAATCTGTAGTTTTTTATGTTGATTCCTATTGTATCGATGAAGCCCCGTAAAATTTAATAATAATCTGGCTTTACAGTGCAACCTCTCCATAGCAGTATCCTTTGGGAGAAGCAAAATTATGTTGTTGTTAAGAGGTTATTGCTCTAGAGAGGTTAAATTAATAGCTAAATCGTACAGCTGGATTAAAATTTGCAATTGTTGAAGGGAGGTTGTTGCTCAAGAGAGGGCCGCTCTGAAGATGTTGCACTCTGTATTCCATTCAGGCAATTTTTATTTAGATAATATTTAATAATTGTTACAATAGTTCTTGAATTTTTTGTCATTATCTTTCTTAGTGGTTGAAAATATTTATAATTTGACAAGCGTAAGTGTATGCTTGAATAAAATTGTAAAACGGCTCACATAAATAAGCACAAAGTGAATTTGCTCCAAATGAATAACATGATAAATGTAGACTTCAAACTAATCAATATGCAGGTCTCATTGTGCTAGAATACGTTTAACATTAATGGGGGAATAAATCAGACTTACGATAGAAAAAAACGACATCATTAGCATTGAAACAACGTTGATTCGTTATGGTTGTACGACTTCGTACATATATGTGATGATTGCCCACGTACCGTGGATAGTTTATAGTCAGGTTTACATCACGTATTGTTTGACGTTCAGCAATATGCGCCTCGTGACTTTTAAAACAGAAGGTTGGACCATGTTGCAAAATTAGTATCTAAACTCTAAGTGGAAGATGTTTTAAAAAACGCTATCATTAAGACCTCGCCACTTCTCGACCAATTGATCGCTTCTATGGACCTTGTTTGTACCATATATGCTTGATGTTTTAACTAACCATAGCCTGATAAGCATAATTATATCTGTTAATGGCATACACTGTGCTTAAGAATTATGCTATTACATATACATGGACGTACTTACATCATGTGACAAACAATTCTGTCTGTACAATGTGTGTTATGAACAGATATACTCCAAAAATATTTTCTAATGTTATAATGTAAATTATAACTGTTATCTGACACGTTATTGTCTGAAAGTCATTGGTTCTAGCAACATGCAACATGCTACTCATATTTCCAATTAGAAAAACGCGAAATTTTGACCTTGGCATTGACCAAGCCTCTACAAATACCATCTGAACGAGTGTAAGCATCCGGTCATTATTTCAGTTTCAGAAATTTGTTGTGGAATTTCGAGGGTGCAACTCAATACATTAACCAAGTAACGGAAATTGGAATGTTGTACAAGTATATATGTACTGGCGCGCATTCTGAAGCGTTTTGTTATATTTGTAAAATCTTATCATGTTCTGGGGTCGTTTCAGAGGTACAGTCTTCTCACTGAATGAAACTAATATAACCATTAACATATAGAAGGCATAAATATATACCCTTCACTAGTGATGTGACATCGGTTGGAAATCGTAATTGATCATCGGTTGGAATCGGTTGAGGCTTGCGATTTTATCGATTATAATCAGTTTGAAATTCAAAGTGTGTTGCATAATATTCTGTTCCCTTTTTAATGAACAAAAATAAAATACTAGTTGTTTAAAGCTTGTATATTCAATAGATTTAAACAAATCTACAAAATAACAGATTGAATCTGAAATAAAAGGGTCAAAATTACAATTACAAGGCAGATGGAATACATTCCCTTTAATGCGGTTCGGTCTAAAAGATGGAACCCAGAACTCGGAATCCGGGTGCAATTCTAGTTCGTTCATATCTGATGATCGATCATGTAAAAAATACATCGATCATCGACATCGACAAACTTCTACATATCGCTAATCGAGATATTCCGCTCATTGGTTCATCACCTCTCTTCACGAATAGAAGATCTATGATTGTCCCTGTTTATTATCATGGATCATTAATATTACGACCCCCGTCTGCTCCAAAAAATTTCGCCTCCCTCTTCTGCTAGTGTTCGTATTAAATATCAGCAATGTGTTTCAAAATTTATGTAAAACAATTACAAATAAAATAAACATTTATAATATAATATAATGAAAATATTTATCTTAGGATACCTTGTCATTAGTTGTTATTTTTGGAACAAACCACGTGATTCAGGAATGTACCTAAAAGGTAGGTCACAGGATTCAAAAACTTATCATATTATTACCGAACCTAACTCAATTTTCCCACTTGAAATCTTATGATAGTAACCAACTTCATTCAAAGAGTTATTGAGCTATCTTAATGGCTCGAAATTATGGATTTAATCTTTAAGCATATAGTGATGCTCAAACATGTATGTATGTGCTTGTAAAATTGGCAAAGAGTCAAATTTCTAAGTATTTTATGTTATTATAATATTCCCCCCACACCAAACACGTGTATAAGTGCTCAGAGAAGTACCGTAAAAAAACGTTATCAGCGCATCTTCAACAGGCTAATATATTTTAACTATAGATGATATCACTTGGCAAGATCAAATAACTAAACACATCGTATGTTAAACAAGTCTCTACTCTCCTCAAATTGTTTTCTATAAAACATCTTTTATTACCGATACATTTGAAGCAATTTATTCAGTGTCAATCAAGTCTGCTAGAATAACATCGGACGCGGTTCGTTCAAATGCTCTTTGTTCTTTGAGATGCCGTTTCTTACAATCAATGACAAATCGAATTTGTGCAGTATATCCTATAATGCTAATTTTATTTCTTGCCATTAAAGATCAAAGGCAGGAATAAACAGCACCGTATGTTAAGTACATGAACAGGTGTCAAGCCAAATATTGAACCCTTGAATACATAATATCATCTACGATTCTATATCCAACCTGATCACACTTAGAAATATCCATTAAATATTGTTTTAGTTCGTATTTATGTATTTTCGCACAATAAAATGTTTAAATAATTGAAAAGGATACTCGACTTTAAATGTAATAAACATTTGATGATACCAAAGTTCGGGGGTAATAAAACTTTAGATAAGACTTTGTGTTGTAACCTCATTTTCATAATTACCCTTTATCGGCGAAAAAAACTGGATCATACTAAATACTTTTGTTTCAATGTTCAGTAGATTTTGCAAGAAAACCTTCGTCATTTTTGTAAAATGAATAAAACGCTACAATTAACTTACAATATATTATTTTATTTTAAACTTGGAATACACAATTGAGCAAAACACGATTTTAAATAATGGTTTTTGTCTTAAATAATAAATTTTCACGACTTATAGTCACCGTAATGACCTAATGAAGGCTCAAACCACGTGAAAAACCAGGTACTTACTCCTCGGCTTTAGTTATACTGTCCGTCATTAGAAAGTAACTATCATAAAAATTATTTTGGCCCAATATACTGACCTAGGATTTTAATGGTATACAGCAATTTTATAGTCAATAATGGATTACAGTATTGTTACACATATAGGTAGTAATGGTTGGTTGGCTTACTCGTGGCGCACGTGCAAAATTGCTCTTTTTAAGAATAACTTGAACTTTATCTATTTTATATCAACATCATTCACTGGTTACTTTCTTATAACGCCAGTATATAATGTGTTGTAACTGCACGAGCTGAATATGAAATAATAACCAAAATAATTTCATTGTCAGTATTGTAATCATTATTATCAATTATGATGTTAATTTTTTTTATGATTGACCGATAATTCTTAAAAACTGAAAAGAAAATCTTAAGAAAAAATAATTGTGCTAAGGTAAAAAGTGGTTTTTGTAAGAACCAATTATCCTTCTCCAGTTTACGCGGACGTTCATAAAAAAACGTAAAATTGATCAGAAAATGTTTGTGTCAGCATAGTATAACATGATAACTCTTTGAGATCGTAATTTTTGAAGTTTGAATTATAATTTTAACGATTGCTTCCTAACTAAGAACAGCATGTCATATCCGAAACATCTGTTGTAAAAAGTGGGATGATCTTAAACTGTTTCGGTTAATTATGCGGATATATAATGTGTTTATCGCTGTTAGGATTGTGCATTCAATTTGTTTAACTCAAATCATCCTTATTCCAGTTCGCTATCGCGGTATGTTTTAACGAACGTAATTTAATCTTTCAGAATATAGTTTCATTAATGTTTCAGTTTTATTTAATGATATTTTCTCATCTTGCTCATTAAAATCGCATTTACTGGTACAGACAAACTTAATGTCGTTAAGATAGCCGATTACATATAAACTGCATGCGCGTCTCACGCACTTTTTTGTCATTACGAAGATCTGTATCGCACGATGGTTTGATGTTAACGTTAATACGACAGTTAAAACTGATTTCGTTACTGTAATATAATTTTCCAATTCATTAGTTTTGATTAACAAAGTTCGTCTGTGGATCTTATCAAGGTATCAATACGTTAATCGAACATTATACATATATCAGTTCGATACAAAACAATATATCTCAACCGGTTCTCATGCATAAGTATATTGTATCCAGTCTACATAATGTAATATCGCCGTGCAGTGTGTGTGAATTGTTACAAGTGTTGCGTATATTGAGTGATGTGTGGACTGTGTATTGAGTGGTGTGTGTATTGTGTATATTAAGTGGTGTGTGCATTGTGCATATTGAGTGATGTATAGATTGAGTGGTGTGTGTATTGTGTATATTAAGTGGTGTGTGTATTGTGTGCATTGAGTGGTGCGTGTATTGTTAACTGTCTTTTATACATTGCGTATATTGTTTGTATTATATTTATTGAATGGCATGTGCATACAGTGTATCTTATGTGTTGTGTGTATATTTTGTAGCATGTATATATTGTGTGTATTGTGCATATTGTGTGGTATGTGTTCATTGTGTGGTATGTGTATATTGTGTGGAATGTGTTCAGTATGTGGTATTTGTATATTGTGTGGAATGTGTTCATTGTGTGGAATGTGTTCATTGTGTGGTATGTGTTCATTGTGTGGTATGTGTATATTGTGGGGAATGTGTTCAGTGTGTGGTATGTGTTCAGTGTGTGGTATGTGTTCATTGTGTGGAATGTGTTCACTGTGAGGCATGTGTTCAGTGTGTGGTATGTGTATATTGTGTGGAATGTGTTCAGTGTGTGGTATGTGTATATTGTGTGGAATGTGTTCATTGTGTGGAATGTGTTCATTGTGTGGTATGTGTTCATTGGGTGGTATGTGTATATTGTGTGATATGTATTCAATGTGTGGTATGTGTATATTGTGTGGAATGTGTATATTGTGAGGTATGTGTTCACTGTGAGGCATGTGTTCAGTGTGTGGTATGTGTATATTGTGTGGAATGTGTTCAGTGTGTGGTATGTGTATATTGTGTGGAATGTGTTCATTGTGTGGAATGTGTTCATTGTGTGGTATGTGTTCATTGGGTGGTATGTGTATATTGTGTGATATGTATTCAATGTGTGGTATGTGTATATTGTGTGGTATGTGTATATTGTGAGGTATGTGTTCACTGTGAGGCATGTGTTCAGTGTGTGGTATGTGTATATTGTGTTGTATGTGTTCAGTGTGTGGCATGTGTTCATTGTGTGGTATGTGTTCACTGTGTGGTATGTGTTCAGTGTGTGGTATGTGTTCTCTGTGTGGTACGAGCATTGCGTGTATTGTGTGGTCTGTGTATAGTGTGTGGTATGTGTTTATTGTGCGGTATGTGTTCACTGTGTGGTATGTGTTCAGTGTGTGGTATGTGTTCACTGTGTTGTATGTGTTCATTGTGTGGTATGTGTATATTACGAGTATTGCGTGTATTGTGTGGTCTGTGTTTATTGTGTGATATGTGTTTATTGCGTATTGAGTGTATATACTCTGTGGTATGAGTAAAATGTGTGAATTGAATATATAAAAGCGTGTATATCTGTATTGTGCAAAATCTGTGAAAAGCAACATGCAAAACATTTCTTATCAATAAAATATTTGTATATGTTTTTGGATCGGTCTAAAATCTGACGAAGCTTTAAAAGAAACGTTTTATTTACATTCGTTGTAAACCATACCAGGTGTCTATTTATTGAGAATGTGAAAACGACATTATACTGCAACAAACACGTGTTTAACACATCATTATTGAAATGCTTAATGTTCTCATATATTCGGGACCTACTGCTGGAAATGGGTACGGTATTTCCCACCTAAACTTGATACCATCTTTTAATTTCGGGTTTCATAACTGAATAAATTTGTTCCAAGCACTAATCATGATATACTCATTACAATGAAGTACCACAAAATCTGTTCTTAAGCGTTTTATGAGAATTCTATGAAAGTTACTGGTGCATAAATATGGCGGCAAAATACGAAACAGCTGTACCTTCGGTGCAGAAGAGCACAAGATACAACAAATTGGCATTTTTTGTTTGGGATCTCCAAGGAATAGTAAAACTGATCCATATCTCACAGATGCTTTCATATTGTTAGAACATTCTCGCGTGCTTGATTCAGGCGAGATTTTCTGGTAGAATAATTATTACTTTCAGCATTGCTCTTGTAGAATAATGGCCCGACGAAATATTTAAAACAATATGAGAACGAACTAAGAAGCAGACGATCAGCCAAGCGTCTGACTGACGAACTACTTGTAACAACAAGAGAAAAGTAATTCGTCCGATAGTGTTCATCAGTTTTCCCCCACGAACAATAATTGAATAAAAGATGTGATACTTGTAAGCTACTTAACTATCGTCTGCATATAATAACTTGTCTAATGTTTCTTTTATCTTATTCATGATCCTTGCGGTACATGATGCACGCAGTAGAAGTGGCTAGAACACAACTAATGACCCTTGACCCCGACAAGTTACTTGTAGAATTACATGTGTTAATTAATACATATATTCATTTCGAGTTCTTGTACACTGCTCCCGGGGTCCAGACAGAAAAGAAAATAATTTGATATCTTTATTAGTTTATTTTACGAAGATATTTATCGAATAAGTACCTAAATTTTTTAACTTCTTCTATTTGCTAAAACGGGTATCAAATTCCTAACTATCAATACGGGGAAAATGGAAAACAATACCGACATGCCAATCGTTAAGTATTTCCAGATCTGGTGCCTTAATTAAGCAAATCCCTTTGTTCATGCTGTGCGATACAATCTTCAAATACTGCAAGACGTGTTTTAAGTAGATGAACAATTTCTGATTTTGCGGCGTAATTGTTTCGCCCTATCAAGCTTACAATACATTCCCTAAGAGGGGTATTTCCGTTACCGTCATAATTAAGGGATTAACTATACGTATATTGCTTTGCATGTGTCATTAGTTTTCTGGTGTGAGATGTATAGTATGTCAAGCTTTGCACATTTGTTCTTTGAGTCTCCACCTCTGGCTAGCCTAACGAAAAGGGAGCCGAGGAGTAACTTTAGCCTCTCTGTAGACAATTCATATACAGTGTCTCCCTATTTGGCGCCGCATGGCATCACTTAGCGGCCACGAACTGAATTGCACGAATCTCGGAAATTTGCTCTAAGACAATTAGCATTGCAAACCCATTGGCGCATGGACAAATCTCCCAGACATGGACAAACATTTCCACTGTTTTGTTCAGTCCTCGGGGAAGACGAATGTTAAGAGAAACATGTATGAAAAAAACATATACATCCGGAGAGTGTTCTTTAGCTAGAAGGTATTGATAGTAAAATTCCCACAAAAGCCCTAATAGCTGAATACTAAGTTACTGGGCCACAGGCGCTCTTTTAACAAACCACAGAATGATGCAAGACTTCTGCCAAAACATTTTTTCGGCTATGATTACGTAGATAGTGATTAAGAAGGAGACAACTTAGTGTATAAACTCACAGTTCAGTTCAGAGAAATAAAAGATAAAGTCAGTGACTGCACTATACAATGTTATGTGATAATTTCATTAGTTATATATTATTGATGAACCATGTGGATGTACTTCAGTTGTTATGCTTTAATATAATAGATATGAACTTCGTAGTAGTCGTTTGCAGAATAGCTCTGAATACTGATGCAAATATTGACTTCAATAAAAATTTAAATAGCAGCACATACACTAAGTGTACACTTTAACAAGAGTTAACAGAAAGAAAGCATGACATTAACATGTACATGTATGAACAACGCCAATAAGTATTTGTTTATACCAGAATACATTTAAGAAACATGGTGTAAGGGAAGAAACTCTGTTGAATAAGGCTTACATTAATTGCAAAGTTACATTGATAACTGTTTTTTTTTGGGGGGGGAGCGGGGGTATATCTGATCAACGGTACTTCAGGTTTGATACTTACGGGCAGTCAAACTAACAAGCTTTCCAGGGTTATGTACCAGTACTAACATTGTTCTCCAAAAGTAACAGTCAACATTACTATATTAATGATAAGTCATGGAGTATGAGTGGTCTTTGTTATGAACGTCTTCAAATTATCACAGAACATGTAGTATGTCAAGGGTTCAAACTCACGGTCATGAGGTCCGTAAACCTAATGCTCAACTGATTGAGGCCAAGGCAAGATACTCAAAATAGGGTGTTATTTATCAAATCAATGATTCAATTTCGCCCTTTATTCAAGCTCCATCTTCTAGTGAACATCAAGCTTTAGAATGCTTAATGGACCATTTGATGCAGAATTCAAACAGGATGTAAACAAAATACATTCATTTCATTTAGGCCTGAACAAAAAAGGTTATTTTTTTATTTTATGTTTTATTTTTACATATATCAGCAACACTGCATGGGAATATGTGTGCTGTAATATTTGCAAGTTGTGAAAATTACAATATAGCACAAAGATTTGGATGCCGCAAAGACTTATGAGTCAAAAATATTGGGTCGGTCTGGTAACTGAAAACAAACCTTATTCTTAAGCCTTATCAAGAATATTACCATATTTAGTCACAATTGACCAGGCCATGTGTAAAAAATGATGTTTTGCAGTAGCACGACCCAAACTTTGACTGTGGGTAGGTATGTAGGTAGGTAAACATTTTTTGTTCATAGTATATGTTTGCATTGTTAATGAAAAGCTGGAATGAAGAATGAAATAACATTTTGCTACAGGACTTTGTAAAGAGCCAGATGCAAGAGTGTAAACCAACAATTTTTTAAGGATGGCCCAATGTGCAAGTCTTTATTCCATAATTTTATGTCTGCTGCATTTACACCATTACTTCATGGATTTGATTTCTGTAATTAATGCTAAGCTCTGAAGACACATGTATTGTGTAGAGAAAGATTTGTGAGATTTGTCCGTATTGAACAAAATGTCATCTCCCTTTTTTACTATTCCACAGAATAAGATCTGATTACTTATCAACACAAGATATAACATACACGGCTGACATAATGAGTAAATTATATGAAGCTAAGAATATTTGAAAACAATGCGATACTACATCTATCAGATCTTTTATTATACTGTTAAAAGATCAAAAACAATGAGACAAAGACGTATACAACATTGTACATAGAAATCGAGAGTAAGATAAAATATATTTATAAACAAATAATTATATCACATTAACTTGACTAAAACATTGCAAAAGTAGCAATATGAAAACTTCTTATAATAAACATATAACCATTCACTTTTTTGTATATTTTCTAGTAAACAAAATTGAAATTCAGGGGAATGTTTAATATTTTTTTGTTGAGAAAAATCAGATTTATAATATATAATTTAAAATATAAATAAAGGCAGCGTGCATTCCAGCAAGAACGATTTTGACAAATGTAGACATCACTATCCTTTTACAAAAGTAATATTCCAAATTTCATTACTTTACAACAAAACCTTAATGCTGTAATATCCCAATATTGAGACCACCTTTGGGATCCAAAAAAAGGTTGTAATAATGAGGTGGTCTCGGTATCAAGTTGAACTACATGGGAGTAATTAAAAGCTGGTGTGAAAATAGGTTGTAGTTATAATAAGGTGGCTGTAATATTGGGGTGGTTGCCATGTTATGAGCTCAAAATGAGGTAGGGAATGAATTTCTAAAAGAGTTTAAATGGAAAAAAATTACCACAGTTTCAATGACAAGAAAGAGAGACAAAAATCATATGATTTTGAAATATAAAAATTTACACATAAAAAAAACATAGCTGAATACAAAATCACTAATGTATATTCATAGTTTATTATAAGCCTAGAACACAAGAACTACACATACTTACTCAAAAATATACTTCATCAAAATTTAAACAAACATTAGCTAATTGCTTTTCAAGTGTAAAAACGCATTCATAATCAAAGTATAATATTATATATTATAAAACATAACAGAACTGGCGTAGATATGAAATTATGAATATAACAACCATAAGATTACGTTAACAATTAAAAAAAATTCCTAGTCATACATTCCAAGCATGAAGATTTATACACACACATCAGTTTATAATAAACTTATGTTTCAATAATTCCATGTCATGTAACAGGTTCATAACAAAGCTTAACTGATTTATACACAAAGACAAAACTAACAGAGTGATGTAGTAGACTGTCAAGTAAATAAATGCATTGAGATCAAGTTTTAGAACAATGTTACTATACTGTAATTTAGAAGAAAATACAATCATTAAAGTACTTATAATTACAGATATTGCCAACATTCATGAAAAAATTGTTAATGAACCTTGGGAAAATGTAAACATAACAAAAAGACAATTTTGAACACATTTTTATAAGTTGTTCATCATAAACTTACAATCCACTTGAAACCGTTCAAATCTAACAATGTTAATGTCTCAAAAGAGGCCATATTATGATGAACAAATGTGAACTTCTGAATGAAATGCCTTTATGATTCTTAAATTATTAACTGTGTTACTAACTCAGGATTCACTCATTCACTCATTCCAACATAAAAATATTGTCTCCACAACAAGCGTCACCAAAGCATCATTCACATCTAAAAAATCACCATAATGGGTTCTTCTTAAACATTCCCTTCCATTTCACAGTATCAGCATCCTGCATACGTTTTGCCAGAAATTCTAACATCTGTTCAACTTCTTTCATCTCCTATAAGAATATATTTACATGTGTAATACTTGGATTCATTCCAGTTCATGAGATATTCCACATGACCACTAGCAGCCTTTAAAAATAGAAACTTGTCAACCTACACCAAAAAAAATCTATCACTTTCTCTGGTCCCAGTTTTTCCTTCTATCAAACTTTTTATGCAGGAATACCAACTCAATTACCAGAAAAGATCATTAAATTAAATGCAATACAGAAATGAAACTTAAAGGAACTAAACATACAATGTTAAAATCATTCATGTTTCAATAACTTTAGATCATAGTAAAGTGAATATTTTTCATTCATATAAATCTACAACAAAATAAGTGCTGTCAACACAGCTGTAAAAAGCTAACTGGAAATTGATATAACCTCCATATTGGGACCACTTTGGGACCCAAAAAATCAGTTGTATTAATGAGGTGGTCTCATAATCAAGTTGAATTTTAGGGGCATTATTGAAAGCCAATCCAAATAGTCGTTATAACAAGGTGGTCATAAAACTGAGGTGGTTGCTATGCGAGGTTTTACTGTAATGAATCTTACCCTCAACATTCACATCTGAAATAATATTTTAAAACTGCAATACATTGAGTGATGAGGTGAAACAGTTCATAGAAATAATACCTTTATTAGGTAAATATTATATATTATATACATTTATGCTAAAGTCACTTCGATTAAGCTTACCTTATTTATTCTGTCATTTCTTTTGTCTTTTAGCTCAGGTGTAGCACCTTCTAACTTTTCAATCTGCAAGTAAATGTATTTGTTTTTTGTTCAGTTCTAATAGATCAAGCTCGATTCACTGGGGCTTAACACCACATCAACAGCCTGGGTCATTTGGTGACATCTCCAGCTTTAACAATGGAGGAGTACACCTGGGTAGAACCATCAATATTTATTAAGCAAGCTTGACAGGTTCCTCGCATGGGAAATTTGGTCCCGGGTGGGATTTGAACACAGCTGTGAGGGGCCAGTGATTACAGAAGCTAGATTCAAACCTTTCCGATTTGAAAAAAAAACAATTCACAAGCAACTCTCAACTTCTACCATTGGATAAGAATGATACGTAAAACATATTTCAGTCCAAATCATCTCATATTAAATCAAATCAATTAAATTCACCATTCAGAAATCATACTTGAGATTTGGTCTCAGAGATCAGTCTCCAATCTTACAACAGCTGACCCTAGAAACTAACCAATGCTTACAGAGGAAGAGGTTAGTACTGGTTGGTGACCCAGATGCTGAAATTCTTTGACAACAAGGCAAAACCTAATACAAACAACTACAAAAAATGAACATCAAAATGAATCCATTATTTACAATTAGTTGTAAGCCACAAACAAAATAAAGGCATAAGGAAGTTCTTATACACAAGAATAATTTTCCTTATGTGACTGTATGATATCATTTTAACTTAACACTTACACGTCCTATAATATCAGTCATTTTTTCCTTCGTAGTGTCATTGTAACTCTTTATCTTCACAGATCTTGGCTTAGCTTTGACTGAAGTTGCAAAATAATTATATATAAGAATATCAACATGTTCAATAAACCCCCACCTCGTAGCTTCCTTGTTTGCCAAGCTAAAGCAACATAATCCACCAATAAACTGTTTTTTGTATTATTAATTACATATAATACATTAATTACATATAACTATTTCAATTTAGAATAGTATGATTTTATATCATTCGACAACTTATTAAATAAATAATCAGCCATTTTATTAAGACATTTGTTGTCATAGACCTGTAGACTGCATTTTGAGGTGTGTTTTTCAACATATGAATAATTTAAACAACAGTTACTGTCATGTACATATAAATCTATTAAAAAAATGACTTGAAAATATTCTTTATTGATACTTATGTCATTTGTGCATTGTATAGTAAGATGTTGAGGAAATAAATAATTACACAAAAATGGTTTTCATTTAAAAGGTACTAAACGAGCTAAAACTTGCTTAAAATTCTAACACATGTCTTACTGACCTATGGAATATTTCTATACTATAAAACAGACTTTGCCAAATAGAGTCAGCTTTTGTCAGACTTAAAGAAACAGTTCTTCCTTAATTATGAACGTATTTGTAAAAATATTTCTTACATAAGCACAAACTGATTTGCCCAAGATATTTTTTACAGGTACATATCAACTTCACAATTATATAAAGAAACAATGGAAATTATCATAATGGTTGTTTAAGATTATAAATAAGTCATATAACAACATTGAATAATAATCTACTTACTGTTTTGGTGAACCTTCACAACTTCTAGTATGTAAGGTCTGAAATAAATAATAAAATATTGTTTTACGAGTAGAAACATTTGAATAATATCATACAAGTTTATCAAAAAAATAGTGAACTCTTGTCCGTCATCACGACATTCAATGACTGTATCCAACAATTTTACAAGCTTCTTTTAATACTACACGTGGGGACCTCTGTGGTTGAGTGGTTATGGTCTATGACTTGTAATCACTTGCCCCTCACCGATGTGAGTTGGAATCAAACCTAGGACCAAGTTTCACATAGGAGGAAGCAAACTAATTAGCGTACAGAAGGTTGGTGGTCCCACCCAGGTGAAAGCCAGGAGTCTTCCTCCACTGTTAAAGATGGTGTGACGTTAAACACCAGTGAAAAAATATACAATACATATCCATTTTAAAACCACAACATACTTCAAAAATATTTGACTTTGATACAAATTTCTAAGAGGATGGTAGTAAATAGTTGCTTATGGATAAAAGAGACCACATTTAATCTGAAGCGATCAATTATATGAAAATATGGAATTAATATAATTAATACTCACTTGGACACTGAGTTTGAAGGCACATTCCAAGTTATAGGAATAAATGATCCTCTGTGGTTTCTTAACTGAAAATAAAACAACCGAATAATGAATCATACGGTAGTACTATGTAGATACAAACAGACAGTATCACTAATTTTCTGTTGCAGAAGAAAACATGTTCAGTATAAGGAAAAGTACCTGAAGAAGACTGGTAAAAATACTACACATTTTAAGATTTTATCACAAACAAACAGAGTTATATTAAAATATGTGAAACAAACATACATACTGTAGCACAAATCTGCTAGTATTCTTACCACAAGGAAGACAAATAATGAAATATTACAATGAGATAATGGCCAGAATAAATGATGATCAATGCCAATATTTAATAAGGATTTAACAAATGACAAATCCTTTGTCCGGAGGTAGCACAAGAATATTTTGACAGTGAATATACATAGACAGCCTACTCAGTGTCTTCAAAATCATTGAAGCAATATCCTGATTATGAATAATTTCGCCTCATTGGATTTAACAATGATGTATAATACCAGATGCTTAGTGTAAAAGTGATTAATTCAAAGAAACAAACAACAACAGTCAAATAAGTATTGTTTTGTGAAATAACATATTATTTTGTCATTTGGTCATTTCAATTCTACATACCTTCAGTACAATATTTTCCTGGTCATACAAGTCACATGTTTTTAGAATTGATTCTCTGATTTGATAGCCAGTCTGGTTCTCCAGAATATCAATACAGAATAACATGTTTGCATTATCATCTCCTGCAATAGAAAAAAAATAAAATAAAACAAAAACCCTAATGAGCTATGGTTTTTGACACCTGAAATATTTTTTGACATCTGAAATATTTTTAATAATATTCATAAACATGATTCAGCCTTTTTCATGCCAATTTTGGGTCAGGTATTTGGCCCCTTTGCCCAAGTAAAACAGTACAGTCTAACCTGTGCTAAAGGACACCCATGGACAACAGACACCTGTCTAAAATGGACACTGTATTTTCCCCCAACAAAAAACACTCTTCAAATGACCTTATGTAGCAGACTACTGTTGACCACTGACAGCGAACACCAAAATCGTTTCCCGAATCGGCATTTTGACCTTGGACAACGGACATGTGATACAACTAATTGTTACTAAGATATTGATATTAATGTGATCATGACACTTGTAAATTTGGCATCCCAGGTTTAACTGATTGTTTATTGAATTGTATATTGAGTCCATGAAGTTGCCATTCTAAGGCGACACAAAGTGTGAATGTTTGACTAGCTCAATCGATAATTGTCATAAAAGGGTGCAAAAATTAAAGATATTCATAGACAATTAGTCTATCATTACGCCTGCCAGTAATATTTAGTCTCACAATTTTTCAGTTTTAAATATATTCATGCTAAAACCTTACTATGTCGAACTTGATTCAATGCAAAAATGCCTAAGGTACGAATGTTTTGTTAATACAATCAGAGTAACTTCCCTTGTCACCCCATTTTATGGAATTTCTAGCGTATCGTAACATCTTGACTAATACTCACGATTTTCAGCTCTCTATGATTGGTAATCATTTTGTCAAGTGACTTCTTTTGTAAAATTGTTGTCCGTGAGTCTCAAAGGAATGAATTTAATGAAATTTCGGATAGAACTTCATTTTCGGATATATCTCATTATTGATGTTCATGAAATGTATCTGGCTAAGGAATAGGGCTGGATTTGAGATGCTTTTCAATGCAACTAGCAGCCCATGCATCAAACATCCAATTTCTTAGACTTTTATGGCAAAACGTGCTCATTCTGTGAATTGGATGATAAAATGTAGAAGCACTTTGTTTTTTTCCCAGTTAGAATGTGTCAACACAAGTACACTTATTTTGTAAGGTATTGATTAGCATACCAGGAAGCAATAAATTAATATCATTCTTAGTGAGAACTTTGCATTTTATACTCTACTTCACCACACCTGCAAACAAAGGACATCTGTCTACAAAGGACAGTGGCATTTTCCGCAGGGCATCCTTTGTACACAAGTTTGACTGTATATATTCCCCCCCCCCATTGAAAGAGAAAAAATCCTCAGCATTAAAAAGAACTGAACATATTAAAAAATCACATATATGAAACTATTTTTTCCATGGAATTAATAATGTAAAATGTTAAGTGCTCTGATACTTCAGACTATTTACACAGTAAAAGTGCTTAAAATCGATAGCTAAGTTATCACATGAAATCTATGTACGAGCGAATTTCATGTATTTAAGAACAAGACCGCCATATCTATAAAATAATTTAACCAACCAATATCGATTCGTTTAACGAGAATCCAAATCTTTTTCTTTTCGGTCGCCATCTTTGTTTGTTTACGATCGAAGGGAGGTAATACAATATTGATGGGGATAAAAGTCAGGACACCGTAAATTTAAGTCCGTCGCATATATACCAATTTTACACCGTAGAGTATCTTTAGCTATCGAAATAATCTCATGTCCTCTGCTGCAGGGTTGGGGCCGCCCCATGCCTCTTACTAAACTTACTAGTCTACGTTTTTATTCTTCCTTGTCAAAATACGAATGAAATTAATGCTCAGACGATGGTGCAATATGGGTTGCGGTCAATTCGTAACCAAGCCGATTCGTCACCTGTTTTATTTGGTCGATTCGTTGCCATTTTCTGGTCAATTCGTTACCCGTTTAAAATCTCTGGTAAATTCGTAACCTTTTTGTTGGTCAATTCGTAACCTCAAACATGTAGTCACTACTCAAATAACTGTACGCAGATGAAGCTGATAATTACGATATTGATTGAGAAAATGTCATTATTTGTGAAAATTCAAGGTTTTTGAATGGTATTTGAAACTAAATTATCCGATACAATGTACATGCATACGATCTATTCGATGTCATTTTTCATGTCTAATAATATGAAATTAACGCAAATATGTGTGTGTAGAATATGTTGGTAATGAGTGGTACAACCATATTTCAAAGATTTAATATAGATAGATAAATTGTTAATTGTTTAACCAAATACTGAGACCATGTGTATAATGGTCTCAGCTAAATATAATATAAATTAAATTATCAAATTTACAAATTCATATTGAATTATAATATTTCGTTAATTTTAGTTTTTCGCTTAACATCTTCTCGCTTCCCTGTGCGATGTAATGTGGCGTAACTGGCATAATACATAGAAAAAAACTAAGTTATTTACAAAGATTTAATATTATACTTCATATTAATACTGTTAGATTTAGTAAACGGATATTTGTTAAATTTTGTGTGATTATCATTTGGATCATTTAGGATTATCATTTCGTAAATGAATGGTATTCAGACTTAGGTACCCCGCGAGATTGTTGTATGTCATGACCAACTATGATATTTCAAATGTTTTTTTTGTTCGTATTGAAATGCATAACCACATAGCTTTGTAGCTGATATGCATGAGTATCTCATGCATTGGACATTATCTTGTTATCTGATATGACACGTGTTTGTTCTATTATTAATTTTAAGTATTAAATTATCAATTTGACACCTTATTCACTTAATTCGATTCTTTCAATCTTTTACATAAATACATGCTTATCGTATTGTCTCGTTTATCTTTGTAATTGTACTTTTCGTAAAGTATGACTTCGTGTAATCATGAACTTTATATACAAAGAAGTGTCAAAGATGTTACCGCATATGTAAAATATCTTATCAATTTTAATTTGAGACAGTTTGAAAAGTTAATCCAATCATCATAATTAATCTGTACATTCGTTGGCAAGTGTTAATCCCATCCCCTCTGATTAATTAGTATAAGTGACAATCAAGGTGATAATGCAAAGTATAATTATGTTCAACTTGTAAATCAAATATCTTTATTACACCTGAGACCATTGAACTAGTTCATTATACAAATGTTCCAATAATTTCCTTTGTAAACAAACGTATCTTATTATATTCTGGAACGCTATGGTTATTTATGATCATAATCATATCAACGGACTGACTGTTTGGTCTTCAATAATATTCAGTTTTCAGATATTTTTTCCTTTAGTAATCAAAATATTGACATTCTAGAGGATAATGATATTATCACCAATTGAAGAATAGAGTACATTTTCTCTTATTGAGTTCTACACCATGCCAAGATCCAGTTTCTACTATTGCAAAGGACTAGTTACTATTTTCCCCTCAATATGATCACAACGTACTCACCTTTGAAGCGGGGAAATGTCATAAGCATGCATGCATGTTGTTGTTGCTGCTGCATTTCCAATACGAAGATATCCAAAGATATCGAACTGACTGACTTTTCAAAACATTCAAACAGGGAGTATTTAAATCACATAATATATGTTGTGTAACGGCCCATTAGACAGCTATGCATATGTTCATTTCAGAGCCACCTGGGAGAGAGAGGGGGGGAGATACGGAAGAACCAGGCATATATATCTATACTTTTTTTGAACAGAACCCCTGGTTTTATCGTGCCTAGTGTATAGCACCAATGCACGCCTCGTATGGCTCCTGTGATTTTTTAAATCACAGAGTTGGGCTCAGTATATTAGTGGGGACACTGAAAAACGTCCCTGGAATAAAACAAATAATATATTGATCCGTGTCAATATATTGTAATTATACAAAAATGACCATTAATAAATGGACATATGGAGCATCACTCTGTTCAAGTGTCGTGCCTCATAATAATATTTGCTCTTTCACACCAAAGATCGAAATACTGTACATCAGAAATTTGAGCGATTCATTAAAAAGTTACGTAGTTTTAAACAAACTTGGTGCAGAAACTGTCATTTCGTAACCCTTGCATATGTGTAGATCATTTACAATCGAATGCCTATGGTTAGACCCGAAACCTATAATCCCGAGATGTGTTCACCAAAGTCACGTGCTTATCACATTATTGTTTGCTTGATGACGCAACCGCTATTTATAAAATGACAATCCCGCTCATGGGAAAAAAAACGCGCCATTTGAAGTTTGATCCGCGCCTCCTTGTGAGGTTACCTTTGTGTAGGAAATTTATAAGGCGTTTGAACAGTCGTAATTTGGGTGATTGATGGCAACAAGCCTTAAAAATAATCGTTTTGCGTGTGCCTTGTGTTTTGTGTTCTGTTTGTGTTCCAATGACGCAGGATTTAAAATCGTTTAAAACTAAATGAAGACTAAGCGTATGGCCGACATGGACCAGATTCTGTTTATTAAATGATACCAGACAGTTGAGACTCATTCCATTTGTGGATGGACTTGTGTTAACGGGCGAATTTTTTCATGTGGTATGGCGATATTTCTTTAATGAAACTGAATTTGTTATTGGGTGTAGGAGATTCTGTTTCTGTTATGTGACCAGCTGAGGTTGGAAGTCAAAACAGCACACTGGCGGACAATTTCGGGTAAGTTGTTGTTGTTACTTCTAATCAACTTGAAGTGGTGATCAATATTTCTAGGTAATCGCCTATTCATTCACATACCGTGCACCATTTATGTATTAGAAGTAAGGTTATGTACTGTAGGAAGTAGATCTAATAATTGCTGTGTCTATTGATGTCCTGTTTTAGTGTTTACAAATTACAAATACTCATTTTTGTTGCTTATGTCAACGTTGACAACATGTCTAATGTTAGACTTTTCATATTGATAGTTTTCATGGTATAAACATGTTACAGGCACTTCGTTCTGTTGGCGGAGGTGGTGGAGGTGAATGGTTTAGAACCTATGTTGCATGACTCATATAAATTTATTGCAGGTCTATTTAATACATTTAATGCTAGCTGCTGGAGATAATATTGCATTTAAGTGGTTTTAGATTTATTAAATTAGACTATGAAATGATAAAAACTTTAGATACAATTTTTTATGTAAAGCAGACATGGGGAAATCATAATCTTTAATCATCATGATTACTAATCAATTAGCAATCCCATTAATCAGGCATTCAATTGCAGACTGTGATTATTTTAATCATAATTTAATCAATTAATTCCAAAAAATTGTGTAAAAATCGCGATTATTTTCAAATACTTCATGATTAATTTGATTTTAAAGTGCTAAACCAAACCCTGAGGGGTTGTTAGTTATAAAATCATTATTCAGGTGCTACCTTTCTGTTATTCACACCAAATGATTGTCCCAAACTGATGTGATATATTTTGCCTTAGGGTATGACAAAGGAATTAAGTCTATTCAAAAGATTTGTAGAGTTAGTGATATGTTTTATTGTTTGGTGCAACTCAGATTTCATCAAATACACATACAAATGTTTATTCTCAAGTCAGTGCATATACATGACAATATGAGTTATAATACATCTTGTAATACAAAAAGCAGGCACGCGTTTAGTTCCTATCTTGTATATTTTTTCTGTACCATTGATATAACATAAAAAACACTGATTGACACCCATACCATGTTTTAGCTGTCTGTAATAGGTTGTTAATGCATATGAATGCACAAAGTTTAAAGAAAGCGTTTTTATTTTTAGATCGAAAGAGACATACTATAAATAATGTGGCCTACATACCAACAAACTCTACATTACTAATGAAAACAAGTCCAGGATTCAACTTCCCCTTGACAGCTGCAACTGGAAATTCAGACAACATGCAGACAATTTTAAGTAAGTTGTTGTTGTTTCATTGTTGTTGTTGTTCCAATGAAATTATTTATTACTCAAACAGGGCTTTTTTCATAGGTAGGGGAGGGGCCTTTTTCTTAAATTTAGGGAAATTAACACTGTATTTGCTAAATGGGGAAGAAAAAGCTTGATGTGAACTGAATTTTTAAAAGAATTCTTTTTAAAGATTTTACCTGTGGGGAAAATGTCTATAAACGGTCCCTGCTACAGAAGGAAAAAACCCTGTCAATACTCAGTATGGTCATTGTTTGTTACTGCGCATGGTTTGTTTTGATAGATTTCAATTAAAGACATTGAAATCTATTATAAACGTGGAATTTTCATGACCTACTCTTAGAACATGCAATTACTGTTGTGTGAAAATATACAGGCCAATTTGACGCAATATATTCAGCCACTAATTGATGATTCTACTTCTTTGGTGTGACTTGTACTTGCTATAACTGTGAGTTTTACCACTAAATTCTGAATAATTGTTTATTTACTTAATTATTCATTATTGAAATAATGAACATGAAACTATAACTTATTTAAACAATTAAGATAACAATTAAAAAAAAACTGCTCTATTGTGACATTGATCAACTTATAATGAGTGACTTTTCTATGATTTCTTTGAAATACTAAATGTTTCTCTGAAGTTTGTTACAGTTCTGTACTTATTCTAGATTTTATATAGGGTAGATATTTACATAGGTTTTGAAATTAATAACATGCTATGAATTATCTGGCCTTCATATCAACAAACTATGTTATAAATGAAAACGAGTCCAGGGTTCAACTTCTCCTCGACAGCTGTAACTGGAAGTTAAGACAACATGCAGACAATTTCAAGTAAGTCATTGTTGTTGTTTTTGTTGTTGTTTCAGTGAAATTATTTATTATTCAATCAGGGTTTTTTCATAGGGGCCATTTTCTTAAATTTTGGGAAATTAATACAGTCTTTTTGCAAAATGGGGAAGGAAAAACTTGATGTAAACTGAATTTTTTGGGAAAACTGCATGATTTTAAAGATTTTTCCTGTGGGGAAAACGCCAATAAACGGCCCCTGCTACAGAATAAAAAAACCCTATCAATACTGAGTTTTATCATTGTTTGTTACTTTGCATGGTTTGTTTAGAGTTCAATTAAAGACATTGAAATCTTCTATTAAAGGTGGAAGCAGCATGACCTACTCTTAGAACATGCAATTTCTGTATTGTGAAAATATACAGGCTAATGTGACGTAATATATTCCATCAAAATTGACAATTCTACCCCTTTGGTGTGACTTGTACTTGTAATAACTGTGACTTGTGACAATTACCACAAAATCTTAAATGATTATATATTTACTTAATTATTCAAATAATTGAAATAATGAACATGAAACTATAGCATATGGTATTTAAACAACTAAGATAACAATTAAGAAAAATACTCTATTGTGACATTGATCAACTTATAATGAGTGATTTTTTCTATTTCTTTAAAATACTTAGTGTTTCTCTAAA
The DNA here is from genome assembly GCA_008271625.1 of Lutraria rhynchaena. Classification (NCBI taxonomy): domain Eukaryota; kingdom Metazoa; phylum Mollusca; class Bivalvia; order Venerida; family Mactridae; genus Lutraria; species Lutraria rhynchaena. The sequence continues at coordinate 494,666 of VIBL01000121.1, read as the reverse complement.
GTTTGTTACAGTTCTGTACTTATTCTAGATTTTATCTAGGGTAGACATTTACATAAATTTGGATATTAATAGCAAACAAATGAATTAAAAAATATAAAAAAGTATACCTTAATATCAATTTTTTTAAAGCAATGAAAGACCATGTCACAGTAAACACCTTTCGCATGTTTTTTGAAACAACCAATTATTGATATTGATGTTTGCCACTCATAAGTGAGTAAGGGTGTCATGATACGCTCACCCTATGATACAATACATATCAAGTTACAGTGTGTACATTACAATACGTGTCGCGATACATATTGTCAGATGGAAACAACCTACAAATCATTTCAGCTTTATTTAAAGACATCTACATATGTGTCATACTGTATACAAAATACCATGCAATACTTTAACCTGTTTGTAATAGCAGCAGCAATCTTTTCAATACTTTTCAAGCATACTCCTTCACAATGTTAAATTCTTTTTAAAAAATATCAACATATCCTTAACCTTTAGCGCTGTTTCCTGATACATTTCAGGTACAACTTTACCACTAAAATGATTTCTTGTAGGTACATCATACTTTGGTTCTAAAGTTTTAACTGTATTAAGAAACCCTTGCGTTTGAACAATACTGTAAGGTCTCATATCAAGTACAATGAACTGGCCTATGACCTTGGTTATAGCTGGAGCATGTACAGAGGATGCTGGAAACTTATTTTTAAATGCATCTTGGAGATGTAATTAAAGGTTCTGGGTGAGATATTAGGATGGGTAGGTGAATGCTCCGGCATCTGTCGTCTGTCATCTGGCATCAACAATGGTCTTCTCCTCAGAAACTACCGGTTGGGTTTACTTCAAATTCGCTGTGTAGAAGCCTTCTGGCGTTCTAACTACAATTTGCTCATACTATACCAGTTGGCCCCTTATAGGGGTCACTAGAGCTAAAAGTAGAAAAACCTTTAATCATCTTCTTCTCATGAACCAATGGATGGATCATCACCAAACTTGGTTTGTAGCATCCTTAGATGGTCCTCTCTCAAGTTTGCTCAAATAAATTTGGTCAGCCAAAAATGGTTGGCCCCAATTAGGGACCACTAGAGCTAAAAATAGAAATACCTTAAAATGACTTGTTTTCATGAACCAATGGTTGGGTCATCACCAAATTTGGTCTGTGGCATCCTTAAGTCATCACGAATATTCCTTGGTAGTATCCTTTGATGGTCCTTTATTGAGTTTATTATTGTTCCCCATTATTTGCCCACAAGTGTACCTTAATTACCTTTTTAGTAACAAGTTAATTAACACTTATTCTGGTGAGCAATGCAGGGCCATTGTGGCCCTCTTGTTTTTCAACTTTTTTAACAAATTTCCCAAAATGTAGCAACATGCTGCTTTTTTCCCATTTAAGTCATGGGTCTATTCCCTAAATGACTGGAAAAGGCCTTGAAATTAAATAGCTGTAAATTCATATTATGATAAAAATTTCCACATTTTTATTGATTTAGTACATAAAAAGGTCATTTCAAATTGTATTGTTAGAAAGATATCAAGTAATGGTCTTAATATGTCACATCTGAAGCTGGCAATACCTGCAATGGGTTGAAAGGGTTAACTCCCCTTTTTCAAGAAAAATTGAGAGAGAGATAACCCAGAGTTACTATGTCTGTCCTCATAATTACAGAGCAAGACAAAGTATGTAAAGGTAAAGGCTCTCTTTGATGTTACAGGTGTCAGTCTTAGTCAGATTCATTATTGTCTGGGTTTGAAGGTTTGAAGTTAAACTTTAAATAAAATACGATCAAAGCATACAGTTTTTGACAATGACTTAAGTTAAGCTATACACAAGGTAGGCTTTTAAAAAAGCTAGAGGTGACTTTCTTCGTCTTTTATTGGCTGTGGGGTGAAGTTTGTTTTTAATTACACTGCATAGTAATTTATGCGTAATTTTTTTCCTTCCGAGTACAGAATTCAAGAAAGCATATGAAGAAATATATCCTTGGCTACTTTTGTTTGCTAGTTCATCCTATTTGGCTTTTTTTTGTCTGTCAAGTGCTGTTGTTGTTAATCACTTGCTATGAAATAGAAAGGAAGTGCAAGTTCTAATAAACCATACTAGAGTGTATTTTTGAAAGAAATAGCCTGTTTATTTTCCAGTTACATTTTTTTGAATGAAAATTATGCAAATTCCTCATTTTGTAGAGTTTTAAGGCACATGTATCAATATATGAGCAGTAAATGCAGTTTTGCACTCCGAAGTCTACTTAGAGCCTGTTTTTCCTATGAATGAAATTTAGCATTAGAGTACAGGTATACAATGAATAATTAATATCATTAAAGAAATCATATGTAAGCTCTTAACAGAAAAGACTGATCTTTTTTTGTTTACGTGATAAACATTGTATGCAAATGAGTATTAAAGTATTAAACTAGGTTTAAGATAAGACAAAGCAACTCTGTTAATATCAAACATTTATTTATCTAAGGCATGCAGTGCATAAAAAAGCTTTTAGCAATAAAATGGAACAATGAAATAAAAAAACTTGCAAGCATAAAATGTAAAGTACAAATATACAAAAAAAATTAAGTAATTCTGGTATTATGTTCTAAAAATTATGTGCTTGAATCTCTTAGATCTTAATGCGGTTCTGGTGGCCGATGTGTGGTGTAGCAGCTAACTGTAGAGTGAAAGACGCTTATAAATATCCAGATGTTACTGATGATCATTGTCATTTAAATGTTGTGGATTGAACTCAAAGTTCTTTGTATCTTCAATTTATTTATCAACAACCACAGTTTTAAAGTTCCTAATTATTAAATTAACAAAGTGCACAATAAGAACAATATGTTAAATATGTTAAGAGGTATCAATGAGTTAATTAAAGAAACATACCAAGTGGATCTCTGTTCCTACATTGGGAAGTGAAATGATTCTTTTTACCCACGTCATATTTGAATTTTGCAGCAGGACATTCGTACTGTTTGTGGTCGCTACAAAGACCACACTTACTACATCTCCTGAATTGACGAGGATGATTTTTCTCACAGTTTATGATCTTTATTTCCTTGGTGAGACTGTCAATGTATGTCTGCATTCACAACCTTAAATCTTCCACTTCTTCTTCGTATTTATAAAATACTTCACTAAACGTATTACTAATTTGAATGATTTTTTAAAGGTCTTCTGTAAGGGTTTCATTTTGGTTCCTTAGATCATCATTTTTATGTTCAAATTCCTTTTTCTTGCTCCGAGAACACTTGAAATGTGTTCAATTCATCCACTAATTCATTGTACTGATGTTACCTGAGTTGAAGTTTGTAGTTTTTACAAGTTCAGAATTGTCTATTTCAAAATATGGCATTTCAGTTAAATCTTCAGTTTCTGCATTAATTTCGGTTAGATTTACCTCTTGTTTGGTGATCACAGACCTGCAGAACTGGGCATAATGTTGTGCATTGAAATACCAGTTTAGAGAGTTCACAAAAAAAAGAGATGCAGAAAACAGAGTGAAAAATATTTTTGTATTATTTAATAAAAACATGCTTTCTTCAGAACATTTGAGTAAATTATATTAAATCAAAATATGTCAAGTTAAATATAGTTCTGTGCTGAAAATTAATGAATTATTGAAACATGTCTCTGTGCAAAACTGTAACTTTGTCAAGTTAGACATAGTTCTGTCCTGAAAATTAATGAATAAACCCAGTGTTTCCAACCACCTCCAAATAAAGGCCACCCTGTGAATAATGACCATTCTTTGAAAACTGTCACTGATTATTTAGAACAAACTGACCTCTGAATAAAGGTCACCTGTCAATTTGTCTTTCCCTTTGTTCAGGTTAGACATAGTTGTATGCTTTAAGTTTGTGTTGTATCCGACCAAATTATGCAAAGCAAGGACAAAATCAACAAATATATATGTTATGAATTTAACTTCAGAAATGACAAAATCAGTATTGAACATAATTGAAAATATTCTATCTGACATACTGTTAACATACATCTATTTAACATGATTATTCATAGTTACATATTGGCAGTGTAATCAAATAAATTCCATGAAAATATGTTCATTCAAACAAGCATTATTGTCAAAAATCAAGAAATTATTACATAAAATTGCCCTAAACAATTTAACACATACTTAAGAACAAATGTCTACAAAAGCTTTTAACAATTGTAAACAATGAAAGCGATCAACATCATGAAATTTTCATATCTTGTTGTATGTCATTATAAGATCAATTAAGATGTATTTGGGTATTTTATGCACAAGAAATGCATAGAACATGTGATGAGCATGATGAATAACACCTGACTTACATAGTGATATCAGATCCTTGTATTTCTTAATGTTATTTTAATGTAGTCTTTAAACAGTCTATCAAGCACAATATTCTCCACTTCCAATACTTTTAGTGATCTTATTCTCTTAGCTGAATCAAGATACACTGGACCATCATAATCATACTTGATTTTTTACAATATTTGGGTTGCTGGACTCTATTTAAAATGACCTTATAACTGTCCATCAGATCTTATTTTTAACAGAGTCAAGGTCCAAACTTCTGAGAATTTTTGATAAAGATTTAAAGTAAAAAATGTTAGGAAGTCCATTTCCTTAACTACAAATGGATTCTTTTGATGGGCAGTTTTAATAATAGTAGCCCTCTGAGCAGTTGGTAAATGCAAATAGAGTGATTCCACCTTTTAATGCAAGCATGAATTGAATCATTCTCATTCTGTGGCTGACCCATTTACAAATACTTGTGTTCCATAGATTCTAACTTCAATTTTATATGCCCATTTGAAAAATGGGACATATAGATCTCCGCTCAATGACTTGAGTATTTTTTACCTATATTTATGAACCTAATAAAAATGTGTATTGGCATAATATAAAGACCAAGTATGATAACCAGCCAATTTGGTTTTACCAATTTTGTGCCCTTTGTCAAAATTTTGTAAATTTGGCCTTGTCCGTTCTCTATTTCATACAATTCTTATCCAACCAGTGACAAAATTGGGAAGGTTGTACACTTATATGATATCTTGCCTAAGTTTGATAGCCTTTAAGTTACTCCCCCTTATTTGTCAAAATTTCCTCAAATTAGCCTTGTCTGCTCTCCAATTGGAAATTAATATGTGTGGAATGTGACACCATGCTGCCTGACTGGGGTCTCTTCCTTCCAGGTAGTTAGGGGCAGTTTGTAATGGACAGAGCATATATAGCACATTAGTATAATGTATTTATCGGGACTGGTAATCAGTTTGTCACTATTTGCCGCTATTTTTGAATTTCACTTCGATGATTTGTCCGTTATCTGATACCTTACAGAACAATGATTTTCATCGTCCTCTATATGTTACAATTCTCTATAGTCCACTGTTGTTTGTTCTGGTCGCATGGTCATAAATGCTATGATACGAATTTGGTCCAATATTACACATCGGGCCAAAAAATTTCTGTCATTTTCGCATAACTCATACATCTCTACTTTGGTTAAGTTTAATATCTTAAATTCAATCTGCATACACCCATATTCTACTTGCCATTGCAAATTATAAAGGAGTATATTTTGCAATAGTCAGCGCTTTTGTTGAATGTGTACCAGAGTGTTGAAACAAACACATTACACAATGTTCCACTTTGTTCAAAGTTTGTGAGTTCTGGAGGTACTTGTTCTAATATAACTAAATCATCAGTGAAATTCACATCCTGATCCATGTCTTCAAAAAGCTCTGTGTTGACAGTTACTTCATTAATTTCAGTTTCAAGAACAATTGTTCTAAACCAGAATGTTCTTCTTGGTCAGCAATTACTGGTTCCATTATCACAACTTGATTCATGTGTGTGTCTACAATACTTGGGCTCTAATTGACTGACTGTGATTATTTTCTTATCATTATTTACTGTATGGTTGTTCACTTTTCTCTTCCTTTTGTTTTATGTTTAGCTGTCCTTTTCTGTCTGATAACTAAATCAGAATCAGAAGAACTGGTTTTAACAATTGCTTTTCATAGGAAGTATACTTATATTCACCACCTTATTATCACAGATTATCACAGAATCTGATGTTAGTACATCATTTGTTAATAGTTTTGAGAACTCTGATAATGGTATATTATCAGTTCTGATGATTCAGACTGAGAGATTAATATACCGTCACTATTAATCAATACAGAATCATTTTGAGACGTGTCACTTAAACAGCTTTGGTCAATTTCATCTTCGATCTCCTTAATATTTTCTTGGTGTTCTTTAATGATTTGAAGAATGCAGTTATATTTTCCTTCTGATATCTCTGAAAAGACTTCAAAATCGTCTGATTCATTTTCTACTGATTTTCTATGATATTCACATAAGCTGCTTAAAAAGGTATGATAAATGCTTTGTCTTTGTCTTTAGTTGCCCAATTCAAAAGTAGTAAAAAGCATTATTATCGGCTGCCTCCGTTACAATAAAATACAAAATAGCATCAATTCTTGCATATACTCTTGAAAAACCATTTTTTTTAAAAAAACCTAAAAATTAATTGCCACACAGGGCTCTCAATCTCGCGAATTTTGGGCCAAAATTTGGCCCCATTCCCCCACCTCTGGAATATACTTTTTTCCCCTTATTTTGTTAAAAATTATCAGAGAAATAAAAACTGTGAAAAACCTATGTAGTCTTGTTATTTTTTCTGTTAAACAAATGGTTAGATAAACATAGAGATCACCTAGTGAGATAGCGTAAGTGTACCATTTTATGTACATTTGGTACCAGTCTCTAGGAGAGGAATCTGGGTTTTTCACATCGCGGCACAGGAAACGGTGCGATAACAGGGCTCTCGATCTTCCAATTTGGCAACTGAGAAAAAAATAAAAACTGTGAAAAACATATGTAGTCTTGTTATTTTTTCCCCATCCCCCAAAAGAGTAAGAGAGAGAGCCATTTATTAAAATATCATTTTAACACCAAACAGTGAGTGTTTGTTCTTTTACTATTAACCTGTGATGGTTAACTTATATATACTGATGGCAATATATATCAAAAAAAGTGCTAGGCTTAAATTAAACATCCAAGTATTTGGGCACTGGTAATGTACAAAGCCCAAATATTGTACCATAATTTTAAGCTAGGATGTGCAATAAATGATTATATTATGATCATCAGTGTATTGACAGGGCTCTCAATTTCCCGAATTTGGCGCAGAAATTCAGCCCCATTCCCCCATCTCTGGAATATACTTTTCCCCCCCTTTTTGTTAAAAATTCCCCCAGCTGAGAAAAAATAAAAACTTTAAAAAACATATGTAGTCTTGTTATTTTTTCCGTTAAACAAATGGCTAGATAATTGTGGAGTCCACCTAGCGAGATAGTATAAGCGTGTACACGGTGTTTTGTACATTCGGTACCGGTCTCTCGGAGAGGACTCTGGGTTTTACACATGGTGACACAGGAAACCAGGCAATAGGAGGGCTCTTGATCTCCCGAATATGGGGCTAAAATTCCGCCCCATTCTCCCATCTCTGGAATATGCTTTTGTCCCCTTTTTTTGTTAAAAATTCCCCCAGCTGAGAAAAAAAAAATAAAAACTGTGAAAAACAAAAAGTAGTCTTGTTATTTTTCCATTAAACAAATGGCTAGATAAATGTGGAGTACACCTAGCGAGATAGTATAAGCATGCACACGGTGTTTTGTACATCCAGTACCGGCCTCTAGGAGAGGAATCTTTTTTACACATGACAACACAGGAAACGGTGCAATAGCAGAGTTCTTGATCTCCTGAATTTTGGGCCAAAATTTGGCCCCATCCCCCCCACATCTGGTATATACTTTTTTCCCTTTTTTGTTAAAAATTCCCCCAGCTGAGAAAAAAATAAAAACTGTGAAAAACATATGTAGTCTTGTTATTTTTTCCTTACTTTTTCCCCGTAATTTTGGTAAAATTTCTCCCCACTTATTATATTAATTAGGCTTTTGAAATTCCCCCTTGAACTGAAAATGATGCAAAATTCTCCCCTTCCAAGCCCTGGCCCCATCCCCCAAAAGAGCGAGAGAGAGCCATTTATTAAAATGTCATTTTAACACCATTCAGTGAGTGTTTGTTCTTTTACTATTTACCTGTGATGGTTAACTTATATATACTGATGGCAATATATATCAAAAGAAGTGCTAGGCTTAATTTATACATCCAAGTATTTGGGCACTGGCATTATGTACAGAGCCCAAATATTGGATCGTGATTTTAAGCTATGATGTACAAAAATTGATTATATTATGATCATCAGTGTATTGACTGGGCTCTCAATCTCCCAAATTTGGCGCAGAAATTCAGCCCCATTCCCCACCTCTGGAATATACTTCTTTTCCCCTTTTTTGTTAAAAATTCCCCCAGCTGAGAAAAAATAAAAACTTTAAAAAACATATGTAGTTTTGTTATTTTTTCCGTTAAACAAATGGTTAGATAATTGTGGAGTCCACCTAGCGAGATAGTGTAAGCGTGCTGTTTTTTGTACATACGGTACCGGTCTCTAGGAGAGGAATCTGGATTTTACACATGGCGGCACAGGGAACGGTGTTAGTAAACGTCGTACAATGCAAAAAGCTACAGAAAAAAAAATAAATATAAAATTGGTGCAAAATGTGCCATGATTGATGTGTTATTCAACCAAAAATCAATTGAAAAGAGTATGTACATGTTTGAATTGACTTCTTCTATAAAATTTTAAGCAGGTTATGTTATATTAATTAGGCTTTTGAAATTCCCCTTGAACTGAAAATGACGCGAAATTCCTCCCAGGACCCTGGCCCCAGTCCCCCAAAAGAGAGAGAGCCCTAGTTCAGTAGAAATCAGAACATACAACATACTGAACTTTTCACTAGATGTCAAAACTGCCGACCACTTCTTGCTATTTTTTTTTGCCAAAGATAGAGCTTTTGCATATCTTAATTCTTTTAATGTTTTGTTTCATTCTCATCTATCATTTTTCATACTTGTACACAAAGTTGCAGATTCAACTGTGCAACTAAATTGCATTAATAGATTTACAGAAATATCACAAGTATATACAAGTTTTTTTTACAGACATTCAACATCATTCAGAACATCATGAGCATCATATGTTTCTTCCATTTTGCTGTGATTAGGATTCTTAATCTGGTCAATAGCTTTTGAAAAGAGTTACCATGTGGATTATTCCAGAAATAGTAGCTTTTGTTGCATTTAATAAATTGCATTGCTTATATGCTCTGGCTAGACATGGAATGTCACTTACAGGGCCTTTTTTCCGTCTTTAATAGAGGTAGATATTCCGTGACTTCCCAATTGCAAAAGCCTCTTTTTTCCCCAATCTGGTGAAGTGCTGGGTCAGCCATTGTTTATTGATGTATCTTGAAAGTCAGGTCTCAATTTGACTGAAAGTCAATACTCCTTCCCAGTTTTTGGAAAAAAGACCCTGACTTATGACCCACAAAAATCCAAGGTTTTCTACTGTGTAACCATGTTAAAATAGTTCAGCCTTTATTGGTTTACCATTACAGAACATAAAATTTTCATTCTAAGACAAACCAATAACAGCAAATGCAGCAAGAGAAATACCATGTACTGGAATTATGTTCATACTGTGTGTCTGAAACTGTAGCAATTTGAGTCAAATTACATTCCTTATGAAGAAATGTTTGGTATCACAAAACACTTTTTATAACATTTATAAATCACTGACATGTGTTGTAGCTGGAGCAATTACAGCAACATGTATTTCGGTAGTGTCTGGTACATTGGTTGTTGCAGTAGCTCTCTGGTATGAAGGTCCTTCTCTCTTTTCAGTTTGTGACGTTAATGACTTTTTATTCAGTTTCTTCTGAAGAATTCTTGTGTACATTTGTATTGGAATTATTTCCACCTTTTTGGTATCACGTCTTGTATCAAGATTTTTTAAAGACATTGCCAGGTTAAACACCAGAACTTTTATTAATATTGGTAACATATGCAGGTCCATCATTTCTTTTGTTCTACTGCACAGTCAACTCTGCTTCTCAGACTTGATGATGCTGAATAATGTCATCTTTGTGGTGCTTTGGATGATACCATGGAATTGAAAGATTCTACATCTCTAGTATTTCCCCCTGGAGCTATTTTAGCAGCATTGTTTATAAATATGCTGCACACATTTTGAAGATCTGTACTTAGTTCTTCACCAGAAATGTCCCGTCCATATGCTATAGATTAATTCACTTGGATTGGCATGGTATCCACATTATCACTACAATTTTCATGTTCTCCAAATGCATGGTGTACTATTTTTGTGTTACTACATAACTGAAACACTTCTGTAACCACTGAATAACCTTAGCCAATAAAATCTTATCTTTTTCCCATGAATCATAAGACACCCCTAGATGCTTCTTTGTATGATTTATATCAGACCATTAAATAGCTAGATGGAAAATAACACTTTTAATTTTTGCTATAGTTGTACAATCGTCATCCATAATGGTAGTACCTACTTGAAAATTTTGTTCTGCAACCTGCTGAACAAGGCTTAGCTCCAACATCTGTATTTTAGCAGAAAAGAGATTGTGGCATCTAACTTTTTTGAGCATGATACAAACACATTCTGCATTCTTTTGAGTGTATATCATAAGGAACGACTTTTCCACTGTGATTCCCTATCATAGTTCTAAGGCCAGATAACTATTTTAGCATGCAATTATATTTGAATTATACACAAAGCGATATAAACATGCATCTTGATATTATTAAAAACTGACACATCTTTAGTATACTCATTCACAGAAATGTGATTGTAATGAGTTATAAAAAAGACATTTGAAAAATAATTCTTGCCTTCTGCTGCCCTCTTTTGTCTGATCTTCTTTCAACAGGTCCCCCAGCTGGGTGGGGGTTAGAATTCCCCAGCTGTCGCACTACAGAGGGGTAAGACCCCCCCACTGTGCCTGCCCATTTGCCGTGGGCTGCAACCCGTGTCGCTAGTTGACATGATCTTGGTGGTTGAGTTGGGCCAGAGTAGGGCAGTAAACGCTCTGTCCCTGCAACACAGCACTTTGGCCTTAATTTTGGTTAAACAGGAGGTCAGGAAGGCCCATCCTGATCAATCGGCTGGTCATGCATTATACACTCTTTTTTAACTTTTTAAACTTTTATACACCCTTATCATTCCAACAGTCCAATTCTTAACTAATTCATATCTCCTTCATTCTCATTTTTACATTATCTTATGTTTACATTATCTTATTAAGTAACTTATCATTATTATCGTTATCATTTTGATGCGCGCTACATGACCATTATTAGTCGATGCCCCATAAAACACCACTTAATAAATGACTTAATCGCTCACATCAGTGAAGCACTTCTTCCTCTTCTTACCATCTTTAGTGTATGTTTCTTACTATTTTTTAGTAACATCCTTATCTAACTCGCATACTTTCATTTTTTGTAATTATATGACCATTCAATTCTGTAATGTTGTTTCCACCTTTGTGACTAGATGAATAATTCTTACCTTATCTGGAGACTGAGCACACCTGTGGTAATGTATTCACATCTGGTGAGGGAACATTTTTACAATTTACATTATCCTTAAATTTTTAAATCAATTTTTACCTACTCACATCAAAATATTTAGTTACACATTTCCCCTGTCTGAAATCATGTTTTTGGCTTTGTTGCAGTTCTAATTGATTGATTCTTTCATTCAATTTCTGTGGTAGTTCTTTTACCTCACTTAATTCACTATTTTCTTTCTTGTTTATGTTGAATACTGAATGATACGTTTTTATATCAGTATCTGCTTTTGTTTCTACCATATTGTCTTCTATTTTTCTCAACTCAATCTGGACTTTGTCATAGTCAGTCATGACATCATTCTTGTAGGCAGCTTGTCGTTTGATTTCTTTTCTTAAACCTTCATATAAGACTCTTTTCAGTTGTTCATCATTACTTCTTTTCATCCCATCTAACACGACAGCATGGACAAATGGTTCTTACAACCTTGATGCATATGATGCTTTCGGTTCTGTCGGTTTTTGTTCACAGGAATAAAATTTCTTTAATAAATTGGTTAAATAATATAAATTGGTAAATAATAATTGGTTTCTATATTTCTGAAAGTGCTCTCAAATTTATACACTGTGTAAATATCTACTCCTGTTCCAAGTCTACGTACTATGTCACATGCATTCCCTTTTAGCACTTTTTTTTATCTCTAACAACATCTGGACATTTGAAAAACTTTCTTCCACAAAGAGCTTCTACTTCAAACTTGAAGGTGCCCACTTTACATCTCCTTTATTATCTTCACCATAGAAGTTTGGTAATTTCGGGAAATGAAATTGACCATGTTGTTCCCTTTCACGTGGTCTTTCTATAGAATCTACAATCTTGGTCTGACTCCTTATCATATGTATAAGGTCCTCTGAACTTTCAAGTCCTAAGGCTTTACAAGTATTCAACAGTTGTTGGTCATTTTCCATGGAATCTTATTCTTCCAATATTGAAGCCATATTTATTGATATCACTATCAACTTGATATCCACAGTAAGTTAATTTATATGTAATATTGTTATAATTCTCCTTCAATATTCAATCAATTTCTCTATCAATGTAGGAATAGTTCACATAAAAATCTTAATCTTCGTAATTAACCAATTAGTTCATGTATTTACTTAGTCTATTTCTCTATGGTCACTTCTGCTACATTATACTTCATTGACGGTATTCAAAAGATTGAATCATTGGAGACAATTAGTTCAGTCAGTCTGAATTCCAACCTCCTTATCCATTAATTAACAATTCAATTGAATAAATGTACCAATGTTAAGTATATAATAACTCAATCACTATTTAATTTACATGAGCACAAACTTCATCTATCATATTCCACTATTACTTTTCTTTACCCGTCCTCTTCTAAATATTTCATAATATTCAATTAATCTTCAACACTACACACCCTCAAATCAACACAAGTATAATCACTAATTTATCTCATTCAATTAGTTCAACACTTATTTTCACCACTCTAGAACTCACTGAATTTTAAATATTTCAATAAAATTCAACAAAGTTTAATCGATTTAAGCTCATGTCATTCAAACTCAGTTAAAGCATCACTCAAACTCAGTTATATCATCACTCGAACTCATTTATATCATCACTCAAACTCAGTTGAGTTGATTTAAGCTCATTTCACTCAAAATCAGTCATATGATCACTCAAACAACTCAGTTACATGATCACTCAAACTCAGTTTATATCATCACTAAAACTCAGTTATATCACTCAATCACAAAATAAAATTTCATGAATTGTTTCAACCAATTATGCCTCACTGCATATATATTTATAATAACCTCTAGTTACTTTTAAGAATAAAAATATATAAAAAAAACAGTGCACTTGTATTACTATACTTGTGAGTTGTTGTTTTTTCAGGTCAGTACATTGAAAATATAACTGTAACAATATGTTATAGATTTTATAAATAACTTTTTAAATAACATATGCAAGCAAATAATAAACATAATTAGGTATTTATTATTATGCATGTACAATATTTTTTTTTAAATATATATCAAAACAAATTTTAAAACATTTAATACAGTTTCATTTTCATTAATGAATACTTTAACATAAACTTTGTTCACAGGTTTAACAGTATGTACTAAGGCCTCCCTTTGGAAACACAAAATGTGGCCTTCATTGACAGATGGCCTTAATATGGTGGTCAGTGTGTTCTAAATAATAAATGGTGGTTTTCAAAGAATTGCCTTTATTCACAGGGTGGTATTTATGTGGAGGTGACTTCGAACACAGGTTTGACTGTACATTGTTCTATAACAAGTTTAGTGTAATGTCTTCTATTAATTTGAACTGACACATCATTAGTATACTCATTCACACAAATGTGATTGTAATGAGTTATGATAAAGGCACATTAACTGCGATAATTCTTGCCTTCTGTTGCCCCCTTTGTGTCACCCCATGTCATATTTGAACTCTCTTAATGACTGGTTACTCTCCATTAAACTATCAATATTTAAACTGAAGATGAAATTTATGCGTAAAATATGATACTATGAGCATGTTAGAAATCATTTTAGCATTAATGAGGCTATTGAAATATGTAATTATAAGTAAAACATATACACATTACAAGGAAGGCAGCAAAATTCTCTTAGCACTGTTTTAGATTTTTATTTGTAACTCAGGTACCATCCTTCATTCTTGCTTGATAATCATACCAGTCAAGAAGGGACATAATACTGACCAGTATCATTCTTTCATATACACTAAAACCTTGAATATGAGACCACCATTGGGACCTGATAAAATCGGTTGTAGTAATGAGGTGGTCTCATTATGAAGTTGAATTATAGAAGAATTATTGGAAGCCAGTTGGAAAATAGGTGGTTGTAATATTGAGATGATTGCTTTTTGAGGTTTTACTGTATTTGTATAAACAAAAGTTTCAACCCTGGTTGCATGCCATTCTCTAAACCATTCTCATGGATAAAGAACAGTATTCAATAGGCAATAGTTATAAGAATAACCTATTATCTTTTCTTAGCATCTTTGCATCTTTGTTCAGTGTTCTTGAACAGGATTTAGCAATATCCTTACTTCTCGTTCTTTTTTTCAAACTGTTAAAAGAAATGGGTGGAATTTCTATTGCAGCAACAAATTTTGAATATGTGAATGACCCGATCCAATATATGCAACATTTCTGAAAGACATGCATATAGTAATTATCAAAATATCTGGCACATTAGCTAAACTTGGGTAATGTAATTATTTATATATATTTGAATGTAAAACCAAACTTAGCATTATGATTATCTAATTTGTATAGCGCTTGGGTTAATCTTAACATGAGCTATTTCATTAATGTAAAGTGCTCTTTAATGTATTGTCATTTACAATTGAAGCTCAATGGTTTAATTCAGAGTCAGGAATCTGATATGGTGTTGAATGTGAAGTACAGTATATTGTTGTTTACCTAATTTTGTAAACTAGTCACAGTCCATTATTTGTATCATGTGACTGTTCAATAGCCTACCACATTGGATGCACGTGGTTGTGAATATATTCCATATTGTACTGTCCTGTGTTAAACCCATGATAGTCTGTGCTAAATTGTTCCAAATGGGAATCAGTCCAAGAAATTCATGATTATATATATAATAAGTGTGTCATATGTGGTTTACAAAACTGTATAAAATAATGAGGTTATTTATCATTGTTTTATATAATATTGGATCTATTGGTACTCCTACATTAAAACCTTGATAATGAAACCACTTTTGGGACCCAAAAAATCTTTGTAATGAGTTGGTCACATTATCAGGTTGAATTACAGGGGAGTAATTGAAAGCCGGTCCAAGAATAAGTGGTCATTATAACAAGGTGGTCTTAACATTGAGATTTTACTGTATTTGTACTCCTGACAGGATTGTCATTTCTTGTTCAAACATACCACTGTTTTGTACACAACAAAGTGGTACAACCTTGTAAGTGCAGCCATTAAATGTATAAAATTTATATTATGGATTAGAATGGTAATATATTTTTACACACAGCATATAGTATGCAAGGCTAGATAATTCATCTGTAATAAATACATTGCAACCTCTCCAAAGCAACATTGTTTGGAGAAGCAATGTTATGTTGTTGTTGTTGTTGTTGAGAGGTTCTTGCTCTGGAGAGGTTAAATTAATAGTTAAATTGAACAGTGGGAACAAATCATGTTGTTGAAGGGAGGTTGGTGCTTAAAAGAGGACTACTCTGAAGAGGTTGCACTGCATAATACATAGAACCTTTTCATTGTGTATAAAAACTTACCATTCAGTTCCATAGTTGAAACAAGAAACAAACAAAATATATTTAAATGTAGAAAGAACCTTAATAACTGAAAAATGATGCTCAGACTTTTGAAAACAAGAAAATTCATCCTTGAAACTATTAAACTACCTGTAGTCATACATAACCAGAATCCCATGTCAGTGCTCATACTCTTCGCAGCTTTAGGTAGTGAATCTTAAGACATTTTTTAACCTATAGCAGCCTTTGTGTTAACATCAAACAGGCAAACTACAGGAATGGAAATGATGGCCCTTGTTCTTTGATATTTGTCAATATTTTTGATATCGTATTTTGGCTTTATATCAATTTTGCCTTTGTAAACTATTGAGAAAAAACTGCTATTTACAATTTGATTTTAAGAGGAATAATGTGGAGTAATTTAGTATCCTAAAAGCTGATTTTTTAGTTACATACACTTAATGTCCATACTCGTCTCTACAAAACTTTCTATCAAATAAAAACAAACTCAGTCTGTATTTTGCGAGGGGACGCTTCTATTGAGGAACAACCAGTATACATATGTGAACATTTTACAATGTTGAATGAAATTTTAATAATATGTTTTAAAGAATTAATATATATATTCTTCTTTGTATATATTCCAATGTATACAATAAGTATTTGTCTCTGTCCAATACTAATCAAATGTTTAGCAAACGGTGGCCGAATCACCCTGGTAAAACCAGAGACAAAACCCTGCTTTTGCTCAGGGAATAAAAACTCTGGAACCCTGTAACCCTTTGTCACCGCTAATGGCACTTGAGCGTACTGTCCCTACAGTACTACCACCTAGATGTTGGTCCTCATCCTTGCAAAACATTTGATAAACATCAACAATCAATATTTTTTTTGTTGATATTTTGTGTTAAAAATATAAGTCCATCTGGAGATAAAATAAACCTCCACTTAGGCATCGAATTTGAATTTTTGGGTGTAGTCCCTCTGAAGCAGTCGCTAAAACTGATTTCCGAAACACGGGATTTTCGTACAATAACTCTCAATGCACTTGAGCATACTAAATCTGGCTTTGTAATCAATTACAATTGGACAAAAATACTCGACTATACAATGTAACATCGAGTATTGATAAATATGTACAAGTTGCTGCACTTAATATATTCAACAAGTGTAAAATTTATTAAATTATCCAGGCCACGGCTGTGGTCATGGTTCAGTGGTTAACATGCTGGACTTGTAATCCTGAGATCTGGGTTCAAACCCCAGTCGCGGCAAGTCATATTTGACAAAAATGTTGAATTTCCTCTATATGTGCCAGCTCCTTTTAGAAGGGTAAGTTCATACTGGTTAGTATATTGCCTAGAAAAACTGTTTAGGTGAACAGGTTGCTATATATAACTGAAAAATTGTTGAAAAATGGTGTTAAGCCCCAGTGACAATAAGTCACAAACAAACAAACAAACAAACAAACAGAACAATTAAATTAAATTATCCCATCAGGCATATCTTTTGAACTATTGAATAGTCAAAATAACCATGCCAACTAGTAAGACAATTGAACAGATAAATATGAATAATAGCAGCTTTCCATGTCCATAGTACAACCGGTCTTGGCAGCTTCAAAATAAAACCCATCACACTCATTTTTTAAAAATTTCCTATCATAAAGTTCTTATGTGAACCATGTTGTCTGCTGTACATAAGATCACCTTTTCAAGAATAAAGTCAAGTGTTTTCTTTGACTAGTTTCTAATGGTGTTGGACTCTACAATTGCTGCCACTGCATTTGGCATGCATTGTCTGCCTCTTTCATGGAATCTTGAATGACCTTGGTGTGTTGTGGCTTATATCATTGCTGACCCACAAGGTTAGCAGATTCATTAAAAAATAACACACAACACACAATAATTCACAACAAAAAACTAATAACTGCCATCTTGGATAAAAGATGTAGTTGTCACTAAATGTGGCAAATATTCCTACAGTACAGCAGCTTTGACTATAGAGCAAATTCAAATAAAAAGAGACATAATTCTATCATAATCCAGGTCAGGGTTATTGCATTTGGTCGGTGACCTAAAGTGACATACTCCCCCAGCTGGGTGGGGGTTAGAATTCCCCAGCTGTCGCACTACAGAGGGGTAAGACTCCCCCACTGTGCCTGCCCATTTGCTGTGGGCTTCAACCTGTGTCGCCTGATGACAGGATCCTGGTGGTTAAGTGGGGCCAGGGTATGGCTGCTTAAAATCTGCCTCTGAAACACACCACTTTGGCCTTAATTTGGGCTAAACAGGAGGTCAGGAAGACCCGTCTTGGTCAATCGACTGGTCATGCCAAGCCCTCAGTAACTGATTGTGTACTCATTCTAGTCTACACAAATTCTACACACCTATATACACTTCGTTTTTTAATCAATTGTTTTTTCTATAAAGTCATTGTCTCAATATCAGTGCCCCAGAAGGCAGTGTCTCATGGGTCAATCAGGCGAAAGTCTTGATCTTTGATTGGCATTTTTATCGCCCAAGAATAGTCTATGCTTTGGAATGACGTTCTGCAGGACTACTCCTGCCCAATCTAATCTTTTATATATATCGCTGATGTATCCTCGTCATTATCCCTGTTTGGTTTCCCTGGATCATATCCCCTTGTAGGATTCTGTGTTGGGTGGGTGGGAAGCATCGGTGATGAAAATAAATGTAAAATCATGGCATCACATCTCCTTTAACATCGCAAACTATTGCACACCCTTATTGTTTTAACAGTCCAACAGTCCAAAAATAATAGCATGACAGAAACAAAATTTCTAAAAGCAAGTTTATTGAACTCTAAAACCTTATAAAAAGTGACAGTTTGTTGCATAACCAATTAATTAATTAATTATATGAACCTAATAAAACCCAATAACCCAATAAAAAACATCCAAACCAACCTTATCTATTAAACCTATCTACAGTGATTTGTGATTGTAGCAAAAATTGAAATACCTTTAAACGTCTTCTTCTCATGAACCAATGGATGGATCATCACCAAACTTGGTCTGTAGCATCCTTAGATGGTCTATTCTCAAGTTTGCTCGAATAAATATGGTTGGCCCCTTTTAGGGGCCGCTAGAGCTAAAAATAGAAATACCTTAAAATGACTTTTTCTCATGTTTCTATCGATGGATTATTACCAAACTTGGTTTTTAGCGTCTTTATAGTATCTTTGGATAATGTTCTATCAGATTTGCTGAAATGAAAATGGTTGGCCCCAATTAGGGGCCGCTAGAGCTAAGCATAGAAATACCTTAAAATGACTTGTTTTCATGAACCGGTGGTTGGATCATCACCAACTTTGGTCTGTGGCATCTTTCAGTCATCACGAATATTCTTTTGTAGTATCCTTTGATGGTCCTTTATCAATTTTATTATTGTTCCCCATTATTTGCCCACAAGTGTACCTTTATTACCCCTTTTAGTAACAAGTTAATTAATATTTATTCTGGTGAGCAATGCAGGGCCATTATGGCCCTTTTTTTAGATATATGACCCTACAGAGGGACCAGCAAATTTTGTTGAATTGTTTTTTTGCAGTATCATGAGCAATTTACATATCTTTTTGTTGAAGACATTCATCATATGCATTCTCATTTCATAATGTATGTACTCTACAGAATAAAATCAGCCATGCCCTGTGCATCTGAAAGGATCCACTGAACCATTTGACTATGTCTTATTAGAATACTATTTATAATGCTAAGTGGTTAGTACTTGTTCTATTAGAATTATCTGTGATGGTCATCTAATAGTACATGTATCAATGACCATAAATATGCATATATTTATATACACATCTGTTTATATAGCAATGACTATATACATCAACAAAGCACTAGGCCTAAAGACATCCAAGTATTTGGGTACTGGCAATGTTCAGAGTCCAAATGGTGGAGTATGATTATTTTGGCTATGATGTGCAGTAGATGATTATTACAATCATCAGTGTATATTTAGTCACATGTTTGCGGTGGAACTTTTCAGATGCTTTTATTTTATGAAATCATTTTGAAGCATTGACCTTCCAACTTTTTAAATAATATCTAACATTTTAATTATAATTATAATTAGATGAATTTATGTAATAAAATCACTTTGAAGCATTGACTTTCCAACATTTTTAATAATTAATAACATATAATATTTTAATAATAATTATAATCATATGTTTTTATATTATGAAATCATTTCGAAGCATTGACCTTCCAACATTTTTAATAATAATATATAATATTTTGATAACAATTATAATCAGATGTTACTATAATATTTTAATAAAAATAATAATCGTAATCAGATTTTTTTATTTTATAAAATCACTTTGAAGCATTGACCTACCAACATTTTTAATAATAATATATAATATTTTTATAACAATTATAATTAGATGTTTTTATTTCATAAAATCACTTTGAAGCATTGACCTTCCAACATTTTTAATAATTATATATAATATTTTTATAACAATTATAATGAGATGTTTTTATTTTATAAAATCACTTTGAAGCATTGACCTACCAACATTTTTAATAATTATATATAATATTTTTATAACAATTATAATGAGATGTTTTTATTTCATAAAATCATTTTGAAGCATTGACCTTCCAACATTTTTAATAATTATATATAATATTTTTATAACAATTATAATTAGATGTTTTTATTTCATAAAATCACTTTGAAGCATTGCCCTACCAACATTTTTAATAATAATATATAATATTTTGATAACACTTATGGTTAGATGTTTTTATTTCATAAAATCACTTTGAAGCATTGACCTTCCAACAATTTTAATAATTATATATAATATTTTGATAACAATTATAATTAGATGTTTTTATGTCATAAAATCACTTTGAAGCATTGACCTTCCAACATTTTTAATAATAATATATAATATTTTGATAACAATTATAATTAGATGTTTTTATTTCATAAAATCACTTTGAAGCATTGACCTTCCAACATTTTTAATGATTATATATAATATTTTAATAACAATTATAATCAGATGTTTTTATTTTTTGCTGCTACAGAATTATCTGGATTCAACTTAATTAATTTAATCGTTGATTTCTGTGCATTTAGTGTACTGAAAATTTTTTAGTTCCTAACAGTCCATAAAATTCTGACTGTAGAAAAATTGTTCTTATTAAGCATAAATTATTTCAAATTATTTCATGTGATTTCTGAAATAATGATGTGTGTGCAGGGCTCTTGATCTCCCGAATTTAGGGCCAAAATTCGGCCCCATTCCCCCACCTCTGAACCACTAGTTTTGGTAAAAATTCCACCACCGGAGAAAACAAACCTGAAAAACATACGTAGTCTTGTTATTTTTTCTATTAAACAAATGGCTAGATAAACCTGGAGTCCGTGTTGGGAGGAAACATAAAAACTGTGAAAAACATGTAGTCTTTTTCTGTTTTTTTCTGTTAAACCTTGAACTGAAAATGACGTGAAATTCCCCCCTCCTAGGGCCCCGGCCCCAGTCCCCCAAAAGAGAAAGAGTGCCCTAGTGTGTATATTAGGGTATTGTTGCACATATGTCATGTGTAGTTGTCTGTATCTGTCATTTCTAAGAATTGTAATAGTTGTTTTTGTCTACCGATGTCAAATACCTAAATAGTATGCATGTATATGACAGGTTTACATATTATCAATGTAATCTGGTTTGTTGGTCTCTAATTTGGCCTCTCAGCTTCAGAAGTTTAGTATCAGCACCCTGTATATGTAAAAACATTATACAGGTAGGCACATGGATTGCCTGCCAATGCTCGCTGAAACTATCATACGAAATCCAGATCTTTCCAGGGTTACAAACAGTGCATGGCACTCCATGCCATCAGGACATACCATTGTGTCTCCCTTTTCAATTTTGGCTTGTTCAATGGTTCCTGCAAATATATCCCTGTGTAAAGACCACATCCACCAAGTGATTGGCTAAATCCCATGTGGTGACCATGGTTTAAAACACCATCCCATATCATATGTATAGTCATTACATTAAAACAATAGTTGTGTACTATACTCTATAACATTCAGACCTAATCAGACCTAATCGGCCTCCGCAGGTATGGATTTTTGTCTTTGTATGGGGATATGAATATGTTTTATTCTAAGATGTCTGTTTTTTCAATTTTTGGTTCAAAATGTTAGGGATTTTTTTATGAAAATTGTGAAGTTTTTTCTTGTTGGTCCAGATTTATCTAAAATAATACTATCTGTATTTTTATTGCCATGAATACCTACATATAGTTGTCACCTGTGTATAAGATGCAAATAAAAAGTCAGATGAAATATCGGGAAAAAAATTATGTATGAAAGTAACATACTTTTTGGGCAAAGAAAATAATCAAAGCTGATGAAAAATAAAAAAAAAAATTGTTAATTTGTGTCTTCATAAATGCTACGAAAGTGTGAGCTTTACTTGTTGTGTAAGGCAACTTAATAGTTAAAACAAGGGTTCCGAAAATGAATCAATTTGTTAAGGGGATTTTGAATTTGTTTTGAGTATGTCAATTTGAAGTACTGATAATACTTTGAAATGTATGTAGTCCTGAAAAGGATCATTTATTTTCCAGATATGTGGAAAGTCGCCTTCATCAAAACCTTCAAATCAAACTTATGTTTCTTTGTTATGTTTGGGTTGGTACTAATGTAATATGTATTGCTGATACAGTCTTCATACAGTATGTCATCTTCAGTACCATCAAGGTTGTTAGATACACAGTAAAACTTCATTATTATGAGCATCGTTATCAGGTACACCCAATTTATCTCAAGGAATTTTATAAGTCCTGTCTATTTTTGTTCTTAGTCATGTATAATTTTTCCATGCTTATTATGAGCACAGGGTTGTAGAACCGAAGTCATTCCACCTGTGATGATGGCAAGCATCATCTTACAATCATCTTCACACCAGTGTCTGATGAGTACGGAACGCATCTAAGATCAGTAAAGACTTTGGTCATTCTGCCTGGTCTTCTTCTCTTACTTTCTTGACCTAGTCGAGCTTGATCCATCCAGCCTTTCTTTTGGCCATCCATGTACAACAATCCCCAGGTGATATGGATCATGTTTTTTCGTGAAACACCATGAACTACCATGCCCCACAGATCATGGTCAACCATGGTTGACCATGTTTTGTTAAATGGCCGCTACCATGGTCTCTAACCATGGTTTCTCATGGTCTCTACCCTTGGTTGAGCAAGTTTTGTTAAATGGCAGCTAACATGGTCTCTAACCATGGTTTCTAAGCATGTTATGACTATGTTTTTCCATGGTCTCTAACCATGGTCTACTACAAAAATGACAGTTTAAAATAACATGGTCAGCCATTGTAAAACATGATTTAGTAAAAATAAAGAAACAATGCATATTCAATGCATATTTAGACATAGTTCATTCCCAGTACCAGAAAAAATTCTGTATGGTATAATAAATCAGGCAAACTTTTGTTTCATCAACCTACACTCTCTTGTGAGCTTATTATGTTCAGAGCTTTAACAGCATCTTAATATAAGTATAATCGTTTTACACAAACTTTTCAACAAAACTGTATCAGTTGTGCAACTGTCCTTCAACAACTTTATGGGACACAATCATGTTATTTATCTATATTTCTTTGAATAAAGAAACAGATAATAAAACATAAAATGTGACTTGTACTAGAAGAACAAATATTTGAACATTTTACTTAAATGTTTTCAGCAGTACACTGTAACCTCTCCAGAGCAAATTGATTTAAAAGTTTTGTGGCATCCGGCATTATTTTATGTATAAATATTATACTGCACTTTTTAAAAACTAATGTTAATTAATTGACCACTTACATTAAAGTCAACACACAAGTAATGCCTTTGCCAAACAGTGTACATGAAATGTAACGAATTTCAGAACATGGTAGTTCAGAGGCAATTAACATTATATGGTAATAATGTTACTTTCAAAAAACACAATTCTATTGTTTAATAGCATTACTACACTTAGACAAAGATGTATCTCTTTCTCTAGAAATGTATCTTATGACGTTTGTGTTACTCCATCCAGAACTTTACTGAAACATTTGCAAAATGCCTCAGTTTTCCATGTTAGATGTGGAATGAGGGAACAGAGCATAAAAAACATGATTTGTTTTAGGTCTTCTTGCACATATTTTACAAAAAAATTTATTTGGATTTATTTACACAGGGTTATGCCCCCTTTTTTATTTGTCCATACACATAATTCCCCCAGCTGGGTGGGGGTTAGAATTCTCCAGCTGTCGCACTACTGAGGGGTAAGACCCCACCCACTGTGCCTGCCCATTTGCCATGGGCTGCAACCCGTGCCGCCAGATGACAGGATCTTGGTGGTTGAGTTGGACCTGAGTATTGCTGTAAATTCTCTGTCCCTTCAACACACCACTTAGGCCTTAATTTGAGCGAAACGGGAGATTAGGAAGACCCATCCTGATCAATCGGCTGGTCATGCCATGCCCTTTCAATCAGAGCATATCACTGATGTATCCCTGTCATGACCTGTGTCAGCATCCCCTGTGATAACTTTTTATACACTCTTTTTAACATGGTAAACTATTACACACCCTTATTGCTGCAATTGTCCAATTTTTAAGCAATTCATATTTCTTTCATTCTCATTTTTACATTTATATCTTAAGTTTATATCATCCCATTATATGACTTATCATTGTTATCAATATCATTTTGATGCACGCTAAATGACCCTTAGATGTCGAAGTGACATAAAACACCAATAAACTGATAAAGCAAATTCTTGGGAGTTTGAAAATGTTAACTGAAACAAAATTATATAAAAAAAACTAAAAAATATGATTTTAAAGCAGAAAGATATGTTAAAACATAGTTTTATTGACTCTATTTTACAAGAATTTCTGAGTCAGTTCCTCTGTGTTGAAAAACTTTGTCCCTGAAGTGTAAACCAGATTCTACTACTAATGAATGTCAACAACAGTACTCAAACTTCTATGAGTACTGAAATAAAAAGAAAATAACAACATATAAGTCAAATATACAGTGCAAAACATGAATAAAATGTCATCCTGTAGGGTTTTCAAAATATATGCTCGTTCAACTGTTCTGGCAATATTCTAAATTCTGTATGTATTCCCATGTGATGGAATTTATATAAGTACACTAAGAGTGATCTTTTGAGAATGTACTTAAGTTTGATTGCTGACAGTATGCATACTTTGATTTCAGGCTTTTGATAGTTTCATTTCTAATCTGCAAAACCTGGACTAGAAACAGTTAATACAGGCTTATACCAAGGTCCAATGATAGCTCAGGCCTAAACCAAATAAAGGTTTGTTTCCTGTTACATGTCCAGAAAAATGCGGGTCGGTAGGTAGTAGGGATTTTTTCTTTAGTTTTTTTTTTACATATATTGGCAACACTGTTGTGAAAATTACAATATAGCCCTATGATGCCATAAAAACTTTCGAGTTGGCAGGTAAAAGATAGGTCGGTTGGGTAACCGGAAACAAACCTATTTTTTTAGACCTTACTAGATAAAACTGTTGTATGTGCCTGGTCCTGTTCTACCACATTAAATTCATGATTGTGGAATGGAATGGAAAATTGGAATTTTCCAATGGATATATTTTCCTGCCTACCTACCTACCTTTTTGGAGATGTTGCTGTTTGTAGTCCTAATTGTAACTACATTAATACATAACATGATGGCCATTTTTTCACTCACCTGATTAAAGATTGCAGTTCAGTGACCTAGTTTTTGACTCTAGATGATCCATGTTTAAATCTGCTCAAGATGTCTTTAATACAAAGATTCTGTCAAAGTTTCGGGGAAGATCCAATCAAAACTGTGACCTCTACAGTGTTGAAAGGGTTTTCCAGGGATTTTACTTGGTGACCTAGTTTGTGACCTCCCCCCCCCCGAGGACATGTTCAAATTTGTCAAAGACATCATTAAAGCAAACATTCTGACACAGTTTAACAAATATCCAATCATAAGTGTTAGCAAGGTTTTTCGAGAGATTTTGACCTGTTTTGTGACCTCAAATGACCCATGTTCAATATTGTTCAAGATATTAAGGCAACATTCTCAAATAGCAATCACCTTAATATTATGACCACCTTGTTATTATGACCACTTATTTTCAAACTGGCTTTCAATAACTCAGTTATGATTCAACTTGATTATGAGACCACCTTATTATTAAAACCAATTTTTCAGGTCCCATAGGTGGTCTCATTATTGAGGTTTTCTGTATGTTAAATTCAGCTTAAGTTGAAGTATATCCGTGGAAGGCAGAGCATGAAGTTGTGACATAAGTTGATAAAATAAGATAAATTATTTGACAAAATGATCATGCAACTAATTTAGTAGTTTAATCCCAGACTGCCAACTAGATAGTATTTCTTCATTATGTTTAATTGTTCAACAGTTCTGGCAATATTAATTCTATAGACATAATATTTTCTTTCTAAGAATGGTCTTTTGAGAATGTACAGACCTGTGAACAAAGGCCACACTTGGGAGAGATGAAATGTGGCCTTTATAAATAATAAGTGACAAATTTTTAAACAATGGCATTTATTCACAGGGTGGTCTTTACTCAAAAATAATGTTACCTAATAGAAGCAACATGAAGCCTTAATTTCAATTTAAACAATGATATTGCTTGAATTAATCATTGTTATGATAAATTATAAGTTTTTTTATGTATATTTCAATAACAGATTTGATTTTAATCCATATTATTTTGAAATATTACTATTATTTTGAAATATTACTATCACTAATATCTGGTACCAGTTGGTCCCAGCTTACATATATGTACGAGGATATTTCTTGTCATGATCTCATCTCCATTGATCGACAAAGCTTCAAGAAGGTTAATTGATATCATTAAAGTAGTATCATTGTCTGTTACTATATTGAGTCTGCATGTTTCTAGTCACTTTTAAAATGTTATTCAGATACGAAGCGTCAAGAAGGTTCATTGATTTTAACTGTTATCAATTTGAACTGGCAAAACAGATTATAACTTAGGGTATAAGAATTAACAGTTAATAGGTAAACAAACAATATTCCCAGTGTCAATTCTTAAATTCTTAGCATATCGTAATCTTAAAAAAAATTGCTTTTAAATGTTTTTATTTGTCTTTTCTCAAAAAATTTGCTTTTAAACATTTTTATTTGTTTTTTTTTCTTTAAAATTTGCTTTTTACAGGTTTTTTTTTAGAAAAGCAAGGTAGACCTCTGGCATGACTTAAACGTCTGTAAGTAACCTTGTCTTTTCTTTAAAATTTGTTTTTTAAACGTTTTTATTTGTCTTTTCTTTAAAATTTTGCTTTTAAACGTTTTTTTTTTGTCTTTTCTTTAAAATTTACCTTTAAATGTTTTTATTTGTCTTTTTTTAAATGTTTCATTTGTCTTCCCTTTAAAGCTTGCTTTTAAATGTTTTTATTTGTCTTTTCTTTAAAATTTGTTTTTTAAACATCTGTATTTGTCTTTTCTTTATTTTTTTAAATGTTTTTATTTGTCTTTTCATTAAAATTTGTTTTTAAATGTTTTTATTTGTCTTTTCTTTAAAATTTGCTTTTTAAACGTTTTTTTTTTAGAAAAGCAAGGTAGACCTCTGGCATGGCTTAAACGCCTGTAAGTAACCTTGTCTTTTCTTTAAAATTTGCTTTTAAACATTTTATTTGTCTTTTCATTAAAATTCGATTTTTAAACATTTTTACTTGTCTTTTCTTTAAAATTTGCTTTTAAACATTTTTATTTGTCTTTTCTTTAAAATTTGTTTTTAAATGTTTGTATTTGTGTTTTCATTGATATTTTTTTATTTTATGATATGTTTGATTTATTTTACTTTCATTCTAATGGAAATTTTAGCTATATGTACGAAATATAATCAATAGTTGACGCTTCATATCTGAATTCAAATGTAAGAGTGACAAGAAATACACCCGTGCTTATTGTTATTACACAATAGTTTTGATGACATCTGGCTAAAGAATCAAATTGATTTTACTGAATTGCAATTTGAAATTTCTTTATAATACAGAAAAAAAATTCTATCAAAAACGATCTATAAATCTTCTTGATGCTTTGTAATTCAGTACAGATACAGGAGCAAAAAGAAATAAGTTTGTATGTATGTTGGTTCCATGAATATAATTAAGTTATTAATTGATAAAAATCACAACTTTTATTATGGCATTGTTGAAAATGTAATTCTTTATTTTAAATATTAATTTATACCAAATTATTGTTAAAATTAAGGCTTTATGTTGCTTCTTTTCGATGGCATTCTTCCTGTCGCATTTTAGCGAGACACAGAAGAGGAGAGAGAAAGTAAAATAAATCATATCCGTGGATATATTTTTTTGTTTTATATTATCCTGCACTGTGGCAGTATTGGGGTCTCATCTCTTTGGTCATGATGTTTTGAATTTTGCTGAGAAATTTCACTGTTGGTTCAGGCAATGTGTTTTGTTATCTTTAAATTATCAATCAATTCATGTTGCTAAATTGTTCTTAATTTGTAGTTGTTTCACATCTGTGAACATGTTATGCTCATTTGCTGTTGATTTACGACTTTTTCTCTGAATGTTATTTTTAACAAATTCAGTGTCAAATTACAACTTATGTAGTATATTGTGGTGTGTGACTTTTGATGTCAAGGCTTTTTGCTTTTGAAAAAGGGATGCTTATTTGAAATCAAACATATTGTCTGATTTTTGTTGTACAACTATCATTTTTTATGTCTCACAAGTTTCATGGTACATATAACTCCCAGTGGGCGGAATGTTTATTATTTAAACACATCAAATTGATAGAGTTTGATTGTTTAGTTGTTGAAGATTAAAATCTGAAACAGAAAATATCAAAAGAATGGATTTTTATGCAATCTATGTGCATTTCGAACAAATATGTACGCATTTAGACTGAAATGTGTGACGTTTTATTAATAAATGCCACTGTAAAAAGATAATGCATATTAAATAGATGTTTATTTGAAGCTACTATTACAGTGCAACCTCTCTGAAGCGGCCCTCTTTTGAGCAACAACCTCCCTTCAACAACAGCATGATTTTTCCCCACTGTAAGATTGAACTATGAGTTTTACCTCTCTAGAGCAACAACTTCTCAACAACAACAACAACAACAACAACAACATAATTTTGCTTCTCCCAAAGGGAATTGCTTTCGATAGGTTGCACTGTATTATAAATAATCTTTTCTTTATGTCAGTATTTTTAGAAAATAAAAAAATACTTACTATTTATTTCAAATGATTTGCTTAAATAACATTCCAAAAATCAACATATTGTGTAGATTATTCAGCCATTATTTATGGTCACATGACAATTAATACTAATTTTAATTTTGGAGGACATGGGTATAAAGCATTGTTCCACTAAAGTAAAATGGAAACTAAACATTTTAGTTATGAATGCTTGTCAGTCACATGTCCAAATACAATACACTTGCTAACAATGTTTAATTATTATATTTTATGTTTTATGTCTAGGAGAAAGAGCACATTAATTGGCCTCTATTAGGGGCCACTTGAGCGAAAAATAGAAATACCATAAGAGTCTTTTTCATGATTCTGATGATGGATTATTATCAAACTTGGTTTGTAACATTCTTACATGGTCATCTATCAGGTATGCTCAAACAAAAATGGTTTGCCCCTGGAGCCAAAAATAGAAATACCTTAAAATGACTTGTGTTCATGAACCAGTGGTTGGATCATCACCAAATTTGGTCTGTGGAATCCTTTAGTCATCACGAATATTCATTGGTATTATCCTATGATGGTCCTTTATCAAGTTTATTATTGTTCCCCATTATTTGCCCACAAGTGTACCTTTATTACCTTTTTAGTAACAAGTTAATTTACATAGATGCTGACCATCTTATAGATATTTGCCTATGTCTATGTCGTCTAGGTCCGAAGTGTGCCAGCTGCCCTTCGTGTCTCTGTAAAAGTCCATATCGGGCAATGAAGTTGAGAAGGCTAATTGTCTTTCTGGAATTTGTACGAGATCGGAAGCTACTTTGACTATGTTTTCTATCTTGTTGTCGTCTGTTACTTTGAGTTTGGCAGGTAGCACTGCATTTCCGTTGGGGTCTAAGAGGTTTCCGTTGTCGTCTCTTCGGAATCTTTTGGTGGGAGGCAGTTTGTCTATCTCTTCTTCCGTCATTTCGTTTGACTTGCGTTTGAATGCGATGTGAGTGCTGTTTCGTATTCCGTGTACGTCGGGGGTCTGCAAGGACCATTCGAGGTCGCTGCTCTTGAGAACGGTGGTGGCGTTGTAGATGTCTTTCATGTAATCGGATGCTAGAGTTGGTAAGTTTACGTATTTGGAGGCGTCTGGTTCTGGTCGTTCGGAATTTTCGGCATTGTTGTTTTCGGCGACTGTCTTCATTCCCTTGTAAGTGAATCCTATGCCCTTCATAGTGAGAAGTCTGGGATTGTTCCACGTGTGGTGATTGGGAGGCACCATTACTCTAGTCCAAGGGTTGATTCTGTTTAACTGTTCTGCCCTGCCCCTGAACGGTAGGCAGTTGAATCCGAGGTCCGGATTGGTCTGGAACTCTAAGGTTGTGGAGTAGGTGACCCTTATCTGAGCAGTTATGTTTATGGCTCCCGCGCTGGCGTGGTAGTCGTGAAGTTTCATCATGAGAGGTTTGCTCTCGTCTAGGAAGTTGTGGTTCACGTATGTTTCGGCGTTGGCCTCTATGTGTCCTGTCTTGGTGGGACATGCTCTCGGAAGGAAGCTGTTGCTGTTGATGTCTTTGTCCTGGTTGGTAGTTTGTTAGTTTTGCTCTTGGAGTTGTTGGGCACTTCTTGCTGAGGTTTGTCTTCTTTATCGTGAATGGGAGGTATTAGCTTTAAGATGTCCGCGTTGTTGCTGCCCAGGTATATTCTCGGATTGCGAGTCATGTACTGCGAGAAATTCTGTATCTTGTTGATTTTTTGACTGCTTACTGTTATACCCTTTTTGGTTAGCGCCATGCGAAGTTTCTTGTAAGGGTACGACTCTGATACATGTCTTGACGAGATTGTAAGTATGTGCAAGTGTTTCGAGTGGTACTTGCAGCCATCGTCTGTAAGACCGTCGTGGAACGTAAGGGCTGATTCTGTGCCGTTGAGGAAGGCCTTGATGGCGTTGACTATGTCCTTGTTGAGTTGCGACATGCTGTTGTAAATGTCTAGAGGCGTCGTCCATTTTTCTATTAAGGTACTGTGTATTTGTCCGTGTTTGGATTGGGAGAATCTGACAGTCTTTAGATGGCCATCCTTCATTTTATGGGGTTGCCCTTGTCATCTTCGTCGAGAACATTTGGTGTAAAGCAGGGGGCGGAGAAGCACTCGGGCAGGTCACTCACGAGGACTGTGTAGTGCATTCTGAAATTATAAGATATCACCATGGTTAAGCAGTGTGTAGCCAGTATGTCTAATACCGTCTTCGAGTTGTTCGGCGATCGTAGTGATCTCTATGTGATTGTCAGTCGAGGTCTGGTTAAGGTCTTGGTATGTCTGTTGTATGGTTTTTACTGTTTCTGTGACATTTTTTACTGTGTTTGTTACGTTTTTTATTGTGTTTGTTATGTTGTCAATGCTGGATGTTATGCTGTGTATTGCGGACGCCTCGTCTGCTGCCATCTTTGCGTAGTCCGTTAGTTTGCTGGTGTTTTCTTCGCTCAACTTGTAGGCGTTCGTGGCTATCGTCGTGGCGGAGGCTATGTCCGATACAGCGTTTGATATCGTGGTGAAGATGCTAGTTCTGTCGTGGTGAATCTGGAGCTTTTCTAGTATGGGATCCACCCTCTTGGTGTAGTTGGCGTAGTTTGTGCGCAACTTGCTGAGGTTGGCGTTCATGTTGTTGACTTTGGTGCTGAGGAGCCTTATGTTCTCGTTGTCGGTCGTGGAAGGCGTCGAGTCGGCGTATCTGTTTTCGAACACTTGCAGAGATGACGAGAGTTGAGCCAGTTGTTCTGAGAGACTCTGTATCTGATTAGTGTTCTTCTGCTGCTGTGTTTCCGAATTTCTGAGGAGTCTGACGTTGTCTGTTACCGTCTGAAGGATGTGTGTGTTGTTTATGGTTGCAGTGTTGAGTCTCTTTATGGAGGCCTGATTGCTGGTAGTCTGCAACGAGTACTTGATCTGTTTGGTCTGTAGAGTCTGTAACTGTTTGCTTATTTTCAGTAGGTCTTGTTCGTTGTCCGGTCTGGTGTTCTTCGTCGCAAATACTGCTAGTGTGGCCCAGTGGTCGTTGTCGGACTCATCGTTGTAGGCTATGTGCGCGGTAGAGGTTCCGTTGCTGTGTACTAACATTAGCTGCGACATGGGCTTGATGCGGAAGATGCACTCGTTGTCCGTGTGGTGGACGGGATTGCTGAACTGAAACTGAAGTCTGTAGTAGTGGTATATGGGGTTGAGGTCATTCGATTCAGTGAGCTGGTATCTTCCCCAGGTGTACTGGTGCGGAGGGTTTTCTCTGCTGTATCCAATGTTGGCGGTTATCTGGAGGTCGTCACGCTGCTGTATCTCTTCTAGGTATCCTCCCGGCCACCCCATCAGGTCATATTTGTAGTTAGGGTCTGTGCCAGAAATCGCTTGAAGAAACGCAGACTTTGTATGGTCTGGTTTAGAGTGTCCAAGTTGTGCTCCATACAGGCGCTGTTCTGTGGCGAGTAGTCTAATCTTGTACGAATTTGTTGTATCGCTGTCAATGTCTGCGTAAGGCTCCTTATACCATTCGCTAACATAAGTAATGATCTCAGTAGCTGTAATTGGTTGACTAATCTGTAGTAATGGTCCGTCAGGATGTTTTCCTCCTGATGCAGCTGGGTCGTAGTCTGTATGAGTGCTCCAAACGGGATCTTTGACGTATTTGTAAAGTCCATTTTGTATTTCTTTTTGACCGTAAAGCAGTGCGAATTCCGGTTGGTAGATGCTGACCATCTTAGAGGTATTTGCCTATGTCAATGTCGTCTAGGTCGGATGTGTGCCAGCTGCCCGTGGTGTCTCTGTAAAAGTCGAGATCCGGTAGTGAGGTTGAGAAGGCTAACTGTCTCTCTGGCAGTTGTACGAGATCGCTAGCTACTTCGATGACGTTCTCGATCTTATTGTCGTCAGTTACTCTAAGTCTGGCAGGTAGTACTGGGTTTCCGTTGGGGTCTAGTAGGTTTCCGTTATCGTCTCTTCGGAATCTCTTGGCGGGAGGAAGTTTGTCTATCTCTTCTTCTGTCATTTCCGCTGATTTGCGTTTGAATGCTATAGGCGTGCTGTTTTGTATTCCGTGGACGTCCGGAGTCTGCAGTGACCATTCGAGGTTGCTGCTCTTAAGGACGGTGGTGGCGTCGTAGATGTCGTTCATGCAGTCGGATGCCAAAGTTGGTAAGTTTTTGTACTTTGAAGTATCTGCTTCTGGTCGTTCTGAGTTTTCGGCGTTGTTATTTTCGGCCACTGTACAGATACAGGAGCAAAAAGAAATAAGTTTGTATGTATGTTGGTTCTATGAATATAATTAAGTTATTAATTGATAAAAATCACAACTTTTATTATGGCATTGTCGAAAATGTAATTCTTTATTTTATATATTAATTTAAACCAAATTATTGTTAAAATTAAGGCTTTATGTTGCTTCTTTTTGATGGCATTCTTCCTGTCGCATTTTAGTGAGACCCAGAAGAGGAGAGAGAAAGCAAAATAAATCATATCCGTGGATATATTTTTTTGTTTTACATTATCCTGCACTGTGGCAGTATTGGGGTCTCATCTCTTTGGTCATGATGTTTTGAATTTTGCTGAGAAATTTCACTGTTGGTTCAGGCAATGTGTTTTGTTATCTTTAAATTATCAATCATGCTGCTAAATTGTTCTTAATTTGTAGTTGTTTCACATCTGTGAACATGTTATGCTCATTTGCTGTTGATTTCCGACTTTTTCTCTGAATGTTACTTTTAACAAATTCAGTGTCAAATTACAACTTACATAGTATATTGTGGTGCGTGACTATTGATGTCAAGGCTTTTTGCTTTTGAAAAAGGGATGCTTATTTGAAATCAAACATATTGTCTGATTTTTGTTGTACAACTATCATTTTTTATGTCTCACAAGTTTCATGGTACATATAACTCCCAGTGGGCGGAATGTTTATTATTTAAACACATCAAATTGATAGAGTTTGATTGTTTAGTTGTTGAAGATTAAAATCTGAAACAGAAAATATCAAAAGAATGGATTTTTATGCAATCTATGTGCATTTTGAACAAATATGTACGCATTTAGACTGAAATGTGTGACGTTTTATTAATAAATGCCACTGTAAAAAGATAATGCACATTGAATAGATTTTTATTTGAAGCTACTATTACAGTGCAACCTCTCTGAAGCGGCCCTCTTTTGAGCAACTACCTGTACGATTGAACTATGAGTTTTACCTCTCTAGAGCAACAACTTCTCAACAACAACAACAACAACATAATTTTGCTTCTCCCAAAGGGTATTGCTTTCGATAGGTTGCACTGTATTGTAAATAATCTTTTCTTTATGTCAGTATTTTTAGAAAATAAAAAAATACTATTTATTTCAAAAGATTTGCTGAAATAACATTCCAAAAATCAACATATTGCGTAATTTATTCAGCCATTATTTATGATCACATGACAATTAATACTAATTTTAATTTTGGAGGACATGGGTATAAAGCACTGTTCCACTAAAGTAAAATGGAGGCAAAACATTTTAATTATGAATGCTTGTCAGTCACATGTCTAAATACAATACACTTGCTAACAATGTTTAATTATTATATTTTATGTTTTTATGTCTTGGAGAAAGAGCACATTAATTGGCCTCTATTAGGGGCCACTTGAGCAAAAAATAGAAATACCATAAGAGTCTTTTTCATGATTCTAATGATGGATTATTATCAAACTTGGTTTGTAACATTCTTACATGGTCATCTATCAGGTATGCTCAAACAAAAATGGTTTGCCCCTGGAGCCAAAAATAGAAATACCTTAAAATGACTTGTGTTCATGAACCAGTGGTTGGATCATCACCAAATTTGGTCTGTGGCATCCTTCAGTCATCACGAATATTCCTTGGTATTATCCTTTGATGGTCCTTTATAAAGTTTATTATTGTTCCCCATTATCTGCCCACAAGTGTACCTTTATTACCGTTTTAGTAACAAGTTATTTATTCTGGTGAGTGATGCAGGGCCATCATGTCCCTCTTGTACTTTTTAGATAGTAGTACCTGGTATATCTTTTACCTATTTTACCTTTTAGATATGTATATCTTTTACCTATTTTACCTTTTAGATATGTATATCTTTTACCTATTTTACCTTTTAGATATGTATATCTTTTACCTATTTTACCTTTTAGATATGTATATCTTTTACCTATTTTACCTTTTAGATATGTATATCTTTTACCTATTTTACCTTTTAGATATGTATATTTTTTACCTATTTTACTTTTTAATTAAATGACCCTACAGAGGGACTAGTGGATTTATTGAATTTTTTGGCCATAAAGAGTTTATTACATAGTTCTTTATGTGGAATCTCTCAGTGATTAACCTTTTTTTATAGACATTCATTTAGTATAAAAACTGAAACAAAACACAACATAATTAATGTACTTAGAATTAGTGATGGCAGGACAGTATCTTTATAAAAAAACTTACTTTAGATGAATGGATATGGTACAATATAAAGCATTAGGGTAGCACATGTGATAAAGAAGTGCTGCATACCTCCACATTATATCTGCACAGTACAGAATAGAATCAGTCAAATGACTAATTCAGAACAAAACAAAAGCACAAAGTTACAAAAGCTGGGCAAAAGAATATAATGTAGCTCCTGACAATACTTCACAAAACAGAAATATTATTAAAGTCTTATTAAAATGCCACTGTTGACACTAACTTGCATGTATTTGTTCTTTTACTTTTTACCTGTAGTGGTCATCTAATGTATTTCAATGACAATATATTATCAACAGAGCATTAGGCTTAAATGTTATGTCAAGTATTTGGGTTCTTGCAATGTACATAGCCCAATTTTGGAGCATAATTTTTAAGCTATGATGTGCAATGAACAGTTTGTTTCATTGAATTAGGAGAAAGCCATTGATGAAGAGAAATAAAAGATTTAATCAACATGTGTATATTTAGCCACATGTTTGTTGTCAAAACATGTTTGTTTTCTTAGGAAGTGGGCATATCTTTTTGTTTGACAGAATTATTTGTAAGTTTAACCAGTCTCCTAAACAGATTTTTTTACTGCCACTGTATTAAGTACATTGAGTTTAATAATTTAATCTTTGAATTGTGTACAATTAGTATGATGTACCACCGTGTTTTTAGTTCCTAATAATTCATTGAATTCTGACTTTTGAAAAATTCAAACAGACCATTACTCAATGCCTGAGATAGGGATGACACTTCTTTGTAGTACTTATCCATGATGCTTGTATGTGTACTGGGTAATTCAAACAGAGTGAGTTCTGACACTAATCCTACTGTCATAGAGTCAGTGTGAATTTATGTATAATGTAGAACAAACTATCAGTGATTTCCTTCCATTTTGAATCTGAATAAAGGGTGTATTGTATCATAAGGTTTGTGTGTTCAACAACAATATCAATATCTAACATGTACTTATTAAACATAGATTATTCCAAATTACTTATGTTGATGTTAGATATGTTGATTTTCCAAATCATCAACATGTGTGTGCATTAGTGTTGCAACATCGGTTCAAAATCATAATCGATTATCGGTTGGAATCTATTGTAACATCCGATGTGATTTTCCAATTATATAATCGGTTCTAGCGTAGTTGTGTAACATAAGTAGACCACTAGTGTTTGATTCTATTTATGCACCCTTTGGTTCTTAGCCATCCTCTGCTTTATGCTAGCTGGCATTGTAACATATAAGCATGGTGGATGGAGTTTGTTATCCATATGAACCATTAACCAGGCTCTATTAACATCAAATGACTTGGGGGTGATCAAATATTTGTTTTTCGTCTCAATCGATGATCCGCCATTTGTTTTTAAAGACGATTTCGGTAGTTCGTAACGCGCAACATTTCTGCACATAAGGGAGACAATAATGGAGACTCAAATGTTTTTTTAAAGCGAAATATGTGGTACAAAATTGTTCTAAGATATATATCAAAACTAAAAAGTTTTATTGGATGATAAACAGAAAACTACACTTTATTAACTTCATATACACATTACAAAATTTAACTGAAATTGGCAAATATTTGTTGACGATGCAACAGAATTTAGAAGTTGGCGGAAAAAATAGCTCAGTAACCCCATGTTTTTATCTCTGAAATGTGTTTATTAGACATTGTTCTACGATATATATCTAAATTAGAAAGTTTTATTGGAAAATAGGCAAAATCTTTATTAACTTGATATGCATATTTTTGATATTAATCATATTTGTCGACTATTTTTGACAATATACTTGAATTTCAGAGTTGAGACTGAAATTAGCTCGGTAACCTCATGTTTTTATCACTGAAATATGTTTATTAGACATTGTTCTAAGATATATATCAAAAGTAGAAAGTTTTGTTGGAAGAATATCGGATAAGGGGGAATAAAAGATGAAAAATAATATTTTTTTTGTCGAAATTGCAACCCATTTTTTCATGCATGCAGTTGAAAATAAAAACATAGTAGGGCAGAATTAAATCATTTATGGTATGAATTGTGTTAAATTAACACAATATATGCCAAATGAATACTTACATGTAAAAACAGTATGTTTGAGCATGATTTTATCATGATATAACAGTGATAGTATGTGTTTAGCGATAAGCTCTTTGTACACAGCAAATCTTAAAAAACAGCTGCACACCTACACAAAGTATGAGCTGTTATCTCGAAAACGAGTTCGGTGACCCCTGTTTTTCTTTCCATTTTTGGATTTGTTATACTTTTTTCTATAAAATATGAAAAAATGATCACTTTTCCTTGAATAAAACAAAATGCAGAAATCGTCCTTAAACAATGCGAGTGATTTCCCTGCAATGCTTGCTCAGTTTGAGGCATCAGTAGTTAGTTACGGCGCCTAGATGAGATAGACCGATAATCGATTATGAAAAACTTCAATCGATTATCGGAATCGGCAGACATTTTCACGCCGCTAATCGATAGTATCAGATTATCGTTTCATCACTAGTGTGCATCTTGGGGTACTGTTGTACATGTGGTGTGTATTTGCCAATGACTGTTATTTCTATGAATTGTAATAGTCATGTTTTTGTCTACCTTTGTCAAATACCAAATAGTATAAATGTATACTTGTATATGCAGTTTATACATTACCAATGTAATCTAGTTCCTCAAAATGTGGAAAATACAGGTTGTGGAATGAAGTATCCAACTGTTGCCTTTTCCTAACAGAATCCATTTTCTTTCCTTTCTGTCCTCCCTTTCCTCCTTGGTTGGAAATCTTTTTTTTTTATCCCATCTGTCCTTCTGAAGTTTGTATTCACCCTGCTAATCTTGCACATGTTTTGATGCCCATTTGTCATAAAGTAATAAAATACCCACAAAAATAAGTAAAATAGTAAATAAATAAATGAATAAATGAATGGATAAAATAAATAGATAATATAAATGAGTAAAAATAAATAAATAAATAAATAAATAAATAAATAAGTAAATAAATAAATAGATATATAAATGATTAAATAAATATAAATGCATAAAAATAAATAAATGAAAGAAATGATTAAAAATAAATAAATAAAATAAATTAATATATAAATGAATGAATATATAAATGAATAAATAAATGAAATAAATAACTAAAATAAATAAATTGTAAAAATATAAATATATGAACAACTAAAACTTATATAAAATGAATAATTAGTAATAAAATCTTCATAGATCTATACAATATACTCAGGATTTTTTTACTGTATATTTTCATGCTATCTTGCATCCACTGAGCTAACCTGTTTACAAATTTCTGTGTCATCTGGCCTCTTAGCCAGAAAAGCTTGGTGTCAGCACCCTGTGCACTTAAACTTGGTATGGGTAGGCATATGAGTTGCCTGCCAATGCTCGCTGAACCTGTCATAAGTAATTTTTTTAGGGTTGTCTCCCTTTTCAGTTAGATGGTTGATACAATAACAGTAATTTAAACATAGTCTAGTACCTTTTTTCATCCACTGTTACTGTCCAATATCTCTATGTTCACATTGTAAAAAAAGGCCACCATGACTTCATGGATATCTAGTATTGACAGCCATTTCTGTTGCACCAAATCTCTATCACAGTTGCTACTTGCAGCACATAACTAAATGTGGTTACTGACCAGTCTGGCACAGGCTTTTACCTTCTTACATCCTTTTTTTCTAGCAGCCCCTGATTTCTTGAAAATATCTTTTAAAAAAATAAACTATTGTAATATATTGTATATTTAAACTATGAATTGTAGGGGTCTATTTCATACAAATACAGGCTGTGGAGCTTTTATTAACCCCCCACAGACAAAGTTTTCAGGGGTATACTGGAATTCCCCTGGTTGTTGGTCAGTTGGTTGGATGAACAGTCGGTTGGTTGGTCAGTCGGTCGGTTGGTCGGTCGGTTGGTTGCATAGTCTACCCAAATGATATAGAAGGTTGTGGAGGATATTTTTCTTACATTTCTTGTGCAAACTTCTTAAAATTTTCTATTTACATCGTGGTTTGATACTGTATTATATCTGAAAACAAAATTATATACTCTGTTTAATTATTTGGACTACTGTCTAAACTACTATGCAATAAAAATTGATAACATTCCCTGAATATGCCAATACACAATTATTCTAGTCAAATACTGCATGCCCTGTTGAAATGCTCTCTTGCACTTTGTCCGCTATTTGCATTTTGTGGAGGTATTTAGTTTGTTTTTGTAATTGTCCCCATCATAGGTAACATGAGGGTCTGATCCATTCCACATGTACCTTACAAGGACAAAACAGACATCACATATGTACATAAAGAAATATCAAGTTACAAATTTGTAGAAACATTTTAACATTTTTTCATATAAATACACTATATACATTCAATCAGTGTACTGTACCTGTGTAAAAGCTCTTACAATTGTCCAGTTGTCTTCAGTATTGTTATCTATGTGACCTCTATTAATTTCCCATGTAAACTGTAAAGTTTTTATGAAAAATTATGTAAAGTGGCATGACCATTTTATTTGTACCTAGAAATATATATCTCTTCATTTCAAGAAAAAGTATTGTATATTTATTATTTTTTGGAACTTTATCATGAACACCGAATATAAAAAATTACTACTTAACATGTTTAAATCAAAATTCATTACATCAAGGTTAATTTCTACAAAATCTATTGAGGCTTTTACCTGAGGACATTCCCAAAAAAGATGAAATATGATCTCTTGATTTGTTTTACAAAAAGTGCATAGGTTATTATCTGTTATATTCATTTTGTCTTGTGATGAATTTACACCAAGTATTCTGTGATTATTCTAGTTTGTAGCCATTGTAAGTTGAATGATAATCTATAGATATTATGGTAGTACAATATTAATAAACAAATTGTTCTGTTTATGTTGACTGGTTGGTTTTTCATTATTGGATATCAACTGTATTTGTATTGGATATAAACTGATTTATTTGGCTTTATTTCCATAATTATTTTTTTACATAGGAACTCATAGTTACATTATTTTTTTAATATCTTTCAGATTGATATCATTTTCTGTTTTATATTTCTTATAGTTCTTAGTAGACATTCATAATCAATAAAATTTATATTACATCCTATTCTTTCGGTTATTTTGTTTAATGTTAGCAACTCCCCATTTTCTTTCACGATATCTCGAATAAATCTTATTCCTCTTTCATACATTTTTTTATGAAAATTCCTTTTTACCAGACATATCTTTTCAAAAATAATTTTAGTATTTTTAATAACATTTCCTGGATATAATTTTCCAGTACAGAAAAGTTAGTCTATGTTAAATATTGGTTTGAGTAGGGAGAAGCATTGACTATTGCTTGTTTTTACATTTCTTCTTAACCAGCTAAGTTTTATATTGTCATTATAAGCATAAACATTTACCATTTTTATGCCTCCATAAATAGTCCAATAGTCTTTGCTTGATACAGAATTTTTAATTTTAATTGTTGTTCCCCTTACAAAGTTAGTAAAAATATTGTCTATCATTTTCATTAGATGGGGTGGTGGTGTTGGCAAAGCTATACAACAATATGTTAGAAGGGGAGTAATAAAGATTTTATGACAAATATCCTACCTATTGGCGTTCGCTTCCTTATTTTCCAAAATAGGATGCAATTCTTAATTTTATTTATTTTCTTACGAAAGTTATTGTCAACAATTTTTGTCAAATTAACATCCAGTATAACTCCTAATAACTTAAATTGTATTTCCCCCATTTTAGTCTCCATTTCATTTTAATTGATCTTGTACTATATTTCATCAAACCTATCCAGATTTCTGCGTACAAAATGAATACATAAATGGATATTGGGTCTCCCTGATGATAGCCATGTCCAGCTATGAAAAAAAAATAGATAAAAATCCATTTACTTGCATGGCTAATTTTGTATCATATAAATATAAATCCATTTTTTAAACATTGGATCAAACTTAAAAAAGGTCATTATCTTATCAATAAATTCAAAAGATATGGTATCAAATGCTTTTTCAAAATCAATCAGCACAAGTAGCCCTGGAAG
Source organism: Lutraria rhynchaena (assembly GCA_008271625.1). Taxonomy (NCBI): domain Eukaryota; kingdom Metazoa; phylum Mollusca; class Bivalvia; order Venerida; family Mactridae; genus Lutraria; species Lutraria rhynchaena. The sequence goes on along the minus strand of VIBL01000121.1, from coordinate 453,021 downwards.
TTCATATTCATCAGTATATTCCATTATGTCATATAACAATCTAGTGTTCTCTCCAATAAATCTATCTGTAACAAAACCAGTATGATTATTTGCAGTTAGAATATTTAAAACTTGTTTGAATCAGTTTGCTATTGTACCTGAGGCTTGCTTATATATTGTATTTGATAGTGTTATTGGTCTCCAATTCTTTAAGTACTGTTTATTTTTGTTATCTTTTGGAATACATGTAATAATTCCTTGTTTCTGTGTAACTGAAAAATGTCCCATTGTAAACTTCCTGAAATACTATTAAACCGTCTAAATATAGTGAATTTTCATGTGACAATTGGGGTGTTTCTATATTTTCAAAATCTTTATTAATATCATAATCAGCCACTTCCTTCCTTTTATATAAGTTTTTATAGTAATTATTTGTTTCATGCAAAATATTATTTTGACCATAAATATTTTGATCATTGATTGCCCTTACGCTAGTGCATGTTACATCTGTTATGGAAAATGCAAGCATACATTAACACATTTCTGTTTTACCTGACAACATTTGAATCTAGCAGTCAATACCTTTTTATCTTGTAAATTTCTTCATGCTTATTCTAAGCTGTTGTTTCCTATAAAAGTTAAATATTGAAAAATTTAAAATCAAATAAAATTTAACAAGTTAAATTCTTAAGTTCTTCAAGTGTGATCAACTTGTTTTAATGATAAATGTGTCCTGGCTATTGTTGCTGATATGCCAGCATTTCTCAGTGTGAGGTCCATAAGAGATACTATGATCATTACAACAACATTGATCTCATTCATGTTAGTGTAAAATCATATTTTCTAAACATTGAGTGATGTTCTGTGCTAGAAAATTTGGTTTGATTTACATTCATGTTTATCTGAAATAGTAAAAGGTATAATACTGTAGTGATCATGTGATTCATATGGCATTTCGCATGCAACTAATTACACCATTTCTAAGGTGAATTTTTGAAAAATATACACAGAATCACATCATTAAGGTGGAATGTAACAAAGTTAATATTTCATTTTTTATGCCAACAGCTTGTTTGCCATATTAACATTTTCTAATATCTATTTTTTTTTAAATTCAGAATAAGACAAAAGAACTATTGCTAAAAATCACATATACCCAACTGAGAACTCAACTGCCAAATGAGGACAGCTGAAAATGTTAAACTTGTACACCTAACTAAGACCCCATATGGCAAAACAGCACCAATGCCTTTGAAAATACCATTATCATGTAATAATTGTATTCTTTTTACCTTATATGCCTCTTATCCAGCCATATTGACACACAACAAAATAACGATTTGTATTTGTTCACATCTTTGTGTGGAACAGCTGCACCGAAACTCGCTAATACCTCAGAAATCAAGTCCTACAGGCGTAGAAATGCCTTCTGTGGGGCTATGAACCATTCAGTTCTTTTGTGTGCCGAACAGCAAAATTATGTGCTTTCACATATACTATAATGTATATACAGTCTAGCACATGTTTGTGACCATCTCCGAATAAAGAGCACCCTGTGAGTAATGGCCATTCTTTTAAAAATCATCATTGATTATTTAGAACAAACTGACCTCTGAATAAAGGTCACCTGTCTATTGGGTTGTGATAACTGTGATTTATACATGATGGTTGTGTAGATTTAATCTGTAACTATATATTGACACTGATTTGAATATTGACTTCCATAATGTATAAATTTTACTTTCAAATTTGCATGAGTAAATATGTTAGCGATATCATGAAAATATTCCATCATGATTTACTAAACTGGTGTAATGAAATACACATAATTTGTATGTTTATATTAAAAAAGTACTTTAGTAAATACTTAAAATGCATTTCTCAACACCACATATTTCTTATTTGCTCACCCTGTCATCCGCAAGTTACTGCAAACTTCTCCTCACGAATTGTTTGGATTAGTGGTAGATAATGTTATGCCTTCAACCAGATCATCACAGAGATCTATCCTGTGTCACTCCCATGGTTTGAACACAGGAGCCTGTAGACTACTCTAAAGTCCAAAACTCTACTTGTCACATCAAGTTGCTGCACAGTGACATTGACACTTAAAGAGTAAATTAATTAGTATACATATCCATGTCCGGCATGGTAACAAATATACAATTACAGAAAAAGTTTAAATAAAAGAAATTTTGTCTTGAGTATTACTGGTTCAATAAAAAAGCTAAAAAAGCGATTTTGAGAGATAGTAACTAGTCTATTGGAGGAATGTACCAACAAAATTGAATGAATATTTTTGTATGTGCATTGCTGATATCTGCAATATCAGTGGTAAATAATTAAAAACAACATTGACTGGTTTATTTAGATATATATACTGACAATTGATGAATTGATCATATCAAATTTAGTGTTAATATCTATTGAGATTTATGCCAATTCTGTTATTCCACCATGGAAGTGTGCTTACCAACTTATGGGTGTGTACATAATGAGGTTCGATTATGACCAGACTTGATTTTTTCTAGGCATCAATATTTACATTTTATACTACTCAGTTTTACAATTGGAGTATGTACTGTAAAACCTTTGCTTGTGGCCACCTTCAAATAAAAATCACCCTGTGGATGAAGGTCTTTCTTTGAAGAACGTTACTGATTATTAGAACAAACTGACCTCAAAACAAAGGCCATCTTTAAATAAAAGCCATGTTATGTCTTTTCCAAGGGTGGTCTTTGTTTACAGGTAGTCATAAAATATGAAGTTACTGCAGTAATATACAGCAGGTGTGTAGCTAACATGATTCTGACAAAGTATTATATAAGGTGCCTCACCCAGAATGCACCAGACTGCATCGTTTTTCAAAATTTTCCCTTGACCCATCCCATTGAACAATTATGAAACCACATATATAGGTTTGCAACACCGCTGCACCAACTTATCATCTCACCTGCTGTAACAGACATTTTGACATTGAGTGTTAAATGAAGATAACATATAAAGAAAAACATAGTGTGCAGAAACTTAAATGTTTATTGGCGTATCGACTACTAATGGTCATGTAGCGCACATTTAGATAAATGGGAAAACCAAACGTAAATCATGTTAAAGGATAATATATTAATAAGAATGATTTAAAAAAGCAATTTTGACCAAAATTCTAAGTTGAAAAGGGGCATAACTCCAAAAATACAGCTTTCAGAATTATGTCCACTGTCTTGCAACTGTACCTTTTTATGATAAGTATTCCATATGTTGTGTTCATACCATAAAATTAAAGAAGCAATTTTGACCAAAATTCAAATTCATAATGTAACTGCCCTTCAAGGGGCTGACAACACAACCCAAGGCGAATTATTAATAATATATTTATTCTGCACACACTATATAAATATATATATTCTGGTACACGTTGTAACACTTAGGGGACCGAGAGATGACTCTCCAACAATATATGATATGTTGGATTGACTCACTCTTGTCTTTCATACAAAGGCTGTATGGAAAGTGCAAAACTGGATTGCAGAAAACGACTGTCCAGCTCAAAGGAAACGGAATCAGTGACAGATGTCAGCTGTTTAACTAACCCAAATCGCCTATATGTAATGGAAAGTGACTAAGAAGTGAAAAGCACTAACTAATGTACATGGCCTACACTAACTACAGGGCTACACTCTCCCCCTCCGAAAAGGTTGTCTCGACTTTTTCCACTGCAATACAATCTGAAATAAAACTAGTATATTTCAATTAAATTTTCAATATAAATTATAATACTAATGATACATAATTATACAATGCGTATTAAAAACAATCAATCATTGGGTTACCTGTAAAGGAACACAACAAACAACAGACAAAAAAAAAGAAAACACTTATATCTAAACATCAAACTGTTTCCACTGATGTAAATGTCTACTCACTGTCACTATAATATAAACAAAAGTTTAAAAAATTACATATACACCCCCCCCCCTCCTGCAAATAAAATTAATTCCTGAAATTAATTTTAACATTTGCAAAAAAGGAAATCACTAATACACTGGCAGCTTTAAAAAAATTAAAACATAAAAAGATATAATCATTTAACTAGGAAAACATAGTCTTGTAAACTAATTTAATGATTTCTGTATTATTCTGAAGGTGAATTTGTAATAAGTCATTAATCTGTTGTTGCCCTACAACATATGAGTCAAACCATTGTGGTTTTTTAGGCACTCTGGTAGATCTTCTAAGTGTAGGTTCAGGTGTTACAGTAGATTCTTTTTCTATATGAGCTTCACTATCTGAACTGTCTGTATCAGATCTATCACGACCAGTCGTAGCTGAAATATTATTCCTAGAATAAAGAATAGGATACTTCATGTCAGAATCTGTGTCACTGCTTTCTATAATCTCTGTGGTACCACCATCTTCTTCCTTCTTCCTTAAAGTATCACTGTCTTGCCTACGGGGCTTTGGCACAGGTTTCTGTAACCTGTGGGCTGACGTTGGTCTAACTTCATCAGCTCCTTTCAACAACAACAGATGATTTCTGTGGAGTCTTTTAATAAGACCATCAGGGCTCTTAACATCAAAAACCGGCAAATCCAAATTGGGTTGCCCAACAACATCATACACATCTTCCTCAAACTTATCAGCAAGTTTGTGGGGCCCTGTAAAAGCTAAAATTTTGACAAGAACTTTATCACCAACATTTAAATTAACAGGTTTTGCTTTTTTGTCATAATTAATTTTCTGTTTAAGTTTTGACTTTTCTAAAGATTTCAATGCAGTAGCTTTAGTTTCCTCCATTTTTTCAACTAAATCTTTCACATAATCAGTAGTAAGTATAGCATTTTCAGGATCCAAATGAAAAGCAGAACCTACAGGTAGTTATGCCTTCTGACCAAACATCAGTTCGAAAGGTGAAAACCCTGCGGATATATGCTTTGTAGCATTATAAGAATAAACAAGTAATGGTAGGTATTTTTTCCAGTCTTGTTTTTTTTCATGTTCCAATGTTCCCAACATGGACAATAAGCTTCTGTTAAATCTTTCAGAAGCACCATTACATAGGGGGTGATAAACCGTGGTTCTCACTTTCTGTATGTTCATGACTTTACAGAGCTCACTAATCAAATCAGACTCAAAGTTTGGACCCTGGTCAGAAAGTAGTCTGGCAGGCATTCCATACTTGTAAATAAAATGATTAAGTAGTACATCTGCCGTTTTCGCAGTTTGGTTAGGTTTAGGCACAGCTACTGCAAACTTAGTAAAATGATCAGTAATAACTAAAATATTACAAATACCACCCTTACATTGGTCCACTTTCAAAAAAGTCAGTAGTAACCAGATCTAACAGGTAACCAGAGTCAATATTCACCATAGGTGTCCTTGAAACAACTGACTTGCGTCTAAGACACCTTGGACAATTATCAACATGATTACCAACATCAACAGTATAACCCGGCCGATAAAACCTTTCTCTGACAAGTGGAATAGAACGTTCTTTACTTGGATAACCAACATCATTATGTAAGCTCTGTAAAACCTGCTTCTTGTGCAAGGAAGGTAACACTAACTGTCTACCTTTCTGACTACCGTCAGATGTCTCCCTGTACAATAAGCCACGAACAATAAAATTTGCAAAATTTCTAGACATAGTCTGATGGGGAGGACATTTATTAATAATTTCCCTCTTTGGTTGCTGTTTATCTAAAACACTCCTAAACCAAACACCTACCACTGGATCCTCTAGCTGTTGTCTTCTTGATTCCCTCATCTCAATCTGGGCCATAGTTTGACCAGGGTAGCTAAGAACATCCACAACATTTAGAGACTGACAATTTAAAATGAATGTATAAATGAATCCACAATATTTGCATTACATATGGCTTTTATTGTTTGTGATTCTAACTTATCAAAGGGGTACCTTGACATTACATCTGCATCAGTATTATTCTTACCAGGACAATACAAAATGTCAAAATCATAGTTACTCAAACTGGCAATCCAACGTTGACCTGTAGCATCTAACTTTGCTGACTTCAAAATGTAAGTAAGGGGGTTATTATCGGTAAGGACAGTAAACTTTCCTGCAATAAGGTGATCACTAAACTTTTCAGTTATAGACCATTTAAGAGCTAAGAATTCTAATTTAAATGCAGAATAATTTCTCTCAGACTTAGACAGGCCTCTACTAGCATAAGCTATGATCATCATAGTGTCATCATCTGGCTTTTGATACAATACTGCACTCAGTCCCTTAGTACTGGCATCAATATGTAATTCAAATGGTATATCAAAATTTGGATAAGCAAGCACAGGCGGAGATGTAAGTAATTGTTTTAAATGATTAAAAATTTCATCATGTTCTTTCTCCCACTTCCATTCTTTCTTAACTACTTTTTTATGTTTCTTAGGACTAGTAGGTGGAAGCATACCAGTTAATGGTTTAGTGATTTTACTAAAATCTGGAACAAATTTCTTGTAATACCCAGCTAAAGCTAAAAAAGAACGTAATTCATCAACATTGGTAGGTGTTGGATACTTTAACACTTTCTCCAAAAAACAAAGAAATTCTAGGATATTTTGTTACCTCTTTTGCATCCTATGAATACCATATAATCCAACAATGCAGAGCTCTGATATGAGTAAAATGATGTTAGCGCTATAATCTTCTGTCTACCATGTAAACTAAACCGAATCACCAACGTAGAACAATCCACGGCCATGTACCATTACATTAACAATTTTCAGTCCTCACTGGGGGCTCCAAATGTAACTGCCCTTCAAGGGGCCAACGACACAACCCAAGGCGAATTATTAATGATATTTATTCTCTACTTACTATATAAATATATATATTCTGGTACACGTTGTAACACTTAGGGGACCAAGAGATGACCCTCCAACAATATGTGGTATGTTGGATTGACTCACTTTTGTCTTTCATACAAAGGCTGTATGGAAAGTGCAAAACTGGATTGCAGAAAACGACTGTCCAGCTCAAAGGAAACAGAATAAGTGACAGATTCCAGCTGCTTAACTAACCCAATTCACCTATATGTAATGGAAAGTGACTAAGATGCGAAAAGCACTAACTAATGTACATGGCCTACACTAACTACAGGGCTACAATAACTCCAAAAATATTGCTTTCATGGTAATGCTGCTTGTCTTACAACTGCGCCTTGTCATGATTATCAAGTATTCCAAGTTTTGTATCGATACCTTTGATGGTTTTCAAATCATTCTGTTTAAAAAGCAATTTTGACTAAAATTCGAAGTTAGAAAGAGGCATAACTTGAAAAATATAACTTTCAGAATAATGCTCCGCATGTCTTGCAACTGTGTCTTGTCATGATAATCAAGCATTCCTAGTGTTGTGTTGATCATTCTGTATGATAAGCTGCTTTGACTAAAATTCTATGTTAAAAAGGTACATAACTCCAAAAATATTGCTATCACGGTGATACCCCTTGTAGTGTTTGAGTGATGGGCTTCATTGAAGGTTTTAAATGACAATGATGACACCACAGCAATCATAATAGCTCAATTATTTCTTTGAGTTAAAAAGTACTGATAAGGCCTAAGATACCTCTGTTCAGATGATCTCTCCAACTTTTTTTTCCAATTTGTGTGAATATTTAATTTTGATGTAAAAAATACATGACAATAGCTTATTAAAATGTTTTAAGGCTGTTAAATAATTTTGAACAACCATATCACCTGATATGTTATTAGTAGTGAACTCAAATTGTCTGGGAAAAGCATCAGTCAGCTGGAAATGAAAGTATTTTTCTCAGGGCTAAGTGAGACCATTCTCAGTTGGCATTTGTGTCCTTGCTTGGTGCTGTTATTTCTGATAATGTCCAGAGTAACAGCTTGTAGTGAGCAGATTTTGTTGGAAGTTCCTCTTGTTGCTCTGTACAATGATTGAATGCCAAATAAGCTCACTATCCACTGTTCAATGGGACATTTTGCCTTCATCAAATGAAGTTCTGTGGAGGCCTACTCAAGGGGAGCAACTAGCTAAACTGATTCAATTCAAGGAAAAATAACAACTATGTAATAATCAATGTTTTTCATTCTGCAATCTCTCCCTGCTTGTACTTACATTGCACTGGTATACTCTATTGTCATGTCTGATCACATGATCTCTCTCCATCTTCCTCCTCTCTCTGCCTCTCTCTAAAACAATAAGCTACCTATTGATCAGGTTGTCCAGCTTATTATTAATATACACTGCATTGTATGAAACAAAATATAGATTAGTACTTTTTAATCTGTTTTCAAATGTTAGGAAGGAGTATTATGTGAATACAGTCAAACCTGTGTTTGTGGCCACCTTGGCATAAAGACCACCTTGTGAATAAAGGCCATTCTTTCAAAACTGTCACTGATTATTTAGAATAAACTGACCTCCAATAAAGGCCATTTGTCAATAAAGACCACATTTTGTCTTTCCTGAAGGTGGGTTTTGTTCACAGGTTTGATTATAACTTTGTCTTACCCTGTTTATGTAAAATAAATTACCCCAGAAAGCACAAAATCAAACCTTAACTGACTACATCCCACTGAAGACGCAAATCATTTTTCCAAGAAAACCTTCAGTGTCATATTTAGAACTGATCAATCAGATAATGAAGTCTATCTGTATTCCTATTATCCATGCAAAAGTTTTTAGTAACAAGTCCTTAAGTAAATTATTTCATCACTTCATTTCCTTACCTAATTTTTGCACCAGTATAAGAACTATAGTTTAAGCCCATGTTGAAACATGAAAATCTCATAATACTGTCTTATATCATTTAAGAAATATATTAAAAACAACATGTTTCTCTCTCATTGGTTTGCACCACCTTAATGAACCCTTTCAGTGATGTTTTACAACAACAATGTTAAAATTTATAATCAGCAACATTTCATCAAAAAAAGGAACCAAGACAAAAAAAGCCATCATAAAAATGACATGTACAAACCCTACATACATTAATATGTATGTAGGAAAAAACTACACTTCAACTGTGCAATAAATTGGCACACAGACAAGTCAAACAATTCAGATATGAATTATTTTTCAATATTTTCACTACAAACAAGATATTAAAAATGGAAAATTTTGTGGACACTAACAGTAATCACAGGAGGAAATGTAAAACATTGTTTTGTCATGTTAATATTTACATTGATATTGGTAATAGATAAAAGATATGTGCCTGGTGTATTTAGTGCTCTAAACACAGTGGAAAACACACATTTGCTGTGATAGTATATAAGATAATGAATAAAATCATTATTATTTCTATATTATTCGTCAAATTTGATATGGTATTAAGAAATCATGGTTCAGAGCACTCATAATTGAAATAGCAGATATAAAAATCAGATGTTATATTAAAGTGTTGGGAACTTTTATTATAAGAATAAATAAAGCCAGTTGACTTGATGTGTCTTAAATAACTACAGTTGAATTACACAATAAGAAGTCTTTGTCACATTTGAAACCACACACAATAACACTGGATGTAATGGTTCAGTTAAGCGCCCTTGCTGCACCTTATGCAGAATGCAAATTTGCTATTTTACTTTGCTTGTTGAAGAGTTCTTGACAGGGCGAGTAACCAAGTTTGGACATATCCCTGCACCTTTGTCTATGATCAGACAGATAAGGGCAGGATTTTGTTTTATGCAGTTTTTACATTCAATTTTACATTCAATCTGTTTTGGTAGAATTTTTAGTCTGAAGCACTTTATAACAACATTTTCAATACCATTCTTCTCCTTCATGATCCATGGTGTTCTAACTCACAACATTCTTGCCTTTGCCTGAAATACAGAGTTATGCACTGCATATTCACTTGAGTGCAAAAAAAGTTGGCCACCATTATGATACAACTCTATTGTTGGAAAATTTGCATATCAATAATTCATTATAAATCAGCAACTAATTTAGACATTTTTTACATGACAGTAAAACAGATAAAAAAAGATAAATTTCAATCCAAATTTCATACCAGAACAATATGTAATAACAAGTATTATGAATATTGCTTACAAACAATATGTAGTTTGTAATTTGCTTAAAATTTAACTGATTATAGGTCACTAGGTCACTATTGACCACCAGCAAAAAGACTGCAAATCTAAAGAAACGAGGGTGTCAGTAGACTGTTCTTGGCAGGTCATTTGTCACTGTAATAACTAAATCGATGGCTCAGTGCCACAAGGTCTTACGTGTAAATATGATGTTTTGAGAAAAACAAGAAAAACTGTTTTTGATTGTTATTCTTTTGATGGTATATCTTATTTTTCCAGATTGTATGGACGCTCATGTTTCATATTAAATTATTTAGTTTTTGTCATTATTTCATGCCTAAAATATTTTTAAAGGGGTCATTTTGCAAATAAGATCCTATAGCTTTTAAACAATAATGAACTGGCTTTTTCATTAAAAGGTCATATGTTAACACTTGACCTTTTGAAATTTTTTAATCGAATTTCCCAATGTTGTATCTACCACATTGGACATTTTAGAATATGGATTACCTTCGAACATAGATAATTGTTCTTTTTTTCCTAACAATTTAAGCCCAATAAGTTCCATATTATGGTAATTATGCTTTATTTATGACAAATAGATGTTTTAGCTCTCCCGCTTTGGAAAGTTTGAGTGAATTGCAAGGTTTTCTCATAGCAGCACTTAAGAAACTGCTCAGATTTATTATGTTCAAAATGTGTAACAATGCATGTTTTATCTTGGAGTGAAAAAACACACAAGTATGGCTGTTGACAGTATGTTTTAATTGTAGATATCTAACTTAAAACAAACAATATGAAACAAATAACATTAAGAGCATATTGTTATATCTTTATTAGCTCACCAGAACCGAAAGTTCATGGTGAGCTATTAGGATGGGTAGGTGGATGCTCCGGCATCTGTCATCTGGCGTCAACAATGGTCTTCTCAGAAACTACCCATTGGATTTACTTCAAATTTGCTGTGTAGAAGCCTTTTGACGTTTTAACTTCAATTTGCTTTTATTATACCAGTCACTAGAGCGAAAAATAGAAAAACCTTTAATCATCTTCTTCTCATGAACCAATGGATGGGTCACCACCAAACTTGTCTGTAGCATCCTTAGATAGACTTTTATCAGATTAGCTCAAATAAAAATGGTTGGCCCTTTTTAGGGGCCGCTAGAGCTAAAAATAGAAAAACCTATAATCATCTTTCATCTAAAAGGGGCCGCTAGAGCTATAAATAGAAATTTTTCTCATGATTCTATGGATGAATTATTACCAAACTTGGTTTTTAGCATCTTTAGATAGTGTTCTATCAGATTTGCTGAAAAAAAAATTGTTGGCCCCTATTAACATAGAGTAATACCTTTAAACGTCTTCTTCTCATGAACCAATGGATGGATCATCCCCAAACTTGGTCTGTAGCATCCTTTGATGGTCTTCTCTCAAGTGTGCTCAAATGAATTTAGTCGACCCCTGTTAGGGGCCACTAGAGCTAAAAATAGAAATACCTTAAAATATTACCAAACTTGGTTATTAGCATCTTTAGATAGTGTTCTATCAAATTTGCTCAAATAAAAATGGTTGGCCCCAATTAGGGGTTGCTGGAGCTAAAAATAGAAATACCTTAAAATGACTTGTTTTCATGAACCAGTGTTTGGATCATCACCAAATTTGGTGTGTGGCATCCTTCAGTCATCACGAATATTCCTTGGTATTATCCTTTGATGGTCCTTTATCAAGTTTATTATTGTTCCCCATTATTTGCCCACAATTGTACCTTTATTGCCTTTTTAGTAACAAGTTAATTAACATTTATTCTGGTGAGCGATGCAAGGCCATTGTGGCCCTCTTGTATTGTTTTTTGCAGGCCAATTCATGTATTTCTCTTGATTCAGGCATTTTGATCAAATTAGTCTTTCTGTACAATTAATACTCTCTAAAATTGTGTCTTATTACTTTCTGGTTATGAAACGATTAATGAATGTTTTTTATGTCTTAATTTATGAATAGTTGCCTGTAATTCTTAGTCTTTCTCGTCTTAAAATCAAGTCATGCATTTAAAATGGGTACAGTATCCTACACATTTTGTAGCATGAATCAAGTTCCCTTTATAAATTGGAGCAACCCTACAACTGTTTTACGTCTATAATTCAGAGTCAAATAACTACTTTATAGCTTATTATTTTCATCAAGTCACGAACTTGAATTTAATCATATGAAAATAGACATTTGATTAAAGCTGCTTAAACACTGAAAATAATTATATGACAGCTATGAAACAATAAGGTTCTGCATTAAATCTGTCTTTCATTCAATCATTCTTATTCAAATAATCCATACTGTTAAATGCTGGTAAATGTTGTTTTGAACAATTTTAACAAAATGTAAACAATAAAAGTAAAAAGAACACTATTTACAGACAAAAGTTACCCTGATTTTTTAATTTATTTATAAAATATTTGGTGTAACATTTACTAGTAGAAATATATTCTGATGTTTCTGAAAAGGTTAAGATACTAGCATAGACAAAAATCAAAGAATTATTATGGACAATGTTTCTGGTTTATTTCTTAAGTGTCATGTTAACTCAAGCCATCATCATTTTTATCACTGTATGACAGACCTTCATAAAATGAATGATATCTTGTATGAATAACATTTCTCTTGCACAAAGTCATAAGATCTTCATATATTAATTTTGAGATAGACAATTTTCTTTATATGTAGATTTTAGTTTGAACCCCTTAATGGATAAATCTCTTCTCATATTTTGTCTCGAAATCTCAATATGTTTGTAATCTGATCGAAGGTCATGTTTGAAAAACAATTTGCTTGGTTCTGATTTATGATAGTCAAAGCTATAGACATTATGCCGGTGTAAAATAGAACCATCAGTAGCCCCTCTTCTATTACCAATCATTTTAGTGGACAGATCTTTAAAATCTTTTATGTCAGAAGTTGCAACTTCAAAAACTTTGTATTTGGGTTGGTTAACGTTGCTGTTTCTTACAGCAGTCATCCATTCAAATGGAGTAAACATATCATTGTGTTTTGTAATTTTTTCAATTGTTGCGTAAACAGAATCTCCCTCCATTTGTGAATGTCCTCTTTCAAAGTAATTGTGTGAAATTTTATTTATTGGTAAATTCTGGACCGAATGGAGGCACATTGCATAGAAAGGGAGGTTCCGTTGCTGTCCTGTGCGACTGTCAGAGAAATACATAAAGTGGTCAATGGAGCCGATACTCTCATTGAAATGGTACATACAAGAAGCAATGTCATTGCTTCCATGTTTAGCAATTGTCTCATACCATGTACAACAACTGGCTTCTTACTACATCAAATACTGATAAAGTATAGGTAGAAAGTTTTCAGCTATAATATACCTCACTAATGTCTGTTTTGGAGGAAATTAAAACTTTTTGTTAGTCAAAGTTTATTACTCTTAATTTTCTGTCATTCATAGCCATTTCTTTGTTTTGTGATTTTAGTTTACATACATCTTTTCGTTGCAGGTGAATTTTGTATTCTTCTTGCTTCTGTACCTTTTCAGTTTCACCAAGTTTTTTGACTCACAAAAGGAGCATAAATCTTTCTTTGGTTTGTGAAAGCCTGTATTATATGCACTGCTAAAGATTGAATTGTAAAGCCCAAATTTCTGTGCTTTTCTACTTGCTAGATAACATTTTTTCCAGATACATTGTGTACAAATATTTTTAAAATTATTCATGGTAGTTATAATATATATATGTATATATATATGATTACAGTCCCGGTGTATAAAACACACAAAAAAAATACTTCAAACGTACCTTAAGAGTTAATGTAAGCACAAAGGGTTTGTTTTTTTTGTTGTTTTATGACATTCAAACTTTGACACACTGAAAACTTTTAATAATCTCAAACCCAAATTATCATTTGTTTGTTTTTTTTTTGACAAGATGGAATAATAGTGTTTACATTCTACCAAAGTAGATACTATCATAAATATAAATGTTAGTTATGAGCATTTTGCTGAAAATAATATCTAGAAATGCATAGGGGTGTAACAATATGGTAAAAATTGTATTGCAATATATTACAATACGCAAAACCTTATTGCAATACATATTGTTTTTTTTTCCGCGCAAAAAAGCAAAGCAGGAATTGATGCACAAGCATTGTCTAAAATGGATCAATATTATATATACATGTATTTATATATGAAATTCATGTGTAGTTTCAAATGAATTCTTATACTACTGTTTGAATGATTTGTGTAAATTAGACTCTCTGCCAGAAAAATGCATATTTTGAGCCAGAATTCAGAAGAGATTCACCCTCTCATTTGATTAAGTGTTTTAACTTATAAAAGCACAATAAAATTATTTCAAGTTGTCAACTCATTTTAATATTTATTCAGACCTTGAAATTTAAGATTCCATAAAAATGTCTTTTGATTATTCAGAATGAAGGAAAACAATTAGTATGGTAAATAATTTCACAGAATTGAAGAACTTAATCACTCTTATGAGAGAAAAACAAAGCAAAATTTTAAACGAAGAACGTTCGCCTTGAACATTGTGTGTAATTAATGAACATCAGAACATAAGGACAACAAGTCCTGGAGTGTGATAATAAATTGTATTGTGACTCAAACCAAATTTTCTGGCATTATGAAAATGTACCAATGAATTTGTTTGTCTTATTTCTAAGAACTTTTCATCGGTGGCGTTCCATGACTACACAAACCGGTTCAGAGAAAAACAAACCAATAAAAAACTTGTATTGTAATATTGACCAGTACATCGGTTAATCGTTACACCCCTAGAAATGCATGAAATATACAATAAATTTTCTAGATTGAATAAAATATCAAATAAATAAAGTCGTAAGTGCCATTAGACTTACACTAACACAACAACATATCTTAAATTCAATGTAGATACAACCATTATGAAAAATTACAGTTTCACTTATGACCTATGAATTATTTGTAATTGTGAAGTAAATTGACAGGGAATAGAGACGGAAACCAGTTCAGGACATGCGCAGTAGTCTGAAGATTTAATAAATAAAAAAAATATAAGGTCATATCTACCAATTACAACCTTTAAGCACTGAGCCATCGAAATAGGACATTATGAAAGGACAAGAAAAATAAATATAGGAATGTTTGACATTTCAACTTAAATATGAGCAAAATAAGAAGTGTCATTATGTTATGCACTTGTTTGGGCACTGATTAGGTTATAACTTATGGTGTTTGTACAGTGCACTGTACAATGTTACTTTATGCTCTTCCTTACAACTAAAAATTTTTTTCTCTCACTTGATCATCTCATATTTGGAACTTTGTAGTCATCATCATCATCATCAAAGTATCAGAATAACTGTCTCTTAGTTTCAATGCAGCAGTGCTGTTTTTCCACATCTGCATATTCAGTGGGGCCAGGACAACTTACTTATTTTATTTATTGTCACTGGGGTTTAACGCTGTTTTTCTACAATTTTTCAGTTATATACTGTGAACGGTTCGCCTAACCAGTTTTCCTGGACTGTATACTAACCAGTACTATCTTACCCTTCCACAAGGAGCTGGCAGTTTCTTCACATATGGAAGAAAATCAACATTTTTGTCAAATTTTCATAAAAGGGTATGACCTGCTGCGACCAGGATTCGAACCCGTATCTCCGGGTTTTTCTATTACTTTTCTATTTCTATTACAAAATCTTGTGTGCGCTTCTTCTCTGAAACAGCTGGTTGGATTGGTATGAAACTTTACCAATACATTAGGTATTAGGTCTACTTGTGCATATTGTAAAAAATATTAATTCAGATTTAAATTCATGGAGTTATGCCCCTTTTTTATTTTTCCATATGTTTGTTTTGTTTTTATGTGACTTATTGTCACAGCAGTTTAATGCTGTTTTTCAACAATTTTTCAGTTATATATACGGCTTTATACTAACCAGTACTAACTTACCCTTCCACAAGGAGCTGGCAACTTCGAGCATGGGTTATCTTGGGTCAAAACTAGGTCAACAGGTCAAATCTTTGGAAAATCTTGTTAACCCTGTAGTGGCCAGAGGATCTTCCTCAATCTTGGTCAGAATGTTTGTATTAATGATATCATGAATAGGTTTGAACATGGGTCAACTCAGGTTAAAAACTAGGTCACCAGGTCAAATCATACCATCTTGGCCCTCTTGTTTTTGTGTTGGTGTATTTGTGTAATTGATTTTATGATCTTCAAATTTTTTCATAGTATCAAAAATATTGTATTCAGTATGTTAAAAAATTTGGCATCATGTAAATTTGTTTTTGTTTTGAATGATTATGATAGTACTGAACATTGTGAAAAGATAAAGAGAACCAGCAGTTCTTTTACAGTGGCCCTAGTGGTGATGATTGTATTGATATATAAACTTATACTAAATTATGATCTGATGTTATAGCTGTTTGTCTCTGATAGATGCGGACATTTTCCCATAGTGTTTTTTTCAATTGAAATCAAATTAAAATGTATAAAGTTTAATTTATAGTATTACAGTAAAATGGTGAACATACAAAACATTTCTAGTATGGTTCACAAACACTGACACTTTGTTTTCACAACATACACGAAAAGAAACAACAGAAATTTATTAGGTTTACAATTCATTTAATCCTTATTACAGGCAAGTTATTTAATTTCATTGTGGGTACTTGAATCCACTGTACACTTCTGAGGGAAACATTTTCCGGATAGCCTTGACTACACATGATGGTAAAACTTTAGGGCACTTCTTTGACATCAATCAGTATACCCATCTTGTGAAGCGTCTGTATGCCAGATATCTGTATAACCTACAACACAAAAATGTTATGAATACAGTAAGACGCTAATAGTAATCAATATTGTCAATGAGTATTTAATCTAAGATCAACTCTTGCAAACATAGACATAGTACATATTGGTTCCAGACAGTAAGAATGTGAAACTAGCACATTCAACATGTCTGGTCTGATACTACACTGGGAAGTTAAAACACAAGACCATTATTTTGATTATATTGAATGAAAAGATTTGAATGCACAAAATATATTCTAATGTTCTTTAAAAGAGTGAACATGAATGTACTGAAGATATAAAGACTTGTTCATTTATTGAAGCCCAGGACATTGTTTATATTGAATACATGTGCGACTTGTTTCCGAATAATGGTTTCCAGAATATTTGAGTAAATTGTAAAATATCATATTCATGAACAAGTTGACCTTCCTCCAATGGTCCAATGTCCAGAACGTACTTGTGGTACGAAGTCTCCAAAATATGTATATTCAAACAGTTTGCTTGAAGTCCTTCATGGTCAGTGATACACTGAAGGCTCTCTGCCTTTCCAGCAACAACATTTATTGTCTTACAACACCTGCACCCATCTACAGTTGGCATAATCATACACCCTTCACACAGACACCTGTATTGAAAGAGCATTAATTAAGAAATGTTTTTCTGATTCATTTGAAATTTTTTAGAGTATCTATTTTTGAATGAGGTGCACCTAATTTTTTTACTGATCCGATCATGTCCGACTTTTCGAACCCAGTCAATTTTTTAACACATATGAATACATCAAGGCCTTTTCAAGCCATTTTGAGAAAAAGGCCCCTGGCTTAAAATGGGAAAAATGTGCAGCATGCTGCTACATTTTGGGAAATTTGAGAGATTAAAAAAGTATCAAAAAAGAACTTGTTCTGGTTTATATGACTTTTATTCCAGTGTATGATATAACAACTATTTCTTTATTGAAGAACTTCTGCTCAAAAGTCAAAACAGTCCAAGTTTACAAAAGTATCTTTCTCTGTTTGCATCTCCAAGTGTGGCAAAATGATGTTATTGTTTGGCATCCTTTTGCATTTATTTTTCTATTTTTCATAGAATAGTGCTTACTATGCGCGACATTATTCATGTTTCAAAAAATCTAGTGATATTAGGGTTAAATATTATAAATGGTGATAAAATTCGGCCCCAGGTGATATGGTGGAAATGCCCTGTAACATAGTTACATGGGGAAGTAAAAAATTGGAATGAATTCAAATGCTCATTACGAAATATAGAATTCTGACTTGTTTTTTATGTTAAATAATACCAGTCATATTATCTGTCAAGAATTCCAGATAAATTAGCGTATGACGAAGGTTATATTGGTAAAAAAATGTTACTTAACACGATACTGTAGATTGAAATATCATGAATGTAATGGCCGCCCCAGTGAATGTCAGATGTTTATGTATGAACAAAGGGAGGTAACTCAGTCTATTTTTAGACTCGGTACAAAATTCTGAAATTTTAAGTGTGGAATTTTTGTGGAAAATTGATATAAAAAATAGGAAATTTTCACACATTAACATGATTTTGTGTAAATATACCGTAAATAGTGTAATCTAGACCTACAAACTTGCCCTTTAATGCTGAAGTCAGTTTTTATTTTATTTGTATTTTGACATTTTAGGGAGTATCACAAATAGTTTGAAAAAAAGTTAAAGACATATAATCTTAAAGTGAATTTGCTTGTTTTTGAAATTGATTGCATTGGAGTTTTCATCTTTACTATTGTGATTTTTTCTGGAAGGAGTTGATAAAGTAAATTGTGCATTATCCATCTAATATGATTTTTCTTTATACCAAAAAATTAAAGCTTTTTTTTATTAAAGCTAACATTACGCAGTATTTTACAGGTATATAACGAATTTGTTACTATTGTTGTTAAATTTGAGTTTATGACTTGTATTTTAATAGTATAAGCCATTAAAGTAAAAAGTGTGCCTGCCTTAAACATCAGCATGATTAATGTCACAATGGGTAACAAGATTACAACTAGAACATAATTTTAAAATATCAGCTTAACTCAACAGTACAAAACATCAGCTGATATATCATGGCATGACTTATTTTGTTTTTCAACGTAAGACAATAAGTAATTTATTTCTAAAGGCAAGAGATGACAAAGTAGTTCCATGTAGTTAAATACACATGGTTGTACATTGTGTACATTTTGTTCTGATTTACAGAGCTGCTATACTAAATGAATAAACAAACATATGCACAGAGTCTACCAGTCTTATCAAATACAAAAATATCAGTGATGGTTAAATAAATGATGTAACTGTTCTTCAATACCCTCTTAACACATAATTAGGAAATGTCAGTGTTGTGGACATCAGAATACAAAGACACACACAAAAGCAATAACACAGACACACAACTGACAACACTAACACACATAAAAGCAACAACACAGCCAAACACAACTGACAACACAGACACACACAAAAGCAACAACACTGGCACACACAACTAACAACACAGCCACACACAACTGACAATACTGACACTCACGAAAGCAACAACACAGACATACAACTGACAACACAGACATACACAAAAGCAACAGCGCAGAAACACAAAACTGACAATTCAGACACACACAAAAGCAACAACACTGATGCACACATCTAACAACACAGCCACACACATAACTGACAACACAGTCACACAGTCACACAGAAAAACAACAACACTGACACACACAGCTGACAACACAGCCACACAGAAAAACAACAACTCTGACACTTGCAACTGACAAGACAGTCTAGAATCAAGAAGTCTCTTTAAAGAGATAAAACTAAAGGTTCATGGTTAAAGGATCTAATATTGATATTTCTGATCCAGGAAATGAGACTCAAGATGTATAATTAAGGGGTCTAGAATTAAGGTTTCCCATTAAAGAGATAAAACTGAAGAATAGTGATAAAAAGGTCTAGAATCAAGTTATTATCGATAATCGTATGCTTTACGATCTTTTCTGTGTGATAAGGGTTTGAAACAGTTGTTTATCAAAGGTTAGCATATCAGGAGTTCAAACAAGAATGGCAGTGCTTGTAAATTAAGTTTCAGTCTTTGTTACAAACAGAAGCTAGGTACTTATTGCTTTATTTTAAAATGGCATGACAGAATTTGCACTCTGCCTGAATTATTTTGAAAACACATCATCTCTTGAAGGTTCATGGTTACAACTGATTACTCTTGCTGACTACAGTGTGAAGATCAAAGTAATTTAACTTGTTTGTTGTTTCTCATTCTGCAGCTGTTCAACAAGAACACTGTGGCATGTAATATTGCACTACATGTTTTAACTACCAGAATATTATTTAACAAGTGTTTAATAGAAAACTAGTGATTATTTGTTTTTGTTCGAGGGTTGTCCAGACAGTTTTTGTAGAGGAAGCCTAGCAATTATTTGTTTAGGTAAAAATGCCCTTTAAATGTTGGTTTTCAGAAAACAAATGTTTAACAGACTATAAATTGTTTTTACAAGTAGTTCTACTTTAAAGAAGAATTGCCATTTAACTGTTACTAATGTATTTGTATATATTGTTTGGGTTCACTTGCTGCAAATTTAAGGTTTTCATATTTTGTTATATGTTGAACAAAGAAGAGAGTTTCAAGAAGGAAAACTCTGTGTTTACTGACTTGTACCTTAACAGATTGTTCATTACAAAGGTATGTTGGGGTTCAGTTAGCTACAAAATGTTGGGAAATAATTTCTGCAGTCTTGTATTAATTCGTTGTGCCCTTATGCAAAATACTAAACATAGTCACCACATTGTTTGATTAGATTATTTTAGATTTAATAATTTTTACCACATCATAACATCATTTATTAGTTTTTTTTTTGTAAAAAAATTATATTTGACTTTTCACTATGTTCCATGTACATGCATGATAAAAACATTAATTGTTAATCAGAATATACTAGTATATGTTTTTGCACCACTTGTGACTTATAAACATTCATTTTTATTAATATTTTTTAATTAATTTTTATGTTTAACTTTGCAAATTAAACACTAAACATATAAAACCTACAGGAAATTCCACTCCACTGAAACTGCACTAGTTAAAGTCCAGAATGACATCTTGCAGTCCCTAGACTAAAACAATGTTGCTGTTCTTGTTTTACTAGACCTTTCAGCTGCGTTCGATACCATTGACCATGACACTCTCTTACATTGCCTTGAACATGAGTTTGGTATTATGTGTAAACCTGTCAAATAGATGACATCTTACTTGTGTGATTGATACCAGACAGTATGTATTGATGACCACTTTCAGATGCCGTTATAATGAACTATAGTGTACACAGGGTTCAGTGTTGGGCCCAAAAAACTATGCAATGTACACTAAGCCTGTTGATGCCATTTGTAGTAGTCATAACCTACTCTACCATTTCTATGCTGAAGACTCTCAATTGTATGTAGCCTTTGTATGTAGCCTTTAAACCCACCAATGAGGTCCAAGTAGAAGTTGCTCATCAATGTTGGGAGATCTGCTTATCAGACATAGTTTCATGGATGCACCATAATATGCTCAAACGCAACACTGATAAGGCAGAAGTCATTGTTTTCTCATCGAAACACAATAAGAAACTTGTAGAAGACATCTCCATCACTGTTGGTAACTCTCAGATGCAACCGGCTAGTGTTGTTAGGAACCTAGGTGCCTTCCTTGACTCTCATATGGATATGGGCAACCATGTAAATTCAGTGTGCTGATTTAGCAATGCACAACTATGCCAAATAGGTCATATCAGGAAGTACCTCATGAGCAACGCTACCAAATCCCTTGTAAACAGTCTGGTTACATCTTGATCTGCACTGCTGTAATTCTCTGCTGTACGGACTACCAAAAACTACCATTTACAAGTCACAGACAGTCCAAAATACAGCGGCTCAAATTATAACTAGAAGTTCTTGTTTCAGCCATATTACTCCCATTCTTTAAGAACTACACAGGGTACCTATAGAAAAATAACAAACAATAGAAACGATGCGTGCGCATATTGATACTCTCGAAGAAGAAGAATGTGTTAACACTGTAAATAATAATGGTAACCATACAATGGGGGATGTTTGCAACTCCTCAGTAGATGACCTGTAGGTGACAGTTTGGTAGAACGCGTACAGATGAGGAGAATTTGATGGCTGAAGCGCAGAAAATTATTGATTGTTTAGGTGACAAAAATATCATTTCATATACTAATCACAGCAACTCAGTGACTTAGCTCAAGATATAGTGATAAACCAGGTCCATTGAAAATCAGTTTCAGAAATAGAAAGGAAAAGGTTAATGACTTGATGAACAAAGTGAAACTGAAAGACGGTGTTGTCTACAAAAATGTTTTCATTAAAAATTGTAAGTCACAAATTGAACATTTGATTGAGATAAATGCGCATGCTTTTCTGAGAAATCTGTCATCGGGAAGAACTTTGCAAATAGATGCCAGTGGCTGGATAATGCATCATGAAAACCAACAACAGCATCAGTATACGAAACATCTTTCAATAGGAAATACCCCGCCCCACTGACTATATTAAGTTGGCTCACTTAAATGTTTGTGGATGGACTAATGAAAATAATGATCTAAGGTCTGCTTTGTTATCATCAGTCAATTGTGATATTGTATCCAATTGTGAAACACATTATTGGATCAGGATGTTATTAAAGTACCCTGATTCTCGTGATTCGGATATAACGGACTGTAAATTCATCGTCGAGCCCCTAAAGCATCTGGGGGGTTGGTTTTATGGTGAAAAACTGGATTTTTAAAGACTTTGAAGTATTGATTATGAATAAATCAGATGATGGTATATAATGCGTAAAATTGTGAATAAACAAAGTGAATATGAATTTATTATGTACTCTTGCTATTAGCCACCTGAAAATTCCACAAGAGGCAGAGACACTCAAATCTATTTTGCATATA
This sequence comes from Lutraria rhynchaena, assembly GCA_008271625.1. Lineage (NCBI taxonomy): Eukaryota > Metazoa > Mollusca > Bivalvia > Venerida > Mactridae > Lutraria > Lutraria rhynchaena. Next base: position 430,242 of record VIBL01000121.1, on the reverse strand, counting down.
TATTTGCTCAGTTGTACATGCAAAATAACTGTGATACGATTATTGTACCTGGAGACTTCAATGCGCATATTGGGAATCTATCTGATACTTTGTGTGACACAGATCATCTTCCAAATAGACATGTGATAGACACATCTATTAACCAACTTGAATTCATTGACTTTTTAAATGACTCAAAATTTTGTGTTTTGAATGGCTGATATAATTCAGGCGATAATTTCCCATCTGTTTCATGAAAAGGTAGAGCTGTTGTAGATTAAATCTGTGTTCTGCACAATTTTTTAAATGATTGCAAATATTTTAAAGTAAAAACAGTTCAGTCTATAGTGAATGAATTCCATCTGCATGGCCTTATTGGTGAGAGATCAAGATTACCAGATCATTCAATACTTTTAATGGAATTTTCAGTTCGTCATACAGGCTATAACAGGAATTTAAATGCAAATACATGTAGTTATGACACAAAAAGACCATGCTTCAAGCTTGATAAAATTCCTAAAAACTTTATGATCAGTGATTTGACCAAAGTGGCTCTAGGAGAAGCAATTAGACAAATTGAAATTTGTAGAGAAACTCAGCACGATGTTGATAAGTTGTACGAACATTTGTGTAACATCATTCATCATGAAATGAATGAATACATACCAAAAGTAAAGCAAGCCATATTTAGTAATGAAATGAATAAACGTTTTCAACCTAAAAAAACGTACTGGAATGAAGATTTGTCTACCTTATGGAAGGACATGGGGAACTGTGACAATCGTTTCTAAAGTATTAAGGGGAGAAACATGTGATAAATGCTTTACATAATAAATATATCAGCTTTAAGTTATGTATATGTACCACTGTCATCATAAGCTATGTATATGTACCACTGTTATCATAAGCTATGTATATATACCACTGTCATCATGAGCTATGTATATGTACCACTCTTACCATAAGATATCTATATGTACCGCTGTTATCATTTTATGTACCACTTATATCATAAGATATCTTTATGTACCACAGCACTATTTCTCAGTAAGATATAATTATCTATAGGTACATGAACATTCCTGTCCATCCAGTTGATCTTTAATTTTGGTAAAAGTCATGAAATTGACCAAAAAATTAAACTTCTTGAGAATAATATGTTGGGGGGGGGTATTTATGCTTTGTGACATTTTTTCACATTTTTTTGACATTTTACCATACTAATTTCGCCCTCACCACACTGTTTTGCCCTTACTAAGGACCCACTACCTTTCCCCCAGACATGAAAAAAGCACTGGATTATATCTTGTTTTGCTGTACATGTTGCATAAATTTTGTTAAACACATCCTTTATCCTCTGTCATGTACACATCAAATTTTACACTGGTCAATTTATTGTACGAGGGCTATTTTATTATTTTTAGCTGACCTGAGCACACTCAGTCAGTCTATTATAGTGTCTGGCATCTGGCATCCACACCTGTGGGTTGTTAATACTCAAGTAGTCACACTTTTGAGTCAATCTTCATTAGACCTGGTCAGAATGTGTGTTTCAATGATGTCTTGGACAAGTTCAAGCATGGGTCATCTGGAGTCAAAAAATAGGCGACCAGGTCAAATTGAATGAAAATTTTGTTAACACTCAGATGTTGCAATTCAGGTGAGCGGGAAAGAGCCATCTAGGCCCTCTTGCTTCTATTAATCCTTTTGTCTACACAATATTTTTTTATGTTCAGTTTAAAACGGTTGAGTGCTTTCCTGTCACTCCTTTTTACCATGAAATTCTCATGCTTTTTGCAAAAGTGAACACAAGTATTTGAGGAGAACCAGTTTTCCAGCAGTTTGTTAACTCGCTGACATGTGGCAGGTAGATATTTTTTACCTCTTTTCAGAGTTTTAGTCATTTTCATATCTAAGCAATGAAATTATGTTTTAGACCAAGGTATGTTAGTTTTTACAGCTTTATTATGCCTTCTTTCTCCAAAATAGGGCTTTGCACTTTGCTCTGAATATTTTTGATATATTTTTCATCTCTTAATTACAAAGATATTGTTGAATTATTGTTGAATGGTAAATTCTTATCTGTTGATTTCATTGTTATGATATTAGTAAATTATTGTCATCTCAGCAATAGTACTAAGAAATTCATCATGAATATTTTGTGTGGTCAGTTTAAATCAATTGAATACACTAATATCATCCATGGTGTAATTTGTATTTTTTATTCCCCCCCCTGAACAGATGTGGATTGACAAGACCAACATTGCTTACTAGAATGCTTTATTACTTACATTGTTGTTACCATAGAACCTTAGGACATTCTCAGTCCACCCATATCACTCAACTTCGATTTGGCCTTGACAACAATTTTTCATCATAATGATTATTGTCATTTATCATGGTTTGAATGCATGCTAATGGTTGACTATGTACATGATTATAACCATGATGTCTGTGCTAATGTGTGCCTCTAAGATTATGATTTGACTTCTGCTGAGTTTGTGGCATTATTCTATGACTGTGAAACAAACTATGATGATCATGTTCAGCATTAAATGGACCTGTGGCTTCACCATTACCAATGACAATAAAACAACTTAGCTCAGGGAACGAAAAATCCACTCATCCACTTGTATTGACAAGTGAATTTAGGGTCCGGACGAGTAGAAAATCGGCCGTGGTTGTCCTCCCAGGTTGCTTTTACCCGATAATCCAATGCAAAAAGTCAGAAAAAAAATTATATTTATCTTATAGTGGAAAATTTTGGGTAATTTATTTAGGAAATATCCGTTCAAAATTTCCTGTGACAGAAAGAAAAATCAGTAATGACACCGGTTCGGAGTAAATGTCAATCATACAGTTCTCTCGGCAAGTGGCGAAAGCTTACACTCAATTGAAATAAATATATGCGCCTTATCATATTTTCAGTTTATACATATATCATACTTTATATGAAAAATAGATGTTTAATATATCTAAGCCTTTGAGAAATGAGTGGAGATGCTTATGTAAAACTTGATAAGCCTGGCTGTGATACCTGTATACTGGCCTCGGACTGGCATATATTTGGACTGTTCGCCATATGTTAATCATTGCTAATTGTGACGTAATTCGATATCGTCTGCATCATGTCCGACATACCTTTAGTGATAGGACAAGTGATATCAAGGACAGGATGAGTGGATTTTATATATCACTCGTCCTGCAGGATGATTGACCCTCAAAACATTTTTCGCGCCCTGTAGTTTTCAGCATGTTTGTTTCAAAGAAAAAGTTGAGCTATTATGATTTCTGTGTTGTCATAGTTGTTGTCATGCAAAAACTTTAATGTAGTACATTACTCAAATACTTTTAAAGATATCAATACAACATTTGGAATACTTGATAATCACAACCAGGCACAGTTGCAAGACAAGGGGAATTATTCTGAAAGCTATAGTTTTGTAGTTATGCCCCCTTTTTAATATAGAATTTTGATTAAAATTGCTTATTAAATAGAATGATATAGAACAGATGAGCGTTGGTTTCACTCTGCAGAGCTCTAGTTAATGAAGAAGGGTTCCTTTATGTCATAATGGAGATAAAAAAAACACTAGATGATGCGTACTAAAGATCAGACATAGATTACTTGTAGGGAATGTAAGATACAACATCAGAAGGTAGTTTTATTGTTAGCTAGTTATCCTAAAACCTGAAAACTGTTGTTCTTATTGGCTTTGCAAAATGAATATGCAACTTGGTCAAATATCAACCCTAATAAACTTCAGTAAGTCTTTCTGTATTCAGTTTTTTAGTTAACTTTGCTGGTCCATTTGTGAAGTCAATGTGTGTTAAAACAGTGCTCAATTTGATACAAATAAGATTTAGGAATCAGTCTTTGATACAACTAAGATTTAGGAACCAGTCTTTGATACAACTAAGATTTGGGAACCAGTGTTTGATACAATCAAGATTTAGGAACCAGTCTTACTATACTAAGAAGACATCACATGAGCACTAAATGAGGGGCCAGAGTTTGTTGACTGGTTTTCTGATATTCCAGATTTATCATCACAGCTTCAGCGTGAATTTCGTATGTTCAAAAGAGAACCATCTAAAATTTGCTTTGTAAGACTTATTGCTTGTTTACTTTTTATTTAATGTCTCTTTATTTATATTTCAGATAAACCAAGAAAACAATTCAGCAGAATCAAGAAAATATTATTACCCTGAAGGTAAGTAAATCATATGTTTTATGATCTGAATTTTGGTGAGTTTATATTGACTGAAGACTTGAATGATGTAGAAAAGTACTTAATTAGTTTATGATTGATATCTATCTGGACATTGCTAGCTGACAGTATTGAAACCATATAAAACATTATAATATATCAAAAAAAATCAGTGTTGAGGCCTGGAACAAAATTAGTCTTAGTTATTCATAATAATTTAAGCCAGAAATCAATGATTATTTCTGACTAGAAACTGACATTTAAGGCTGTTGTTAATTCAATGTTGTTGATAACATTCAACCCTCATATTGTTGTTTAGTCTGAAAGCTGGATAATTGACAATCAAACTTGACAGCCAGAGACTAAAAGTTGTAACCCCAGTCTCAGAGTAGCTCTTTGAAATTATTTTAAAATAAAATGTACTTAAAAATATTTCTTTTCAGAAGGACTTAAGAAGAACTACAGACAGGCCACAAGAACAGTTGTGAAATTATAGTGACAAATTCACAGTATGAACATGAAAGTGCTTATTTTACTACAAAATTGAAAGTAGGAAAAACATTGAGCTGACTTCGAACTGTTAACTGTACAAGGTTGACACTTCACACAAGTTGGCATCAGAAATCAGTGGCTTGAAAGAAATAAGCTGTGGTATGTATGAATTTGATTTTGGATAAATTTTAACGCACTAATGTGGTAGAATGTGTTTTTTTGTTTGTTTTAACTCACCAGAACCAAATGTTCAGAGTGAGCTGTTACGATGGGTAGGGATGTAATTTGGCGTTAACAATGGTCTTCTCTGAAACTACTGGTCAGATTTACTTAGATTTGCTGTCTAGAATCCTTTTTAACATTCTAACTGCAATTTGCTCATATTATACCAATTGATCCCTTTTAGTGGTCACCAGAGCTAAAAATAGGAAAATCTTTAAATGATTGATGAGTTAAATTATTGGTTCCAATCATTTTGTATGTAAAATACACCAAAATTTACAGAAATGTTGCCAAGATATACTTGAAATGCATTTTGTATCTGAAATATTCATTATAAAACTTAAGCTTTTTTCATCTGAAATATTCATTATATAACTTTAACTCTTTTTTATCTGAAATATTCATTATAAAACATAATTGACTGTGTTTTAATCTATTGAATTGTTTTTTTTAAATTCTTAAAATGATGTTTATGATATGGGCTAGTGATATAATAGAATGTGGGTCAAAATGGCCCAGTACTGAAATGGCCTAAATCCATATTGGCCCGTACGAAACTAAACTGTTGTTTTTAAATGTCATTCGATAAGATGTTAAATTAATAATTAATTCTGCATCAGAAAATAATTATGTAAAAGTTGATGTTAGGGATGGGTATTGCCAGAATTTTTGCATACCGCGATATGCCATGAGCATATTGTGATACGTATTGCAATATATTGTGAAGATGCTATTATTATTAAACTTTTGCAAAACTTCATTAAAGAATGCTTCTTTATCTTAAAAACAAAACATACACCTTTATGAAAACAGTTTATTCTCAGTCTGGCAGACTAGAAAAGAAAAATAACAAAAAATATCCAATATCTATCTTTTGTTCAGGGTGAGCTTTTAGGATGGGTAGGTGGATGCTCTGGCGTTCGTTATCTGTCGTCTGTTGTCTTGCGTCAACAATGGTCTTCTCCTCAGAAACTACCAGTCAGATTTACTTCAAATTTGCTGTGTAGAAGCCTTTTGATGTTTGCAATTTGCTCATATTATATCAGTTGGCCACTTTTAGGGATGGATCATCACCAAACTTGGTCTGTAGCATCCTTAGATGGTCTTCTCTCAAGTTTGCTCAAATAAATATGGTTGACCTCTTTTAGGGGCCACTAGAGCTAAAAATAGAAATACCTTTAATCATCTTCTTCTCATGATCCAATGGATGGATCATCACCAAACTTGGTCTGTAGCATCCTTCAATAGACTTTTATCAGATTTGCTCAAATAAAAATGGTTGGCCCCCTTTAGGTGCCACTAGAGCTTAAAATAGAAAAACCTTTAATCATCTTCTCATTAACCAATGGATGGATCATCACCAAACGTGGTTTGTAGCATCCTTAGATAGTCCTCGCTCAACTTTGCTTAAATAAATATGGTCAGCCCCTTGTAGGGGCCATTAGAGCTAACAATAGAAATACCTTAAAACAACTTTTTTCTCATGATTCCATGGATGGATTATTACCAAACTTGGTTTTTAGCATCTTTAGATGCCAGAGCTAAAAAAAGAAATGCTTAAAAATGACTTGTTTCCATGAACCAGTGATTGGATTATCACCAAATTTGGTCTGTGGCATCCTTCAGTCATCACAAATATTTTTTGTAGTACCCTTTTAAGGTCCTTTATCGAGTTTATTATTGTTCCCCATTACTTCCCCACAACTGTACCTTTATAACCTTTTAAATAACAAGTTAGTTAACATTTAGTCTGGTGAGCGATGCAGGGCCATCGTGGCCCTCTTGTATTTTTATACCATTGTAAAGTCCTCCATGATTGTTTACAGTTGCAACTTGGTAATGGGTAAATAAATGCATTTTGTCATCATTGGCTATAATTATATCACCTTCAGCTGCCCAGTGCCTGGTTTGAATTATGTGAAAAAAGCATTTTAAAACATATGCCATCGTCCATGCGGGGGTGTTGTTAACATTCTAGTGGTCGCACTTTTGAGCGAATCTTCATCAGACATGGTCAGAATGTTTGTCTCAATAGTATCTTGGACAAGTTGGAAGATGGTTCATCTGGGGTCAAAACAAGGCCACCAGGTCAAATCAAACTAAAATCTTGTTAACCCTCTAAAAGTTACAGTTTTAATTGAATGTTCATGAAACTTTGTCAGAATGGTTGTATTAATGATCTTGTAAAATTGTGTAAATATAGGTCATCTTTGGTCAAAAGCCAGATTACAATGTCAACACACCAGAAAACCTTGTTAATGCTCTATAGGTCACAATTTTGATGGAATCTTCATCAAACATTGTAAGAATATTTGTTTTAAAGATATCTTAGACAAGTTTAAATATGGGTCTTCTTGGGTCAAAGACTAGGTCATCAGGTCAAATCTGTGGAAAACCTTGTCAATGCTCTATTGGTCACAGTTTTGGTTGGATCTTACCAAACCTTGTCAAAATAGTTGTCTTAATGATATCTTGGACAGGTTTGAAAATGGGTCATCTGGGATCAAAAACTAGGTCACCAGGTCAAATCATAGAAATACCTTGTTTACACTCTAGAGGTCACAGTTTTGATTGAATGTTCACTAAACTTTGTTAGAATGTTTGTCTTAATGACATCTTGAACAAGTTTGAACATGGGTCTTCTGGGGTTAAAAACTAAGTCACTAGGCCAAATCATTAAAAACCTTGTTAACCCTTAGGCCACAGTTTTGATAGGATCTTTGTTAAACTGTGTCAAAATGTTTGTTTTCATGATGTTTTGGACAAGTTTGAACATGGATCATCTGGGGTCACAAACCAGGTCAATGGCTTAAATCTCCTGAAAACTTTAACCTTCTAGAAGTCACAGGCTTGACTGGATCTTCCCTAGACTTTGTCAGAATGTTAGAATTTAATGATATCATGAACAGGCTTGAACATCAGTCAACTCAGGTTAAAAACAAGGTCAGCAGGTCAAATCACAGGAAAACCATAGATGTGGCAATCTTTACTCATCTTGGCCTTCTTGTTTTGTTATTAGTTGGTTCAGTTACATATTTCTTTAGTATTGGAGTTTGTCCATGAAATATGGTGAGGACTTTTCTTACCCACATAAATGTCTCTTTCTTAATTCTGTCTGTCAGGTTTACTAGATGAACAGGATTGCCAACTTGATCCACCAGATATGTTTTTGCTGAGGTTGGCAGGCACAGCAAATGCATGTAGAACCAGGTGGTCATGGTTCAGTTGCTTTCCTAAATGTTTGTACCTTCAGGTTACGAGTTATGAAAGTTCCTCTGTATTCAAATTATCTGCTCTGTCATGGAAGAATGAACAATAAGTTCTAAAGGATAATTTTGTATGAATGAATGTCGGTCCTAAAGTAACTGTATGTTGACTTGTTTTTTGTTTACATACTGATAGGTCTTTGTTTACTGTTGGGGTAACACTGAAGTCTCTAAGGTTGTATGTCTTATCAAGTCAAGAACAATCCTTCCTGTACAACAGAATCTCTTTATGTCAGTAATGTGTTACTGGTTGAACAAGGTGATTACCGAATGCTATATTCACAACTTGTTGGATATAGTCATTGCCACAAGGCAAATAATTTGATCGGCAGTCTTTGTTGTTAATGCCTTAGTTAATGTTGAATTATACTTTGTTTCTGAGCTGTTTTTCATTTCTTTGTTTATCTTTGTCATATTTTGATTTGGCATTCATTTTCTGTTCAACAGCCTTTACACTATTACATTTTAATTAAGAATTGGTACGAATATTATAAATGATTGGAGAATGTCAGCAGGCAGGCGGGCTGGTGTCCATATTTTTTCTGTGCGCATTTCCTCCTACATAAGGGATTTTGACCAAACTTTCACATAACTATCATTATTTTTGAACATTTTTCAATCAATCAGTCCAATCTTTGATTTTAATTCTTCTGTCAACTCTTGTCACACACTTGATTTAGTGCATGAATTTCTGGCCCACTTGTGGTTTTATATGACTTTTATGACAGGTTGTCAGTCACATGTAGAATAGATAGATAGAAGCAGTCAGCACTGGGCATTCTATTTGAGACCGCTATGTATGTTGTAATAAGTAGCAAACTTGATATAGTTAAGTCACAATATTTATTAAAGTTCCAGTAGTGAATGATATAATTATAACACATTAAACAGTTTAAAATGTTTACATTGTTCAAATTACAAAAATAGCAATATTTTAGGGGAAAAAAATATTTGGCAAGAGGAACAATTATTATTTGTAATTTGATGAATATCACTTATAAAAAACTGGTAAATCTTTATTTATATGTGTCAAGACACTACCAAACATGCAATCAAGTGCTTAAAGTCATTATAAAGGGCACAGTACACAGACTATGCTAACAACATGTTTCATTCAACTTAATACTTTATTTACAGATCCATCAAACATGTACTCCAGTATGTTTGTGTGACTTCCCTCTTACATCATCAGTTCATAAATTTCAGAGCCGGATTGTGATTTCACATCAGAAGAGTTTAGAAAACACTTAGGAAAAGCACCTTTGACTGATATGATTGGGTGTATTGGTGCTGGAATGCCTGGTTTTGACCTGGATGATGATTTTTCTTCTTGAGGACACTAACAGCGGTGGTACCTAACAGTTTCAACATTGTGCAAAGAATGGTAAGTTTTGTGTGTGATCAGTCATATAGAAAATTCTTTGTTTAACTTAACCTGAGAATGAATTAGAATTTGTATCATCCCAAAAGTAATGTTATGCAATTAAACCTCTCTGAATGGTCACCTCCAAACAATAATCACCACCCAACAGTGGTCACCTCCCAATAATAGTTACCTTCTCAACAATGGTCACCTCTCAACAATAGTCACATTCTCAACAAGGCACCTCCCAACAATAGTCACATTCTCAACAAGTTACCTATCAACAAAAGTCACCTTCTCAACAATAGTCACATTCTCAACAATGGTCACATTCTCAACAAGTCACCTCTCAGGAATGGTCACTTCCCAACAATAGTCACATTCTCAACAATAGTTACCTTCTCAACAATAGTCACCTCCCAACAATGGTCACCTTCTCAACAATAGTCACCTCCCAACAATAGTCACATTTTCAACAATAGTCACATTCTCGACAATGGTCACCTCCCAACAACAGTCACATTCTCAACTAGTCACCCCTCAACAATGGCCACTTTACAACAATAGTCATGTTATCAACAATAGTCACATTCTAAACAATGGTCACATTCTCAACAATGGTCACTGTCTCAACCATAATCACACTCTCAACAATAGTCACCTCTCACAAATAGTCGTATTCTCAACAAGTCCTGCTCAACAATAGTCACATTCTCAACGATAGTCTTATTCTAAACAATAGTCACCTCTCAACAATGGTCGCATTCTCAACAAGTCCTGCTCAACAATAGTCACATTCTCAACAATAGTCTTATTCTAAACAATAGTCACCTCTCAACAATGGTCGCATTCTCAACAATAGTCTTATTCTAAACAATAGTCACCTCTCAACAATGGTCACCTCTCATCAATGTTCACTCCTCAACAATGATCACCTCCTAACAATGGTCACCTTTCAACAATGGTCACCTCCCAACAATGGTCACCTCTCAACAATGGCCACTTCAAATTCCTCCATACATTATCAACATAAATAAACCTCTCACCACCAGCAAGCCGTCAATTGTTTCTTATATACCTGTATTTTCCTATTTTCCTACATTTTTTTATATTGCTATATTTTTATAGATTTTTTATTTTTTTCTCTAACATAGTTCGTATTACATAATGACAAATATTTATATAATTTTATATTCTGTAAAAATAGTATTTTTGTAGGTTATGAAGTTATATTTTCTCTGTATTTTTTATTTAATATGTTAATCTCTCCAGAGTAATGAAGGGTGATTTCAAGTTGCAAGCTTTGTTTTTGAATTAGTTTAATCTTAAATTAAGGTTGATGATAATGATGTATTAGTCAAGACAGTGCTGTGAGTCTGTAAAAGGGAGGAATGAATATGCTTATTGCAATCTGCAGTCTGTAGGTGCTTGGCGGGCATCAACGCTTGGATTCTCACCAAATTTTTTATACAGCATGCTTACATGAAGACCTACTTTGGGATTTATATTTGGGGCCGTGACTGTGGTCCAGTGGTTAGTGTGCTGGACTTGTAACCCAGAGATCCGGGTTTGAATACCAGTCAGGGCAGGTCATACCCTTCTGTGCCAATTTTCTTCCTTATGTGAAGTTGCTGGCTCCTTGTGGAAGGGTAAGTTAGTACTGGTTAGTATACAATCCAGGAAAACTGGTTCGGTGAACTGGTCCCCGTATATAATAGAAAAACGGTGTTAAACCCCAGTGACAGTGGCAATGTATTTTGTGGTTCTATCCAAGATCAAGGTCATCGTTACTCAAAAGGAAAATAAGACTTATCTAAGGGAGACAACTCTTTCAATCATGTAGCTATACTTCATGAGTTACTCCCTTAAAATCTGATAATTATGTAGAACTATTGTGCATTGTTTGTATGCAGAAACATTGCCTCTTTTTATTGCTTTGTATTGTTCATGGGTGGTAGAACTAAATAGTGTTAGAAATTACTTATTTGGACCTTTTATTGAAAACGTGGGAGCAATATAACAATCAGGTTGTCTAATGGATTAAACTGTTGTTATTTCTTCACATATTCTGATCAAACTTTAATTGATGGGTTCTTGTACGTGACTTCTGGGCACATTCAACTAAATTTGGTAAAATTTGTGGAGCAAACTGCTAATGCACCAAATACAATCTCTAAGTATGTCTACAAGATGCCAAAACTTGTTTTGTAATTAATGTAAATACATGTATAAGTATAAACTAGTGCTTTGGAAAACCTGGTTTTCATGGAATTTCCATGTATTTGTTAAAAAATATTACCATGAATTAAAGTTCATTTTATACTGCTCTCTATTAATAAATTTTTCTGTGATTTCAGGTTCTATATTGTTGCACATGAATAACAAGATGAGTATGAAAGCAGATATGTTGCGGTTAGGCTGGTGAATTTCAGACAGTTTACATCTGTGTGTTTGTGTTATTTTTTATTTCATATTACCCTCAAACCACTAAAAAAACCCCTGCAGCCATGGTCCAGTGGTTAGTGCACTGGACTTGTAACACGGAGATCCAGGTTCAAATCCTGGTCACAGCAAGTCATGCCCTTCTATGAAAATTTGATAAAAAATTCAAATTTCCTCCATTGTGGGGAAGTTGCCTGCTCCTTGTGGAAGGGTAAGTTAGTACTGGTTAGTAAATAGTCCAGAAAAACTGGTTAGGTGAACCGGTCACCATATATAACTGAAAAATTGTTGAAAAACGGTGTTGAATCCCAGTGACAGTAAGTCACATGAAAACAAAACAATCAAACCACTCAAAATGAATGTCATATCTCAGATAGTTATTATAGAGGTTATATGTAGGCTGAAACACGCTATTGGTGCTGATAGTAGTCTCACTTGCTCAAAGAAGTAAATTTTTAGATGGCATATTTTCCTGGAGTTAATTATAAAGTTCCCCTGCACAAATCAAGTTTAGTTTTTTCATGAATATGCATACATTATTTTTTTATCAATCATTTCCATCCTATGGTATAACGAAATACTTTCTTTCATTTTTACCTTTTTGTGTAGTGTCTGTAACCCTTTCTTAGCAGTAATTTTCAAAGATGTTAATTCATAGCACTACAAATTTTGGCCAATTTAGACATGATTACACATTATTCAATGCAGGATTTATGCTTTTGAAATGAGAAACAATGAAACTATTGCAACATAAACTTTTAATGGTAACAGACACTACAGAATTTTGAATTTCAATATTTACGAAAGAACGATCATTCATTCATGATCAGCACCAAAAACATGTTTTAGCTGTGTGCCCATACCACGTGACTTTAATGTCATTTTTTAGTTATATGGCAAGCAAAATTTATCAAAGTGCTTGATTCAAAATCTTCTACTTCACACAAATTCTTTATTTCTTTATCAAATATGACCAAATAAAGCGGAGACTAAGGCCAAAAGTGTGAACTACAAGCATGATGTAATGGTTTGTTTTTGGTAGATGAACAGTTTTTGCCCAAAAATGGGGAAAATGTATTTTTCTGCAAAATTTTATTCAGCAAAGTAGTTTTCCCATTTTCTGGCTAAATCTGTTCATATATTAAAAACAGTAAACAGTGAACAGTTAGATTTAATTAAACGCCTATTATCTATGTTGAACATATCCAAATGGTGTTGTAGATTAATAAATAAAGAAAATTTGTTTAAGATAAACTCAGAAATAGAAAAAGAATAAAGACGATGACCACCTTTATTAAAGGTTCTGTGAATTCCTTTAAAGTTTAAAGTGATGATTGTTATTAAAAGAATTCATAGAATTTTCCCAAGCAGTATGTTTTAAGCTTTTTGTTGAAGTTGTTTAATGTCTACATGCAGAAAAAAAACATTACATTGTGCTAGTAGTTCACACTTTTGGCCTTAGAATCGAGCGGTTTGCGGTATTGCCAAAGTCATTTTGTATGGGCACACTCTGTAGCGTGTTTCAAAGACATATCATTGCCAAGATAGCAATTTTTAGATTCAAAGATCTTGTTGTTGTTGAGATTTGTCTATGAAAACAGGCTACAGCATCTTTAAAGTTGTACATGTAACCCCATATCTGTTGTTATTCTTGTTTCATGTGTTAAGAAATTTCTTAATTATTTAATACGGCTATTGTAAAAAGGTACAGCTGTAAAACTGGAGAACCCATTTTTTCACATTTTGTGGCATGTGAAAAGTCCAGAACAGATTATGTACTTATCAAAAATTTTCCCCTTGAATTTTGCGTTTTTTCTTTTTTTTTTTATGCAAAATTTCCTTCCTGCTTTTTTCATGTCTTTCAGTATATTTACCAGTTTGCTGTTTTTTCTTCTGTTATAAATGCTTATATACTTGTGTATTTGAACTATGAAGTTTTCTGAGTAGTAAAAATGCTGTTTTTATTTTGTGTGTTATAAATAAAACCACTTGTGTATTTGAACTTGCTTTTCTGAGTAGTATGAAATATTGTTATGCAGCTAAATAAATTTGTTCATTTTATTTCCTTCTGTTTCTACAATATTTGGTCACTAGTTTACTAACATAGCATATTGCTTGAATTGTGTTAATAAGCAAGTGACGGACCTAAATTTATTTTCATTTATGTATTTAAAAATGCCAACTAACAAAGCATGGTATTTGTTTATTTTCACAATACATGTATACAATGACAAGAATAAACATTCACAGAAAAGGCAACATTTAAAGCTATCTGGATCATCATAGTAAACAACAATACAGAAACACAGCACTGTGTAAAACCAACCCATCAACATGACTTCTACTCACAGGCATGTCAAAGTAAGAATGGATATCAGACGCCCAACACGATCCAAAAAATCCCTTCCATAGGAAAATGCCTTTGAATAAAAGCCCAGTGCTTGAACTGGTTAATGTGCACCATCATTCCCTTCGTTGGTGCTTCAGAATTCTTTATTTTCGTATTCTTAGACAAGTTTTCTATGGAAGAGAATTTTTGTGATGAGTAGGGCATCTTTGATTTCAAATCTTTCTTTGACATGCCCATCACTATTGCCTGTAAGTAGAAGTCATGTTGATGGGTTGGTTTTTGTGCAGTGCTGTGTTTCTGTTTGAGCATCCAACCTCTCAAACATAATCCAAAAAACAACAGTCATAGACTCATATACATGCTCCAACAACCACAAACCAACATTCAGAAAACTGAGTGTAACAAAAATAAAATACAGTAGAAACTCATTATATCGAACTCATATTAAATTCCCACTTATGTCAATATAATGATAAAGTTCCGAATACTATCCTTTTTACATATAAAAAAACACTTATTCCGAATTCTTTGGTCTTGATATTTTTGTATATTGAAGTCAGTGTTTATGCTGGGAATTATAAAATCAGTTCATGGAAATAAGTTAGTATTTTTTGTTTATTTACGTACATGTTGCATATTTTAAATACATTAAAATTATAAATGCAATGTTTCGTCCCAATCCGGTTCAAAAAATAGCCCAATTAAATGATTATTACAAGACACCAATGATCGCTCTAAAAAGTAAACCCTGTTGTCAAATTTGTCCAATTATTTATATCAAAGTTTGTTTATATCGGACAATTTTACGAAGTCCCTTGAACTTCAATATAACAAGTTTCTACTGTATATAATCTTCAAATTCCTTTTCCAAGTCTATAGTCTATTTATTAAGCAGCCATCAGAGCTTTATTTCCACCATTGATTGCTTGCATCCACAAAGAAACCAAGATGCTTCAGGAATCAACACACATTTCTGTGAACAAAAAAACTTACATCAGGTACTAGCTTGTGAAATGTGTTTATCAATTATATATGATGTAACCTCAATAATGAAAGCAAAAATACAGGTCAGAACTGAAGTAAGTCCACAAGTTATGGAGTAGATGGTGAATTTATGTATTCATCTGTTTTTAAACAGGTGATCAAAAGATTGACCTTATTAATTACCTAAAATGGCCAAACAACTAACTTTAACTAAATAATTGTACAAGTACAGATACATAGAATCAACAACACTTACTGTAAAGGGAGATTTGTACTTCATATCAGCCAAAGCCACTAAGGGCCTCAACTGAGCCAACACAATCAGTGCTTCAGCCAAGAATGCATAATGCAGCCCACAGAACCAGCATTTTGGATCACGCATAAACATGGTGAAAGCCAAGATCTCATGGAGTTGATATCCCATAGATGATGTACATTTCTGCTTGAAAGTAGAATACAACAGAATTAGTTCTCTGCTAAAGTAAGCTGCTTGCTGTAATAGTCAACATTGCACCAAACATCTGTCTGCAAAGAATAATAAAATTGATCACATTAATTTTCAGAGTTGTCACTAAAAATGTCACTAAATGCTACAAATATACAACACATGACTGATATAAATCATCGATAATTCTGGAAAGTGATTCCAGACATGATAAGCATTACATCTACTTTGTATTTGAAGAGTACAATTGTTTTTAATTGCCTACTTTTACTTTCAGCACCAGTTGATTAATGATATGCCTGTTTATAATTACCTACTATGCATGTCAGACAAGCGCATGTTCATCATTTATTGTTAATTGTAAATAATGAAATACAACATGTAGTGTTGGTTGTTAATATTTTTAATTTAAATTAAGGAGTGATCTCCCTTTAATAGTATTGATTACCTACATCATTGATTATCCAAAACCACAGAATATCAAAAATATTTCAGACCCATCTATTTCAGATAATCGAGGTTCTAATGTATCAGCGTTTTTCATAAAAAAGTTATACCCAATAAAGACCACTTGTTTTACTATCAATCATATCCCTATTATGCAGGTTTATCTGAACCCCAACATAAAAACAATGGGAGAAATTGACAACTTGAAGGAATTTAAAATATGAACAGTGCTTACAAAAATGTGGTGTACCTGGAAGTAATTAGTCTTCTGCCTGAGACGGAGGCGTCATTCTCAGATTATTGGTCAGTCTGTGTAGTTGTCTGGTCATGAAGCCCTCTTATGGGGTCATCTCCAACTCTGATGATTAAAACAGATCTGGGAGCACACACTTGATCTTGTCATTATTACCATATCCTGTAACAAAACACTAGTATGAGCAAATAATGGTTGTACAAGCAGTAGAATTGCTAGCCTTTGCAAACAATTGGTCTACAGTTACAAGTTTGACTCCAGTCAGGTATAAATACAATATTATGTTACAATTATCTACAATAATCAAGAAAGCAATTTTGTAGCACTGAAACACTCGTCCTAAACCTACAATAGTAAGTGATAGTATTCCATTGGAAGCAGTAGCAGCAGCAGTCAATTTCAGCCTCAAAGTATAGATCACCTCAATAAAGCATAATTGTTTTACTTCCAAAGATGGTCTTATGAAAATAAAAATCTTTTGATATACCGATAGGATGGAACTGATGGATAAAAAAATAATGCAAGCAGTTTCACAAACATTACATTGTCCTAAAAGGGGATTGAACACAGGACCCTTAGTACTGTAGGCAGACACTAAACCATGTCACTCAAGAGTCCTTGTTATCATGGTTTATCTTATTGTGTAACCTAAATATATGCATGTATGAAAGAATATTAGAGCTATTATTACATTTTCTAGTCTAAATATTGAATGATCATTACAAAGTTATTGACAAGTATTTTTTTTGCTGTATCAAATCCAACTAGAACCATCACAGTAGGTGATAAAATACCCCCGTAGAGCCCTTTTATTTAAAGGCTCAATAACTTAGGACAAGTCATTTTTGAGAAGAGGCGCACACAAGATTTTGTCTACAGACAAATAAAAAAGGGGCATAACACTGTGAAAATAGATTAAATATTTTTTTCAAAAAAGTAGACCTAACGCCTAATGAACCTTAAAATGTATCAACTATTAAGATTAATGTTAGATTAACCTCCCTGGATTAATCCAATGTTTTTATTTTCTGTCATACAAATAGAGATAAACTGTACGAATAAAATAAAACATGAACATAGGATAGGCTTGAGATATTTTGTCATGGTTTACATTCAAAAATCCTGCTATAATCCAACTTCTGACACCATTATAGTGAATAAGGAACAATAAGAACTGTCAAGGACAACATGCTCGACTATCAAGTGCTTGTCAGAAACAATGAAATGTTATAGTGCATTCATCACATGTTCATAAATTTTCACGACAAAAATAATTTATCAAAAACTAGAACTGTATTTCAATTTTACAAGGAATGACCTTGACCTTGAAACTGACCCCAGTGGCCCCATCTGTTTTCCACATCAAGACCTTCATACAAACTATGTAAGTAACAAATGTGGTTGAAAAATGTTTTACAAAAATAAAAGGAAACAAAACATTTCACTTGTACTAGAAATGGAACAACCATATTTTCTTACATATGCTGACACATAAAAGCTAATTGTAACAAGTCCACTTACCTGTAAACTCCGTGCACAAATTCTTAAAAATACTTCTCAATCAAAAACCATGTCCGACCAGCATGCTTGCCTGTGAGCTTCTGATTTTTCCCGCTGTTAGTCAAGTGAACCTGATAAGACAATATTCTATGTGTTATCCAATCAATTACCAGGTTATATTCAAGTATCTTACAAAACAAGATTCAGTTGACCAATAAAAGACTGCGTTACAAATTTAGAAAACACACTGAATCTTGTCTTGTCTCAAACAAAAAGATGTGTTTCCATGCAGTCGCGGACTTTCTTATCAAAACAAAGATTTATTTCAACACATTCCTTTCAGCTTGATAAATTGATATCATAAACACTGAAAGTTAAACCCATTATATAAATCTATGGTGAGGGCGACTATTTTAAAAAAATGAACATTTTTAAATTATCATTAATACATCATTATTTACACAGGTTTTCACTAGACGTCAAAAGCTGAGGGTCAAATATGACCCTTGGCTGATGATAATTTGAAGAGTCAACAACATTTCCTTGGTACACATTCTCAAGAGTCAGAAGCTTTATTTTACTAATTTCAAGAGTCAAAATGCTATTTTAAGGGTCAAATGAATGCCCTGTTACAAGATAACTGCTTCAAAGTAGATCATATAAATAATGTGTTTCATTTTTAAATTGATTGTCCATGTAATTAGTTTAAAGAAAGCACTTATCATGTATCAATGTATACAAAGAAAAACTTCAATTGTAGCCAATTTTTATGAAGACTACCTCGTAAAGACCACTTCATATTCAGGCTATGTTTCAACTTGACAACAAATCCCACTTCAAAATTATGACAATTTTGATCCCAGTTACTGTTTTCTGTAGTTGGTGTGGAGACCCCACTAATTGCACAGAGGCTATGTACTAGGTGCAGAGCCCCTGTACTAAGTTTCGATGCCCCACTGTTTAAATGGAAGACATATACTATGTGTCCAGGCCCATTTGGTGATATGAAGGCCATGTGCTAAGTGTTGAGGCCCCTATGTTTGTATGGAGGTCCTGTACTGAGTGTTATGGCCCTACTTTATGTATGGCAACCTTGTACATTTGAGCCGCGGCCGTGGTTCAGTGGTTAGTGCACTGGACTTATAACCCGGAGATCCGGGTTCGAATCCCGGTCGCGGCAGGTCATACCCTTCCATGAAAATATGACAAAAATGTCGATTTTCCTCCATATGTGAAGAAGTTGCCGGTTCCTTATGGAAGGGTAAGTTAGTACTGGTTAGTATACAATCCAGGAAAACTGGTTAGGTGAACAGGTCGCTGTATATAACTGAAAAATTGTTGAAAAACGGCGTTAAACCCCAATACAACCAACAACCAACCTGTACATTTGTTTCTGAACTGGATCCTCATTTCAAAATTCCATGTTGATAATCTATAGTAAGAAAAATTATTAAAAACTAGGACAAAGCAGTTGCACTGTTATACCATGATCTATCAGGGTGCGCATGTGTCTCAATGACACATGATTCATGAATTACTATTTAAGCTTTCAAGTGTTTGTTTGAAGGTTATTTTTGTTTCGTAACAGAGTTTTAAATATTACAATTTCTGTTTCAAGTGTAACAACATTCTGTTTATAAAAGATGTTGTAAGCCAACAGATTATCGTCCTTTTTGATTGAAAATTCTATTCTCACTTCATTCACATTATTGAGTAGAATATCATAGGTGCGCCTTGACTATCTACCGTCAGGGCATCAATTCAAAATTACATTGTATAAGATTATTTCAAGTTATTTTGCACATTTATGTTGTTTATCAGTCATTAAAAAGACGTGTATTTCTCAATTTAACTAGTTCACTGTTCAAGTGAATAAAATTACTCAAAAACATTGTTGTAGTCAAAAATAATGTAGTATTGTATTTGTCACAAGTGTGACAAAATCTTCGAAAAAATATGCGTGTTTAAACGGTTGTTATTAAAAAACACATTCCTGAAATGTGATGATATTTACAATATGTCCTTGAAATAGACCAAAGTACAAAAAAAAGTGTAATGCTATATTTCAAATGCATCAAAAGTTTGTGAGAAAAGCATTATGATGTGTATTATAAATTTACTTTACAATACATGATAGAAATTGGCAATGTTTATATGTAGTATTCATTGGGGCATACCATACATGTATGAGCAATAAAAACAGAGAAACAAATAGAATAAATATGGTCACAATTCCTTAGTATGTCAATTTTATGGATACCATGATTTGTTTTTAAAAAAGTAGAATATTTATTTCCGGGTATCTATTTCTTTGAAAAAAATATTGTAGCTGGTACACCCCACATTTCAATAAATATAAGGATTATCCTTTCAAGATATAGTAGTAAACAAGCCTCTACAACTAATATGAAAATGACCACTTTGCCCAAAAATTGCTGCATTTAATTTGGAAGTACCCTTATGTTTAATCAACCCACATATACTCCTGCAGGAGTTATTGGTCAGAATACCTTTCCGTCAATTAAATTTAGATCAGGCCTAAAAAATGAAAGGTTTGTTTCTGGTTACATGCCCAAAGTAATATGGGTCGGTAGGTAGGGATTTTTAAATATTTTTTACATATCTATCGGCACCTCAATATTAATGAGCAGTGAAAATTACAATATTGCACTACAATTCAGACGCAGTAAAAACTTATGAGTCAGCAGGTAAAATATTGGGTCGGTCAGGCAACAGGAAACAAACCTTTTCTTTTTTAGGCCTTATACAATTAAACATGAGGTGACTTCATAAAATGATGATAAGAAAGGATATAATCCATTCTTAGAACCCCAGGTTTAAGAATAAAATAGATATGAATAAACTAGAAATATAATTAATTTCTAACCAGTCAGTGATAGTCAAACTGTATACTAAGACTTGCCACATTCTATACATACTTTCTTTTTTATAGGACAGCAACTAAATATGCAGAATGATGTTCATAGAGATAAGATGATAGGCCTCCAGTCACTTTTAAAATTGATGAACCAATTCATTCATCTTTAATTAACCAAAGACCTATTATTGCATCAGGTTCCCCATGTCATAAAATGAGAGAACCATTCCGTAACCGTATTGCTAACTTTAGACAGACAGAATAACAAACATACCATACAGTGTTGAGACTGAGTTTGATAGCATTAGAAATTATAATACATCACAAAATCATTATATAGAAATCAATTTGAGAATATTAGGTACACAACCCCACAAAATAGATATTTACATTATAAATGATTATCAAGAAATTAAATGCATCCTTACTAAAATATATAATCCTCACGAGAAAGAATTAGCCTAAAGATGCGAATTTCGTAATAAAACTATTCCATGAAAATGGGTACAATTCAGAAAAAATAATGTAGCCTGTATTTGTACAAATGCAATTCTTTGATTTGCGTATAAGCGCATGATTTAATTGCAAAGACGTAACAGTTGGCATTAATTGCAATAACACTTTTTGACATTACTGGTATAATAACCTTCTATTTCTTTATGGAAAATGGTGGGGGTAACGAAAATACTGTTGTCCCCAGACACTTTTTCGTACTTAGCTCCCTCATTTAAGCACTAACAACCGTTACATGACCGTATATTTTTATTTTGATGTGAGCGATAATGCATATAGTATAACGAAAAAAGGATTAAGTAGAATAAACAAGCTGTTATTTAAAAAATAATGCGTGATATATGTTTGTCGCCGATTTCATCTATGCTTACCATAACAGATGTTAAGCACCCCAAAAGATGACAAGAAAACAATTAATTCTCTCATGTCATGGCAGAAAACTAAAGGAACATATCTACGGTTTTGAAAAATCACTAAAAAATGGTAGGTAAGATGCACATTTTTGTTGAATTCATCATTCAGCGAAAAATAATAAAATGTAGATTATTTTTTTAGCTATGCCTCCGTTACCATTGTATCCCTATACGCACGATTTAAAGTGTATCTTGTACCTGATATATACAACTTCAGTTATAAAAAGTATATGGGTATCAATATCATGAATCAGTCAATTGTTTTTGTGACTTTATGAGCGAATATGTCAAAGAAAATATGCTTTCATAACACCTATTTTCCGTAACAACCGTAAAACAATTGGTGGGGTGTACCCTTTAGTTACTTTGTACACGAATATATTTGACGTTTATGAATGGGCAAAGTCAGCTGATTCCACGGTCAAATACATATGGTACTCTGAAGTAGACGTCGAAGATGCGATGACTGAAATGAAAGGTAAAGAACCGACATTGGTTACAGGCACCATGAAACTACATGCAGTTGTTCCTTGCAACGGAGATACTCTCTTAGTAAGAGATCTATCATGTTACTGTGAAGCATGCTTAGTAAATCCTGAAACCAGTGAATGTACATGGAAACTTCGTTCATTGACTCAGACGACAAAGGCAAAGAAAAAGTCTAAAACGAGTTCGGTTGATGCCGATAATGATGTAGAAACGAACACACCAAATGGGTCCAATGATGTGGGACAAAGCACTAGTTTGAACACAACAGAATCAGAGAAGGAAGATTTGAAAGTAGATGATTGGATAGCTGCAGTATATGAGGAGTAGTGGTACCTCGGAAAAATAGTTGAATGTGAGGATGATGAGGAATTTGAGATAAGCTTTTTGGAGAAGTCTGGTAAATACGGTGATACATACAAGTTTCCACTGGTGAAAGATGAACTTGTGATCCCAAGATCTGACATTCTCCATGTCCTAGAAGAATTCCAAGCAGTTGGGAAATCAAAGAGAAGTTACAAGCTTGCTGTGAAGGATGAAGAAGCTGTTATTCAGAAATTTAACGAGTGCTTGCTCAAGAATTATTGACAGTCCATACCACTCAACATAATGGTTTTGATGAATAAGAAACTGTATGCTCCGTAACGGAAATAGTTTAAACAGTTAATTACATCATATGTTCATAGTGTTTTTTCAATCAATGATATTATATATTATATTGGTGACATGGTACAGAAGATGGACACACTCATGTTCTATCCTCCGTAACAGGCGGGTTGGGTATGTATTTTAAATCAATTGCTCCTCATTGGTTTTTGAAATGGTGTGCGCAATAATAAAACCTAAGTTACCAAATACCTTGAACATTTGAAAAAAATATATTTCGAGTTCATAGTGAAAAGTTCGAAAATTGACAGATCGCAATTCAGAAATGTACCCATTACGGTGGAATAGCTGAATAGGAAAAGGAAGCCAGGGGAAAGCGTGTCTGATTTTGGTTTTTCTATATGCAGCTTAGGACAAAAAGCATTACCATTATTGCCTTTTTATGCATTAGAAACGTGTATCATTGACCAATATATCCATAGCCTTGGTAACTTTGATTTACAGAAACATGTCCAATTTACTCATCTGCAAACATTAGAGGTTGCAATCAGTGCTGTCGTAGAATACTGTGCACTGACTAGTTCATTAAATAAAGTTGTTAAGCCAAGTTCTGAGGAAGAAGGGGGACAACCCACTATAAAAACAAGAGATGGTAGTGAAACAGTTATGCCTCTCCCCCTAAACATCAACCAAATTCATCATTTTCCACCAACTGATATACTACTAAATCTATGGGCAGCGGGCCAGAGAAACTGTTCCCTTCTTATCAGTCAGACAAGTTTTTAATGGTCTGGGCTAAGCTTAACTTGACCGGCTGACCTCAAGATCGAATGGGGTCATTTACTGGTCATGACAAACACCCATACAAATTCAGAGGATTGTACACCAAGGCACTATCTTCGTATTGATAGGACAACCTTTTTGTTGTTAAGGTCATTATAACCTTGACCAGTCATTATAAACTTGACATTTGACTCAATCACCTTAAAATCAATAGCATTTATTTCCTAGTCCAGACAAACATCCATACCAAATCTAAGGAATGTATGTCCAAGCAATCCCTTGTTATTGATATCCCTACCGAATATGTCAGCGGTAGGCCAAAGAGTTCTCCAGATATCGATCGGACAAGCTTTTAGTAGTCAAGAACAAGGTGACCTAGAACTTTGACCAACTGACCACAAAATCTATACGGTCATCTACAAGACACAACTGACCAACCTGTGTAAAGCAACATACACCCACTTCTTTGAAGAGGGAGGGTATAATAATAATGAAGTTATCTCCCTTAGACTTTCAAACATAAAAGCAGAATGTAGCATTGAGGATTTACAGCAAATGATATCTTCAGCCTTGGAGCAAAAATAGAACAAAATCTTGATAAAAATTAACAGATTTTGAATAAAAATTCCACAGAATATAACAATCAAAATAGAAATCAAAGCATTGGTGGCAATAGCCTCAGGAGATCATAAAACAATTATACAAAAAATGACCCATGAGGTTATTGTGATAAACCAGGTCATATTGTATCTAGATGCTTTAATAAATTCATTTACAATAATTCGGGAAACTAAAATTGACTGAGAGTGAGGCTGATCCCTCAGTGTCTAATGTAGGATCCCATATGGATGAAAGGCCAGTACAATCAAATAGCTCAGTTGATAGAACAGCTGACATGCAAGCTGAAGGTTGCGGGTTCCCCGCATTGGGAGCCTCCTATTACAAAATTAGGTAACCGTGATAAAACATTAAATCATGAAAATACACCGGTAATTACTGTATCACCTCCAACAGAAAACTATGACAGGCATAATGAAAATGACATTTTATACTAAGTATGTCAAACATCAGGATAGTACAGTTTCAAATTATGACAATAATACTGGTAAGTCAAGCAATGAACGTGAAACTTGTTAAAATGCTGATTACAAAGATTTATTAGAATCAGGTTGTAGTTATGTAAGACAAATGTAGACAATGTAAAAGATGACCTGTAAATTGATACAGGTAGTGCTGTTACTATATTGTCAGGTCAATGTTATGATAGACTCAGAGACTCAAAGTAAAGCCTTTAACATCCCATTATTCATTGCAAATGGTGAAAGTTTGAACATTAGGGCTCAATGTGAACTCAATATCTCAATAGAACACATATACATTTATAGTTGATGAGATTGATGAGAGCATATGAAGTTTAGGTATAAACTTCATAGGGCATTTTGATGTCAGTATAAAAATTCCTAGTAGCCGCGGCTGTGGTGTGCTGGGCTAGTAACCCGGAGATCTGGGTTTGAATCCCAATCTTGGCAGGTCATACCCTTCTAAGAAAATTTGACAAAAATGTCAATTTTCCTCCATATGTGGAGAAGTTGCCAGCTCCTTGTGGAAAGGTAAGTTAGTACTGGTTAGTATACAATGCAGGAAAACTGGTTTGATGGACAGGTCACCGTATATAACTTAAAGATTGTTGAAAAAGATGGCATTAAACCCCAGTGACAATTAATCACATAAAAATATAAAAAATCCTAAACACATTTAAATGTAAATTAGAAAAAGTTAAAACTTCACTTCAAGAATTAAAACATCGTAACAAATAGCTAGAGTAAGATTTGCATATGCCTAAGATATACAGTCAAACCTGTGAACAATGGCAGCCATTCACCAGTTTTAACAATTAGTATTATATTATTTTTTGGATGTCGTTGCTGTCCGTCGATATCTATGCGCATGTGATGACGCTTGGGATCATAAGCGGGAAACCACTATGCATTACGGATATCTACGAATGCAGACCGAATGATGCCGAACATCTACAGAAAATGACGACATCACATTATATTACAGATCGGGTATTAGGGAGGTCAATCCCTTAAAAATACATGTGTTAACAGAACAGAACAGAACAGAACAGAACGATATCCTATTCTTTTGTTAAACTTGGCAAAACTTAAATTCAAGACGCGGTCATGGAAGTGTATGTCTCATGTATAAACACTCTCTAAAAATGGTATCACAATATGTGAGATATGTGACAGTGGAAGTATTTGGGTTAAACTTGACCATTCCTTCTTTGGTTTTGACAATGATTTATATATTTGCTTTGTTTATATACCTCCAAGTAATTCATTGTATTATTCGTTCAATGATGTTGGTTTGTTTGATCTATTGGAGGCAAATATCCAAAAGTATAGTAACTTGGGATCTGTTGGTATTGTTAGTGATCTTAATGCTAGATGCGGTTTGAAATCCGATGTTCTGGAGAAGAACGATGATCTTGATAAGTTCATATCTCCATCATTTATTGATATGTGTAACAATGTATATGATGTTCCTGAACGTTGTTCTATGGATAAAACTGTGAATGTTTCAGGTAATAGGCTCCTAGACATATGCTTAAGTAGCGATTTAAGAATTGTAAATGGACGAGTGGGCGATGACGCATGTACAGGTAGCTTTACCTATATGTCTACGAAGGGTAAAAGCTTAATTGACTATGCAATTATGTCAAGTAATGTCTTCCATTTAATCGACGACTTCATTGTGCATGACCTATATTCATTCTCTGATAATGTACCTATTCAGGTAAATTTTGAAGTTGGGTTTAAACTTGAACCAGGTAAAATTAACCAGTACGAAGATGTCACAAGTCATAAATTATTTTGGGGTGACTGTAAAAGTGATGCATTTAAAAACTTAGTTAGTGAAAACATAGCAAATTATACAGCTATTGTTGAAGATGTCATATCAAACAGAATTGATTTTGATGCTGGTATTGATTATTTTTCATCATTGTTGTATGATAACTCTTCTACTATTTTCAGTAAACCATTGAGGGTTTCTAATGATAAGTATCATAGATATAAAAATCCTTGGTTCACCAAAGATTGTGAACTCGCAAAACGTAAACTTCGTTATTACAGTAGACTTTATAACAAGGGTCGAACAGATGAATATTACAACTTAATGATAGATAGTCGACGCATTTACCGACGCATAAAGCGAAGAGCTCGAGCTAAGCTAAATATACGACACAACAAAAATAGAATTTTATAAGAATTGTAAAATGTTTTATATACAAACTATTGTTATTACAACGGGAGATAATCTTAGCAATAAATTAGCTAATTGGCTATTCCCAATTCTCCCGCGATATAAAACTTGCTATATGGCTGTTACAACGATACAATTAACGGGCCTTTTGTCTGATCAGATTATATTTCAAGCGCGGCTTGATGAAGACAAAAATTTACCTGTGCAGTAAAAGAGTTTAACCACCGCCACCCCACCTACCGACCAATGTTAGTTATGTTCTTATTCTATTCTTGAAATATCAACCATATGCTACTTGCTTTGGTTTTAAGGCCTTTTTTCGGCACCACTTTCTTTATGTAAATGTTAATTTATGTTGAACTTTTTAGTCACCACCTTCTTTATGTAAATGTTAATTTATGTTAAAATGTTTATGTCATGGCTGGGATAATGGCACCCTTCTCATCATAATTATAAGATTATTTTCAGTAAATGGATATAGTGCAATTACCCCAGCCAATATAATTTTAGTCTTTTTATAATGATCTTTTATATATGTTTTTCCGTCATTTATTATATACTAAATAAATGACATTTACACATAATCTGAGCTTATTGTTGTGTATTTTATGTTTTAAATAAATTTCCAGTTGCATAAAGAACAAGCACAGGAAAAGACACAAATTAATCATGAATAGTTGTGGATATAAAGGTAATTTGCATAAATTAGCTGTGAAGCAACCTAGTAAATTTTGGAAAGACGTTAAAACGTAACTCATTCCATGATGAAGTTAACATTAGCTCTGAAGACTTTCTTAACCATTTTAGAAATGTATTTTCTGATTCTGATGAATTCAGTAATGACAATGTTGAGAGATTCTTGATAAATGATAACACAAATATTAATGTCGACATGTTAGACTCAGATATTTCATTGAACGAAGTAACAAGGGCGATCTCTTCGCTAAAACGCGGCAAAAGCGGCGGCTGTGACAATTTGTTGCCTGAAATGTTTATTGAATGTAGTAATCATTTAGCACCATTGTTATGTAAATTGTTTAATCATATGTATTCCAATTGTATTTATCCTCGAAGCTGGACAAATGGTATAATTGTTCCAGTCCCTAAGAAGGGTGAATTGAATAATGTAAATAATTATAGAGGGATTACTCTAAGCAGTATATTTGCGAAGATTTTTTCTATTATCCTTGATTCTAGATTGAGAAATTGGACCGAAGATAATGACAAACTTAACACATTCCAGTTTGGTTTCAGACGTAATAAAAGTACTACTGATTGTATTTTTGCCTTAAATTCTATCATTAACAAAGTTGTAAAAAATGAAAACAAAAAACTCTATTGTGCCTTTGTCGATTTTCGCAAGGCTTTTGATGTTGCCTACAGAAATGGTATATTTTATAAATTACTTGGAATCGGCGTTTCAACTAAATTTGTTAATATAATTCGTAAAATGTATGAAAATGTAAGATCATCTGTACGAGTAAATGGAAATATCACAGAAAGCTTTAAAAGTTTCAAAGGTGTGAAACAAGGTGAACCATTGTCTCCCCTGTTGTTTTTAATGTTTATAAATGATATATACTCTGTCTTAAGTGAAGGCACTTTTGATACTTTTTCAGTGGATGATCTGAATTTATTTTCATTGTTATTCGCAGATGACACTGTACTTAGGTCTTATTCGAAAGAGGTTCTCCAAAAATTGTTGGATAATTTATATATGTATTTACTACCTGGGGTATTTCTGTTAATACTGAAAAAACATTTGTGATGGTATGTAATAAAGGCAATCGGCAAGAAAATGTAGAATTTGTCTATAATGGCACTAAATTAACTGTTGTCTCTAAATGTAAATATTTAGGAGTTGTACTTTTCTCAAATGGTTGTTATTTTCAAACGCAGAAATCCCTTGCACGTCAAGCCTCAAGAGCCATGTTTAGTTTACATTCTTTGTTCGACAAAATAGATTTAGATAAATTGAAATTATTTGATGCTATGATGACTTCTATCTTGTTTTATGGGTCTGAAGTATGGGGATTCCATAAAGGACCCGACATTGAGAAAATTCATATTAAATTTTTGAAACGATTGTTAAATGTACGACAGCAAACATCGAATTTAGCTGTTTATGGGGAACTCGGACGTTTCCCACTGTTTGTTATTCGTAAAACCAGAATTCTTAAATATTGGTTTAATATTATCAAAGATCCTTCTACATTATGTTTTAAGCTGTTTAACCAAAGAGATATTTTTAGCAATTTTGTTAATGTTTGGTCTTTAAATGTCAAAACGTTGTTAGATGAATTAGGTTTTTCTAATTTATGGGACGCTGGACCAATCTCTAATATCCAGTTGAATTTAATACTTCAAACAGTTCGTGATCAATATCTGCAACATTGGTATAGTTTAGTTCAGGAGTCACTAAAACTAAGAACATTTAAATTGTATAAAAATATATTTGAATATGAAAACTACTTGGATTTTGTAAGAAATGAAAAATTTCGTACTGCATTATCCCGTATGAGATGCGCAGCTCATAAGCTTGCTATTGAAGAAGGTCGTTATAATAATACACAAGTAAATGCTAGAACTTGTCTGAAATGTAATACGAATTGTATTGAAAATGAGTATCATTTCGTTCTGGTTTATCCGTGTTATAGAAACCTTAGAAATGAATTATTTCCTAGATACTATTGCCATTGGCCTACTGTGCATTAGTTTGAATATATGTTATCTTGTAAAAGTAAATGTTTGACAGTTAAGTTAGCTAAGTATATTTACAAGGCTTCCAAGCTTAGAAATTAACACTTACTCTGTTGGTCTAGTTTAATTGTACTGCAGTAGAATGTATTGTCAAGCTAGTATATTACTGCACTTTTCTGTTATCAACATGTATTTTTATGTCATTTATATATTGCTATGCATTGTGTATAACTGTAGTAGGTGTACTGCCAAAGATTATAATGGCGACGAACACCATGTGTTCATGCTGAATAAACATTCTGTTCTGTTCTGTTCTGTTCAATCAAACCAGGTAAACTAATTAGCACCATGTTGGTTTTAGCAAAACTAGGTGAATTTATTAGCACTTTGTTGATTTTCGTCAGACTAGGTAAACTAATTAGCACATTGTTCCTTTTAACAAAACTAGGTAAACTAATTAGCACTTTGTTGATTTTAATCAAACCAGGCAAACTAATTAGCACTTTGTTGATTTTAACAAAACTAGGTAAACTAATTAGCACTTTGTTGATTTTAACAAAACTAGGTGAACTTATTAGCATTTTGTTGATTTTCGTCAGACTAGGTAAACTAATTAGCACATTGTTCCTTTTAACAAAACTAGGTAAACTAATTAGCACTTTGTTGATTTTAATCAAACCAGGCAAACTAATTAGCACTTTGTTGATTTTAACAAAAATAGGTAAAATAATCAGCACTTTGTTGATTTTAACAAAACTGGGTAAACTAATTAGCACCTTGTTGATTTTAACAAAACTAGGTAAACTAATTGGCACTTTGTTGATTTTAGCAAAACTAGGTAAACTAATTAGCACATTGTTGATTTTAACCAAATTGTAAATTAAAATAAATTTGAATAAGCATACTATATTTTTTCTATGTAATACGAAATTAATACTCACAAAGGTGATTAAAAATCAATGTAAGTTGGTGGTCAGTATCAAATACTTTAATATTAAATACTGAAGGGTCAGTAGTGTAGTCTCTATATATAATTATTATAATTGCTTGTAACAAAAGTAATTGTTAAAGGACAATTTCAACGTTTTCAAAGGGCCATTATTCTGATATCTGTCAATGATCATGTTACACTCACAAATACGCATGAGTAATAAGGATTAGTCACAAAAATTGTTAATAACTGGATATAAGGTTAAATTTAAAATGAATGACATCTATACACATGAATACTTCACACAAGACACTCTCTACCTGAGGAGATAAAAAGTCATCATGAAAACATTTTAGTCTTCCGTCACAATCACCATTAACCAGGAAAAATTTGAATATAACTCATGTAAAAATTACCTACATAGTATACATATTACTATGGTTGTTTTCCCCTATTCCCAACATAAAAATTCCCAATTTTGGCATCACCATGTGCCAATTTTCTCCCAAATGGACTTGTCCTGGACCCTTTCCCAAAAATGCAAAAAACTCACTGAATTAATGCTCAAATTACCTTGAGATTATTGTAAATGACAGAATTTTACAATTTTGGACAACAGTTTCAGAATATGCTTTTTTGCATTATTTCCAATATATGCATCATAAGGTAATACATCCATATATAGTATTATCCAGTACTAAAACAGGATTGGCTGATATATTTTTATGCTACAGACTGAGACCTTGTATGTACAGATCATTACATGATTAAACTGCCATTTATATAACATGTACATTCACAAACACAGCCACAAGCACATATACATTACACTCTAATAAAAAGAAGACATACCAAAGCATATGGAAACATAAAACATGGATATGGAAAGATGTTTGGACAATGGCTCTCCGCTAGATTTCTAGTCTCAATAGGACATCTAATACTTGTATACATTATCAGTACTTTAAATAGACAGTCCATTGTTTCCTTTGATGATCTGTACAAAATGAAACAATAATATGTAAGTAATCCAGGCATAGGTAAATATTACAAATTACATTTATTAATTTATTTGTGGAGAGGAGACGTAACAAGAGGACCAAGATGACCCTTTTTCACTCACCTGAGTAAAGATTGCAACATCTATGGTAACAACCTGTGACTTGACCTGGTGACCTAGTTTTTAACTTAGTCGACCCATGTGCAAACCTGTTCATAATATCATAAATACAAACATCCTGATCCCTTGAGTGTTAACAAGGTGTTTTAAGGGTTTGACCTATTGACCAAGTTTGTAACTACAGATGATCAATGTTTGAACCTGTCCAAAACATCATAAAAACAAACATTTTAACACTGTTTAACAAAGATCCAATCAAGACTGTGGCCACTTGAGGGTTAACAAGTGTTTTCAATAATTTGACCTGGTGACCTAGTTTTTGGCCCCTGATGACCCATGTTCAAACCTAACCAAAATACTATTCAGACAATCATTTTGACAAGGTTTGGTGAACATTCAATCAAAAATGTGACCTATATTAGAGGGTTAACAAGCTTTTACAAGGATTTAACCTGGTGACCTAGTTTTTGAACCCAGTACACCCATGTCCGAACCTGTCCAAGATATTATTAAGACAAGCATTTTGACAAGGTTTGGAGAAGATCCAATCAAAACTGTGACCCTAGAGTGTAAACAAGGTTTATCTATAATTTGACCCGGTGACCTAGTTTTTGACCCCAGATGACCCATGTTTGACTTAACGAAGATATCATTAAGACAAGCATTTTGACAAGGTTTAGTGAAGATCCAATCAAAACTGTGACCCCTAGAGTGCTAACAAGGTTTTTTCTATGATTTGTCCTGTTGACCTAGTTTTTGACCCAAGATGACCCATGTTCGAATTGAACCAAGATATTACTAAGACAATCTTTTTGACAAGGTTTAATGAACCTCCAATCAAAAATGTGACCTATAGAGGGTTATTACGGTTTTCCAAAGTTTTAACACGGTGTCCTAGTTTTTGACCCAGATGATACATGTTCGAACCTGTCCAAAATATCATTAAAACAATCATTTTGACAAGGTTCAGGCTGTCAACCCAACTTTATTTCAAAACATTGAACAATTAAAGGACATTTTTGAGGCCAAATATTGTACAAATATAGGATATTTCCGCAATTTTGACAATAAATACAGGACAAATTGGGCTAAATATAGGACATTTCGTGTTCTTTTATGTATAGAAAGAAACAAAACTTTAGTCCAAGACTGCTAAGTGTTGAGTTAAAAGTATTTAAACAAGAGGGTCAAAATGGCCCCTTTTCGCACACCTGAGTAAAGATTGCAATATCTATGGTTTTCCTGTCATTTGACCTGGGACATAGTTTTTAACCTGAGTTGATTCGTGTTCAAACTTGTTCATGATATCATTGATACAAACATTCTGACAATGTTTGAGGAGGATCCAAACAAACTGTGGTCACTAGAGGGTTTTTTAAGCATATATTTTAGATAAATTTGTGTGTCGGTTAGTATCGAACAGTTCATACGGTTCGCAACAACAGACAATATAGTACGTACAATACAAGTTGCCAGTGGTCAGTCGGACGAAGGACAGAGCAGAGTGACTGCACTCCATTGTGAAGTGACATTGGCTTTTTGGTAAGTGGTATTTGATTCTATTCTGTCATTATCTTTGATATAAACTTTGAGTTAATAAGTAAAACAGATGTATGAATGAATAGTTAATCAATAAACAAGTATAAATTATTGAAACTAGTTTTGCTTAAGTACTTTTGTGATTTAATTGTAAACTGCCTGTCCTCTGTCAATGACGATGGCCTACAGAAAAGTCAATATAAACAAGGCAAGTTTTGATAGGTTGACCTCACTCCCTGGCATTGGGCGACGCACAGCTAAAACCATCATTGAGTATAGGGAGATATTTGGATTTATAGATGAGAAACAACTTGGGGCAATTCTATGCATAAGAATTTCAATGGAACTTCTAGACATGATCGACTTTTCTATCCCTGACCATAAGGAAAAGGACAGGTATAATATAGATAGGATTGCTAAAGCAATAGACAAAGCGGATCTGTTAGGCCCTGCAAAGGACAAACTAACGTACAGATCAGCCAATACATCATTAAGGTCTGGCCGGTCATACCAACAGCGGTCAGCATTTCCATTATACATTGAAGACGAATCAGAGGCAGAAGCACCAAATGAGGGGCCCTGGTCTGGCTTACATTACATTGACAAGCCTAGAACAGCCCAACAACACAAATGGTCATCTAAATACTCAAATGACGGGGGAATCCTGCCTCGTACGACGGCACTAGTAGCTGGAAGGCTTTCCAACTCAAGCAAATGTGCTGAAGCTCAAAGATGGTCAGGCAGTCAATGTAATAACTACATGTGTTTGTCACTGATCGGAAAAGCCAGTGAATTTTATGCCAATCTATGCGAGCGGGATGACGATTTAGAATATTATGATATTATACAAAAATTTGAAAAAAAGATTTGGGTTTACCGAGCTTCCTGAAACAGCGTTGATCGGTTTCAACAGTGCTCGGCAAGGTCCGACGGAACATGACTGGGCAGATCGTGTCGTCACTCTAGCGACTAAAGCATTCCGGAATCTCCCGGAGGAGCACATATGGTCACAGGCAGTATTAAGGTTTTTGCCAATACTGCTATGATAAGGAGGTCGGAGGGAAAGCGGCAAACTCGAGGCCAAGGACCTTGGAACAGGCGATATACCAGGTAAAATGGGCTATCGACACACACAGTGCTGTTCATGGACGCCATAAATCGGAAATTAGGCAAGTTGAATGTGATGAACGCAATGTGTACACAGTGAGAGACTCTAAACACTCTTCAAAAGTGGAAGCTAGAGTTGAAACTTTGGAGGGAAAGGTGACAGATATGAACCTGAAGTATGATAAAATCATAAGTAAACTTGATTTTATTTGCGACAGGTACAGCGAGGTCGTTGCATGTCACCAAGGACTAGAGGACAGACTGAATGCTTTATCTGCCAGGGTCCGCATTTTAAAAAGTTCTGCTCACTGAACAAAAAGAACACTCAAACAGAAGCCAAGCTTGAGGAAAAGAAAGTTCAGTTCAGTTTCTAGAGTCAGAGGATGACAAGAGATAGGAATTTGGAGAAGAGGAGCCTAATGATGACCTGTTAAACTTGGATGGGTCGGGGGATGAGGCCTAACTCCGGCCCATGAAGTAAAAGGCCATTTTCCCGCATGGGCCGGTGTACATCCAGTGCTCAGCGGTGTGAAATCCAACATTCTCGTACCTGAACTACAAGGGCGACAAGGTGATCATCTGATGGTGGATCAAAAAGAAGTAAAAAGCATTCCAATACCGAAAAAGGGAGATCAGTTTGTAACTGATTCCCACACAAAAACCCAAATGTTGAAGGCTATGATCAGCACTATGTGGATTAAAACTCAAATGAACGTTCAAAGGCAAAAACAACGATAAGGAAATAGTAGTTGTATGCAGAATAAAATCTGAATCAATGCTCAGGATTTGGTACAACCGCAGGGTATCGACATCAAGGCAGTAGTGGATACGGCTGCCGAAATGACCCGCTTGTAAGGTGCCTTATACAGCAAATTGCCAGACAAACCTGAAGTAATCAGGGAAGTAAAGCTATGCACGGCAGGCAGACAGATGTCTATGAAAGGCTTTGTAGCTTGTCCTTTTAATATGACTATAGGAAAGAATGCCTATAAAGATAACTTCTATGTGGGACCAAAACATGATGACATGCTGTTGAGACTGGATTTCTTAAGAAAAGCTGAAGCCCTCATCAACCTCCCGAGAGGGTATCTTCGGCTAGGGGATAGTATAGTTCGTGAACTGGAGCCTGAACATAAAACTACATGATCGGCAGTTACGTTACAAAAAAGGGTATCAATATCCCCCTAACACGGTCGCCCATATTACTTGTGAGGTACCGTTTCAAACGTCGCCTTATTGTGTGGAGCAAGCTGAGGATAGCAAGGTATTCATCCCAATCACCTTCTTCAGCGTGGGCTCGCAACCGGTAACGTGCATGATCAACTTCACGGAGAGCAATTGGCATCTGCTTGTGGTGCATCAGTGGTCCAACCCGTTCCTGCTGAGTTGAAAGAACGGATGTGTGTTTGCAAAGTTGAGGCAGATCATAACGGTTCAAAAGACTTGCATGCAGGACTACCTACTCACTTAACAGACCTATTTGAGCGAACCATAAAGCATTTAGACAGAGGTCAGCAGAAACAGCTAAAGAAACTGCTGATCGAATTCAATGTGTTTGCCAGAGATGAATTTGATCTGGGCAACTTCACCGCGGTTGAGCACAGCATAGACCCAGGATCTGCAAAACTAATTAAGCAGAGAATGCAGAGAACGCCAATGGGATTTGCAGAGGAAGAGGAAGCTCATCTGAAAATGATGTTGAAGGCTGGGGTGATTCAACCATCTACCTCAGAGTGGTCTCCAGCCCCAGTGCTAGTCAGAAAGAAAGACGGTGGGGTGCGCTGGTGTGTAGACTATAGAGCCCTGAATGCAGTGACTATCAAAGATGTGTACCCAATTCCTCTAATTGAAGACTGGATGTACATGTTGGCAGGGAACAAATGGTCCTCAAAAGTTGATGCCAATGCTGCCTATTGGCAGATTAGAGTGAAGCCGGAAGATAGGATGAAAACAGCGGTAGTAACCAAATATGGTTTATTCGAATTTGTTAAAATGGCGTTTGGTTTGTGCAATGCTCCAGCGACTTATGCAAGAGCTATGAATATGGTGTTACATGGTCTGAACTGGAACACAGTTCCTGGATGATATGATAGCCTTCAGTAAAAGCTTCGATCATCATCGAATAACTTGAAAGAGATATTTACCAGGTTCAGACTATATCAACTTAAATTAAAACCGAAACAATGTGACCTGTTCAAACCCAAAGTGGAGCTTTTAGGGCGTTGGGTTGGGCCAGATGGACTTGAGATTGGCAGGACAGATATTGAGGCAGATGCTGAGTGGCCAAGGCCGACTTGTACCAAAAAAGTGGAAAGCTTCTTAGGTCTTGCTAATTACCACCGGGCTTTTATTTGGGATTATGCGTTCAGAGCATCAGCTTTATATAAAATTACCTGAAAACAGAATTTAAGTTGGGGCGATGCTCAGGAGGCAGCTTTTAAGGACATCAAAGCTTCATTGATCAGTCCACCAATTTTGGTGGCCTTTTGCCACAGCAGCAACGTTACTGCACAACCCGTAAAGAGCTCTTGGCGGTGATTATATTCAGAAGGCAATTTAGACACTATTTGCTTGGGAGGCCATTCAGGGTAAGAACCGACCAAAATAGTTTGACTTGGCTTCTGAGGTTCAAAGACCCGCGGGGCCAGTTAGCCAGATGGCTGGAGGAATTAAGCCAATATGATATGAAAGTTGAACACCGATCCGGAAGGAAACATGGAAACGCTGATGCGTTATCTAGAGCATCAGCTGAGACACCAACTTGTTCCAAGTATAAAGGCGACGCGAAATTGAGAGATTTACCCTGTTCAGGCTGTAAGTATTGCCCTAGAGCTCATCAGAATTGGCGGGAATTCGAAACTACAGTAGACGATGTAGTTCCTCTAAGCCAGAAGGTGTGCAAATTAGAAGTTAACCAAGAAGATGTAAATGCTTTTATGGATTGTGATCTCAGTCCGGAATGGGGGTACTGATTCGCGGGGAGATGGGTATACAAGACTAGTGCTTTCAGCCGAAATAAGCATTCGGTAGAGAGGACAAGACGACTAAGAAGGTCTACAAGTGTGGGATTTTCCTACTGATATGATAGGGTCCAGAAAGCTCAAGCTGTCGATAAAGGCCTTCAGTTCTTGATTGCATGGCTAGGTGATAGAGCCGAGCCTAGGGAAGGGGAGTTGTTTATCTCTAGTCCCGAAAGTAAATTTTACTGGGTCAATATAGACAGCCTCGTTCTGAAGAAGGCGTTGGTCTGGAGGATAAATAACAAAACAAACACTCATGAGTTGGTGATCCCAGAGACATTAAGAGAAGTCATGTTTTGTGCCATAGCATTCCTGCGTCTGGTCATCAGGGAGAGGACAGGACATTGAGCAGAGCAAAAAGCCGTTATTTCTGGTTTGGAAAAACGAAGGATATGAGGAAATATGTAGCATCTTGTTCTGCTTGCAATAAATGGAAGAAACTCATTAGGATGGCCAAGTGGGAGATGCAAAAGTATCTGGCAGGGGCCCCATTAGAGCGAATTCATCTTGATTTCCTGGGACCTCTACATAAGACAGCAAGAGGAAATGAGTATGTGCTGATGATTTTAGACCAGTTTACTAAATGGGTCGAATGTTTTCCACTGCCTTCTCAGACAACTGAGCAGACAGCACAGACCGTAGACAACTTTATCTGTAGATTCGGGTGTCCGCTACAAATATTTATAGATAAGGGAAGGTATTTTGACAGCAAGCTCTTTGCAGCAGTTAGTGAATTGCTGCAGATCCATAGGTCGCGTACTACTGCATATCGTCCTTCAGCAAATGGTCAGGTGGAACGATATAACCGGACCCTAATGGATGTGGTCAAGTGCTTCATGGGAAGGAACCAGGGATCATGGGATAAATCATTTCCCCAAATTGCAGGGGTATTAAGAGCAAGTGTAAACCGCCATACTAGGTTTACTCCAAACTTGCTTATGCTGGGCAGGGAAGTATACATGCCTGCAGTTTTAGTATTCCCAACAGCTCCTAAGAAAGTGCCTACAGATACGAAGAAATATATGGCACAACTAGAAGGAAATTTGAAATCAGCCCATCAAACGGCCAGGGAAGTTTTGAACAGCAAGGCGGAGCTGATGAAGACAAATTATGATGTCAAGTTGTACAAAAGACAGTATGAAGTAGGAGATGTAGTGTATAACCTTAATGCAGCTACGATCAAGGGACAGAGTAGAAAACTCAGTCCACCGTGGAAAGGACCAGCAGTTGTGGAAAGGAGAATATGACTATATTTATATAAGGTACGCCTGCAAAGGGGATCAACATCCACAAATCAAGATAGGATGAGACCTTGCAAGGTTTCAGTTTACCAGCTTGGATTAAAAGGATCCAAAAGGAGCTTAAGTGCGCAGAACAATCGAAACGGATGTTCAGGAGGAAGAATTGTATTGTACCTTTGATGGGCCTGGTACAGGCCAGTTCATGATACAATGTGACAATTGTGATGAATGGTTTCACGGGGAATGTGTCAACATGACGAAAGAAGAGATCCAGGATGAAGAGGAATTCGTCTGCCCCAAGTGTATTCCCACTTAAGTGGAAGGTGAGTAGCGTGATTGTGCAAGGGGCAGGTGGTTTTAATTGTTTATGTGTGATAATTGAAAAAAATCAGAATGTTGATTAATAATCTGTTTAAGAAAATGGCGGAGATTATGGGAACGTCAACGTCGTCTGGGTCAAGCTCACCCAGTAAGAGCCCTAAGAGAGAATGGACAGATCGGGAGCAAGCGACAGATTCATATTTACTTAGGTTTACCCCGTTGACTACCCCACTGTGGAGGAAATTCTAGAATGGGACAGAGATGGGAAACTGTGGACATCTTTGGTGGGAATTGTTGGAAAAATTGCATATCTCCCTTCCATCGACAAAAATGAACAGGTACAGGAGGTACTTGTCTCTCAGTATAAGTTAGTTTCATCCCAGAGGATGAAGAAAATAAAATGGACCAAAGAGTTCAGGGCATGCATAGCGGTTCACCAGAATGACCAGTGGATGACAAAAAACAAAGGCTATAGACCACTGAAATGTAGTGGTGGGCTGCCTCAAAGTGGCGGCCTCAACTCAAATTTGCAATGATATGAGGCTATTTGCAGACCCATCCCTTCCAGTGATCATGAAAGATCCTGGCAGGCTAAAGATGAAAATCAGAGGAGAGTCCGGTCAGAGAGGTGAAGAAAGAGCACCTTCCTACACATTCTCTTGGCCCGATAATAATATCGGACGGGGAGAATGAGGACTGTGAACCAGCACCTCATTCAGAATGACAGGGATGTGACAGAGGAGAAGGGGTGGCAAAGTTGACGGTTGTGGACAGAGAGGTAGCATCTCGGTCTAATGAAGGAATAGAAGCCGGACATGGTACGGAAACAGATTTGGGGGCAAAGGAGTTGCGGCCGGGTGTACACCATCCGTAGGGACACATCAAGTTCCAGAGGCCCCAAGGAAAATACGTGCACCAGGAGCATACCAGCTAAGAGGTTCAAAGAAACCCCAAGAAGATTTGCGTTTGTCCTTGAATAGAAAGAGTCAGATCAAACCTCCGTTCGGGGCCAGAAGCTTTCTACACAGCCGTTACCGCAGGGAGGAGGCACTGGGACCTAGGAAAGTCCGTTTGAAGTACTGCCCGATCGTTGGCTGTCCATCGGTGGCTCGGAACATGCGGAGGCATACCATGGAGAGGCACCTTCCGAGGCCTCTCCAACAGGAACAGTTGTAGGGACCCTCTATGGACAACAGACGATTGGAATTGGTCCTATTCATAACGTGTAGGGTAATTGGGGATGATGGTTCTCTCTCGGATCTGCTTAATTAGGTAAACAGGAAAACCCCTTTTGCAGCGATGATTTTGTACCAGACACAGATACTGATTGGTTGACGGGAGTTTGTAGGCGATAGTATTGGGATGTACCTGTTCAGTTTACACTGACGCCGGTAAACAGTGAGACCCTGGTCTTCCACTAGAGAGTTCTGCTAGTACTCGTGGACAAGTTGTCACCGGAAGAACAGGGGCGTTTCCGTAATGAGGAAGTCAGTAATGGCACGAGAGTGGTGGTTGACGAGTTCCAAGTCGTGGACAGTGTAGGTTTCGATGAGGCGGCAGAAACGGAAGATGGATTGTCACATCTGACAGCCTTTGATTTGCACTTCCATGCAGACCACCTCAGTAAGGCATTAATGGGTCACCGAAGTGCGGCGGTGGCCGACCTTGTAAAGGCGAATGTGGTTGTAGCCCTAGGAACCCAGTGAATGTTGTGGGTGGAGTGATGGTGTACTGTGATCCGGAGTCATATCCAGAAAAACTACCAAGTTTGAGAGGATTTGGTTCGGCAATAGGTGTGCATCCTAAAATGTGCCAGCAACTGACCTGCCTAAGTTCCAGATTGTTCTGGATTACATGAAGTCCTGGGATGTGGTGGCGCTTGGAGAAATTTGGCTGGATACATATGTATGAATTGAGACTTAGCACACCTGGAAGTTGCATGAGGAGACTATGGTGAGGCTCCTGAAATTCAGTATGCCGGTCCGGCCATTGATTCCGCATATGCAGGAAAAGACAGATCAGCATGTGGGAGAAGTGAGCGCCAAGTGTCTTCAGTTGGTGAGAGCAAATGCAGCTCCTACCCAAAAAATGCATCTGCATTCCTTTGGCGGAACTGTGGAGCAGATGGTCGGATGGTTGGATGCCTTTCCGAACTGCTACTTTGGTTTCAGTTCAAGAGTGTCTTTTTTGACAGATACCAGATTGCAGCTTTGCAAAGGGTTCCGGACAACCGACTACTACTGGAGACTGATGCTCCGTACTTCAAACCAGTGGCCGCTAGAGCTAGCACCCCAGTGTTCCTTGGGGATATAAGAGAGACAGTTAGCAAACACAGGGGGATGACACTTCTTGCAGTGATGCGGCTGACCACCAAGAATGGCAAGGGCCTTTTCTCCTTGTAACAGGACTGTGCTGTCTGCTCGGTAACCACCAAATGATGTTTTCATGGCAATGCCTAATATTCTGTTCAGCATTCACAGAGGAACAGATGTTCGAATACGGGTTTTGAAACAACTGATATGCTCGGAGATTTACCAGAGCAGCAGTAATTTTAGGATATGCTTCCTTTTTTAGAATTGGGGGAGTGTGATATGAGCGACCTCGAGTACGGTTCCTGAGTGTACGGAACAGTACGGGTTCAAAGAGGACGTTTTTAGGCGGGTATCATCAGAACGAGGCTAGCAATTTCTACCGAACATTCTTCTGAGTTACTTGCAGAATTTTCAAGCACAAACCCTGGTTTGGGCGGATTCATGGAGGACCACTGGTGGAACCATTGCTCCAAGACTCCGAAGCTGAAGGGAAAATGCTTTAATGTCTAACTGGAGGCGGCAATCCAGAATAATTGATAAAATATAGATGCCATCATGGCATCTCATGTTCCAGAAAGGGAGCCCAAGCTGTATTCATCTCTTTATATGATCAAAAAGGTCCAGAAGGTGTTTGAATAACCACATATTTACTGATTATCTGCTTTTATGAGTAGTAGGACGAGTGACCCACAATTTTTTTCTCGCCTTGTTGTGTTATAGCGATAGATGTTGATTCTAACTGCTATATCAGTGTAAACAACTACACCTGAAACCCGCCTTGCGACCACCCCGAAATTAAGACCACCCCGCTAATACGGGTATTTTTGAAGAACGGATTTTTTCCTTCTTTGCGTAATTTTCTTTTCACCCGAAATTGCGATCACCCCGCTATTACGTAATACGACCACTTTTCTCCGACCAACTTGTATATTTGTGTGTTTTCTGACCCTGATATTAAGACCACGCTTGATCGCACTTAGAATCACCTTTGCACCACAGATATTGAGATTGCCGCGAGGCTTAAATTGTTGTCGGTCTGGACCTTGTATTAACATTTAGTGACATTTTACGGTTGATTTGATGAGTGGAGCATATATTAATGGTGGACAATTGAAACTTTTTGTTATTTTTAGAGCTACCAGATGTTGATTAGTTTATAGAAGTTGTTTAAAAATCACTGGCGCATAAAGTAGCCTGTTTTGAGTATTAGAGTAATTCGCGGTTATATTGGACAACTTATCTTTCACCATACATCTCACCTGAATAAAACCCGTACTTCTCTCCCGGGAAATTTCTTCGATACTTTAAACTATTGTACATATTTCGACGAAAAGACCTCATTCTTCATGAAATAAAAGAAAAAATCAAATTCAACTGTCCGATAATCCCCGACCTGAAAATACAGTTATGCCATAACTTGGGTTTGTATCGGACATGAGTCTTAATACAAGTTTTCTCTCGCCTCGTGAAGATATATTGAAGTATTTCAACTTTAGGTCTAGTTCTAGTATTAATCTGACCACATTTTCAATCTATCAAGTGATACAATTCACTCAAACTAAAGCAATTGACATATTTCATGCATGCCATTTAATTTAGATTTACCAATAAACATGTAC
Source organism: Lutraria rhynchaena (assembly GCA_008271625.1). Classification (NCBI taxonomy): domain Eukaryota; kingdom Metazoa; phylum Mollusca; class Bivalvia; order Venerida; family Mactridae; genus Lutraria; species Lutraria rhynchaena. The sequence goes on along the minus strand of VIBL01000121.1, from coordinate 387,429 downwards.
AGTTGACGACCCTCATATAGAATCTAACAGTAGATCTGTATGTGGACGTAGCAGCATCGGTGTAAATGCGGTGTTTGCTTCTACACTTCTATACGTTTAAGCCTTGGTATTAAGACAAGATCTTGATGATTCACGACGACGACTAAAAAATCAGATATTGTTCATATGTAGATGTACATGTATATCCATTTCAGTGGCGGATAAAAGTTCATACTAGGGGTGCACCTGTGTTTAAGATAGAGCGATCGATATTTATTGAAAATTGTAACATATTTTGAAAGTTTTAATCACCAGTTGAAAAATGTCCTTTTTGTATGCTTTCGTTATTTCATTTCTATTATTGTTTCCATAGCAACTTCTTTTTTGCACTATTGATATGGATATTTGCTATGAAATTATTACATATTTTCAAAACAATTATTTATTTTTATTATTTTAGTACACTGAAATCAATATAAACTAAAAATAGTATTGATACCTCAATGTTTGATATTTTTACTTTCTCTTTCATTTACCATAGCTACCACGGTTTGATTAAAAATGTTTAGTTAAGTTTATTATTCATTACAATCAAACTACTTGGAATTTTTCAATGATACAAAAATGTCTGAGTATATTATGTTTGAAAACTAATTATTACAATAACAAGCGTGTTTTAAAATATACTTATAGGAGAATGTTTCTGTTTCCATGGAAAAAATAATAAAATGCATTGCAGAAGAATGACAGCAAATATATAGTGAAAGTAGCCCGCGGCCGTGGTCCATTTCCACTCGTTAGATGATAATACTTTATCATCTATGGATAAAGATTAATAAAGAATATGTATCTTCAATGGTGTTTGGTGATAATTTACAGAATGATTTTTTTAATTCTTTTAATACATTGCCATAGCAACAAATAGAAAAACATTGCTAAAAGTCAACATTTTTTTTATAACATTTGCATAGAGTATATTTCATTCACTCACTACATAAGAGAACGCATTTTTCTCATTTTACAACAAAAAATGATTTTTTGCGATGGCAACACTTGATAATAAATAATTAAAAATCATGTTTTCTTCAATTGGACAGCACAAATATGTATTGAAAGTTTCGAAACAAATCATAAAAAATAACGTTGGATAGGCAAGTACAAATTAGTTTAGAGCGTCTTACCACATGTACGTGATTGCGATGGGTCGATTTCTCTGTTACTTCACTCTACCTTACTTTCCCTATTCTGTCATCTTCCTCCTCTATCCCTGTTTACGGAAACCTGATTGAAAATTAGTTATTACTCCTTTAGATTCAGGTTTCCGTAAACAGCGAAGCACTAATGATTATCCTGTCTGACTTGAATCTTTCATTAGAGAAGTTTTCATTAATAAACAACATTTAGTATCAATTTTCTTTGTCCTTGTAAAGGCTTATGATACGACGTGGAAGTATGGCATCCTGAAAGATCTTAAAGATGCTGGTTTCAATGGAAGACTATCCTTGTGTGTTTCAAATTTTCTATCAAACCGTAATTTCCGTGTTTAGGTTGGTTCCTCTTTATCAGAGAACCACCAACAGGAACAGGGAGTTCCACAGGGCAGCATCCTTTCGGTTACACTGTTTGGTCTTAAAATCAATAATATAACCAAGTGTTTAACCCCGACTTTTCGATATGTTACCGTTCGAAAAGCATGCGTATCATTGAACGTCTGCGAAAGGCACACAACGAACTAGAACTATACATATCCAGCTCAAAAATCCCTGTTGTACCTGAAGTAAAATTTCTTGGTGTCATTTTTAATAAAAATTGTCTTTAATACACCATATTAAAAACCTAAAACAAAAATGTATTCAAGCTCTAAATCTACTGATAGTCCTTTCCAATACTGTGTGGGGTCAGATACCTCAATGTTACTAAAACTGTACAGAAGCCTTATCCGTTCCAAATTAGACTACGGATCAATTGTTTACGGCTCTGCCCGCATGTCATACTTAATGACGCTTGACACTATACACCACCAAGGCTTACGTTTGGCTCTTGGTGCTTTCCGCATATCACCAATAGAAAGTTTATATACGAAGGCCGGTGAACCGCCACTAAAGCTACATCGAAAGAAGCTAACGCTTCAGTATGCAATGTCTATTTCATCTAACGACAAAAACCCTACCAGAGACGTTACATTCAACACTAATAGCAAAGAGCAATTTCAAAACAAAGAAAAAGAAATAAAACCAATTGGTTTACGATTGGAAGGCGACTTAAAAGCTCTCGAACTTGACCCACATAGCGTTGCACAAAACCTTACACAAAATAAAGCTCCATGGACACAATCATGTCCAGAGATAAATACTGATCTATCAAAATCCAAAAAATCTCCTAACTCATCTGAATTATATAAAGACGAATTTTCCAAAATTATAGAAACACATCATGATTTTATCCATATCTATACTGGCGGCTCTAAAGACAGCACCAAGGTTGGTTGTGCTGCTTTCGCACACAACTTTATTTCTCGGATGGGCCTCCCAGAGAAGGCATCAATTTTTACAGCAGAAACAAAAGCCATCGATTTGGCATTATCATACATTTCTCAACACAGTGCAGAAAAAAATTCTAATTTTCTCAGATTCTCTTTCCGTTCTCTAAGCTATTAAAAATCGCAAAACCAATAATGTCTTGATTCAACATTTACTCATTCGCTTACATGATATTTTACAATCAAAATGTGCACAATTTTGCTGGATACCTAGCCACATAGGTATTCGAGGAAATGAAACAGTTGATACTTTGGCAAAAGAAGCTCTTAATATTCAACCAGTTGCAATCACGTTACCCAACAACGATTTTCAGCCATCTATTAATTTACTTATCAAATCCAAATGGCAATCTCAATGGGATGAAAAGACAAATAGTAAACTCCATGCCATCCTTTCTCATGTCCAATTGTCAAGATCTTTCCCTCTTTTAGCTCGCCGCGACCAAGTCGTTATTACAAGGTGCCGAATCAGACACACTCGAATTACACATTCAAACAAACTTAACCGAGAAGATCAATCATTTTGCATATCATGCAACAAAACTTTCACTGTAAAACATTTTCATCTAGACTTTCAACTCACCGGCTCTACCCAAGTTCGCTTATGATTGGGTACACTTCATCCAAAGTGGAAGTGTACATGCCTAATCCTCTGTAATGTTATAAGTGTTTCCGATTCGGTCACCACGAAACCAATTGTCAAAGGACCAGCATCTGCCGCAGGTGCGGTGTTGGTCATGATGATCTTGATAAGTGTACTGGTTCCATTTCGGGTGCTAACTGTGGGGATGAGCATTACTCCACCTCCCGGTCTTGTATGAAGTGGAAACTTGAAAAGGAGATTCTATCCACTAAATTTAGAACTAACATCTCATTTCAGGAGGTACGAAAACAAGTCGGAAGTACGCAGCGTTTTCAAATACCTAAAGCTCAATCTTACGCCAGCATCTCTGCTAAACGTACACAAACAGTTGATGTCGGCACATTTGCGCATGTGTAACCACCGTACAACCCATTCAAACAAAAGAAAGGGCTGACCAACAGAGTCAAACTTCCATTTCAGTGACACAATTAACTTGCAATAGTACCAATCAAAAGGCTTCGCCTAAGAAAACCAAAAGCAATTTTAACGAGGTTGTTTCCACAGAGAAGATTTTTCAGAGACAGACACCGAAAGAAGGTATTGTTCTTACAGATCGGCCAATAAGGCCGAACGAATCCTGGTGACAACCTCCAACAGATTTTATCCTCTTGAGGAGATCGAATCAATGGAAGACGAAGAGATCGATGCTTCACCTCCAAGGAAGCACTCGCCTTCCAGAAAATGCTCCCCCAGCGTACTTCGGACAGGAGTATTAGTCCTGTCAAGTTTTTGTCGTGATTCTCTCTTTTTATAAACATCAATCATGGATAACATCATTCAATGGAACTGTCGTGATTTAAAATCTAATTAAAATGATTTACTACTTCTATTATCCAAGTATACTCCCAAAGTAGTATGTCTCCAAGAGACCTACCTAACGTCAAATGATAATTTAACTATTAAAAGCTACAATCTTTATAACGCCATTTGTGATAACAATACGAGGGCATCGGGAGGATCAACAGTTGTTGTTTCAAACTGTATTCCTCGGCGTCAAATTAAATTAAGCACCCACCTACAGGTTGTTGAGGTTATTTTACATAAACCTATTGCGGTTTCTTCCACCAAACTCAACTGTAGTACTAATGAGTTGGAAAATTTAATTCAACAACTCCCACAACCCTTCCTTTTGTTGAGCGATTTTAACGCGCATTATCAATTGTGGGGAAGCAACTCCATAAACGCTAAAGGTCAAGTTAAGAAGTCAAGTTAATTATCGAAAAGATAATTGACAAATGACAATTAAGTTTATTTAATGATAAATCCCCTACCTATTTACATTCAGGTTCAGATACGTTTACCTGCATAGACCTGTCTTTATCCCATCCTTCTATGTTCTTGGATTTTGCTTGGTCAGTTCTAGGCGAGCAATTTGGTAGTGATCACTATCCATTACTATTATCATCTAATAACTCAGGTCCAGATGAACCTTGCACTTACTCTAAATTTGAAAAAGCCGACTGGGAAAAATTAAAATCCTATGCTCGAGAGATCTTAACTTTGACAATGTACATGATCAAACGGATCGCTTCACTTAAATAAAATCGCTTGCGATAGCATTCCAAAATCTAAGAAAAGTTATGTGAACAAAAAAGCCGTGGTTTGATCATGAATGTGAGGGAGCCATTCGGAAACGGAAGAAATTCAAATGCTGTCCTACAACTGATAACCTCGAAAAATACAGAATATTCAGAGCAAGCGCTCGACGAACAATTCGTGAATCGAAACGTAAATCTTGGCGGTCATATATTTCGAAAATTAATTCACATGCACCAATTCAGAAAGTACGGGACGAGGTCCGAAAAATTAGCGGTAAAAACAAAAAAACAACCTATTGTACAGTTGAAACGCCGTGATGACCCTGACGCTAAAACGCCAAAGGACATAGCTAATACATTAGCTGAAACATTTGCCCACAACTCTTCGTCAGAACATTATTCAGCAGAATTCAATTCATTCAAATCTAAAGCTGAAAAAAATAATATCAATTTTAAATCTAATAATGACGAAGAAAACGACGCATTCTTTAACATGGATGAATTAATGGACTCTATTGATAAAGCGAATGACTGCCGCTGGACCTGATGGAATTCATTACCAACTTCTGAAGCATTTACCACAGATTTCACTTGATCCTTTATTTAACATTTTCAATGATATCTGGGTAACAGGTAACGTGCCGTCTTGTTGGAAGGAGGCACTCGTTATACCTATCCCTAAACCTGGGAAAGACCATAATGACCCTACTAGTTACCGCCCTATTTCTCTCACTAGTTGTATTTGCAAAACGTTCGAGCGAATGATTAACACTCGTTTTGTTTGGTACTTGGAATCTAAAGGAGTAATAACTAATTTTCAATCAGGTTTCCGTAAACAACAAAGCACTAATGATTATCCTGGTCGACTTGAATCTTTCATTAGAGAAGCCTTCATTAATAAACAACAACCTTGTAAAGACTTATGATAGTTACGACGTGGAAGTATGGCATCCTCAAAGATCTTATAGATGCCGGTTTAAATGGGAGACTACCTTTGTTTGTTTCAAATTTTCTATCAAACCGTATTTCCGTGTTCAGGTTGGTTCCTGTTTATCAGAGAACCACCAACAGGAACAGGGAGTTCCACAGGGCAGCATCCTTTCGTTTACACTGTTTGGTCTTAAAATTAATAATATAACCGGAGTTCTCAACCTCGGAGTTGATTGTTCATTATACGTCGACGATTTTTGATATGTTACCGTTCGAAAAGCATGCGTACCATTGAACACTAACTACAGCAGAACCTTGATAAGATCCAAAAATGGGCCTCAGAAAATGGTTTTATATTTTCAAAATCCAAAACGCAATGCGTACAATGGGTTCGAAAGAAGCTATCGCTTCAGTATGCAAATACTGTTTCATCTAACGACAAAAACCCTACCAGAGACGTTACATTCAACAATAACAGCAAAGAGGAATTTCAAAACAAAGAAAAAAGAAATAAAACCGATTGGTTTACGATTGGGAAGCGACTTAGAAGCTCTCAAACTTGACCCACATAGCGTTGCGCAAAACCTTACACAAAATAAAGCTCCATGGACACAATCATGTCCAGAGGTAAATACTGATCTATCCAAAGCCAAAAAATCACCTAACTCATCTGAATTATATAAAGACGAATTTTCCAAAATTATAGAAACACATCATGATTTTATCCATATCTATACTGGCGGCTCTAAAGACAGCACCAAGGTTGGTTGTGCTGCTTTCGCACACAACTTTATTTCTCGGATGGGCCTCCCAGAGAAGGCATCAATTTTTACAGCAGAAACAAAAGCCATCGATTTGGCATTATCATACATTTCTCAACACAGTGCAAAAAAAAATTCTAATTTTCTCAGATTCTCTTTCCGTTCTTCAAGCTATCAAAAATCGCAAAACCAATAATGTCTTGATTCAACATTTACTCATTCGCTGATATTTTACAATCAAAATGTGCAAACTTTTGCTGGATACCTAGCCACATAGGTATTCGAGGAAATGAAACAGTTGATACTATGGCAAAAGAAGCTCTTAATATTCAATCAGTTGCAATCACGTTACCCAACAACGATTTTCAGCCATCTATTAATTTACTTATCAAATCCAAATGGCAAACTCAATGGGATGAAAAGACAAATAGTAAACTCCATGCCATGCTTTCTCATGTCCAATTGTCAAGATCTTTCCCTCTTTTAACTCGCCGCGACCAAGTCGTTATTACAAGGTGCCGAATCAAACACTCGAATTACACATTCAAACAAACTTAACCGAGAAGATCAATCATTTTGCATATCATGCAACAAAACTTCATTTATTCAGTCATTATTCAGTTTCATTTATTCGTCATTAATTAATATATGTTTCACTCAACAAATCAACCGTAAACTGTCACTAAATGTCGTTAACACAAGGTCCAGATTACGAACAATTTAAGCATTGCGGAAATCTCATTATCTGAGGTTCGAAGTTGTGATGCAAAGTGCAACCGAGCGTGGTCTTAATATTTGGGTCAGAAAACATGCAGATATTCAAGTTAGTCGTAATGGCGAGGTTTGCCTCAAATTTGAGTGGATAGACTATTAAACAAAGGAGGGAAAATACGTTCTTGAAATATGTCAGTATTAACGGGGTGGTCTTAATATCGGGGTGGTCGTTTGGTGGGTTCCGGGTTAGTAACAAACGTATTTAGCTGATTTGTACCGTTATACCATTTTGGGGTCAAACGCAAAACAACCGGCTAAAATCAAGATTCAAGCATACAAATCTAACATTCGAACATCGTTATTTACGACATCGTATTAGACAAATGTCCATTTACGGCTACAACTGCATGGGCGCATATTTACGTACATGTTAAAATTAAAATCCCCGCCTATGTCCGGCAGAAATACAATTTTGCTGCCGAACGAGCCAAGAAAACACTGATAAATCTCGTTTCCGGTCCTAAATATTAATTATTTTTTGTCATTCATGTCTATAACACGAGCCATTGTGTCGATTCTCACGGTTTTTCGGCGCAAGCAACTTGTTTTGCAGTAAATATTAGCGAAACTGCATAGCGTAGACTGTGCCAGTAGTGCGAGTCGCTCACAACATCCCCCCAAAATACTATTCCAAAATATTACTGAAGCGTAAAGTATACTCATGAGTCAAAAAGAGCAGTAATATGGTTAAAATGATAAAGAACTATTATATAAATAATAAAAAGGGACTACATTTACAATTAGTAGTTCTGACGCATTTTACCATATCCGTGGTTAAAATGGGATAAGTTTGGCGCATTTTCCACATTCGCCGCATCAGTGGTGGGTTGCGTCATATTAGTGGGAAATCCGCGGGTTTTCCCGATCTATTTATAGCGCGCTTCGCTTATCGCGTCGCTTATCCGCCCGTTATCGATCAAGCTAGTAAATGATGCTGGGTATGAAAAATGATTTAAAGAAAACTTGACTTAAAATATTGTATATATAAAATAAAAATCATGACGTCTGTAAAAGAACTGTGATCGTTAGCGAAACAACGCGGCCTTCGTGACTATTCGAGACTAAGGAAAGCTGAGTTAATCGATTTAATTGGTAAGGCGGTTGGTGGGACGAATGAATCCCCGCGAAGCGTTGAGCGGATGCCAGGTCCGTCGAGGCGGTCGCCGGGCCCGTCGAAAACCCAAAGAGTGTTGAATAATATTAAAACATATGTTGAGCCTGCGCTTACTGTGGTAAAAAATGTATTTGATTGGACTAAATCTAAATCAACGGATCTAACGAGCTTCATCAGTAAAAATCTTAATGATCTGAATAACTGTGCTAAAAAACCTGATAAGTCAAAGCCGAAGCCGTCATTATCAGACTTGGTTAAAAATGAACTAGAAGAGCGAAAATTCCAGTTAAAGGAAAGTATATCCGCTTTGAAGTAATTTATAACCGTGCATGTTATAGAAAGGAGAAGAGGTTATGATCTGCAACCGTTTTTCAACGCGGTTCGACAAACTGTAATTAACTTGTTTAGAGAAAAGGCACAAACTAAGGTTAGGTTAATTCTTAAATGTAATATGGAGAAAGTAAACATTAGAAGCGGGAAAAGCGCAATTAAACCCGCAGATTTTCATTCCGATATCGAGGTCATCCTCGTGGGAACCGATGTAGACGAATTGTATGATATCATGATAGACAAAATCATGGAATCGATGGCAACATTTCAAAATATGGGTAGTGGTTGGAATTTTAGTTCGATCACTTCTCTCGAGATTCATACGATCGTTTATAATCCGCTGAGAGGAAGTTCTTACATTCCGTTACCCTAAACATTAGCAAAGTAGAAAGCGATAATGAACATGAAAAAATGAAGACGATAAATGTTTCGAATGGTGCGATTACGAGCGCTTAATCCGAAAGAACGAGACTCAGAGCGTATAGATAAAATTCTTAAAAGTAAAGTAGGCGAATTAAACACAAAAGGCATGAAATATCCAGTTAAGTTGAAAGACGTAGACAAGCTCGAAAAACAGAATCCGGGTATCGCCGTTTATGTGTTTGCATACGAATATCGCAAGGGTGTTTACCCACTTAGAATGAGCAAACATTTTAAAAGTGAACACACAATAGACCTTTTGTTGATTTCCGACGGAGAAAAGCAACATTACTGCATTATAACGGATTTAAATAGGTTATTAGCTTCGCAGATTTCGAAGGCACATGGGAAACGTTATTTTTGTCGCAATTGTATAAACCCATTCATTTCACATGAGGCACTAGATAAACACAAGGAAAATTGATGCTACAACGAATGTGTTAAGATAGATATGTCGAAAGAAGACGACTCATTTATCGGGTGAGAAATATGAAAGTCCCATTTATAGTTCACGCCGACTTTGAAATTTGCCTTATACCTATCAATACTTGAAAACCAGATCCGGGTGAGAGTTACACAAATCAATACCAGAAACACGTCTCATCAAGCTTTTGTTACTATTTTGTTATATTAAATCTTTTAATTCTATTTTGTTATATTAAATCTTTCGACGATAAAGTGTACACCAAGGACCCAGTCATCTTCACCGCGAAAGACGAAAACGTAGCGCAGAAATTTGTAGAAATGTTGGAAAAAGACGTGAAAAAGATTTGTAGTATTCCCCCTAAAAAGATGATATTTGGTCGAAAGGAACGGGCGGATTTCGAACAAGCTGCAAAGTGTTGGCTCTATATATAGTAAGGAGTTTACCAAAGTTCGCAAAGGTGTCAGCCCGCGGATTGATAAAGTCTGCGATCACTGTCACTTCACCGGAAAATATAGAGGGGCAGCGCACAATAAATGTAATCTTATGTACAGGAAACCGAAGTTTACCTCGGTAGTGTTTCACAATTTAGGCGGGTATGACAGCCATCTATTTATTAAGAATCTCGGGAAAAGCGAGAGGGAACATCAACTGCATCGCCAAAACCGAAGAAGATTGCATGAGTTTTACGAAAGTAATTAAAGTTGGTTCCTATATTGATAAAAAGGGTGACCAAAAACCGTTAACTCACGATATTAGATTTATTTTTTTAATTCATGGCTTCTTGGTTCGATAAACTATCGAATAATTTAACCAAAGACCAATTCACGAATGTATCCGAGTATTATCTAGGAAAACAACGAGATTTAGTACTAAAGAAAGGCGTATACCCGTACGAATATATGGATTCTGCCGAAAGGTTAAATGAAACGAAACTTCCCCCGAAAGAAGCGTTCTATTCGAGTCTTAATGACGAAGATATTACCGATAAAAAATACGCGCATGCACAGGAAGTGTGGAAAGAATTTAACATGAAAACGCTAAGAGACTATCACTATTTGTATAATAAAGCGGATGTCTTGTTATTAGCGGACGTCTTCGAAAACTTTAGAAAAATTGCCATAAAAAATACGGATTAGACCCAGCTTGGTATTACACGAAGCCGGGAGTACCTTGGGACGCCGCTTTAAAAAATACGAAAGTAAATCTGGAACTAATAACGGATCCTGATATGTTGCTTATGATAAAAAAGGTACCCAGGGAGGTGTATCTAATGATTTCGACTAGATACGGGAAAGCGAATAATAAATATATGAAAGAAAAATATGACCCGAACGAGCCTTCAAAGTATATAACTTATTTAGACGCGAATAATTTATATGGAGTAAACCTCTTCCCACTCACGAATTTAAGTGGATGACCGAAGAAGAATTAAACGATCGGAAAAAACATTTTTGCATTCTCGAAATTGACAAAAAGTATCCGAAAAAACTTCACGATTTACACAACGATAATCCTCTGGCTCCGGAATATTTAAAAATAGGCAAAGTAGATAAAATAATTCCGGATTTATACGATAAGAAAAAATACATGGTCCATTATGAAAAATTCGCAGATGGATTAAATTTCAAGAAAGCGCTTGGTTCGAACGATACATTGAACTCAATACGAACTTCAGGACTGAGGCGACGAACGAATTTGAAAAGGACTTATGAATAATAGCGTTTTCGGGAAAACGATGGAAAATATCAGAAACAGAACGGATATAAAGTTACTTAATAATGCGTCGAAAGCGGAAATATTGGTGGCCAAGAGTAGGTGTATTTTAGGAATTTTGACGCATTTTATCATATCCGCGACAAAATTCCCTGCGCCACCTCAGTCCTGACCACCCCCTATCGCGCGTGGTCCCCCCCCAAGTTTATAACTCGATTTACGAGTTTGTGAGTTCCGATTTATTTTCCCCTCGCTCAACAATCTTGACACACGCCAACGCGTTAGCGGGCGCAGCCATACGCACGAATGGGGAATTTTCCCCCGAAGTTTATAAATCGATAGGCGCCAATGTATCGATTTACGAGTCAGTCCACGTGTTTTCCTGATTGCATTCTATTCATAGTTATTGTAATTGCTCATTATCGATCCAGTTAGAACGGTTTATCATACAATCTTATGTGACTTTTAGCGGTAAACTTAAATTCGTTGGGTCCTAGTGTCTGGATAATTAATATCAAATGACCACATTTTATTAATCCTCTTTTGCGTTTCGAGGTGTCCCAAAATATTTTTGTCCCCCCCCCACCAAGGTCCACCTGTAATAATCGTTGTTTTTCCGTAGATTTAATTTTCTCGTGTACGACAAATTAATGTCGAGCGTGTAAACACCCTGCTTTTTAATGAGGCAGTGTTCTGTGCCGTACACATGTTGATCGCCTTCAATAACGGGCTACTCTACCACATCGTCATAAATAGTATTTAAATTCGGCATTTTAACAAATGCCGATGTGAAAAAGTTGTATCGTTTATTTTCATTATTGACGATAACAACTCGATTATTTGGTTTTTGCTTCACATTAATTATGGTATCAGCACGAACGTTGAGCGAAAACAAGAGAGTATTCAATTGATTGCTTTTAAGAATTTCCATATCCGATTCTAGTTGTAAAATTTTGGCATTATTTCCTACGACGGCTTTACCAACGTCCATCTTTATCCTTTCGATGATTGGATTCAGATCTTTCTCGTCTACGAACGTTTCCAATTCTCTTTTAGATGTTCCACCCCCTTTTCGGCATCTCCCTGTAATTACCGTTCGATTCTATCTTCGATGGTTTCGCTATCCAACGTCTACTCCTTTTTAGTTTATTCAGTTCGGCTCCCATGTTTTGTTCGTCGACATATCCCCCAAATGTTCTCTTACTGTCGTCACAAAGGTTTTACCAATTTCCGTCTTTGCTCGTTCCAGCTCATTTTCGTCTACGTACGTTTCCCTTTTCGACATCTCCCTGTAATTTCCGTTCGACTCTATCCTCGATGTTTTCATCATCCAATGCCCATTCCCTCTTCAGTTTATTTAGTTTGGCTTCCAATTTTGTTCGTTGATATAGTTCCTCAAATTTTCTTTTATCCTTGTTACGAAGGTTTTACCAATTTCCGTCATTACCCGTTCCAGCTCGTTCTCATCTACGTACGTCTCCAACTCTGTTTTAAGATTTTCCATCCCCCTCTCGACATCGCCCCGTAATTTCCGTTCGATTCTGTCTTCGATGGTTTCGTCATCTAACGTCCATTCTCTCTTCTGTTTTTCCAGTTTGGCTTCCAAATCTCGTTCGTCGATATATTCCCTCAAATGTTCTCTTATCCTCGCCACAAAAGTTTTACCAATATCCGTCTTTACCCGTTCCAGCTCATTTTCGTCTACGTACGTTTCCAACTCCTTTTTAAGACTTTCCACCCCATTTTCGATTAATATCCCTTCTATTTTATCTTCTATATCAGTCAATGATTCTTTGATCTCTCTCAATTCACGTTTTTGTTTATCTAGACCGTAATCTCGCACCATCTTGTTTCCCCGTTTTATCACAAAAACCTCTCGCCGCATCGCCTCCTTCTGTTGGAAAGCCAAGATTCATAATCTTGTTTCCAAACATATGGATTCTCCCCCTTTTCAGAAATTTGTTATTTATATATTATAATCTGAAACGTGAGTTTTCGGCATCCGTCCAAATTTATCACCCGGCATTTTTTATGTTCGCGAATTTTTAAATTCTTTTCTATAACCTGTCACGGGTGCTATCATCAGGTGACCTATAATACAATCTTATGTATCCATTATATATATCATCTATAATTACAAATCGATAAAACCATTCCTCATGTTCCAAATTGAATAATGCTTTTTCATCAAATGACCATTTGTCTTTAATCTTTCTTGTGTCTCTATCTTTCTGTTCGCTGGCCAAATCTGCCGACTTATCGTTCCACACTAATCCTCCCGGTCTCACCTGAACGAACAGTTAATCCAGTCGATTCCGGAATGCCTGGTAAATTATCAGTGTGTTGCAAATCAATGTCAAGCATGTACAACCCCGGGCTTTTAAGGAGCCATTCTTCTCTGCGCTCGGTTGGTTCTATAGAATAAGGGTACACTATAATATTTCTATAATCAATATATCTGTTCTCTGTTTTATTAAAACCTTCTGAGACGTAGTCAAACTTCCCAGCTCTTAACTCTTCCAAGTCAATAAAAGTACCTTTGTTTACGTCGAATGAAATCACGAGCGTAGCCAATTGATTGTTTTCTCAAGTTTTTATATCTCTTTCTAGTTGTATAATTTTGGGATGATAATTTTATGCAGTGGTTGTATCAAAGTTCATCTTTACCTGTTTCGAAACACGTTGCATCATATTATCCAAATAGTTCCCATAGCCTGGCAATGTGTCATTTTTTTTATTTTTTTCTACAATCTCATCAACAATACCTCTTTAATCATATCTTCGATGCTTTTTTCGTCCAACCCCAATTTTTTCTCAAGTTTATTCATTGCCTGCATCTCCGATGAATATCCTCTATATCTCCCCGACAAATAATATTTTACCGCTGCCATGATGTCTCTTTCAATCTCTCCCTTTACCCGTCCCAGCTCTTTGTCCACAAGGTACATTTTTAACTCCTTTTTAAAACTTTCCTCCGCCTTTTCGAGGTCATCCTTTTAATTTCCTTTCTATTTTATCTTCGGCGTCATTAAACGGATTTTTTTAACTCACTCAATTCTTCCAGCTTATAATCTCGCACCATCCTGTTTCCCCGTTTTATCACAAATGCCTTGTTCCCTGCATCATCTCCATCCATAGGGTCGCCAAGATCGTAATCTTGTTTCCAAACATGTTGATTTCACCGCGTCTCACAAAGTTGTTATTTATATAAGATAAAAGCACGTCTGAATCTGTTTTTGACATCCGTCCAAATTTATCAACGGGCATTTTTTATATACGCGCAAATTATTTAGTTTTTCAAACGTACAAACATAGATGACCGCCAATTATCGTTCCATTCGGTTGAACTTGTTCTGCGTTGTAAAAAAAATGTCGGCTTTAGATAGGTGTTCAATTCCGAGGGAAGTTGTATTCCGTAAAAAAATATATATAATTTTCGTATCCTCCTTTAATCCAACAAACCCATTGCGTACCTCCGGCGTCATTCGGGTTCGTGTCATCCAGATTTAATATCCCGCACTCTTTTTTAACGGTCGTCTCGGTAGTTGGTCACGCATGAACACGCCTCTAAAATAGGGTATTTTTGATTTTTTAGTCACGTCAAACAATCCGAAATTGTTGAGCGGTTTATTCGGTAAAATCACTTTCCCGACATATTCATATTCTATTCTTTTTTATAAATTTAAACTATTTTAAACGCGGGCCCGCGTAGCCGATGACCAACGTGTGATTCCCGTCCGGTAAAATTATTCTTTTGTCGTCTTCGCGACTCAACGCGACCTTGTTCATTTCCTCCGTATACATTTCGTGACCAGGACTCCCGATGATATTCATCCTTCTCAATTGTTCTTCACCCGTAAACAATCACATCTTGTAATCCTCAAACTGGATGCTCTTTTTGGCGACGGGCTTCTTTACCCCCTTGCACTTTTCCTCTTCCTCCCCCGCATACATTTTTAACGCGTACAATTCGGCTCTGAACCCGACAAAATCTTCGATGATTTCTCCACCCGTTTCGTCTTTAAACACGCCGAGTATTTTCTTGTTCACCCCCGTTTCGATTCCGGAGGGGTGGTCTTCGGGGAAATTGCTCGTGTCAAATTTTTCTCGAACGTCATCGGAAATGTCCTTTATATTCCGTTTCGATTTCGTACATCAAACTATCCGTGTCCGTTAACAAAAGTTTAGCTTTATCTCCGTATTTCGGTTTGATGTAACCGTAATGGAAATGTACATTAGTGTTTTACTTAAATCCAAGACACACATACCGAGATAAACCGGCTTGTTGAACATCAATTTTGTCTTTTTCATGTGTACAGCTGTTAGATTCTCGTCAAAGATCGTATTCCCGTTGTAGTTCGGTTTCGCCGCCAATTTTTCCGCCACCGTTCTATCATTAACCAATCTTATGTCCGTTCTGTTTCTGATATTCTCCATCGGTTTCCCATAAACGTTGTTGTTCATAAGTTTGAAGAAATCCTTCTCAAATTCATTCGTTGCCACTGCTCTGAGTCTCGTAATTCAAATCGATATATTTTTTAAGCCACGCACTTCCCTCAAATTTAATTCCTCTGTGAATTTTCGTAATTCGTAACCCCAAGTTTTCGTACTGTTTCAAGATTTCGTAATGAACCTCGTATTTCTTTTTATCGTTTACATTCGGGATTAACTTGGGTAATTTATTCATCGTCAAAATGTTCCGGGGCCAGAGGATAAATAATTTGGAGGATAATTTGTGTAAATCGTGAAGCTCTTTCGGATATTCCAAATCGACTTTTAAAATACAAGGATCCTTTTTCATATTTCTCAATTCGGTTACGTTCATTCATTTAAATCCATGAGTTGGTAAAGGCTTGCTCATTGCAAATTGTTGGCGTCCAAATACGTTATATATTTGGTCGGCTGTCGTCGGGGTTGAATCGCTCGCCCATGTACGGGTTGTTTGCTTTCCCTTATCTCGTTGAAGTCATCGAGACCCCGCCTTTACTTCCTCTCAAACATAAGTAACAGTTAGTAACAGTGTCCGGGTCCGTTAATAATTCTAGTTTTACGCCCGTTTTCTTCAACATCGCGTCGCACGATAACCCGGGAGACGTATAATACCACGCCGGATCCAACCCATAATTTTTATGACACACGTTTGTAAAACTTTCGAAGACGTCCGCCAACAACAAAACGTCGGTTTTATCATACAAATCGTGGTTATCTCTCAGCGTTTTCATACCGAAAGCCTTCCATACCTTCCTCGCGTGCTAGTACTTTTCGTCGCCAATACCTTCGTCATTTAATCTCGAGTAGAACGCTTCTGTCGGAGGCAATTTCGTTTCTTTCAACCTTTCCGGAGAATCCATATAATCGTACGGGTATACGCCTTTCTTCAGTAATAAACCTCGTTGACGTTCGTCCGGGTAATACTCGCTCGTAAATTGGTCACGAGTCAAGCTGCTCGAAAGTTTGTCCAAACTGGAAGACATGAATTTAAAACTGTCGATAAACCTAATTTGGTGATTTACTTCTTCGTCCGTTGTCTTGTCAACATAGGTACCGACTTGTATCGCTTTCGTAAAACTAATGTATCCTTCATCCGCTTTGCGATGCAGTTGATCGGTCCTTCGACTACATCGAGGTTCTTGATAAATAAATGGCTGTCGTACCCAGCCAAATTGTGATACACCACTGGGGTGAATTTCGGTTTCTTGTACGCGAGATTACATTTACTGTGCGCCGCCCCTCTGTATTTCCCGGTGTAGTGGCAGTGATCGCGGACCTTTTTAGTTTTCCATTCCCGATTGGAAAACGCTCTTTGGCAGATCCAACATTTCTCGGCTCGTTCGAAATCCTCTCGGTCTTCTTGACCAAATATCATCTTCTTGGGAGGGATATTACGAAGCTCCCTCACGTCTTTTTCCAACATTTCCACAAATTTTCGCTCCACGTCTACTTCATCATCCGTTTACGCGGTGTAGGTGACCGGAGCTTTCTTGTACACGCGATGGTCGAAACATTTAATGTAGTAACAAAAACCCAATGGGACATGTTTCTGGTATTGCTCGGTATAACTATCCTCCGGTCGCGGCATACAAGTATCAACGTGTTTGAGACAAGACTCAAAGTCGGCATATACCACGAAAGGAGTCCGCATCGACCTGTTAAAGTCTTTTTTTCGGCATCTTAATTCTCACACGTTCATTCGAATAGCAAGATTCCTCGTGTTCGTCCAACACCTCCTGCGAAGTGAACGGGTTTAAGCAGTTGTTACAGAAATAACGTTTTGCGTGTGTCCTCGAACTATGTGAAGACAATAATCTACTTTTAGTTTTCACGAGACAGTAATGTTGTCTTTCTTCGTTGGAAATCAACAAAAGGTCTATGTTGATGTACCTCGAACCTCGTTTACCTATTCTCAGGGGGTAAACGCCCTTATAATATTCGTACGCAAACACGTTTACGGCGATATCCGGATTCCGTTTTTCAAACTTGTCTATATCTTTCAGCGACACGGGATATTTTATCCCTTTCATGCTTAATTCGCCTTCTTTACTTTTAAGAATTTTATCTATATGCTCCGAGTCTCGTTCTTTCGGATTTAACGCTCGCAATACGCACCACAGAAAACATTTGTCGTCTTCATTTTTCATGTTTATTATCGCTTTCTTCTTCGTCAATACCGGCGGTAACGGGATGTAAGAATTTCCTCTCAACGGATTATAAACGGTCGTATAAATCTCGAAGGAAATGATCGAAACGAAATTCCAACCGCTGCCCCTATTTTGGTACGCTGCCATCTTTTTCCGAATTCTCTTCCCCATAACGTCATACATTTTGTCTACGTCGGTCCCCTCGGAGATGACCTCGATATCGGAATGGAAACCCGATTTATAAATTTGGCAGCTTTGTAAATTGAAGGAAACGTCAATTCTTCTTTCTTTTCAATGTCTCTCAATATAACTCGCTTCGGGTCTGTTCGTATTTTTTTAGAAAATTAAATTCAATGTCTTCGGGTAACAATCCATTTTCCTCCAACGCTGCCAAGATTCGACTCTTGTTACTGTTCGAGTACCCTTTTATTCGCGCGGAAAATCTGTCTCAACACTGTTAACGTTATTATTTTTTAAAAGAATTTCTTTTTTAAATTATTTTTCGGGATACCTAACAGAATTGAACATAACGTACATATTTTTTAAATCCACGTGATCAAAGATATCTGGGTTGCGTTCCTGATCACCGTCTTTTTCGGTTTGAAAACCAACAATAATCCAACGTGGTTTTTCGGGGCTCTACTTGAAGAAAAGTCGCCACGTGAAATTGGTCGATTGAGGCACTGTTATAGAGTCGCATTGTCTCATTCTGTAACCTACTGTATTCGCTCTAAAGATGGCGTCGTCGTCCGATTTCCGCGTCAGTGTGAAGGTTTGTTTCATACCGTACATAATCTTTTCGTAATCTTCGCAAAATCTGAAAATGTGTTTAAACGGAACTCTGAAACTAAATGTGCCCGTTGGATCCGGTTGAATAATCAGATAATCGTGACGAACGTTAAATCCAGCCTTGTTGCCTCTATGAGCGGCGGGGTTCGTATCTTTATACCACAGTTGATTTAAACCTTGCGATTTGGAGAAATCGTCTGGGTATTTCAATAATCCCAACATCGCACTAGAATGACCCGGATGAAAGACAGATTCGATCTCTTGACCGGAAAGTTGATACTTGATGTTGTTGAAAAGGTACATGAGACCAAAATTCGTAAGCGCAACGTTGTCACCATTCGCGTAAGCCGTTCCATCGGCTTTCGCCAACTTTCCTTCAAACAACAAATAACTTTCGCTCGGATGGGTAATTAAATCTTGGCTTTCGATATTGATTCGAATTTCGCCGGGATTATTTAAATTTGTACCCGTAATAGGCTCGTATTCGTGATATTCGTAAGTTTCGATACTTTCATCCGTAGCGTAACCCTCGGTAATACTTAAAATATTCTCCATTTTTTTATTTAGTGAGATATTTTTTTATATCGCACGATATAAAAAAATCCTTTAGAGGTTTTAAATAACCCAGAGCTGGGGGAAGGATTTTTCCATGGTGACAAAAACCCTCTTGAGCTTGACGGTCGTCAAATTTGCTTCGAATTAAGTTGGATCTTTTTTGGCGTAAATTTTGTTTCCGTATACCAGAGTACACCTCCTCTTCAAACATTTTCATCAAGTCTATTTTCTCGTCGGTGAGTTTCATGATCACCTTATGGTAAGCGTTCTCCGTTTCTCGGAAGTCGAGAATTTCAGTCATCCGATTTAAACTTTCTTGACGAAAATCATGGCCGAGTTGTACTTTTCGTAAACGTGACGCGAGATTTGATTTTCTTTAAGGCCGCTTATTTAATTCTCGAACTAAATCTTGAATGGCAATAGCGTTAGCCCGCGAAGCGAACCCGCTTCCGTCAATCAATGAATTGATTGACATTGGATCAGCTTCCGTAATAGTCCGCAAAGGTCCTTTTTGACCCGATATAACCCGTGAAGCGGGCCCGACGGAGTCGGTAATGTTTTTGTAGAATTGATTGAGATTTGGGGGTGATGGCTAGGGCAATCTTATTTCCAGCAACATCTACGGCTTTCTTTCCGGGTTTTTTTAGCCGCATGCTCGGTGGCTGAAAGAATACCTAAAAGCCGCCTTCGCCGCTGCTTTGGCCATACTTTTAGTAAACGAGTTGGCGATAAAGTCAAATATACCGCTTCCACCGACTCTGTAACGTCTCGTAAAGCCGAGGTTTTTCGAAACTGACATCTTTTTGAACAACAGATACTATTTTTTATGTTGTTCCCCATTTAACACATTTTGCCTTACGAGTTCGTCGCAGATGGAAACCAGCTCATCTCTCACACCCGTTTTGCTCGCCTTCTTACTCGCTATTAACAAGTCTAGTCTTTCGAGTAATGCGTTGGGATCCAAAAAAGGCCCGAGTCTGATGGACCTCCTTTGTAAAGTTTTTTTTCCCAAATTGGCCTAACAACATTTGTGTATTTATACGACTTGCTGGCCTTTGGACGTTTAGTTTAGGGATCATTATTTTGGTAAATAGCATTCGTTTTAAGCAACAGCTCGCCGTAATTACCACGATCCTCAGCGGTGTATATATTTTCATCCGGATGTTTAGTCAAGAGGAGCTCCCATAATCCTGGCGTTCCCGGAAATTCTTCACCCTCCACAATTATATCATCGTCTTTAATGGTAACGGGTTTGTCACCTAAATGAAAATTACCGTCCTTTTTGGTGTACATCCCAAATGTTTTATCAGTCCCAGATTTACTACCAAATGTTTTTAGATATTCGGACGCGATTGGACCGAAAACCTGCGTACTACCGACTCCGTCAGGCCCGCGAAGCGGGTTACCGGGAGCCGCTATAGCCCCCACAGCTCCGGGACCCACTAAAGCCCCCACGGCTCCAGGACCCGCAATAGCGGGAATTGCTAATGCGGGAGTCGCTTGTAAATTTTCCTTTATTTCTTCGGCGGTACTCTTCTGCACATCCGTAATCGGTTTAATAGATTTACCGAGATTTTCTAGTAAATCTTGTTCGCCCGTTTTTTCTTCGATAAACCCGTCTTTAATTCTTTGTTTCGTCGCGAGATATTCTTTCAGTATTAAATCCCTTTTCTCGGGATCCGTAATCCGTAGAAACTTTTTTCTAATGATGAGATAGTTTCTATCATAGTTTTCACCTCAGTTTTTAACACGATTATCAACACGGAATTCAACATCAGTTTTACTATATTTTTCCTCGTTGTTCGTCTTACTTCTTCTTTCATCGCGTGGTATTGTTCCAATTCCGAGAATATAAGTTGAAACTCCTCGTCGGTCACTTTGTTATCATTTAGCGCTTTTGAGATGTACGAAGAAGTTTTGTAGACGCGAGCATCTTTATTTTTTCGTGTTTTTTTTGCTGAGGTATTTTCCCACGGTGCTCAATGCACCAAACCCAGCCGCGGTACTTTCCATAATAACGACGGCCGGCACCGCCACCATCGTGGATAAAAGAACAACATCCCCGGCGGCAAGATCCATTGAAGCGAAATTAAGTGTCATGTCAACACCGTCTACAATTTTCCTCACTCGTTGATACTGTTTGCTACGCTGCATCCGTTTTGTCTCCACATCTGTAAGAGTCCTTTGAACCTCATTAATTTTTTGTAATTTAAACTCTTGTAATTCCATCCCCTTAAATATACGCGAGATTTTTTTGTTACAAAAACATTCCCAAGAGCGGAATGTTTTTAAACGGACTGTTTGGACCTAAAAGAATCCCTTTCCCGTTGTATAATCCTCCTTCTTCTTTCAGGTGTAAACCGTCACCAACTGCTCCAAACCCGCAGCCGGACGCTGTTTTTATAAACCGTCGGTTTCTACTTGGCAAACGCATCCTCCTTTTTTAAGATACAATCCCGACCCAATGGCTTTTTGAGCGGCCGTACTGGTTAAACCCGACAATGCGCCCACACCGAGAGCCGGCAAAATCTTGCCCGTTATCATGGGCAAAGCTCTGGCAGCCAAACCGGCCAAGTAGCCGAGAAAGCCGCCTTCCACTTTCATATTATGCGCTAGCTGGGCCTTGCTAATTTTAATCGTTATTCCTACCCCATCCTCGTACACTCGTTTTATTTTGTTCGCTTACGTTTTGGTAATTGCGATGATATCTTCACTTGTAAGATCTTCCCTACTTAAACGAATACTCGTGGTAGTGCCGGCTCGTATGGCTCGTTTTATTTTATCTTTCTGTCCTTCGGAAATGTTAACATTTACGTTTATATAACCCATGGTTTTTTATATTAAATACAAATTTTTAAATTAGAATATGAAATCTAATCGTTAAATTTTCTCCCCCCTTAGATTAAGCAATTTACCGTTTTGATCCGCAAGTCTCGTTTCGAGACTGTGAATTGTATCTAAAGTGATGGGAAGATAGGCCAAATAATCGGGGGTTTCGACTATTTTATAACCCGGACTCACGTTGGGGAAAAAACTGTACATTGTTTTTTTCGACGAGCCATTTACGTAACTGCCCGAAATAATATCTATATCAACGAGTATGGTGTTGATAGTGAGAATATCGACTCCGTTTTCAGATTCGCGAATTCCAGATGTATATCTGTTGGAATAAAACCCAAAACTTTACCTACAGAATTGGGATGCCTAAAATCGACGATAAATTTGTCTCATATCTCCACTTTGGATTTGAGCGTATTTGGATTTGCCGAAATGGTCACTTTATCAAGATGGCCGCCTTGCTTCATCCGTTCCTGTATAAACCGATTGATATCGATTATGTCATAACTTCCCTCAGGAATCGTAAATAGCGACCAATTTTTGCCGTTATCGTTAGAATATCTAAAATGATTGTTTTCGTTCGTGATATTCGAGAAAGAATAATACGTCTCCAGATTAACGAGCACAATTTCGTACTTTTTATCTGTATCGAGTTCTATCGGCGGATTAAATCTCGTTTTAAACTGAGTCTCGTTATCAGAGACAACAATTTGAAACGAACTTTTAGGGCCGGTATTTTTGGCGATCGTTTCCTACAATTGATCCAATTTTCATATACACAATTTTTTTATGACGTAAAAAAACGTCAAACCCGACTCTATATTCTCCGTAATCTTTTTTAGAAGTTAAATCGGTTACGACAAAACCATACGGCTTTTCCCAGGCAGTTCTACACAGACGTCTAAATTCTTCCTTTGTCATATCTTGACTCACGTGGTCGTAGTAAATGTGGTTAATGTTTTGTGGTCAAGGGGAATTAGACAAATAAAATTTACGTTTTCCCGTATCGTCTTACGTGGTAGTTTGAAATAATTTTGCGAAAGATAAAAACAATCGGCGTTACTGTGTCTACCACGAATATAGTAACACTCGCACTTGTCGGAATTGATTTTTATGAAAATAATGACAATGGAAGTGTTGCTTGACGTGTGCCTGTTGCAGAAAGAGTGCGGTGGATGAAAATCAACATTTTGGAGATCACATAGTGAAATTTAAAAAAATCTTGCAAATCAGGAAATGGTTGGCGTAGGGTGTTTAGTACCGAGTATGGTGTCCGCGGGCATTAATTATAGCCTGGCATCGCCGCCGCATGTTGCTGATGAGCCTGCGGACCTTATGATGAGGAATCTGGGCCCATTCCTCTACCAGTGCATGTCTCAGCTCCTGAACTGTTGTTGGTAGGACGTGGCGTGAAGAAATGGCTTTCTGCAGCACATCCCAAACATGCTCAATTGGATTTAAATCCGGGGACCTCGCTGGCCAATCTATTGCCTCCTCAAGATATCGGTTTGTGATGTGGGCTCTGTGTGCACGGGCGTTATCATCCATAAGAATGAAATCAGGACCGACTGCGCCAGCGTTACGTGCGTACATGGACGTCTAAGATTTTATTGACGTACCTTACTGCCGTCAGTGTACCGTTTTCAATGTTGTGTAGGTCCGTTTTCCCCTGAGAGCTTTTCCCGCCCACACCATGACTGAAACCCCACCCAAACGGTCGTGTTCTGCAACGCATGCAAGAGCTAAGCGTGCATTTGGACTTCTCCAAACCCTAGCCCGTCTGTCCGTGAAGTCCACACAAAACCTTGACTCATCAGTGAAGAGGACCGGGGTCGTTACGTAAGGTAGTAGCGTTTGAGAACCGTTGGCACCTGGCCTGAAGGATAATAAATCGGTCCTGGGTTGGAGTCGTTGAACCTCCGGCGTGGCCCTGCAAGACATTTCCAGTCGTTTGGAATCGGTTCCTCATTCTGGCGACAACGCTCGGGGATACCCCAAGGACATTGGCAACGTGCCTTTGTGAACGACCAGCCTCCAACATTCCAATACCCCTGTTCATCTCATCTTCAATAAGACGACGTCTAACCTGTCGAATTGCCATAGTTTGCTAATTTCGAAGTACGAGGAGGAAGTACAGGGCACGTTTTACGAGCAAGAACTACAGAAAACTAGCCAAGAAATATTTAGGATAGAGAATATACTACGTCGTAAGGGTAATAAATCGTTTGTGAAATGGTACGGTTATCCCGCGTCGTTTAATAGCTGGATCGATAACGAGCAATTAGAAGGACTATAAATAGAACGCCATCGGGACCCCCCCCCCGACTCGTAAATCAATACATTGATGCGTATCGATTTATAAAACGGGGGCAATTCCCCATTCGTACGCATGGCTGCGCCCACTAACGCGTTGGCGTGCGTCAAGATTGTTGAGCGAGTGGGAAAATAACTCTGTACTCGCAAACTCGTAAATCGAGTTATAAACTTGGGGGGAACCGCGCGCGACAGGGGGTGGTCAGGACTGAGGTGGGCGCGGGGAATTTTATTTCTGATATGATGAAATGCGTCAGAACTCCTAAAATACACCTACTGCCAAGCCTAATTATAACAGGAGAACGATCTTTGATGAGAATCTAATAGCGGCTCATATGAAAAAGACCCATTTAAAATTTGACAAGCCGGTTTATCTCGGTATGTGCATCCTAGATTTGAGTAAAACGTTAATGTACGATCTTCACTACAATTTCATCGAGCCGAAATGTGGAAAAAAGCCAGCTTACAGAGGCCGAAGGCCAACTTATTATTTACAGACACCGATAGTTTGATGTACGAGATCGAAACGGAAGATTTTTACAAAGACATTTCCGGGGATGTGAAAGATAAATTCGATACGAGTAACTACCCCGCGAACCATCCATCCGGAATTGAAGTAGGGGTAAATAAGAAAGTACTTGGCCTGTTTAAAGACGAATCGGGCGGGGAAATTATCGAAGAGTTTGTCGGACTTAGAGCTAAATTATACGCGTTTAAAATGCTTGAAGGAAAAGACGTGAATTTTTTTTTAAAAAATCCGTCATCAAAAAGAGTATCCCGCTCGGAGATTACAAAGACTGCTTGTTTACGGGTCAAGATCAATTGAGAACGATGTACGTTTTGAGAAGTCACGGTCATGAAATGTATACGGAGGAAGTTAACAAGGTCGCATTAAGTAGCGACGACGACAAAAGGGCCATTTTATCGGACGGGGTTCACACGCTAGCTAGGACATAAAAACATACTTAACTATTAGAACAAGAATATGAATATCTCGGTCGAAAAAGTAATTTTACCTTATAAACCGCTTATCAAATTTCAAATGGATGGACGCGGTTGAGAAATTGAAATTACCTAAGGCCATGCCAAAATTATCATTCGTTTCAAACGGTTCACCGCAACAACTATAAGTCTCCTCATATTTGTTATACTATGTTGCACCCATTTTATATAGAAATATTTTCTTTAACCCATTTTTCAAAAATTCTTTGGTCTAGACCGCAAAGCGGACCCGACGGAGTCGTTGGCGATAAAATCGCCCCGCTTCGCGGTTAGCCCGCTTCGTGGGCCCGACGGTGTCGTTGACGATAAAAATCGCCCCGCTCCCTGTAATCAGGCGGAGTGATGTTAGGATTAGATATTAATTCGTCCATACCATAAAATTTCGATCTGAATACCGCGGCATCTCCAAAAGCGCGGGCGAAATTAAGTTGATTGTCAACTTCGGGATACCTATCGGAATTGAGCATAACGTACATATTCCTTAGGTCCGCTTGATCGCAGATTGCCGGGTTCCGTTCCTGATTACCGTCGTTATAAGTTTGAAAACCTATAATAATCCAACGAGGCTTTTCAGGGTGCGACTTAACCGAAAGTCGTCACATGAAACTAGTTGATTTAGGTACCGTTCTGGAGTCGCATTGTCTCATTCTATAACCTACGTGAAGACTGACTTTTTCTTCTATCGTCTATTGTCTTGCACAGTCGAAACTTTTCCGCACCCGCGGGGAGTACGTGCGGTATAAACCAAGACACCTTGTCAAGGGTAATTTTACCGGCATCTACCCCATTAGCCCTATAGATCGCGTCGTCGTCAGTTTTCCGCCTTAGAGTAAGGGTTTGTTTTATACCATACAGAATTTTATCGTAATCTTCGCAAAATCAGAAAATGTGTCTTAACGGAACTCTAAAACTAAATGTACCCTTTGGAGCCGGATACCTAATTAGATATTCTTGACGAACATTAAATCCGGCATTCTTGTCTTTATCAGCGGCGGGGCCCATATCTTTGTACCAGATTTGATTTAAACATTGAGATTTGGAGAAAACATCGTGCTAGATTGACTCGGATGAAAGACAGAATCGATCTCTTGATCGGAAAGTTGATACTTGATGTTACTGAAAAGATACATGAGACCATTATTCGTTAACGCAACGGCGGTGTCGTCACCCGCGTGATCCGCTCCATCGGCGTTCATCAATTTTCCCTCGAACAACAAATAACTTTCGCTCGGGTGGGTAAATAAATCTTGGGTTTTATATTGATTAGAATTTCCCCGGGGTTATTTAGATTAGTACCCGTAATAGGTCCGTATTTGTGATATTCGACGCTCTAGTCATTCGTGGGAGCTTCGGTAATTCTTAATATCTTCTCCATTTTTTATTATTATAAGATATTTTTGTATCGTCTCATTTGATTTCCGGACTAAATCTTGAATAGCGACGGAGTCAGTATACTTTTGATAACGCATTTGTGGCCGACTTGGTAAAAATACTGCCAATGGTGTCAAACATACCGTTGCCACCATATCCGTATCGTCTTTTATATTCGCGATTATCAACATCTTTCTTTTATAGTAGATACTAATGTTTTAAGTAGTAATACGCGAGGTTAATGCTTCGTATCGATTCGTATTTAACACATTTTGTCTCTTGAGTTCGTCGCAGATAGAAATCGTAAGCACGTCTATTTTCCCAAATATCGATAAAAATCTCTTTCCATTTATGCGCCTTGCTGGACTTTGAATGGTTAGTTCCGGAATCATTATTGTAATAAATGGCATTCGTTTTAAACAACAGCTTGCTTTTAGGGGTTTAAGATCTTCCTTTATTTCTTCGTTCATCTCTTTATCCGTAACAGGTTTGAAAAATTTCCCGAGATTCGCTCGTAATTCTCGTTTGCCGGCACGTTCGCGAAGCTGACTCCGTTGAATATTTTTCTTCGTTTTGAGGAACTCTTTTACTATTAAGTCCCTTTTCTCGGGATCCGTAATCTTTAGAAACGAAATCTTTTTTTCTAATGATAAGATAAGTTTTTAACACGATGGGACCGCAAAAACTATCACAGTTTTTCGCACAACTGTACCTGTTGCTTTAAGGTGTATTTAGTATGGTAATTCTGGTCATTTCGGTGTTGCGAGGTCGCGTGCGACTAAACGAAATTGACGATTTTTCGAAGGAAAAAGATTAAATACCTGCTTCATCGTTTTGAATTGGACCAAATGTTTATTGGTTATGTGTAGTATAATGTATTAGCTATCTGTAGACACCAGTTATTTGCAGTTTGAGCGATTTCTTGCAAAGTTACGTAGTGTTAAACAAACTTGGTACAGAAGCTGTCATTTCGGAAGTTGTAACCCTTGTATATGTATATATGTAATGTAGGTGTTTTTGGTCCATGTGGCCATTTAAGCATAATACACCATTATACACCATCCGGTCAATGTGCTAGCACCCTGTGGTCGAAGCGAGTAAAAAGGAAAATGAAACTGAGGTTTGGCGAAATTATTACCCGGACCATTACAAAATAAAGACTTCTAATCCGAAATTTTCGACGGGCGATATATTAAAGATCGCGAAGAAAAAGACGACGTTCGAAATGGGGCATACACCTAAGTGGACTGAAGAAATCTTTACTATATCAACCGTACAAAAAACTACACCGGTTACGTATAAGATACCGGACTATTATGGGGAGAAGGAAATACGAGGCACGTTTTACGAAGAAGAACTACAAAGAAATATTTGTAATAATATGCCGTAAAGATATTAAATCGCTAGTGAAATGGTACGGCTATTCCGCATAATTTAATATCTGGATCGATAACGAGCAGATAAGTGGAGCCTCCAACGCCTTATAAATAGATTGGAAACCTCAGCAGACAAATTATATATTTTTACGAAAATATACAATTTAAAAATCATTGATATTCACATCCGCTATTGGCGCGAGTATGGATACGGAGTCTTTTACAAAGCCAAGCAAATACGCGAAGGCGGTTATAAATGCTTCCTCATCGAGCTAAACTGCATCGATTGTACCATCAAACTTCTCTATCAGCATCGCCATTTTACTGTCAATATCTGGGGTTAACGATCGCAATTTTTGTACCATCGGCATTATTTTTTATGGAAACTATTTTCTTTAAATCATTTTCATATCCAGCATCATGGATCGAAGCGCGCTAACGACTCCGTCGAGTCCGCTTTGCGGGCTATAAATAGATCGGGAAAACCCGCGGTTTCCCACTCATATGAGGCAGCCCACAACTGATGCGGCGAAATTGGAAAATGCGCCAGAACTTATCCCATTTTATCCACGGATATGGTAAAATGCGCCAGAACTTATTATTACCCTACTACAATTTAAGCATAAATAAGCAAAACTTCCTAATGCGCATATATTTATGACAAACATGATAATAAGATAAATGATTAAATATGAACACTAGTACCTCGATTTATAATGTGAAACTAGGTTTTGGGTCATACAAATGTTATAATAATTATTGGATATGTAATTTCACTAAAAGCGCAAAGATTAAAATTGTCTCAGTTCCGACTGATTTAAAATCTAGTTTATACCCTAAATTGTCATACAAGCTACATGTCAGCATAATATTATACTTATCTTCTGAAACAACGAGAAACATACAATTTCTTTCACTAAGATTTAATTTCTCATAACGCCCTGTATCTATCCTAATTAGTGCTACATCCAAACTTACTAAATGCAGATTTATGACTAAAGGTACCATATTAAATTTAAAATTTTTAAATCCATGGGTCATCCTGCGCCATATTTGGGATAGGGCAAAATGCCACGGTGGACGTTCTGCCTCCAACCAACCAACCAACCAACCAACCAACCAACCAACCGGGCAAGCAAGCAAGCTAATTGTTGGAGTATATATGTGAAAAGGTGGAAAAATGAAATTCAACGTAGTTTTGAATTATCATTACTTTACATGTTTTATCTATGTACAATCTAACATTTGCTAACGGACACCCTTGAACAACGGACACCTGTTTACAACGGACAATATAATCCCCCTCCGACAAAAAACACATTTAAATTACCGTTATAAAGCGGACACTTGCCGACCGCGAATTTGTCATGCTTTACAGCCAGTCACATTTTTGTTTTCATTTTTGTGCTGCACAGCTGAAATTTCTACAACAAATATAGTGCTAGCTTTATGTACTAGTATTAACTGTGATATTTCATTTTTACTGAAGATATGAACAAGTGTGATATTTTACAAATGCAATATTTGTATCTCCCGTTTATTTTTATTTTATATTTTATCTCCAATTTTGTGCACGTGATAACATTTGTTAATTTCTTGTTTATCATACTGTACTAAAAATGTCAAAATAAAATATTGTAAACATTCAATCTTTGTTTCACTACTAATCTATTTTTAGCCTGTAATTTTATCTTAATACAAAATCTAACATGACATTTTTGTTATTTACTGAATCTAAAAGAGAAAATGATTATGCAAAATAAATAGCGGATAAAAGTTCTACAACGAGCTCCAGCTTGATCAGTCTCTACATTGAGTAGAAATTTGAGCTAGCTACTTAACTGTCTAAAATCAATAGGCTCAACACAAGGTTTGAGCATTATGATGAGTCAATAAAAAATTATTGAAACGCAAATTATCACTCAACTTAAGTCATGAGTACACTTATGAGTTGAAGATATTAAGATTTTTATGTGAAACCGGGACCTGATACCTGCTGGAGTTTTATGAGATCGAGGAAATGTCAACAAGGATAACTATTATACGACCATATTAGACTGTGCAGGCTGTTGTGTTTAGGGGCCATAAAACTAAGGAATACCTTCTAGTTGAGTGGCTAGTTCATTTCTGAAGGGCAGTATTCACACGACTACAGCATGTACCAGTAGGCGTGGCTAATCAGTATAGATAGAATACTATTAACATGATTGGCAGATAGTTAGATACACAACACAGGCTACCAGCGGAAGTACGCATAAATTACAATGGGCATTATAAACTGTTTGTTGACTGTGTCCAGTTTGTTAGCACCAATCTGATTGGGAAAGAAGCATAATTATGAATCTGAAAACAACCTTAATGTGATAACTAACTAGTCAATCACTTGTCAGCCTATGACATCATTAATTAACAAAACCAAATCATGACACTTCAAATAAGATGGAAGACCTTTAGAAACTCAATTGTTATTTATGCCAAATATTTAACTTGAAACACCTCACTAAAAGCATGCAGCCGATCCTGAAAGATAGAAGCTTTAACCTTGGTTTGTTGCTAAATTAATAAGAATAAATTTAGAAACGAAAAAAACTACGGTAAAACCTTGTAATCTCGAGGAGTCATCGGATTCATTTTGTTTGTCTTTATGTGACATTGTCACTGGGATTTAGCGCCGTTTTTCAGCGATTTTGCAGTTATATACGGCGACCGGCTCACTTAACCAGTTTTCCTGGACTGTACTAACTTATCCTTTCACAAGGAGCCGGCAACTTCTCCTCTTATGGAGGAAAATCGACACTTTCGTCAATTTTCATACCCGGATCTCCGGGTTACAAGTCCAGCGCACTAACCACTAGACTTCGGTCGCGGCCAAGAGTCATCGAAACTGCTCAAGATAAATGTAGTGCTCGTAATAACGAGGCATTGGTTTGTTGGTTGAAAATTGTACACAACTAAGAACAAAAATTGACGGGACTTCAAGAACCTCTCGTGACAAGTCGAGTGCTCGTTATATCCATGTTCGTAATAACGAAGTTTTAAAGTATTTTTGCTATGATTTCGAAGTTCACATTTTTTCAAAAACATATTTTATAAGGTATATCTGTTTTTTTTCTTACATGCGTAGAAGACTGAGCATTTCATCTTTAATTTGAATTTCAAAATCGGCTATCAAATAAAAAAACAACATAAAACTATGATCTAAACTGATTCCCGTTGACTAAGTAAGGGCATAATTCTGCCACGAGACCTCGCGAGACTTGCATTCAATAAATACATATTTATTATTTATATTTATTTACGCCCAGTCTTTAAATGTAAATATCTTAAAAGATCTTTTTTATATAATTATATCAACAACAGAAGAATAGAATCAGTCCTGAAGCTTGATAGCAGCACCTACTTTATATCATTGCACCAGCCTAGTTTCTATAACTTTGCATTTTTTATTTATAGTTCATCAATAATTATTCAGATTTGAATCTGAGCATGGTATGTTACTCCGATCACTGCTTCCTACACCACCACACCTCTTTATGTTCTGTACACTGTTACAATTTGAGTAGTATGGAGAGGCCGGTTCTGGGACAAAAACATATGCGTGGTGGAGGTCCGTCTCCCGCGTTCACGAATCGGATACGTCGAGTTGCGAACGCCGTTTTCGAAAAATGAGTGCTCCGACAACGTATCGGCGCGCGGTTCCGTCTCCCGCTTTACGAATCGCGTCGAGCCTTCTCAATAACCTCGCGTTCTCGCGCCTGAATTCACGAGTCAACGCTTGAGCGGATAATTTTTTTTCCAAAAGTCGCGTTTAATGTTTGTGAGGACACGATCACGAGACCACAAGGAAACGAACGTCCTCAGGGAGCGCAAAGACCTCAGCGTCCACGATTGTGGAGACGATGGACCACGGTGAGACGTCGGTTCCGAGGGAGATGTTAGACCTCAAGGAGCGCGAGGAGCGGTCAATCGCGAGGAGAAATGGGCGGCTCTAGGGACCGTAGGGAGGATAGTGCAGACGTTGCTCGGTTAATAAAATTTCCAACTTGGCTCTCCCGAGTCTCGAATAGCCGCGAAGACCGCGCTATTTTGCTAACCGTTTCAAATCTTTGACCGTCAACCCTCTCAAGTCGTCGAACTCCTGCTTTATCACCGATATCAATTCGTTGACTGTCACCATCCCTTTTTTGTATGAAAAAAAATCTTAAATGAAAAGAATTTCTGGCGCGTCAGCCAGTCGCGCATCTACCGCGTCAGCGGGTGCAGCTATCGCGTGAGCGAGTCGCGCAACCAGCGCATGAGCAGGCGTAACCACCGCTTCGCCAACGCAGTCAACGCGTGAGCGAGTCGAGCATCCACCGCATCGGCTACCACATCGGCTGCTGCATCGGCTATCGCTAGGGCTCCTCCCCCGGCGCGAGTGTTTCCCACGAGTGTGAACTCGGTCGGACAAAATAAACCTCGTGTCGTCTTCTCGACTTAGCGCGACCTTGTTCACTTCCTCCGTGTACACATCCTCTGATGACGTTCATTCTTCTCAATTGCTTCTCGCCCGTAAACAAGCACGTCTTGGAATCCTCGAACCGGATGCTCTTTTTCACGATGGCTATTTTCACCCCCTTGCATGTTTTCTGTTCCTCCCCCTCGTGCATTATAAATGCGCACAATTTGGCCCTGAGCCCAACGAATTCTTTGATAATTTTTCCACCCGCTTCGTCCTTGAACACGCGGAGCACTTTCATGTTCGCTCCCGCTTCGATCCCGGACGGGTGCTTCGCGGAAAAGTTGCTCGTGTCTAATTTCTCCTTCACGTCTCCGGGAATGTCTTTGTACATCATGATGTCCGTTTCCGTGAACAGCTGTTTGGCCTTGCTCCGGTATTTCGGCTTGGCGTAGTGAAAATCGTGCATGAGCGTTTAGGTCAGATCAAGGATGCACATGCCGAGATATACCGTCAATTTGGTCTATGTCATGCGCAACGCTATAAGATTTCTCGTCGCTGATGCCTCGTCATTGAGTCTGGAGTAGAACACCTCTTTCAGCGGCAGTTCCGTTTCCTTCGCCTTTCCGGAGAATCCACGTAGTCGTACGGGTACGCGCCCTTTTTCAACAATAAATATTGTTCGCCGGCCCTCTGTATTTCCCGGTGTAGTGTAGTGTTTTTGAACCCATCACCGCAGATCTAGCACCTCGCGGCTCGCTCGAAATCTGCCCGAGCCTTTTCGTCTAACACCATCTTCTTGGTGGGAATATCCCGAAGTTCCCTAACGCCCGGTTCCAGCATTTCCGCAAATTTTCGCGTCACGGGTTCGCCCACATAATTCGTCAGGCAGGACGCAGGCGTTATAAATAAAGTCATAAATAACCAGCCTTTCGAAATGGACATACCGGGGCATAATTTCACAGGTCCGGGAACCAACCTGAAAATCTGACCCTGAGGGAAAAAATGGATCGATCGATCGTGAACAAAATGATCCGTACGAAAATGAGATTCGGAATGGGGAATAAAAAAGTTGAAATGGACCGACGATTTAGCGGAAGAATTGCACGAGCCCGTCGTAAAATTTTTTCCAGGAGGCGGGTGCGCGCGAACGGTACCGAAATATGGGCGGCAGATCTGGTGGACATGCGGGCATTCTCGAAATTTAATCGCGGGATCAAGTACCTGCTGCCCGTCGTCGATATTTTTTTCAAATACGGTTGGTTGGTTCCGTTGAAGGACAAGATCGGAAAATCGGTCGCGTTCGCGTTGAAAAAGATATTCGAGGAAAGAAAACCGCAAAAAAATGTGGGTCGACAAGGGTAAAGAATTTTATAGCAAGGAGGAGAGGTGGAATGCCACGCGGACGCACATCGACGAGCTCGTCGATCGATACAATAACGCGAGACACTCGCTGATAAAATGACGCCGATCAAAGCGAGTAAAAAGAAAACCGAAATCGAGGTTTGGCAAATTCTTTACCTGGACCACCACGAGATGAAACCTTTCGATCCGCGATTTTCGGTAAGCGATCAAGTGAGGATCGCAAAGAAAAAGAAAACGTTCGAAAAGGGGTATACGCCGAGGTAGATCGAACAAATCTTTACCGTCACGGGCGTACAACGCACCACGCCCGTTACGTACAAAATAGCCGACTACGGCGGAGAGGAAATACGGGGCACGTTTTAAGAACAGGAACTACAAAAAACCGACCAAGAAATATTTAGAAAATACTGCGTCGCAAAGGTAATAAATCGCTGGTGAAATGGTACGGTTATCCCGCGTCGTAACAGCTGGATCGATAACGAACAATTGCAAGTGCTATAAATAGAACGCGCGCGGTCGTCGACCTGTTAAAATGATAGTCTATAAAAAAATTGAAAATACCCAACTTCAGAGGCGTATTCATGCGCAACCAACTGCCGAAACGACCGTTGAAAAAAGAGTGCGGGATATTGAATCTGGACGACACGAACCCCAACGACGAAACGGGATCTTCGGACGCCGGAAGTATGCATTGGCGCAAAAGGGGAAACGAAAATATTATTTCGACGGTTACGGAATACAACCTCCCCTGGAATTGACCTAGTACCAACGCGGTACAGGTGCAGCCGAACGGTACGGTGAAGCGCG
The DNA here is from genome assembly GCA_008271625.1 of Lutraria rhynchaena. Lineage (NCBI taxonomy): Eukaryota > Metazoa > Mollusca > Bivalvia > Venerida > Mactridae > Lutraria > Lutraria rhynchaena. The sequence goes on along the minus strand of VIBL01000121.1, from coordinate 352,769 downwards.
GGCATCTGTGTTTGATGTGCGGGCATCTGAAAACTCACGTGTCGGAGCTCGCGGGATCCGACGTGTCTTTGTCTTACGTAAATAATATCTTCCTGAGAAAAGGGCAAATCGATCTGTTCGGGGAAAAGATTCGCAATCTCGGCGCACCCGTGGACTGAGACGACGCGGCGCTCAAGTCGTTCGTGATGAGACGAGTGAACAAGCTGGCGTGCGATTACGACCTGGATAATAACAAACGCGAATTGGAGGGGCTGAAAGAGTCGTTGGAAACCACCAAAGACGAAATCAAGCGGGAATTAAAGAACGACGTCGAAACGGGAGTGAAAATCTCAACGAACGGATGAAAAACTTGCGAAAAAAGGAGTTGAACGACGCCAAAGGCGAAATCAAGCAGAAATTGGGGGACGATATCGAAAAGGGGATAAACGATCTCAAGGGCGAGATGGAAAAGTGCATGGACAAGGACGAGCTGAAACGGGTGAAGACGGATATCGGCAAGATCCTGGCTAAAAAAAAGAAAGCACCTTAAAAACACATCGACGAGGATAAACTGGAAACCGAGCTAAAAAAACTCAAGAAAGAATGGGAGCTGGATGACGAAGACGTCGAGGATGAAATCGAGCGGAAATTGAGGGACGATATCGAAAAGGGGATAAACGATATGCTCGGGAAAATCGTTCGTTATGAGACGAGTAAACAAGCTGGCGCGCGATTACGGCCTGGAAGAGCTGAAAGCGGATATGCAAAGAATTAAAACCAGTCAATGGACTACTACGCTCTTTTTTACGTTCGACGTTAGCGAAAAATACAGTTTTTAGGGGGTAGTAAAGGATAATCAAGTTTTCTACAACGGTAAGACGGAAAAATCCGATACCATCATTTCATAGGCCTTCGTTAAAAAAACCGAACATGGATACTAATTACGATGATTTTATAGAGTACCCTCATAGTACGTATGGTGAGGGAAGCTGCTCCTTAAAAAGTCGGTGTTTACACGCTCGACATTAATTTGGAGTTCACCATTCAAAATAGACGAGAAATTTTAGTCGATATTTTTGAGGCAAACCTTAGTGATGGAAGGAAAACAATATTAAGGGTAAACGAAATTCTTCAAGGAGACGTTAGAGGTTGGTTGGTTGTATTGGGGTTTAACGCCGTTTTTCTACAATTTTTCAATTATATACGGCGACCGGTTCACCTAACCAGTTTTCCTGGACTGTATACTAACCAGTACTAACTTACCCTTCCACAAGGAGCCGGCAACTTCTCCACATATGGAGGAAAATCGACATTTTTGGACGGGTATGACCTGCCGCGACTGGGATTCGAACCCGGATCTCCGGGCTGCAAGTCCAGCGCACTACCCACTGGACGTTAGAGGAACATGGTCATTTGATATTATTGACCAAGACGCGAGGTTAACGCTTTTTCTTTTAATGTATGGACAAATTGCGTTTGAAAGGAAGGGGCACATAAAATTGTACTGTAAGTTGTTCGGGGGGAGGAGTCCTAGCGATAGCCGATGCGGTAGCCGATGCGATAGCCGATGCGGTGGTCGTACCCGCTCACTCGGTGGTTCCGCAACTCTCTCACGCGCTAGAAAAAAATGAATTCCGGCGCGAGAACGTGAGATCATTGAGAAGGCTCGACGCGATTCGTGAACGCGGGAGACGGAACCGCGCGCCGATACGTCGTCGGAACGTGCATTTTTCGAAAACGGCGTTCGCCTCTCGACGTATCCGATTCGTGGACCCAGAACCCGCCTTTCCATACTACTAATTCGACGGCGTTATTTACAATATTTTTCCACACTCTTTAATTTGAATGGTAGTAGATGTTACAAAATTGTTTATGATAGAATGCAAATTATACTTTGAAATGCCTTTACAGATATCAGGGACGAAAGGCATTTTCTCCACGATAGATCCGTGTGCTGCAACATGGGTGAAGACTGAGATTCAAGTATTAAATAACTACGAGATAGAAGAAGAACGTAATTTAAAACCAAATCTACAAATAATGAATAAACATTCGATTTCCAGCTAAAATCTGGGTAATTTACTCTGAAATGTCTCCAATATACATATATGTAAATATCGTAGATGATAGGCCGTGTTGTATTTGTGAACCATCTTATCAGAGTAGTGCCGATTAAAATTAGAGGTACACCATAGCCCGATTAACATATGTAAAGTCTGTAAACTGTATGTCTTTCATGTAATTATAAGTATACTGAGAAAATTAAATAAACTGAAACTAGTTTATGAACGTTGACCGAGAGGCAGACAATATATTTCCATTAATTGCTATAGTTATTTTATGACCGTTAAAACATTCATCTAAAAAAACGGAAAATTAAAATGTGGAAATTAACATAGAACATAATGTACTACTGTTTAAGATATTTTTATCAAAATAACTCGACCCGTCATTCGTATAATTCCATGCTGATTTTGTCTGTAAATACACGTGCACATTTACCCAAGTAAAATGATTGTGCCTCTCATGCTTATATTGCCTTAAAACTTGATTTCAACAATAACAATAGTTTTGTTTGAGACTTCTTTTTAAAATTAATTCGTTGAATTGATAAATAAAGACAGATAAAAAGTTTTAGATTAAAAAGAGCACATTCTTGAATGTATTGTTAATAAACATTTAGAGGTAAGGTATAGTATGTATAACGATACATACAAATCGTTATGACTAATGCGAAACTCCGTTTATATCTCAAAGAGTCAATGAATTTACACAACGTGCATAAACAATAAATGTATTTTTATGCATGCATAATTATTATTTATTTAATTATACCGCTCTTTCACGTTTACTGTCTCAGCTCTGGCGCCCTAAAGTTACATATAAGATTGTAAGACTTTTACTTCATTACTGAATAATTACAAACACAATGACAAATACAAATTCGACTGTTAAACAATATCGCTCATGATCAACTTTTTAACAGATTTTACTTAATGTCCGAATTTAAATGTTAATAAAGAACCAAGTCATTCAGTATATATGACCAACAATTAGATACAGTTATGTTATATGTACGATTTCGTGGCATACAAATGTCAAATGTATGCATAAGACCTGTGTTTGCCGCCACCTCCGAATAAAGACAGCCTTGTGAAAAAAGGCCATTTTTCGAAAAACCGACAGTGATTATTTAGAACAAACAGACCTCCGAATAAATGCCAACTGTCAATAAAGGCCATGTTTTGTCTTTCCCAATGGTGGCCTTTGTTCACGGGTTTGACTGTAAATGTAATATAGTTTTGATGAAACGCCAGCTTGACCACGCTCGTGAGTTATCACTTGAGATTAGTCTCGGACCTAAAATCTCAATTTTATTCTCATATCGTTTTGGAATGACACTTAATGGTGGTTGAGGTACATATTCAAGCCATTTACACTGACTTAACTGTTGCGTAATCAACATTAATAGTTGTATTTCTCTTAACAAAAAAACATCAAAAAGACAAAAAAATATATTTAAGCTGAGAGATCTCAAGTTTTATAAAGTAAAGCTAAAGACTTTATTTCAATAAAGATCACCCGGACACGTAGATATTTAAGAGAACATGTAAATTCTACTTTGTATTTTTATGTACTATTCTTTACCCTCTTGGTTGATACAATTTCAAGTCTTTATCAGAAAAAGAAACAGGGACCCGTTTCATAGACATATCTTAGCATCTATAGCAGTTTTTCTACTTAAAAATCTCACATTCCCTTCTATGTAAATAAATAATGTTTTTTTTATCCTGTTGATTACAGTGGAGATCTATTGTCACCTGTTAAAAGTAAATGACTGAAATGCATACTATCCATAAGACTTTGCTTATGTGTTTATATATTGGCGAATATGATGTTTTATGTCCAACATGGATATTATTGGTATCGTGTATTTATCACAATAAACATCAGTTTACAATGAGCTTCATGATGCCACTGCACAATAAGGACACTCCCGCAGAACCATTATTGTCTGTAACAGCGAAGTTTTGTAGTATAAGCTTTAAACACTTCAAAATATAGTCTTTATACACAGGGTGGAATGTTGTTTAGTAATGTAATGCGAACATATAACAAGGAAAGTGATTATTAATGCGTAGCATCAACTCCATGCTCTGACTTACAGATCGTTGTAGAGAGCCGGCGATTGTGGTGAAGTTGGTCTTAAATTTCGACTTTTGAAACATGCTGTTGATGATCCTGTCTTGATATAATATTGTGGTCTGAGGTCGACGATTTATGATCACCATGTCTGTTTTATTACGTGCATAGTCGCCCTCGCTGTACCGCGTCCCCGATGATACCGCGGTAATCCGAAAATGCTCTAGTTTGCATACCTAGCGCCGTCTATTGACTGTTAATCCCATCAAAGGAGAAGTCTAACAATGTGGAGGTCGTCAAAACAAATGTCGTAGAAAAACTTTGTTGCTTACCTCATTTTATGTAGTTTTATATTATTATTTGAGAAACAAAAGCCAAAGCGAAGAAAGCAAGATGGGGTGTGGCAGGACTAATCTGTTGAGAGCTTTTAAGTGAATTTATTTTAAATCATGTGTCTACATGGCCACCATATTTTATCAAGAACTACAAAGTTACCGCGGTACCAAAGTGGACTCCCTTGGAAGCACCTGTTTTTAACATTGCAGTTTGACCTACATATATTTCTTTGAAAACATTGACTTGAACTTTGATGGCTACGTGTAATTAAGATGCCACAGTTCATCTCAGTATAAGAAATTAATACAGGAAATTTCTTTCAATTATCGTAAGTTATCGACAAAATTAAGTACCGCGGTACCAGCGAGGACCATCCTACCTGCTCTTGTAAGTGATCCACTCTGAAATAAAAAGAAAAGAAACACAATAGTTTACGATACTTTAGAATACATAATTATGTACGAGTAATTGAAAAAATAAGACATTGTGTCATGTTAGATACTTAGTATATCAATTAAATACATTTCAAGCAAATCAAACCCCAAAAACGCAAAAAGACAAAACAATACCTCAGTTCGAATCAACGTACATAAATGATGCATAAATATCTGATATTTTACTTCCTAACTAGCAAAAGTTTATCACTGATAAAAATACAGCACTGTTTCCATAACAGGAAATTTAACAAATGTTGGTGTTAATAGGCAAATACAAAATACTACAGAAGTTTTGAATCAGTCAACCATAATAATCGAGTATTTCGTGCACATGGACATAGAAATTTTGATTGAGTCAATTTATGGGATATAGGGCTTTCATTTCACCGTTAAAACAGTATTTTGACTCTTGAAATCAGTGAAATAAAGCTTCCGACTATCGAGAATTTGTACCAAAGGGTCAAATTTACAATAAAATTAGAAGGAAATTTTGTTCTTCCATCGAATTATCATCAGCCAAGGGGAACTTTTGACTCTCAACTTTTGACGTCTAGTGAAAACCCTGGTGTGTATTGAACTTGACATCTTAAAAACAAATCATGAACTTTTTGCAAAACGTACAGATAGTCGTGTTTGATCGATAGTTTATTAGAAACACCACGATAATTAGAAACCTGGAATCATACGGTACGGTCTCTCTAAAGATCTTAATGACTAAATGAAATCTATGCTGTAAGTCATAGCATCAGCACAGTCATAGATCATCTACGAATCTACTGAGTTAAATTTACAAATAAAGTCAAACCTGGGAAGAAATATCATCAATGGAAAAAAATGTGGCCCTTATGCATAGTTAGCCTTTATTCAGGAGTTTGTTAGCAGGGTGTATCTAAGAATTTTGACGATTTTTACATATCCGCGGTGCAATTCCGCGCGCACACACCTCAGTCGTGACCCCCCTATCGCACACCTCAGTCGTGACAACTTCCTATCGCGCGCGGTTTCCCCCCTCGAAATTTATAAAAACAATTTACGAGTCCCGCGAATTCTGAGTCATTTTCCCTTCACTCAACAATCCTCACGCCATGCGCACGAATGGGGAATTACCCCCCCCCCCCGAGGTTTATAAATTGATACACATCAATGTATCGATTTACGAGTCGTTGGTTTTCCCTTTCACGTACTATTAATAGTTCTTGTAATTGCTCGTTATCGATCCAGCTATTAAACGACGCGGGATAACCGTACCATTTCACTAACGATTATTATTAGCGTATTATTTTCTCGATCCTAAATATTTCTTGGTTAGTTTTTTGTAGTTCTTGTTCGTTAAACGTACTCTGTATTTCCTCCCCGTTACGTATTTTATACGTAACTGGAATAGTGCGTTGTACGACTGTCATAGTAAGGATTTCTTCAGTCCATCTCGGTGTATACCCCTTTTAAAACTTTTTCTTTTTCTTCGCGATCCTTACTTTATCACCAACCGAAAAATTGCGGATTATAAGGTTTTATTTTGTAGTAGTCCGGGTAAAGATTTTGTCAAACTTTAGTTTCGTTTTTCTTTTTACTCGCTTCAACAGGCGTCATTTTTATTGACGAGTGTCTTGTTTTAATTGTATCGATTAACGAGTTCATCCAACACATCGATATATACCCTCGTAGAATTGGCTGAAAAATATTTCCAGATTTTTTCCTCCATTGTTCTATTCCATCTCTCTACTATATTAGATTGTTCCTCAATTTCGGTGGAATATAACTCGACCAAGCCCTGTACCTCCTTGTTATAAGATTCGTTATCCTTGTCAACCCACAATTTTTGCGGTTTTCTTTCATTAAATATCTTTTTTCAACGCAGTCGCGACCGATTTTCCGGTCTTATCTTTCAACGGGACCAGCCAACCGAATTCGGAAAAAATATCGATAACGGCCAGCAGATACTTAATTCCGCGGTTAAATTTCGAGAACGCCTGCATATCTACCAAATCTGCGGCCCATATTTCGTCAATGCCGTTCACGCGTACTCGTCCTTTGGGAAATGTTTTAACAACAGGCATGTGTAATTCTTCCGCTAAATCGTCGGTCCATTTTATTTTTTTTTAAATTCCCATTCCGAATCTCATCTTAATTCCGATAATCTTATTAACGATCGATCTGTCCATTTTTCCCGCGTCGGATTATAAATATTATTCATCTCCTCTAGCATATTTTTATCGCATACTTTATTTTTCGTAGCGGTGTCCTTGTTTTTCAGATAACACACATCGTGATAATACACCACTTTATCAATCCTGTTTATAGGTTTACTCCAACTTTTTGGAGTGAGATCAGAGTTTAGTCTCTTGTTCAGGTTAGTGCCCGGTCCCGTGAAATTATGGCCCGGTAGGTGCATTTCAAAAGGCAGGTTATTTATGGCTTTATTTTATATTGAGCCGCCCTTCACTTTAGCAAATTGAGTTTTTGTCGTCCCGCATATCGCGCACTTTCCCCGTTTCATGGGCCTATTGTTTTTTGTAATGATATCGTCGATATTGAGAGTTTCAGTAACATTTTTCCATTTGACACAATACAACTTTTTATATATGTACTTATTAGAATTTAAATAAATAGCATAAACAATGAAAATCAAGGATCTATCTTGGAATACAACGACCAAGCGAAACAATCATCTCTTTTTGCCCAAAGGTAGTAGAGGGGTGATCGTTGGGAAATCTGGTTGCGCTAAAACTACCCTGTTGCATAAACCTCTTACTTCAGCCGGGATGGTTAGATAATAAACCTAAGGTGTTCGGAAAGAGTTTGTTTCAACCCGAGTATCGTATTGTAAATAAAGCTTTCAGAAAGAAATTAACGAAAGCTGAAATACTTCGACTTTTTGATATGCGTGTAAAACTTGCTGAGAAGGATGCTTTACCGGACCACTTCATCGAAGTTTTGACGCGAGATAAGCCTATGCAGGGAGGTTTGGATTGCGATTTTTACGAATTCGCCGATGATGTGCCCGATACTCGCCACCTGAATCCAAAGGATAAAAATTCAATGATATTCGACGATTTACTTTTAGAAAAACAAAACAAGTGCGAGAGTTACTATATTCGCAGTAGTCACAGTAACGTAGATTGCTTTTATCTTTCGCAAAATTATTTCAAACTACCACGTCAGACGATACGGGAAAACGCAAATTTTATTTGTCTATTTTCGCAAAACCAAAACAAGAGGGCCATGATGGCCCTGCATTGCTCACCAGAATAAATATTAATTAACTTGTTACTAAAAAGGTAATAAAGGTACGCTTGTGGGCAAATAAAGGGGAACAATAATAAACCCGATAAAGGACCATCAAAGGATACTACAAAAGAATATTCGTGACTGAATGATGCCACAGACCAAATTCGGTGATGATCCAACCACTGGTTCATGAAAAGAAGTCATTTTAAGGTCATTTTAAGGTATTTCTAGGTTAAGCTCCTAATTGGGGCTCCTAATTGGGGCCAACCATTTTTATTTCAACAAATCTGAACGCTATCTAAAGATGCTTAAAACCAAGTTTGGTAACAATCCATCGATAGAATCATTAGAAAAAATTCATTTTAAAGTATTTCTATTTTCAGCTCTAGTGGCCACTAAAAGGGGCCGACTAAATTTGTATGAGTAAACTTGAGAGAGGACCATCTAAGGATGCTACAGACCAAGTTTGGTGATGATCCATCCATTGGTTCATGCGAAGAAGACGATTAAATGTTTTTTTTCTATTTTTAGCTCTAGTAACCCATAAAAGGGGTCAACTGGTATAATATGAGCAAATTGCTGTTAGAACGTCAAAAGGCTTCTGCACAGCAAATTTAAAGAAAAATCCGACTGGTAGTTTCTGAGGAGAAGACCATTGTTCACGCCTGACGACGGACGACAGACGACGACGTCGGAGCATCCACCTACCCATCCTAACAGCTCACCCTGAACCTTCGGTTCTGGTGAGCTAAAAATATTAACCACATTTACAACGCCCACGTGAGTCAAGATATGACAAAGGAAGAATTTAGGCGATAGTGTAAAACTGCCTGGGAAAAGCCGTATAGTTTTGTCGTAATCGATCTATCTTCTAAAAAAGATTACGGAAAATATAGAGTCGGGTTTGAGGAATTTGGAAACAATCGCCAAAATACCGGCCCTAAAAGCTCGTTTCAAAATGTCGTCTCTGATAATGAGACTCAGTTTAAAACAAGACTGAATCCGCCGGTAGAACTCGATAAATATAAAAAAAAGTACGAAATTGCGCTCGTTAATATTCATCCGGGATTCATGAATCTGAAAACGTCGTCGATATCCTCACTATCAACACCATACTTGTTGATATAGATATTATTTCGGCCAGTTACGTAAATGGCTCGTCGAAAAACACAACCTACAGTTTCTCCCCTGCGTGAGTCCGGGTTATGAAATAGTCGAAACCCCCGCCAATTTGGTCTATCTACTCATCTCTTTAGATATAATTCATAGTCTCGAAACGAGACTTACGGATCAAAACGGCAAATTGCTTAATCTGAGAGGACAAAAATTTAACGATTAGATTTCATATTCGAGAAATTTAAAAAAAACCTATTTAATATAAAAAAACAAGGGTTATATAAATGTAATAATTAATATTTCCGAAGGGCAGAAAGATAAGATGAAACGAGCCATACGCGCCGGCACTATCAAGAGTATACGTTTAAGTAGGGAAGATCTTACTGGTGAGGATATTATCGCAATTACCAAAACGCAAGCGAACAAAATTACAACATTACACAAAAACGATTAAAATGAGCAAAGCGCAGCTAGCGCGTAATATGAAAGTCGAAGGCGGTTTTCTCGGCTTGTTGGCTGGCTTGGCTGCCAGAGCTTTGCCCATGATAACGGGCAAGATTTTGCCGGTTCTCGGTGTGGGGGCATTATTGGGTTTAGCAAATATGGCCGCTCAAAAGGACATTGGTTCGGGATTGTATCTTAAAAAAGGAGCCTGCATTTGCCAAGTAGAAACCGACGGTGAGGGGCTTTATCTAAAACCAACGTCCGACTCTGGGTTTGGTGCAGTTGATGACGGTTTATACCTGGAAAAAGGAGGATTATACGATGGGAAAGGGATTCTTCTAGGACCAAACAGTCCGATCAAAAATATTCCGCTCTTGGGAATGTTTTGGTAAGAACGTACGTTTTGTAAGAAACGGAACGCTTTTGTAATAAAAAAATCTCACGTATATTTAAGGGGATGAAATCGCAAGAGTTTAGATTACGAAACATTAATGAGGTTCAAAGGACTCTTACGGAAGAGGAGACAAAACGGATGCAGCTTTGCAAAAAGTATCAACGAGTGAGAAAGATGGTAGACGGTGTTGACATGACACATAATTTTGCTTCAATGGGTCTTGCTGCTGGAGGTGTTGTCCTTTTGTCTACGATAGTGGCGGTGCCGGTCGATGTTGTGATGGAAAGCGCCGCGGCTGGGTTTGGAGCAGTGAGCACCGTGGGAAAATATCTCAGCAAAAGATTTTTGGCCAAAGCTGAAAAACGCGAAAAAAATAAAGATGCTCGCGGCTACAAAACTTAATATCATTTCTTCGTACATTTCAAAAGCACTAAATGATAACAAAGTGACCGACGAGGAGTTTCAACTTATATTCTCGAAATTGGAGAAATACCATTCGATGAAAGAAGAAGTAAGACGAACAACGAGGAAAAATATAGTATGGATTCCGTGTTGAAAATCGTGTTAAAAACTGAGTTGAAAACTATGATAAAACTATCTCATCATTAGAAAAAAGTTTCTACGGATTACGGATCCCGAGAAAAGGGATTTAATAGTGAAAGAATATCTCGCGACGAAACAAAAAATTAAAGACGGGTTTATCGAGGAAAAACGGGCGAACAAGATTTACAAGAAAATCTCGGGAAATGTTTAAACCGATTACGGATGTGCAGAAGAGTACCGCCGGAGAAATAAAGGAAAATTTACAAGCAATCCCCGCTATTTTGGGTCCCGGAGCCTTGGGGGCTTTAGCGGCTCCCGCCTTAGAAGGGCCCGGTAGTATGCAGGTTTTCTGTCCAATTACTGCTGCCGATCTCGGTAATTACGGCGAGCTATTGTTTAAAATGAATGCCATTGACCAAAATAAAGATCCCGAGACTAAACGCTCAAACACCAGCAAGTCGTATAAATACACCAATGTTGTTGGGCCGAAAATTTTGAGAAAAAGAAAACTTTATAAAGGACGCCCATCGGGCTCAGGTCGTTTGGATCCCAATGCATCACTCGAAAGACTAGACTTGTTAATGGCGAGTAAAAAGGCGGGCAACACGGATGTGAGAGAGATGAACTGGTTTCCATCTGCGACGAACTCGTGAGGCAAAATGTGTTAAATGCGTAACAACATAAAAAATTACTATCAGTTATTTAAAACGATATTAGTTCCGAAAAAAACTCGGCTTCACGAGACGTTACAGATACGGAGGAAGCCATATATTTGACTTTATCGCCAACTTGTTTACCAACAGTATGACTAGCAGTATGGCAAAGGCGGTGGTAGAGGCGGCTTTAGACTCGGGGAAACGGGCATTCTTTGAGCCACCGAGCATGCGGCTAAAGAAGCGGGAAAGAAAGCCGTAGATGTTGCTGGAAAGAAGATTGCGGGCCCAGCAGGGCCCAGCAGACCCTCACTCCAAAATCGCAATCGATTCTTCAAAAACATATCGGGCCCGCTTCGTCTACGTCGGATCCAAAAGGACCTACGGAAGCTGATCCAATGTCAATCAATTCGTCAAGATTTAGTTCGAGAATTTGATATACGGACTAAATCCTTTATAAACATGTCAGATCTTAAATTTGCGCGACACGTTTATGAAAAGTACAACTCAGCCACGATTTTTGTCAAGAACGCAGAGTTTAATTTGGAAGACTCCGAAATTCTCGACATCCGAGAAACGGATTACGTTTACCAAAAAGCAATTGTGAAACTTTCCGACGAAAAAATAGCCCTGATGAAAATGTTTGAAAAGGAGGTGAACGAGTTTTTAGACGAATACGGCTACGAACCAGTAACGCTGGTATACGGAAACAAGATTTACGCCAAAAAAGATCCAACTCGATCCGAAGCATAGTTGACAACCGTCAAGCTCAAGAGGGTCTATGTCACCAGGAAAACTCCCTCTACCCAGCTCTGGGTTATTTAGAACCCCTAAAAGGGTTATTTAAAAACAATTATATCGTGCTGTTCGATATAAAAAAATATCTCACTAAATAAAAAATGGAGAATATTTTAAGAATTACCGAGGGTTACGCGACTGATGAAAGTATCGAAACTTACGAATATCACGAATACAAGCCTATTACGGGTACTAATTTAAATAATCCCGGTGAAATTCGAATCAATATCGAAATCCAAGATTTATTTACCCACCCGAGCGAACGATATTTGTTGTTTGAAGGAAGGTTGACGAAAGCAGATGGAATGGCTTACGCGAATGGCAACAACGTTGCGCTGACGAATGATGGCCTCATGTATCTCATATATCAACAACATCAAGTATCAACTTTCCGGTCAAGAGATTGAATCCGTCGTTCATCCGGGACAATCTAGTACAATGTTGGGATTGTTGAAATATCCGGACGATTTCTCCAAGTCGCAAGGTTTAAATCAACTGTTGTATAAAGATATGAACCCCGCCGCTCATAGAGGTAACAATACCGGATATAATGTTCGTCAGGATTATCTAATTATTCAACCGGATCCAAAGGGCACATTTAGTTTCAGAGTTCCGTTAAAACACACTTTCGGATTTTGCGAAGATTACGAAAATATTCTCCACGGTATGAAACAAACCGTAACTCTAACGCGGAAATCGGACAACGACGCTATCTTTAGAGCCGGTGGGGAGGATACCGGTAAGGTTAACCTCGGCAAGGTGTCTTGGTTTGTTCCGCACGTTCAACCCTCGGATGCAGAAAAGTTTCAACTGTACAAGGTGATTGAAGACAAAACCAACCTCCCTGTAGGTTACAGAATGAGACAATTGCGACTCTATAACAGTGTCTCAATCGACCAATATCACGTGGCGACTTTCTGTCAAGTCGAGCCCCGAAAAACGTCGTTGGATTATTGTACGTTTTCAAACCGAAAAAGACGGTTATCAGGAAAGGAACCCAGCCATCTTTGATCACGTGGATTTAAAAAAATATGTACGTTATGCTCAATTCTGTTAGGTATCCCAAAGTTGACTATCAACTTAATTTCGACCAATATAAATTCGCCCGCGCTTACGGAGATACCGCTGCATTCAGGTCGAAATTTTACGGTATGGACGAATTAATCTAATCCCAATCTAATCCTGATCACTCCACCCGATTACAAGACTCTTTACTTGATGTAAGCAAACAGAGCAAAAGAATGAAGCATTCGGTCACCGATATCCAAATCAAAGCGCAGTTTAACGCTAAAGTGCCCGCGGGTACGGAAGCTTACGGCGTCGTAATAAGCGACAAGCTGATCAAATCTAAATCCGACGGAAACAAGACGAGCGTGATTTACGGGTAAATTTAAAACATATTTTTTATATTTAAAAAATGACTGATAAACCCCTGCGACCCAGTCGGGTCCGCGAAGTGGACCTACGACACGAGAATAGTATAAGGAGGGTTAAACGCCCGTTCGCTGGTATTACACATCCACAAAATCCTACATTTTCGCAGCCAGTTGAAAATGATTTCGACTACGTCGGGTCCAAAAGGATCTTCGAACAACGCAAAATAGATGAGAATTCGTACGTCGGTGTTAAACATCCGCAAACTCCCGCATTTAATTCGACTACCGACTCCGTCGGCCCCGCTACGTCTACGACGGGTACGCTTCACGGACACTCGCGGGAGTAGATAGAAACAGTCGGTTCTGGGACAAACCACCTCCTAGAAGGGTAAAACCCTTCTTAACCCCTCCTAGAAGGGTAAAACCCCTCTCAACCCCTCCTAGAAGGGTAAAACCCCTCTTAACCCCTAACAAAAGGTCAAACCCTTCTTAACCCCTCCTGGAAGGGTCAAAACCTTCTTAACCCCTCCTAGAAGGGTCAAACTCTTCTTAACCCCTCATAGAAGGTCAAACCTTTCTTAACCCCTCCTGGAAGGGTCAAAACCTTCCTAACCCCTCCTAGAAGGGTCAAACTCTTCTTAACCCCTCATAGAAGGTCAAACCTTTCTTAACCCCTCCTAGAAGGGTCAAACCCTTCTAAGACCCCTCCTAGAAGGGACAAAACTTCAACATCCACCACCCAACCTTCACCCAACCTCAAACCTCCACTCACGGAATCCCAAAAATTCGAAAAAGATGGGAATTTCCAAAAATAGATGAAGATTCCCCATATTTATAGGAGAGTTCGTCGCCAACTATTGAACTTATTCGTTATCGTTTGCACTCATTGACCTTATTCGCGAATTCACAACTTCTAAAAATTTCCCCAATTTCAATAATTATAAATATGAGAATTTTCTCCATATTTACAAGAGAACGCATTTTATAAATCTTGTAATTGCTCGTTATTTATCAAGCAATTAAACGACGCGGGATAACCGCACCACTTTACCAAGGATTTATTACCTTTACGACGTATTATTTTCTCAATCCTAAATATTTCTTGGTTAGTTTTTTGTAGTTCTTTTTCGTAAAACGTGCCTTGTATTTCCTCCCCATTATAGTCAGCTATTTTATACGTCACTGGTGTAGTTTTTTGTACGGTAGTCACGGTAAAGATTTCTTCGGTCCATCTCGGTGTATACCCCTTTTAAAACGTTTTCTTTTTCTTCGAGATCCTCACTTTATCACCGACTGAAAATTGTGGATTAAAAGTTTTTATTTTATAATGATCTGGGTAAAGATTTTGCCAAACTCTAATTTTATTTGTCTCTTCACTCGCTTCAACAGGCGTCATTTTTGTTGATGAGTGTCTCGTATAATTGTATTGATCAACGAGCTCGTCCAACACGTCAATGTATACCCGCGTAGAATTTGCCGAAAAATATTTCCACATTTTCTCCTTCATCGTTCTATTCCATCTCTCCACTGCGCTAGATTTTTCTTCATTTTCGGTAGAATGTAATTTCACCAGGTCCCGTACTTCTTAAGTGTAAAATTCTTTACCTTTATCAACCCAAATTTTTTGTGGTCTTCTTTCCTTAAATATCTTTTTTAACGCAGTCGCGACCGATTTCCCAGTCTTATCTTTTAATGGAATTAACCAACCGTATTTGGAAAAAATATCGATAACAGCCAGCAGGTACTTGATTCCACGGTTAAATTTTGAGAACGCTTGCATATTTACCAAAACATTTCGTCAATGTCATTTACGTGTAGGCGTCTTTTTGGAAATTTCTTAACGACGGGTTTGTGTAATTCTTCCGCAAAATCGTCAGTCCATGTAAATTTTTTTTAAGTCCCATCCCGAATCTCATTTTTGTTCCTATAATTTTCTCAACGATAGATCTATCCATTCTTTCCTTTGGAGTGTGATTATAAATGCCCGTCATCTCCGCCAACATGTTTTTATCACAAACTTTATTTCTCGTTTTCGTATCTTTATTTTCCAGATAACACACGTCGTGATGATACGCCGCATTATCATTCCTATTTACGGGTATACTCCATTTTTTCGGAGTGAGATCCGAAAAAATAATCTCTTTTTTAATTTCGTGCCCGGTCCGGCAAAATTATGACCCGGCAAATGCATTTCAGAAGGCAAATTATTTATAGCGCTATTTAACAGAGAACCACCCTGCGTTTTTGTAAATTGAGATTTTGTCGTTCCACATATTACGCATTTTCCCCGTTTTAAAAGTCTTTTATTTTTCGTAATTGTATTTTCCACATTATCCGTGTCTGTAATTTTTTTTACATTTCAAACAATACATTTATTTAATGGATTTGTTTGATTTAAATAAAGATGGAAATTAAAGATTTGTCTTGGACGATGAAAACTAAGTGCAACAATAATCCCCCATTATCTAAAAGTATTCGCGGGATTATTGTGGGTAAATCCGGTTGCGGTAAAATAACTTTGTTGTTAAATTTGTTGTTACAACCGGGGTGGTTCGATTACGACAATCTCAAAGTTTTCGGAAAGAGTTTATTTCAATCCCAGTACAATCTCATTTACAAAACCCGAAATTTTAAAGCTTTTCGAAATGTGCGAGGAAATTACGACCAGGGATAAATCTCCGGATCAATTTATCGACATTTTGGCACGCAAACACGACTCCAAGCGTGAAGGATTGAGATGTGAATTTTACGAAAACGCTCACGACGTGCTAGATCCCCGCGAACTGTTACCGACCGATAAAAATTTAATGATTTTTGACGATCTGCTTTTGGAAAAACAAAACAAGTGCGAGTGTTATTACGTTCGTGGACGTCACAGCAACGTGGATTGTTTTTATCTATCACAAAAATATTTCAAACTACCGCGTCAAACGATACGGGAAAATGCAAATTTTATTTGCCTATTTCCCCAAGATTTGAAAAATCTCAACCACATTTACAACGACCACGTCAGTCAAGATATGAGTAAAGAAGAATTTCGGAAATTGTGCGTCGAAACGTGGAAAAAATCCCACAAGTTTGTTGACATTGATCTATCTTCGTAAAAAGATGGAGGAAAATAAAGACGAGGTCTCGACGATTTTTTTATAATTTAAACAACCTTTTACGTATGAAAAATGGAACCATTGTTGGAAGTTATTGCGAAAAACACAAGTCCTAAAAGTTCTTTACAAATTGTCGTTTCAGACAACACCACGAGGTTTAAAATGAGATTTAATCCTCCTCTAGAGCTCAACAAGGATAAACAATACGAAAATGCTCTCATCAACCTCGAGACGTATTATTCTTTTCCAAACATCACCAACGAAAACAATCATTTTAGATATTCTCACAATGAAGGTAAAGATTGGAAATTATTTATTATCCCAGAGTGAAATTATGATATTATAGACATTAACCGATTTATTCAGGAGCGAATGAAAGAGGATGGTCACTCGGACAAGGTATCCGTGACGGCGAATTCAAATACGTAAAAGTCCAGGAATAGCGTAAAAGATAAATTTATAGTCGATTTCAGACACCCAAATTCCATCGGTCGAGTTTTTGGATTCGACTCCGCGGTATATCGATCCGGTCATTGCGAATCCGAAAACGTAGTTGATATTCTCTCCATCAATGCCATTCGAGTCAATATTGACATTATCACGGGTAGTTTTGTCAATGGTTCCGCGCAATATGCAATATATACCTTTTTCCCAAATGCGAGCCCCGGTTACAAAATTGTCGAAACTCCAGCAAATTTAGTTTATTTGCCAATTACTTTAGATACAATTCACACCATAGAAATTAGCTTCACGGATTAAAACGGTAAATTATTAAATTTACGCGGTGAAAATATTACGATCCGATTTCATATTCGGGAAATTTAAACAGTTTTATTAAAAAAAAATATGAGATATCTAAACGTTCGAGTAAATATTTCCCAAGGACAAAATGATAAAATACAACGAGCGATACGTAACGGCACATCGACCGTTATTCGCTTGGGTAAAGACGACCTTCAAGGCAATGACCTCATAGTGGTGACTCAAACTCAAGCAAACAAGATACAGCGCGCAACGGGAGAAGGTGTTGGTCTAGATTTAAAGAATAAGCCGCGCGCAATTGGCTCACAATTTAAAAATTGAAGGGGGCTTTTTTAGGTCTGTTAGCAGGATTTGCTTCGAGAGCTTTGCCAATGATTGCGGGTTTTGCCTGCTCTTGGGATAGGCGCTTTATCCCTGTTGGCGGGCACGGCTGTCCAAAAAGTCCTCGGGTCGGGATTGCATCTTAAAAAGGGTGGTAATATTTGTCAAATTGAAACTGATGTTGAAGGCTTATATTTAAAACCAGCTCTTGGTAGTGGATTGGGAGCAGTTAAAGACGGTTTATATTTGAAAAAAGAAGGTACAATGTACAATGGGAGCGGTATTCTTTTAGGTCCGTTTCAAAATATTCCGCTTCTCGGAATGTTTCTTTGATTTAAACAAGTATCACTCTAAAATTAAATAGGGTATGGAAGAATCACAAGATTTTAGATTAAAAAAAATTAATGAGGTTCAGGCAATATTTGCGGCGGAGGGGGCGCAACGCGTAGCTCTGAGTAAAAAATACAAACGAGTTCGCAAAATTGCCGATGCTGATGATATGGTTTTTAGCTTTGCTTCAATCGGTTTAACGGCTGGAGGAACAACCCTCTTGTCTACGATTGTTGCAGTTCCCGAAGCCGTCCTTATGGGCAGCGTCGAAGCGGGTCTCGGTGCTTTAAGCGCCGTGGGAAAATATCTTGAAAGAAGGTTTTCTGATTTTCTGTTACGAACAAACACCATTTACCGAGACAATAATGCTTCCTCCCCGGCACCCAAAGGCCAGCAAAGGGGAAAATGGAAGAAAATAGTCAAACCAATTTGGGACAGTAAAAAAGGTTCCGGTCTCTATGACACAAACGACCTTCTCGAGAGGTTGGATTCGTTGATGGCGAGCAAGAATGCGGGAAATACCGGATTATTAGCCATTTGCAACGAGCTCGCGAATCAAAATGTACTAAATTCCAATCAATATAAAAAAATAATGTCTATAATTTAAAAAAATGCTATTCCAAAAAAATCACGGTTTCGCGAGACGTTATAAATACGGAGGAAGCGGTATATACGATTTTATCGCCAGCTTGTTTACCCGCGGTATGATGAAGGCTGTCGCGCAAAATGTTGGGCAAGCTGCACTAGAGGCGGGCAAGACGGCTGTCAAGGAAACTGGGAAAAAAGCCCTGGACGTTGCCGGGAAAAAGGCTATCGAAAAAAGTTATAAGTGTCCTCACTCCAAAATCTAAAGCCATTTTAGAAAAACATTTGACATCCGTTCGACTAGTTATTCAACCATTAATTGACGGAAGCGGAATTGACGATCTAGTTAAACAGTTTTATCAGAAATAAAAATGACGTTGGAATTTAAAATTTTCCCTTATCCGAGCCATAATTCCGCTTCGATTTATATTAAAAATGCGTGTTTAAAATTTCAAGGCGCCGAAATTTTAGAAGTTCGTGATTCGTAATACGGGTATTAAAAAGCCGTCGTAAAATTAACCGACGATCAAATCGAAATATTAAAACATTTCGAGGATGAGACAAACAAATTTTTAACCAATAGGATATAAAATTTTGACGGGCAAATCATAACGATGCGTGATTGTCAAGAGAGGAATGTTGACGTTTGTTCATTGTTTTGTATCATTTTACTTTGATATAAAAATTATTCGATCCAAAGTTGAGGAAAAGATTTTGTCGAAACGTAAACTCGTTTTTAATTTAATATACGAAAAACTTGATTACACTGGGCATCATTTTTGGATAAATTTTATTTCCGTTAACAATTTATCCAAAAATGATGCCCAGTGTAATCAAGTTTTTCGTATATTAAATTAAAAACGAGTTTAAGTTTCGACAAAATCTTTTCCTCAACTTTGGATCGAATAATTTTTATATCAAAGTAAAATGATACAAAAAATCCCAGTTTTAAAAAAATGGCAACGATTTTAAATATTACGGAATCTTACGCGACTGACGAAAGTATAGAAAGTTACGAATATCACGAATACGAACCCATCACGGGAACCAATTTAAATAATCCCGGTGAAATTTGTATAAATATAGAGACCCGAGATTTATTTACTTACCTGAGCGAAAGTTATTTGTTGATTGAGGGAAGGTTGATGAAAGCTGATGGAACGGCCTACGCGAATGGCGACGATGTTACCATAACGAATAACGGTCTCATATACATTTTCAGCAATATAAAATATCAACTTTCCGGTCAAGAGATTGAATCCGTCTGTCACCCCGGTCAAGCCAGCACCATGTTGGGAGTGTTGAAATATCCCGACGATTTCTCCAAATCTCAGGGGTTAAACCAAGTTTGGTACAAAGATACTAACCGTGCAGCGCATAGAGATAACAACACCGGATTTAACATTCGACGAGATATCTTATCGTTCTACCGGATCCAAAAGGCACGTTTAGTTTTCGAATTCCTCCTAAACACATTTTTGGATTTTGTGAAGATCACGATAAAATTTTGTATGGGATGAAGGATGAAGCAGACCCTGACTTTGGTGAGGAAATCAAACGACGACGCCATCTTTAGAGCTAACGCGGTGGATGCAGGACAAGTAAATCTCAGCAAGCTATCTTGGTTTATTCTGCACGTTCAACCCGCCGACGCTCAAAAGGCGAGATTGTACAAGACAATCGAAGAAAAAGCCACCCTCCCCATAGGTTACCGAATGAGGCAATATGACTCTATTTCTGTTCCACCACCTACGAGTTGGTCGTGGAGACATTCAGTCAAGTCGAGTCCCGAAAAATCTCGTTGGATTATAGTTGGGTTTCAAACCGACAAAGACGGTAATCAAGAAAGGAACCCCGCCCTTTTCGATCACGCCGACTTGAAAAATATGTACGTCATGATAAATTCGGATAGATATCCTCAAGTGGATTATCAATTGGATTTTAATCAATATAAATTTGCTCGCGCGTACGGAGATGCCGCCTTATTCAGATCTAATTTTTACGGGATGGACGAATTGATATCCACACCCAATATTTCTCCGTACGATTACAAAGCCCCATTTTACCCTGTTCGTGTTTGACGTGAGCAAACAGAGCGAACGGATGAAATATTCCATCACGGACATTCAAATCAAAGCATAATTTCACACCAACGTCCCCGCCAACACGGAAGCTTTTGCCGTCGTCATTAGCGACAGATTGGTGGAATTCAAATCCGACGGAAATAAAATGAGCGTAATTTACGGTTAATATAAAAAAAATTACATCTTTATAAAATGTCTGAAAAATCCAAAATTATTCTTGACGAGTCAAACTCGTATAATTACGGAATTAAACGTCCAAAGACCCCAACGTTTGATCAACCTTCCACGGATGATTACGATTTAAGAAAAAATATCATGGCTGATTACAGCGGAATTAAACATCCGCAGAACACAGTGTTTGATAATCCATCCGCGAGCGATTTCGAACAGAGAAAATTATGAATTTTTTCAAGGTGGAAAAATAGTAAAAATTAAGAAAAATGTTAACGAAATTAATAGAGTCGCGGAGGTTCAATGCGAATAAAATAAATATGGAGGAAGCTGTGTTTGATGGGCAAAGGTTTGTCCTATCGGATAAGATTCACACGCTATCTCTAGGTTCTTGGCGTATTTTATCAACAGGAGGGAGGTCCAACGGTGTTAAAAACCTCCAAAATCCCACGAATGACAAACACCCTGCAAATGATTTTGAACAGAGAAAGATTGATTTAAAAAAATGAATATATAAAGAATTCTAACAAATCAATAAATAATGACACAGTCAAATTTTAAACTAGAGAATTTTATTGCGGGAGAAATGAAATCTTTGAGAATACCATCGTTTAAACAAGTAGAGTTAGAAAAAAATTGTTATTTATATTTCTTTCGAAGAAATATAGATAGAAAAAAAACATATTTTTTTATTCAATATATATATAAAAAATGAATAAAGAAGAGAATAATGAAAAAAGTTGTAAAGAAAAAAAACACAACGAGCGTGTTCCAATTTAGAAAAGTCTTAAAGAAATGAGAAAGAAAATCAAAACGCAACAAAAATTTCATAAAAAATTTGAAAGGATTTAAAAAAATATTGTAATAATAAAAATGCCTTCATTACCAGAATTGCGAAGTATTTTAAAGAAACACAAAATCAAGGGTTATTCGCTAAGTAACAAAGCTACGGTGGAAAAAGTCATCCGAGAATATTGGTTAATGCCTGGCCCAAAAAATTATTACGACTTTTTACGGGAAATACGAAATAAACCTGTCCCCGTGAGAACAGCTGATTTTCGTATGGGAGAATTTTTACGAGTTCCCTTCGTTATATAAAGCCAGGGCTTTTATTGGAGAAGCTCCTCAACTTTGTTGAATTTACAACGGTAGAATTTTAAAAGATAGATATGCCATTCAAATATTGTATGAAGAACCGAAGTATTGCGAGTCAGACGAAGAACCAAAGTAAGATGAGTCGGATGAAGATAATTTACTTTAAGAATTATTTTTTTAAAAAAAATAAATAAATGAATATATATAAAGAATTCTAAAATTAATAAAAAAAAATATGAGTTTCTTTAGAAGAATTGGTGATTGCTCCAATGTTTTATCCGGCGCTCGTGCACTCGCATCAGGCGCTCGAGACAGGATTAATCGATTCACAAACTGGTTAACCGATAATGTAGATGAAGAACAAGTCAATCAGGCGTTGGATGAGATCTCGAGGGAAGTTAGGAGAAGACGAGAACCGCCTTTTGAGCTACGAGAAAGTCAATCCACTGTGAGGGAATTTGAGATTGCATATACGATAGAAGGACGACCGGGTTACGATCCTTGGAGCTTTTTAAACTCGATTTGACCGCGAGTAATAGACCTTTTCGAAAGAAATCAACAACACAAAATTAAAATGAATTTAATATGCAAGATGGAAAACCCAACCTCGGGACTGGTGAAAGAATCGTAAGAGAGGCGCCTTTTTACTCTAGAACAGAAATAAATCTCAGGGCAACAAATACCGAAGAATTGTATGATGCCATGATTGAAAAAATCTTGGAACGTATGGCCAATTTTAAAAGCATGGGTAGCAATTGGATTTTCGTTTCGATCGAGCAACTAAAAATTTACTTGACAGTTTACGATCCGTTGAGGAATTGAGAATCTTATATTGATTTACCTAAGAGATTGAAAGACAAGAAGGCCATTATCAATATGAAAAACACGATAAATGTTTTCTATGGAGCGTTGAAAGGGCTTTGAATCCAAAAGAATCACACCCTGAGCGTATAGATGATGATTTAAAAAGTAAAGAAGGTACCTTAAACATGAATGGAATTAAATACCCCGTGTCGATCAAAGATATAACCAAAAGCAAAATCCAGGTATCGCCATAGTTGTTTATGAGTAAGAAAAGGGTAAAAGTGTTCTTCCCCTCAGACCCAATGAGTCCAGGGCTAGAAATCCAATAATACTTTTGTTGTTTGGTGATGGTGAAAAAAAACTCATTATTGTTGGGTAAGAAATAAAGTAGATTATTGTCTTTGCAGATTTCAGAGAGCGAACATAAAACATTTTTGTCACAACTGCCTAAACCCGTTTACCTCGCAGGAAATGTTGGACAAGCATGAGGATTATTGTTATTCGAATAAATGCCTGCGGATTGACATGCTAGAGAAAGGTTCATTTATCGAATTTAAAAATATCAATAGGTTAATGCGAGTTCCTTTCGTAATTTACGCCGATGTCGAATCTTTTCTAAAACCAATCGATACGTGCGCTCCAGACCCGAGAAAGAGCTATACGAAACAATACCATCAACACGTTCCGGCTGGGTTTTGTTTTTACGTCAAGTGCTTTGACGACCGCGTGTACAAGAAGAAGCCCATCATCTATACCGCGAAAACGGATGACGAAAACGTTGCTCAAAAATTTGTAGAAATGTTAGAAGAGGTTGTAAAAGTGAATGAAAAAATTCAACCCAAAAAGAGGACTTCGGTAAAAAAGGCTATGAAAAAATTAAGCGAGCGACTGAGTGTTGGTTATATAAGGAGGGTTTCGATGATCCTCGAGAGGCGTACAAGAAAAAGTATGGTAAGACAAATTATGCCCGCGGTCATGAAAAGAACTCCGATCACTGCTACTATACGGGGGAATATAGAGTGGCGGCGCATCGTCGTTGTAGGTATTGGAAACCGAGATTTACACCCGTGATATTTCACAATCTGGCTGGATACGACAGCCATTTATTCATCAAAAATCTGGCAAAAACTGAAGGTGATATCGATTGCATCGCGAAAACTAAGGAAGTTTACATTACATCAGTTTCACGAAAAAAGATACCTACGGTTGAAACTTATATAAAAAATAAAGGAACGGACAAGGAAGAAGAAAAACTAGTAAAACATGAAATTAGATTTTTAGACAGCTTTAAATTTATGGATTCTAGTTTGGACAAACTCGCGAGTACTTTGGAAGAAAATCAATTAAAGGCCATTGAAAAATATTTCCCAGATAAGCGACTACGAAAATTGGTTTTGAAAAAGGGTGTCTATCTGTACGAATTTGTGGATTCCGCGGAAAGATTTAATGAAACGCGGTTACCACCGAAAGAAGCATTCTATTCGAGGTTAAACGACGAAGGAATTAGTGACGAAAAATACGCTCACGTGCAGGAGGTGTGGAAGGCTTTTGGTTGTAAGACGTTTAGAGATTATACATGGGGGAGAAATTTGACTTGAACAAACCTTCGATATATATACGTATAATATATACGGACGCCAACAATTTATATGGTGATGCAATGAGTAAATCATTGCCGACTCACGGATTTAAATGGATGACTGAGGAGGAGTTGACTATGGAAAAATATCCCTTGTATTTTAGAAGCCGATTTAAAATATCCGCGCGAGTTACACTATTTACACCGTGATTACCCCCTTGCCCTCGAACATATAAAAAGAGATGGAGTGTACAAATTAATCCCAAATTTATACGACAAGAAAAACTATGTGCTTCATCATAGAAATTTATAAAACCAGTACGAAGAGATGGGATTAGTTATTACGAAAATTCACCGAGGGATGAAATTTGAAGAATCACCCTTTTTGAAAAAATATATCGATTTAAATACCGAACTGAGGAAAAAAGCAACCAACGAGTTTGATAAAGACTATTTCAAACTCATGAACAATTCCGTCTTTGGAAAGACGATGGAAAATATTAGAAATAGAACGGATATTAGATTGAATAATGATAGAACGATAGCGAAAAAATTGGCGGCAAAACCAAATTTCAACAGAAATACCATCTTTAACGAAAATCTCATCGCGACGCATATGAAAAAGAACCACTTGTTGTTTGACAAACCTGTTTACCTCGGGATGTGTATTTTGGATTTGAGTAAAACGCACATGTATGATTTCCACTACAATTATATTAAAGCCATGTATGGAGAAAAGGCTAAATTGTTGATGACGGATAGTTTAGTGTATGAATTTGAGACGGATGGTTTTTATAAAGATATTGCCCCGGACGTTAAAGCTAAATTTGACACGAGTGATTTTGACTCAAATCATGAATCTGGAATTTACACGAAGGAGAATAACAAGGTTATAGGAATGTTTACGGACGAGGCGGGTGGAAAAATTAGAGAGGAATTCGTTGGTTTGAGAGCAAAATTGAATTCGTCTAAAATGTATGAGGGACCGGAAGAGAAAAAGTGTAAAGGGATAAAAACATGTGTTGTGTAAAATAATATCCAATTCGAAGTTTATGAAGAGTGTCTGTTTACGGGAAAGGAAAATTGAGAACAATGAATATTTTGAGAAGTCATGGACACAATGTACACGGAAGAAATAAACAAGATCGCGTTAAGAGCAGATGATAACAAGAAACACATTTTACCGGATAGAATCAACACTTTGCCTCTGGGTTATTATAGTATTAACGAGTAAAAATTATTAATAAAAATGAACGTTGGAAATTTAATTTTACCGAATAAACCGCTCAACAATTTCGAATTGATGGAAGCGGTTAAAGAATTGAAAATTCCGAGTTTTCGAGGTGTTTTTATGCGCAATCAACTCCCAAAACGCCCTTGGAAAAAGGGAATGTGGAATACTAAATTTAGACGACTCGGATCCGAATGATGGTGTTGGATCCTCCAACGCTGGTGGCACGCATTGGGTTTGTTGGATCAAAAAAGGAAAAGACAAATGTTAGTTTGATAGGTACGGCATACAACCGCCGGAAGAACTAGTAAAATATTTAAAACCAAAAATATTTTACAATTAAGATCAGGTGCATCCGAGAGGATCGGTCATTTGTGGACATTTATGTTTATACGTCTTAAACAAAAGATTTAAAAATTACAAAAATGCATGTTGATAAATCTGGTCGAATGCCTAAAGCCCAAGTTTCAGAGTCGGGCGTGTCCTTGGCTTACATAAGTAGCAATTTCCTGAAAAGGGGAAGAATTAATATGTTTGGAGAAAAGATTACGAATCTCGGTACTCGGATGGAGGTGA
Organism: Lutraria rhynchaena; assembly: GCA_008271625.1. Classification (NCBI taxonomy): domain Eukaryota; kingdom Metazoa; phylum Mollusca; class Bivalvia; order Venerida; family Mactridae; genus Lutraria; species Lutraria rhynchaena. The sequence continues at coordinate 326,680 of VIBL01000121.1, read as the reverse complement.
CGCAGCGAGTAAGGCATTTGTAATAAAACGAGCAAACAGATTGGTGAGAGATTATGATTTGGATGGTATAGACGAGCGAGTAAAAAAATGTTTGAATGAAAAAGAGTTGAAAGAGATAAAAAAGGATATTGTGGAAAGGATGAGAATAACTTTGGAAAAATTTATTGAAAAAGATCAATTGGAAAGTGAACTGGACAAACTAGAAAAAGGGTGGGAATTGGATAAAAATATTGAGGATGAAATAACAGAAAAAGTAATGAACAATATTGAATTTGATGTGGAATTACTTAAAGCAGATACTGAAGGATTGGTGATAAAACGAAGAAACATGATGGTGCGTGATTACGATCTAGATAAACAAAAACGTGAATTGAGAGATATAAAAGATTCGCTGATTGATATAGAAGATAAAATAGAAGAGAAGTTGAGAGACGATATCGAAAAAGGGGTAAAAAGCCTTAAAAAAGAATTGGAAACGCACGTAGACGAGAATGAATTGGAACGAGCAAAGGTGGAAATTGAACGAGCTTTTGTCGACAAAATAAAAGAATACTTGAGAGAATATATCGACTAACGAAATTTGGAAACCAAGCTGGAAGACTTGAAGGAAGAATGGACGTTGGACGACGAAACTATCGAGGACAGAATCGAACGGAAGTTACAAGGGCATGTAAAAAGAGGAGTGGAAAATTTAAAGCAAGAATTTGAAATATACGTAGATGAGAATGAATTGGAGCGGGCAAAAGCGGAAATAGATAAAACCTTGGTTAATAGAATGAACGAAAATTTAAGAGATTACATCAACGATCGAAAATTGGAAACTAAATTGGAGAAATGAAAAAAAAGAATGGATGAAAGGTGATGAAACTATTGAGAATAAAGTTGAACGAGACGTAAAAGAAGGGGTGAAAAACCTCAAAAAGGAATTGGAAACATATGTAGACGAGACCGAGTCGGAAAAGATGAAAGCAGAAGTTGGTAAAACCTTTGTAACAACGGTAAAATAACATTTGAGAGGATATGTGGGTAAACAAACAATGGAGACTGAACTGAATAAACTTAAGAGAGAGTGGGCGTTGGATAGCGAAACTATAGAGGATAAAATCAAACGAAAATTAGAGGTAGATATTGAGAAAGGTGAGATAGAGACGTATACGAGAAAAAATAATCCGGTTGGGAGTCAACGATTATTACATGTAGACTTGGGTGATGGAAGAACGCAAATATTTTGGGACAGGCTCGAAAATCGAAAGAGAATAATTCGGAGGATCGGAATATACCCCCTAACGTACGACGAATACAAGTTTACCGCTAAAGGACATGTGAAATTGTATTATAAACCGTTTTTCTTATAAATATGGGGAAAATTCTCATATTTATATTTTTTTTGAAATTGGGGGAATTTTTAGACGATAACGAATAAGTTCATTAGTTTGCGACGAACTCTCTTATAAATATGGGGAATCTTCATCTATATTTGGAAATTCCCATCTTTTTCGAATTTTTGGGATTCCGTGAGTGGAGGTTTGAGGTTGGGTGAAGGTTGGGTGGTGGATGTTGAAGTGTTGTCCCTTCTAGGAGGGGTTAAGAAAGGTTTGACCTTCTATGAGGGGTTAAAAAGGGTTTGACCCTTCTTGGAGAGGTTAAGAAGGGTTTGACCTTCTATTAGGGGTTAAGAAGGGTTTGACCCTTCTAGGAGGGGTTAAGAAGGGTTTGACCCTTCTAGGAGGTGGTTTGTCCCAGAACCGACTGTTTCTATCTACTCGCGGGCTACATCGGGTCCAAAAGGACTTACTAGACGATGGGTTCGAGAGGACTTTCACGCCCAGTTGAAAATGATTTCGAACAACGAAAATGTTAACATTATTAACGGAGTTGGGGAGGTTGCATGCGAATAAAATATACATGTTGGAAGATGTGTTTGATGGTGAATGGATCATTTCATCGGATGGGATTCACACGTTGGTCAAAGGGCATAAAAATATCATAAAAAGAGAGTTGACCAACGGCGGGATTCATGCGCTGGTACTAAACACCCGCAAAATCCCGCATTTACGACTACCGACTACGACTACGTCGGGGCCTGACGAAAACGAACAACGAAAGATAATTTAAAAAAATATATCAAAAAATAATTTAATAAAAGATGTTTTATTATTTGCCAGAACTCAAAGAATTAGCCAAAGAAAATAAAATCCTCGGTTATTCGTTAATGAATAAACCCGATTTAATAAAAGTATTGGTCGAAAGAGATATCATCCCGAGGCCGAAAGAAAAGAAAATAAAAACGATAGATCCCAATCCGAGGTTTCATCAATTGAAATCAATAAGGATGAATCCAACTCGCATTATTTTTAAAGACGTAGAAACTGGGGAAGAGATGTATTTCCCATCTTTATATTCTGCGTGGAAATACCTAAAAGTGGGCCCGACAAATGTAAAAAAAAATATCGGAAGAATCTACAAAAATGAATTGCGAGTAATAATATGATCAAATTTGAATTGACTTAAGAAAAATATTACGATTGTAAAGATAAAATGCAATGTCAACTGTCAAAGAATTGTGAGAGTTAGCAAAACAACGCGGCCTACCGGTCCATTCGAAACTCAGAAAAGCTGAGATGGAAAAGTTATTAAGTGATGCGAACCCTCCAACGCGAAATAACGCAATGCGAGATAACGCAACACTTAATAAAGCAACGCGAAGACGAGTGGTGGGGCGTCAACAAGTTCCGACCGCTAGCGTCGGTGTTAACACCGGTGAGGACCTCAGGCCCGCTTCGTCTACGTTTACCGTCGAAGTCGGGCCCGCTACTTCGCCGGCTACGACGGGACCACCGACAGGTGTTCTGGATAATATTAAAACGTACATGACACCCGCGCTTACCACGGTAAAAAGGGCATTTGACTGGACCAAATCTAAAGCGAGGGATCTAACAAGCTTCATCAGTAAAAATCTTAATGAGCTGGCTGACTGGTCCAAAAACCCCGGCAGTGCCAGACCGAAGAGGAGGCCCAACCCGAGGCTATCAGACCTCGTCAAACACGAACTAGAAAAGCGCGAAAAATTCGAGTTAAGAGAGGATGAATGCACTTTGAAGAAATTTACGACCATGCATAGCATAAAAGGGAGACAAGGTTATAAGCCGAAACCGTTTTTTGAGGTGGTTCGAAATAAAGTAACCGACTTTTTAGGGGAAAACCACAAACCAAGGTGAAGATGATTCTGAAATGTATAATGGAGAGAAAAACCCTAAAAGAGAGCAGGCAGCGTCTTCATCGTCCGTTTCCGCGGTGTTGATGACCGGAGCTTGGTTGTACACGCTATTGTCAGTAGTATGATATTGGGTATTTACGGAAATCACCACTAGACGTTTACGTGCACGAACGGCGAATCCCCCACCAACCCCAACCTCCGCTAATCCCTACCAACCTCCGCTAATCCCTACCAACCTCCGCCAGTCCGCCTGGGGAAAACATTTCTTTTCTAAAGCTTTTATACATATGGAGGAAAACCTTCTCATATTCATAAAAAGATCGCGCATTTTTCTTTTTTTTTTAAAAATCGATATGCGTTCTTGTTATAATGGTTTATAATACAACTTCATGTGTCCTTTAGCGGTAAACTTAAATTCGTCGTACGTTAAAGGGTATATCCGATCTTCGTGTCCGACGAAGTAATATCGAATTACCACATTTTATTAATTATTCTTTTTCGATTTTCGAAACGGTCCCAAAATATTGTTGTTCTTCCATCACCCAGGTCCACGTGTAATAATCGTTGTTTTTCCACCGGATTATTTTTACTCGTATCCGTCAAATCAATGTCGAGCGTGTAAACCCCCGTCTGTATAAGAAACCAGTGTTCTGTGCCGTACAAATGTTCATCGCCTACAATAACGGGGTACGTTACTATATTGTTATAAATAATATTTGTGTTCTGCGTTTTAACGAAGGCTGATGTGAAAAAGTTGTATCGTTTATTTTTATTATTGGTAATAACAACCCGGTTATCTCCTTTTTGTCTTATATTAATTATAGTATCCGCGCTAACGTCGAGCGAAAGTAAAAGAGTATATAATAGCTTATTTTTAAGAATTTTTATATCCGATTCTTGTTGTAAAATTTTGATATTATTTCCTACGACGGCTTTACCCACATCCATCTTTATTTTTTCTATGATCGGATTCAGATCTCTCTCGTCTACAAATTTTTCCAATTCTTTCTTTAAATTTTCTACCCATTGGCTACCAGGCCTTCTGAAGAGGTCCACGCACCACTGAGCATCTCCCCCCCCCTTTTTTCTTTTTTTTTTAAATTTAACAAAGAAACTACTAATTTAGCTTATTTATTAAAAATTAATATATCCCTGTAAGCAACTCATTTAATATTAACTAATTTATTTTTAAGCATTTCATAGTCCTCCATATTTATTTATGCATTATGAGCTCCTGGCCATATAAAGTAATTTCACAATTTAAAAATCAGAAAGGAAAGAAATTAATATAAGTGTCGCTATGACCTTGTTTTCCAATCCGAAGCATAATTATGTATAACACAATTTTGTATATGTTCTTTGTTTTGCTCATTGCTTAAAATAAAGTTTAAATCAAATTTTCTACCCCCTTCACAATATCTCCCTTTAATTTCCGTTCGATTTTATCCTCAATGGTTTCGCTATCCAACGCCCATTCTTTCTTAAGTTTATTCAGTTCAGTTTCCAGTTTTGGTTCGTCGACAGATCCCCCAAATGTTCTTTTACCGTCGTTACAAAGGCTTTACCAATTTCCGCCTTGGCTCGTCCCAACTCATTTTCGTCTACGTACGTTTCCAACTCATTTCTAAGACTTTCCACTCCTTTTTTACATCACCCAGTATTTTTTTTCGACCTTATCCTCGGAGGTTTCATCATCGTTCGTCCACTCCCTTCCTAGATTATTTGGTTTAGCTTCTAATTTTCGTTCGTTGATGTAATCTCTTTTCGTTTATTCTCGTTACCAAGGTTTTACCAATTTCCGTCTTTGCTCGTTCCAACTCATTTTCGTCTGCGTACCTCTCCAATTCTTTCTTTATATTTTCCACTCCTTTTTTACATCTGTAATTTCCGTTCGATTCTTCGATGGTTTCGTCATCCAACGTCTATTCTTTCTTTAGGTTTTCTAGTTTGGTTTCCAAATTTCGTTCTTTGATATATTCTCTCAAGTATTCTTTTATTTTTTTGACAAAAGTTTGCCCAATTTCCGTCTTTGCCCGTTCTAGTTCGTTCTCGTCTACGTACGTTTCCAACTCTTTTTAAGACTTTCAACCCCATTTTTTTGCCGTCTCCTTATCCCAATCAGTTCCTTTCAGTCTTATCAGACTAGTTAATCTGGTTGATTCCGGGATGCCTGGTAAACTATTGGTGTGTTGCAAATCAATGTCGAGTGTATACAGTCACGGCTTTTTAAGGAGCCATACTTTTCTACGCTCGCTCGGTAGTAAAGAATGAGGGTATTCTATAATATTTTTGTAATCGATATATTTATTCCCCGTTTTATCGAAACCTTCCGTGATATAGTCAAACCCCCAAATTTATTAACTTTTCAAAGTCAATAATAGTACCTTTGTTTATGTCAAATGAAATCAAGAGCGTATTCAATTGATTGCTTTTTAAAGTTTGTATCGTCGCTTCCAGTTGTTTAATTTTATCTAGTTTATAATCTCGCACCATCCTGTTTCCCCGTTTTATCGCCACATCACCTGCATCCGTTTTAATCTTGTTTCTGAGCATATTAATTTCCCCGCGCTTTATAAAGTCGGCCTTTACGTCCGTTTTTGGCATCCGTCCAAATTTATCGACAGGCATTTTTTTATTATAACGGACTGCCTTTATTTAAAATGTACTTACATAAATGGCCGCAAATTACTGACCCTTTCGGTTGCATTTGTTCAACATTGTTATATGTAGTTTATCAATTCCACGGGTGGTTGTATACCGTAACTGTCGAAATAATATTTTTATTTTTCGTTTTCCTTTTTAATCCAACAAATCCAATTCGTGCCACCGGCGTCGGAAGATCCAATTTCATCATTTGGATTCGAGTCGTCCGCATTTCATTTTCCAAGGTCGTTTCGGTAGTTGGTCTCGCATAAATACACCTCAAAAATTAGGTACTTTTAATTTCTTTGCCGCGTCCATCAATTCGATATTTTTGAGCGGTTTGTTGGGTAAAATCACTTCCCCGATCGAGATATTCATATTTTATAAATTAATTTTTGAACGTTAATTCGCTAGTAGTATAGAGCCCGAGTGTGAATCTTATCCTCTAAAATAATTATTTTATCATCCTCACTACTTCGTGCGACCTTGTTAACTTCCTCCGTATACATTTCGTGACTGCGGCTTCTTAAAATATTCATCTTTCCAATTGTTCCTCATCCGTAAACAAGCACTTTTTATAATCTTCAAAATGGATGCTCTTCTTCACAACAACTTTTTTCATTCCTTTGCATTTTTTCTCTTCTTCTTCAAATATTTTATACGCGTACAATTTGGCTCTCAGACCGGCAAATCCTTCGATGATGTTCCCACCTGCTTCGTCTTTAAACATCCCAATCACTTTTTTATTTACCCCTACTTCGATTCCAGTCGGGTGATTTTCAGAGAAATTACTCGTGTCAAATTTATCTTTCACGTCCCCAGAAATATCTTCATAAAATATTTTGTTTCGATTTTGTACATCAAACATATCAGTAAACAACAATTTAGCCTTTTCTCTGTATTTCGGTTTCATATATCCGCAATGGAAATCGTACATGAGCGTTTTACTTAAATCAAAGATACACATCCCGAGATAAACCGGCTAGTCAAACATTAATTTAGTCTTTTTCATATGCGTCGCGATAAGATTTTCGTCAAAGATGGTGTTTCCGTTAAAATTCGGTTTCGCCGCCAATATTTTCTCTTTCGTTCTATCACTAACCAACTTGATATCCGTTCTATTTCTAATATTTTCCATAATCTTCCCGAAAACGAGTTATCCGTCAATTTAAAAAAGTCTTTTTCAAACTCATTCGTCGCCTTAGCCCTCAGATTCGTATTTAAATCGATATACGTTTTCATCCCCGGTGAATTTTCGTAATTTTCAACCCCAATCTTTCGTACTGTTTCAGGTTTTCGTGATGGATCACGTATTTCTTTCTATCGCGAAAATTCGGTATCAACTTGTTTACTTTGTCTATCGTTAGATGTTCCGGCGCTAAAGGGTAATCATTGTGTAAAGCGCGCAGCTCTTTCTAGTATTCTAAATCGACTTCTAAAATACATGGTTTATTTTTCCAGTTTTGTAATTCCGCATCATCCATTTCATCCGGTAAAGTAAAGTCGGTAAAGGTTGACACATTGCCCACCCATACAAGTTTTTTCGTTTTTGGAGCATCATACTTATCGCTCATGTACGGATTATTCGCTTCCCATTGTCTCGTCGAAATCATCGAGACCCCGCCTCTCAACCCTCTTTCGAACATGACAATAATTCCAATTTTATCTCCGTCCTCTGCAGCATGGCGTCATACGCTAATCAGGTGAAGTATAATACCACGGAATCCAATCCGTATTTTTTTTCACAGACGTTTCTAAAACTTTCGAAAATGTCCGCAAGCAACAAAACGTCCGTCGTTATTATACAAATCGTGGTATTCCCTCGGAGTTTTTATATTGAATTGCCTCGGGGAACACCTCCTGCGCGTGAGCGTATTTTACGTCACTAATCCCTTCGCCACTTAATCTCGAATCGAACGCTTCTTTCGGTGGTAATTTCGTTTCCTTTAATCTTTCCGCGGAACCTATATATTCGTACGGATAAACGCCTTTCTTCAGTAATAAATTTCGTTGACGTTCGTCCCGGTAATACCGCTTAACGTTCGAAAATTGGTCTTTCATCAAGTTGCTCGAGTGTTTGTCCAAACTGGAAGCCATAAATTTGAAGCTGTCGATAAACCTAATTTGGTGATTTATTGGTTTTTCTTCTCCTTTTTATCAATATAAGTACCAACTCGTATATTTTTCGTAAAGCTAATATATTCTTCCTCAGGTTTCGCAATACAATCAAAGTAACCTTCGCTTTTCCCCGAGATTCTTAAGGAATAAAATGGCTGTCGTACCCAACCAAATTGTGAAATATCACCGGGGTGAATTTCGGTTTCCTGTAGTTGAGATTACATTTAGCGTGTGCAGCACCTCTATATTTCCCGGTGTAGTGACAGTGATCGCAAACCTTTCTAGTTTCCCATTTTTTGTTGGAAGAACATCCAACATTTCGTTGATGACGTAAAATCTGTCTTGTCAAATTCATTCATAAGTATTTCTTTTTCCGGTATATCGTTAATTTCTTTTGCGTCTTTTTCCAACATTTCCACAAATTTCTGCGCAACATCCTCATCATCCGTTTCCGCCGTGTAGATGACCGGATCCTCCTTGTATACTTCATCGTCGAAACATTTTATACAGTAACAAAAACCCGCCGGAACGTGTTTATGGTATTGTTTCGTATAACTCTTTTCGGTGTTCGGGACACACGTATCAATAGGTTTTAGGAAAGACTCAATGTCAGCATATATTATAAAATGAACTCGCATCGACTTATTCAAATTTCTCGATAAACGAGCCTTTTTTCGGTAATTTAACCCTTACGCATTCGTTCGAATGACAATATTCTACGTGTTCGTTTTACGCTTTTGGCGTATTAAATGGGTTTAAACAGTTGCGGCAAATACATATTTAACTGTTGTGGTTCCTAATTTGTTTTGATATTAAACCGCTTAAATTCTTTATAAGACTATAATGTTGTTTTTCGCCACCATTAATCAACAAAAGTTCTATCAGCACCCTCCTGTTGAAATAATTACTTCATCTCAGTGGGTAAATTTTACCCTCAAACCCAAACACCCAAACGGCGATATCCGGATTTTGCTTTTCAAACTTGTCTATATCTTTAATGACATGGGATAAACGATACCTTCCATGTTTAAGTCGCCTTCTTTATTTTTTAGTTCTTGATCGATAAGCTCGGAATGTGATTCATTCGGATTCAAAGTCCGCAAAACGCACCACAGAAAACCTTTGTCATCCTCGTTTTTCATGTTTATAATTGCCCTCTTTCCCACTAATTCCTCCAGGGTGGGTATGTAAGAATTTCCTCTCAACGGCTCGTAAACAACCGTATGAATTTCGAGAGAAATGATCGAAACGAAAATCCAACCACTACCCATACTTTGAAACGTCGCCATGTTTTCCAAGATTTTTTCTACCATGATATCGTATAATTCTTCTACATTAGTTTCTGCGAGGACGATCTCAATATCGGAATGAAAATCTGCGGGATGAATGACACTATCTCTTACATTTGATTAGAATCTTTTTAATCTTGCGTTGTGTATTTCTTCTAAAAAGTCGATTACTTTTTGTCGAACCATATTGGAAAATTCTCGCGGATCGTAACCTTCCTTCCCTTCTAAAAATCCTAAAAGCGGATCTACTTTTCTAGCAGCTCTTATAACAGGTGTTTCCGCAAACCATTTTGCCCAATCAGTCGCAGCTTTAATCGATTTTTTTACAACCTTTTTCACGTTTTGCGCCGCGGTTGTAACGATTCTCGAGATGAGGGTCGGCACATTAAACTCGGTCTGGCATCCAGTATTTCAGGGGCGGTCAACTCTGAAGTGGAGATGGTTGGTGCGGGGACTCCTTCAATTAAGGGCGCAGGCGTAGCCGTTGGCGTTGGTGCGGGCGTTTGTGCCTGTGCCCGTGCCCGTGCATGCGCAAGCGTGTGTCGGCGAAGTATTGGGCCAACTAAATTTTCTAACTCAGCTTTATTTAGTTACGTATAACCTCGAAAGCCTTGTTGTTTCGCAATTTCTCTTCATTTTTTGACGATAGGCATTTTCTATTGCAAGATTTTCTTTAGTCAACTTTCATTTTTCAAAAATTATGTTATTCGCGGGGAATAATATAATCTATCAATTCTTCTCCTCCTCTGCCGTCATCTTAAGAATTCAAATCCCTCGTCATCTGATACATTATTACCGAAACCTCAAAATTCTCGGTCTGGTGTCGCTAAAATGCATTTTTTCTCGAGTCTTGATGGAAATGTCCACTCTTCCTGCGTTTCAACATTCTTCAATGTAATTCGCTTCGGATTTGTTCATATTTTTTTAAAAAACTTAAAATCATCCTCGGCTAACAATGCATTCTCCTTCATCACCTCCTTGACACGCGCCTTATTCTATTTTGTATAACCTATAATACCATTCGCCCGTAAGATTTTCTTCTTATGTCTTAATTTAGTCATGTTTTTAACCCAAAAGTGTTTTTAAATTTCTCTCAATTCTTTCAGAGTAGGCATTTTTTAAAAGAAAATATTTTTAAAAAATTTCAACTGAAGATTATTTATCTTAATCTATTTTTCTCTGTTCCCAATCATTTGCAGGTGTGCGATCAAATGAAGGGTTTTTTGTTCGCCATTTTTTAATTATAAACGGATTATCCATAAATCACACTCATTTCATTTCCGTCAGACTTGAAATTGAGCAATTAGTCACTGATTACGACGGCGAAGGCTCCCGTGCCCGCGGGGACGTTGACGTTAAATTTCGCCTTAATTTGGATGCCAGTGACGGAATATTTCATTCTTTCGCTCTGTTTGCTTACGTCAAACACAAACAAAGGGAATAGGGCTTTGAAATCGTACGGTGAAATATTGGGGTTGGATATTAATTCGTCCATTCCGTAAAATTTGGATCTGTATAAAGCGGTATCCCCGTAAGCGCGAGCAAATTTATATTTTGTGAAATCGAGTTGATAATCCACTTCGCGGTATCTGTCAGAATTTAGCATCACGTAGATATTTTTTAGGTCAAAGAGGGCAAGGTTCCTTACCTGTCTGCCATCTTTTTCAGTTTGAAAACCAACTATAATCCAACGACGTTTTTTCAGGACTCGACTAGACGGAAAGTCGCCACGTGTAACTCATGGATAGCGGAACCGTGATAGAGTCGCATTGTCTCATTCGCTCTACGGGGAGTTTGGCCTTATCCTCGATCATTTTGTACGATTCAAACTTTTCGATGTCAGCGGGCAAAACATACAGAATAAACCAAGATACCTAGCTGAGATTCACTTTCCCAGCATCCGCCGCATTAGCTCTGAAGATGGCGGCAACGTTTGATTTCCTCGTCAAAGTGAGAGATTTTTTCATACCGTATACAATTTTATCGTAATGTTCGCAAAATCCAAAAATGTGTTTTAACGGAACTCTAAAACTAAACGAGCCTTTTGGATCGGGATCTTTAATTAGATATTCTTGGCGAATATTAAATCCAATATTTCTGTCTTTATCCGCTCCTGGGTTCGTATCTTTATACCACAACTGATTCAGACATTGAGATTTAGAGAAGTCGTCCGGATATTTCAACACCCCCAACATAGTGCTACATTGACCTGGATGAAAAATGGATTCAATCTCTCGACTGGAAAGTTGATATTTGATATTGTTGAAAAGATACATGAGGCCGTTGTTCGTAAACGCGGCGTTGTCAGCATCCGCGTAAACCGTCCCATCAGCTTTCGTGAACCTCCCTTCAAAAAACAAACAACTTCCGCTCGGGTGGGAGAATAAATCTTGAGTTTCTATATTAATTCGGATTTCACCGGGATTATTTAAACTGGTTCCCGTGATTGGTTCGTATTCGTGATATTCGTAACTTTCTATACTTTCGTCCGTCGCGTGGGGCTCAGTATTTCTTAAAATATTGGCCATTTTTTTATATTTTAACCGATTGTTTTTTATATCATAATTGATACGATATAAAAAGCATTTAAACTAGCCAAAGTTGTGGTAAAGATTTTTCCATCGTGACGTAGATCCTCTTCAATATGATGAACGTCACTTTATTTTTTGACGGTTCTTTTTTCGCGTAAATTTTATTTCCGTATATCAGCTTTATCGGTTCGTAACCGTATTCGTCCAAAAATGCGTTCGTCTGCTCTTCAAACGTTTTCACCAAATCTATTTGATCGTCGTTAAGTTTCACAACAGCTTTTTTGATAACCATAATCCGTAACGCGAGTTTCGAGAATTTCAGCATCATCAAACTTAAAGTTCCGTTTTTGACATACATTATGGCTGAACAATACTTTTCGTATAAATGACGAGTAAATTCGAGAATAGACATTTTAAAATAAGTTATTTTCCTTTATAAAACTTTCGAACTAAATCATCGATCCCGTTCCCGTCAATTAGCGTGCTGGATGGGGTGGGTTGAATGCCCGCGGGGACGGGTTGCACAGGTACAGCCGCGGGTTGGGCAACTGGGGCTATATGTTTTTCTATAATTGATTTAGATGTTGGTGTTAAATTTTTTTCGACCACTTTCCCGCGGCATCCAAAGCTTTTTTACCAGCTTCCTCGACAACTGATTTTCCTGCCTCTAAAGCCGACTTCGCGACTGATTTGGCGGCAGCCTGCGCAGCATTCTGCATCATACTGCGGGTAAACAAACTGGCGATAAAGTCGAATAAACCGCATCCACCGTATCGGTAACGTCTCACAAAGCCGTGCTTTTTCGCAGTTTGCATCATTTTAAATAATAGCATTTTTATGTTGAGCGGCGTTTAAGATATTTTGACTCGCAAGCTCGTTACAGATGGAAATCAGTTCGTCTAAAACGCCTGTATTTCCTGCATTTTTACTCGCCATCAATAAATCCAACATTTCGAGAAGCGAATTGAGATCCGAGAGACCGGAACCAATGGGCCCGCCCTTAAAAATCTTTTTTTATTTTTCCAAATTGGTCTAACAATTTCTGTCCATTTTGTCCCTCCGCTAGACTTCGGACCTTGGGAGGGATCATGATTTCGGTAAATGGCATTCGTGTTAAATAACAGCTCGCCATAATTACTGCGATCCTCACCGGTGAGGATGCTTTTATCCGGATTCTTGGTTAAGAGGAGCTCCCACAATCCCGGCGTGTCCTTATATTCTTCACCGTCTACAGTTATGCCATCGTCTTTAATGGTAACGGGTTTATCTCCTAAATAAAAATTACGGTCCTTTTTCGTTTACAGCCCAAACGTTTTATCAACGGTTTTGCCGGCATGCTTTTTTAAATATTCGGACGCGATTGGGCCGAAATCTGAAATAGTGGGAACAGGGGCAACGGGAAGCGCCGCGGGGAGCTCGCGTGAATTTTCCTTTATTTCTTCGGCGGTGCTTTTCTGAACATCCGTAATCGGTATAAAAATTTTACCTAAATCTTCTTGTAAATCACGTTCGTCCGTTTTCTCCTCCATAAAGTCGTCTTGAATTCTTTGTTTCATTGCGAGATATTTCTTTACTATTAAATCCCTTTTTTCTCGGGGTCGGTGATCCGTAGAAATACATATTTTTCATAAAATAAACTTAGTTTTTAACACGGTTTTGATAAAGAAATTCCATGTCAGTTTTGACCGACTAGAATGACGTATGTCTTCTTTCGTAACGTAATATTTTTCCCATTCCGAAAATATAAGCAGGAATTCTTCGTCAGATACTTTATCATCACTGAGCGCTTGAGAAATGTAAGAGGAAATTGTATTGAGTTTTGTGGAAGCGAGTATTCGCATTTTTTCGTGTTTTTTGGGTTTGGTCGAAATTTTTTTTTTTCTTAAATATTTTCCGATGGTACTTAATGCGCCGAGACCTGCCGCGGAACTGCCTATAACGACAGCAATAGGAATTGCCGCCATCGTGGAAAAAAAGGACAGCCCTGCCAGCGGTCAGACCTACTGAAGCGAAATTAAACACCATATCGATGCCATCCACGACCTTGCGCGCCCGTTTGTATTGTTTGCTTAATGCGACACATTGTGCCTCCTCGGTGGTAAGAATTCCTTGAACTTCGTTAATGTTTTTTAATCTAAACTCTTGAGATGTTATTTGTGACTCCATACCCTCTTAAATTATGAAGGAAGTTTTTTTAGATCAGAGAAACATTCCGAGAAGCGGAATATTTTTAAAAGGACTATTGGCGCCGAAAAGAATGCCACTCCCTTCGTACAAACCACCTTCCTTTTTCAAATATAAACCGTCACCGACAGAGCCAAACCAAGAGCCGGATACTGGTCTTAAATAAAGACCCTCACCGACAGTTTCCACTTGACAAACGCATCTACCCTTTTTGAGATACAATCCCGACCCGATAGCTTTTTGAGCGGCCGTACTAGCTAAACCGGTTAATGCGCCCACACGGAGAGCTGGCAAAATTTTACCCGTTATCATAAGTAAAGCTCGGGCAGCCAACCCCGCTAATAAACCGACTCATTTTAATAGTAACCCCAACACCTTCGTTCATTGCGCATTGTTTTATTCGCTTGAGTTTGCGTAATCGCAATAAGATCATTGCCTTGAAAATCGTCTTTCCCTAAACGAATACTCGTCGTAGTGCCATCGCGTATTGCACGTTGTATTTTTTCTTCCTGCCCTTCGGAAATGTTAACTTTTACATACATGTACCGCATATTTTTACATAAAACGAGTAACATATTAAATTTCGCGAATATGGAAACGAATTGTGACATTTTCACCGCGTAAATTAAGTAACGCGTCATTTTTATCCGTCAGTTTTGTTTCAATATTGTGAATCGTATCTAAAGTGATGGGAAGATAAATCAAATGTGAGGGAGTTTCGACAATTTTGTAACCGGGACTCACGTGGGGGAAAAAGAATAAATCGTATTTTGACATAACTACCGGCAATAATATCTATATCAAACCGTATGGCATTGATAGAAAGAATATCCACAACATTTTCGGATTCGTGAAGACCGGATAAGTATACCTCGGACGAAAAACCTAAAACTTAACCGATGGAATTTGGGTGTCTAAAATCGACGATAAATTTATTTTCTATATTTATTTTAGATTTCAGCGTATTTGGATTTTCTGATATAGACACTTTGTCGGTATGACCGTCTTGTTTCATCCGTTCCTGGATAAACCGATCAATATCTATAATGTCGTAACTCCCCACAGGGATCGTAAATAATAGCTAATTTTTACCACCATCGTGAGAATATCTTAAATAATTGTTATCACCCGTAATATTCTGGAAAGAATAATACGTCTCGAGGTTAACGAGCGCAATTTCATGCTGTTTATCTTTCGCGAGTTCGAGCGGGGGATTAAATCTCGATTTAAGCTGCGTAGTATTATCCAAGACGACAATTTGGAAAGAACTTTTGGGGCTAGTTTTTTTTCGCGATAATTTCTAATAATTGTTCCATTTTTTTATATTAACTCCAAGCTGTTTAGTTCGCCTCGCTTACAAAAAAATCTTCAAATCCTCGTCTATATTTCCCGCAATCTTTTTTAGACGATAAATCGATGTCAACAAAACTGTACGGTTTCCTCCAAGTCTCGACGCACAATTTCCGGAATTCTTCCTTACTCATATCCTGACTAACGTGGTCGCTGTAAATGTGAGATTTTTTAAATCTTGGGAAATAAACAAATAAAATTTGCGTTTTCCCGTATCGCCTGGCCTGAGAGTTTGAAATAATTTTGCGACAGATAATAGCAATCGACGTTGCTGTGGCGACCCCGATTATAATATCACTCGCACTTGTTTTGTTTTTCCAAAAGTAATTCGTCGAAAATCATTAAATTTTTATCTTTTGAATCCAACTCGCGTGGGTCGGGACCATCATCAGCGTTTTCGTAAAATTCGCATTCTAACCCCTCTCGTTTTGGTTTATCGCGCGTTAAAGCGTAAATAAACTGATCGGGGAGAACGTCTCTCGCAGTAATTTCCTTACACATTTCGAAAAGTCGTAATATTTCGGCTTTTTGGCAATTTATTTTGAAAAGCTTTATTTACGAGACGATACTCACCAAATAAACTTTTACCGAAAACTTTAAGTTTATCACAGTCAAACCAACCCGGCTGAAGTAATAAGTTGTGTAATAGAGTAGTTTCACAGCAACCGGATTTCCAAACGATAACTCCGCGAATACTTCTTGGTAAAAGCGGATGATTATTTCGTTTGGTTGTCGTATTCCAAAATAAATCCTCTATTTCCATTTTAATTAAATCAGAAAAAGCGTATAAATAAATACGTATTGCGCCAAATGTAAAAAAAAATGCGGAAACGACATATCTCGAAAATGTAATTACAAAAATAATAGAGCCATGAAACGAGGAAAATGCGTAATATGCGGTACGACAAAAACCCAATTTACAAAAATGTCGGGCGGTTCAATTTTAAACCGTGCGATAAATAATTTGCCGTGTGAAATGCATGTACCCGAGCATAGTTTTACGGGGCCAGAAACAAAATTACAAAAAAGATTAAATCCGGATTTAACGCCGAAAAAAATGGAGTATGTCGATAAACAGAATTGATAATGCGGCGTATCATCACGACGTATGTTATTTGAAACATGAGGACACGGCGACGAGAAATGAAGTCTGCAATAAAAATATGTTGGAGTAGATGAAAATATTTATAAACCGACTCTGCGAGAAAAAATGGATAGACCGATCGTTAAAAAAATTATCGGTTCAAAGATGAGATTCGACGATTTAGCGGAAGAATTACACAAGCTCGTTGTTAAAAAAAATCCTAAAAGACGCGTAAATGGTATTGGCGAAATATGGGCCGCAGCTTAGGTAGATATGCAGGCGTTCTCGAAATTTAACCGCGGAATCAAATATTTGCTGGCCGTTATCGATATTTTTTCCAAATACGGTTGATTAATTCCGTTGAAAGATAAGACTGGAAAATCGGTCGCCACTGCGTTGAAAAAGATATTTAAGGAAAAAAGGTTGGTAGGGATTGGTGGAGGTTTGTAGGGATTAGCGGAGGTTGATAGGGATTAGCGGAGGTTGAGGTTAGTGGGGGGAATCCCCTTTCGTGCACGTTAACGTCTAGTGGTGATTTCCGTAAACACCCAATATCATACTACTATCGTCAAAACTTTTGATATAGTAACAAAACCCAACGGGACGTGTTTCTGGTATTGCTTGGTATAACTCATATCCGGTCGCGACATACAAGTATCGATGGGTTTGAGACAAGACTCAAAGTCGGCGTATACCACGAAAGGAACCCGCATCGACCTGTTAAAATTTTTAAACTCGATAACCGAGCCTTCCTTAGGCATTACGATGTTTACGAATTCGTTCGAATAGCAAGATTCATCGTGTTTGTCCAATACCTCCGGCGAAGTGAACGCGTTTAAGCAGTTGCGACAAAAATAACGTGCGTGCGAAGACAATAATCTACTTAAGTCTTTTATTAAACAATAATGTTGTTTTTTCCCGTTAGAAATCAACCAAAGGTCTATTATTATCCTCTTCTGATAGTGTTTGCTTTTTCTAAATGGGTAAACGCCCCTATCATAACCAAACACATAAACGGCGATATATGGATTCTGTTTTTTGTAGAAATGTTGGAAAAAAGACGTGAGGGAGCTTCGTAATATCCCCGCGAAGAAAATGATATTTGGTGAAGAAGACCGGGCGGATTTCGAACGAGCCGAGAAATGTTGGATCTGCCTAAGAGCGTTTTCCAAAGCCAAAAACGTTGTCCTTGCCGCGATGAAAAGAAGTGGTGTCACGATTATAAGACTAAGAAGGTCCACGATCACTGCCAGTACACAGGGAAATATAGAGGGGCGGCGCACAGTAAATGTAATCTAGCGTATAGGGAACCGAAATTCACCCCTGTAGTGTTTCACAATTTGGCCGGGTACGACAGCCATTTATTTGTCAAGAATCTCGGGAAAAGCGAAGGTGACATTAACTGTATCGCCAAACCCGAGGAAAAATAACATTAGTTTCACGAAAACGATACAAGTGGATTACTATATTGACAAGAAAAAGAAACGACAAACCGCTGAATCACCAAATTAGGTTTATCAACAGATTTAAACTTATGGCTTCTAGTTTGGATAAACTGGCTCGCAATTTGACACAAGATCAATTTATGAGCGTATCCGAGTATTATCGAGACGAGCGCCAACGAGATTTGTTACTCAAGAAAGGCTAATATCCGTACCATTACATGGATTCTCCACAAAGATTAAAGGAAACGAAATTGCTCCCGAAAGAAGCCTTCTACTCGAGATTAAATTACGAAGGTATAAGCGATGAAAAATACGCACACGCGCGGGAGGTATGGAAGGCTTTCGATATGAAAACGTTGAGAGATTACCATGATTTGTACAATAAAACTGACGTTTTGCTCCTGGCTGACGTCTTTGAAAGTTTTCGGAACGTGTGTCACGAAAATTACGGGCAAATGGAAAATGACATCGTGTTCGAGGATAACAAGATGTGTTTGTTTACGGGCGAAGAACAATTGAGAAGTATGAATATCATCAGATACCGCGGTCACGAATTGTACGCGGAAGAAATAAACAAGGACGCGTTGAATCGCGATGATGATAAAAAGAACATTTTACCGGACGGGATTCGCACGTTGACATTTCGGTATTGGCGCACCGACGTAGACGTAGCGCTAAAATAGCCAAATTTATAAAAAAAGAATATGAAGATCGGAAAAGTAAATTTACTGAACAAACCGCTCAACAATTTCGAATGGTTGGACGCAGCCAAGAAATTAAAAATACCCAATTTTAATATGTGGTCATTTAATTTTTAAAAGAACTAAAATAAATTTGCGCGTATATAAAAATGCCGGTTGATAAATTTGGACGGATGCAGAAAACAGCTTCAGACGTGCCTTTATCTTATATAAATAGCAACTTTGTGAGACGCGGTGAAATCAACATGCTTGGAAACAAGATTACGAACCTCGGTCTCCCGATGGATGGGGGAGATGCCGCGAATAAGGCATTTGTGATAAAACGGGGAAACGGGATGATGCGAGATTACAAGCTGGAAGAATTGAAAGATATTGAAGGGAAATTAAAGAGTGATGTCGAAACATACGTAGATGGAAGAAAGCTAGAACGCGCAAAAAAGGAAATTGACAGAGCCATCATTGCAGAAGTAAAGAAACGTTTGGAATATCATCCCTACGACGAACAAAAAAATGGATAGTATAGTGAACAAACTTAAGAAGGAATAGGAAGACATAATAAAAGAAAAATTAAGCGCAATTGTTGAAGAGAGGCTAGACAAAAATAAAAAGGAGTTTGAAACGTTACCGAGTGACTTGTTGGATCGAATCATCGAAGGGATAAAGATAGACGTTGCTAAAGCCAAGATAGGAGATAGTGCCGAAGTAATATAACTAAGAACGGATATACAAAATTTTAAAAAATAACCGACGACTATCTACTCTCTTATTTTCATACGACATAAATAAGACACCGTCATAGATGTAAAGAGCAGAATAGATGAATTCGGATATCAGCGGATTAGATACTTCGAAGAGACAAATAAAATCCCTTACACTAATTTCACAGCCGCCTTTGATTTAACGACGAACGAGTATATTGATGGTTATGATTTTGAATCACTCTGGGTTGAAGGTGTTTCACACTGGAATCTTAGAACAACAGGCACCTACTATCTCGAGGTTAAATTGTTCTATTCGGATGGAAAACAATTGGGTCTTCCTAGTAATTTTTTTACAGATAGAATAGAAAGGGAAATTAAAGGATGACATAAAAAAGGGGGTGGAAAATCTTAAAAAGGAGCTGGAAACGTACGTAGACGAGAACGAGCTGGAACGGGCAAAGACAGAAATTGGTAAGAACTTCGTTACAAAGATAGGAGAACATTTGAGGGAATGTATCGACGAACGAGAATTGGAAACTAAACCGAATAAAGTTAAGAAGGAATGGACGTCGAATGACAAAACCATCGAAGGTAGAATCGAACGAAAATTACTAGGAGATGTCGAGAAGGGAGTGGAAAATCTTAAAAAAGAGTTGGAAACGAATGTAGACGAAAATGAGTTTGAACGAACAAAGACGGAAATTGGTAAAACCTTTGTGACGATGGTAAAAGAACATTTGGGAGAATACATCGACGAACAAAAAATGGAAGCCGAACTGAATAAACTAAAGATGGAAATGGCGTTGGATAGTGAAACCATCGAAGATAGAATCGAACGGAAATTACAGGGTAATGTTTAAAAGGGGTGGAAAATCTTAAAAAAAGAACTGGAAACGTTCGTAGACGAGAAAGATGTAAATCCCATCATCGAAAAGATAAAGATGGACGTTGGTAAAGCCGTCGTAGGAAATAATACCAAAATTTTACAACTAGAATCGGATATGCAAATTCTTAAAAGCAATCAATTGAATACTCTCTTGTTTCCGCTCTACGTTAGTGCGGATACCATAATTAATGTGAAGCAAACACCGGATAATCGAGTCGTTATCGCCAATAATAAAAATAAACGATACAACTTTTTCGCATCGGCCTTTGTTAAAACGCCGAATATAAATACTATTATGATGATGTGGTAGAGTACCCCGTTATTGTAGGTGATTAACATTTGTACGGCACAGAACACAGGCTCCTTAAAAGGTCGTACACGAAAAAATTAAATCTACGGAAAAACAACGAATACTTCAGGTGGACCTTGGTAGAGGGGAGACAAAAATATTTTGGGACCTCCCCGAGACACAGAAATGAAGGATTAATAAAATGTGGACATTTGATATTAATTATCCAAACACTAGGATCGGAATATACCCATTAACGTACGACGAATTTAGGTATACCGCTAAAGGACATATAAGCTTGTATTATAAACCGTTCTAGCTGGATCGGGAAATCTCCCGGCTCGTAAATCGATACATTGACGCGTATCGATTTATAAACCTCGGGGGGGGGGGAATTCTCCATTCGTGTGCATGGCGCGAGGATTGTTGAGTGAAGGGAAAATGACTCAGAACTCGCGGGACTCGTAAATCGTTTATTATAAACTTCGAGGGGGAAACCGCGCGCGATAGGAAGTGGTCACGACTGAGATGCGCGCGGAATTGCACCGCGGGTATGTAAAAATCGTCAGAATGCATAAATACTCCCTGCTTTTGTTTGATGTGCTGAATACTTGCTGTTCACGGGTGATCACTTAATCAGTATTACAAAAAATCTGAATAGATTCCAAAGTTTCGAACTTATTTACACTATACATGATATAAACATATCGATTAGAAGTCTATAGTATCATCGTGAGAATTTTGATCTATCCAGTACAGTTTAACCCCTGAAAATCAGACCCTTTCCGGACTGAGCCAAAAGTTCGGTTTTCTGAGAATTCCGATTTTCAGAGAACATTTGATTATAAATTTAAAGAGCTCGAGAAAAATGTCCGATTTTCAGAGAACTCCAGTTTTCAGGGAGTCCAGTTTTGAGAAGTTTTCCTGTAATTTCTGAACGTGTAATGCATGCATTCGACACAGTTCTGTTGTCATAATATGGCTATGAAATCGTATGGCGTTTTCAGGTAAATGATACTAACTTTTATTATTTTATGTACACTATAGATGATGCAAAGGGATATTCGGCTTCGTATGAGTGATCCATTAATATTAATATATCTACCTAGCATCATACATCCAATGATATGTCTCCACTTCCTCAACCATTTCAAAGTAAGGCAAATATCTATAAACATAATTATGTGCCTTTATATGAAGTGACGAACAATGTTCGACAGTCAACCACTGTGACATCAGTTCAAGCGAAGGTTGCTACACAACCACAAAAATCTCCGAATGAACTAAGATGGAAAAACGGGGAATGGGTCTAGGTTGTAGGATATACTGACTTGTAACACTAAAGTTCACACTTTAATGCCATTCTTATGCCAACAAAATAAAGTAAATTAACACGTATAAAATGTACAGGAATTATCACAATATTAACGTTCAAATCAAAGTGAAAATTGCTAAGTTGCTCAACCCTTGTTATGTTAAATAAAACTAAATACAGAAATATTTATCAATCTGCTTCACAAAATCTTTTTTCCAGAGATCAAACTTATTCACTGGCTATACAGCGGCTAATTTTAATTCATAATTGCCTTTTAATTGTCTTTTATTTCAATCAAAAAAGGTTGACGTTCAAAGTTGTAGTTCAGTAGAATTATTCACATTAAACGATTGTTTTATTAATTAATCATGTTGTTAATTTGAGAACATTTACAATTCAGCATTTATCCATTTTTATTTTTCATGTTCATGATTCACCGATCTTTTAACGTTTTATTTATCGATGATGGTCCTGTATGAAGAAGATATTTCAGCATGTGCTGATTTTTTTATCCAGAGTACATTCGTAAAGTGTATGCAGTATTTACCATATAATCCAACTTTATACATTTGATATCGGGTTCATTTTTATCGATAAGTACAATAAAGCGAGGTAAGGATTTGAGTACACTTGTTTTATTGTAATTTAATAAATAATTACCTTATGAAGATTGAAATTTAACTCAGGAAATGTTTTATGTGTAATACTGGTCTATCTTAATATTGTGTAATCCAGCCCCTTAAAGTATCATGTTTATACGCTGATACTAAAAATGTATCCTATTTTTTACAAATTATAGTTTATATTCATTTTGATTATAAACTTGTGTAAATAGCTACACACAGCTCATGTTATTTTGTTGCTTATAATGAGCTGGTTTCAAATACAAGTTTGTATGTCTTGCATCTTACTATACACGCGGAATGATATTAGAGCTAGTATTTTATGCATATTAAACAGTTTTAGAACATTTTTATGGACAGACTCAGTTAGAATCATGAACTTCAGAGGCTAATAATTTCAATAATATTTCTTTAAATTTATGCACAAAAAGCTTAACAACGCACGCATGGTGTTATGTATTGCGTGCATTGAATAACCTGAAAAATATTGTTACTCAGGTGCTATACATTTGAAAAATAAGATTTTTGATATAAGAAAGTGTTGGTGTCTTAACACACCCTTGTTATTGTTATTTTAATATCATACTTTAATTAGTAGCATGTGATTTTTTTCTAATTTAAGTGCTGTTTTTGCATTGGTGAAATAATGATTAGTTAATAATTTCTTAGTCATTGTAGTTAAAACCAAAAGGGTATAGAAGTAGTAGGGAATTAGGAGTTCTAGCAGACTATCATTAAGAAGGGTTTAGCCCTTCTTAACCCCTCCCAGAAGGTTCAAAAACTTCAACCTCCACCCAAACCTCGAACCTCTCGCAAAAAATATATATTTTTTTATAAATATGAGAAGTTCCCATATTTATAAGAGAAAAAATCTTTATATTTCGGTCGTACGTATTCCGATTATATTATATTCCGATTTTCGCGTAAAAAAAACTTTGTAAATCCTAGGAAAAATTATAAAAAAATTAAAAAATATGAAAATTTTTCTCCGTATTTATAAATCTAGTAATTGCTCCTTATCGATCCAGCTATTAAACGACGCAGGATAACCGTACCACTTTACTAACGATTTATTAGCTTTACGGCGTATTATTTTCTCGATCCTAAATATTTCTTGACTAGTTTTTTGTAGTTCTTGTTCGTAAAACGTGCCCCGTATTTCCTCCCCATTATAGTCAGCAATAGTCACGGTAAAGATTTCTTCAGTCCATCTCGGCGTATATCTCTTTTCAAACGTTTTCTTTTTCTTCGAGATCCTCACTTTATCGCCTACCGAAAATAGCGGATTAAAAGATTTTATTTTATAATGGTCCGGGTAAAGATTTTGCCAAACTCTAATTTTATTTTTCTCTTTACTCGCTTCAACGGGCGTCATTTTTGTCGACGTGTGTCTCGTATTATTGTATCGATCGACGAGCTCGTCCAACACGTCAATGTATACTCGCGTAGAATTTGCCGAAAAATATTTCCACAGTTTCTTCTTCATCGTTCTATTCCATCTCTCCACTACGCTAGATTTTTCTTCATTTTCGGTAGAATATAATTCCACTAGACTTTGTACTTCTTTATTGTAAAATTCTTTACCTTTATCGACCCACATTTTTTGTGGTCTTCTTTCCTTAAATATCTTTTTCAACGCAGTCGCGACCGATTTCCAAGTCTTATCTTTTAACGGAATTAACCAACCGTATTTGGAAAAAATATCGATAACTGCCAACAGGTACCTGATTCCGCGGTTAAATTTTGAGAACGTCTGCATATCAACCAAATCTGCGGTCCATATTTCGTCAATGTCATTTACGCGGACGCGTCTTTTAGGAAATTTCTTAACGACGGGCTTGTGTAATTCTTCCGCTAAATCGCCAGTCCATTTTAACTTTTTTAAGCCCCATCCCGAATCTCATTTTCGTTCCTATAATTTTCTCAACGATAGATCTATCCATTTTTTCCCTCAGAGTGGGATTATAAATACCAGCCATTTCCGCCAACATGTTTTTTATCGCAAACTTTGTTTCTCGTTTTCGTATCTTTATTTTTCAGATAACACACGTCATGATGACACGCCGCCTTATCAATCCTATTTACAGGCATACTCCATTTTTTCGGAGTGAGATTCCGATTTAATCTCTTTTTAATTTTGTGCCCGGACCGGTAAAATTATGACCAGGCAAATGCATTTCAAAAGGTAAATTATTTATAGCGCTATTTAACAGCGATCCACCTCGAGGTTTTGTGTAAATTGGGGTTTTGTCGCATTTTCCCCGTTTCATAGGTCTTTTATTTTTAGTTATTACATTTTCTGCGTTATCCGTGTCCGTATTATTTCTACATTTCACGCAATACATTTTTTTTTATTTAATGGATTTGTTTGGTTTAAATAAAGATGGAAATTTAAGATTTATCTTGGACGAAGAAAACCAGGCGCGACAACAATTCCCTCTTACCTAAAAACATTCGAGGGATCATCATGTGTAAATCCGGTTGCGGCAAAACGACATTGTTGTTAAATTTATTGTTCCGGCCGGGCTGGTTGGATTACGATAATCTCAAAGTTTTCGGAAGGAGTGTATTTCAACTCGAATACACCCTCATTCACAAAGCTTTTAAAAATAAATTGTCAAAATCCGAAATTTTAGGCCTTTTCGAAATGTGCGAGAAAATTACGACCAGGAATATATCTCCGGATCAATTTGTCGAGTTTTTAGCCCGCGAGCAAGATTCTAAGCGCATAGGATTGAGATGCGAATTTTACGAAAATGCTCACGACGTACCAGATCCTCGCGATCTGAATCCGACGGATAAAAATTTAATGATTTTCGACGATCTGCTTTTGGAAAAACAAAACAAGTGCGAGGATTATTACGTCCGCGGACGCCACAGCAACGCGGATTGTTTTTATCTATCGCAAAATTACAAATCGCAAAAACTGCTGCGTCAAACGATACGAGAAAACGCAAATTTCATTTGTCTATTTCCCCAAGATTTGAAAAACCTCAACCACATTTACGGCGATCACGTCAGTCAAGATATGAGTAAAGAAGAATTTAGAAATTTATGCCACGAAACGTGGAAAAAACCTCACAAGTTTGTCGTTATCGATCTATCTACGCGAAAAGACGAAGGAAAATATAGACGCGGTCTCGACGAATTTTACGTGATATTAAACGTTCCCTTTACATACGAAAAAGTTGGAACAATTGTTGGAAGTTATCGCGAAAAACACCACCCCTAAAAGTTCTTTTCAAATTGTCGTTTCGGACAACACCACGCGGTTCAAAACGAAATTTAATCCAACTCTTGAGCTCGACAGGATAAACGATACGAAATCGCTCTCGTTAACCTCCAGACGTATTATTCTTTTCCAAACATTACCAACGAAAACAATCATTTTAGATATTCTCACAACGAAGGTAAAGATTGAAAATTATTCGTCATCCCAGAGGGAAGTTACGATATTATAGACATTGATCGATTTATTCGGGAGTGAATGAAAGAAAACAATCACCCCGATAAAATATCCGTAACGGCGAATCCAAATACGTTAAAATCTAGGATTAGCGTAGAAGATAAATTTATAGTCGATTTCAGACATCCGAATTCCGTGGGCAGAGTTTTCGGATTCGAATCCGCGGTTTATCGATCCGGTCTTCACGAATCTGAAAACGTGGTTGACATTTTATCCATCAATGCCATTCGAGTCAATATTGACATTATCACGGGTAGTTATGTCAACGAAACCGCGCAAAATACGATTTACACCTTTTTCCCGAACGTGCGTAACGGGTACAAAATTGTCGAAACTCCGGCAAATTTAGTTTATTTGCCAATCACTTTAGATACGATTCACACCATAAAAACGAGTCTCACGGATCAAAATGGACATTTATTAAATTTACGCGGCGAAAATATTACGATTCGATTTCATATTAAGGAAATTTAAACAAGTTGGGTCTTTTATATAATGAGGTATCTAAACGTTCGAGTAAATATTTCCCAAGGACAAAAAGATAAAATTCAACAAGCGATTCGTAGCGGTACGTCCACCGTTATTCGCTTGGTAACGACATCATTGGCGTGACTCAGACTCAAGCGAATAAAACACAAGGCGTAGGTTTAGATTTAAGAATGAGCCGCGCGCAGTTGTCTTATAATTTAAAAATCGATGGTGGCTTTTAAGGTCTGTTGGTGGGATTAGCTTCGAGGGTTTTACCCGCGGTTGCGAGCAAAGTTTTACCCGGGATAGGCGCTTTATCCGGGTTGGCAGGCACAGCCGCTCAAAAAGTCCTTGGATCGGGTTTGTATCTTAAAAAAAGAGGCAACGTTTGTCAAATTGAAACGGACGGTGAAGGATTATATCTAAAACCGGCCACGGTCAGTGGATTGAACGCCGTTGGTGACGGATTATATTTGAAAAAGGAAGGTATAATGTACAACGGGAGCGGTATTCTTTTTGGTCCGAGCAGTTCGTTTAAAAATATTCCGTTGCTCGGAATGTTACTTTAATTTAAACAAGTGTGTCCCTAGAAATAAAATAGGGAAAAATGGCAGAATCGCAAGAATTTAGATTAAAAAAAATTAACGAAATTCAGGCAACATTTGCCCAGGAGGAGGCGCGACGTTGAGTAAAAAATACAAACGCGTTCGCAAAGTTGCCGATGTGGTAGAGATGATCCTTAGTTTCGCTTCAATCGGTTTAACGGCCGGAGGAGCGGTCCTTTTGTCTACGATTGTCGCGGTTCCAGAAGCCGTCTTCATGGGCAGCGTCGCAGCGGGTCTCGGTGCTTTAAGCGCCGTGGGAAAATATCTCGGTAGAAGATTTTCTACTAAAGCCGAAAAACATGAAAAAATTAAAATTTTAGCTTCGACGAAATTAAACACAATTTCGTCTTTGATTTCGAAGGCGCTCAATGACAATAAAATTTCCGACGAAGAGTTTCAGCTCATTTATTCTGAATTGGGTAAATATCATAAAATGAAGGAAGAGATACACAAGACGAGTAGGAAAAATGTACAACAAGCCGATATAGAGTTCCGCGAACCAAAAACGTGTTAAAAACCAATGATAAAAATGCATTTTAAATCGTGTTAAAAACAATGATAAAAATGTACTTTTAAATCGTGTTAAAAAACAATGATAAAAATGTACTTTTAAATCGTGTTAAAAACTTGTTAATTTTTAGAAAATGCCGTTTCTAAAAATTACGGATCCAGCGAAAAGGGACGCGATGGTTAAAGATTATCTCGCGTTAAAACAACGCGCTAAAGACAATTTTCTCCGAGAGAGAATGGGCGAGCGCAATTTACTAGAAGATTTGTCTACACTTTTTAAACGGATTACCGACGCACAAAAAAGTACCGCCGAAGAAATCAAGGAAAACCCGCTATTCCGGGTCTTCCCGCTATTGTGGGTCCCGGTGGAGCCCCAGCAGCACCGATTGCGGGTCCAGCACCGCTCATTTTAGGTGAGATCGCGACCGACTGTCTAAAAAAATATTTCGGGAAAACTGAAGGCGATAAAACGTTTGGTTTGTATACGAAAAGGGATGGAAATTTGTATCTAGGCGATAAACCCATCACCATCAAAGACAATGATATCATCGTAGACGGTGAAGAATATCTGGGCACACGGGGATTGTGGGAACTCATCATATCCAAGAATCCGGACGAAAGTATCCTCACCAACGAGGATAAAGGTAATTACGGCGAGTTGTTGTTTAAAACGAACGCCATTTACCGAGATCATGACCCCGCTGCCGGGCGTCCAAAGGCCAGGAGGGGGGAATGGAAGAATATAGTTAAACCGATTTGGAAGAGTAAAAAATCTTATACAACGGGTTCCGGTCTCTCTGACCCAAACGACCTTCTCGAGAGGTTGGATTTGTTGATGGTGAGCAAGGCAGCGGGAAATACCGGCGTGCAAGACGAATTATTGTCCATTTGTAACGAGCTCTTGAATCGAGACGTATTAAATTCTCATCAATATAAAAAGATGCTGTCTATAATTTAAAAAAATGATCATTCCGAAAAATCGTGGTTTTACGAGACGCTACAAATACGGTGGGAGCGGTATATTCGATTTTATTACCAGTCTGTTTACCCGCGGTATGATGAAGGCTGCCGCACAAAAAGTCGGGCAAGCCGTGCTCGAAGCGGGCAAGTCGGTTGCCAAGGAAACTGGGAAAAAAGTTCTAGACGTTGCTGGAAAGTAGGCGATCGAAAAAGTTAAAAGCGCCCTCACTCCGAAATCTAAAGCCATTTTAGAAAAACATTTAGCACCCGTCGTTCAACCGGCTCCCATCGAACCGGTTTCTCTCGGTTCATTAATTGACGGAAATGGAATTGACTATCTAGTCAAAGGGTTTTATCGGAAATAAAAATGTTGGAATTTTAAGTTGAGGCGTATCCGAAATTTAAATCCGCTTCGATTCATATTGAAAATGGCAATTTAAAATTTGACGGTGCCGACATTTTAGAAGTACGGGATTCGCAATACGGCTATAAAAAAGCCGTCGTAAAATTGACCGACGATCAAATCGAAATATTAAAAGACTTTGAAGAAGAGACGAAATAATTTATAGAAAAAAGGATGGTATTTTTCGTTTATCCTTCCATCACGATCGTCTAAACGAGGTTTACGAGTATTAAATTAATACGAGTCTTTTGTAACGCCGGAAAATCTTTTCCTCAACTTTGGATCGAATAAAAACGATATAAAAAATCCGCGACCAGTTTTAAAAAAATATGGCAACGATTTTAAACATCACGGAATCTTACGCGATGGACGAAAGCATAGAAAGTTACGAATAGCACGAATACGAACCCATCACGGGAACCAATTTAAATAATCCCGGCAAAATTCGTATAAATATAGAGACCCAAGATTAATTTACTCACACGAGCGAAAGTTATTTGCTGATTGAGGGAAGGTTGTTGAAAGCCGACGGTACGGCTTGCGCGAATGGTGACAACGTCGCCCTAACGAATAACGGCCTCATGTATCTTTTAAGCAATATAAAATATCAACTATCTGGCCAAGAGATCGAATCCGTGTTTCACCACGGTCAAGCCAGCACCATGTTGGGAGTGTTGAAATATCCCGACGATTTCTCCAAATCCCAGGGATTAAATCAAGTGTGGTAAAAAGATACCAACCCGGCGGCACATAGAGGTAACAATAACGGATTTGAAATTCGACAAAATTATCTCATCGTTCAACCGGATCCAAAGGGCACGTTTAGTTTCCGAGTTCAGTTAAAACACATTTTCGGGTTTTGCGAAGATTACGATAAAATTTCATACGGGATGAAACAGACTAACTTTGGTAAGGAAATCCAACGACGACGCCATCTTTAGGGCTAACGCGGCTGATCGGGGACAAGTGGCTCTCAGGAAGCTATCTTGGTTTATTCCGCGCGTTCAACCCGCCGACGCTCAAAAGGCGAGATTGTACAAGACGATCGAAGAAAAAGCCAATCTCCTCGTGGGTTATCGAATGAGACAATGCGATTCCATCACGGTTCCGCAATCTACGAGTTGGTCGTGGAGACTTTCCGTCAAGTCCAGTCCCGAAAAACCGCGTTGGATTATAGTCGGGTTTCAAACGGACAAAGACGGTAATCAGGAAAGGAACCCGCCCTCTTCGATCACGCCGGCTTGAGAAATATGTATGTCATGTTAAATTCGGAAAGATATCCTCAAGTGGATTATCAATTGAATTTCTATCAATATAAATTCGCTCGCGCGTACGGAGATTTAGCCTCGTTTAGATCTAAATTTTACGGAATGGACGGACGTCTTGTTGCTGGCGGACATTTTCGAATACATTGTATTTTTCGAAATCTTTGTGTGACAAATTATGGGTTGGATCCCGCGTGGTATTTAACGGCACCTGGGTTGGCTTACGATGTCATGTTGAAAATCATGGGAGTGGAACTAGTGTTGTTGACAGATATCGATATGTAGATCATGGTTGAAAGAGGGTTAAGAGGAGGAGTTTCCATGATTTCAAAGAGATATTCCGTGGCGAATGATAAATACATGGGGAAGAAATTTGACCCGAACAAACCTTCAACATATATAATATATTTGGACGCCAACAATTTGTACGGGTGGGCAATGTATCAACCTTTACCAACTCACGGATTGAAATGGATGAGTGGGGAGGAGTTGACTAACTGGAAAAATATGCCTTGTATTTTAGAAGTTGATTTAAAATATTCGCGCGAGTTGCACGATTTACACAACGATTATCCTCTAGCTCCCGAACATTTACCAAGAGATAGAGTACAGAAAATAATCCCGAGTTTAGGTGATAAGAAAAATTATGTGGTTCATTATAAAAATTTAAAACAGTATGAAGAGATGGGATTGGAAATTACGAAAATTCATCGAGGAATTAAATTCGAGGAATCGAATTTTATGAAAAAGTATATCGATTTAAATACGAGACTGTGAGCTAAAGAAACCAACGAGTTTGAGAAGGATTTTTTCAAACTCATGAACAATTCCGTCTTTGGGAAGACGATGGAAAATATTAAAAATGGAAGAGATATTAAATTGATTACTGATAGAAGGGATGCGAAAAAGGGGGCAGCAAAACCAAATTTTAACGGAAATACAATTTTCGATGAAAATCTTATCGCTGTACATATGAAGTGGAATCACTTTAAATATAACAAACCGGTTTACCTCGGGATATGTATTTTGGATTTGGGTAAAACACTCATGTACGATTTCCACTACAATTATATTAAAGCTAAATACGGAGAAAAGGCTAGATTGTTGTTTACGGATACGGATAGTTTAATGTTCGAAATTGAAACGGAAGATTTTAATAAAGATATTACCCCAGACGTCAAAGGCAAATTGGCACGAGTAATTTTAACCCGAATCTGGAATTTACACGAAAGAGAATAACAAGGTTATAGGAATGTTTAAAGATGAAGCGGGTGGAAAAAATATAGAGGGATTCGTTGG
Source organism: Lutraria rhynchaena (assembly GCA_008271625.1). Classification (NCBI taxonomy): domain Eukaryota; kingdom Metazoa; phylum Mollusca; class Bivalvia; order Venerida; family Mactridae; genus Lutraria; species Lutraria rhynchaena. The sequence goes on along the minus strand of VIBL01000121.1, from coordinate 295,328 downwards.
TCTAATGGCTAAATCGTATTCGTATAAAATATTTGAAGGACCGAAAGAGAAGAAATGTAAAGGGGTGAAAAAGTGTGACGTAAAAAAGAGTACCCGATACGAAGACTATAAAGAGTGTCTGTTTATGGGAAAAGAACTAATGAGACCGATGAATACTTTGAAAAGTCGTAAACACGACATGTACACGATAGAAATGAACAAGGTTGCACTAAGCGCTAATGATGATAATTGACACATTTTGCTAGATAGAATCCACACACTAGCGCTCGGTCATTATCGTATAAACGACCAAAACTATTAATAAAAAAAATGAACGTTGGAAATTTAATTTTACGAAATAAACCGGTCAACAATTTCGATTTGATGGATGCGGTTTAAGAGTTGAAAATCCCGAGTTTTCGAGGGATATTTATGCACAATCAACATCCGAAACGTCCGCGAAAGAGGGAATGCGGAATATTAAATTTGGACGACTCGGATCCGAATGACGGCATTGGATCTTACGACGCTGGTGGCACGCATTGGGTTTGTTGGATTAAAAAGGGAGAAAAGAAATATTATTTCGACGGATACGGCGTACAACCGCCGGAAGAACTGGTAAAATATTTAAAACCGAAATATTTTACAATAAAAATCAGGTATAGCCGAGAGGATCGGTCATTTGCGGACATTTGTGTTTTTTGTGTATACGTCCTAATCAACAGTTGGAAAAAATAAAAAAAAATGCCTGTCGATAAAGTTGGACGAATGCCTAAAACCACAGTTTCAGAGTCGGACGTGTCCTTGGCTTATATAAGTAGCAATTTCCTGAAAAGGGGAAAATTAATATGTTCGGAGAAAAGATTACGAATCTTGGTGCTCCTATAGACGGAGATGATGCGGCGCCAAAGGGGTTTGTGATAAAACGAGTAAACAAGCTGGAGCGAGATTACGGTTTCAATAATTTAAAAGAGACGTTAGAAAATTGTCTAAACGAAAAGGAGTTGAAACAATTAAAAAAGGGATATCCTAGAAGAGATAAAAAAAATTGGAAAAATATATTGAAAAGGATGAATTGGAAGCCAAAATAGACGAGTTAAGAAAAGAGTGGAAGTTGGATGATGAAACCACTGCGGATGAAATTACGCGGGAAATGATGAGGGATATTGAAAAGGGGGTGAACATTCTTGAAAAAGATATAGAAGAATGGATAAAAGATAAAGATGAGGAGACGAAAAAAGACAATTCTTGATCAGATAGAGACTAGGATACAGATTATCATCAGTAAAATCGTCGCGGGAAGAAATGAGAAAATTAGACAACTGGAATCGGATATACTAAATATTAAAAGCAACCAATTGACCGTTCGCTTGTTTTCGCTCATATTGATACAAATACTGTCATCAAAGTGCGTCAAGACTCGGAGAATCAAGTTGACATCACCGATGGGAAAGGTAAACGATTTGAGTATTTCACAGCCGCCTTAAATATATCACCGAACGAGGATATTAAATACGATAATGTGGTTGAGTATCCACATCGTATAGGTAGTGATTATCTGTACGGTGCGGAACACTGGCTCCTCAAACAGCCGGGTATTTACAGGCTCGACGTTGATTTGAAATATAAATCCAGCGCTCCGGGACAATTTAAACGATTGTTTCAGGCGGATCTTGAAGATAGAAGGACAAGAAAATTTTGGGAAGATTCGGGAAAAGAGAGTGTGGCGATGACGTGGACATTTGATGTTATTAATTCAAACACTAGGTTATCAATCAACCTTTTGGCGTGTAAGAAATTTACCTTTCAAGAAAAAGGATACGTGAAATTGTATTATAAACCGGGGGTATAGAGATCGATAACGAGCAATTACGAGATTTATAAATACGAAGAAGACTTATCATATTTTTGAAATTTTTTATAATTTTTCCTGGGATTTAAAAAAGTTTTTTTTTTTACGCGAGAATCGGAATATAGCCCCCCAACGAACGACCGAAGTATAAAGTTTTTTTTCTCTTATAAATATGGGAAATTCTCATATTTATAAAAAAAATTATTTTTTTTGCGAGAGGTTTGAGGTTTGGGTGGAGGTTGAAGTTTTTGAACCTTTTGGGAGGAGTTAAGAACGGGGCTGAACCCTTCTTAATGATAATCTGCTAGAACTCCTAATTCCCTACTACTTATAGATTCTATACACTATTCCAATAAAACCCTATACATGTAGTTACACATGGTTGAAAGTCGAAAATTTTCACTAAACCGGAAATCTTTACCTCTGTGCCATCTATACAACAAAACCCAGTATGGTCCGAACCTAGGTAAAACCGGAGGTTCTGGAAAATTCAGGAAAACTTTTAACCATGATTACAGAATAAAACACTTTTTATGGTTTTTATTTATGGTATCATTTATTTATGGTATCATTTTGGTTACTGATGAACCTTCTAGTGATAACACTGAAAAAAACTCATAGTTATAAGATTTGGATATGTTGTTGGACATGAGATAAAGTCAAACAGCTGGTTTCCATCCGATAATTTTAATTCAGGTTTACATATTGTTGCTAAATTTGGTACACATGGAGGTTAAATGGAGAAAAAGCATGGGAACGTATTTTGGGGATTTGGGTTGGCTGTCGAGGTCACCGATGCAAAAAGCATAAAATAGTGTCTATAACTACATTTGTAGTTATGTTTGGCATATTGCTACCACACTTGTTATATAGCAAGTACATGTAGTTATAATTATGTGGCTAGGGATAGTATATGGAGGATCTGTGGTCAATATCAATATTACTACAAAAAGGAAAACGGTTTCAAAATAAAGAACTTAGTTAGGAATAAGGTATCAGATAAAAATTTGGTTAAAGTTAGTATATATGGGAACAGAAAGGATTTTAGTGCATTTGGGGTCAGTGAGGTTATGATTTAGGTCAAACATACTAAAATCAGAAAAATTATTCCGTTGGATGACTTTAGTTTGGATTAATCTATTGATTACCAACCTACGTACACAGCAAGCTGATGCGTTTATAAGATAAGAGTTTATTTTAGGATTCTGGGGACAAGGTCACTATCATGAAATAATAAAATGGTTGTGCTTAATAATCTGAGTTAGGGATGAGCTATTTGGACGAATCTTAGCGTGTGTGGACGAGTGGATTTGTATCGCGTATGGAGCAACTGGGATAAGAGTCAAGAGTCACTGATACTACAAATAATAACGGTTATTATTATTTATTTCTTCATCGCGTTTAACGCCGTTTTTTAACATTTTTCTCTGTTATAACCAGTTTTCCTGGATTGTATTCTAACCAGTACCAACGTACCCTTGAACAAGGAGCCAGAAACTTCTCCACATGTGGAGGAAAATCGACATTTTTGTCAAATTTTCATTAAAGGGTATGACATGTCGCGACCGGGCTTTAAATCAGGATCGCCGGGTTATAAGTCCAGCGCACAAACCACTGGGCCAATAGATTCAATGGTTAGTGTTGGAATCTGTTTCTGGACCACAGCTGAATCCTGCCTTTGTTGCATTGCGCTGCATTATCTTGATTATAGAAGTAGGTTCATTTTGTTATTACTTAGTGTCAATTTCGTGCGCAGTGGTAGAATATAGATGCTGTTGTAAGTCATTAATTGCTCAATTTGTTATTTGAAAATGTTACTTTTGTTTGATATGTCATGATTATGTATTTGTTTAATGTACTATTTTCATTTGTTCTGTGTAATCTGCATTGTATATTACAATACATGATATTTAACATTCAAACGATTTTGTCAACAAATGTATAAATATCGCTAATTAACAAAAATATACTTACAGTTATTTTTCCTTCTTGTTTTCAGACTCATCATTATAGTAGTTGACACATACGACACGAGCCTTCATTAAGACAAGCGAAATCACTATGCCACTTTTCCTTCGGTCAGCTGAAAAATATAAATTTGAATGCATGAATACACTCCATATCTTCAACATGTATCTAAAAAACATCGTTTGATTATCTAAATTACATCCATGCTTACACTTCGAAATATTAAAATCAATTTTCCATGGCAGATTTCAAAATCAACTTGCATGGCTTTAGTTTCTTTACGATTATACTTACATCAAGAAGACGATTTAAAAATGATGTTATGTGTTTAGATAAAACGTATATTCCGAGAGTGTTTGCTATAAAGGTTATCATTGATTGAAGATTTTTTATTCTAATTGGCGCATACATGTATTTTGTGGTCTTTCTTAGTGAAGGTATGTATATTAATTCACGTCTTGTACGGTTCTTCAAGCGCGCTAACAAAGTGTTATCTTAACATAGAATGGATTATAAATGAAGAATTATTCGAATGAAAAGAGTTTGTTTTATTTCAAACAAAAATGCTATTTTAATACAATAGTATTTTTCACCAAAGTTTTATTGTGAAAAAAAAGAAGAAAACAACAGAAATGATAATGCTAAAGAATTCTAACAAAACAATACATGTACAAATTATTACATTATTGATATCAATTAGAACAGAACACAAAGTTAAATTAATTAGGATATAACAGTTTTTCTTATTAACATGGTCATATTTGTTGCAGTTAGTTATATTCATAGAAAATGGGCAACAAATAATAATGTGTTTTGAAAGGACTTGTCATCGCTAGTTAATCCTTTACTTTTTAACCCAAACTTGATATCTATTTAAAAGGTCTTCTTCACAAAATAAATTTATTTCCCCTCCTCAACATCGTTACTGTCTCCTAACATTCACCTACCCAACACATCCGCTGTCTCCAAAGGACAGATATTCAAAGAGGGCTCGGAAATGTAAGTACCTTTAAAGGATTATTATAATAAAATGAGCGATTGTGAATGTCTCATTATTTTTGATAATGACCATCCGTTAAAAGTAATATGACTGCCTAGTTATTTCTTTGAGGGGATTTTGACCACAAAGTCACGTGACTGACCCTAATTTTTGGCGCCGACCCTACAGTTTCGAACAGCAAAATCCAAAGTACGAAAATATTCGGACACGAATCGTGCCTCCAAAGTGCGAAAGATGAGTTTAAAAAATGAAACAGAATTTTTTGCAACCGTCCCAGCGTATTTTTGTTTGCCAAGAAAACAAGACTATTTCTGTCCTTTGCCACAAAACAGAACATAACAAAATAGGGATCTCTATAAAATTTGATGCTCCAAATGATAGTAGTGTACAATTGGGTTTTCTGGCTCATTTTCCCCAATTCCCCCAGAAGTGCACTACAGGGGAATCCCCCATCAACCCCAACCTCCATTAATCCCTACCAACCTCCTCCAATTCCTACCAACCTCCGCCAGACCGCCTGGCGAAAACATTTTTTTTTTCTAAAACTTTTATAAATGGGGGTAAGCCTTCTCATATTTATAAAAAATCGAGCATTTTTCCATTTTTAAAATCGATACGCGTTCTGGTTAGAACGGTTTATAATATAACTTTATGTGTCCTTTAGCGGTAAACTTAAATTCGTCGTACGTGAAAGGGTATATCCCCGATCCTCGTGTCCGACGAAGTAATATCGAATGACCACATTTATTAATTATTCTTTTTCGATTTTCGGGACGGTCCCAAAATATTTGTGTTCTTCCATTACCCGGATCCATATGTAATAATCGTTGTTTTCCACCGAATTATTTTTTCTCGTATACGTCAAATTATCGTCGAGCGTGTAAACCCCCGTCTTATTAAGGAGCCAGTGTTCCGAGCTGTACAAATGTTCATCGCCTACAATAACGGGGTACGTTACTATATTTTCACAAATAATATTTGTGTTCGGCGTTTTAACGAAGGCTGATGTGAAAAAGTTATATCGTTTGTTTTTATTATTGGTGATAACAATCCGGTTATCTTCTTTTTGTTTAATTTTAATTAAAGTATCCGCGCTAACGTCGAGCGAAAATAAAAGAGTATCTAATAGCTTATTTTTAAGCTATTACAATTTTTTCCAATTCTTTTTTTTAAATTTTCTACCCCCTTCTCAATATCCCCATGTAATTTCCATTCGATTTTATCCTCGATGGTTTCACTATCTAACGCCCATTCTTTCTGAATATTATTCAGTTCAGTTTACATTTTTGGTTCGTCTACATATCCCCCCATATGTTCTTTTACCGTCGTTACAAAGGCTTTACCAATGTCCGCCTTTGCTCGTTCCAACTCATTTTCGTCTATGTACGTTTCCAATTCCTTTTTTAAAATTTTCCACTCCTTTTTTTACATCACCCTGTATTTTTTGTTCAAACTTATCTTCGATGGTTTCATCATCCTTCGCCCACTCCCTTTTTAGTTTCTTTAGTTTCGCTTCTATTTTCGTTCGTTGATTTAATCCCTTCAATTTTCGTTCATTCTCGTTACCAAGGTTTTACCAATTTCCGTCTTTGCACGCTCTAACTCATTTTCGTCTACGTGCCTCTCTAATTCTTTCTTTAAATTATCCACTTTTTTACACCTCCCTGTAATTTCCGTTCGATTCTATCCTAGAAGGTTTCGTCATTCAATGTCCATTCTTTCTTTTTTTCCAGTTTGGTTTCCAAATTTCGTTCGTTGATATATTCCCTTAAGTATTCTTTTATTTTGTTGACAAATGTTTGCCCAATTTCTGCCTTTGCTCGTTCTAAGCGTAGCCGTAATTCGTCCTCATCTATGTGCGTTTCCAACTGTTTTTTTTTAGACTTTCTACCCCCCTTTTCGATATCATCCCTCAATTTCTCTTCTATTTTATCTTCGATATCAGTCGATGAATCTTTTATATCTTCATTCGCGTTTTTGTTTATCTAGACCATAATCACGCACCATCTTGTTTCCTCGTTTTATCACAAATGCCTTGCTCGCTGCATCACCTCCGTGGGGGTACCGAGATTCGCAATCTTTTTTCCAAAGATATCGATTTTCCCCCTTCTCGGGGAATTATTACTTACATAAGATAAAGACACGTCCGAATCTTCAACAGGTATTTTTATAACGAGAAAAGTTATTTTAATTCCTTTATAATTGGAGGTTAAAAATCACACAATATATTTCATAACCGCATCACGCGCAGTTATGAAATATGTTTTTTATAGGCACGGAAAACCGAGATAAAATAATTTTATGGAAGAACCGGCGCGAAATTTCATTTTTTACCGTTAATAAATACGCCATTTAAACGATATTTCTAGATCGGAGTTTATATAAGAGTTTTTTTCTTTTAATGCTTTTAGTAATATTGTGTCTTTTATTGTCACCGTGGCACTATATTGGCCGTTTTTTATCGTTCACTTACTTATTAAAATGTCGTCTATCGTTCTAATGGGGGGGGGGTTAATATGGGTCGGGGTGTTTGGTATCACTTCTCAGCCATGATATATTTATTTTTGGTTTACCGAGTGCTATGGTACGGTGACTTACCTCATATGTTAAATCAATTTCTAATTTATAATTACCCGGTAGAAGTGTTCCGCTTGGATTCCTGTTTCCGCTTGCTGTTATTGCACAGTTGCTTTTTGTTATTTGAAAAGCTTCCCTTATCTTTTCGCGTCAGTAGACTTTTGCTGTTCCTGGGTGGAATAATAAAAACTCACCATCTATAATAAAACGATTATTATGTTCTATTGGTATTTCTTCTTTAACTTCAAATGAGAAAATGAGGGCCGGTGGTTGATAATTTAATATTGTTTTAAGAATTGTTAGATCCGATTCCAATTGTGAAAGTTTGGTAATGTTTCCTTCGATGATCAGGTTCAGATCTTTTTCTGCCGCATTTTTTTTCTAATTCTTTGTTTAAATTTTCCATCCCTTTCTCAATATCTTCTTGTATTTTTTTTTGTTTTTGTCAACACTATCCACCGCCCATTCTTTCTTTAGTTTATTTAGTTCAGTTTCCATTTTTGTTCGTCAATATGTATATATATTCTCAAGTGTTCTCTTATTTTCTTTACTAAGTTTTTCCCAATTTCCAGCTTTGCACGCTCTAATTCAGTCTCGTCTACGTACGTTTCTAATTCTTTTTTTAGACTGTCTACCCCCTGCTCAATATCAACTTTCAGTTTTTCTTCTATTTTTGTCTTCCAGATCCACTCACGAATTTTTTATATCTTTAATTTATTTTGTCGTTTGTCAAGATTCTAATCTCGTACCATCTTGTTTCCCCGACTTAGTACAAATGTCTTGTTAGCCGCGTTGCATCCTTCCATCGGCGCACCGAGATTCGTAATCTTGTTTCCGAGCATATTAATTTCTCCGCGCCTTACGTCCGTTTTAGGCATTCGTCCAAATTTTTATCAACAGGCATTTTTTTAATTATTCTCGTCGGCTTTTATTTAAAACGTATAAACACAAATGCCCACAAATTACTGAAAATTTCGGTTGCACTTGTTTACCAATATAAAAAATTTTTCGGTTTTAGATAATTTATAACTTCCACGGGTGGTTGTATACCATAACCGTCGAAATAATATTTTATATTTTACTTTTTAATCCAACGAACACAATGCGTGACACCCGCGTCAGAGGATCCCTTTTTCAAGAGCGTTTCGGCACTTGGTCAAGCATAAATACGCCTCGAAAATTAGGTATTTTTATCTTTTTTAACCGCGTCCGTCAATTCGAAATTGTTCAGCGGTTTGTTGGGTAAAATCACTTCCCCGATCGAGATATTCATATTTTTCATTAATAAATTTACGTATTAATACGGTAATGCATAATTGCCCACGTGTTAATTCCGTCTGGCCAGATATATCTCTAGTCATCCTCGTAACTTAGCGCGACCTTTTTCATTTCTTCCGTGTACATTTCGTGACTCCGGCTTCTCAAAACATTTAACTTTCGTAGTTGTTCTTTTTTCGAAAACAAGCACCCTTTGTAATCTTCGAACGCATAGTCTTTTTCACGACAACTTTTTTCATTCCTTTGCATTTCTTCTCTTCCGGTCCTTCGAACATTTTATACGAGTACAATTTAGCCCTCAGGCCGGCGTATCCTTCGATGATTTTCCCGCCCGCTTTAAATATCCCAATCACTTTTTTATTAACTCCCACTTCAATTCCTGACGGGTGATTCGGGTCGAAATTTCTCGTGTCAAATTTATCTTTCACGTCCGGGGCGATATCTTTATAAAAATCATTCGTCTCGATTTCGTTCATCAGACTATCCGTATCTGTAAACAACAATTTAGCTTTTTTCTCCGTATTTCGGTTTAATATACCCTTAATGAAAATCGTACATAAGCGTTTTACTTAAATCCAAAATACACATCTCGAGGTAAACCGGCTAGTCGAACGTTAATTTAGTCTTTTTCAATTGCGTCGCGATGAGATTTTCGTCGAAGATGGTGTTTCCGTCAAAATTCGGTTTCGTCGCTAATTTTTTCGCCGCCGTTTCGTTGGTAACCAATTTCATATCTGTTCTATTTAAATATTTTCCATTGTCTTCCCGAAGACGGAGTTGTTCATCAATTTTAAAAAGTCTTTTTCAAACTCATTCGTTGCCTTCGCTCGTGTTTCGATCGATATACGTTTTCATCCACGTATCCTCCTCGAATTTAATACCTCAATGAATTTTCGTAATAACTAACCCTTATCGTTCGTACATTTTTAAATTTACGTGATGAATTACGTGTTTCTTTTTATCGCCATAATTCGGAATCAACTTGTCTACTTTGTCTTTAGTTAGATGTTCCAGCGCTAAAGGGTAGTCGTTGTGTAAATCGTTTAACTCGTTCGGGTATTTTAAATCGATTTCTAAAATACAAGATATATTTTTCCAATCTCGTAATTCCGCGTCATCCATCCATTTAAATCCTTGAGTCGGTAAAGGTTGACACATTGCCCACCCATACAAGTTGTTGGCGTCTAAATAAGTTATATATTTTGTCGGCGTTTCGGAAACATACTCGTCACCCATGTATGGGTTATTCACTTCCCCGTATCTCGTCGTAATCATCGAGACCCCACCCCGCAACCCCTTTTCGAACATGAGCAACATATCAGGGTCTGATAATAATTTTAATTTTATCTCCGTCTTCTTAAACATGGCGTCATACACCAATCCGGGCGCGGTATAATACAACGCGAGATCCAATCTGTAATTTTTTTCGCAGACGTTTCTAAAACTTTCGAAAATGTCCGCTAAAAGCAAACGTCTGTTACGTTTTACAAATCGTGGTATTCTCTCAAGGTCGGCATGTTAAAGGTTTTCCACACCTCTTGCGCGTAAGCATATTTTTCAACACGAATTCCATCGTCATTTAACCTCGAAAAGAACGTTTCTTTCGGGGGGTAACTCAGTTTGTCGGAATCTTTCCGCGGAATCCAAATATTCGTACGGGTAGACACCATTCTTTAATAATAATTTTCGTTGACGCTCGTCCCGAAAATATGTGTTGACGGTTACAAATTGCTCTGTCGTTAAATTACTCGCGAGTTTTTCCAAACTAGAAGCCATAAATTTAAAGCTGTCGATAAACCTAAAATGGTCTTCGCCATTTTTTATTTGAATAAGTACCCACTTGTATCGTTTTCGTAAAACTATTATATTCTTCCTCAGTCTTCGCGATGCAACCAATGTCACCCGCGCTTTTCCCAAAATTTCTAACGAATAAATGGCTGTCGTACCCAGCCAAATTGTGAAACACTACCGGGGTGAATTTGGGTTCCCGATACAAAAAAAAAATACATTTTTTGTGCGCCGCCCCTCTATATTTTCCGGTGAGGTGGCAGTGATCGTGGACCTTTTTATCGCTTTCGGAAAACTCTCCTTGACAGTTCCAACATTTCTTAGCTCGTTCGAAATATACACGGTCTTCTTGACGGAATATCATCTTCCTCGGTGGAATATTACGAAGCGTCTTCACGTCTTCTTCCAACATTTTCACAAATTTCTGCGCAACATCCTCATCCTCGCCGTGTAGATAACTGGTTCTTTCTTGTACACGCTGTCGTCAAAACATTTTATATAATAACAAAACCCTGCACGGGCATGTTTGTGATATTGTTTCGTATAACCCTTTTCTGGATTCTGAGCGCACGTATCAACAGGTTTTAGGAAAGACTCAAAGTCAGGGTATATTATAAAAGGAACTCGCATCGACCTATTAATTTTTAAATTCGATAAACGAGTCTTTTTTGGGCATGTCAATCCGCACGCATTCGTTCCAATGACAATATTCCACGTATTCGTTTAACGCCTCTTGGTTATTAAATATATATTTGACTGTTGTGGTTCCTAATTTGTTTTGATGTTAAACGACTTAAATTCTTTATAAGACAATAATGTTGTTTTTTCGCCATCATTAAACAACAAAAGGTCTATTAGAACCCTCCTGTTGAAATACTTACTTCTTCTCAGTGGGTAAACTTTACCTTCAAACCCAAACACCCAAACGGCGATACCCGGATTTTGTTTTTCAAACTTGTCTATATCGTGTAAAGAGACGGGGTAAGTGATTCCATCCATGTTTAAGTTGCCTTCTTTACTTTTTAGATCTTGATCTATACGCTCAGGATTTTGTCGTCGTCGTTTTTCATGTTAATGATGGCCTTCTTATTCTTCAATACTGGCGGTAATGGAATGTAAGAATTTCCTCTCATCGGATCATAAACGGTCGTATGAATTTCGAGCTTCTCGATCGAAACAAAAATCTTACCACTACCCATATTTTGAAATGTGGCCATTTTTTTCCAAAATCCTTCCTATCATGGTATTAAATATTTCACCTAGATTCGTTCCTCCGAGGACGGTCTCAATATCCGAATGAAAAACCGTGGGTTGCATAATACTATTGCCCTCTTGCGCGTTGGGTCTTTCCATATTACATTTCAGAATCATTTTAATTTTGCGTTGCCTATTTTTCCTAAAAAAGTCGATTACTTTTTGTCGCGCCGCGCCGAAAAACCTTCGCGGATCATAACCTTCCCTCCCTTCTATAGTATGCACGGCCGTAAAATTCCTCAAAGCGGATCGACTTTCTATTAACTCGAAAGACGGTTGGTTTCGTAATTGCTGGTATAAATTCGCGATCACTCTGTTCAGAGCCGTGAGCCGAAGGTTTCTGGGGATAGCCCTTACCACGATTTGTGGCGTTTCCGCAAACCATTTTGTCCAATCCGTCGCGACTTTTACCACCTTTTTCACGTTTCGCGTCGCGGTTGAAGCAATTCTCTAGTATTTCAGGGGCGGTTAATTCTGAAGTGGTAATGGTTCCCTCAATTAAGGGCGGAATACGGGGAGGAGGTCTTGTTGTGGGCAGCGGCCTTGGAGGTGGTGGTCTTTGTTGCTGTCTTGTGGGCGGAAGAGGAGGAGGAGGTTTTGTTGGAGGTGGTGGACTTACTAAATTTTCCAACTCAGCTTTCCTAAGCCTCGAATAACCTCGGAAGCCGCGTTGTTTCGCAATTTCTCTTAAGTCTTTGACAGTTGGCATTTTCTTATAGCAAAATTTTCTTTAGTCAAATTTTCCTTTTTTCAAAAATTATATTATTCGCGAGGGAATAATATAATCTATAAATTCTTCTCCTCCTATTCTTGATTTGATGTCGCTGATATGCATTTTTTTCTCGAGTCTTACCATCTGGTCGATGTCATCATAACCATAGGCTGAGTCTAAAACCAAACCCACGAGAAAATCTACATCAATTTCAGTTATTCTTATCAATGTGTAATCTATGACCAGGTCGTCGTTTATTTCACCATGATAAAAAGCAACCTCGACTTCATCTCCAACTCTGAACTCGAAATCCTCCCCTCATTAACAAGAGCAAGGTCATCTTCGTCGTCAAACACATACTTCTCTATTTCGGACCATCTAGGAATACCATTCTCAGAGTTTTTTAGAAACTCAAACACCTTAGCTCGTCCACACCTTCCTTCCGACAAAAGTTTCGTATTGTCTTGTGGGCGGAAGAGGAGGAGGAGGTTTTATTGGAGGTGGTGGCCTTGTGGGTGGACTTACTAAATTTTCCAACTCAGCTTTCCTAAGCCTCGAATAACCTCGGAAGCCGCGTTGTTTCGCAATTTCTCTTAACTCTTTGACAGTTGGCATTTTCTTTAGCAAAATTTTCTTTAGCCTATTTTTCAATTTTGATTTCGTATTTGTTTTCCCAGATCCTTCCTTGATAAAGAAATATAATGTCTGGTGTCCAATTAATAAATTTAGCGGCTTTGTAAATTGATGGAAAGGTTAACTCTTCCTGCGTTTCCACATTCTTCAATGTGACTCGCTTCGGATTTGTTCGGATTTTTTTAAAAGACTTAAAATCATCGTCCTCGGTTAACAATCCCTTCTCCTTCAGTACCTCCTTGACACGCGCCTTATTCCATTTTGTATAACCTTTAATTCCATTCACACGTAAAATTTTCTTCATTTCTCTCAATGTAGTCATTTTTTACTCAAAAGTTTTTTTTAAAATTTCTCTCAATTCTTTCAGCGTTATCTTAATCTATTTTTCTCCGTTTCCAATCATTTCCGGGCTGTCGCTTATCAAATGCAGGGTTTTGGGGATGCTTGAGCCCAGCGTAACTGGTCTCTTGTTTAATTCCATAATAACTAACCGAGGAGTCGCCTAAGGTAATTTTCCTTTGTTCCCCAAAATCATTTTCGGGTGGATGCTCAAATGCACGGTTTTGCGGGTGTTTGATCCCGGCAAACTCTACGGTTGACGCTTCCAGGATAGTTTTTCGTTGTTTTTCTGCCATTTGTAAATTATAAAAATTATCCATAAATCACACTCATTTTATTTCCGTCAGGCTTGAAATTGAGCAATATGTCGCTGATTATTGTTTCATGCCGTATATAAAATTTTATCGTAATCTTCGCAAAATCCAAAAATGTGTTTTAACGGAACTCTAAAACAAAACGAGCCTTTTGGATCGGGATAAACAATTAGATATTCTTGGCGAACGTCAAATCCGGTATTGTTACCTCGATGCGCGGCTGGGTTTGTATCTTTGTACCACAACTGATTCAAACCTTGGGATTTGGAAAAGTCGTCCGGATATTTCAACACCCCCAACATGGCACAGCCTTGACCGCGGTGAAAAACGGATTCAATCTCTTGACCGGAAAGTTGATATTTGATATTATTGAAAAGATACATGAGGCCGTTATTCGTTAACGCGGCGTTGTCCCCATTCGCGTTAGCCGTTCCATCAGCTTTCGTGAACCTACCTTCAAATAACAAATAACTTTCGCTCGGCTTTGTGAATAAATCTTGTTTTTCTATATTACTTCGGATTTTGCCGGGATTATTTAAATTGGTTCCCGTGATTGGTTCGTATTCGTGAAATTCGAAACTTTCTATGCTTTCGTCTGTCGCGTAAGGTTCAGTAATTCTTGAAATATTCGTCATTTTTTATTTTAGCGGATTGTTGTTCATATCATAATTGATACGATATAAAAAAAACGAAGTTTAAACGAACCAAAGTTGCGGGAAAGATTTTTCCATCGTAACGTAAACTCTCTTCAACTTGATGAATGTCACTTTGTTTTTTGCCGATTCTTTTTTCGCGTAAATTTTATTTCCGTATATCAGCTTGATCGGTTCGTAACCGTATTCGTCCAAAAATGCGTTCGTCTCCTCTTCAAACATTTTCACTAAATCTATTTGTTCGTCGTTTAGTTCCACGACAACTTTTTGATAACCGTAATCCGTATCTTGAGTCTCGAGAATTTCGGCAACTTTAAACTTAAAATATGCGTTTTTGATATAAATCGTGGCTGAACAATACTTTTCCTACAAGTGACGGGTAAATTCGAGAGACAATTTATAATAAATTACTTTCCTTTAAACTTTCGAACTAAATCTTCCATTCCAGATCCATCAATTAGCGCGCTGAGGGGGACAGGTTGCACTTGTGCGCCCGCGGAAGCAGGCTGAATGTCCGCGGGTGCGGAGATATGTTTTTCAATAATCAATTTAGATTTTGGGGTGAGGGCTTTAATTTTTTCAACCGCCTTTTGCCCGACAACATTCAAAGCTTTTTTTCCTGGCTTCCTGCCCAGCTGTCTGCGCTGCTTGGGCGGCAGCCTTACCAGCTGCCTTAACTTCCCTGCCTCCAAACCCGCCTTACCCACATTCTGAGCGGCTGCCTTCATCATACTGCGGGTAAACAAACTAGTGATAAAGTCGAATATACCGCTCCCACCGTATTGATAACGTCTCGTAAAAACACGATTTTTCGCAACTAACATCTTTTTAAATGATAGATTGGCGTTTAAGATTTTTTGGTTCGCGAGCTCGTTACAGATGGAAATCAGTTAGTCTTTAACGCCAGTATTTCCCGCCTTTTTACTCGCCAACAACAAATCCAACCTTTCGAGAAGCGAATTGGGATCTGAGAGACCGGAACCTTCATAAAGATACTTATTTTTCCTAATTGGCTTAACAATATTTTTCCATTTATACGACTTGCTGGCCTTCGGACGATAGGTATTGGCATTATGATTCCGACAAATAACATTCGTTTTAAATAAGATCTCGCCGTAATTACCGTAGTCTTCGGGGGTGTATACTACCTCCGGCGTCTTAGATAGGAGAATCCCACAATCCCCGCGTGCCTGGATATTTCTCGCCGGCTACAATTATGTCATCATCTTGAATGGTAACGAGCTTATTACCCATATAAAAATCGCCACTATCATTGGCATAAAGACCAAAGGTTTTATCAACCTCGGATTTATTACTCACATATATCTTTAAATATTCGGACGCGATTGGACCAAAGACTTGTGGCTCTGGACCTGCAATCGGTGCGGAGGCTCCTATAGCCGGAAGCGCCAAAGCATCAACCGCAGCGGGGATCTCATGTAAATTCTCCTTGATTTCTTCGGCGGTGCTTTTCTGAACATCCGTAACCGGTTGAAAAAAATTACTTAAATCTTCTTTTAATGCGCGTCTGCCCGTTTTCTCCTTGGTAAAGCTATCATTTAGTCTTTGTTTCGTCGCGAGATATTCCTTTACTAATAAATCCCTTTTCTTAGGGTCGGTGATCGGTAGAAACGACATATTTTTCATAAAATAAACTTAGTTTTAACACGGTTTTGATCACGAAATTCCATGTCAGTTTTGATAACGTTTGTCCGGCTAGTTCGCCGTATCTCTTCTTTCAATTTTTCCACTTCCGAAAATATAAGTTGAAACTCTTCGTCAGATACTTTATTATCAATGAGCACTTCAGAAATGTAAGAGGAAATAGTATTGAGTTTTGTGGAAGCGAGTATTTTTATTTTTTCGTGCTTTTCGTCTTTGGTCGAAAATCTTTTACTTAAATATTTCCCGATCGTACTCAAGGCGCCGAGCCCCGCTGCAGAACTATCCATGACAACAGCAATAGGAATTGCCGCCACCGTTGATAAAAGAACAGCTCCACCAGCGGTCGAACCGATTGAAGCGAAATTAGACATCATATCAACACCATCAGCAACATTGCGGGCCCGTTCGTATGTTTTGCTCAATGCGACACGTTGTGCCTCCTCGGTAGTAAGAATTCCTTGAACTTGTTTTTTTTTTAATCTAAACTCTTGTGATTCCATTCCCTCTTAAATTATGCGTAAATTCTTTTTAAATCAAAGAACGTGCGTTCTCGAAAAAACGGAATGTTTTTTTCAGAGAAACATTCCGAGAAGCGGGATATTTTTAAAAGGGCTATTCGCACCGAAAAGAATGCCGCTCCCTTCGTATAAACACCCTTCCTTTTTCAAATACAAACCATCACCGACGGCACCAAACCCAGTGCCTGAGACTGGTTTTAAATAAAGACCCTTGTCATCAGCTTCCACTTGACAAACGCAACCACCCTTTTTGAGATACAATCCCGACCCGAGAGCTGCCAATCACGCTAACAAACCGAGAAATCCCCCCTTCAATGTTTAAATTGTGCGCTAATTGCGTGCGACTCATTCTTGAAATAAGACCAACACCTTCATTCATCGCCGGTCGAATTTTATTCGCTTGAGTTTGCGTAATTGCAATACGATCAGCCCCTTGAAAATCGTCTTTCCCTAAGCGAATACTTGTCGTAGTGCCATCACTAATTGCACGTTGTATTTTTTCTTACTGGCCTTCGGAAATGTTAACTTTTACATTCATGTACCGCATATGTTTACATTAAACGAATAACCTTTTTAAATTTCGCGAATATGGAAACAAATCGTGACATTTTCGCCCCGTAAATTAAGTAACGTGCTATTTTGATCCGTCACTTTTGTTTCGATATTGTGAATGGTATCTAAGGTGATGGGGAGATAAACCAAATTTGCGGGAGTTTCAACAATTTTGTAACCGGGACTCACATTTGGGAAAAAAGTATTAATCGTATTTTGCGTCGAATCATTGACATAACTGCCAGCAATAATATCTATATCGACTCGAATGGCATTGATAGAAAGAATATCAACAACATCTTTTGATTTGTGAAGACCGGACCGGTATACCGCGGACAAAAAACCTAAAACTCGCCCAACGGAATTTAGGTGTCTAAAATCGACGATAAATTTATCTTCTACGTTTATTTTGGATTATAGCGTATTTGGATTTGCCGATATAGACACCTTGTCCGCATGGCCGTCTTGTTTCATCAGTTCCTGAATAAATCGGTCAATATCAATAATGTCGTAACTCCCCTGAGGAATTGTAAATAATTCCCAATCCCTACCGTCGTTGGGAGAATACTTTAAATGATTGTTTTCAGCCGTAATATTCAGGAAAGAATAATACGTCTCGAGGTAAACGCGCAATTTCGTACCGCTTATCTTTCTCGAGTTCGAGCGGCGGATCAAATCTCGTTTTAAACTGCGTAGTATTATCCGAGACAACAATTTGGAAAGAACTTTTGGGGCTAGTATTTTTCGCGATAATTTCTAATAATTGTTCCATTTTTCATATTAACCTTAAGACCTTAAAATAAGAAAAAATCGTCAAATCCGCGTCTATATTTCCCGCAATCTTTTTGTGACGATAAATCAATGACGACAAAACTGTACGGTTTTCGCAAAGTCTCAATGTACAATTTCCGGAATTCTCGGCTAACGTGGTCGCTTTAAAAGATAGTTCAGATTTTTTAAATCTTGAGGAAATAGACAAAGAGAATTGCGTTTTCCAGTATCGTCTGGCGCGGGAGTTTGAAATAATTTTGCGACAGATAAAAGCAATCGACGTTGCTTTGGTGACCCCGAATATAATAACACTCGCACTTGTTTTGTTTTTCCAAAAGCAAATCGTCAAAAATCATGAAATTTTTATCTTTTGAATCCAACTCGCGGGGGTTGAGCACATCATCAGCGTTTGGCAAAAGCGGATTATTATTTCGTTTGGTTGTCGTATTCCATGATAAATCCTTTATTTCCATTTTATTTAAATCGAGGAAGCATATTAAATAAAAATGTATTGCGTTAAATGTAAAAAAAAATAAGGAAACGACGGGTCTCGAAAATTTAATTACAAAAAATATACAAAGCTATGGAACGGGGAAAATGCGTAATATGCGGGACAACAAAAACTCAATTTACTAAAATGACGGGCGGGTCAATTTTAAATAGCGCGATAAATAATTTGCTGTTTGAAATGCATTTACCGGGGCATAATTTTACGGGACCGGGTACAAAATTACGAAAAATATTAAATCCGGATCTAACGCCGAAAAATGGAGTATCCCAATAAACAGAATTGATAAGGTGGCGTATCATCACGACGTATGTTATCTGAAAATACGGATACGGCGACGAGAAATAAAGTTTGCGATAAAAATATGTTGGAGGAGATGAAAAGTATTTATAACCCGACATTGCGAGAAAAAAATGGATAGATCGATCGTTAAAGAATTATTGGCACAAAGATGAGATTCGGGATGGGACATAAAAAAAGTTAAAATGGACAGATGATTTAGCGGAAGAATTACACAAGCCCGTTGTTAGAAAAATTCCTAAAAGACGCGTACGCGTAAATTGCAATGACGAGATATAGGCTGCAGATTTGGTAGATATGCGGGCGTTCTAATTTTTTATAAATATGAAAGGTTTCCCACGTTTATTAAGCCTGAAGAGAAAGGAGATGAAAAGTAGGGAGATTTCTCTCCATGTTTATGGGGGGGGTTGAAGGGTTTTTGCTAAAATGGAAATGTTTCCCCTATGTGTATGGGGGTTTGTAGTGGGGGAAGTGGAGTAAAATTCCTATTTTCACACTACTTGCATTTAGTATAACGTTTGCTAAATTCACTCATTCGGAGTCAGAATGAAGTTCATACAAATGTTGTTTGAGTTTACTGGTTTTTGTTTGTCTGAGTAATTGTATATTATGGGTATATCAAAACGAATGTTCTATTGTAAATGTGGTCCACTTTCAATCTTATTTTCAATGATTACTTTTGCATTCCTATAAGTAATTTATTTAGTAAACATTCATACATTTTTCTTTCTTTTATTGGACAGCTTTCAGCTTTAATTCATTTAGTATCAAAACATCATTTATTTGAAAATTATACGGCATGAATTAGAATCAAAAGTATTTCTATGAAGGATCATTAGTAGTGTACAATTGGGTTTTCTGGCTCATTTTCCCCAATCCCCCCAGACGTGCACGAAAGGGGAATCCCCCATCAACCCCAACCTCCGCTAATCCCCACCAACCTCCACCAATTCCTACCAACCTCCGCCAGACTGCCTGGCGAAAACAAATATTTTTCTAAAACTTTTATAAATATGGGGAGAAAACCTTTTCATATTTATAAAAAAATCGAGCATTTTGCCTTTTTTAAAATCGACACGCATTCGATTATAAATCTTGTTATTGTTCGTTATCGATCCAGCTATTAAACGACGCGGGATAACAGTACCACTTTACTAATGATTTATTACCTTAACGGCGTTATTTTCTCGATCCTAAATATTGTAGTCGGCTATTTTATACGTCACTGGTGTAGTGCGTTGTACGGCTGTAACGGTAAAAATCTCTTCAGTCCATCTCGAATGTTTTCGAATGTTTTCTTTTTCTTTGAGATCCTCACTTTATCGCCCACCGAAAATTGCGGATTAAAAGTTTTTATTTTATAATGGTCTGGGTAAAGATTTTGCCGAATCTTGGTTTTATTTTTCTCTTCACTCACTTCAACGGGCGACATTTTATCGACGAGTGCTCCGTATTATTGTATTGATCAACGAGTTCGTCCAACCATATTTGGAAAAAATATCGATAATGGCCAGCAGATATTTGATTCCGCGGTTAAATTTCGAGAACGCCTGCATATCTACCAAATCTGCGGCCCATATTTCGTCAATGCAATTTACGCGTACGCGTCTTTTAGGAAATGTTTTAACAACGGGCTTGTGTAATTCTTCCGCTAAATCGTCGGTCCATTTTAACTTTTTTTAGTCCCATCCCGAATCTCATCTTTGTACCGATAATTTTTTTATGGCTTTATTTAATATTGAGCCACCCTTCATTTTAACGAATTGAGCTTTTGTCGATTCACATATTGCGCACTTTCCTCGTTTCATGGGTCTATCGTTTTTCGTAACGACATTTTTGAGATTATGAGCTTCCGTAACTTTCTTGCATTTGACCCAATACATTTTTTATTTATGTATTTATTACAATTTAAATAAAATGGAAATCAAGGATTCATCTTGGAATACGACGACCAAGCGAAATAATCATCCCCTTTTACCTAAAAGTATTGGAGGGGTTGTCGTCGGGAAATCCGGTTGCGGTAAAACTACTCTATTACTCAAACTTTTACTTCAGCCAGGATGGTTGGATTACGATAAACTCAAAGTTTTCGGGAAGAGTTTGTTTCAACCCGAATATCATCTTATAAATAAAGCTTTTAAAAATAAATTGATGAAATCCGAAATATTACGACTTTTTGAGATGCGTGACGAAATTACTAAATAAGATGTTTACCGAGTCATTTTATTGACGCTTTAAAGCGCGATAAACCCAAAAGAGAGGGTTTAGAATGCGAATTTTACGAATTTGCCGATGATGTACCCGATCCGCGCGAATTGAATTCGAAAGATAAAAATTTAATGATTTTTGACGATTTACTTTTAGAAAAACAAAACAAGTGCGAGTGTTATTATATTCTTGGGCGCCATAACAACGTCGATTGTTCTTATCTTTCGCAAAATTATTTCAAACTACCGCGCCAGACGATACGGGAAAACGCAAATTTCATTTGTCTATTTCCAAAAGATCTCAAAAATATTAACCACATTTGTAACGACCACGTTAATCAAGAAATGTCGAAGGAAGAATTTAGGAAATTGTGTCACGAGGCTTGGAGGAAGCCGTACAGTTTTGTCGTAATCGATCTATCGTCTAAAAAAGATTGCGGAAAAAATAGACGAGGATTTGACGAATTTTTCGTGTGCTAACCGACGAAGTCGGGCCCGCGTTGCGGACTAAGACTTTGCTAGGTCCGCGAAGCGGAGTAATCGGAACTCGGGTTGTAGCGGGCTAAAAACTTTTAGTAATATGAAAAAATGGAACAATTATTGGAAATTATAGCAAAATATATAAGCCCTAAAAGTTCGTTTCAAATTGTCGTCTCTGACAATACTACGCAGTTTGGAACCAGATTTAGTCCCCCGATCCAACTCGAGAAAGATAAACGGTACGAAATTGCGCTAGTTAACCTCGAGACGCATTACAATTTCCCGAATATTACGAACGAAAATAATCCTTTTAGATATTCCGACGATAGCGGAGCAACTTGGTCTTCACTTGCCATTCCCGAGGGAAGTTACGATATAATCGGTATTAATCGATTTATACAGGAACGCATGAAACCAGACGCCCATACTGACAAAGTGTCCATATCGGCTAATTCAAATATGCTGAAATCTAAAATAGATGTAGGAGACAAATTTATCGCCGATTTTAGACACCCAAATGCCCTTGATAAAGTTTTGGGTTTTTCGTCCAAGATATATCGTTCCGGGCGTCACGAATCCGAAAATGTCGTAGATATTCTTTCCATCAATGCTATACGAGTTGATTTAAATATTATTTCGGGCAGTTACGTAAATGGTTACACGCAAAATACGATTTATACCCTTTTCCCCAACGTGAGTCCGGATTATAAAATCGTCGAAACTCCTGCAAATTTGGTTTATCTTCCCATCACTTTACATACAATTCACCATCTCGAAACGAAATTTACGGACCAAAATGGTACATTACTTAATTTGAGAGGCAAAAATTTTACGATTTGATTCCATAATCGTGAAATTTAAAAAATCGTTTTTCAATGTAAAAATATGTGCTATATAAACGTAAAAGTTAACATTTCCGAAAGACAGAAAGATAAAATACAACGAGCGATACGCGATAGTAGTGTGTATATGGGGTTCCTAGCGCATTTGTTCACTCAGGGGATTCCAAAATCCAAAAAAGATGGGAATTCCCAAATCTAAAAATAGATGGGAATTCCCCCATTTTCAAAATTTGAGAAAAAATATATTTTTCTCTCGCGAAAAAAAAACTTTTTATAAATATGGGAAGTCCCCATATTTATAAGAAAAAAAATCGCGTATTAAGACGGTTTATAGTATTATCTCACGTGGCCTTTAGCGGTAAACTTGTATTCGTCGTACGTTAGGGGCTATATTCCGATTCTCGTGTCTGACGAATTAATAACCGATGACCACGTTTTATTGATTATTCTTTTCCGATTTTCGAGCCGGTCCAAAAATATTTAAGTTCTTACATCACCCAAATCCATATGTAATAATCGTTGTCTCCCCGCCGGATTATTTTTTCTCGTATACGTCAAATTAACTCCGAGGGTGTAAACCCCCGTCTTTTTAAGAAGCCAGTGTTCCATGCCGTACAAATGTTCATCACCCACAATAATGGGGTACGTTACTATATCGTCATAAATAATATTCTCGTTCGGCGTTTTAACGAAGGCCGATGTGAAAATGTTGTATCGTTTATTTTTATTATTAGTGATAACAACTCGGTTATCTTCTTTTTGTTTTATATTGATAATAGTATCCGCGCCAACGTCGAGCGAAAATAAAAGAGTATCTAATAAATTTTCTCACAAAAATTTTCATATCCGATTCTAATCGTAAAATTTTGGTATTGTTTCCTACGACGGCCTTCCCCACATCCATCTTTATTCTTCCGATGATCGGATCTAGATCTTTCTCGTCTACGAACGTTTCCAATTCTTTTTTTAAATTTTCTACACCCTTCTCGATATCTTCCTGTAATTTTCGTTCGATTTTATCCTCGATGGTTTCGCTTTCCAACGCCCATTCTCTTTTAAGTTTATTCAGTTCAGTTTCCATTTTTTGTTCGTCGACGTATCCCTTCAAATGTTCTTTTACCGTCGTTACAAAGGTTTTACCAACTTCCGTCTTTGCTCGTTCCAACTCATTATCGTCTACGTACGTTTCCAATTCTTTTTTAAGACTTTCCACCCCCCTTTTTACGTCTTGTTCAACCTTATTCTAGATGGTTTCATCATCCTTTGTCCACTCTTTTTTAGCTTATTTAGTTTGGCTTCCAATTTTCGATCGATGATGTAATCTTTTAAATGTTCGTTCATTCTATTAACCAAGGTTTTACCAACTTCCGATTTTGCCCGCTCCAATTCATTCTCGTCTACGTACGTTTCCAATTCTTGCTTTAAATTTTCCACTCCCTTTTTTACATCTCTCTGTAATTTCCGTTCGATTCTGTCGTCCAACGTCCATTCTTTCTTTAGGTTTTCCAGTTTGGTTTCCAACTCTCAAGTATTATTTTATTTTGTCGACAAAAGCTCGTCCAATTCCCGTCTTTGCTCGTTCTAGTTCGTTCACGTCTACGTATTTTTCCAATTCTTTTTTAAGACTTTCTACCCCTTTTTCGATATCTTTTCTCAATTTCTCTTTTATCTTCTATATCAATCAGCGAATCATTTATATCTCTTAATTCGCGTTTTTGTTTATCTAGACCGTAATCACGCACCATCTTGTTTCCCCGTTTTATCACAAATGCCTTGCTCGCTGCATCACCTCCGTCTGTGGGAGTACCGAGATTCGTAATCTTGTTTCCAAGCATATCGATTCTCCCCCTTCTCAGAAAATTGTTACTTATATAAGCCAAAGACACGTCGGAACCCGAAACGTGAGTTTTAGGCATTCGTCCAAATTTATCGACAGGCATTTCTTTTATAACGAGAAAAAATTATTTTAATTCGATTATAATGGTTTATAATACAATTTTATGTATTAGTTTACTTGTAAAATTTGCCGTTTCCTTATCCCACTCAGTTCCTTTCAGTCTTATCCGGCTAGTTAATGCGGTTGATTCCGGGGTGTCCGGTAAACTATTGGTGTGTTGTAAGTCAATGTCGAGCGTATACAGCCACGGCTTTTTAAGGAGCCATATTTCTCTGCGCTCGCTCAGTAGTATAGAATGAGGGTATTCTATAATATTTTTATAATCGATATATTTGTTTTCCGTTTTATCGAAACTTTCCGTGATACAGTCAAACCCCCCATTTATTAACTTTTCCAAGTCAATAATAGTACCTTTGTTTATGTCGAATGAAATCAAGAGCGTACTCAATTGATTGTTTTTTAAAGTTTGTATCGTCGCTTCCAGTTGTTTAATTTTATCTAGTTTATAATCTCGCACCATCCTGTTTCCCCGTTTTATTACAAACGCCTTGTTGGCCGCATCACCCGCGTCCGTCGGCGCACCGAGATTCGTAATCTTGTTTCCGAGCATATCAATTTCCCCGCGCTTTATAAAGTCGGCCCTTGCGTCCGTTTTAGGCATTCGTCCAAATTTATCAACGGGCATTTTTTTTTATTTTCGTAGACTTTTGTTTAAAACGTATAAACACGAATGTCCGCAAATGACTGACCCTTTCGGTTGCACTCGGTCGGCGTTGTAAAATATTTTTGGTTTTAAATATTTTACTAGTTCTTCGGGTGGTTGTATACCATAACCGTCAAAATAATTTTGTTTCTCCTTTTTTAATCCAACAAACCCCATGCGTGCCTCCCACGTTAGAAGATCCGATGCCGTCGCCCGGATTCGAGTCGTCTAACTTTAATAGTCCGCATTCCCTTCTCCAAGGACGTTTCGGCAGTTGATCGCGCATACGCCACGAAAATTCGGAATTTTCAACTCTTTAACCGCTTCCATCAACTCGAAATTGTTGAGCAGTTTGTTCAGCAAAATAATATTTCCAACGTTCATTTTTTAAAAGGAATAATTCATTCTCTAATATCTTTATGACCTAGAGCCAACGTGCGGATTCTGTCTGGCCAAATGTGTCTCTTGTCATCCTTACCGCTTAGCGCGACTTTGTTCATTTCTTCCGTGTGTATAACGTGTTTCCGACTTCTCAAAATATTCATCGTTCGTAATAGTTTGTCACCATAAAACAGACACTCTACATAATCTTCGAATCGGATACTCTTTTTCACGACAACTTTTTTCATCCCTTTACACTTCTTCTCTTCCGATCCCTCGTGCATTTTATACGAATACAATTTAGCTCTCAGACCGACGAATCCCTCTATAATTTTCCCACCCGCCTCGTCTTTAAACTTGCCAATCACCTTCTTGTTTTCGTTCGTGTAAATTCCCGATTCGTGATTCGGATCGAAATTACTCGTATCAAATTTGTCGCGAATATCGGGAGCTATATCTTCATAAATATCTTTCGTCTCGACCTCGTACATTAAACTATTCGTATCCGTAAACAATAGTTTGGCCTTTTCTCCGTATTTGGCTTTAATATAATTGTAGTGCAAATTGTACATGAGAGTTTTAATCAGATCCAAAATACACATTCCGGGGTAAACCGGTTTGTTTAATAATAAGCATGTCTCTTTCATAGGCGTCGCGATAAGATTTTCGTCAAAGATGGTATTTCCGTTGAAATTCGGTTTTGACGTCAATTTTTCCGCTTTTGTTCTATCGTTAACCAATTTAATATCCGGTCTATTTCTAATATTTTCCATCGTTTTCCCAAAGACAGAGTTGTCCATGAGTTTGAAAAAATCCTCGAATTCGTTGCTCGCCTTAGCCCTCAGATTCGTATTTAGATCGATATACGACTTCATAAAGGGTGATTCCTCAAATTTAATTCCTCGGTGAATTTTCGTAATTTTTAATCCCAATTCCTCGTACTGTTTTAAATTTTTATAATGAAGCACGCAGTTTCCCTTATTATATGAATTCGGGATTCGGGATATTTGTCTACTCCGTTTATATTTAGATGTTCGGGGGCTAGAGGATATTCATTGTGTAAATCGTGTAAATCGTCCGGATATTTTAAATCGACGTCTAAAATACAAGGTAAATTTTCCCAATCTTTCAATTCCTGCTCGGTCATCCATTTATATCCGTGGGTCGGCAAAGGTTGACACATTGCCCACCCGTATAAATTGTTGGCGTCCAAATACGGTATATATTTCGAGGGTTTGTTCGGATCAAAATCTTTTCTCATATATTTATTATTCGCCTCGGAATATCTCGTCGAAATCATGGAGACGCCGCCTTTTATCCCTCTTTCAAACATGAGCAGCATGTTGGGGTCTGACAATAACTCTAGTTTTGCTCCCGTCTTTTTCAACATGGCGTCGTAAGCCAATCCCGGCGAAGTATAATACCACGCGGGATCCAACCCGCATTTTTTTTCGCAAACGTTTCTAAAATTGTCGAAAATGTCAGCCAGCAATAAGATGTCAGTTAAATTATACAAATCGTGATAGTCCTTCAGGGTCGACATGTTGAAGGTTTTCCACACCTCCAGGGCGTGAGCGTATTTTTCGTCACTTATTTCTTCGTCGTTTATCCTCGAATAGAACGCTTCTTTCGGAGGCAATTTCGTTTCCCGAAATTTAGCCGCAGAATCGATATATTCGTATGGATAGACCCCCTTTTTCAAAACCAATTTTCGTAAATTTTCGTCCGGAAAATATTTGTAATAGCCGGAAATTTGTCTTTTTCCAAATTACTCGCGAGTTTGTCCAAACTAGAAGCCATAAATTTAAAGCTGTCGATAAATCTATTTCCGTGATTTATCGGTTTTACTTCTTCATTGTCCGTTCCTTTGTTAGCGATATAACTACCCACTTGTATCGTTTTCGTAAAACCGATGTAATCCTCTTCAGCTTTCGCGATACAATCAATGTTACCTTCAGTTTTCCCCAGATTTTTGACGAATAAATGGCTGTCGTATCCGGCTAAATTGTGAAATACCACCGGGGTAAATTTCGGTTTCCTATACATGAGATTACACGCGCTGTGCGCCGCCCCTCTATATTTCCCGGTGTAGTGACAGTGATCACGAACCTTTTTGCGTCCGTTGACAAATTCCCAAAACGCCTTCGTGTCGAAATTTGTTTTACCGTACTTTTTCTCATACGTCTTTTCGTCGTCGCCGAAGCTGCCGTTGCAGATCCAGCACTTTTCCGCTCGCTCGAAATTTATTCGGTCTTCGTCGCCGTATATCATCTTTTTCGACGGAATATTACTAATCTCCCTCACGATTTCTTCCAACATTTCCACAAACTTTTGACCGACGTTTTCGTCGTCGCTTTCCGCGGTCGAGACGATGGGCTCTTTTTCGTATACACCGTCGACGGAGCACTTTACATAAATAAAAATTCCAGCCGGGGCGTGCTCGTGGTATTGTTTCGTATAACTCGTATAGGGTTTCGGATTGCGCCCACCGATAACCTTATCGATTGGTTTTAGAAACGATTCGAAATCGGCGTATATTATAAAAAAAACTCAAATGGACCTATTATGATTTATAAACACGTCATACGAATCTTTTTTTGGATAGTCATTCCGTACGCATTCGTTCTTCCAACACCACACAACGTGTTTGTCCAACGCTTCCCGAGAATTAAAAAGATTTAAACAGTTGCAACAAATGCATTTTCTTCCCTTATGTTTGTTAAACAGGCGTGATACCAATTTACACAATTTTTTATCAAACAGTAATGATTATTTTCACCGTCGTTGATGAGCAAAAGGTCTATTATCGTCTCTTGCTGGTAAATAGTACTTCTTCTCAGGGGGTAAACTCTATTATTCTCAAACCCAAACACGTAAACGGAGATACCCGGATTTTGGTTTTCAAACTTGGTTATATCTTTTAACGACACGGGGTATTTGATACCCTCCATGTTTAAGGTACTTTCTTTACTTCTTGAATCCTGATCTATACGCTCCGGGCTTTATTCTTTCGGATTCAAAGCCCGCAAGACGCTCCATAGAAAACATTTGTCGTCCTGGTTTTCATATTGATAATGGACTTCTTTTTCGCCAATACATCCGGTAACGGAATATAAGAATTTCCCCTTAATGGATTATAAGCGGTTGTATGCATTTCGAGTTTCTCGATCGAAGGAAATGCCCCATTGCTACCACTACTTTGAAACGTGGCCATATCATACAAGTCATCTTTATCCGTTCCCTCGAGGACGACCTCGATATCAGCCTGGAAAGGCACGTCTTCGAGTTGAGTTTCACCACTCGCAGCGTTGTGTCTTTCCATCTTGCATTTTAAAATTAATTTAACTTTATGTTGGGTATTTTTCTCGAAAAAGTTTATTACGCGCCGCCGAACCGCATCGAGAAACGATTTCGGATCATAACCCGGTTGCCCGTCTATTTCGTAAACGGTTTCGAATTTCTTTAAAGCGGATCTTCCTTCTCTTATCTCGAAAGACAGTTCTCGTTCTCTCAGTTCTTGTTTGACGAGACCTGATAACCTCGGGGTGGGTTTTTAGCACAATCAACCAGTTCATTAAGATTTTTACTGATAAAGTTCGTTAGATCCGTGGCTTTAGATTTGGTCCAGTCGAAAACCTTTTTTACCGCGGTAAGCACGGATCTCGCGTAGGTTTCGATATTATTCAACACGGTTCGCGGGGTTGGTGCCGGCCTTGTTGGTGGGGGTGGTATTCCTCTAGGTCTCGGTGGGACGGGTCTCGTGGTTGCAGGTGATGGAGCGGGGACGCTAGGAGTTACGGGCGCGGACGTAAAGGCTCGTGTAACCTCTCCCACTCGTTCTCGCTCTCTCGATCACGATGATATAATCTAACGTAAAATTTTCTTTAAATCACGAGCGAATCGATATATCTGAAACGTTTAAATAAGTTTTCATTGACTCGTTTGATCGAGTCGTCCCATTTTATTTCAGTCATCTTAGCATACATTTTCTCATTCATCTCAGCCGTGGTTTCGGGTAACGTGTCAACGTCTAGGGCAATAATCTTTTTCTCAAACTCTATCATATTCCCTAACCACCCTAGAAGGTCAACGCAACAGTCAAAATCTTTGGACCTACGGGCGAAATCGAGATTGCAACAACGACACGCCACTCTCCGAATCCAACCCGCGAGATAATCTCCGTTAATTTCGATAATTTCCGCGTCTAACCCCACCCTACCATTCAAAGGACGGCAATACGCGGTATGGGAATGGTATAAAGTTTCATGTGGTCGACGACACGAAATTCGACTTTCTCGAACGAAAGGTTGTCCAGAAGCCTGGCATATTCATCCCGTTCGTCAGACTGGATCGCGGGAAGTAGATTTTCTAAAAGTTCGCCGTTATATTCTCCCATTTTTTTGTGAAAATAATTTCAACAAAAAATCAAATTTTTCGACCTACGTTGATCACGTATTTATTTTTGTAGATTTTTCCGTCGTAGGCTCTTATATTCGCCGAACCCAACTTTATGTACAGCCCTGTGGCGTGTAAAGATGGAAAATTTATCTCTTCCCCAGTTTCCGCGTCTTTCACGGTGACAGGAATCGGGGGTTTCCTTATCGTTTTCAAACTATCGTATTTCGGGTCAGACGATTTTTCTTTTCGTTCCTCCGGTTTCGGGATCATACCTTTCTCGACCAGCAAGTCCGTCAATGCGGATTTATTCAACATCGAACGACCGCGGATTTTATTTTCCTTGGCCAATTCTTTGAGTTCCGGTAAGGAATAAAACATATTTTTTTATTAGAACTTTTTTTAAACACTTTCAATTCTTAGAGTCTTAATCAATCTTCCGTTGCTCAAAAGTTTTTAAGCGGCTGCGGGAGTATCGTCTCCTCCTAAATCGACCAAACCTCTCAAATCTCCCAAGCCTTCCTCGTCGTCGGACTCATCTGAGTATTCGTCGTCGGACGAGTCTGAGTCTTCCTCAAAATCACTCGGGTCTCCCAAGGGGCCGGACGAGATAATCTCGAGGGAAATGATCGAAACGAATCTCTCAGGTCTGAAGTATATATTTTGCATTATATCTTCAGATATATAGATTGTTTCAACCATTTCGTCGTACAATTCATCCTTATCCGTTGTGGTTGAACCCAATATCAGAATAAAAAATCATTGGGCGAATTTCCCCCCTCTATTTTACACTTCATATACATTTTAATCTTGGTTTCAGGTTTTTCCCGAAAAAAGTTGTTTATTTCTCGTCGAAAAATCTTGGTGGATCATAACCTTTCCTCCCTTCTATTTCATTCACAGTCGCAAAACCTTCAAAAGCGGATTTTGTTTGTTTTAACACAATTCTTTTTCACTCATTTTTAATCCATCTCTCTCTGATCGAAATTATTCTCCGGTCGTTTATCAAAGGCGGGATTTTGAGGGTGTTTGAGCCCGCTGTATCCAGAGTCGAAAACGCAATTATAACGCAGCTCCGAATCAACTATAGTAATTTTTCTTTGTTCGTGATTGCTCGCGGGAGGGCGATCGAACGTGGGATTTCGTGGAAGTTTAATTCCAGAGTAATCGAGATAATTAGTTTCAGACATTTTTTTAATTACAAAACATTATCCATAAATCACACTCATTTTATTTCCGTCAGATTTAAATTCCAACAATCGGTCGCTAATTACGACGGCAAAGGCTTCCGTGTTGGCGGGGACGTTGGAGTTAAATTGCGCCTTGATTTGAATATCTGTGACGGAATATTTCGTTCTTTCGCTCAGTTTGCTCACGTCAAACAAGAGCAGAGGAAAAGGGGCTTTGTAATCGTACGGAGAAATGTTTGGATTGGATATCAATTCGTCCATCCCGTAAAATTTGGACCTGAATATGGCGGCATCTCCGAACGTGCGAGCAAATTTATGTTGATTAAAATTCAATTGATAATCCACTTCGGGATATCTATCCGAATTTAACATGGCGTACATATTTTTCAAGTCGGCGTGATCAAAGAGGGCGGGGTTCCTTTCCTGACTGCCGTCTTTGTCGGTTTGAAACCCGACTATTATCCAACGAGGTTTTTCGGGACTTGACTTGACGGAAAGTCTCCACGTAAAACTCGTAGATTGCAGAACCGTGATAGAGTCACATGCCTCATTCGGTAACCTACGGGGAGGGTGGCCTTTTCTTCGATCGTCTTGTACAATCTCGGCAGGTTGGACGTGCGGAATAAACCAAGATAACTTGGTGAGATTCACTCGCCCCGATCCGCCGCGTTAGCCCTAAAGATGGCGTCGTCGTTTGATTTTCTCACCAAAGTGAGGGTTTGTTTCATCCCGTACAAAATTTTATCGTAATCTTCGCAAAATCCGAAAATGTGTTTTAGCGGAATTCGGAAACGAAACGAGCCTTTCGGATCTGGTTGAATAATTAGGTAATCTTGTCGAACGTTAAATCCGGTATTGTTATCTCTGTGCGCTGCCGGGTTAGTATCTTTGTACCACAACTGATTTAAACCTTGTGATTTGGCAAAATCATCAGGATATTTCAGCACCCCCAACATGGTGGTGGCTTGGCCTGGGAGAAAAACGGATTCAATCGCTTGACTGGAAAGTTGATATTTTATATTGCTGAAAAAGTACATGAGGTCGTTATTCGTTATGGCGACATTGTCTCCATTCGCGTAAGCCGTTCCATCGGCTTTCATCAACCTTCCCTCAATCAACAAAACACTTTCGCTCGGATGGGTAAATAAAGCTTGAGTCTCTGTATTTATACGGATTTCGATGGGGTTATTCAAGTTGGTTCCCGTGATGGGTTCGTATTCGTGATACTCGTAGCTTTCTATACTTTTGTCAGTCGCGTAAGGTTCTGTAATATTTTAAATCATTGCCATTTTTTTTAAACGGGGAATTGATTTTTTATATCGATCTCTTTTTTGACGATATAAAAAAATTTAGAACCTGCGTCAAAGACGAGTTCTGTTCGATCCAAAGTTGGGGGGAACGAGTTTTGCGAAAACTCTTTTTAATACAATTTGGTTAAATTTCTTTTTACCGGGCATCATTTTCGGATAAATTTTATTTCCGTAAACCAGTTCGATAGACGGGAAAACATCTTGCTCATTGTTGACCAAAAATTCGTTTGTCTCTTTCTCAAAATTTCTCATCATTTTGATTTGATCGTCGGTTAATTTTACGACGGGTTTTTAGTAACCAAATTTTGAATCTCGAATTTCTAAAATTTCGGCGCCTTGAAATTTTAAATTCCCGTTTATATAAATTGAGGCGGAATTAAATTTCGGATACGTAAAAATCTTAAATTCCAATGCCATTTTACTTTTTAAGCTGGAAAGAAAATCAAATATACAGCTTCCACCGTATCGATAACGTCTCATAAAACCTCGATTTTTCGCAATCAACATTTTTTTTAATTATAGCCAACATTTTTTTATATTGGTCGGAATCCAATATATCTCGGTTCGCGAGTTCGTTACAGATGGTTAATAATTCGTCTTTAACTCCGGTATTACCCGCCTTTTTACTCGCCATCAATAAATCCAACCTCTCGAGGAGCTCGAGTCGAAAAGGCCGGAACCCGATTTTTTATCCAAATGGGATCGACTTTATTCGTATACTTGAACGACTTGCTGGCTTTCGGCTTACCCGAAATAGGGTTGTGATTGCGGTAAATGGCGTTTCTTTTAAACAACAACTCACCGTAATTGGTCAAATCACTATCGTCAAATTTACCGGGTCTTTTAGATACGACGAATTCCCACAATCCCGGAGTACCTTCGTATTCCTTCCCGTCAACTATCATATTATTCTCTTTGATGGTAATGGTTTTATCGCCCATGTACAAATTTTTATTCCTCGTATACAAACCAAACGTTTTATCACCTTCGTCTTCCCCGAAACATCTTTTAAGATACTCGCTCGCAACCTCACCTAAAAAGAGAGGAGGCTCTTCAGTAGGCTCCGCAGGTCCGGTAATCGCGGGGAGGGGTGGTAATCCCGGAATAGCGGCTGGAAGTTGGGGCGTTTTCTTTAATTTCTTCGGCGGCACTTTTTTGTACGTCCGTGATTGGCTTAAAAACTGTAGACAAATCTTCTTGTAAACCTCGCTCCATCATTCTCTCTTTAAGAAAGTTGTCTTTGACTCGCTGCTTTGTCGCGAGATAATCTTGGATGACCATGGCGTCCCTTTTCGCTGGATCCGTAATGTTTAGAAACGACATTTTTATAATAAATGAACTAAGTTTTAGCGCGAACAAAAAAAATAAGTTAAAACATGGTTTTTAACTTAATTTTAAACATAGTTTTCAACTTGATTTTCTAACGTTCTCGAAAATTGGTGTCAGTCTTGGCCACATTTTTCCGACCCGTTTTACGAATTTCTTCTTTCATAATTATAATATTTTTCCAATTTCGAAAAAATCAACTGAAACTCTTCGTCGGAAATTTTATTGTCATTGAGTGCCTTGGAAATAAAAGACGAAATTGTATTTAGCTTTGTCGAAGCTATTTTTTTTATTTTTTCGTGTGTTTTATATTGATATTTTCCCGCGGTACTCACGGCACCGAGGCCCGCCGCGACACCACCCATAAGGACAGCTTCGGGAATTGCCACGATCGTGGACAAAAGAACGGCTCCGCCAGCCGTCAACCCGATCGAAGCGAAATTAAAAACCATATCGACAACGTCGACGAATTTGCGCGCTCGTTTGTATTTTTTACTCAGAGCTACGCGTTGCGCCTCCTCAGCCGTAAAAATAGCCTGAATTTCGTTAAATTTTTTTTAATCTAATTTCTTGCGATTCCATTCTACTAGCTTATTTAAATAGACGGCAATTGTTTTAGATCAAAGAAACATTCCGAGAAGCGGAATATTTTTGAAAGGGCTGTTGGGTCCCAAAAGAATACCTCGCCCGTCATACAATGTGCCTTCTTTTTTCAAATATAATCCATCACCGACTACTTCGAATCCCATACCTGAGGTTGGTTTTAAGTAAAGTTCCTCACCGTCAGTTTCCAATTGACAAACGTTACCGCCCCTTTTTAGGTATAATCCCGACCCGAGAGCTTCCTGGACGGCTGCAACAGCCAAACCCGATAAATCGCCTATGCCGAGAGCCGGTAAGACTTTGCCCGCGATCAATGGCAAAGCTCTCGAAGCTAATCCCGCCAACATCCTAAAAAGCCGCCTTCAATTTTTAAATTGTATGCCAGTTGCGCGCGGCTCATTTTTAAATCGAGACCGACACTTTCCCCCATCGCGCGTTATATCCTATTTGCTTGCGTGAGAGTCACCGCTATAAGATCATTGCCTTTAAGATCGTCTTTACCCAAGCGAATAACGGTCAGCGTGCCATTTCAAATCGCCCGTTGTATTTTATCTTTTTGTCCTTGGGAAATATTTACTCGAACGTTTAGATATCGCATATTTTTTTTAAAAAGTCATACTTTTTAAATTTCCCGAATATGAAATCGAATCGTAATATCTTCACCGCGCATATTGAGTAACTAGTGTGAATAGTATCCAAAGTGATTGGCAAATAAACCAAATTTGCAGGAGTTTCGACAATTTTGTAGCCCGGGCTCAAATTCGGGAAAAGGGTATAAATTGTATTTTGCGCTGAGCCGTTGACGTAACTGCCGGTAATGACTATATTGACTCGAATGGCGTTGATGGAGAGAATATCGACTACGTTTTCGGATTCGTGGAGGCCGGATCGATATACCGCGGATTCGAAACCGAAAAGTCGTCCGATAGAATTTGGATCTAAAATCGACTATAAATTTATTTTCTACGTGAACCCTAGATTTTAATGTATTTGGATTCGCCGTTACAATCACCTTGTCCGAATAACCATCCTCTTTCATTCGCTCCTGAATAAAGCGGTTGATATCGATAATGTCGTAACTCCCCTCCGGGATAATAAATAATTTCCAATATTTATCTTCATTGTGAGAATACCTGAAGTGATTGTTTTCGTTGGTGAAATTTGGAAAAGAATAATACGTCTCGAGGTTAACGAGCGCAATTTCGCACCGTTTATCTTTGTCAAGCTCTAGCGGGGGATTAAATCTCGTTTTAAACCGCGTAGTGGTATCAGAGACTACAATTTGTAGAGAACTTTTGAGGCTAGTATTTTTCGCGATAACTTCCAACAACTGTTCCATTTTTTCCTGTATAAAAAGGCGTTTAAATTATAAAAAATTCGTCGAGACCGCGCCTATATTTCCCGCAGTCTTTTTGCGATGACAAATCGATAACCACAAAACTATACGGCTCCTTCCAAGTCTCGACGCACAACTTTTTAAATTCTTCATTGGTCATATCCTGACTAACGTGGTCGCCGTAAATGTTGTTGAGATTTTTCAAATCTTAGGGAAATAGGTAAATAAAATTTGCATTTTCCCGTATCGTTTGACGCAGTAGTTTGAAATAATTTTGAGAGAGATAAAAGCAATCCACGTTGCTGTGTCGGCCGCGTACGTAATAACACTCGCACTTGTTTTGCTTTTCCAAAAGCAAATCGTCGAAAATCATTAAATTTTTATCCCTCGGTGCCAATTCGCGAGAATCGGGTACGTCGTGGGCGTTTTCGTAAAATTCGCATATTAATCCTTCCCGCTTAGGTTATCGCGCGCTAAAACTTCGGTAAATTGATCGGGTGATATATCCCAAGCTGAAAGTTCTTCGCAGATTTCGAATAGACGAATTATTTCGGGCTTTGTCAATTTAATTTTAAAAGCTTTATAAATAAGGTGGTACTCGGGTTGAAATAAACTTTTTCCGTAATCGAACCATCCCGGTTGTAACAACAAGTTTAATAATAA
Organism: Lutraria rhynchaena; assembly: GCA_008271625.1. Classification (NCBI taxonomy): domain Eukaryota; kingdom Metazoa; phylum Mollusca; class Bivalvia; order Venerida; family Mactridae; genus Lutraria; species Lutraria rhynchaena. The sequence goes on along the minus strand of VIBL01000121.1, from coordinate 259,334 downwards.
AGTCGCTTTACCGCAACCGGATTCACCCACGATAACCCCGCCAATACTTTTGGGTAAGAGGGGATTATTATGGCGTTTAGTTTTCGTAGTCCAAAATAAATCTTTTATTTCCATCTTTTTTATTTAAACCGAAGAAACGCATTAAATAAAAACATGTATTGCGTAAAATGTAGAAAAATTACGGACACGAGTAACGTGGAAAATACAATTACGAAAAATAAAAGACCCATGAAACGAGCAAAGTGCGTAATATGCGGAACGACGAAATCTCAATTTACTAAAATGCAGGGTGGTTCGCTATTAAATAGTGCCATAAATAATTTGCCTTTCGAAATGCATTAAAAGAGATTAAATCCGGATCTCACTACGAAAAAATGGAGTAGGATCGATAAGGCGGCGTATCATCACGATCTGTGCGATCTGAAAAATAAGGATACGGCGACGAGAAATAAAATCTGCGATAAAAATATGTTGGAGGAGATGAAAATATTTATAATCCCACTCTGCGAGAAAACATGGATGGATCGATCGTCATAAAAATTATCGGTACAAAAATGAGATTCGGGATGGGGCTTAAAAAAGTTAAAATGGGCCGACGATTTAGCGGAAGAATTGCACAAGCCCGTCGTTAAGAAATTTCCTAAAAGACGCGTACGCGTAAATGACATTGACGAAATATGAGACGAAGATTTGGTAGATATGCAGGCGTTCTCGAAATTGAACCGCGGAATCAAGTACCTGCTGGCCGTTATCGATATTTTTTCCAAATACGGTTGGTTAATTCCGTTGAAAGATAAGACTGGAAAATCGGTCGCGACTGCGTTGAAAAAGATATTTAATGAAAGAAGACCGCAAAAATATGGGTTGATAAAGGTAGAGAATTTTACAATAAAGAAGTACGGGACCTAACGAAATTATATTCTACCGAAAATGAAGAAAAATCTAGCGTAGTATGGAGATGGAATAGAATATTGAAGGAGAAATTGTGGAAATATTTTTCGCCTAATTCTACGCGGGTGTACATTGACGTGTTGGACGAGCTCGTTGATCGATACAATAATACGAGACACTCGTCGACAAAAATGACGCCCGTTGAAGCGATTGAAGAGAAAAATAAAACTAAAGTTTGGCAAAATCTTTACCAGGACCATTATGAAATAAAAACTTTTAATCCGCAATTTTCGGTAGGCGATAAAGCGAGGATCTCGAAGAAAAAGAAAACGTTCGAAAAGGGATATACACCGAGATGAACCGAAGAAATCTTTACCGTGACTACCGTACAAAAAGCTACGCCAGTGACGTATAAAATAGCCGACTATAATGGAGAGGAAATGCAGGACGCGTTTTACGAACAAGAACTACAAAAAACTAGCCAAGAAATATTTAGGATCGCGAAAATAATACGCCGCAAAGGTAATAAATCGTTAGTAAAGTGGTACGGTTATCCCGCGTAGTTTAATAGCTAGATCGATAATGAGCAATTACAAAATTTATAAAAATATGCGATTTTCTTTTCTTATAAATATGGGGACTTCTCATATTTATAAAAAGTTTTTTTCGCGAGAGAAAATATATTTTTTCTCAAATTTTGAAATTGGGGGAATTCCCAACAATTTTTAGATTTGGGAATTCCCATCATTTTTGGATTTTGGAATCCTGTGAGTGAACAAATGCGCTAGAAACTCCATATACACACTACTCGCGCTGGCACTTCTACGAGTATACGTTTGGGAAGAGAAGATCGTCAGGGAAATGATCTTATCGCGATTACGCAAACTCGAGCGAATAAAATACAACGAGCGATGAACGAATGTGTTGGTGTCACCATTAAAATTATCGCATAATACGAATATTGAAGGTTTTCTCGGTTTGTTGGCAGGATTGGGCTGCCCGAGCTTTACCCGTGATAACGGGCAAAATTTTACCGACTCTCGGTGTGGGCGCATTATCTGGTTTAGCTAGTAAAGCCGCTCAAAAAGGTATCGGGTCGGGATTATATCTTAAAAAAGGAGGGTGCGTTTGTCAAGTGGAAACTGATGATGAGGGTCTTTATTTAAAACCGGTATCCGGTTCTCGTTTTGGTGCCGTTGGTGATGGTTTATATTTGAAAAAAGAAGGGGGATATGACGGAAGCGGAATTTTTTTTGGACCGAATAGTCCCTTTAAAAATATTCCGTTACTGAACATGTTTTTGTAGAAACGGAACGTTTCCGTAGAACGTACGTTCTATAATATAAAAAGAATGCGCGCATAATTTAAGATGGAATGGAATCGCAAGAGTTTAAATTAAAAAATAATGGGGTTCAAGGTGTTCTTACCACCGAAGAGTCAAAACGAGTCGCGCTGAGTAAAAAATACAAACGGGCGCGAAAGGCGGTGGATGGTATTAATATGATGCTTAATTTCGCTTCAATAGGTCTTACCGCTGGAGGGGGCCGTTCTTTTATCCACGGTGGCGGCAATTCCTGTAGCTATCGTTATGGGTATTTAGGTAAAAGATTTTCTACCAAAGCCGAAAAACACGTAAAAATAAGAATACTCGCTTCCACAATACTCAATACCATTTCCTCTTATATCTCTAAAGTGCTAAATGATAATAAAGTGACCGACGAAGAGTTTTAACTTATATTTTCGGAATTGGAAAAATATTTTACCATGAGAGAAGAAATACGGCGAACTAGCAGCAAAAACGTGATAAAAACTGATATCGAATTCCGCGATAAAAATCTCGAGAGAAGGGATTTAATAGTGAAAGAATATCTCGCGTGGAAACAAAGAATTAAAGACGACTTTATGGAGGAGAAAACGAGCGAACGAGATTTACAAGAAAATTTAGGTAAATTGTTTAAACCGATTACGGATGTTCAGAAGAGCACCACCGAAGAAAAAAAAGGAAAATTTAAGAGCGATCCCGAAGCGCTTCCCGCTATTGCGGGTCTTGGACGTCACTATCAAAGACGATGATATAATTGTGGACGGTGAAGAATATCCGGGAACGCCAGGATTGTGGGAGCTTATCATATCCAAGAATCCATACAAAAATATATACACTGCTGAGGACCGCGGTGATTACGGCGAGCTGTTATCTAAAACGAATGCCATTTACCGAAGTCATGATCTTAGTACTAAACACCCAAGGGCCAGCAAGTCGTATAAATACGCTAATATCGTTCGACCAATTTGGGAAAATAGGCATCTTTATACAGGAGGGCCTTCCGGTTCGGGTCTCTTAGATCCCAACGCGTTACTCGAAAGGCTAGACTTATTACTGGCGAGCAAATAGGCGGGTAATATGGGCGTAAAAGACAAACTGGTTTCCATCTGTAACGAGCTCGCGAGGCAAAATGTATTCAATGCGGAACAACATAAGAAATTACTTCTATCATTTAAAAAGATTGGTTTCGAAAAACCACGGCTATACGAGACGTTATAGATACGGTGGAAGCGGTATATTTGGCTTCATCGCAAATTTGTTTACCAGCAGGCGGCGGCAAAATTAGTAGCGAAGTCGGCCTTGGATGCGGGCAAAGCAGCCGCGAAAGAAGCTGGTAAAATGATTTAGATGTCGCTAGGAAGAAAATGGTCGAAAAGCTTCTCACGACCAAAGACGCGGGGGCTAAAGACCTCACGCCAAAATCTAAATCGATTAAACACATCGCGCCGCAAGTTCAACCCGAACCATTGTCAATCAACGCGTTAATTGATGGAAGCGGTACGTCTACGACGGGTCCGCTTCACGGGCCTGCCAACGCAATCGCTATTGAAGACTTCGTTCGAAAATTTCATAAAGGAAATTGATATTTTTAAAAAATGAAAAATCTCTCGAGTTTACGCGTCACGTTTACGAAAAGTACAGTTCAGCCACGATTTTAGTCAAGAACGGTTTTTTAGGTTAGAAACGGATTACGGCCGTCAAAAAAGTAGTCCTGAAACTTGGCGACGAAAAAATAAAGTTGTTGAAAATGTTTGAAGAGGAAATGAACGAATTTTTGGACAAACACGGTTACATTAGTATGCGGAAATAAAATTTACGCGAAGAAAGATCCGTATAATTCGAGATTGACGCGCGTCAAGTTTAAGAGGGTCTACTTTACCATGGAAAGATCCTTCCCTCAACTTTGGCTCGTTTAAAAAAATGTTTTTTTTTATATCGTATCTTATCGATATAAAAACATTTGGGATAAAAATAAAAAAAATGACGAATATTTTAAGAATTACCGAGGCTCCCTCGTTTGACGAAAGTATCAAAAGAATTTCACGAATACCAACCTATCTTGGGCACCAATTTAAATAACCCCGGCGAAATCCGAATTGATATAGAAACCCAAGATTTATTTACCCACTCGAGCGAAAGTTATTTGTTGTTTAAAGGAAGGCTGACGAAAGCCGATGGACCGGCTTACGAGAATGGTGACAAAGTCGCGTTGACGAATAACGGTTAAATGTATCTCTTCGTCAATATCAAATATCAACTTTCCAGTCAAGGGATCGAATCCGTCTTTCATCTGGGGCAATGTAGCACCAAGTTGGGGTTGATGACATATCCGGACGACTGAGACAATGCGATTCTATAGCGGTTCCGCAATCTACGAGTTTCACGTGGCGACATTCTGTCAAGTCGAGTCCCGAAACAACCGAATTGAAGAAAGTTTTACGTGAGAATAACTTCGTGGGATATGATCGGTGGAAAAAGGCGCGAGTAAAGGAGGTGTTGAAGGAAAATGGATTGTTACCCGAAGGTGATGAATTTGGTTTTCTAAAGAAAATACGAACAAACCCAAAGCGAGTAATACTGAGGGACGTTGAAACGAACGAGGAATTGACCTTTCCCTCAATTTACAAAGCTGCCAAATTGATAAACCGTTCACCGAGAATTATAACTTTTTATAAAGGAAAGTTATGGGAAAACAAATACGTAATTAAAGTTATTTGAGGAATATAAAGAATTATTCTTCGAGTAAAAATAGGAATGAAAAAATACTACAATAGAGACCATTCTTAAATGGTTTAAAAGACGATTTTAAGAGGTTAGGTTTCAGGATAGTGAAAGCATCTTCTTTAATAAATTTCTTTTATAAATCGCTTTGAGAAGAATTTTCGCTTCGCGAAAAATTATATTATTACGCGTAATAATATAATCTAAAAAAATTGCATTTAAAGAAAATATTTCAACATAAATAAAAAAATGAGCGTGTTAGATTACAATAGAGAACCTCTGAATGAAAACGAGTTAACTGCGAGTTGTAGATTTTGTGCGGCTATGGAAGACGGGAAGGAAGACATATGCGGGAAAATTAAAACGATAGAATTCGTCAGAGAACTTGATGATGACATCCCCAGATGGTCTGAAATGGAAGATTATGTGGCTGAAATTAACGAGGATGATGAGGCGGATAATTACAGGTTTGAGGTTAGTGACAGAGTCATGTTTTTTTTGCTGTCTGGGTGATATGATGATGAGAATAACCGAAATTGACGGGAATTTTCTCGTGGGTCTGGTTTTGCACTTTAATCCTTTCTGTGGTTGTTATCAAACCCCCGAAGCTCGTAAAAACCATATATGCGGATACGATGAAGAGCCGGTGGTTCCCTATATGATGGTAAGGCTCGAGAAGAAGCATATTTTCCTCACTTCAGACCAAAACTATGAGGGTGACTGGGGTTTTAGTGATGATGAGGAGGGCGGTTCGGATTCTTCAGATTCTTCGGATTCATCAGATGATGAAAAATATGGTAGACGGCTTAGTAAGTTGAGTTTCGTGGAGTTTTAAGAAAAAGAGCATAATATTATATTATTCTCACGAGGAATAATATAATCGACAAAAATGAATATTTAAAGAAAATCTTCCGCAAAAAAGATGAGTTTCTTTAGAAGAACTGGTGGTACAGCCCAACGTTTTATCTGGTGCACGACGGACTGCATCAAACGTTTTATCTGGGGTTCAAAGCAGGATCCGTCGTTTTAATAACTGGTTAAATGATTATGTATATGAAGGACAAATCAATCGAGTGTTGGATTATCTATCGAGGATAATCAGGAGAAATTATCCGGCAAGACGAGAACTATTCGAGTTAAAAGAAAGTGGAACCGCTTTGAAGAAATTCGCAACAATGCACGTTATAGAAGGGAGGCCTGGTTACGATCCGCGAGTAGGTTTCGATGCGGTTCGACAAAAAGTAATCGATATTTTTAGAAGAAATCCTCAAACCAAGATTAAAATGATTCTTAAATGTAAAATGAAAAGGACCAACGCGCAGACGGGACAAAGCGAAATTCAACCCGCGCCCTTTCATTCCGATATTGTGGTCATCCTCGGAGGCACTAATATAGAAGAATCATACGATGTCATGATAGAAAAAATCTTGGAAAATATGGCGACGTTTCAAAGTATGGGTAGCGGTTGGATTTTCGTTTCGATCATTTCTCTTGAAATTAACACGGTCGTTTATAATCCGTCGAGAGGCGGTTCTTACATCGAATTACTTGACAAATTGAAGAACAAGCATGCCGTCCTTAATATTGAAAACAATGACGACAACAAATGTTTTCTGTGGTGTGTGTTGCAGGAAGTCAATCCGAAAACAACGCATCCCGAGCGTATAGAAGATCTTAAAAATAAAGAAGGCGAATTGAATATGAAAGGGATTTCTTATCCCGTGTCGTTGCGAGATATAGACAAGTTTAAAAACAAAATCCGGATATTGCCATAGTCGTTTATGGATATGAAGAAGATAAGGGTGCTCGTACCCTCAGGTACCCCAACAAGCATGGTTTTGCTGTTGTTGTTTGATAACGGCAAAAAAACACTACTGTTCAATAGGAAATAAAAATAGATTAGTATCTTCACAGATTTCGAAGGCGCATGGACAAAAATATTTTTGCAACAACTGCCAAAGTCCGTTCGGTAAGCAGAAGGTGCTGGATAAACACATAGAATATTGTCGTACGAACGAATGCGTCAAGACCGTGATGCCGAAATCGAGTTTAATTTTTTTTATAAATCGATGCGAGTTCCATTCGTGGTATATGCCGACTTTGAGTATTGTCTCGAACCTATTGATACGTGCAGCCCAAACCCTGAAAACAGTTACACAAAACAATATCAGAAACACGTTCCGTTGGGTTTTTGTTACTACATAAAATGTATCGATGATAAAATGTATAAAAGTGAACCTCCAGTCATCTACACCGCGAAAACGGATGACGAAGACGTTGCGCGGAAATTTGTGGAAATGTTGGAAAAAGACGTGAGGAAGCTTCGTAATATTCCTCCGAGGAGATGATATTTGGTCAAGAAGACCGAGTAGATTTCGAACGAGAAATGTTGGATCTGTCAAGGAGCGTTTTCTAACGAAAATTGGGGAACTGAAAAGATCCGCGATCACTGCCACTACACCGGGAAATATAGAGGGGCGGCGCATAATAAATGTAATCTAGCATTTAGGAAACCGAATTTCACCCCGGTAGTGTTTCACAATTTGACAGGGTATGACAGTCATTTATTTGTCAAAATCTCGGGAAAAGCTAAGGTGACATTAATTGTATCGCGAAAACTGAGGAAGAATACATTAGTTTTAAGAAAACGATACAAGTCGATACTTATAATGATAAAAACAAAAGAAAAAAAAACGATACATCACCAAATTAGGTTTATCGACAGCTCTAAATTTATGGCTTCCAGTTTCGACAAACTCGCGAGCAACTTGACCCAATTTCCGAACGTAAGCGATTATTTTCGAGACGAGCGTCAACAAAATGTATTACTGAGGAAAGGCGTATATCCATACGATTATATGGATTCCGCAGAAAGATTAAAGGAAACCAAATTACCACCGAAAGAAGCGTTCTATTCGAGATTAAATGATGAAGGGATAAGTGACGAAAATTCTCGCACGCGCAAAAAATATGGAAAGCCTTTAATATGAAAACTCTGGGAGACTATCACAATTTGTATAATAAAACTGACGTTTTATTGTTGGCGGACGTTTTCGAAAGTTTTAGAAAGCTGTGTAGGAAAAATTATGGATTGGATCCCGCGTGGTATTATACCGCACCGGGATTAGCGTTTGATGCCATGTTGAAAAAAACGGGCGTAAATTTAGAATTATTGTTAGATGTGGACATGTTGCACATGTTTGAAAGAGGGCTGAGGGGAGGGGTCTCGATGATTTCGACGAGATACGGGGAAGCGAATAATCCGTACATGGGTGATGAGCTTAGTCTCGAAAAACCGGTTAAATATATAACTTATTTAGACGCTCTTGTATGGGTGGGCAATGAGCAAACCTTTACCAACACGCGGATTTAAATGGATGGAAGAAACCGAATTGAACGATTGGAAAAATATACCTTGTATTTTAGAAGTCGATTTAGAATACCCGGAAGAGTTTCGCAATTTACACAACGATTACCCTTTGGCACCGGAACATTTAACGCGAGACAAAGTAGAAAAGTTGATTCCGAATTTATACAATAAAAAGAAATGCGTAGTTCACCACGAAAGTCTAAAACAATATGAAAGATTGGGGTTGAAAAAATAAAAAAAATCATCGCAGAATTAAATTCGAAGAAAGAGCGTGGATTAAACCGTATATCGATTTAAATACGAATCTAAGGACGAAGGCGACGAACGAGTTTGAAAAAGACTTTTTAAATTAATGAATAACAGCGTTTTCGGGAAAACGATGGAAAATATTAGAAAGAAAACGGATGTCAGATTGGTTAGTGATAGAACGAAGGCGGAAAAGTTGGTGGCGGTACCGAATTTTAAGGGAACTACCAGATTTGACGAAAATCTTATCGCGATACATATGAAAAAGACCCAATTAACGTTCGACAAGCCGGATTATCTCGGTATGTGTATACTGGATTTGAGTAAAACTCTCATGTACGATTTCCATTATGGTTACATCAAAGCGACATACGGAGAAAAAGCCAAATTGTTGTTTACCGACACGGACAGTTTGATGTACGAAATTGAAAGGGAAGATTTTTATAAAGACATTTCTGGTGACGTAAAAGATAAATTTGACACGAGTAATTTCCCCGAAAATCACCCGTCCGGAATCGAAGTAGGAGTAAATGAAAAAATAATCGGCATGTTTGAAGACGGCGGGTTAATTATCGATGAATTTGTCGGACTTAGAGCCAAATTATACGCGTTTATCATGTTTAAAGGAGAAGAAGAGAAAAAATGTAAAGGAATGAAAAAAGCCGTCATGAAAAAGAGCATCCGGTTTGAAGATTATAAAACTTGCATGTTTACGGGTGAGGAACAATTGCGAAGTATGAACATTTTAATAAGCCGCGGTCACGAAATGCATACGGAGGAAGTTAACAAGGTCGCGCTAAGTAGCGAGGATGATAAAAGAATCATTTTACCGGATGGGATTCACACGTGGGCTATAGGTCACTTGCGAAGTCGCGTTAACGTTCAAAATAGTTAAAAAAGAAATATGAATACCTCGGTCGGGAAAGTGATTTTGCCTAATAAACCGCTCAACTATTTCGAATTGACGGACGCGGCCAAGAAATTAAAAATACCCAATTTTAGGGGCGTATTTATGCGCGACCATCTGGTGAAACGAGCGTTCAAAAGAGAGTGCGGAATATTACATTTGGATGACTCGAATCCGAATGATAAAATTGGATCTTCCGACGCCGGAGGTACGCATTGGGTTTGTTGGATTAAAAAGGAAAACAAAAAATATTATTTGGACGGTTACGGTTTACAACTACCCTCAGAATTGATAAACTATCTAAAACCGAGAATTACGAATCTCGGTGCGCCAGCGGATGCAGGTGATGCGGCGAACAAGGTATTTGTGATAAAACGGGGAAACAGGATGGTGCGAGATTATAAATTAGATAAAATTAAACAACTAGAATCGACTATACAAACTTTAAAAAGCAATCAATTGAATACGCTCTTGATTTCATTCGACATAAACAAAGGTACTATTATTGACTTAGAAAAGTTAATAAATGGGGGGTTGACTATATCACGGAAGGTTTCGATAAAACGGAGAACAGATATGTTGATTACAAAAATATTATAGAATACCCTCATTCTATACTACCGAGCGAGCGCAGAGAAGTATGGCACCTTAAAAAGCCGGGGTTGTATAAGCTCGACATTTATTTGCAACTCACTAATAGTTTACCAGGCATCCAAGAATCAACCCGATTCACTTGTCGGATAAGACTGAGAGGATCTGAGTGGGATAAGGAGTCGGCAGATTTTACTAGTAAACTACTAGATAATAACACAAGAATAATATAAGGCAACTGGTCATTTGAAATTACGGACGAAGTCTAATTACTTTTTGAACCTAGGAAATAGTTTTATCGATTTATAATGAATAATAAACAATGGATACATAAGGTTATATTATAAACCGTTATAATTAGGAAAAAATAATTATAACGGTATTAAAATTAATTCGTATTCATAAAAATGACTGTTGATAAATTTGGACGGATGCCGAAAACTCACGTTTCAGATTCTAACGTGTCTTTGTCTTATATAAGTAACAATTTTCTGAGAAGGGGGAGAATTGATATGTTCGGAAAAAAGATTACGAATCTTGGTACCCCAACAGACGGAAGTGACGCAGCGAGCAAGGCATTTGTGATAAAACGGGGAAACAAGATGGTGCGTGATTACGGTCTAGATAAACAAAAACGCGATTGAGAGATATAAAAAATTCATTGACTGACATCGAAGATAAAATAGAAGAGAAATTGAGGGACGATGTCGAAAAAGGGGTAGAAAGTCTTAAAAAAGAGCTGGAAACGTACGTAGACGAGAACGAAATAGAACGAGTAAAGACGGAAATTGGGCAAACTTTTGTCAACAAAATAGAAGAATTCTTGAGGGAATATATCAACGAACGAAATTTGGAAACCAAACTGGAAAACCTAAAGAAAAAATGGACGTTAGATGACGAAACCATTGAGGATAGAATCGAACGGAAATTACAGGGAAATGTACAAAAAGGAGTGGAAAATATTAAAAAAGAGTTGGAAACGTACGTAGACGAAAATGAGTTAAACGAGCAAAGACGGAAAATGGTAAAACCTTGGTAACGAGAATAAACGAAAATTTGAGAGATTATATCGACGAACGAAAATTAGTAGCTAAACTAAATAAACTAAAAAGGGAGTGGACGAAGGATGATGAAACCATCAAGGATAGGATTGAACAAAAAATACAGGGTGATGTTGAAAAGGGGGTGAGAAATCTTTAAAAAAAGAGTTGGAAACGTACGTAGACGAAAATGAGTTGGAATGAGCAAAGGCGGAAATTGGTAAAGCCTTTGTAACGACGGTAAAAGAACATTTGGGGGGATATGTCGACGAACCAAAATGGAAACTGAACTGAATAAACATAAGAAAGAATGGGCGTTGGATAGCGAAACCATCAAAGATAGAATCGAACGGAAATTACAAGGAGATGTTGAGAAGGGGGTGGAAAACTTAAAGAATGAATTGGAATAATTTGTAAACGAGAAAGATCTGAATCCGATCATCGAAACGGTAAAGAAGCATGTGGGTAAAGCTGTCGTAGGAAACAATATCAAAACTTTACAGCTAGAATCGGATATAAAAATTCTTAAAAATAGGCTATTAGATACTCTTTTATTTTCGCTCGACGCTAGCACGGATATTATAATTAATATAAAACAAAAAGAGGATAACCGAGTTGTTATCGCCAATAATAAAAATAAACGATACAACTTTTTCACATCAACCTACCTTAAAACGCTGAACATGAATGTTATTTATAACGATATAGCAGCATACCCCGTTATTGTAGGTGATGAACGTTTGTACGGCACAAAACACTGGCTTCTTAAAAAGACGCGGGTTTACACGCTCAATATTGATTTGTCGTATACGAGAAAAATTAAATCTACGGAAAAACTACGATTATTACATGTGGACCTGGGTGGTGGAGGGACAAAAATATTTTGGGATCGCCTCGAAAAGCAAAAAAGAATAATTAATAAAATGTGGTCATTTGATACTAATTCACCAGACACGGGGATCGGAATGTACCCTTTAACGTACGACGAATTAAAGTTTACCGCTAAAGGACACATAAGGTTGTATTATAAACCGTTCTAGCCAGGTCAGGAAAACCGTGGCAAACAAATTATATATATTTCGTAAATGTATATAATTTAAGTATAAAAATTTCAGCCCCTGACAATGACGAGAATATGATCGAGCGTAAACTTTATGTCTGTGTTATTCTGCAAAACTTTGCCATCATATCATCATCCCCATTATATTCGGTTACTTTCGCTAATATAAATTCATCTCCATTGGTAAAAAATACTCTACCACCAATTCCACCGTTTAAGAACATTTTTTTTTTGGTGTGAGGGAGAGAGCGGTTCGAGTTCCAAACTCTTCTTCCCCAGACTTGCCACTTTGCATTCAAAATCTCCGCTAACTCGCCATTCACTGAGAGTAATTAAAGGTTTCATTGTTTAATTTATATTAGGGAGAAAAAATTAATCATTTTTTCGTATCACAAACAGCGTGATGAGGAATTCCCCCAACTCGTAAAATCGAAACGCGTATCTTTTTTGAATATTTAAAAAAAGAAATAAGAGAGCACGATTGAAAGGTCCTGATTTTTTATAGATATGGAAGGTTTCCCATGTTTATAAAGCCTGAAGAGTTTTGATAAGTATGGAAGGGCTCGTCATGTATATGAGGGTTGAAGAGTTTTGATAAGTATAGAGAGATTCCCCATGTTTATGGGGTAGAAAGGAGATGAAAAGCAGGGAGATTTCCCCCATGTTTACGGGGGGTTTGAAGGGTTTTTGATAAAATGGAGATGTTATCCCCATGTTTATGGGGGTTTGTAGAGGGGGAAGTGGGGTAAAATTCCTGATTTCACACTACTTTGAAACATATAACAGTACAGTAAAACCTCAATATTACGACCACCTCAATATTACGACCACCTTGTTATAGCAACAACTTATTTTCGGACCGGCTTTAAATAACTTCCTTATAATTAAACTTGATGATGAGACTACCTCATTATTAAGACCGATTTTATGGGTCCTGAAGGTGGTCGCATCATCGAGGTTTTACGGTACATTAAAGTGTAAATTTACAAATTTGTGCAATTTGCAATTTCTGCGTTCTGAAAATTCAGAACATCCATGCATTTCAACACATTGATAATACTTTTTAACCTTTCAAACATGCATTAACCTCAACAAGAAACATTTCAATTTCATGCAACTATTTGAATGTCTTCAACATTTTGACACTCAGAGAAAAGTTCAATGCACCCATCAATAAAGCCACTGAATTTTAGATGAGGGTCAAAATATGAAATCGTTTAAAGTTCCGGTAATATCATTATACATTATGATTAAATTATAGCTATCCGGTTATAAAAGATAGCACTGTATAAACTGAGAAATGCGGATAGTCGACTGTCATTAATTGTATTAATATAGTTATGCCGGATTACATGTATATTTGTGTAAAGCTGTTTACATTTTTCAATCAATGTATTCACGCTCATCCGGTCGTTCATTTTAAGCTCAAACGTTATAATCATTATTACAAACCTTAGAAGTGTACTTTTAGTGGATCCAATACCCATGTCCGCCGTCGTGGTGGCCATACTAATAATTTTGAATATTTCATCACACGAAAGATGACTGTCTTTATCCTATGTGGTTCTAGCCTCTGTTCCGTCTATAACTGAAAATATGTTGAAAAACGACTTGAAACCCCAGTTGCAATGTCACGTAAAAACAAATCCTGCCTCTACCAGTTAATCTATCCCACAAAAAGGATTTTGGGACGCCATACTTTTCTGAAGCTTTCCTCACAGACATTCCATTATTAACATCTAAAATGGCCAAGACCATGGATGAGTCGTTCCAGGTTTTCATATCTGAATACGAAAAGACAAATAGGAAGTAAGACCCAAATACGTGTAAATTTATTTTTAACATGAAACGTTACATCACAATAACATATATTCAGGTTTTGCACCATTCTTACTAGGCAACGACTGTATACATGTGTCAATTACATAAGTACTAAGAGAGAATGTCACCATGCTAGATATTTATACAGCTTGGAATATTCTCAAACTGTACCCACTGAGGCACCGGCGGATGATATCAATATGTTTTTCTTCGCATTTAAATCCAACGCTGCGCCTTTAAATCTACTGTATTTTGCAGGAGGCATTTTGGCATTTAGGTAACATTAGGAAATTGATACAAAAGATCCTTTATAGTACTAATTTGCTGGCGAGGTATTACTTAAAATCGCAAAACGGTTTTCGCTAAATACACTGTTGAAATAAAATTATAAAAATGAAAACTTCGCGGACGTAACATTAGGGACTATCTCATATATGTGTTACTTTTACTTGTATTTTATGAGCATGAAACAATACAGATAAATTCAAAGACACGGACCCATCTATCCCGATGCAATCTAAATATAGCATGCATTATGTACATAATTTTTAATCATACAGTAGTTATACTGAATGAAAAGGCACACCTTCATCAGTATTTCGGATGAATTTGATAGTCCTGGCTACCGTTTATTTTACTCCGATATTTTCGAGCAAACATAGGGGTAGGAAATCTAGGGCGATACCCTGGCACCACGATTTTTCTTTTTTTTTTTACTTCTGGCACCACTTTTTCCTCCTTCTGAGCGATACTCTGGCACCAAATGTTCGGAAAATAGGACAAGAATTTGCTGAAAAAGAGGTGAAAATGTGAAAATTTCCCTACCAAAGTTCACCAATTCCTACCAAACTCCGCCTGACCGCCTCGCGAAAACAATTTTTTTTCTAAAAACTTTTATAAATATGGGGAGAAAACTTTCTCATATTGATAAAAAAAATCGAGCATTTTTCCTTTTTTTAAATCGATACGCTTTCTGGTTAGAACGGTTTATAATACAACTTTATGTGTCCTTTAGCGGTAAACTTAAATTCGTCGTACATTAAAGGGTATATTCCGATCCTCGTGTCCGACGAAGTAACGTCATATGACCACATTTTATTAATTATTCTTTTTCGATTTTCGAGACGGTCCCAAAATATTTGTGTTCTTCTATCACCCAGGTCCACATGTAATTATCGTTGTTTTTCCACCGAAAGATTTTTTCTCGTATACGTCAAATTAACGTCGAGCATGTAAACCCCCGTCTTTTTAAAAAGTTAGTGTTCCGTGCCGTACAAACGTTCATCACCTACAATAACGGGGTACGTTACTATATCGTTATAAATAATATTTGTGTTCGGCGTTTTAACGAAGGCTGATGTGAAAAAGTTGTATCGTTTATTTTTATTATTGGTGATAACAACCCGATTATCCTCTTTTTGTTTTATAGTAATCATAGTATCCGCGCTAGCGTCGAGCGAAAATAAAAGAGTATATAATAGCTTATTTTTTAGAATTTTTATATTCGATTCTAGTTGTAAAATTTTGGTATTATTTCCTACGACGGCTTTACCCACATCCATCTTTATCCTTTCGATAATCGGATTTAGATCTTTCTCGTTTACAAATTTTTCCAATTCTTCCCTTAAATTTTCTATCACCTTCTCAATATCTCTCTGTAATTTCCGTTTGATTTTATCCTCGATGGTTTCGCTATCCAACGCCCATTCTTTCTTATGTTTATTCAGTTCAGTTTCCAGTTTTGGTTCGTCGACATATCCTCCTAAATGTTCTTTTACCGTCGATACAAAGGCTTTACCAATTTCCGCCTTTGCTCGTTCCAACTCATCTTCGTCTACGTACGTTTCCAATTCTTTTTTTAAAATTTCCACTCCTTGTTTTACATCACCCTGTAATTTTTGTTCAACCCTATCTTCGATGGTTTCATCATCTTTCGTACACTCCCTTTTTAGTTTCTTTGGTTTCGCTTCTAATTTTCGTTGGTTGATGTAATCTCTTAAATTTTCGTTTATTCTCGTTACCAAGGTTTTACCAATTTCCGCCCCTGCCCGCTACAATTCATTCTCATCTCCAATTCTTTCTGTTGCATGCTGTCAGCAAGATGTGATGAAATAACGGTATCTTCATCGCAGATCCTTATCGCAACTGCCTTCGATATCAAGTGTATACAATCCCCGCTTTTTTAAGAGCAATCCTTCCTTACGCTTAGCTACTTCAATAGAATGAGGATGCTTTATAATACTGTTAAAATCGATATATTTGTTCTCCGTTTTATTAAAACCTTCCGTGATATAGTCAAACCTGCCAAGTTCGTGCTCTTACAGGTTAATAATAGTACCTTTCTTTATGTCGAATGAACTCACTCAATTAATCCAGTTTGTAATCTCGCACCATCCTCTTTCCACGTTTTATCACAAATGCTTTGTTCGCCGCGTCACTTCCTTCCATCGGCGCACCGAGATTCGTAATCTTGTTTCCGAGCATATTAATTTCCCCGCGCTTTATAAAGTCGGCCCTTACGTCCGTTTTTGGCATTCGTCAAAATTTATCAACAGTCATTTTTTATTATCCTCGTCAGCCTTTATCTAAAACGTATAAACATAAATGACCACAAATTACTGCCCCTTTTGGTTGTACTTGTTCAACGCTATAAAAAATTTTACGGTTTTAGATAGACGGTTGTATGCCATAACCGTCGAAATAATATTTTTTTTATTTTCCTTTTTAATCCAACAAACCCAATACGTGCCACCCGCGTTAGAGGACCCAATTGCATCATTCGGATTCGAGTCGTCCAAATTTAATATTCCGCATTTCCTTTTTCAAGGGCGTTTCGGCAGTTGGTCACGCATAAATACCCCTCGAAAATTAGGTATTTTTTAATTTTTTAACTGCGTCCGTCAATTCGAAATTGTTCAGCGGTTTGTTGGGTAAAATCAGTTCCCCGATCGAGATATTCATATTTTTCTTAATTATTTTGCTCATTAATACGGACATGTCCAATCGCCTACTTGTTAATTTCACCCGGCAAGATAATTCTCTTGTCATCCTCGCGACCTTGTTCATTTCTTCTGTGTACATTTCGTGACTCTGGCTTCTCAAAACATTCATCTTTCGCAGTTGTTCTTTTTTCGAAAACAAGCACTCTTTGTAATCTTCAAACCAGATACTCTTTTTCTAAACAACTTTTGTCATTCCTTTGCATTTTTTCTCTTCCAGTCCTTCGAGCATTTTATACGAGTATAAATTTGTTCTAAGACCGACGAATCCTTCGATGATTTTTCCACCCGCCTCGTCTTTGAACATCCCGATCACTTTTTATTAACTCCTACTTCAATTCCAGACGGGTGATTCTCGTCGAAATTACTCGTGTCAAATTTATCTTTCACGTCCGGGGCAATATCTTTATAAAAATCTTTCTTCTCGATTTCGTACATCAGACTATCCGCATCGGTACACAACAATTTAGTTTTTTCTCCGTATTTCGGTTTCATATATCAGTAATGGGAATAGTACATGAGCGTTTTACTTAAATCCAAAATACACATACCGAGGTAAACCGGCTTGTCAAACTTTAATTGAGTCTTTTTCATATGTATCGCGATAAGATTTTCGTCAAATATTTCCGCTTTCGTTCTATCACTAACCAACTTTATATCCGTTCTATTTCTAATATTTTCCATCGCCTTCCCGAAGACGGAGTTCTTCATCAATTTAAAAAGGTCTTTTTCAAACTCATTCGTCGCCCGCGCTCGTGTTTAGATCGATACACGTTTTCATCCACGCACTTTCCTCGAATCTAATTCCGCGGTGAATTTTCTTAATTTTCAATCCCGTTCTTTCGTACTGTTTTAAATTTACGTGATGAACTACGTATTTCTTTTTATCGCCTAAATTCGGAATCAACTTGTCTACTTTGGCTATCGTTACATGTTCCGGCGCCAAAGGGTAATCGTTGTGTAAATCGTGTAACTCTTTCGGGTATTCTAAATCGACTTCCAAAAAACAAGGGATTTTTTTCCAATCTCGTAATTCCGCGTCATCCATCCATTCAAATCCGTGAGTCGGTTGACACATTGCCCACCCGTACAAGTTGTTGGCGTCTAAATAAGATATATATTTCGTTGGCTTTTTCGGATCGTACTTATCACCCATGTACGGGTTATTCGCTTTCCCGTATCTCGTCGTAATCATCGAGACCCCACCACGTAATCCCCTCTCGAACATGAGCAACTCCGTAATTGTTTGCACAGGCGTTTCTTAAACTTTCGAAAATGTCCGCCAGAACAAAACGTCAGTTACGTTATGCAAATCGTGGTATTCTCTCAGAGTCGACATGTTAAATTCTTTCCACACTTCCTGAGCGTGAGCGTATTTTTCGTCATTTTTCCTCGAATAGAACGCTTCTTTCGGGGGTAGCTCGGTTTCTCCAAATCTTTCCGCGGAATCGATATATTCGTACAGGTAGACACCCTTCTTCAACAATAATTTTCGTTGTCGCTCGTTCGGGTAATACTCGTCGACGGTTACAAATTTGTCTTCCGTTATATTACTCGCGAGTTTCTCCAAACTAGAAGCCATAAATTTAAAGCTGTCGATAAATCTAATTTTGTGATTTATCGGTTTTTCTTTGCCTTTTTATAAGTATAAGTACCCACTTTTACCTTTTTCGAAAAACTAATATATTCTTCCTCGGTTTTCGCTATACAATCTATGCCACCTTCGCTCTTCCCAAGATTTTTGACGAATAAATGGCTGTCGTAACCAGCCAGGTTATGAAACGCTACCGGGGTGAATTTCGGTTTCCTATACGCGCGATATCATTTATTATGCGCCGCCCTCTATATTTTCCGGTGAAGTGACAGTGATCGCGGACCTTTTTATTTTCACACCGCTTATTTTTATTCTCACAAGGACAACGTTCCTTTTGAGGTTTGGAAAACTCTCCTTGAAAGATCCAACTTTTCTTAGCTCGTTCGAAATTTACTCGGTCTTCTTGACCGAATATCATCTTCCTCAGTGGGATATTACAAAGCTTTTTTACGTCCTTTTCCAACATTTCCACAAATTTCCGCGCGACGTCTTCGTCATCCGTTTCCGTGTAGATAACTCGGTCTTTCTTGTACACGATGTCGTCAAAACATTTTATATGATAACAAAACCCTGCAGGGGCGTGTTAATGGTATTGTTTAGTGTAACTCTTTTCTGGACTCGGAGCGCACATATCTATTGGTTTTAGGAAAGACTCAAAGTCAGCGTATATTATAAAAGGGACTCGCATCGACCTATTAAAATTTTTTAACTCGATAAACGTGTCTTCTATCAGCATCATGATATTTACGCATTCGTTCGAATAACAATATTCCACGTGGTCGTCCAACCTCTTCTGCGAAGTGAACGGGTTTAGGCAGTTGCGGCAAAAATAATATTTATGCTATCTCCTCGAAATCTGCAAAGACAGTAATCTATTTAATTTTTGTATTAAACAGTAATGTTGTTTTTCACCGTCACTAATCAACAAAAGATCAACTATCACTGGTCTCCTCAAATAATTACTTTTTCTTAGTGGGAGAATACTTCTTTCATATCCAAACACCCAAACAGCGATATCCGGATTTTGCTTTTCAAACTTGTCTGTATCGTGCCAAGAGACGGGGTTAGAGATACCTTCCATGTTTAATTCGCCTTCTTTACTTTTTAGTTCTCGATCTACACGCCTCGAGTCTCGTTCTTTCGGATTCAAAGCCCGCAACACACTCCACAGAAAATATTTGTCGTCCTCGTTTTTCATATTAGTGATGGCTTTCTTGTTCCCCAATACTGGTAGAAGGGGTATATAAGAACTTCCTCTCAACGGATTATGAGCGGTCGTATGAATTTCGAGAGAAATGATTGAAACGACCTTCCAACCACTACCCTTACTTTGAAACGTCGCCATATCTTCCAAAATTTTGTTTCTCACCATATTATACAATTCATCTTTATCCGTTCCCTCAAGGACGACCTCAATATCAGACTGAAAAGCCGCGGGTTTAATTTCGCTATCTCCCTCCTGCGCGTTTGTCCTTTCCATATAACATTTAAGAATTATTTTAGTCTTGTGTCGCGTATTACTTTTTAAATAGTTGGTTATTTTTTGTCGAACCGCGCTAAAAAATACCCGCAGATCGTAACTTTCCCTCACTTCTATTTCGTAAACGGTTGCGAATTTCTTCAAAGCGGATCTACTTTCTTTCAAATCGAATTTTTTTTGATCTTCCAGATCGTGTTTGACGAGGACCGATAACCTCAGGTTGGGCTCTCGCTTCGGTCTGACACCACTAGGGTTTTTAGACCATTCAACCAGTTCATTAAGATTTTTACTGATAAGTACGTTAGATCCGTGTTTTTTGATTTGGTGAAGTCGAAAGCCTTTTTTACCGCGCGGGTCTTGCGTACGTTTTAGTATTATCCGACACGGTTGGTGGGATTGGTGCCGGTCTTGTCGGTGGGGGTGGTAATTGATTGATTGATTTATTTCAATATTGAGCATCAACATGATAATAACAGCATATCATGATTAAATAATATATAATAAATATATCACAGATAAATTAACAATTATCATTTTATGATTTCCTGTTATATTAGCATAAAATTTGATCATATAGATCTGTTAGAACATAACATTTATAAGTTAGGAAATTATCAAATTATCAAATATAAAAAATATAAATAATGCTGTGTAATGAACCATGCCAGATAATCAATATTAAGGATCACACACTAAAGGGAACTAAATCCCTTATTTCCATTGTGGTCCTTTTTTAGAGATGGTCTGACATAAAGAGGCATGAATATGAGAGGATGATCTGAGGTAAAAATTAAATATTTAAAAAAGTACTCAGCTGTTACATTCCTTATATTATCTCATATGACTACTATGAAATGCTCAACTATTAGCAGGAATGTTGAAACAAATCATCTGTTCAACATCATAATTTACAATGAAATTACTACAAGGTTGAAAATACTGACCAGAAATTATCACAGATATAATTCAGTATAAATTGCACTTACTAAGGAAAGAATAAGTTACATTAATTGTAGGAAGTGGTCTGTTACCGCCCATTTGAATGCTGTCAGGGTTGTCAGGCCTATAATAGAACATGGCAACATATTCCAAAACTTGTACCCTAAAAAGGAAAATGACTTTTGACAAAACCCCTTTACCTTGGGTGGAGCAAATGACCCATTTTTTCTACCTCTTGTATTATATGTACTGACAGACTCCTGAGATACTAAATACTGGCTCATATAACCTGGTGAAAGTCCATTTTTCACCTTGTAAGCATGACATAAAGTAATTTGCTCAACACGTTTAGATACAGGTAACCAGTTCAAAGAAACAAAATGTTCCCGATCAATGTGAGACCTATGTTCCGAGTTAAGTATAAATCTGATCAGCTTATTTTGAGAAACCTGGAGTTTATCTTTCCAGTATTTAGTTAGACCATGATACCAAAAGGCACAGGCATAGTCAAAATGACATTGGATAAGGGATAAAACCAGCAGACGTTTGGTATGTTCAGTAAGATAATCCTGTTTTCTGTACAAAAACTTTAACCTGGCATTAGCCTTTGAGACAATGGAACTGGCCATGGACTCATCCGATAGACTCTGGTCTAAAGTAGCCCCCAGATACTTAACAGCAGAAGTTGAATTAATATCCTGACCATTGCATATGACATGAATATTTTGATGAGACTTGAGTTTGGGCTTAGATCCAAATAAAATGGTTTCAGTCTTTCCCAAGTGACAACTTATTATCAACTAACCACTGACTGATGAAAGCCATGTCTTCTGTCAATTTGTTTTCGATAACTGATACATTTTTATCAGATACTAGGACAGCTGAATCATCGTCATACAGCAGTAGTTTATTCTTGACAACTGCAGCCATGTCATTTACATAAATTAAAAATAAAAGAGGACCCAATATGGACCCCTGCGGAACTCCGCATGTTACTGTGCAGGGACTAGAATATGTACCAGAGATATCTACAAGTTGCTGTCTCTGTAACAAGTAAGACCTGAACCAATGCAGGATATCCTTACCAAGACCCATGGCCTCAAGTTTCATGATTAAAATAGAGTGGTCCACTGTGTCGAACGCCTTCTGGAGGTCGAGCAACACCATACCTATAAAATGACCTTTATCCATTTCGAATTTCATATAATCCGAGAGATGAATAAGACAAGTATCAGTGGAAAATCCACTTCTGAACCCAGACTGAAATTCATAAAGTAAGTTTCTATCTTTAAGATATGATGAAACTTGGTCTTAGACAACTTTTTCAAAAATCTTGGGAGATAATACTTAAAATTGACACAGGGCGGTAATTCCCAACTTCAGTTTTGTCATTTTTCTTATGAAGAGGCACAACTCTTGCAGATTTCAATTCATCTGGTACAGTGCCTTGCATAAGAGATAAATTTACAATATGTGTGAGTGGACATGCAATAATTGTAGCACTATCCCTAACAAACCTAGAGGGAATTCCATCCAATCCTGTTGACTTATTAGCACTGAGCTTATTTAGATATTTCAAAATCATATTTTCATAAAATCATAGTTTTTTTTCTTTTCTATACTCATGAAAAGCCTTATCCCGGTCATTGATACTTTGTAAGATTTCTTGTGTTACCCATGGTTCTGTGCGTTGCTTAATCCTAATTTGTTCTACAGGAGCAATATCAATATCCCATGCCTCTAAAACATTATCACTTAATAAAACAGAGCTCCAGTCAACATTTAACAAAGATTTCTGAAAATATTCGTCTTCGAGGTAACCTTGGGGGCGGTGGTGGTCTTAACGGCCGCTGCCTTGCGGGTAGAGTTGGTGCCGGTCTTGTCGGTGGGGTGGTATTCGTCTTGCGGGTGGGGTTGGTTGGGGAGTATCATTCACTCTCCAACTGATAAATTTTCCCACTCGGCTTTCCTGAGCCTCGAATAACCCCGGAAGCCGCGTTGTTTCGCAATTTCTCTGAATTCTTTGACAGTTGGCATTTTCTTATAGCAAAATTTTCTATATTCAATTTTCATTTTTTCTAAATTATATTATTCGCGGGGGAATAATATAATCTATAAATTATTCTCATATTCTTGGTTTGATGTCGCTGAAATGCATTTTTCTCGAGTCTTACCATCTGGTCGATGTTATTATAACTATAGAGTCTAAATCCAAACCCACGAGAAAATCTCCATCGATTTCAGTTATTCTTATCAATGTGTAATCTATGAATAGGTCGTCGTTTATTTCACCTCGACTTCATCTCCAACTTTGAGCTCGAAATCCTCCCCCTCATTAACAAGAGCAAGGTCATCTTCGTCTTCAATCACATACTTCTCTATTTCAAACCATCCAGGAATACCATTCTCAGAGTCATTAACTCAAACACCTTAACTCGTCCACACCTTCCTTCCGACAAAAGTTTCATATTGTCTTCTTCTACGTTCATTTTTCTATTGTAAAAGTTTCTTTAGCCTATTTTTCAATTTTGATTTCGTATTTGTTTTCCCAGATCTTTCCTTGATAAAGAAATATAATGCCCGGTGTCCGATTTATTAATGTAGCGGCTTTGAAAATTGATGGAAAGGTTAACTCTTCCTGCGTTTCCACATTCTTCTTTAAACTTAAAATCATCGTCCTCGATTAACAACCCATTTTCCTTCAATTCCTCCTTAACACGCGCCTTATTCCATTTTGCATAACCTTTAATACCATTCGCGCGTAAAATTTTCTTCATTTCTCTCAATGTAGTCATTTATTTTTCTCGAAAGTTTTTTTTTAACATTTCTCTCAATTCTTTATCTTTTATCTATTTTTCTCTGTTCCCAATCATTTTCGGGCGGCTTATCTGCCGTAAGGCGTGGCGTAGCCGTAAACGCGGGGTTTTGAGGGTGTTTAATCCCACTGCAACGTACTGATGAATCATCTACGGTAATTTTGCGATGCTCAAAATCATTTTCAACCGGGCGATCAAATGCGGAGTTTCGAGGGTGTTTAATCCCAGCGTAACTTGACTCAACTCCTGCCTCGGGGATGGTCGTAAGTCGTTTTTCTGCCATTTTTTAAATTATAAAAATTATCCATAAATCACACTTATTTTATTTCCGTCCGACTTGAAATTATGTTATGTATCGCTAATTACGACGGCGAAGGCTTCCGTGCCTGCGGGGACGTTGGCGTTAAATTGCCCCTTGATTTGGATGTCAGTGACGGAATATTTCATTCTTTCGCTCTGTCTGCTTACGTCAAACACGAGCAAGGGGAAAAGGGCTTGATAATTGCACGGCGAAATATTGGGGTTGGATATTAATTCGTCCATCCCGTGAAATTTGGATCTGAATAAAGCGGTATCCCCGTAAGCGCGAGCAAATTTATATTGATCGAAACTGGGTTGATAATACACTTCGGGGTATCTGTCAGAATTTAGCATTACGTACATATTTTTAAGTTCGGCGTGATCAAAGAGGGCATGATTCCTTTCCTGATTGCCGTCTTTTTCGGTCTGAAAACCAACTACAATCCAGCGTGGTTTTCCGGGACTCAACTATATATATCATATCAATTACGATATAAAAAGCAAAGTTTTTTTACTAACTAAAGTTTAAACAAGCCAAAGTTACGGGAAAGACTTTTCCCCCGTAATGTAAACTCTCTTCAACTAAATGAACATAAATTTATTTTTTTTACCGGGTCTATTTTCGCGTAAATTTTATTTCCGTATATCAGCTTGACCGGTTCGTAACCGTATTCGTCCAAAAAATACGGTCGTCTCCTCTTCAAATATTTTCATTACATCTATTTGTTCCTCGTTAAGTTTCACGACAGCTTTTTGATAACCGAAATTCGCGAATTTCGAGAATGTCGAAATGCTGGCCGAATGTCTGTAAGTGTGGAGATATGTTTTTCTATAATCGATTTAGATTTTGAGGTGAGGGCTTTAATGTTTTCGACCGCCGTCTGTCCGACAACATTCAAAGCTTTTTTTCCAGCTTCCTGCAGTGCTTGGAGGCGGCCTTACCGGCTGCCTTAACGGCTGACTTCCCTGCCTCCAAAGCCGCCTGCCTAGCTTTCTGCCCAGCTTGGGCGACAGCCTTACCAGCTGTCTGCGCGGCTTCTTTGATCATACTGCGGGTAAACAAACTAGCGATAAAGTCGAATATACCGCTCTCACCGTATTGATAACGTCTCGTAAAACCACGATTTTTCGCAACTAACATCTTTATAAATGAAAGATAGCATTTGTATGTTGAGCGGCGTTTAAGATTTTTTGTTCGCGAGCTCGTTACATATGGAAATCAGTTCGTCTTTAACGCCAGTATTTCCCGAGACCCGCTGCAGAACTACCAATAACAATAGCAATAGGAATTGCCGCCACCGTTGATAAAAGAACAGCCCCATCAGCGGTCCAACCGATGGAAGTGAAATTAAACATCATATCAACACCATCAACAACCTTGCGGACCCGTTCGTATTTTTATTCAATGCAACACGTTGTGCCTCCTCGGTGGTAGGGATTCCTTGAACTTCGTAATTTTTTTTAATCTAAACTCTTGTGATTCCATTCTCTCTTAGATTATGCGTAAATTCTTTTTAGATCAAAGAAAGTGCGTTCTCGAAAAAACGGAACGTTTTTTCAGAGAAACATTACGAGAAGCGGGATATTTTAAAAAAGCTATTGGCACCGAAAAGAATGCCGCGCCCGTCGTATAAACCCCCTTCTTTTTTCAAATACAAACCATCACCGACGGCACCAAACCCAGTGCCTGAGACTGGTTTTAAATAAAGACCCTTGCCATCAGTTTCCACTTGACAAACGCAACCTCCCTTTTTGAGATACAATCCCGACCCGAGAGCTTTCTGAACGGCCGTATCAGCTAACCCGGACAAGACACCCACACCGAGAGCCGGCAAAACCTTACTCGCCATCATCGGCAAAGCCCGGGCTGCCAATCCCGCTAACAAACCGAGAAATCCCCCCTTCAATGTTTAAATTATGCGCCAATTGCGTGCGACTCATTCTTAAAATAAGACTAACACCTTCGTTCATCGCCTGTCGAATTTTATTCGCTTGAGTTTGCGTAATTGCAATAAGATCATCCAGTTGAAAATCGTCTTTCCCTGAGCGAATACTTGTTGTTGTGCCATCACTAATTGCACGTTGTATTTTTTCTTACAGGCCTTCGGAAATGTTAACTTTTACATTCATGTACCGCATATTTTTACATTAAACGAATAACCTTTTAAATTTCGCGAATATGGAAACGAATCGTGACATTTTCGCCCCGTAAATTAAGTAACGTGCCATTTTGATCCGTCAGTTTTGTTTCGATATTGTGAATGGTATCTAAAGTGATGGGGAGACCAAATTTGCGGGAGTTTCAACAATTTTGTAACCGGGACTCACATTTGGGAAAAAAGTATTTTGCGACGAATCATTGACATAACTGCCGGCAATAATATCTATATCGACTCGAATGGCATTGATGGAAAGAATATCAACAACATCTTCGGATTCGTGGAGACCGGGCCGGTATACCGCGGACAAAAAACCTAAAACTCGCCCAACGGAATTTGATTGTCTAAAATCGACGATAAATTTATCTTCTACATTCATTTTGGATTTTAGCATATTTGGATTTGCCGATATAGACACCTTGTCCGCATGGCTGTCTTGTTTCATCCGTTCCTGAATAAATCAGTCAATATCAATAATGTCAATAATAACTCCCCTGAGGAATTGTAAATAACTCCCAATCTTTACCGTCGTTGGGAGAACACCTAAAATGATTGTTTTCAGCCGTAATATTCGGGAAAGAATAATACGTCTCGAGGTTGACGCGCAATTTCGTACCGCTTATCTTTCTCGAGTTCAAGCGGCGGATTAAATCTCGTTTTAAACTGTGTAGTATTATCCGAGACAACAATTTGGAAAGAACTTTTGGGGCTAGTATTTTTCGCAATAATTTCTAATAATTGTTCCATTTTTCATATTAACCTTAAGCCCTTAACATAAGAAAAAATCGTCAAATCCGCGTCTATATTTCCCGCAATCTTTCTGTAACGATAAATCAATGACGTCAATACTGTGCGGTTTTCGCAAAGTCTCAATGTACAATTTCCGAAATTCTTCCTTGCTCATATCTTGGCTAACGTGGTCGCTTTAAAAGATGGTTGAGATTTTTTAAATCTTGAGGAAATAGACAAATACGTTTTCCCTTATCGTCTGGCGCGGGAGTTTGAAATAATTTTGCGACAGATAAAAGCAATCGACGTTGCTGTGGTGACCCCGAATATAATAACACTCGCACTTGTTTTGTTTTTCCAAAAGCAAATCGTCGAAAATCATTATTTTTTTATCTTTTGAATCCAACTCGGATTCAAGCGGATTATTATTTCGTTTGGTTGTTGTATTCCAAGATAAATCCTTCATTTCCATTTTATTCAAATCGAGGAAGAGTATTAAATAAAAATGTATTGCGTTAAATGAAAAAAAAAATACGGAAACGACGAGTCTCGAAAATTTAATTACAAAAAAATATACAAAGCTATGAAACGGGGAAAATGCGTGACATGCGGGACAACAAAAACTCAATTTACTAAAATGACGGGCGGGCCAATTTTAGTAGCGCGATAAATAATTTGCCGTTTAAAAGGCATTTACCGGGGCATAATTTTACGGGACCGGGTACAAAATTACGAAAAAGATTAAATCCGGATCTAACGACGAAAAAATTGAGTATGCCAATAAACAGAATTGATAAGGCGTTGTATCATCACGACGTATGTTATCTGAAAATACGGATACGGCGACGAGAAATAAATTTTGCGCTAAAAATATGTTGGAGGAGATGAAAAATATTTATAACCCGACATTGCGAGAAAAAAATGGATAGATCGATCGTTAAAAAATTATTGGCACAAAGATGAGATTCGGGATGGGACTTAAAAAAGTTAAAATGGACCAATGATTTAGCGGAAGAATTACACAAGCCCGTTGTTTAAAAAATTCCTAAAAGACGCGTACGCGTAAAATGCATTGACGAGATATGGGCTGCAGATTTGGTAGATATGCGGGCGTTCTAATTTTTTATAAATATGGAAAGTTTCCCACTTTTATAAAGCCTGAAGAGAAAGGAGATGAAAAGTAAGGAGATTTCCCTACATGTTTATGGGGGGTTTGAAGGGTTTTTGATAAAATGGAAATGTTTTCCCCATGTTTATGGGGGTTTGTAGTGGGGGAAGTGGAGTAAAATTCCTAATTTCACACTACTTTTCAAGCATTTTGTGTAACGTTTGCTAATTTCACTCACTCAGTGTCAGGATGAAGTTCATACAAATGTTGTTTGAGTTTACTGGTTTTTTTGTATGAGTAATTGTATATTCTGGGTATATCAGAACGAAAGTTCGCTTGTGAATGTGGTCCACTTTCAATCTTATTTTCAATGATTAATTTTGCATTCCTATAAGTAATTTATTTAGTAAACATTCATACATTTTTCTTTCTTTTATTTGACAACTTTCAGCTTAATTCATTCAGTATCAAAACGTCATTCATTTGAAAATGATACGGCATGAATTAGAATCAAAAATATTTCTATGAAGAATCATTAGTAGTATACAATTGGGGTTTCTGGCTCATTTTCCCCAATCCCCCCAGACGTGCACGAAAGGGGAATTCCCCATCAACCCCAACCTCCGCTAATCCCCACCAACCTCCATCAATTCCTACCAACCTCCGCCAGACCGCCAGGCGAAAACAAATATTTTTCTAAAACTTTTATAAATATGGGGAGAAAACCTTTTCATATTTATAAAATATCGAGCATTTTGCCTTTTTTAAAATCGACACGCGTTCGATTATAAATCTTGTTATTGCTCGTTATCGATCCAGCTATCAAACGACGCGGGATAACAGTACCACTTTACTAATGATTTATTACCTTTACGGCGTATTATTTTCTCGATCCTAAATATTTCTAGACTAGATTTTTGTAGTTCTTGTTCGTAAAACGTGCCCTGTATTTCCTCCCCATTGTAGTCGGCTATTTTATACGTCACTGGTGTAGTGCGTTGTTCGGCTGTAACGGTAAAGATTTCTTCAGTCCATCTCGGTGTATATCCCTTTTCGAATGTTTTCTTTTTCTTCGAGATCCTCACTTTATCGCCCACCGAAAATTGCGGATTAAAAGTTTTTATATAATGGTCTGGGTAAAGATTTTGCCAAATCTTAGTTTTATTTTTCTCTTCACTCGCTTCAACGGGCGACATTTTTATCGACGAGTGCTCCGTATTATTGTATTGATCAACGAGTTCGTCCAACCGTATTTGGAAAAAATATCGATAACGGCAGCAGATATTTGATTCCGCGGTTAAATTTCGAGAACACCTGCATATCTACCAAATCTGCGGCCCATATTTCGTCAATGCAATTTACGCGTACGCGTCTTTTAGGAAACGGGCTTGTGTAATTCTTCCGCTAAACCGTTGGTCCATTTTAACTTTTTTAAGTCCCATTCCGAATCTCATCTTTGTACCGATATTTTTTTAACGATCGATCTATCCATTTTTTCTCGCAGAGTCGGATTATAAATATTTTTCATTTCCACCAACACATTTTTATCGCAGACTTTATTTCTCGTCGTGGTGTCATTATTTTTCAAATAATATACATCATGATGATACGCCGCCTTATCAATTCTGTTTATAGGTTTACTCCACTTTTTGGAGTGAGATCGGGGTTTAGTCTCCTTTGCAGGTTAGTGCCTGATCCCGTGAAATTATGACCGGGTAAATGCATTTCGAAAGGAAGGTTATTTATGGCTTTATTTAATATTGAGCCACCCTTCATTTTAACGATTTGAGTTTTTGTCGATCTACATATTGCGCACTTTCCCCGTTTCATGGGTCTATTGTTTTTCGTAACGACATTTTGAGATTACGAGTTTCCGTAACTTTCTTGCATATGACGCAATACATTTTTTATTTATGTATTCATTACAATTTAAATAAAATGGAAATCAAGGATTCATCTTGGAATACGACGACCAAGCGAAAAAATCATCCCCTTTTACCTAAAAGTATTAGAGGGGTTGTCGTCGGGAAATCCTGTTGCCTAAACCTTTTACTTCAGCCAGAATGGTTGGATTACGATAAACTCAAAGTTTTCGGGAAAAATTTGTTTCAACCCGAATATCATCTTATAAATACAGCTTTTAAAAATAAATTGACGAAATCCGAAATATTACGACTTTTTAAGATGCGTGACGAAATTACTGAACGAGACGTTTACCGAGTCATTTTATTGACGCTTTAACGAGCGATAAACCAAAACGAGAGGGTTTAGAATGCGAATTTTATGAATTTGCCGATGATGTACCCGATCCGCGCGAATTGAATTAGAAAGATAAAAATTTAATGATTTTTGACGATTTACTTTTAGAAAAACAAAACAAGTGCGAGTGTTATTATATTCGTGGGCGCCTTAACAACGTCAATTGTTCTTATCTTTCGCAAAATTATTTCAAACTACCGCGCCAGACGATACGGGAAAACGCAAATTTTATTTGTCTATTTCCAAAAGACCTCAAAAATATTAACCACATTTGTAACGACCACGTTAGTGAAGATATGTCGAAGGAATAATTTAGGAAATTGTGTCACGAGGCTTGGAGGAAGCCGTACAGTTTTGTCGTAATCGATCTATCGTCTAAAAACGATTGCGGAAAATATAGACGAGGATTTGACGAATTTTTCGTGTGCTAATCGACGAAGTCGGGCCCGCGTTGCGGACTAAGGCTTTGCTAGGTCCGCGAAGCGAACTAACCGACGAAGTCGGGTTGTAGCGGGCTAAAAACTTTTAGTAATATGAAAAAATGGAACAATTATAGGAAATTATTGCGAAATATATAAGCCCTAAAAGTTCGTTTCAAATTGTCGTTTCTGACAATACTACGCAGTTTGAAACGAGATTTAGTCCCCCGATCCAACTCGAGAAAGATAAACGGTACGAAATTGCGCTCATTAATCTCGAGACGCTCTTTCCCGAATATTACGAACGAAAATAATCCTTTTAGATATTCCGACGATAGCGGAGCAACTTGGTCCTCACTTGCCATTCCCGAGGGGAGTTACGATATAATCGGTATTAATCGATTTATACAGGAACGGATGAAACCAGACGCCCATACTGACAAAGTGTCCATATCGGCAAATTCAAATACGCTGAAATCTAAAATAGATATGGGAGACAAATTTATCGTCGATTTTAGACACTCAAATGCCCTCGGTAAAGTTTTGGGTTTTTCGTCCGAGATATATCGTTCCGGGCTTCACGAACCCGAAAATGTCGTAGATATTCTTTCCATCAATGCTATATGAGTTGATTTAAATATTATTTCGGGCAGTTACGTAAATGGTTCAACGCAAAATGCGATTGATACCTTTGTCCCCAACGTGAGTCCGGGTTATAAAATCGTCGAAACTCCTGCAAGTTTGGTTTATCTTCCCATCACCTTACATACAATTCACAATCTCGAATCGAAACTTACGGACCAAAATTGTACATTACTTAATTTGAGAGGCAAAAATTTTACGATTCGATTCCATAATCGTGAAATTTAAAAAATCGTTTTTCATTGTAAAAATATGCGCTATATAAACGTAAATGTTTACATTGATTATTCTTTTCCGATTTTCGAGCCGGTCCCAAAATATTTGCGTTCTTCCATCACCCAAATCCACATGTAATAATCGTTGTCTCCCCGCCGGATTATTTTTTCTCGTATACGTCAAATTAACTCCGAGGGTGTAAACCCCCGTCTTTTTAAGAAGCCAGTGTTCCATGCCGTACAAATGTTCATCACCCACAATAACTGGGTGCGTTACTATATCGTCATAAATAATACTCTCGTTCGGCATTTTAACGAAGGCCGATGTGAAAAAGTTGTATCGTTTATTTTTATTATTGGCGATAACAACTCGGTTATCTTCTTTTTGTTTTATATTGATTATAGTATTCGCGCTAACGTCGAGCGAAAATAAAAGAGTATCTAATAAATTTTCTCCAAGAATTTTCATATCCGATTCTAATCGTAAAATTTTGGTATTGTTTCCTACGACGGCCTTCCCCACATCCATCTTTATTCTTCCAATGATCGGATCTAGGTCTTTCTCGTCTACGAACGTTTCCAATTCTTTTTTTAAATTTTCTACACCCTTCTCGATATCTTCCTGTAATTTTCGTTCGATTTTATCCTCGATGGTTTCGCTATCCAACACCCATTCTCCTTTAAGTTTATTCAGTTCAGTTTCCATTTTTTGTTCGTCGACGTATCCCTTCAAATGTTCTTTTACCGCCGTTACAAAGGTTTTACCAACTCCCGTCTTTGCTCGTTCCAACTCATGATCGTCTACGTACGTTTCCAATTCATTTTTAAGACTTTCCACCCCCCTTTTTACGTATTTTTCAACCTTATTCTCGATGGTTTCATTATCCTTTGTCCACTCTTTTTTTAGTTTATTTAGTTTTGGCTTCCAATTTTTCGATTGTTGATGTAATCCTTTAAATTTTCGTTCATTCTATTAACCAAGGTTTTACCAACTTCCGCTGTTGCCCGCTCCAATTCATTCTCGTCCATGTACGTTTCCAATTCTTGCTTTAAATTTTCCACTCCCTTTTTTCATCTCCCTGTAATTTCCGTTCGATTCTGTCTTCAGTGGTTTCGTTGTTCAACGTCCATTCTTTCTTTAGGTTTTCCAGTTTGGTTTCCAAATTTCATTCGTCGATATAGTCTCAAGTATTCTTTTATTATGTCGACAAAAGCTCGTCCAATTTCCGTCTTTGCTCGTTCTAGTTCGTTCACGTCTACGTATTTCTCCAATTCCTTTTTAAGACTTTCTACCCCTTTTTCGATATCGCTTCTCAATTTCTCTTCTATTTTATCTTCTATATCAATCAGCGAATCTTTTATATCTCTTAATTCGCGTTTTTGTTTATCTAGACCGTAATCACGCACCATCTTGTTTCCCCGTTCACAAATGCCTTGCTCGCTGCATCACCCCCGTCTGTGGGAGTACCAAGATTCGTAATCTTGTTTCCAAACATATCGTGTCTCCACCTTCTCAGAAAATTGTTACTTATATAAGCCAAAGACATGTCGGAACCCGAAACGTGAGTTTTAGGCATTCGTCTAAATTTTTCGACAGGCATTTTTTTATGACGAGAAAAATTTATTTTAATTCGATTATAACGATTTATAACACAATCTTATGTATCCATTTTTTACAATTATAAATCGATAAAACCATTGTTTAGGCTCAAAAAGTAAATATGCTTCCCCCGTAATTTCAAATGACCAGTTGCCTTTTACTATTCTCATGTCCTTATTATCTATTAGTTTACTGGTAAAATTTGCCGTTTCCTTATCCCACTCAGTTCCTTTCAGTCTTATCCGGCTAGTTAATGCAGTTGATTCCGGTGTGTCCGGTAAACTATTGGTGTGTTGTAAGTCAATGTCGAGCGTATACAGCCACGGCTTTTTAAGGAGCCATATTTCTCTGCGCTCGCTCAGTAGTATAGAATGAGGGTATTCTATAATATTTTTATAATCGATATATTTGTTTTCCGTTTTATCGAAACCTTCCGTGATATAGTCAAACCCCCATTTATTAACTTTTCCAAGTCAATAATAGTACCTTTGTTTATGTCGAATGACATCAAGAGCGTATTCAATTGATTGTTTTTTAAAGTTTGTATCGTCGCTTCCAGTTGTTTAAAATTATCTAGTTTATAATCTCGCACCATCCTGTTTCCCCGTTTTATTACAAACGCCGCATCACCCGCGTCCGTCGGCGCACCGAGATTCGTAATCTTGTTTCCGAGCATATTAATTTCCCCGCGCTTTATAGAGTCGGCCCTCGCGTCCGTTTTAGGCATTCGTCCAAATTTATCTACAGGCATTTTTTTACTATTTTCGTAGCCTTTTATTTAAATCGTATAAACACAAATGTCCGCAAATGACTGACCCTTTTGGTTGCACTTGGTCGGCGTTGTAAAATATTTTTGGTTTTAAATATTTTACTAGTTCTTCGGGTGGTTGTATACCATAACCATCAAAAGAACATTTTTTTTCTCCCTTTTTAATCCAACAAACCCAATGCGTGCCTCCCGCGTTAGAAGATCCGATGCCGTCGCCCGGATTCCAGTCGTCTAAATTTAATACTCCACATTCCCTTTTCCAAGGACGTTTTGGCAGTTGATCGCGCATAAATACGCCACGAAAACTCGGAATTTTCAACTCTTTAACCGCTTCCATCAACTCGAAATTGTTGAGCGGTTTGTTCGGCAAAATAATATTTCCAACGTTCATTCTTTTAGAAATAATTCATTCTCTAATATCTTTATGACCTAGAGCCAACGTGCGGATTCTGTCTGGCAATATGTGTCTCTTGTCATCCTTACCGCATAGCGCGACTTTGTTCATTTCTTCCGTGTGTATTACGTGTTTCCGACTTCTCAAAATATTCATTGTTCGTAATAGTTTTGTCACCATAAAACAGACACTCTACATAATCTTCAAATCGGATACTCTTTTTTACGACAACTTTTTTCATCCCTTTACACTTCTTCTCTTCCGATCCCTCGTGCATTTTATACGAATACAATTTAGCTCTCAGACCGACGAATACCTCTATAATTTTCCCACCTGCCTCGTCTTTAAACTTGCCAATCACCTTTTTGTTTTCGTTCGTGTAAATTCCCGATTCGTGATTCGGATCGAAATTACTCGTATCAAAATCTTTATAGATATCTTTTGTCTCGATCTCGTACATTAAACTATCCGTATTCGTAAACAACAGTTTGGCCTTTTCTCCGTATTTGGCTTTAATAATATAATTGTAATGGAAATTGTACATGAGAGTTTTAATCAGATCAAAAATACACATTCCGAGGTAAACCGGTTTGTTTAATAATAAGCGTGTTTTTTTTTTCATATGCGTCGCGCGATAAGATTTTCGTCAAGGATGGTATTTCCGTTGAAATTCGGTTTTGACGTCATTTTTTCCGCTTTCGTTCTATTGTTAACCAATTTAATATCCGTTCTATTTCTAATATTTTCCATCATTTTCCCAAAGACAGAGTTGTTCATGAGTTTGAAAAAATCCTTCTCGAATTCGTTGCTCGCCTTAGCCCTCAGATTCGTATTTAGATCGATATATGACTTCATAAAGGGTGATTCCTCAAATTTAATTCCTCGGTGAATTTTCGTAATTTTTAATCCCAACTCCTCGTACTGTTTTAAATTTTTATAATGAAGCACGTAGTTTTCCTTATTATATAAATTCGGGATTAATTTGTCTACTCCGTTTATATTTAGATGTTCGGGAGCTAGAGGATAATCGTTGTGTAAATCGTGTAAATCGTCCGGATATTTTAAATCGACGTCTAAAATAGAAGGTATTTTTTCCAATCGTTCAATTCCTGTTCGGCCATCCATTTAAATCCGTGGATCGGCAAAGGTTGACACATTGCCCACCCGTATAAATTGTTGGCGTCCAAATACGTTATACAGTCTGAACTCGCTATTTCGACATAGCTCATTTCGACATTCCGCTTATTTCGACAAAATTTAAAAGTCCCGATTTTTACTCTTCTATATTTAATATAAAATATATTGCGTATTTCGACATGTCTATTTCGACAAATTTATATTTCGACACAATTTTTCGGCCCCAAAGTTACTTTTCACACTGTATCAACAATGTTTAATTCGACATAAATTTGTCGACCGAAGGTGTTGATTGACAATGAATGGCCCACACATCCTATTGTTATATCGACAATTATATTGACAGTTTGTTTATAATTTGATAAGTGTCAAGCTGGGTCTCTTAAACGGCTTAAATCAGCGATCATAGTGATGCATAATTATAAACTTATTGTTTTGTTTGGTTAATGTTTGATCATCACTTCAACTGTATACCAGAGTTTATATGACATTTGATTTTTGATCGATTCGTTACACATAATAAAAAGAGAATGTTTCTGTGTGTTTATCAGTCATCATGACAACCCAAGTCGGAGAGAGTTCTTTTCAAGTGGTCGAGCAATCTAGCGAAGAACTAGCACACAGTACATTCGACATTTAGTTATGAACCTTTGTCGAAGTACCTATTTCGTCATTTCTCTTATTTCGACATTCGCTTATTTCGACATTTTTTTTCACGGCCCAAAAATGTCGAAATAATGGGTGTGAACTGTATATTTCGAGGGTTTGTTCGGATCAAAATCTTTTACCATATATTTATCATTCGCCTCGGAATATCTCGTCGAAATCACGGAGACGCCGCCTTTTATCCCTCTTTCAAACATGAGCAGCATGTCGGGGACTGACAATAACTCTAGTTTTTCTCCCGTCTTTTTCAACATGGCGTCGTAAGCCAATCCCGGCGAAGTATAATACCACGCGGGATCCAACCCGTATTTTTTTCGCAAACGTTTCTAAAATTCTCGAAAATGTCAGCCAGCAACAAGATGTCAGTTAAATTATACAAATCGTGATAGTCCTTCAGGGTCGACATGTTGAAGGTTTTCCAAACCTCCTGGGCGTATTTTTCGTCAATTATTTCTTCGTCGTTTATCCTCGAATAGAGCGCTTCCTTCGGAGGCAATTTCGTTTCCCGAAATTTAGCCGCAGAATCGATATATTCGTATGGATAGACCCCCTTTTTCAAAACCAATTTTCGTAAATTTTCGTTCGAAAAATATTTTTCAATAGCCGAAAATTGGTCTTTTTCCAAATTACTCGCGAGTTTGTCCAAACTAGAAGCCATAAATTTAAAACTGTCGATAAATCTAATTCCGTGATTTATCGGTTTTACTTCTTCATTGTCCGTTCCTTTATTAGCGATATAACTACCCATTTGTATCGTTTTAGTAAAACTGATGTTATCCTCTTCAGCTTTCGCCATACAATCAATGTAACCTTCAGTTTTCCCCAGATTTTTGACGAAAAAATGGCTGACGTATCCGGCTAAATTGTGAAATACCGACGGGGTAAATTTCGGTTTCCTATATATGAGATTACACGCGCTGTGCGCCGCCCATCTATATTTCCCGGTGTAGTGACAGTGATCACGAACATCTTAGCGTCCGTTGACAAATTCCCAAAACGCCTTCGTGTCGAAATTTGTTTTACCGTACTTTTTCTCATACGCCTTTTCGTCGTCGCCGAAGCCGCCGTTGCAGATCCAGCACTTTTCCGCTCGCTCGAAATTTATTCGGTCTTCGTCGCCGTATATCATCTTTTTCGACGGAATATTACTAATCTCCCTCACGATTTCTTCCAACATTTCCACAAATTTTTGACCGACGTCTTCGTCGTCGCTTTCCACGCTATAGACGATGGGCTCTTTTCGTATACACCGTCGACGGAGCACTGTACGTAAATCCAGCCGGGGCGTGCTCGTGGTATTGTTTCGTATAACTCGTATAGGGGTTCGGATTGCGCCGATTGGTTTCAGAAAAGATTCGAAATCGGCGTATATTATAAAACAAACTCGCATCGACCTATTATGATTTATAAACACGTTATACGAATCTTTTTTTTTTAGATAGTCATTACGCATTCGTTCTTCCAACACCACTCAACGTGTTTGCCCAACGCTTCCCGAGAATTAAAAAGATTTAATCAGTTGCGACAAATGCGTTTTCTTCCTTTATGTTTGTTAAATTGGCGTGATACCAATTTACGCAATTTTTTTATCAAACAGTAATGATTATTTTCACCGTCGTTGATGAGCAAAAGGTCTATTATCGTCTCTTGCTGGTAAAAAGTACTTCTTCTCAGGGGGTAAACTCTATTATTCTCAAACCCGAACACGTAAACGGAGATACCCGGATTTTGGTTTTCAAACTTGGATATATCTTTTAACGAAAAGGGTATTTGATACCCTCCATGTTTAAGGTACTTTCTTTACTTTTTAAATCCTGATCTATACGCTCCGGGCTTTGTTCTTTCGGATTCATAGCCCGCAAGACGCTCCATAGAAAACATTTGTCGTCCTGGTTTTTCATATTGATAATGGACTTCTTTTTCGCCAATACATCCGGTAACGGAATATAAGAATTTCCCCTTAACGGATTATAAGCGGTTGTATGCATTTCGAGTTTCTTGATCGAACGAAATGCCCAATTGCTACAACTACTTTGAAACGTGGCTATATCTTCCAAAATTTTCCTCTCGTGGATGGAGGTGATGGAGCGGGTATTTTTCTCGAAAAGGTTTATTACGGTTGCCCGTCTATTTCGTAAACGGTTTTGAATTTCTTTAAAGCGGATCTTCCTTCTCTTATCTTGAAAGACGGTTCTCGTTCTCTCAGTTCTTGTTTGACGAGACGTCTCTTTCGTAAACGGTTTTGAATTTCTTTAAAGCGGATCTCCTTCTCTTATCTCGAAAGACGGTTCTCGTTCTCTCAGTTCTTGTTTGACGAGACCTGATAACCTCGGTATGGGTCTGACACCACCGGGGCTTTTAGCCCAATCAACCAGTTC
Organism: Lutraria rhynchaena; assembly: GCA_008271625.1. NCBI lineage: Eukaryota > Metazoa > Mollusca > Bivalvia > Venerida > Mactridae > Lutraria > Lutraria rhynchaena. The sequence goes on along the minus strand of VIBL01000121.1, from coordinate 220,760 downwards.
ATTAAGATTTTTACTGATGAAGTTCGTTAGATCCGTGGCTTTAGATTTGGTCCAGTCGAAAGCATTTTTTACCGCGGTAAGCACGGGTCTCGCGTACGTTTCGATATTATTCAACACGGTGCGCGGGGTTGGTGCCGGATTTGTTGGTGGGGGTGGTATTCGTCTAGGTCTCGGTGGGACGGGTCTCGTGGATGGAGGTGATGGAGCGGGGACGCTAGGAGTTACGGGCGCGGACATAAAGGCTCGTATAACCTCTCGCACTAGTTCTCGCTCTCTTACTGGTGAGTTTCTCGCTTCTCCGCTCAGGCTATTTAATTTTTTTATTAACTCGTTTTTACTAAGCTTCCAAAAACCGCGAAGTCCGCGTTCTTTCGCCATTTCTCTTAATTCTCTGATAGTGTAATCGGAGTAATGAATCATTTTGCATCGATCACGATGATATAATTTTACGTAAAATTTTCTTTAAATCTCGAGCGATCCGATATATCTGAAACGTTTAGATAAGTTTTCATGGACTCGTTTGATCGAGTCGTCCCATTTTACATCAGTCATCTTAGCATACATTTTCTCATTCATCTCAGCCGTGGTTTCGGGTAACGTGTCAACGTCTGGGGCAATATTCTTTTTCTCAAACTCTATGATATTCCCTAACCACCCTAGAAGGTCCCCGCAACAGTCACAATCTTTGGACCTACGGGCGAAATCGAGATTGCAACAACGACAAGCCACTCTCCGAATCCAACCCGCGAGATAATTTCCATTAATTTCGATAATTTCCGCTTCTAACCCCACCCTACCATTCCAAGGACGGCAATACGCGGTATAGGGTATGGTATAAAGTTTCACGCGGCCGCCGACACGGTATTCGATTTTCTCGAACGAAAGGTTGTCCAGAAGCCTCGCATATTCATCCCGTTCGTCAAAGCCGATCGCGGGAAGTTGATTTTCTAAAAGTTCGCCGTTATATTCTCCCATTTTTTTGTGAAAATATTTTCACAAAAAATCAAATTTTCGACCTACGTTGATCACGTATTTATTTTTGTAGATTTTTCCGTCGTAGGCTCTTATATTCGCCGAACCCAACTTTATGCACTGCCCCGTGGCGTGTAAATATGGAAAATTTATCTCTTCCCCAGTTTCCGTGTCTTTCACGGTGACGGGAATCTGGGTTTTCCTTATCGTTTTCAAACGATCGTATTTCGGGTCAGACGAGTTTTCTTTAACTTTTCGTTCCTCCGGTTTCGGGATTATGCCTTTCTCGACCAACAAGTCCGTCAATGCGGATTTATTCAACATCGAACGACCGCGGATTTTATTTTCCTTGGCCAATTATTTGAGTTCCGGTAAAGAATAAAACATATTTTTTATTAGGAAATTTTTTTTTAAAACACTTTCAATTCTCAGAGTCTTAATCAATCTTCTGTTGCTCAAAACTTTTTAAACGGCTGCGGGAGTATCGTCTCCTCCTAAATCGACCAAACCTATCAAATCTCCCAAGCCTTCCTCGTTGTCGGACTCATCTGTGTATTCGTCGTCGGACGAGTCTGAGTCTTCCTCAAAATCACTCGGGTCTTCCAAGGGGCCGGTCGTGATGATCTCGTGGGAAATGATCGAAACGAATCTCTCAGGTCTGAAGTATATATTTTGCATTATATCTTCAGATATACAGATTGTTTCAACCATTACGTCGTACAATTTATCCTTATCCGTTGCCTCGTGGTTGAACCCAATACCAGAATAAAAAATCATAGGGCGAATTTCCCTCTACTTTACACTTCAGATACATTTTGATCTTGGTTTCAGGTTTTTCCCGAAAAAAGTTGGTTATTTCTCGTAGAACCGCGTCGGAAAATCTTGGTGGATCACAATCTTTCGTCCCTTCTATCTCACTCACAGTCGCAAAACCTTCAAAAGCGGATTTTGTTTGTTTTAACACAAATTCTTTTTCACTCATTTTTTTATATTTAAAAATCAGTGAATTATTTTTAGGTCAATTTTGTTAGGTCAAATTTATTCTCCGGTCGTTTATCAAAGGCGGGATTTTGAGGGTGTTTGAGCCCGCTGTATGCAGAGTCGTAAACGCAATTATAACGCAGCTCCAAATCAACTATAGTATTTTTTCATTGTTCGTGATTGCTCGCGGGAGGGCGATCGAACGCGGGATTTCGTGGTAGTTTAATTCCAGAGTAATCGAGATTGTTAGTTTCAGACATTTTTTTTTCAATTAGAAAACATTATCCATAAATCACACTCATTTTATTTCCGTCAGACTTAAATTCCAACAATCTGTCGCTAATTACGACGGCAAAGGCTTCCGTGTTGGCGGGGACGTTGGCGTTAAATTGCGCCTTGATTTGAATATCTGCGACGGAATATTTCATTCTTTCGCTCTGTTTGCTCACGTCAAACACGAGCAGAGGAAAAAGGGCTTTGTAATAGTACGGAGAAATGTTGGGATTGGATATCAATTCGTTCATTCTGTAAAATTTGGACCTGAATAGGGCGGCATCTCCGAACGCGCGAGCAAATTTATGTTGATTAAAATTCAATTGATCATCCACTTCAGGATATCTATCCAAATTTAACATGGCGTACATATTTTTCAAGTCGGCGTGATCAAAGAGGGCGGGGTTCCTTTCCTGACTGCCGTCTTTGTCAGTTTGAAACCCGACTATAATCCAACGAGGTTTTTCGGGACTCGACGGAAAGTCTCCACGTAAAACTCGTAAATTGCGGAACCGTGATAAAGTCACATGCCTCATTCGGTAGCCTACGGGGAGGGTGGCCTTTTCTTCGATCGTCTTGTACAATCTCGCCTTTTCGGCGTCGGCAGGTTGGACGTGCGGAATAAACCAAGATAACTTGGTGAGATTCATTCGCCCCCGATCCGCCGCGTTAGCCCTGACGATGGCGTCGTCGTTGGATTTTCTCACCAAAGTGAGGGTTTGTTTCATCCCGTACAAAATTTTATCGTAATCTTCGCAAAATCCGAAAATGTGTTTTAGCGGGATTCGGAAACTAAACGGGCCTTTCGGATCTGGTTGAATAATTAGGTAATCTTGTCGAACGTTAAATCCGGAATTGTTATCTCTGTGTGCTGCCGGGTTAGTATCTTTAATTTATATATTTAAACCTTGCGATTTGGAAAAATCATCAGGATATTTCAGCACCCCCAAAATGGTGGTGGCTTGACCGGGGTGAAAAACGGATTCAACCTCTTGACTGGAAAGTTGATATTTTATATTGCTGAAAAGGTACATGAGGCCGTTATTCATTATGGCGACATTGTCTCCATTCGTGTAAGCCGTTCCATCTGCTTTCATCAACCTTCCCTCAATCAACAAAAACCTTTCGCTCGGATGGATAAATAAATCTTGAGTCTCTATATTTATACGAATTTCGCCGCGGTTATTCAAGTTGGTTCCCGTGATGGGTTCGTATTCGTGATACTAGTAGCTTTCTATACTTTCGTCAGTCGCGTAAGGTTCTGTAATATTTAAAATCATTGCCATCTTTTAAAAACGGGGGATTGATTTTTTTATATCGATCTCTTTTTTTGACGATATAAAAAAAAATTTAGAACCTGCGGTTCCGGAACTCTTCTTTGACGAGTTCTATTCGATCCAAAGTTGGGGGAACGAGTTTTGCCCCGAAGCGAAAACTCTTTTTAATACAATTTGGTTAAATTTCTTTTTACCGGGCATCATTTTCGGATAAATTTTATTTCCGTAAACCAGTTTGATAGACGGGAAAACATCTTGTCATTGTTGACCAAAATTCGTTTGTCTCTTCCTCAAAATTTTTCATCGTTTTGATTTGATCGTCGATTAATTTTACGACGGCTTTTTGGTAACCAAATTTTGAATCTCGAATTTCTAAAATTTCGGCGCCTTGAAATTTCAAATTTCCGTTTTTAATATAAATTGAGGCGGAATTAAATTTCGGATACGTAAAAATCTTAAATTCCAATGTCATTTTACTTTTACGTAAAACTTTTTAACTAAGTCGTCAATTCCGTTTCCGTCGATTAACGTACTGAGAGAAACTAGTTGAATTGGGGGGGTTCTTAAATGTTTTTCTAAAATGGCGGGGTGTGGGCGCTTTTAACTTTTTCGATCACCTTTTCCCCAAAATCGTCAAAGACTTTTTTCCCAGTTTCCTTCGCGGCTGACTTGCCTGCCTCGAGCGCAGCTTGCCCGACTTTTTGGGCGGCAGCCTTCATCATACTTCGGGTAAACAAGCTGGAAAGAAAATCAAATAGACCGCTTCCACCGTATCGGTAACGTCTCGTAAAACCTCGATTTTTCGCAATCAACATTTTTTTTTAAATTATAGCCAACATTTTCTTATTTTGGTCGGAATCCAATATATCTCGATTCGCGAGTTCGTTAAAGATTGTTAATAATTCGTCTTTAACTCCTTTTTACTCGCCATCAATAAATCCAACTTCTCGAGGAGCTCGTTCGAGTCGAAAAGGCCGGATCCCGATTTTTTACTCTTCCAAATTGGACCAACTATATTCGTATTCTTGAACGACTTGCTGGCTTTCGGCTTACCTGAAATAGGGTTGTGATTGCGGTAAATGGCGTTTGTTTTAAACAACAACTCACCGTAATTTGGTCAAATTACTATCGTCAAATTTTCCGGGTCTTTTAGATACGACGAGTACCTTTGTATTCCTTCCCGTCAACTATTATATTATTCTCTTTGATGGTAAAAGAACGGCTCCGTCAGCCGTCAACCCGATCGAAATTAAAAACCATATCGACAACGTCGATGAATTTGCGCGCTCGTTTGCATTTGCGCCTCTATATTTGCGTATTTGCACAAGGGCTCGTTTTTAAATCGAGACCGACACCTTCCCCCATCGCGCGTTGTATCCTATTTGCTAGCGTGGGAGTCACCGCTATAAGATCACTGCCTTTAAGATCGTCTTTACCCAAGCGAATAACGGTCGTCGTGCCATTATGAACCGCCCGTTGTATCTTTTTGTCCTTGGGAAATATTTACTCGAACGTTTAGATATCGCATATTTTTTTAAAAAGTCAAACTTTTTAAATTTCCTGAATATGAAATCGAATCGTAATATCTTCACCGCGCAAATTGAGTAACTCGCCATTTTGATCCGTGAGACTAGTTTCTATAGTGTGAATAGTATCCAAAGTGATTGGCAAATAAACCAAATTTGCAGGATTTTCGACAATTTTGTAACCCGGGCTCACATTCGGGAAAAGGGTATAAATTTCGAAAAGACGTAATATTTCGGGCTTCGTCAATTTATTTTTGAAAGCTTTATAAATAAGGTGGTACTCGGGTTGAAATAAACTTTTTCCGAAAACTTTGAGTTTATCGCAATCGAGCCACCCTGGTTGTAACAACAAGTTTAATAATGAAGTCGTTTTACCGCAACCGGATTTACCCACGATGACCCCGCGAATACTTTTTGGTAAGAGGGGATTATTATGGCGTTTAGTTTTCGTAGTCCAATATAAATCTTTAATTACCATATTTTTTATTTAAAACAAAGAAACGCATTAAATAAAAACATGTATTGCGTAAAATGTAAAAAAATTACGGACACGAGTAACGTGGAAAATACAATTACGAAAAATAAAAGACCCATGAAACGAGGAAAGTGCGTCATATGCGGAACGACGAAAACTCAATTTACTAAAATGCGGGGTGGTTCGCTATTAAATAGTGCCATAAATAATTTGCCTTTCGAAATGCATTTGCCGGGTCGTAATTTTACCGGTCCGGGCAGGAAATTAAAAAAGAGATTAAATCCGGATCCCACTACGAAAAAATGGAGTATGCCCGTAAATAGGATCGAGAAGGCGGCGTATCATCACTATCTGTGCTATCTGAAAAATAAAGATACGGCGACGAGAAATAAAATCTGCGATAAAAATATGTTGGATGAGATGAAAAATATTTATAATCCCACTCTGCGAGAAAAAATGGATAGATCGATCGTCAAAAAAATTATCGGTACAAAAATGAGATTCGGGATGGGGCTTAAAAAAAGTTAAAATGGACCGACGTTTAAGCGGAAGAATTACACAAGCCCGTCGTTAAGAAATTTCCTAAAAGACGCGTACGCGTAAATGACATTGACGAAATATGGGTCGCAGATTTGGTAGATATGCAAACGTTCTCGAAATTTAACCGCGGAATCAAGCACCTGCTGGCCGTTATCGATATTTTTTCCAAATACGGTTGGTTAATTCCGTTAAAAGATAAGACCGGAAAATCGGTCGCGACTGCGTTGAAAAAGATATTTATACGATAATGATATTTATGGAAAGAAGACCGTAAAAAATAAAGGTAGATAAAGGTAAAGAATTTTACAATAAAGAAGTACGGGACCTAACGAAATTACATATTACCGAAAATGAAGAAAAACTTAGCGTAGTAGAGAGATAGAATAGAACGATGAAGGAGAAAATGTGGAAATATTTTTCGGCTAATTCTACGCGGGTATACATTGACGTGTTGGACGAGCTCGTTGATCGATACAATAATACGAGACACTCGTCGACAAAAATGACGCCCGTTGAAGCGATTAAAGAGAAAAAAATAAAATTAGGGTTTGGCAAAATCTTTACCCGGACCATTATAAAATAAAAACTTTTAATCCGCAATTTTCGGTAGGCGATAAAGTGAGGATCTCGAAGAAAAATTAAACGTTCGAAAAGGGATATACACCGAGATGGACCGAAGAAATCTTTACCGTGACTACCGTACAAAACACTACGCCAGTGACGTATAAAATAGCCGACTATAATTGAGAGGAAATACAAAGCACGTGTTATGAACAAGAACTACAAAAAACTAGCCAAGAAATATTTAGGATCGAGAAAATAATACACCGCAAAGGTAATAAATCGTTAGTAAAGTGGTACGGTTATCCCGCGTCGTTTAATAGCTGGATCGATAATGAGCAATTACAAAATTTATAAAAATACGCGATTTTCTTTTCTTAAAATAATGGGGACTTCCCATATTTATAAAAAAATTTTCGCGAGAGAAAAAATATTTTGTTCTCAAATTTTGAAATTGGGGGAATTCCCATCTATTTTTAGATTTGGGAATTCCCATCTTTTTTGGATTTTGGAGTCCTGTGAGTGAACAAATGCGCTAGGAACCCCATATACACACTACTCGCACTGGCACTTCTACGAGTATACGTTTAGGAAGAGAAGATCTTCAGAGTAATGATCTTATCGCGATTACGCAAATTTGAGCGAATAAAATACAACGAGCGATGAACGAAGGTGTTGGTGTCACAATTAAAATTATCGTATAATACGAAAATTGAAGGTTTTCTCGGTTTGTTGGCGGGATTGGCTGCCCGAGCTTTACCCGTGATTACGAGCGATCCCCGTAGCACTTCCAGCTATTGCGGGTCTTGGAGGGATTCCCGCCATTGCTCGTCCGGTTCCACAAGTTTTCGGTCCAATCGCGTCCGAATATTTAAAAACATATGCCGGTAAAACCGAGGTTAATAGATGTTTGGCTTGTACGCTAAAAATGATGGTAATTTTTATTTAGGCGATAAACTCGTCACTATCAAAGACGATGATATAATTCTAGACGGTGAAGAATATCCGGGAACGCCAGGATTGTGGGAGCTTATCATATCCAAGAATCCATACAAAAATATATACTCTACTGAGGACCGCGGTAATTACGGCGAGCTGTTATTTAAAACGAATGCCATTTACCGAAATCATGATCTTAGTACTAAACACCCGAGGGCCAGCAAGTCGTATAAATACGCTAATATCGTTCGACCAATTTGGGAAAATAGGCATCTTTATAGTGGAGGGCCTTCCGGTTCGGGTCTCTTAGATCCCAACGCGTTACTCGAAAGGCTAGACTTATTACTGGCGAGCAAATAGGCGGGTAATATGGGCGTAAAAGACGAACTGGTTTCCATTTGTAACGAGCTCGCGAGGCAAAATGTATTAAATGCGGAACAACATGAGAAATTACTATCTATCATTTAAAAAGATTGGTTTCGAAAAACCACGGCTATACGAGACGTTATAGATACGGTGGAAGCGGTATATTTTGCTTCATCGCAAATTTGTTTACCAGCAGTATGGTGAAGGCGGCGGCAAAATCAGTAGCGGAGTCGGCCTTGGAAGCGGGGAAAGCAGCTGCGAAAGAAGCTTGTAAAATGCTTTAGATGCCGCTAGGAAGAAAATGGTCGAAAAGCTTCTCACGACCAAAGACGCGGGGGCTAAAGCCCTTACGCCAAAATCTAAATCGATTATAGAAAGACACATCACGCCGCAAGTTCAACCCGAACCATTGTCAATCAACTCGTTAATTGATGGAAGCGGTACGTCTACGACGGGTCCGCTTCACTGGCCTGCCAACGCAATCGCTATTGAAGACTTCGTTCGAAAATTTCATAAAGGAAATTGATATCTTTTAAAAAATGAAAAATCTCGAGTCTACGCGTCACGCTTACGAAAAGTACAGTTCAGCCACGATTTTAGTCAAGAACGGGTATCTTTGGTTAGAAACGGATTACGGCTGTCAAAAAAGTAGTCGGCGACGAAAAAATAAAGTTGTTGAAAATGTTTGAAGAGGAAGTGAACGAATTTTTGGACAAACACGGTTACGAACCGGTAACGTTGGTATACGAAAGTAAAATTTACGCGAAAAAAGATCCGTATAATTCGACGTTTAAAAAAAATGTTTTTTTTTTATATATCGTATCGTATCGATATAAAATCATTTGGGATAAAAATAAAAATATGACGAATATTTTAAGAATTACCGAGGCTCCCTCGTTCGACGAAAGTATCAAAAGAATTTCACGAATACCAACCTATCTTGGGTACCAAATTAAATAACGCCGGCGAAATCCGAATTGATATAGAAACCCAAGATTTATTTACCCACCCGAGCGAAAGTTATTTGTTGTTTAAAGGAAGGCTGACGAAAGCCGATGAAACGGCTTACGCGAATGGTGACAAAGTCGCGTTGCCGAATAACGGTCAATATCAAATATCAACTTTCCAGTCAAGAGATCGAATCCGTCTTTCATCTGGGAAATGTAGCACCAAGTTGGGGTTGCTGACAATGCGATTCTATAGCGGTTCCGCAATCTACGAGTTTCACGTGGCGACTTTCCGTCAAGTCGAGTCCCGAAACAACTCGTTGGATTATCGTGAGTTTTCAAATCGAAAAAGATGGTCATCAGGAAAGGAACCCCTCCTTTGATCATTTTTGATTTCCGCTAAATATCTCTTAGTTGACTACGAACTCAATTTCGAGCAATATGATTTCGCCCGCGCTTACGGCGATGCCGTTTCATTCAGATCCAAATTTTACGGAATGGACAAATTAATATAGAATCCAAACATCTCACCGGCTGATTACCAAATCCTTTTCTCGTTGTTTGTGTTTGACGTAAGCAAACAGAGCGAGATAATGAAATATTCCATCACCGATATCCACATCAAAGCGCAATTTCACGCAAACGGGCACGGAAGCGTTCGCCATCGTAATCAGGGATAGATTAAAGAATTTCAAGTCCGACGGAAACAAAATGAATGTGATTTACGGTTAATATTTTTATAATAAAAAGTATCCGAAAATTAATTAAATGCGATACCGGAAGAGTACGCCGGAATCAAACATCCACAAAATCCTGCATTTTCGCGCACGATTGAAAATGGTTGTGTCTACGACGGGTCAGAAAGGACCTACGAGCAACGTAAAATTGATAAGGGGTACGTTATCGATGACTCCGCATCGATGATAAATGATTACGTCTACGACGGGTCCGAAAGGACCTTCGAACAACAAAAGAAAATTTTTTCAAAATTTCAAAATTTTTATTTTAAATATAAAAATGAGTGTGAGAGAATTTGTATTGAGTCGAGAAAGATCTGCCTTACAGGGATTCTCAACCGTACACGAAATAGAAGGGAGGCCTGGTTACGATCCGCGATCGTTTTTCGATGCGGTTCGACAAAAAAATAACCGACTTTTTTAAAAAAGAAATACTCAAAAAAGATTAAAATGATTCTTAACTGTTTTATAGGAAGGACCGACGTGCAGACGGATCATAGCGAAACACGTTCTGTGGTTTTCATACCGATATTGAGATCGTCCTCGAAGAAACTAATGTAGAAGAATTTTAAAATAATCTTGGAAAAAATGGCGACGTTTCAAAAGTAGGGGTAGTGGTTGGAAGTTCGTTTCAATCATTTCTTTCGGGATTCACATAAACTTGATTATTATTAGGTCATAAAATGAGATAGTTGTCTAATGACGAGACTCGCGCGGTTGTGTTATAGGTCGACTGCAAAACAAGTACGGAATTAAAATTATGAAATACTTAAAGAAAATCTTGCTTAAATAAAAAAAATGACTACATTAACGGAATTGAAGAAAATTTTACGTGAGAATAACTTCGTGGGATATGATCGGTGGAAAAAGGCGCGAGTAAAGAAGGTGTTGAAGGAAAATGGATGATGAATTTGGTTTTCTAAAGAAAATACGAACAAACCCAAAGCGAGTAATACTGAGGGACGTTGAAACGAACGAGGAATTGACCTTTCCCTCAATTTACAAAGCTGCCAAATTTATAAACCGTTCACCGAGAATTATAACTTTTTATAAAGGAAAGGTATGGGAAAACAAATACGTAATTAAAGTTATTTGAGGAATATAAAGAAGTATTCTTCGGGTAAAAATAGGAATGAAAAAATACTACTATAGAGACCATTCTTAAATGGTTTAAAAGACGATTTTAAGAGGTTAGGTTTCAGGATAGTGAAAGCATCTTCTTATAAATAAAGAAAATATTTCAACATAAATAAAAAAATGAGCGTGTTAGAATACAATAGAGAACTCTGAAGGAAAACGATTTAACTGCGAATTGTAGACTTTGTGCGGCTATAGAAGACGGGAAGGAAGAAAAATGCGGGAAAATTAAAGCGATAGAATTCGTCAGAGAACCTGATGATGACATCCCCAGATGGTCTGAAATGGAGGCTGAAATTAACGAGGATTATGAGGCGGATAATTACAGGTTTGAGGTTGGTGACAGAGTCATGTTTTTTTTGCTGTCTGGGTGATATGATGATGAGAATAACCGAAATTTTCTCGTGGGTCTGGTTTTGCAGTTTAATCCTTTCTGTGGTTGTTATCAAAACCCCGAAGTTCGTAAAAACCATATCTGCGGATGCGATGAAGAGCCAGTGGTTCCCTATATGATGGTAAGGCTCGAGAAGAAGCATATTTTCCTCACACCAGACCAAAAATATGAGGGTGACTGGGGTTTTAGTGATGATAAGGAGGACGATTCGGATTCTTCAGATTCTTCGGATTTATCAGATGATGAAAAATATGGTAGACGGCTTATTAAGTTGAGTTTCGTGGAGTTTTAAGAAAAAGAGCATAAGATTATATTATTCTCACGAGGAATAATATAATCGACAAAAATGAAAAAACGGGCTGTATCAAACGTTTTATCTGGAGCACGACGGACGGCATCAAACGTTTTATCTGGGGTTCAAAGCAGGATACGTTGTTTTAATAACTGGTTAACTGATTATGAGATGAAGGACAAATCAATCGAGTGTTGGATGATCTATCGAGGGTAATCAGGAGAAATTATCCGGCAAGACGAGAACCATTTCTTATGCCGTGTCGTTGCGAGATACAGACAAGTTTGAAAAACAAATCCCGATATTGCCATAGTCGTTTATGGATATGAAGAAGATAAGGGTTCTCGTATCCTCAGGTACACCAACAAGCATGGTTTTGAAAATCCGATATACCTGTTGTTGTTTGATAACGGCAAAAACATTACTGTTTAATAAGGAATAAAAGTAGATTATTATCTTCGCAGATTTCGAAGGCGCATGGACAAAAATATTTTTGCAACAACTGCCAAAATCCGTTCGGTAAGCAGGAGGTGTTGGATAAACACATAGAATATTGTCGTACGAACGAATGCGTCAAGACCGTGATGCCGAAAAAAGGCTCGTTTATCGAGTTTAAAAATCTTAATAATGCGATGCGAGTTCCTTTCGTGGTATATGCCGACTTTGAGTCTTGTCTCAAACTTATTGATACGTGTAGCCCAAACCCTGAAAACAGTTATAAGAAACAATATCAGAAACACGTTCCGTTGGGGTTTTGTTACTACATAAAATGTATCGATGATAAAGTGTATAATGAACCTCCAGTCATCTACAGCGCGAAAACGGATGACGAAGACGTTGCGCAGAAATTTGTGGAAATGTTGGAAAAAGACGTGAGGTAGCTTCGTAATATTTCTCCAAAGGAGATGATATTTGGTCAAGAAGACCGAGTAGATTTCGAACGAGCTGAGAAATGTTGTATTTGTCAAGGAGTGTTTTCTAACGAAAATTGAGGAAATGAAAAGGTTCGCGATCACTGCCACTACACCGGGAAATATAGAGGGGCGGCGCATAATAAATATAATTTCGCATTTAGGAAAACCAAATTTCACCCCGGTAGTGTTTCACAATTTGACAGGGTATAACAGTCATTTATTTGTCAAAAATCTCGAGAAAAGCGAAGGTGATATTAATTGTATCGCTAAAAACTGAGGAAGAATACATTAGTTTTACGAAAACGATACAAGTCGGTACTTATAATGATAAAAACAAAAGAAAAAACCGATACATCACCAAATTTGGTTTATCGACAGCTCTAAATTTATTACTTCCAGTTTCGACAAACTCGCGAGCAACTTGACCCAATTTCCGAACGTAACCGAGTATTTTCGAGACGAACGTCAACAAAATTTATTACTGAAGAAAGGCGTATATCGGTACAATTATATGGATTCTGCGGAAAGATTAAAGGAATCCAAATTACCACCGAAAGAAGCGTTCTGTTCGAAGTTAAATGATGAAGGGATTAGTGACGAAAAATACGCGCACGCGCAAAGAGTATGGAAAGCCTTTAATATGAAAACTCTGAGAGATTATCACTAGGGGTGGGGTCTCGATGATTTCGACGAGATACGGGGAAGCGAATAATCCGTACATGGGTGATGAGTTTAGTCTCGAAAAAACGGTTAAATAAATAAATTATTTAGACGCTAACAACTTGTATGGGTGGGCAATGAGCAAACCTTTACCAACACGCAGATTTAAATGGGTGGAAGAAACCGAATTGAACGATTGGAAAAATATAACTTGTATTTTAGAAGTCGATTTAGAATACCCGGAAGAGTTGCGCAATTTACACAACGATTACCTTTTGGCTCCGGAACATTTATCGAGAGACAAAGTAGAAAAGTTGATTCCGAATTTATACGATAAAAAGAAATACGTAGTTCACCACGAAAGTCTAAAACAATACGAAAGATTTGGGTTGAAAATTTTAAAAAAATCATCTTGGAATTAAATTCGAAGAAAGCGCGTGGATGAAACCGTATATCGATTTAAATACGAATCTAAGGGCGAAGGCGACGAACGAGTTAGAAAAAGACTTTTTAAATTAATGAATATCAGCGTTTTCGGGAAAACGATGGAAAATATTAGAAAGAAAACGGATGTCAGGTTGGTTAGTGATAGAACGAAGGCGGAAAAATTGGTGGCGAAACCGAATTTTAAAGGAACTACCAGATTTGACGAAAATCTTATCGCGATACATATGAAAAAGACCCAATTAACGTTCGACAAGCCGGTTAATCTCGGTATGTGTATTCTGGATTTGAGTAAAACTCTCATGTACGATTTCCATTATGGTTACATCAAAGCAATATACGGAGAAAAAGCCAAATTGTTGTTTACCGACACGGACAGTTTGATGTACGAAATTGAAACGGAAGATTTTTATAAAGACATTTCTGGGGACGTAAAAGATAAATTTGACACGAGTAATTTCCCCGAAAATCACCCGTCCGGAATCGAAGTAGGAGTAAATGAAAAAATAATTGGCATGTTTAAAGACGGTGGGTTAATTATGAAGAATGAAAAAAGCCGTCGTGAAAAAGAGCATCCGGTTTAAAGATTATAAAACTTGCTTGTTTACGGGTGTGGAACAATTGCGAAGTATGAACATTTTAAGAAGCCGCGGTCACGAAATGCATACTGAGGAAGTTAACAAGGTCGGGCTAAGTAGCGAGGATGATAAAAGAATCATTTTACCGGATGGGATTCACACGTGGGCTATAGGTCACTTGCGAAGTCGCGTTAACGTTCAAACTAGTTTAAAAAAGAAATATGAATATCTCGGTCGGGAAAGTGATTTTGCCTAATATACCGCTCAACAATTTCGAATTGACGGACGCAGCCAAGAAATTAAAAATACCCAATTTTAGCGGAGTATTTATGAGCGACCAACTGCCGAAACGAGCGTTCAAAAGAGAGTGCGGAATATTACGTTTGGATGACTCGAATCCGAATGATAAAATTGGAGGTACCGGAGGTACGCATTGGGTTTGTTGGATAAAAAGGAAAACGAAAAGTATTATTTCGACGGTTACGGTTTACAACTACCCTCGGAATTGATGAACTATCAAAAACCGAGAATTACGAATCTCGGTGCGCCAACGGATGCAGGTGATGCGGCGAACAAGGCATTTGTGATAAAAAGGGGAAACAGGATGGTACGAAATTATAAATTAAATAAAATTAAACAACTAGAATCGACTATATAAACTTTAAAAAGCAATCAATTGAATACGCTCTTGATTTCGTTCGACATAAACAAAGGTACTATTATTGACTTAGAAAAGTTAATAAATGGGGAGGGGTTGACTATATCACGGAAGGTTTCGATAAAACGGAGAACAGATATGTTGATTATAAAAATATTATAGAATACCCTCATTCTATACTACCGAGCGAGCGCAGAGAAGTATGACTCCTTAAAAAGCCGGGGTTGCATAAGCTCGACATTGATTTGCAACTCACTAATAGTTTACCAGGCATTCCAGAATCAACCGGATTAACTAGTCGGATAAGACTGAGAGGATCTGAGTGGGATAAGGAGTCGGCAGATTTTACTAGTAAACTACTAGATTATAACACAAGAATGATAAAAGGCAAATGATCATTTGAAATAACGGACGAAGTATAATTACTTTTTGAACCTAGGAAATAGTTTTATCGATTTATAATGAATAATAAACAATGGATACATAAGGTTATATCATAAACCGTTATAATTGGGAAAAAACAATTATAACGGTATTAAAATTAATTCGTTTTCATAAAAATGACTGTTGATAAATTCGGACGGATGCCGAAAACTCACGTTTCAGACTCTAACGTGCCTTTATCTTAAATAAGTAACAATTTTCTGAGAAGGGAGAGAATTGATATGTTCGGAAAAAAGATTATGAATCTTGGTACCCCAACAGAAGGAAGAGACGCAGCGAGCAAGGCATTTGTGATAAAACGGGGAAACAAGATGGTGCGTGATTACGGTCTAGATAAACAAAAAACGCGATTGAGATATATAAAAGATCCATTAACTGACATTGAAGATAAAATAGAAGAGAAATTGAGGGACGATATCGAAAAAGGGGTTGAAAGTCTTAAAAAAGAGCTGGAAACGTACGTAGACGAGAAGGAAATAGAATGAGTAAAGACGGAAATTGGGCAAACTTTTGTCAGCAAAATAAAAGAATTCTTGAGGGAATATATCAACGAACGAAATTTGGAAACCAAATTGGAAAACCTAAAGAAAAAATGGACGTTAGGTGACGAAACCATTAAGGATAGAATCGAACGGAAATTACAGGGAGGTGTACAAAAAGGAGTGGAAAATCTTAAAAAAAGAGTTGGAAACGTACGTAGACGAAAATGAGTTAAACGAGCAAAGACGGAAAATGGTAAAACCTTGGTAACGAGAATAATTCGAAAGTTTGAGAGATTATATCGACGAACGAAAATTAGAAGCTAAACTAAATAAACTAAAAAGGGAGTGGACGAAGGATGATGAAACCATCAAGGATAGGATTGAACAAAAATTACAGGGTGATGTTGAAAAGGGGGTGAAAAATCTTTGAAAAAGAGTTGGAAACGTACGTAGACGAAAATAAGTTGGAATGAGCAAAAGCGGAAATTGGTAAAGCCTTTGTAACGACGGTAAAAGAACATTTGGAGGATATGTCGACGAACCAAAAATGGAAACCAAACTGAATAAACTTAAGAAAGAATGGGCGTTGGATAGCGAAACCTTCGAAGATAGAATCGGACGGAAATTACAAGGAGATGTTGAGAAGTGGGTGGAAAACTTAAAGAAAGAATTGGAAAAATTTGTAGACGAGAAAGATCTGAATCCGATCATCGAAAGGGTAAAGAAGCATGTGGGTAAAGCTGTCGTAGGACATAATATCAAAATTTTACAACTAGAATCGAATATAAAAATTGTTAAAAATAAGCTATTAGATACTCTATTTTCGCTCGACGCTAGAACGGATATTAAAATTGATATAAAACAAAAACAGGATAACCGAGTTGTTATCGCCCATACTAAAAATAAACGATACAACTTTTTCACATCAGCCTGAACATGAATATTATTTATAACGATATAGTAGCATACCCTATTATTGTAGGTGATGAACATTTGTACGGCACAGAACACTGGCTTCTTAAAAAGATGGGGGTTTACACGCTCGACGTTAATTTGACGTATACGAGAAAAAAATAATTTGACGGAAAAACAACGATTATTACATGTGGACCTGGGTGATAGAAGAACACAAATATTTTCGGACCGTCTCAAAAATCGAAAAAAAATAATTAATAAAATGTGGTCATATGACATTACTTCGTCGGACACGAGGATCGGATACCCTTTAACGTACGACGAATTTAAGTTTGCCGCTAAAGGACACATAAGGTTGTATTATAAACCGTTCCAGCCAGGTCAGGAAAACCATGGCAAACAAATTATATATATTTCGTAAAATATAATAAATTAAGTATAAAAATTTCAGCCCCTGACAATGACGAGAATATGATCGAACGTAAACTTTATGTCCGTGTTATTCTGTAAAACTTTGCCCATCATATCATCATCCCCATTATATTCGGTTACTTTCGCTAACATAAATTCGTCTTCATTGGTAAAAAATACACCGTTTAATAACATTTTTTTGGTCTGAGGGAGAGAGTGGTTCGAGATCCAAAATCTTCTTCCCCAGACTTGCCGCATTCAAAATCTCCGCTAACTCGCCATTCACTGAGAGTAATTAAAGGTTTCATTGTTTAATTTATATTTGGGGGGAAAATTAACCATTTTTCGTATCACAAGCAGCGTGAACAGGAATTCCCCCAACTCGTAAAATCGAAACGCGTATCTTTTTTAAATATTTAAAAAAGGAAATAAGAGAGCGCGATTTTTTATAGATATGGAAGGTTTCCCATGTTTATAAAGCCTGAAGAGTTTTGATAAGTATGGAAGGGTTCGCAATGTATGTGAGGGTTGAAGAGTTTTGATAAGTATAGAGGAATTCCCCATGTTTATGAGGATTGAAGCTTGGAGTTTTGATAAGTATAGAGAGATTACCAATGTTTATGGGGTAGAAAAGAGATGAAAAGCAGGGAGATTTCCCCATGTTTACGGGGGGGGTTTGAAGGGGTTTTGATAAAATGGAGATGTTTCCCCCATGTTTATGGGGGTTTGTAGACACTACTTTGAAAAATATAACAGTACAATAAAACCTCAATATTACGACCTACTCAATATTACGACCACCTTGTTATAGCAACAACTTATTTTCGGACCGGCTTTATATAACTTCCTTATATGATTAAACTTGATAATAAGACTACCTCATTATTACGACCGATTTTATGGGTCCCGAAGGTAGTCGCATCATCGACGTTTTACAGTACATTATGGTGTAAATATACAAATTTGCGCAATTTGCAATTCCTGCGTTCTGAAAATTCAGAAAATCCATGCATTTCAACACATTAATAATACTTTTTAACCTTTCAAACATGCATTAAGCTCAACAAGAAACATTTCAATTTCATGCAACTATTTGAATGTCTTCAACATTTTGACACTCAGAGAAAAGTTCAATGCACCCATCAATAAAGCCACTGAATTTTAGATGAGGGTCAAATATGAAATCGTTTAAAGTTACGGTAATATCATTATACATTGTGATTAAATCATAGCTATCCGGTTATAAAAGATAGTATTACTTATTGCTGAGAACAAAAACAACATTTACAGAATAGAATTTCTATCAAAATTTACTGTTTTACTTAAGTTATTTGTACATTTTGAATTTGACCAACATTTTCAGAATGTCTGTTACTAAAATTCTTCGTTTTATTTTGGCAAAGACTTTGTACTCAGAGTAAACACTTTTCATGATTTATTAAACTTTTAATTTTCATTTGCGGCACAGTACCGTGTCTCTTAGGTAATCAGTATCTAGTAGATGCTTCACTGCAATTTATAAACTCGGAATAGCACTGTATAAACTGAGAAATGTGGATAGTCGACTGTCATTAATTGTATTAATATATTTATGCCGGATTACATGTATATTTGTGTAAAGCTGTTTACATTTTTCAATCAATGTATTCACGCTCATCTGGTCGTCCAAACGTTATAATCATTACTACAAACCTTAGAAGTGTACTTTTAGTGGATCCAATACCCATGTCCGCCGTCGTGGTGGCCATACTAATAATTTTGAATATTTCATCACACGAAAGACAACTGTCTTTATCCTATGTGGTTCTAGCCTCTGTCCCGTCTGTAACTGAAAATATATTGAAAAACGGCATGAAACCCCAGTTGCAATGTCACGTAGAAACAAATCCTGCCTCTACCAGTTAATCTATCCGGCAAAAAAGATTTTGGGACGCCATACTTTTCTGAAGCTTTCCTCACAGACATTCCATTATTAACAGCTAAAATGGCCAAGACCATGGATGAGTCGTTCCAGGTTATACGAAAAGACAAATAAGAAGTAAGACCCAAATACATGTAAATTTATTTTTAATATGAAACGTTAGATCACAATAACATATATTCAGGTTTTGCAACATTCTTACTAGGCAACGACTGTACACATGTGTCAATTACATAAGTACTAAGAGAGAATGTCACCATGCTAGATATTTATACAGCTTGGAATATTCTCAAACTGTACCCACTGAGGCACCGGCGGATGATATCAATATGTTTTTCTTCGCATTTAAATCCAACGCTGCGCCTTTAAATCTACTGTATTTTGCAGGAGGCATTTTGGCATTTAGGTAACATTAGAAAATTGATATAAAAATCCTTTATAGTACTAATACGTCATTTGCTGGCGAGATATTACTTAAAATCGCAAAACGGTTTTCGCTAAATACACTGTTGAAATAAAATTATAAAAATGAAAACTTCGCGGACGTAACATTAGGGACTATCTCTTATATGTGTTACTTTTACTTGTATTTTATGAGCATGAAACAATGCAGATAAATTCAAAGACACGGACCCATCTAAATATAGCATGCATTATATACATAATTTTTAATCATACAGTAGATAAACTGAATGAAAAGGCACACCTTCATCAGTATTTCGGATGAATTTAATAGTCCTGGCTACCGTTTATTTTACTCCGATATTTTCGAGCAAACATAGGGGCAGGAAATCTACACAAGGAGACAAGGTCAATTATAACTCGTACGTTTGCATGACTAATGACATACAATAACTAGGTACATATCGCATCGTAGTAGAGTAGGACGATACCCTGGCACCACGATTTTTCATTTTCTTTACTTCAGGCACCACGTTTTCCTCCTTCTGGGCGATATCCTGGTACCAAATTTTCGGAAAATGGGACCAGAATTTGCTGAAAAAGAGGTGAAATTGTGAAAATTTCCCTACCAAAGTTCACCAATTCCTACCAAACTCCGCCAGACCGCCTGGCGAAAACAATTCTTTTTTCTAAAAACTTTTATAAATATGGGGAGAAAACCTTCTCATATTTATAAAAAAATCGAGCATTTTTCATTTTTTTGAATCGATACGCGTTCTTGTTAGAACGGTTTATAATACAACCTTATGTGTCCTTTAGCGGTAAACTTAAATTCGTCGTACGTTAAAGGGTATATTCCGATCCTCGTGTCCGACGAAGTAATGTCATATGACCACATTTTATTAATTATTCTTTTTCTATTTTCGAGACGGTCCCAAAATATTTGTGTTCTTCCATCACCCAGGTCCACATGTAATAATCGTTGTTTTTCCGTCAAATCATTTTTTTCTCGTATACGTCAAATTAACGTCGAGCGTGTAAACCCCCGTCTTTTTAAGAAGCAAGTGTTCCGTGCCGTACAAACGTTCATCACCTACAATAACGGGGTACGTTACTATATCGTTATAAATAATATTTGTGTTCGGCCTTTTAACGATGGCTGATGTGAAAAAGTTGTAACGTTTATTTTTATTATTGGTGCTAACAACCCGATTATCCTCTTTTTGTTTTATATTAATCATAGTATCCGCGCTAGCGTCGAGCGAAAATAAAAGAGTATATAATAGCTTATTTCTAACAATTTTTATATCCGATTCTAGTTGTAAAATTTTGGTATTATTTCCTACGACGGCTTTACCCACACCCATCTAATCCTTTCGATGATCGGATTCAGATCTTTCTCGTCTACAAATTTTTCCAATTCTTTTTTTTTAAATTTCTACCCCCTTCTCAATATCTCTCTGTAATTTCCGTTCGATTTTATCCTCGATGGTTTCGCTATCCAACGCCCATTCTTTCTTATGTTTATTTAGTTCAGTTCCAGTTTTGGTTCGTCGACATATCCCCCCCAAATGTTCTTTTACAATTTTCGTCTTTGCTCGTTCCAACTCATTTTCGTCTACGTACGTTTCCAATCTTTTTTAAAATTTCCACTCCATTTTTTACATCCCCTGTAATTTTTGTTCAACCCTATCATCGATTGTTTCATCATCTTTCGTACACTCCCTTTTTAGTTTCTTTGGTTTCGCTTCTAATTTTCGTTGGTGGATGTAATCTCTTAAATTTTCGTTTATTCTCGTTACCAAGGTTTTACCAATTTCCGCCTCTGCCCGCTACAATTCATTCTCATCTCCAATTCTTTCTGTTGCATGCTGTCAGCAAGATGTGATGAAATAACGGTATCTTCACCGCGGATCCTTAACGCAACTGCCTTCGATGTCAAGTGTATACAATCCCCGCTTTTTTAAGAGCAATCCTTCCTTACGCTTAGCTACTTTAATAGAATGAGGGTGCTTTATAATACTGTTAAAATCGATATATTCGTTCTCCATTTTATTAAAACCTTCCGTGATATAGTCAAACCTCCCATGTTCGTGCTCTTCCAGGTTAATAATAGTACCATTCTTTATGTCGAATGAAATCAAGAGCGTATCCAATTGATGGGTTTCTAAAGTTTTTATATCTCTTTTTAGTAGTTTAATTTTGTAGTAATTTTCTACAGTGGTTGTTTCAAAGGCATTCTTTATATCTTTATATCATAATACTATTAAAATCGATATATTCGTTCTCCATTTTATTAAAACCTTCCGTGATATAGTCAAACCTCCCAAGTTCGTGCTCTTCCAGGTTAATAATAGTACCTTTCTTTATGTCGAATGAAATCAAGAGCGTATCCAATTGATGGGTTTCTAAAGTTTTTATATCTCTTTTTAGTTGTTTAATTTTGTAGTAATTTTCTACAGTGGTTGTTTCAAAGGCATTCTTTATATCTGCCGAAATACGTTGTAATATATATTCCAAATGCTCACCATCGACTGGTGGCAGTACGTCTTTTTTATTTTTTCTATTATCTCATCAACAATATCTCTTCTTTAATTCTATCTTCAATACTCGTTTCACGCATTCCTAATTTGTCTCCAAATTTATCTAATGGCTCTTTTATTCCATCTCTTGTTGCTCTACCTCTATATTAATGGTTCCATAAAAATAATTTATCATATCCGAAATAGTGTTTTTTTTCCAATTTCGGCTTTTACCCGCTCCGGCTCTTTATCAATAAAAGTTGTTTCTAACTCCTTTTTAAAACTTTTCACCAACTTTTCGAGGTAATTCTCCAATTTCCCCTCGGCATCATTTAACGACTTCGTTAACTCACATAATTCTTCCAGTTTGTAATCTCGCACCATCCTCTTTTCACGTTTTATCACAAATGCTTTGTTCGCCGCGTCACTTCCTTCCATCGGCGCACCGAGATTCGTTATCTTGTTTCCGAGCATATTGATTTCCCCGCGCCTTATAAAGTCGGCCTTTACGTCCGTTTTTGGCATTCGTCCAAATTTATCAACAGTCATTTTTTATTATTCTCGTCGGCCTTTATGTAAAACGTATAAACATAAATGACCACAAATTACTGACCCTTTTGGTTGTACTTGTTCAACGCTATAAAAAAATTTACGGTCTTAGATGAGCGGTTGTATGCCATAACCGTCGATATAATATTTTTTTATTTTCCCTTTTAATCCAACAAACCCAATACGCGCCACCCGCGTTAGAGGACCCAATTGCATCATTCGGATTCGAGGCGTCCAAATTTAATATTCCGCATTTCCTTTTTCAAGGGCGTTTCGGCAGTTGGTCACGCATGAATACCCCTCGAAAATCATGTGTTTTTCAATTTTTTAACCGCATCCGTAAATTCAAAATTGTTCAGCGGTTTGTTGGGTAAAATCGCTTCCCCGATCGAGATATTCATATTTTTCTTAATGATTTTGCTCATTAATACGGAAATGTCCAATCGCCAACGTGTTAATTTCACCCGGCAAGATAATTCTCTTGTCATCCTCGCAACTTAGCGCGACCTTGTTTATTACTTCCGTGTACATTGCGTGACTCCGGCTTCTCAGAACATTCATCTTTTGCAGTTGTTCCTTTTTCGAAAACAAGCACTCTTTGTAATCTTCAAACAGGATACTCTTTTTCACAACAACTTTTTTCATTCCATTTTTCTTTCCTCGAATCTAATTCCGCGGTGAATTTTCTTAATTTTCAATCCCGTTCTTTCGTACTGTTTTAAATTTACGTGATGAACTACGTATTTCTTTTTTACGCCTAACTTCGGAATCAACTTGTCTACTTTGGCTATCGTTACATGTTCCGGCGTTGTATAATTCGTGTAACTCTTTCGGGTATTCTAAATCGACTTCCAAAAAACAAGGGATTTTTTTCAATCTCGTAATTCCGCGTCATCCATCCATTCAAATCCGTGAGTCGGTAAAGGTTGGCACATTGCCCACCCGTACAAGTTGTTGGCGTCTAAATAAGATATATATTTCGTTGGCTTTTCCGGATCGTACTTATCACCCATGTACGGGTTATTCGCTTTCCCGTATCTCGTCGTAATCATCGAGACCCCACCTCGTAACCCCCTCTCGAACATGAGCAACTCCGTAATTGTTTGCACAGGCTTTTCTAAAACTTTCGAAAATGTCCGCCAGCAACAAAAAGTCAGTTACGTTATACAAATCGTGGTATTCTCTCAGAGTCGACATGTTAAAATCCTGAGCGTGAGCGTATTTTTCGTCGCTAATTCCCTCGGTATTTAACCTCGAATAGAACGCTTCTTTCGGGGGTAGCTCGGTTTCTCGAAATCTTTCCGCGGAATCGATATATTCGTACAGGTAGACACCCTTCTTCAACAATAATTTTCGCTGTCGCTCGTTCGGGTAATACTCGTTGACGGGTACAAATTGGTCTTCCGTTAAATTGAT
Source organism: Lutraria rhynchaena (assembly GCA_008271625.1). Lineage (NCBI taxonomy): Eukaryota > Metazoa > Mollusca > Bivalvia > Venerida > Mactridae > Lutraria > Lutraria rhynchaena. The sequence goes on along the minus strand of VIBL01000121.1, from coordinate 197,027 downwards.
GATATTTACGCATTCGTTCGAATAACAATATTCCACGTGGTCATCCAACCTCTTCTGCGAAGTGAACGGGTTTAGGCAGTTGCGGCAAAAATAATATTTATGCTCTCTCCTCGAAATCTGCGAAGACAATAATCTATTTATTTTTTTTATTAAACGGTAATACGTTTTAGTATTATCCGACACGGTTGGTGGGATTGGTGCCGGTCTTGTCGGTGGGGGTGGTATTCGTCTTGCGGGTGGGGATAGTTGGGGAGTATAATTCACCCTCCAACTGGGTTATTCAATAAATTTTCCCACTCGGCTTTCCTGAGCCTCTAATAACCCCGGAAGCTGCGTTGTTTCGCAATTTCTCTGAATTCTTTGACAGTTGGCATTTTCTTATAGCAAAATTTTCTTTAGTCAGTTTTCATTTTTTCTGAATTATATTATTCGCGGGGGAATAACATAATCTATAAATTATTCTCATATTCTTAGTTTGATGTCGCTGAAATGCATTTTTTCTCGAGTCTTACCATCTGGTCGATGTCATTATAACCATAGAGTCTAAATCCAAACCCACGAGAAAATCTCCATCGATTTCAGTTTTTCTTATCAATGTGTCATCTATGAATAGGTCGTCGTTTATTTCACCACGATACAAAGAAACCTCGACTTCATCTCCAACTTTGAGCTCGAAATCCTCCTCCTCATTAACAAGAGCAAAGTCATCTTCGTCTTCAATCACATACTTCTCTATTTCAAACCATCCAGGAATACCATTCTCAGAGTCATTTAGAAACTCAAACACCTTAACTCGTCCACACCTTCCTTCCGACAAAAGTTTCATATTGTCTTCTTCTACGTTCATTTTTCTATTGTAAAAGTTTCTTTAGACTATTTTTCAATTTTGATTTCGTATTTGTTTTCCCAGATCCTTCCTTGATAAAGAAATATAATGCCCGGTGTCCGATTTATTAATGTAGCGGCTTTGTAAATTGATGGAAAGGTTAACTGTTCCTGCGTTTCCACATTCTTCAATGTGACTCGCTTCGGATTTGTTCGTATTTTTTTAAACTTAAAATCATCGTCCTCGATTAACAACCCATTCTTCTTCAATTTCTCCGTAACACGCGCCTTACTCCATTTTGTATAACCTTTAATACCATAAATTTTTCTTCATTTCTCTCAATGTAGTCATTTATTTTTCTCGAAAGTTTTTTTTTAAATTTCTCTCAATTATTTCAGAGTTATCTTTTATCTATTTTTCTCTGTTCCCAATCATTTTCGGGCGTCTTATCAGCCGTAAGGCTTGGCGTAGCCGTAAACGCGGGGTTTTGAGGGTGTTTAATCCCACTGTAACGTACTGATGAATCATCTACGGTAATTTTGAGACGGCGAAGGCTTCCGTGCCTGCGGGGACATTGGCATTAAATTGCGCCTTAATTTGGATGTCAGCGACGGAATATTTCATTCTTTCACTCTGTCTGCTTACGTCAAACACGAGCAAGGGGAAAAGGGCTTTGTAATCGTACGGCGAAATATTGGGGTTGGATATTAATTCGTCCATCCCGTAAAATTTGGATCTGAATAAAGCGGTATCCCCGTAAGCGCGAGCAAATTTATATTGATTGAAACTGAGTTGATAATCCACTTCGGGGTATCTGTCAGAATTTAGCATTACGTACATATTTTTAAGTTCGGCGTGATCAAAGAGGGCATGATTCCTTTCCTGATTGCCGTCTTTTTCGGTTTGAAAACCAACTATAATCCAGCGTGGTTTTTCGGGACTCAACGGAAAGTCGCCACATGAAACTCGTAGATTGCGGAACCGTTATAGAGTCGCATTATCTCATTCGGTAACCTACGGGGAGGTTGGTCTTATCCTCAATCACCTTGTACAATCGAAACTTTTCGGCGTCAGCGGGCAGAATGTGCGGAATAAACCAAGACACCATGCTGAGATTCACTCTACCGGCATCTACCGCATTAGCTCTAAAGATGGCGTCATCGTCAGATTTCCTCGCTAAAGTGAAGGTTTGTTTCATGACGCATAAAATTTTATCGTGATCTTCACAAAATCCATAAATGTGTTTTAACGGAACTCTAAAACTAAACAAACCTTTTGGATCGGGATAAACAATTAGATATTCTTGGCGAACGTTAAATCCGGTATTGTTACCTCGATGCGCAGTCGGGTTCGTATCTTTGTACAACAACTGATTCAAACCTTGGGATTTGGAAAAGTCGTCCGGATATTTCAACACCCCCAGCATGGTACTGCATTGTCCGGGGTGAAAAACAGATTCAATCTCTTGACCGGAAAGTTGATATTTGATATTGTTGAAAAGATACATGAGGCCGTTATTCGTTTACGCGGCGTTGCCACCATTCGCGTAAGCCGTTCCATCAGCTTTCGTGAACCTACCTTCGAACAACAAATAACTTTCCCTCGGGTGGGTAAATAAATCTTGGGTTTCTATATTAATTCGGATTTCGTCGGGGTTATTTAAAATGGTTCCTGTAATTGGTTCGTATTCGTGAAATTCGTAACTTTCTATACTTTCGTCCGTCGCGTAAGGTTCGGTAATTCTTAAAATATTCGTCATTTTTTATTTTATTGGACTGGTTTTTATATCATATCAATTACGATATAAAAAGCAAAGTTGTTTACTAACTAAAGTTTAAACGAGCCAAAGTTACAGGAAAGACTTTTCCCCCGTAATGTTAACTCTCTTCAACCAAATGAACATAAATTTATTTTTTTACTGGGTCTTTTTTTTGCGTAAATTTTATTTCCGTATATCAGCTTGACCGGTTCGTAACCGTATTCGTCCAAAAATGCGTTCGTCTCCTCTTCAAACATTTTCATTAAATCTATATGTTCCTCGTTAAGTTTCACGACAGCTTTTTGATAACCGAAATTCGCGAATTTCGAGAATTTCGGCATCTCCAAACTTTAAACTTCCGTTTTTAACATAAATCGTGGCTGAATTGTACTTTTCGTACAAGTGACGTGTAAATACAAGAGTAGACATTTTATAATAAATTACGTTCTTTTATAAAACTTTCGAACTAAATCTTCCATTCCGGATCTGTCAATTAGCGCGCTGAGGGGAACGGGCTGCACTTGTGCGCCCGCAAAGCGGGCCGAATGTCTGTAAGTGTGGAGATATGTTTTTCTATAATCGATTTACATTTTGGGGTGAGGGCTTTAATGTTTTCGACCGCCTTCTGTCCGACGACATTCAAAGCTTTTTTTCCAGCTTCCTGTGCTGCTTGAAGGCGGCATTACCGGCTGCCTTAACGACTGACTTCCCTGCCTCCAAAGCCGCCTGCCCGGCTTTCTGCCCAGCTTGGGCGACAGCCTTACCAGCTGTCTGCGCGGCTGCTTTCACCACACTGCGGGTAAACAAGCTAGCGATAAAGTCGAATATACCGCTCCAACCATATTGATAACGTCTCGTAAAACCACGATTTTTCGCAACTAACATCTTTTTAAATGAAAGATAGCATTTTTATGTTGAGCGGCGTTTAAGATTTTTTGGTTCGCGAGCTCGTTACATATGGAAATCAGTTCGTCTTTAACGCCAGTATTTCCCGCCTTTTTATTCGCCATCAACAAATCCAATCTTTCGAGGAGCGCATTGGGATCAGAAAGATCGGTACCTTCATAAGCGCGCCTAGTTTTCCAAAGTGGCTCAATAATGTTTTTCCATTTATACGACTTGCTGGCCTTCGGACGATTGGTGTCATGATTCCGATAAATAGCATTCGTTTTAAATAATATCTCGCCGTAATTACCGTAGTCTTCAGGGGTGTATACTGCCTCCGGCGTCTTAGATAAGAGAGGTTCCCGCAATCCCCGCGTGCTCGGATATTTCTCACCGTCTACAATTATGTCATCGTCTTGAATGATAATAGGCTTATTACCCAAATAAAAATCTACGCTATCATCGGTATAAAGACCAAACGTTTTATCAACCTCGGATTTATTACTCACATATTTTTTTTAAATATTCGACCGCGATTGGACCAAAGACTTGTGGGTCTGGACCTGCAATCGGGCGCCAACTGCCGCGGGGGTCTCGCGTAAATTTTCCTTGATTTCTTCGGCGGTACTTTTTTGAACATCCGTAACCGGTTGAAAAATTTACTTAAATCTTCATTTAACGCGCGCCTGCCCGTTTTCTCCTAGATAAAACTGTCCTTTAGTCTTTGTTTCGTTGCGAGATATTCCTTTACTAATAAATCCCTTTTCTTAGGGTCGGTGATCTGTAGAAATGACATATTTTTCATACAATAAACTCAGTTTTTAACACGGTTTTGATCACGATATTCCATGTCAATTTTGATCACGTTTTTCCGGCTAGTTCGCCGTATCTCTTCTTTCATGGGGTAATATTTTTCCAATTCCGAAAATATAAGTTGAAACTCTTCGTCAGATACTTTATTATCATGGAGCGCTTTAGAAATGTAAGAGGAAATGGTATTGAGTTTTGTGGAAGCGAGTATACTTATTTTTTCGTGCTTGTCGGCTTTGGTCGAAAATCATTTACTTAAATATATCCCGATCGTACTCAAGGCGCCGAGACCCGCTGCAGAACTACCTATAACAACAGCAATAGGAATTGCCGCCAGCGTTGATAAAAGAACAGCCCCACCAGCGGTCCAACCGATGGAAGCGAAATTAAACATCATATCAACACCATCAACAACCTTGCGGACCCGTTCGTATTTTTTGTTCAATGCAACACGTTGTGCCTCCTCGGTGGTAAGGATTCCTTAACTCTTGTGATTTCATTCTCTCTTAAATTATGGGTAAATTCTTTTTAAATCAAAGAACGTGCGTTCTCGAAAAAGAACGGAACGTTTTTTCAGAGAAAAAAAAATTATGAGAAGCGGGATATTTTTAAAAAAGCTATTGGCACCGAAAAGAATGCCGCGCCCGTCGTATAAACCCCCCTTCCTTCTTCAAATACAAACCATCACCGACGGCACCAAACTCAGTGCCTGAGACTGGTTTTAAATAAAGACCCTTGCCATCAGCTCCCACTTGACAAACGCAATCTCCCTTTTTGAGATGCAATCCCGACCCGAGAGCTTTCTGAACGGCCGTATCAGCTAACCCGGACAAGACACCCACACCGAGAGCCGGCAAAACCTTACTCGCCATCATCGGCAAAGCCCGGGCTGCCAATCCCGCTAACAAACCGAGAAATCCCCCCTTCAATGTTTAAATTATGCGCCAATTGCGTGCGACTCATTCTTAAAATAAGACCAACACCTTCATTCATCGCCTGTCGAATTTTATTCGCTTGAGTTTGCGTAATTGCAATAAGATCATCCAATTGAAAATCGACTTTCCCTGAGCGAATACTTGTTGTTGTGCCATCACTAATTGCACGTTGTATTTTTTCTTACTGGCCTTCGGAAATGTTAACTTTTACATTCATGTACCGCATATTTTTACATTAAACGAATAACCTTTTAAATTTCGCGAATATGGAAACGAATCGTGACATTTTCGCCCCGTAAATTAAGTAACGTGCGATTTTGATCCGTCACTTTTGTTTCGATATTGTGAATGGTATCTAAAGTGATGGGGAGATAAACCAAATTTGCGAGAGTTTCAACAATTTTGTTTGGGACTCACGTTTGGGAAAAAAGTATAAATCGTATTTTGCGCCGAATCATTGACTGCCAGCAATAATATCTTTATCGACTCGAATGGCATTGATGGAAAGAATATCAACAACATCTTCAGATTCGTAAAGACCGCATTGGTATACCGCGGACGAAAACCCTAAAACTCAAAACCCAACGGAATTTTGGCGCCTATTATTTTGGATTTTAGCGTATTTGGATTTGCCGTTACAGACACCTTGTCCGTATGGCCGTCTTGTTTCGTCCATTCCTGAATAAATCGGTCAATATCAATAATGCGCGTTGCATTTTATTGGCTTGAGTTTGCGTAATCGCAATAAGATCATCCCCTTGAAAATCGGTTTTCCCTAAACGAATACTCGTTTTAGTGCCATCGCGTTGAAAAAAAATAATCAAGGAAAGAAGATCGCAAAAATGGGGGTTGACAAAGGTAAAGAATTTTACAATAAAGAAGTACGGGGTCAAGTGGAATTATACTACACCGAAAATGAGGAAAAATCTACTATAGTAGAGAGATGGAATAGAACAATGAAGGAAAAATGTGGAAATATTTTTCAGCCAATTCTACGAGGGTATATATCGATGGTGTGGCAAATCTTTACCCTTACCATTATAAAATAAAAACTTTTAATCCGCAATTTTCGGTGGGATAAAGTGAGGATCTCGAAGAAAAAGAAAACGTTCGAAAAGGTATATACACCGAGATGGACTGAATAAATCTTTACCGTTACGACCGTACAATGCACTACACCAGTGACGTATAAAATAGCCGACTACAATGGAGAGAAAATAATACGCCATAAAGGTAATAAATTGTTAGTAAAGTGGTACGGTTATCCTGCGTCGTTTAATAGCTGGATCGATAACGAGCAATTACAAGATTTATTAATCGAAGCGCGTATCGATTTTATAAAAAGGGGAAATGCTCGATTTTTTTATAAATATGAGAAGGTTTTCTCCCCATATTTATAAAAGTTTTTAGAAAAATATTTGTTTTCGCCAGGCGATCTGGCGGAAGTTGGTAGGAATTGGTGGAAGTTGGTAGGGATTAGCGGAGGTTGGGGTTGATGGGGATTAGCGGAGGTTTGGGAAATGCGTCAAGCCCGGCTATATCACATAACTTAAATGAATGACGTAACGCAATGCATAAGCTTTTTGTAATCCAAGCGCTAACCTTAGAGAGAGCATGTGAAATGACGTCACGTCCGTTTTGTTTTGTTCGTTAGTTTTTATGTGTTTTTGTGTTTGTTTTGTGTTTCTTAAGTCTTAATACCAACAAAGAAAAACAAACAAGTTTTTTTTTCATTTTTTTATATTTTTATTCAACATGAACAACATTTTTTAAACATAGAACAATATGGAACAATATTTGTTTTGTAAACAAACATATTTTTAAGCAGAACTACATTTTTTGTAGATATTTTTAGATTAACAAGATTATGAAAATAATCACAATGTTAAAAACAAAGTAAGCTGTATAATAAGTCATGTTTCTATTCATGATTCTATGATACAAGCGTCTTTCACCTCCTATTCTATTATGACGTAGTACAAAACACTTTTGTCCACATTTGTTCACATATTGAGCTTGTCTATAATAAGTGCCATAATGTTGTTCAAACCAACTGGTCACATAAGTATCGTTATCTCCTGGCCTATCCTCTAGAACTCTGAATCCAGTGAGAAGGATCTGGTTCAGGTCATATCCACGAGAAATAGTCCAGGACAGGACAAGTCCAGGACAAATAAACAATACACACCACACATGGGTAAAGTATTCCCTTGTATACCCAATGCATTCCACTGATAAGTTTTTGAATGTTTTTGCAAAAAAGAGAGAATCTCCTCGAAAGGCGGTAGTCCATAAGAATCAGAGTACACGATTGTATTGGCTTTGAGGTAAATAGCCACCCAGTGTTCTCTTGGTTGATTCGCATTGTGTGTATTCACAATATAGGCCTTCACATCATGAGGATTCTCCAAAGGTAACTGATTTTTGCACAAACACGAGCATGCAATGTAGATAACATCGGTGAATAATCTAAGATGTATTGAAGTTCATTCGTCTCCATAATGCCAATTTCTATTCACATGTTCTGCCCATACACTTATCCAGTGATCGTTAAGTTCTGACTGATTCTGACTGAGTTCGTTTTTTAACTGATTCCATAATCGACTGGCATCTCCTTTTTCACTATCGGTCAAGGTCATGAGTTCAGGATACCACTTTTCCATGACCTTAAACACGTCCAAACCTTTGATCGCTTTTTTATTGTACAGTTATGTCCACTCTAATGTGTTCGTGTATAAGCAGAGTACATTTTGTACATGACTATGATGTGCCACTTGACAACCGTAGCACAGCCTTTATGCACTTGATAATAAATTAACATTTGAAGTGCTACTGTCACATGTTGGTTCAACCCCTCTCGCAAGGATTCAGTTCGTTCACTTGTATCGCAAGGACACGCCAATAATTGAATTTCAAAGGTTTGTGCTGGTTCCATGTTTTCTATGTCCATTGGATCCATCAGTAGTCTAGAAGTACTTCTCTAAATTGGATATCTTATTCCACGTACATAATCACGTTAATGGCTCTGACAAAGTGAAATTCCAATCTCAGATTCCAGATTTTATAGGATGGAGTTAACCTTCCTCGCAACCTTGATCGTCTGTCAAGTCAAGTCCCCAGAGTGTGTAACCGTTTTGATAATCATTCAAACTCAATCCAAAGGAACGATTGAGTCCAAGAGCTCCTGTTGCTTGATAGAGTGGCCTTTCGCAGACGACAAAAGTATACGCATTGCGTTTTGGATTTTGAAAATTTAAAACCATTTTCTGAGGCCCATTTTTGGATCTTATCAAGGTTCTGTTGTAGTTGGCGTTCAATGGTACGCAAGCTTTTCGAACGGTAGCATATAAAAAAACATTGACGTATAATGAACAATCAACTCCGCGGTTCAGAACTTTGGTGATATTATTAATTTTAAGGTCAAACAGTGTAACCGAAAGGATGCTGCCCCGTGGAACTCCCTGTTCCTGTTGGTAGTTCTCTGATAAAGAGGAACCAACCTGAACATGGAAATTACGGTTTGATAGAAAATTTGAAACAAACAAGGATAGTCTCCCATTTGAACCAGCATCTTTAAGATCTTTGAGGATGCCATACTTCCACGTCGTAGCAAAAGCCTTTTCAAAGTCAAAGAAAATTCATACTAAATGTTGTTTATTAATGAAAGCTTCTCTAATGAAAGATTCAAGTCGGATATGATGATCATTAGTGCTTCGCTGTTTACGGAAACCTGATTGAAAATTAGTAATTACTCCTTTAGATTCCAAGTACCAAACAAAACGAGTGTTAATCATTCGCTCAAAAGTTTTGCAAAGACCACTAGTGAGAGAAATAGGGCGGTAATTAGTAGGGTCATTATGGTCTTTTCCAGGTTTAGGGATAATTATAACGAGTGCCTCCTTCCAACAAGACGGCACATCACCTGTTACCCAGGTATCATTGAAAATATTCAATAAAAGATCAAGTGAAACCTGTGGTAAATGCTTCTGAAGTTGGTATTGAATTCCATTAGGTCCAGCGGCAGAGTCTTTAGCTTTATCAATAGAGTCCATAAATTCATCCATATTAGAGAATACGTTGTAATCTTCGTCATTATTAGATTTAAAATTAATGTTTTCTTTTTCAGCTTTAGATTTGAATGAATTGAATTCTGCTGAATAATGTTCTGACGAAGAGTTGTGGGCAAATGTTTCAGCTAATGTATTAGCTAATGTCCTTTGACGTTTTAGCGTCAGGGCCGTCACGGCGTTTTAACTGTACAATAGGTTGTTTTCTGAGTTTGCCGCTAATTTTTCGGACCTCGTCCCATACTTTCTGAATTGTTGTATCAGAATTAATTTTCGAAATATATGACCGCCAAGTTTTACGTTTCGATTCACGAATTGTTCGTCGAACCTTCGCTTTGCATATTCTGTATTTTTCGAGGTTATCAGTTGTAGGACAACATTTGAATTTCAGGAGTGATGCCTTCCGTTTCCGAATGGCTCCCTCACATTCATGATCAAACCATGGCTTTTTTATTTTGTTCACAGAACTTTTCTTAGATTTAGGGATGCTATCGCAAGCGATTTTATTTAATATCGTAGTGAAGCGATCCGTTTGATTATGCACATTGTCAAATATTTAGTGTAAGATCTCTCGAGCATAGCATTTTAAATTTTTCCCAGTCGGCTTTTTCAAATTTAAAGTAAGTGCGAGGTTCATCTGGAACTGAGTTATTAGACGATAATAGTAATGGATAGTGATCACTACCAAATTGCTCGTCTAGAACTGACCAAGCTAAATCCAAGAATATAGAAGGATGGGATAAAGACAGGTCTATGCAGGTAAACGTACCTGAACCTGGATGTAAATAGGTAGGGGATTTATCATTGAATAAACTTAATTGTAAATTGTCAATTATCTTTTCGATAACTTGACCTTTAGCGTTTATAGAGTTGCTTTCCCACAATTGATTATGTGCGTAATCGCCCAACAAAAGGAAGAGTTGTGGGAGTTGTTGAATTAAATTTTCCAACTCATTAGTACTTACAGTTGAGTTTGGCGGAATATAAAGTGAACAAACCGCAATAGGTGTATGTAAAGTGACCTCGACTGCAACAGTAGGTGGGTGCTTAATTTATTTTGACGCTGAGGAACACAGTTTGAAACAACAATTGTTGATCCTCCCGATGCCCTCGTATTGTTATCACAAATGACGTTATAAAGACTGTAGCTTTTAATAGTTAAATTATCATTTGACGTTAGGTAGGTCTCTTGGAGACATACTACTTTGGGAGTATACTTGTATAATAGAAGTAGTAAACCATTATAATTAGATTTTAAACCACGGCAGTTCCATTGAATGATGTTATCCATGGTTGATGTTTATAAAAAGAGAGACTCACGACGGAAACTTGACGGGTCTAATACTCCTGTCCGAATTACGCTGGGGGAGCATTTTCTGGAGGGCGAGTGCTTCCTTGGAGGTGAAGCATCGATCTCTTCGGCCTCCATTGATTCGATCTCCTCAAGAGGATCAAATCTTATGGAGGTTGTCACCAGGTTTCGTTCAGCTTTTTTCGGCCGATCTGTAAGAACTATACGTTCTTTCGGTGCCTGCCTCTGAGAAATCTTCTCAGTGGAAACAACCTTGTTAACATTGCTTTTGGTTTTCTTAGGCGAAGCCTTTTGATTGGTACTAATGCAAGTTAATTGTGTCACTGAAATGGAAGTTTGACACTGTTAATCAGCCTTTATTTTGTTTGTATGGGTTGTACGATGGTTACACATGTTCAAATATTAGACTGTGTACCGACATCAACTGTCTGTGTACGTTTAGCAGAGGTGCTGGCGTAATATTGCGTTTTAGGTATTTGAAAACGCTGCGTACTTTCGATTTGTTTTCGTGCCTCCTGAAATGAGATGTTAGTTCTAAATTTAATGGATAGAATCTCCTTCTCAAGTTTCCACTTCATACAAGACCGGGAGGTGGCGCAATGCTCACCCCCACAGTTTGCACACGAAATAGAACCAGTACACTTATTAAGATCATCATGACCAACACCGCACCTGCGGCAGATGCTGGTCCTTTGACAATTTTTTCGTGGTGACCGAATTGAAAACACTTATAACATTGCAGAGGATTGTGCACGTACACTTCCACTTTGGAGGAAGCCTTACATGAGTTTAGTGTCTTATGCGGCGTGCATTTAAAATGAATTTGGAAGAAAGACATGATGTTCCTCATGGCGTCCGCCTGCGTTGGTCTCGCAACTTCCACAAGCAAACATTCGCTACGAAGTTTTTTTACTGACTTCGCGGATCCGATAAGGCCATTGATTTGTTTCTCGATCACAAAAGGGCTCAGATCCGACATGTTTGTGCCCTCGTCAAGTGACTCGATAACGAGGTTACACGGGAATATGGCACTTGCATTGTCGTTTGTGGAAGCAGGGGTCAGTTTACGTTTTTGGGGGGTCATTCGAGTTTAGGTTTGAGGTATCCATATTTGAGAAGTTATGATTCATCCACCAAGTTCCTCAGCCACAACGGACTCCAACACGGGGAAGCTTAAAGGGGACGGATATCCAGTCCTCAAGCCACGAGGTTACTTGAAGGACATACTCGTACAAAATCAGTATGATTAAAGCAAGAATGATTCCAGACGATTAGCCCATGGGCCACCGCCTTGTTGGATAGATATGTTAAAAATGTGAGATATAGATTATACGATATCTAAAAATGGGTCAATGTGAGAAGAGGGTAAGTAAAGAGACGAGATAACAGGTCAGAGGTTAGAGAAAGATAGATAGAGGAGGAAGATGACAGAATAGGGAGAGTAAGGTAGAGGGAAATAACAGAGAAATCGACCCATCGCAATCACGTACATATGGTAAGACGCTGTAAACTAATTTGTACTGTCTATCCAAGAGCAAGGCATGACTAGCCGATTGACCAGGGCGGGTCCACCTGGCCGCCTATCTACCCTGAAGCAGAGGCCAAAGCAGTGTGTTGGCAAACAGGCAGGTTTGGTTTTAGCCATGTACCCATCACACAGGCACAAAAGTGTACCTGTCTGAGAGGCATGTGTTACTCCCCCTCACAACAGAGAGGTACCCAACAAAGAGGGGACCACGCATATTATCAAATACAATTAAATGGGGAATGGAGGTATCCTCCACCAACTCTTCCTCATCCTCAGGAATACCTTGTAAGAATTGAATGTTGGGTTCCTGTTCTTGTAACTGAGCATAGGCTGTTTGCCATTCTTTGTAACACCATACGATACGCTCAGATACCACTTGAAACAGATCCGCTTTGTAAGTCAACATCTTTTTTACATATTGTTTTTTCCAGATCTACTAGGACCTGAGATACACATATTGCTAGGATGCTTAAACAATAAACTGGACTCCATGACATCAATTAACACCACAACTAACACCAAGTGAATGAACAAAAGTATTTTATTGACTTGGTTTTACATACAACAACAACAACCATCATGTACAACTATGTGTCATCACTAAACGTACAATATTGTTTTATTTTTTGTTTTTGTGTTTTGTTTTGTTTTAGTTACACTGGCACACAGTTACAGCACTGACCACAAAAGTCATGAAGTGGAAGCAGTATTTTCTCAGAGAATTCAAACACACATTCTGAATGTCCATGTTCACTGAGAAAGGTTAACACTTGTTCACTACATGATTCATCCAATCCGTTTCACTAAAGTCTAGTGGCAATGTATGTTTATAAAACGGATTCATCACATGAAGTCCATTTTTGAATTCTTCAAACAGTTCTGGTGTATTCAAGCGTTGTCGAATCCATTCTAAACTATGATGACCTTCAGGTATTTTCATGTGAAAAGCAAAAATCAATGCTTTTCTTAACATGGTATGATTCATAATATCAAACTGTTACATTCTTGAATGGTTTGAATCACTTTATTGATATTCACCACATCTTTTCGATGGATAGCTTTCAAATCCAAGTGTACACTGATCATCGCATGATGAATCATCGGTTTAAATAGTTCAAACGTATGCGGATTCAGAATCCATGCGTGAATGTCCTTGACCGTGACAAGGTCATCTTGTACGATACTGAATAAGGTCTCTCTATACAACTCAAAGCCCAAAATGTAAAATAAACTCACATATCGGGGTCGTCTTGATGGTCTGCCCATAACAGAATATTCACAGCACTAATTACAACCCTAAATATCAACGGCTTGTGCCACTTCACGTAAATGACGTTTTTGCTAAAAGAACACAGCACGCTAGGTTAGAATCGATCTGACATTGGTGAAAGGGAACGGTTCCTTAAATAACATGATACCACATACTTTGTATTGCGAATACAGTCGCCATCCGGTTTGAGATATCCCATTGTCTTGTTCAGCCATACTAAACCACATGACATTGCAAGTAGGTCGAAATACATTTGTTAATGTAGATATATCATTCAAAGTTGCATCGTAGATACAAAACACCAATCCAGTAGACATCATGCAATCCAATTTTTGTTGAACCATATTGAACTTTCGTAGCATAGGTAATTTCTGAATTACAGTCAAATCCTGGCGTTGACTGACATCCTCTAACAGTCTATCTACCCGTCGAGGGTCCATGCGTTGTGAACTATGAAGAGCACAATGGGTCGCCCATGCATGTACTGAGTCAATCTTCCATGGCTTAGTGCTAGCCTCTATCACATAACGATAAATTTTAAGTCTTAACTCTGTAGGAAGTAACGGTATCCAGTCCATACTTGTTGTTTTGTTTTGTTTCTGTTTTGTTTTTGTATTCTACTACTACTACTACGTCATTATATATCAGAATATTTAGGTAAAAAAACAAGGTTAAGGTTGACGTTCAAGGTCAGTCACGGAGATATCCATAAGGGACAGTCGTGTTATCTTCCACGATGATACGTTTGGTATACACAAAACGAAATGTTTTGATTTGTTTCTCACTCGTCACTGTTCTATCTCTATGACGTGTAATCCTGGATGCATATTCAACCACGGCAGAATAATGATGTTTGTCTTTCACACAGTCCACTATACTATTGAAATTCACTTGTTGAGTCGCATTATAGTCTAACGTAATGCCTTTCACTTCACACGCCTGATGTCGTTCTCCATTTTCAATGTATTCGTAGCCATAATTTTTGCGGACCTAAAGCGACATATTTCACAATACGTCCATGAGGCACCTCATCCGTCCATTTTCCCAAACCACTGGATACAATAGGCACATTGTATTCTTGAGGGTCATAAATGAACATACAACTGTCTGTGTCAAAATAGGGCACCCTTTTTCCCAGAGGTTCAAGCACTTTGTACAGTTCTAATCGAGCATAAGCCGTCACAAAAGAAGCCACGACAGTATTAGAAGAAGAATGGGGATCAGCTTGATCCGATACATCCGTGAAATTAATGTACGAATTCATCATGATCAAAACACTCGGCATATTTCACCGACTTTTAGGATCATTCAGAATCTCATAGAAACGATCCAATTTATGTACATAGTCGGTTTTCGGTAACATGTTGGTTTGAGCATTTTTACCCCATAAACAAATAAACATGGTTTTGGCAAAAGCTCTTTTTCCTGGATTTGTTTTTCACTTGTTCCAAGCGAATTCCCTCTGCTTCCAAATAATCTGGTTTAAACTTCACTTTATCTTCTTCTGTGTCCACGCCGGGAGGATACCCGCTGGCGTCTTGCTTCATTTTTAAATATTTGTCAATGTATTGACAGTACACGTCCGTACTCCATTCATCCCAGTGCCATACATGATATATTTTCAACACTTTATACCCTAAAGAAATGACTTCCGCCAATTCTACATGGGTCCACGTTCCATACAATTCCCGTTCATACAGTGAATGTGTACAACAATCTAACTCCTCTTCCGCACTGGTACGACATATAGCAAATACCATTTTCTTATTATAGTGCATAAGTATCCATAAATCTTGCGGTGCATTTAATCAATCATTTGTATGTCTCAATACGCTTTGGGTCAATTTGCTCTTGACTCAAAATTACGGGATGACCTAATGGATACTCTCTGTACTTGTTGACATAGGGATAGAGGGAACAAATGTCCACATATTTGATCTCTTGGTCTTTTTCTACTTCAAGATACAGTCGGACGGCATTGGTTCCACTCTGGTCTTATACTCAGGGTCCTTTTGACAACGTTCATCAAATTCACATTCCCACATCACCACTAACGGATACCCTTGTTCTTTCAAATCCTCAAGTCTTTTTTGTGTGTCTCCATAGGCTTGATGCATGCTTTTCCACGTATAGGGATTGATGGTACCCCGGTTGGGAAAACAGGTGGGACACCCATGATACCATCATCCCATGAGTTCATACACGGTGTCTGTCTCTTCACAATCAATCCACATAATACGGTCCAATTTTAACTTCTCCGCCTCTGTGATTCAAGGCATGACGAATATGAATCCCTTCAGTCACAGCAGTCATTTGTAACCAACGTATGCTTTTCAGGGAATACCGAGTTTTATTGGGATATCCTGCATCAGAAATCACGGCTATACTATGAGCTGGTATGGAATTTTTTCGACAGGCTTCATTACACACTTGCTAGCGATGTCGCTCCCGTAAAGGGATCAATTTGATCACTGGCTAACAATTGTTGACGAAATTCACCGCAACCGCGTCTTAAAATGTCCACATCCGATTTACAGTATTTTTCCACTTCTTTTTGAAAATCAAAGACATCTCATTTTTTCTCATGGTACCAAGTTAGAAATTATTGACGTTGATCTGGCTTCATACTGTCAGGTTAGTAAAAGTGTAGCGGTAAGTAAGGTCCCACATAATCTTGGTAGTAAAAGGTATTCGCATAAAATCCTTTAGCTAACTCTGTCAGTCCAAATGTCTTAGGGAAAGCTGAGAGTGGCAAACTTAGGAAAATGAGTGAGTCGATCAATCGTATTCCATACACTCTTAGAAGAATGGTTTTACTTCCATTCATAATCAACTGTGGTTTAGCTGCCCCGTTGGTAACGACATAATTATCTGAGAATAAACTGGGCATCGTAATCTTGAGCATTGTGAGCGATCACTGTAGATCCTCGATGGGTGGGGTTAAATAGCCAAGTGCAGAATAGTTCCAAAGTGTTTTCTCCACGGAATATGATTTGTCTTGCTTCATTCACTTCTTCACAAAACTCACATGGATCTTGCACTGACTTAGACATACATTCACCGCAAGCGCGCTGAGCTACACAAAAGTTGGGTATATGTTCTCCAGAATCAAAACGACACTCAAAGTAAAAAAAGATTAAGGGGACTTCGGGTTGCATGCCTTTTCCATCAGGAGGTACATACGTTGGGATGTAACACTCATGATCCGGTCACACAGTTTTTTCACAATACTTGCATTTCTTTTTCCCTGGGCAAATATGATTTCGTTTCGTTCCTACAACTTTTTGTCCATATTTTCTACAATTCCACACGGATTCACAGATGGTTTTACGTTGTTTTCCACTTTTCGTTTGGTGACGATCGTACAGATTTAACTTCGAAATACTGGATAATAATCAGGACATCGGATGGATTGCTCCACGGGACATATGGTATGGGCGTAACACTGGCAAATGTTTTTTACATTGGTGTGCTGCACGGTGATCATAACCCACATCACACCATTCACGACAATAACCCCGTCCAAGAAATCCTGTGATCGATACTATACAGTCATAATGATTGTCATGATGAAAAATATGAATCACCCGACTTTTTTCAGTCATCGCTGGTGGTTTCAATAATGATTCATTTCCATAATGTTGTGAATGAATTTTAATCACATAATTGGGGTAGAGGTAATCTTGTAGCCTATTGTATTCTTCTACACCACAAGCACGATCCGATGAAATATCCACTTGTTTTAATAATGCCCCGGCTTCATGTTGTTGTAAATTTTTCTTAGACTGACGTATGAGATGCCATCGTTTTTTCCATTCCGGGGTTTGATTTTGATTCGCTTTACACACACCAACTACAATAGATCTGGCTAAACACATCGAGTCCTTACCATTGTCAATACACACAACACTTGTCTTTGACTTCACCATGTTGAGTAAGTTGGCAGACTTGAATGTTTTCCCCGAGCCTTGTGGCATAGCAATATGTGTAATTTCAATCTGTGCTTCTCCGTCATGAATCTTAAACTCACGTTTGCTCTGTGCCACTCGCTCGATTTCATCCAATTCAACATCTCCATTTATACGAGATGCTATAATAAATGGAATATGAATTCCAAATTCCAAATTAGGATGCCGTATGAATACACGACTCTATCATTAAATCTTACTTGACATGTCCGATAAAGTTGATTCATGATATCATGAAACAGCCGGTTTTAAATTCAAACGAATGATCGTACGGCTGAAATGCCACATCATACACTCTAGACTGCATCTTGAATTTCCATACGAGAATGTATTTGATAGTACTCTGTTCGTTTGGTTGGAGGCTCATGAATGGCACTGTCGGTGACTGACATGATTATGAACCCTTCGGTCCTTTACACTCCTCTTTAGATAATATGTTCAAGGTCACACCTATAAGATTATGTTCAAGGTAATATAACATTATAACATGTATCAAAGTCGCATTTAAGGTCACATTCAAGGTGACATACATCTTATAAAAGGGGTTGTTCCACACCATTCTAGTCATTCTAGTCACTCAATATGAGCTAAAACGATCCTAGAATGGAAAAAGCTGACGATAACTTAGCATTTATTAACAATTTTCTTTGATGTATTCATTGAAGAAAAAAATAAAAGAGTTAAACATTGTAGTGGAGAAATGTCGCACGGGATCTTATACAATGTTATCGTTGCGGAAAGAAAGGACATCATGCGACTACATGTTCAGAAAAAGTAGGTAAAGATGAAAGTTTTCATTGTCATTAAAACGGACATTTCCCAGCGAACAGTCCACAAAAGAATCCTCAAGTACCACCGCAAAGAATGAGTGATCAATTCATTGTTGACACGGCCTACCAAATGGATCCATCGCAAGAGAAACGGAAATACAAAAAGAGAGAGGACAAAAAAATGGACGATATAAACATTTGATGTGTTGGAACATTTGAATTGTTGGGCTGTGTTTTTGAATAGTGTTTTTTGGTTCTTCGTGGTGGATAGCATGTTGTGTGTTGAACAATGTTCTTTGTGTGGAGGACAGTATTTGTAAGTTACTTTGTGAATTGTATTGTAAGTTATTTGTAAATTAAATTGTGAGTTATTTGTGTTTGTTGATTGTAAAAGATAAACCAGTTAAAACAAATCAATAGTTTGTTGTTGTAGAGATAATAAAACTTATCTTAAACATATGGGCGTTGAACGTTTTCTTCAATATTTAGTTTCGGCTAAATACAAGTAGCGCCAATAATTGGCGCGTAACTCATCATCATAGTAGATGGAGAGATCAGGGTAGTTTTCAGGTGTTTTCAAAGGATTGAATGTAAAACACAGGAACATACATTTAAATACACAAAAAGTAGGTCAATCCAATCACTTCATAAAAAAGTAGGTCAATCCTTTTTTCTTGGTTGGTTATATGACTTAAGAAATACAAAACAAACACAAAACACCAAAAGACTAACAAACAAAAAAGTGAACGTGACGTCATTTTACATGCAGTCTCTAAGGTTCGCGCTTGCAGTATAGAAACCACTGGCACTCTCAAATTCCATTTCATTACACCATGTCGCAGCGATACCCGATTATCATCAAGCGGAAGTATGCCGCCTTAGGATTCTACGTAGAGCACCTCGAAATGCAGCTAGAGGAGCTGCGCCTTGAGGTGAAGGAACTGAGGGATGGATAAGATAAGAAGACGGAGGGGTTTGCAGAGGAGGTGGTGGTGGCTAGCTCTGGGGACAAGGATTGGGGTGATCACCTCCAAGAATTAACCCCAGCTCAGAACTAGGGGGAGGATGATGAGCCTCCTTTCAGTTTGGCCTCCACCGCCAACCAGGATGACATGCGCAAGTGGGATAATTGGTGTCTCGCTTTTATGGGTAAATGTGGCCCGCGCCACTAAGCCACTTTACCCAAACGGCCCTTTTCTGGGCCACCATGCTTTTGCGAAAGGAAACTTCTTGTCAAATTGTCTCAAATTGTCGAAAACCAAATAAGTCCTACACACACTCACAAACAAATTAATAAAAAATGTCTAATTCCAAAAACAAAATGTCCAAATCAAAATAAAAAAAAGTCAAATGGTCACACCGTAATTTTTTGTTTGTATTTTTGTAGGTTTGTTGTGATAGTGTATTTTTTGTTTACTAGCATTTATTGGCTGTGATGGTGTAATTTTTGCAGGTTTTTGTTGTGATTATGTTTATTCTGTAGGCTGGCTGTGATAGTGTATTTTTGTAGGTTTGCTAGCATTTTTTTGGCTGTGATAGTGTATTTTTGTATGTTTTGCTGTGATTATGTTATTTTATAGACTCGCAATTTTGGCTGTGACCGTATATTTTTGTAGGCTTGCTATGATTGTGTTTATTCCGTAGGCTTGCTGTGATGTGTTTTTTTACTTATTATGACTTAAGAAACACAAAACAAACACAAAAACACAAAAACTAACGAACAAAAAAGTGGACGTGAGTAGTATGAAATTGTGCATTCTGGCTCATTTTCCTCAATCCCCACCAGACGTGCACGTGCACGAAAGGGAATCCTCCACCAGCCCTAACCTCCGCTAATCCCCACCAATCTCCACCCATTCTTACCAACCTCCGCCAGACCGCCTGGCGAAAACAAAATTTTCAAAACTTTTATAAATTTTAAAAATCCATAATTTTAAAATCCTGATGATTCTCATGCAAAATAATCTTACAACCTCCACCAGGCTACCCGGCGGAAACAATTTTTTTCTAAAAACTTTTATAAATATGGGAAATTTTCTCATATTTATAAAAAAATCGTGCATTTTTCTTTTTTTTAAAATCGATACGCGTTCTAGTTTCGGTTTTAAAGTATTTTAAATCTTGTTTCGGTTTTACGAGTTGGGGGAATTCCCGATTGCTATTTATATTAATAATGTTGTTATTACTTTCCTGTTAGAATAATGTATTTTTTTAAAAAATATGGAATAAAGTCGTTATTTCTTATTTAATTTAATAATGAGATTTTAATTAAGAAAATATTAAATATTCTAACGTAATATCTCGTTTAATTTTTATGTGAATAAATTCGTAATTTATTTACATACTTTACGTATATTTTAAACTTCACCTCAGTCTATGACATGTATGAGAGTATATAAGTAAAAACGAAAATTATTTTATTTGACTGTCGCCAGTACACGTTATGGACCGAAGTCCGGTATGACGCGCTTTCGTTCGTTTAAGGGCAGCCGTGGGCCGAGTATGACACTTTCCGGTCTGTTTAATAGCAGCTGCCAGGTAATACCTTCAATACGATTGATTATGGGCTTTATGGGTTGTGCACATAAAAGATTCTTTACCATGGAGTTAGTGATCAGTCGCATAGCAACTTGCCTTACCTCATTCGTAGCTCTATTTCGTTTCGGGAGCTATGGGTCGTGGGGTTAAAGGTGATTGGTTGGAGGGATTAAGAAAGGCTTGTGGTTAGCCTACGAGCGAGGGCGCTTAAGAAAGGCTGAAGTTCACCCCAGCATCGGGTGTGCACGTAAAAGAATCTACCCGGTGTTGGGGTAAAAGTAATGTAGTACTGGGGGCAGTTTTGCTGTTTTTTTTAATGAGATCTTTATTACCGATCCAGCTAATAAACGACGCGGGATAACCGTACCACTCTAACAATTTTTACTTTTACGGCGCATTATTTTCTCGATCCTAAATATTTCTTGACTAGTTTTTTGTAGTTCTTGTTCGTAAAATGTGCCCTGTATTTCCTCTCCATTATAGTCGGCTATTTTATACGTCACTGGCGTAGTGCGTTGTACGGTCGTAACGGTAAAGTTTTCTTCAGTCCATCTCGGTGTATATCCCTTTTCGAACGTTTTCTTTTTCTTCGAGATCCTCACTTTATCACCTACCGAAAATTGTGGATTACAAGTTTTATTTTATAATGGTCTGGGTAGAGATTTTGCCAAACCTTAGTTTTATTTTTCTCTTCACTCGCTTCGACGGGCACCAACTCTATCATCGAGTGCTTCGTATTATTGTATTGATCAACGAGTTCGTCCAACACATCAATGTATACCCGTGTAGAATAAGCCGAAAAACATTTTTTCCTTCATTGTTCTATTCCATCTCTCAACTACGCTAGATTTTTCTTAATTTTCGGTGGAATATAATTCCACTAGACCCCGTACTTCTTTATTGTAAAGTTCTTTACCTTTATCGACCCACATTTTTTTTTGCGGTCTTCTTTCCTCAAATATCTTTTTCAACGCAATCGCGACCGATTTTCCAGTCTTATCTTTCAACGGAATTAACCAACCGTATTTGGAAAAAATATCGATAACAGCCAGCAGATATTTGATTCCGCGGTTAAATTTCGAGAACGCATTTACACCCCGGTAAATGCATTTCAAACGGTAAATTGTTTATCGCGCTATTTAAAATTGACCCGCCCGTCATTTTAGTAAACTGAGTATGTTGACCGCATATTACGCATGTTCCCCGTTTCATGGCTCTATTGTTTTTCGTAAATACATTTTCGATATTTTTTGTTTCCGTATTTTTTTTACATTTGACGCAATACATTTTTATTTATACGCTTCCTCGATTTAAATAAAATGCAAATTTATCTTAGAATACGAAACCCAAACGAAATCATCATTTACTCTTGCCAAAAGTATTCGCGGAGTTATCGTTGGGAAATCCGGTTGCGGTAAAACTTCTCTATTACTCAACCTATTACTTTGGTAATAGTTTGTTTCAAGCCGAGTATGGTCTCGTAAATAAGGCTTTTAAAAATAAATTGTCAAAAGCCAAAATATGACGGCTTTTCGAAATGTGTGAGGAAATTACCGCGAAAGACATTCTCCCCGATCAATTTATTGGCGCTCTAACGCGTGACAAACCAAAGCGAGAGGGGTTTGAATGTGAATTTTACGAAAACGCTGATGATGTGCCCGGCCCTCGCGAGTTGGATTCAAAAGATAAAAATTTAATGATTTTCGACGATTTACTTTTGGAAAAACAAAACAAGTGCGAGTGATATTATATTCAGGGTCGCCACTGCAATGTCGATTGTTTTTACCTGTTATAAAATTATTTCAAACTCCCGCGCCAGACGATACGGGAAAACGCAAATTTTATTGTCAATTTTCCAAGATTTTAAAAAATCTCAACCACATTTGCAGCGACCACGTTAGCCAAAATATGAGCAAGGAGGAATTCCGGAAATTGTGCGTCGAGACTTGGCGAAAACCGTAAAGTTTTGATTGCGGGAAATATAGACGATGATTTGACGAATTTTCTACATGTTAAGGGTTTGAGGTTTATATGAAAAATGGAACAATTATTAGAAATTATCGCG
Source organism: Lutraria rhynchaena (assembly GCA_008271625.1). Lineage (NCBI taxonomy): Eukaryota > Metazoa > Mollusca > Bivalvia > Venerida > Mactridae > Lutraria > Lutraria rhynchaena. The sequence goes on along the minus strand of VIBL01000121.1, from coordinate 174,294 downwards.
AAAAATACTAGCCCCAAAAGTTCTTTCCAAATTCTTGTCTCGGATAATACTACGCAGTTTAAAACGAGATTTTATCCGCCGCTCGAACTCGAGAAGGATAAACGGTACGAAATTGCGCTCGTTAACCTCGAGACGTATTATTCTTTCCCAAATATTATGAACGAAAACAATAATTTTAGGTATTCTCCCAACGACGGTAAAGATTGGGAATTATTTACAATTCCTGAGGGGAGTTACGACATTATTGATATTGACTGATTTATTCAGGAACGGATGAAACAAGACGGTCATACGGACAAGGTGTTTATAACGGCAAATTCAAATACGCTAACATCCAAAATAAATGTAGAAGAAAAATTTATCGTTGATTTTAGGCACCCAAATTCCGTCGGACGAGTTTTAGGTTTTTCGTCCGCGGTATACCGATTCGGTCTTCACGAATCTGAAGATGTGGTTGATATTATTTTCCATCAATGCCATTCGAGTTGATATAGATATTATTGCTGGCAGTTACGTCAACGGTTCGACGCAAAATACGATTTAAACTTTTTGTTCCCAAATTTGAGTCCCGGCTACAAAATTGTTGAAACTCCCGCCAATTTGGTTTATCTGCCCATCACTTTAGATACAATTCACAATATCGAAAAAACAGCATGCTGGCAAAACTGAGGTTGATAAAACGTTTGGCTTGTACACGAAAAAGGACGGTAATTTTTACTTAGGTGTTAAACCCATCCCCATTAAAGACGATGATATCATTGTGGACATTGAAGAATATCCGCTCACGCCAGGATTTGGGGGCTTACCATATCCAAGGATCCGCACGAAAATATATACACCGCCGAAGATCGTGGTAATTACGGCGAGCTGTTATTTAAAATGAATGCCATTTACCGAGGCCAGCAAGTCGTATAAATATTCAAATATCGTTCGTCCAATTTCGTGTTTATAAAGGCCGGTCTTCCGGTTCCGGTCTCTCAGATCCCAATTCGCTCCTCGTAAGGTTGGATTTGTTGATGGCGAGTAAGGAAACGGGAAATACTTGCGTTAAAGACGAACTGATTTCTATCTGTAACGAGATCGCGAACCAAAATATCTTAAACGCCGCTCAACATAAAAAATGCTATTTATCATTTTAAAAGGTGTTGGTTGCGGGCAGACGGCTTTGAAGGCGGGAAAATCCGCCGCGAAGGTGGCTGGTCAAGCAGCGCAGACAGCTGGACAAGAAGCCGGGAAAAAAAGCTTTGAAAACTGTTGGGCAGAAGGCGATCGAAAAAATTAAAGCCCTCACCCCAAAATCTAAATCAATTATAGAAAAACATATAGCGGCACCTACGCAACCCGTTCCCCTTAGCACGCTAATTGATGGGTCTGGGATTGATGATTTAGTTCGAAACTTTTTTAAAGGAAATAATGTAAGTAAAAATGTCTACACTAGAATTTACACGTCACTTGTACGAAAAGCACGATTCGGCCATGATTTATGTCAAAAACGGAACTTTTAAGTTTAATAATGCCGAAATTCTCGAAATTCGCGATACGAATTATGTTTATCAAAAAGCTGTTGTGGAACTTAACGACGAACAAATAAATTTAGATTTGAATTTAGTGAAAATGTTTGAAGAGGAGACGAACGTATTTTTTGAAGAAAACGGTTACGAACCCTTCAAGTTGATATACGGAAATTTACGCGAAAAAAGAACAGTCAAAACCAAAGCGATATTTATCAAGTTGAAGAGAGTCTACGTTACCATGGAGAAATCCTTCCCGCAACTTTGTCTCGTTTAGGGTTTTTTATATCGTATCAATTATGATATAAAAACCAATTCGATAAAATACAAAAAATGGCAAATATTTTAAAAATTACCGAACCTTTAGCGACGGACGAAAGTATAGAAAGTTATGAATTTCAGGAATACGAACCAATCGTGGGAACCAATTTAAATAATCCCGGCGAAATCCGAATTAATGTAGAAACCCAAGATTTATTTACCCACCCGGGTCAATGCAGTACAATGTTGGGGGTGTTCAAATATCCTGACGACTTTTCCAAATCCCAAGGTTTGATACGAACCCAGCCGCGCATAGAAGTAACAATACCGGATTTAACATTCGTCAAGATTATCTAATTATTCAACCGGATCCAAAGGACACTTATAGTTTTAGAGTTCCGTTAAAACACATTTTTTGGATTTAGCGAAGATTACGATAAAATTTTATACGGCATGAAACAAACCCTCACTTTGGCGAGGAAATCTGACGATGACGCCATCTTTAGAGCTGATGCGGCGGATGCCGATAGAGTGAATCTCAGCAAAGTGTCTTGGTTTATTCAGCACGTCCAACCCGCGGACGTCGAAAAGTTTCAATTGTACAAGGTGATTGAGGATAAGATCAATAGGTCTCCTCGTAGGATACCGAATGAGACAATGCGACTCTATAACGGTTCCGCAATCTACGAGTTTCACGTGGCGACTTTCCGTCATGTCGAGTCCGAAAAACCTCGTTGAATTATAGTTGGTTTTCAAACCGAAAAAGACGGCAATCAGGAAAGGAACCCCGCCCTCTTTGATCACGCCCACCTAAAAAATATGTACGTGATGCTTAATTCTGACATATATCCCGAAGTGGATTATCAACTTGATTTCACGCAATATAAATTTGCTCGCGCTTACGGGGATGCCGCTTTATTCAGGTCCAAATTTGGACGAATTAATATCCAACCCCAATATTTCACCGTCCGATTACAAAGCCCTTTTCCCTTGTTCGTGTTTGACGTAAGCAAACAGAGCGAAATAATGAAATATTCCGTCGCTGACATCCAAATCAAGGCGCAATTTAACGTCAACGTCCCCGCGGGCACGGAGGCCTTTGCCGTCGTAATCAGCGACAAATTGCTCAATTTCAAGTCTGACGGAAATAAAATGAGTGTGATTTATGGATAATTTTTATAATTTAAAAAATGGCAGAAAAAAACAAGATTATACCGGAATTAAACGTCCTCAAAATCCCGCATTTGATCGCCCACCCGCAAATAATTTTGAGCAACGCAAAATCGATGACAGCTATACTGTTAGGTGCACCAAAGACAATTCCTCGGTTAGTTATGCTGGGATCAAACACCCTCAAAACCTTGCATTTCATCAACCACCCGAAAATGTTTTTGCCCAATCCAAAATGGAAATTTGATGATGAATTAAAAAATATTGCTTTATCAAAAATGCCTTCAGTATCAGTATTGAAAGCAATTTTACGCGAGAATAAAATCAAAGGATATTGCCGATGTAATAAACCCACAATAAAAAAATTGCTCAAAGAATACGGGTTGTTGCCCGACGAAAAGGATAATTACGATTTTCTATGAAACTTACGAGAAAATCCTAAACCGACGGAAATAGTGGATCTGGAAATTTCATCAGTTCCCTTCAATGAACCAAGCTGGCAAATATATCCAACAAGGGCCGGAGGTTATAAAACTTTATGACGGGAAGATTTTTAGAGACAGATACGCCATTCACGTTTTACATTTTATTCTCGCGAATAATATAATTTCAGTTAAACAAAATGTTGCGTATATAAAAATGAATTCAGCTTTTAAAAATCAGGAAAGCGGAAAAATGTCAACGGTGAAAGAACTAAGGGAAATGGCGAAACAACTCGGCTTACGGGGTTATTCGGGGTTCAGGAGAGCCGAGTTGGTAAATGTATTAAATACCCCAGTTGGAGGGGCGAATGATACTCCTCAACCAACCCAACCGGCAAGACGAATACCATCACCCCCAACAAGACCTCCTCCTCCTCTTCCACTCACGAGATAGCAACAAAGACCACCCCCATCGACAAGATCGTCACCAACCCAACGCCCGTGTTGGATAATATTAAAACTTACGCAAAACCCGGGCTTACCGCGGTAAAAAAGGCTTTCGACTGGACCAAATCCAAAACTACGGATCTAACGAACTTTATCAGTAAAAATCTTAATGAACTGGTTGAATGGTCTAAAAACCCCGTGGGGCAAGACCGAAACGAGGTCTCAACCCGAGGTTATCGGACCTCGTCAAACACGAACTGGGAGATCGAAAAAAATCGAGTTAATAGAAAGCCGATTCGCTTTGAGGAATTTTACGACCGTGCATGTTATAGACGCCAACCGGGTTACGATCCGCGAAGGTTTTTCGACGCGGTTCGACAAACAGTAATCGACTTTTTTAGAAGAAAAAGGCAACGCAAGATTAAAATGATTCTAAAATGCGAGATGGACCAATGTGCAAAGGGGGGATAATATTATACAACCCGCGGCTTTCCATTCTGATACTGAGGTCGTCCTCGAGGGAACGAATTTGGACGTGTCGCATGGTTGAAACCCCTTTAATCATATATCATATTATTGTATCGTGTGTGAGTTTGGTATTTGTCTATCTACTATCTGTTTTATCTTATTCACCCCGTTACTATTTTATCATCTGATAAACCCCCTATAAATAATCAATATACTAATCTAGTAATTTTTTCAGATTTTCTTTGCGTATGCTCACGTATAATTCGTACGGTGGTCAGTTCTCGTTCTACCACTGACCACTGACCACGTGTTATCTTGTGCCTTTACAGGTAAATGCTTAACTTCTATCCATGCTTTTTTAGCATTATTCGGGTGTCTAATAATATTGTTTTGTTATCTGTTTTGTATTTTTGTAATTGTACTGTCTATTGTTCGGCAACTTATTTTTCATGTAAATATATAATGAGTTCTCGTTCTGCCACTGACCACTGACCACGTATTGTCTTGTGCCTTTACAGGCTCCAACAAACCAATAAATTAAACTTACGACATTGGCGCCCAACGTGGGACTTATTGGTTGGAAGACGGTGAGCGTTAGTACATGGTATTTACCTGTCCAATATTTTAGACGAGATACCCACCCACTATCTGAATTTTACACAGTTGTTCCAGTCCGGTAACCGTGTAGAGTACTGGCGAAGATTGACTCCACCCACTAACAGTGGTACAGGCTGTACACATTGGAGAGAAGTGATAATGAGATATTTTCGTTTAGTTTTGGTGTTTTGTTATATTAAAGTTTATTTATTGTAACCAGATATATTAGAAGTTCATTAATAAGTGTATGTAAGTTAATGAAATAAGGATCAAAGTACTGCGCACCGTTGGAGCTTGATAGACATTCAATCAAAGTACTGTCGGTAGTTGGCTGACATTGACGTTGAAGTGATTTGTGTGAACTAATATGATGTAATATATGTGTTTACATTGACATAGATTGTACTGTGTTTGATATTTTGAATAGTATTTAAATTAATTAAGTATTAAGTAACTTTTCACATTGATATTTTGATTTTGTTAACATTCATTTATATTTCATGTATTGTAAGTTTCTTTTAATTATTGTTACAGGAATTGAATGAATGGATTGATAAATAACAATTGTTTGCAAGCACTGAATTGGATTGGTGGAGGAAAAAGGGTGGCAGTCAATGTGGTGTTGGTGAGCTAACATTGCTTATTTCCTAACTAATTTCCTATACGTTCATACCATACCATTTTCATGGTCATATATATATTGCGTATATTGCGTATAATTTCCTATACGTTCATACCATACCATTTTCATGGTCATATATATATATTGCGTATATGTGTTATTTTGAAATAGAATTACGATTTGGGAGATTTTTATGTGATTCAAAAAAAAGTCAGCTGTGAGTTAGTTAGAGTACGTACTGGTAGATTACATTTAAGATTACAGTAGCTTTATATGGTAGTTTCGTCATACGTCAATACTGTCTAGAACTCTTACCGATGCGACTTTCTCTACTTATTTACTTTACCATTATTTGATATCACCATAATGTAATTATTTTTTATATCTGCTCTGTTACTTCTTGAATTCATATTTAATTTAACTTTGGTCAGATATTAAGTAAACTGTATTCTTTACAAAGTAAAAGCTTTGTTAACCGTTTACATACTGATCAGTCTGTGTCCGTATTTACCGTTTATGTACTGATCACTTTGAGTCCGTATTGACCGTTTATATACTGATTACTCTGTGTCCGTATTAACCGTTATATTCTGATCACTATGTGTCCGTATTTACCGTTTATGTAATGATCACTCTGTGTCCGTATTTACCGTTTATGTATTGATCACTCTGTGTCCGTATTTACCGTTTACATGCTGATCACTCGGTCTCCGTATTAACCCATACGGCAGTTCTGACCAGCGTCAGTATGGGGATGAAGAACTTCAAGATTATGTTTAACTCCGGTTAAAGAATATAATTACAGGAATGAAGGGTCATTTTTAATAAGGCACAAGAAACCCCTTCCGCAACCCCCGGAGGTAAATGGCCGAATCCCCCAAATTTTAGTGATTATTTGCATCCCCGTCTGCCAGAGTTACCTAACTTCAATGGGGATGGCAAGGCCAATAGTACGGCATTTGAGACCAGGCGTTATGATGTAAAATGTCTCCTTGATGTAGGTTATTATCCTGTTCATATTATCAGGGAGGCAATCAGGAAATCCTTGAAGGGTACCGCCAGGGGTGTTCTGTTACATTTAGGTGAGCGAGCTTCCGTTTTGGACATCATTGGTGAGCTTGACGGTATTTATGGCATTGATCAGTCAGCTGAAAAGCTGAAGGAACAATTCTATGGTGCCTTCCAGAAGCCAGATGAATCTGTGGAATCTTATAGCCTAAGATTGGAAGGTCTATTTTCGAAAGTGCCCGGTTATTTAGACCGAGGAACTGGTGACACCATTCTAAAAACAGATTTTGGTCAGGTTTGCGGGATTTAGACGTAAAAAATGCATCCAGGTATTTATTTGAAAAACCTACTGATTTTAATACCTTAAGGAGTGAACTTCGTGCCTTGGAGGTCAATCAGTAAATCTATCAAAACAAACTCGACCGTGGACAAAACCAGTAACGTTTCGGACCCTCAGTTGTCTGACTCTGATGGCGCTGTCAAGGCTCAGCAGCTGGCATCAACTGTTGGGAATAAATTATTGAAGGAGCTTGGTAGTCTCACCAAGCGGTTGGTGCGGATGGAGTCGAGGTTCTCGGCTCTGAAAGAAGAACTGAACGAGCTGAGGACTTTAAACTCCAGCCGACCTCCATTGCAGGGCAAATGAGAGGTCCGGCCGTTACTATGTCCAGCCCACCGGTTCCTTTAGTTGGTACCTCAAATGAAATGTATATCTTTATAAATAATAATAAGACTAATTATAATAGATACAAATGTTTTGAATCATATTAAATCCTCTGATAAAAATGAATTGCCTCATAACGTTTCTAGTATTCTAGAAGCGTTACCTTGTGATCACACTAAGCCCGTTAAAATCTTACGCCAGAAAACTGTTATCATTAAGCCTAACGAGACCATTATAGTAGAGGGCAAAGTTAGGAATCTAGGTAATGTTTCGTTGGCTGTGACTAAGTCTTGTGATAATGTGCCCCTGTCCTAGACTTGTTAGGTTAAAGCCTGGAAGTTCATTCTGTAGAGTACCAGTCCGTGTATGTAATTTTACCGCTCGTCCTATACATATCCGTCCAAAAATGACGTTGTGTTCATTGAGTGATGTTTCTGTGATTAAAACGTTGGATCCTTCAGAGGGTTGTATAGATAGGAATAGTAACAGTAATTTGTCCTTGAAGGATTCGGGTATAGATGTCCCAGCGGACTCATTGTCCCCATAAGAACAGAATGCAGCAAAGGCATTCCTCTGTAAATGGAGACATATATTTTCAAGTGGTACTACTGATTTTGGATCGACTAATTTAGTTGAGCACTAGATCAACTTATCTGACCCTAAACCTTTTAAGGATCCATACCGTCGTGTACCCCCTGGTGTGGTTGAGGAAGTAAGGGAACACATAAGGGACATATTAGATGCTGGGGCAATCAGGGAATCTAAGAGTCCGTTTTCATCGAACGTTGTACTAGTACGAAAGAAAGATGGATCATTACGTCTTTGCATAGATTACCGTAAGCTCAATTCCCGTACTGTCAAAGATGCATACAGTCTGCCTCGCATCGATGAATCCATGGATTCACTGGTTGGGTCCCAGTGGTTCTCTAAGTTGGACCTTAGGTCTGGATATTGGCAGGTTTCCATTAAAGAGTCCGATAAGTGTAAAACTGCCATTAATGTCGGCCGCTTAGGATTTTTTGAATGTAATCGGATGGCATTTGGCTTAACTAATGCACCGGCAACCTTTCAACAGTTGATGGAGAGATGTACAGGGGAATTACACCTTAAGGAGTGCTTAATATATTTGGACGACATCATTGTCTTTTCAGATACGTTTGACACTCATTTCCAACGTTTAGAGTCTGTTTTCAAACGTTTGGAGTTGTATGGGTTGAAACTTAATGGTAGTAAGTGTGAGTTTTTCAAGTCCCAGGTTCAATAACTTGGTTATATAGTAAGCTCAAGAGGTGTCCAGACAGACCCTGAGAAAATTCTGGTTGTAAGAAATTATACCGTTCCTACTAACATTAAGGAGTTACGGAGTTTCCTAGGTTTCTCAGGTTATTATAGGCGCTTTATTCAAGACTATGTCAAATAGCCAAACCTCTGAACGATCCTTTGGTTGGAAAACCCAAGAGGTCAAACAGTAAATACAAAGTTCCATTTTCATGGGGTCCTGATCAACAGACTGCTTTTAGTTCTCTGATTGAAAAACGTACATCCCCTCCCGTTCTGGCTTTATCTTGAATGTGGACGCTAGTTGCCAGGGACTTGGTGCAGTTCTTTATCAGATAGGCATTGATGGCAAGGAACATGTTCGTTTCTTATGCCAGTAGAGGTTTGCGGTCTAGTGAACGCAACTATCCGGCACACAAGTTAGAGTTTTTAGCACTCAAGTTGGCTGTTTGCGATAAGTTTCATGATTACCTTTATGGTAATTCAATAGAGGTTCGCACTGATAACAATTCACTTACTTACGTGTTTTCCACGGCTGAGCTTGATGCTACAAGTCATAGATGGCTTGCGTCTTTGTCCGCATACGATACCAGAATGCATTATCGCTCTGGCCGGGAAAATGTAGACGCTGACACGATGTCAAGATTGTCACCCTGTAGTGATACATTTCTGTTGACAGATGCTATTAAGGCTTTAATGCAATCCCAAGTTAATGGACCTAGTTATGTGCCTTCTGTAGAGTGTGTTTCATTCAGCCAGGTGGTTATTGATAGTAATCCTCCAGATATAGTAGGTGGTAGTAGCTTAGCCTAAGTAGATTGGAAACAGGAGTAGGCCTGTGATCCTACTTTGAATAGGGTGATTGATCTGCTTAATATTGGGCATAGTTTGACAGAGCGGCAAAAATTTCATGAAACTATGAAAACCGGGATTTATTTAAAGGAATGGAATAATTTGTTTATTAAGGACTCTGTTCTCTATAGAAAAGGCATGTGTAACGGCTACTCTGTTTCTCAGGTTGTACTTCCAATGCATATGTTCGACCTGGTATTCCAGGGCTTACATGATGAGGTTGGCCATCAGGGTTGTCTGAGGACCGTTTCCCTTATTAGATCTCGCTTCTTTTGGCCTCAGATGGAGCAGGCGATAGAAAACCGTATTCGCTCTTGTCCGAGATGCTTGCGTCGCAAGTCTCTAAGTAATACTACAGCTAAACTTGTACCTATTGAGTCAAATTACCCTAAGGAATTAATATGCATGGACTCCTTATCCCTTGAGATGAGCCGGGGTGGTTATGAGAATATCCTTATTATTACCGATCATTTCACTCGCTTTCTGCAAAGAACCAGACAGCCCGGACCACTGCTAAACTCCTCTTCGAAAGTTTTATATGTCAATATGGGTTTCCTAGTAGACTTCATAGTGACTAAGGTAGAAATTTCGAGAGTGAAGTTATTCAGGAGTTTTGCAGGATAGCTAATGTTGACAAGTCAAGAACCACCCCATATCATCCTCAGGGGAATGGAATACCTGAGCGTTTTAATCAAACCCTTTTAAACATGTTGGGTACACTGGAATATAATCAGAAGAGTGACTGGAAAGCTCATATCCCAGCACTTGTCCATGCCAATAACTCTACCAATCATTGTTCTACTGGCTTCACCCCTCATTTCTTACTGTTTGGCCGACATCCCCGTCTCGCTATTGATGCCTTTTGGGGAACAAAACAACTGTCAGGGACAAGAACTGCTATGTTACTGGATTAAGGAAACGGCTGCATTTTGCTTATAAAATTGCCCGTCGTGAGTCTGCTAAGCAGATGAGAAGAACAAACGGCACTATGACATTAGGGTAAGGGAGGCCAAGATAGAGGTTGGAGATAGGGTTTTAGTGAGAAATGTGTCAATCAAAGGTAAGGCTATAGATGGCTATAAAAGTTAGCCGATGGATGGGTGAATGATGTTTATGTTGTAGTTGGTCAACCAACCCTTGACATTCCAGTATATCAGGTAAAGAGAGAACATAGTAGAAGTAAAATTAGATTACTTCACCGTAACCTAATACTTCCTATAACGGGCATCCCGATTAATAAGACACAGGTACCGACCCGTGTTGTGCCATCTAGTCAGGATTCCAACAGTAGCTGTACTGCAACCCCTGTTCCGCCCATGGATTTGTCTTCCCAAGTCACTCCTATAAGTACCCCAGTACCCAGTACGCCTATGTTGGATCATTCCTTTCGAGACACTCAGTCCAACACCCCTGTTCCCATAACGCCTAGGTACATTATCCCTGCTCGGCGTAGGAATTCTCAGAGAGTCAGAGACAAACCTGGATGGTTGAATTCGGATGAGTGGATACTGAATTAATTCAGGTCCTGTGTAAAAATTAAAACTATTTCATCGAAACCCTGTGTAAAAATGTCTTTTGTTAAAAGTTATTTAGTTATTAATTAGTATCATCAACATAAACTTCTATTTCAGGCTTATTTAGACTGAAAAGTTTTTTTATCTTGTGAATGATATTTTAATTTACTAATGTATTTTGATTGTGTTGTAAATGTTTAAGATGTGATTAATGGGTTTAGATTGATAAGTTGTTAGTCCAACTTGTTATAACTATATATATTGAGTTTCTATTTGTACCTTACAGTACAATTATGTCTTTAATTCTGTTGCGGAATGTGCACTTTGGAAATTGATAGTAAGGCATTCAAATATATATACATCGTGTGTTCGTGCCGCATGGTTGAAACCCCTTTAATCATATATTATATTATTGTATCGTGTGTGTTTGGTATTTGTCTATCTACTATCTGTTTTATCTTATTCACCCCGTTACTATTTTATCGTCTGATGAACCCCCAATAAATAATCAATATACTAATCTAGTAAAATGAACTAACCCATTATTTAACGGCTCACAGATTTTCTTTGCGCATGCTCACGTATAATTCGTACGGTGGTCAGTTCTCGTTCTGCCACTGACCACTGACCACGTGTTGTTTTTGTGCCTTTACATGTAAATGTTTAACTTCTATCCATTCTTTTTTAGCATTATTCGGGTGTCTAATAATATTGTTTTGTTTTCTGTTTTGTATTTTTGTAATTGTATTGTCTATTGTTCGGCTGCTTATTTTTTATGTAAATAAATAGTGAGTTCTCGTTCTGCCACTGACCACTGACCACGTGTTGTCTTGTGCCTTTACAGGCTCCAACAAACCAATAAATTAAACCTACGACAGATGAAATATTTAATACGATGATTGGAAGGAATTTGGAAAAAATGGCCACGTTTCAAAGTATGGGTAGCGGTTGGATTTTCGTTTTGATCGAGAAACTCGAAATTCACACGGCCATTTATGACCCGTTGAGAGGAAATTCTTACATTCTGTTACCGCCAGTATGGGAGAATGAGAAGGTCATCATTAATATGAAAAACGAGGACGACAAATGTTTCCTGTTGTGCGTGTTGCGGGCTTTGTATCCGAAAGAAAAGAATTCCGAGCGTATAGATCAAAATCTTAAAAGTAAAGAAGGCGAATTAAACATGAAAGGTATCGCTTACCCCGTCTCTTTACGCGAAATAGTTAAGTTTGAAAAACAAAATCCGGGTATCGCCGTAGTCGTTTATGGATATAAAAGGAGTAAGGGTGTTTATACCTTCAGACCCAGCAAGCGCGGTTTTAAAAATCCGATAGACCTTTTGTTGTTTGGTAATGGCGAAAAACTACATTACTGTTTAATAAAAACAAATAAAAGTAGATTATTATCTACGCAGATTTCGAGGGCACATGGTAATTTTTTTTTCGACAACTGTCAAAACCTGCTCACTTCGCACAGGGTGTTGGACGAACCCGAGAAATGTTGCTATTCGAATGAATGCGTGCGGATTGACATGCCGAAGAAAGACTCGTTTATCGAGTTTAAAAATTTTGATAGGTCGATGCGAGTTCCTTTTATAATATACGCTGACTTTGAGTCTTTCCTGAAACCAATAGATACCGAAGAAAGTTATACGAAACAATATCACAAACACGTCCCTGCGGGATTTTGTTATTATATAAAAAGTTTTGACGACAGCGTGTACGAGAATGACCCGGTTATCTACACAGCGGAAACGGATGGCGAAGACGACGCGCGGGAATTTGTGGAAATGTTGGAAAAAGACGTGAGGAAGCTTCGTAATATTCCACCGAGGAAGATAATATTTGGTCAAGAAGATCGAGTAAATTTCAAACGAACTAAGAAATGTTGGATCTGTCGATGAGCGTTTTCTAAAGCCAAAAAGGAACGTTGTACTTGCGAGGATGAAAATAAGCGGTGTGAGGCTTGTAAAAATAAAAAGGTTCGCGATCACTGTCACTACACTGGGAAATATAGAAGAGCGGCGCATAATAAATGTAATCTCGCGTATAGGAAACCGAAATTCAGCCCGGTAGTGTTTCACAATTTGGCTGCGTACGACAGCCATTTATTCGCCAAAAATCTCGGAAAGAGTGTAGGTGACATTGGTTGCATCGCGAAAACTTAGGAAGAATATATAAGTTTTACGAAAACGATACGAGTGGGTACTTATATTAAAGACGGTGTAGAAAAACCGATAAATGACCAAATTAAGTTTATCGACAGCTTTAAGTTTATGGCTTCTAGTTTGGACAAACTCGCGAGTAATTTAACGGAAGACCAATTTGTAACCGTAAATAAATATTTTCGGGACGAGCGTCAACGAAAATTATTATTAAAGAAAGGTGTCTACCCGTACGAGTATTTGGATTCCGCGGAAAGATTCAAGGAAACCGAGTTACCCCCGAAAGAAGCGTTCTTTTCGAGGTTAAATGACGAGGGAATTGGCGACGAAAAATACGCTCACGTGCAAGGAGTGTGGAAAGAATTTAAGATAAAACATTTTGGAGAATACCACGATTTGTATAACGTCACGGACGTTTTGTTGCTGGCGGACATTTTAGAAAAAAAATACGGATTGGATCCCGCGTGGTATTATACTTCGTCCGGATTGGCGTACGATGCCATGCTAAAGAAGACGGGGATAAAACTGGAGCTATTGACGGATATAGACATGTTGCTTATGTTTGAGAGGGGGGCTGAGGAATGGGGTCTCGATAATTTTGACGAGATACGGGGAAGCGAACAACCCGGATTGGATCCCGTGTGGTATTATACTTCGCCCGGATTGGCGTACGATGCCATGCTAAAGAAGACGGGGATAAAACTGGAGCTATTGACGGATATAGACATGTTGCTTATGTTTGAGAGGGGGGCTGAGGAATGGGGTCTCGATAATTTTGACGAGATACGGGGAAGCGAACAACCCGGATTGGATCCCGTGTGGTATTATACTTCGCCCGGATTGGCGTACGATGCCATGCTAAAGAAGACGGGGATAAAACTGGAGCTATTGACGGATATAGACATGTTGCTTATGTTTGAGAGGGGGGCTGAGGGATGGGGCCTCGATGATTTTGACGAGATACGGGGAAGCGAACAACCCGTACATGGGCGACAAGTACGATTCCGAAAAACCGGCGAAATATATAACTTATTTGGACGCCAACAACTTGTACGGGTGGGCGATGAGTCAACCTTTACCGACTCACGGATGGGTGATTGACGCGGAATTACGAGATTGGAAAAATATACCTTGTATTTTAGAAGTCGATTTAAAATACCCGAAAGAGTTACACGATTAACACAACGACTACCCTTTAGCGCCGGAACACCTGAAAAGCGACCAGGTAGATAAATTCATCCCGAATTTACGTAATAAAAAGAAATACGTAGTGCATCACGTAAATTTAAAACTGTACGAAAGAATGGGATTGAAAATTACGAAAATTCATCGAGGAATTAAATTCGAGGAGGATGCGTGGATGAAAACGTATATCGATCTAAACACGAACCTACGAGCGAAGGCAACGAATGAGTTTGAAAAAGACTTTTTATAAATTGATGAACAACTCCGTCTTCGGGAAGACGATGGAAAACATCAGAAATAGAACGGATATCTAATTGGTTACCAACGAAGCGAAGGCGAAACAATTAGCGGCGAAACCGAACTTTAACGGAAACACCATCTTTGACGAAAATCTTATCGCAACGCATATGAAAAAGACTAAATTAACGTTCGACAAACCGGTTTACCTCGGGATGTGTATTTTGGATTTAACTAAAACGCTCATTTATGATTTCCACTACGGATACGTTAAACCGAAAAACGGAGAAAAAGCCAAATTGTTGTTTACCTATAATACGGATAGTTTAATGTACAAAATTGAGACGGAAGATATCGCCCGGACGTGAAAGATAAATTTGACACGAGTAATTTCGACGAGAATCACCCGCCCGGAATCGAAGTTGGAGCCAATAAAAAAGTAATCGTGATATTTAAAGACGAAGAGGGTGGGAAATTTATCGAAGGATTCGTCGGCAAAATTGTACTCGTATAAAATGCTCGAAGGAGCGGAAGAGAAAAAATGCAATGGAATGAAAAAAGTTGTTGTGAAAAAGAGTATCCTGTTTGAAGATTACAAAGAGTGCTTGTTTTCGAAAAAGGAACAACTGCAAAAGATGAATGTTCTGAGAAGCCGGAGTCACGCAATGTACACGGAAGTAATAAACAAGGTCGCGCTAAGTTGCGAGGATGACAAGAGAATTATCTTGTCGGGTGAAATTAACACGTTGGCGATTGGGCACAAGCGTATTAATGAGCAAAATTATTAAGAAAAATATGAATATCTCGATCGGGGAAGTGATTTTTCCCAACAAAACGCTAAACAATTTCGAACTGGTGGACGCAGTAAAGGAGTTAAAATACCCAATTTTCGAGATGTATTCATGCGCGACCAACTGCCGAAACGCCCATTGAAAAAGGAATGCAGAATATTAAATTTAGACGACTCGAATCCGGATGATGAAATTGGATCTTCCAATGCCGGAGGGACGCATTGGGTTTGTTGGATTAAAAAGGAAAACGACGAGAATAATAAAAAATGCATGTCGATAAATTTGGACGAATGCCTAAAACGGACGTAAGGCGCGGGGAAATTAATATGCTCGGAAACAAGATTACGAATCTTGGTGCGCCGATAGAAAGAAGTGACACGGCCAACAAGGCATTTGTGATAAAACGGGGAAACAAGCTGGTGCGAGATTACGGTTTGGAAGAATTGAGTGAGTTAAAAAATCGTTAGATGACGCCGAAAATAAAATTATACAGCTAGAATCGGATATGCAAACTTTTAAAAGCAATCAATTGGATACTCTCTTGTTTTCACTCGACATAAATGAAGGTACTATTATTAACATGGATGAAGGAATTGACTATTTCACAAAAGCCTTTGATAAAACGGTGAACATAAATACTAATTATAATGATGTGGTTGAGTACCCTCGTAATATAGATACCGACGCGGTTGTCTGGCACCCTGGCGGCACCTCGCATTCCCGCGGAATATTGGCTCCTTAAAAAGCTGGGTGTTTACACACTCGACATTGATTTGATGTACGCGATAAAATTATATCTTAACCTACACAAAGACAACAAATATTTTATGACCTTGATAATGGGAGGAGGAATACATTTTGGAGCCACCACCACGGTGAAGAAAAATCACAAATAAGATGGGTTAAAAAAATGGGCATTCGGTATTGCTAACCTAGATATGAGTTTGAGATTCAGGCCTTTTTCGCGGTATACTCGATTTGTGTTAGCACAGAAGGGTTACATCAGGTTGTATTATAGGTCGTTCTAGCCGGGACGACAACTATAGCGTTATAATTGGGAAACGGAATTAAAATAAATTTTCTCGTTATAAAAAAATGCCCGTCAATAAATTTGGACGAACGCCTAAAACTCACGTTTCAGATTCTGACGTGTCTTTATCTTATATAAGTAACAATTTTCTGAGAAGGGGAGAATCGATATGTTTGGGGGGAAAATACGAATCTTGGTATCCCCACAGACGAAGGCGACGCAGCGAGCAAGGCATTTGTGATAAAACGGGGAAACAAGATGGTGCGTGATTACGGTCTAGATAAACAAAAACGCGAACTAAGAGATATAAAAGATTCATTGACTGATATCGAAGATAAAATAGAAGAGAAATTGAGGGATGATATCGAAAAGAGGGTAGAAAGTCTTAAAAAAGAGTTGGAAACGTACGTAGGCGAGAACGAACTAGAACCTACAATGTCTACATGACAAGCAAGAGCAATATGCGAGAAGAAACTGTCTCCGCATATCAGGACTTCTTGAATCGCCGAGCGAGTCAACCGATTCAATTGTTTTGAACATAGCCAAGTCAGTTGGGGCGAACTTGAGCATTGAAGAAATTGACCGCTCCCACAGGCTCGGTAAACCTTTCACCAAGTTAACTAATCCTTCCGACAGTACTTTAAATCCTTCCGACAGTGCTTTCAATCCTTCCGACAGTGTTTTAAATCCTTCCGACTGTGCTTTAAATTTTTCCGAAAGTACTTTAAAGCCGCGAGACATCATAGTGAAATTCCTCTCGTTTCGCGCTCGCCAAAAAAATGTACTCTCTACGAACAAAACTCAAGCAGAATGGCCATACAAACGTCTTCGTCAATGAAGAACTGACAAAACAACGTAGCGAGTTACTCTTTCGTGCTGGTAAGCTTGCGAAGTCTAAACGGATCGATAGTGCTTGGTCTTTTGACGGGGTGATCTTCATAAAAGACAAACGTTTGAAAACCCACCGAATAGCATCCATGGTTGAGTTCAACGCATTCTCCAACAGCATGTAGTTCTGTGGCGTTACGCTACTAACGGCGCACAGTGTATATCCATACCTAAACATAAACATTAACTTAAAGGATTATCCAGTCACGTGTTTTATTGACTGACCACTAACCCATTTGCTGAGAGCGACGTGAGTTTTTGTTTTTTACCTGTATCCAATACACACTTTCTATTGGGCTGTCAACACGATCTCGAAAAAAAACGGATTTTGACTATATATATATATATATAAATGTAAATTTGTTTACAAAAGTGATGTACCACGTGTATGGACGTTGTTTTTCCCACATGGATGCTGTAATGTTTTATAATTACTGATATTGTTTATTTCTCTAAACATAGCTACGTGTATGGACATTGTTTTTCCCACCCGAATGCTATAATGTTCTATAATTACTGATTTTGTTTATTTTTCTAAACATAGCTACGTGTATGGACATTGTTTTTCCCACATGAATGCTGTAATATTCTATAATTACAGATTGTGTTTATTTTTCTAAACATAGCTGCGTTCATGGACATTGTTTTTCCCATACGAATAACATTACCACTTAATGAATGTTTTTATTATAACCTTATTGTTAAAGATTATATGCATAATAAGACAAACTGCTTAACAAGTGTGTGTATGTGCGTGCGTGCGTGTGCGTGCATGAGGGTGTGTTTATACGTGCATACACGCCTGTGTGTGTTTTTGTTATCTATTTAGTTCTATTCTATTTACCCTTTTACATTTCCGGAATATATATATTTCACTATTACATCAAAATGTATTTAATACCTAAAATTTGTTTTATTTTTAAAACTGAACAACAAATGTGGTATTTGTTTGTATTCTACTCCTAAGTTACATCAGTCCTATCTACTTATTCACGTTTCCGGAATAGATAAGGTTTTACCACTGGTGCATCAAAATGTTCACAATAGTCTTGAATCTACCTGAAATTCGAACATTTTACAAAAAAAATGACGATGTTATGTATTTTTCTTTGTACATAATCACTCCAAGTGTCCGAAATATGTTCACTTCTTGCCTTATCGATACTTTGATGCTTTATTTGTTTTCATTTTTGTTTAATTCCACTTATTATGCTGGGTAGACGTATTTGTCATTGAAAATAAGGTCACTGCTCCTTATTGATAATCTTACCTAGCCATTTAAACGAACATTATTGCATTTTGCGTCTCTTTCTCACTGCATCTAGTCTTTTTTCATATTTAAACCTCTTAACCCATCAAATCTCCGACTTTAAAGCTCCCTAATCTCACATATTTTTCCCCAGCAGATATTCTTTATTAGTATCTTTATTATTCCGCTATGAAGTTTTAAAATTTTCCTGTCTATAATACACCTCGATTGTAACCATGAATTTTACGTTTACTTGTTTTCTCCTATTTTACTCCTTTGTAGTTTGTTCTCAAGCTCAATGTCTGTGGCCCCTGTTCGAAGGTATGATAGCATGCTCTAACACAATGTGTACTTGTCTCATACATGCAGCTTGGCCCCGTGACCTCGAAAGACAACACCCGCCATGATGAATCTGACCAGTAGATTCAGCCGAAAGCCGCACTCGGTACAACATGTATCTGTATTGTTGCTATATAGATCTTTTTGTCTACCAGTGATACTTTGCTTTTCATTCTTGGCGTCAATTATTTTTCAGTCTGGAGATATACATCCAAATCCCGGTCCCGATTCCTTAACCAGTTTGTCCATTTCAGACTACAGCACCATCCTGAACAGTGGATTAAGTATTATGCACCGAAATATCCAGAGTTTACGCTCAAAGCTTGACATATTAGACATTGAAATTCAGCAATATGATATTCTTGTATTAACAGAGACATGGCTTAACCCTACTATATCTACCGACCACATTGCTTTGACAAACTACCAGCAACTTTTCCGCTGTGATCGTTCCAATCGTCTTGGTGGCGGCATGGCTATATATATATTCGAGATGGTATTCTTGCTTCCAAGCGGTCAGATCTTTCAATTAACGGCTTAGAATCTCTGTGGGTCGAGATTAAGACAAGCAAACGCAACATCTTGATTGGTGGCATCTATCGACCTCCAGATGCAACAACGACTACTGGAACCTTCTCGAGCACAACATAGACCATGCATATGCACTTCCTTTTGACAACATTATTTTAACAGGAGACTTTCACATGAATACTCTCAGCCAATCCCCAAACAAAATCACAAACATAATGAATTCATATAACTCGGAATAACTCATATCAACACCTATTCAATTTACTGAACACTTCAGCTCTCTCATTGACCTGATATTTGTCAAAAACAAACACGATGTTATATCTAGCTTTGTAGCTGACCCTTTCATTCCCGATTTACTCGTTTTCATTATCCGGTTGTTGCAGTTTTTCACTTTAACACAAAACTTCTACATACAAACGACGAATATATCTTTTTAATAAACCAAACTTTGACGAGTACCGATCTGAATTACGGATGACAGACTGGAACGTAACTGTCAATAACGATGACCTCGACGCAGCGACAAAACAATTAACAGATACAATATTAACAGCAACTTCCACTAACACCATTCCTAACAAAATAATCACAATTAGACCTAACGACATTCCTTGGATAAATAATGAAATCAGATCACTAACCAAAAAGAGACAAAAATTACACAAAAAGGCAAAACAACAAGACGCCTGGTCATTGTTTAAACAATCGCGAAACTTAGTTACTAAACACATACGCAAAGCAAAACATAATTGTACTAACAATTTGATCAACAAAATTAATGCATCTGACACATCTCCAAAAATATGGTTTAAAACAGCTAAACAATTGACAAATAAATCATTCACACAGTCAATACCAACATTATACGATAACACAATTGAAGCAAGAACAGACGAAGAAAAGGCGGATCTTTTAAATAAATATTTTGTTCTCAGTCAACAGTGGACGATACAAATCATCATCTCCCAACATTAACTAACTCAACAAACACAACTCTCACTAACATTTCTATCACACCACAGGACGTAATAGATGCTCTTAGTTTAGTCAATCTTAGCAAGGCATACGGTCCGGATGAGGTTAGTCCAAGGTTCCTTACAGAAGCTAAACAAGAACTGTCGGTTCCCCTTTCAACTTTCTTCAATACTCTTCATTCTAAGTCCTACTTCCCGGAATCCTGGAAACGAGCCAACGTCACTCCTATCTTCAAGAAATCTGATCCATCAAAACCTTCCAACGATCGTCCAATCTCACTTCTAAGCTGTCTCTGTAAACACATGGAACGCTGTATCCACAAATACCTCTACAATTATCTCGTCGGAAACAACCTACTTACTCCTTTTCAATCCGGCTTTGTCAAATGTGATTCGACGGTCAACCAGCTTACATTCTTCTATGACGATATTTGCAAGGCGTTGGATGAGGGAAAGGAAGTTCGTGTTGTTTTTTGTGACATTTCAAAGGCGTTCGATAGGGTCTGGCATCGTGGACTTATTTTGAAACTGTTATCCTTGGGAATTTCTGGATCTCTACTTTCTTGGATCAAGTCTTATCTCTCTGACCTTCTGGCGTGGTATAGATGCTGGGGTTCCTCAGGGATCCATCCTTGGACCCTTGTTCTTTCTTACATACATTAATGACATAACTTCTTCTCTCAGTTCAAACATTCGCCTTTTTGCAGATGATACCAGTTTGTATATTGTTGTAGACGATCCTATTTCTGCTGCTACTATCCTGATTTCTGACCTAATCAAATTCCACCAGTGGTCTCAGACCTGGCTTGTTTCTTTCAACCCGTCGAAAACTGAATCCATGATATTCAGCAAGAAGAAGAATCCGCCACAGCACCCTACCGTCAAGATGGATTCAGTAACCATCAACGAAGTAAACTCACATAAGCTTCTCGGTCTTACATTTTCTTCAAACTTGAAATGGGATTCTCACATTACACACACTCTTAAAAAAGCATGGTAACGAGTCGGTTTTGTATGGTCGCTCAAATTTCTTATCAACCGATCTGCTCTCATTCGTATGTACGTTTCTTTCATTCGACCTCTTTTAGAATATTCTAACGTAGTCTGGGACAACTGTAGTGACTTCTTGAAGAATGGACTTGAATCTGTGCAAGTGGAGGCTGCACGAATTTGCACGGGTGCCACCAAGTATTGTAATATCCAAAAGCTTCTATCAGATCATCAATGGATAACACCGACTCATCCTTTTCTATAAAATGAAACATAATATTACACCATCATACCTAACAAATCTGCTACCAAATAACAACCAAACTCACTATGGTAGATATAGTTTAAGACATACACGTCATGTGAGATCCAACACACAATTGTATAACAATTCCTTCTTACCTACTACAATACGACAATGGAACCAATTATCTTCATCACTACAAAATGCACCTACCCTATTATCATTTAAATCAGCTCTGGCACAGAACAAAAAGACCAAGTCTCTTATATTCAATTGCGGAACTCGTGTGGGTCAAGTTCTTCATGCACGCCTCCGTCTCGGATGCATGTCTCGTCATGATCTCCATCGGCGATCCTTAGTGGATTTACCCCTGTGTGCATGTGGCTGCATTGAAACCGCTGATCATTTCTTGCTTCAATGTCCACTTTATTCAAACGTTCGTGCTTCATTTCTGTCAGGCTTATCCTGTCCTCTCACAACTTCCAATCTTCTAAATGGCTATGATAGGCTCTCCATCCCAGAGAACGAGTCTATAATAACTGGCGTCCAGAGATATATTATAGCGACAAAGCGATTTACTACGTTCTGTTAGATTGGCTGTCAGGCCTTCTAAAGGGGTCCACGCACCATTGAGCATCTTTGTTTCCCCTCTTTTTCCTTTTTTTTAAATTTAACAAAGACACTTCTAATTTAGCTTATTTATTAAAAGTTAATATATCCCTGTAAACAACTCATTTAATATCGACTAATTTATTTTTAAGCATTGCATAGCCCTCCACATTTATTCATGCACTATGAGCTCCTGGCTATATAAAATAATTTCACACTTTAAAAATCAAAAAAGAAAGGAATTAATATAAGTGTCGCTATGGCCTCGTTTTCCAATCCGAAGCATAATTATGTATATATCAACACAATTTTGTATATGTTTTTGTTTTGCTCATTGCTTGAAATAAATTTTAAATCAACTAGAACGAGCAAAGACGGAAAATGGGCAAACTTTTGTCAACAAAATAAAAGAATACTTGTGTGAATATATCAACGAACGAAATTTGGAAAACTGGAAAACGAAAATAAGAAAAAAGAATGGACGTTGGATGACGAAACCATCGAGGATAGAATCGAACGGAAACTACAGGGAGATGTCAAAAAGTGAGTGGAAAATTTAAAGGAAGAATTGGAGAGGTACGTAGACGAAAATGAGTTGGAACGAGCTAAGACGGAAATTGGTAAAACCTTGGTAGCGAAAATAAACGAAAATCTAAGAGATTATATCAACGAACGAAAATTAGAAGCTAAACTAAATAAACTAAAAAGGGAGTGGACGAAGGATGATGAAACCATCGGAGATAAGGTTGAACAAAATTACAGGGTGGTGTAAAAAAAGGAGTGGAAAGTCTTAAAAAAGAGTTGGAAACGTACGTAGATGAGAATGAATTGGAACTAGCAAAGGTGGAAATTGGTAAAGCCTTTGTGACGACGGTAAAAGAACATTTGGGGGGATACGTCGACGAACAAAAAATGGAAACTGAATTGAATAAACTATTGAGGATAAAATCGAACGAAAATTACAGGGAGATATTGAGAAGGTGGAAGAAAATTTAAAAAAAGAATTGGAAAAATTTGTAGACGAGAAAGATCTAAATCCGATAATCGAAAGGATAAAGATCGATGTGGGTAGAGCCGTCGTAGGAAATAATACCAAAATTTTACAACAAAATTTATAAAAGTTTTTAAAATTTTGTTTTCGCCAGGCGGTCTGGCGGAGGTTGGTAGGGATTGGTGGAGGTTGGTAGGGATTAGCGGAGGTTGGGGATGGTGGAGGATTCCCTTTCGTGCACGTGCACGTCTGGTGGGGATTCAGGAAAATAAAATTCAAAATAAAATTGAAAATTCTATCCCACACAAATTCTTCGCTCGTAAGTCAAAAAAACATCATGGGGCCCAATAACACAAATTTTTGGTGCCCAAAAACATAAAGGTTGGTGCCAGAAAAAAAATGTCCAAATTTTCACAATTTCACCTCTTTTTTCAACAAAAATTCTGGGCCCATTTTCAGAAAATTTGGCGCCAGGGTATCGTCCCGAGTGAGAAAATCGTGGTGCCAGGGTATCACCCTACTCTACTTATCGTAAGCATGAATATGACACAAAACGGATAATTCCACATACTATGTATGTCCACTATAAAATTATTAACGTATACGAGACGGATACTCGTAGTCAGTGTCGAATAGACTCTAGGATGTATCAAGTAATTTATTTGAATCAGCCAATTAAAATATACTGTACATATTTATACTACATACCAAAAATATACATCTGCCGCATTTGAACCAATTTATATCCACAAATTAAAGCTAAACGTGTTTAGTTAAACCTCAGAATAAGTTAGGCGATGTATATGGCCTATTTGTACGAGAAATAAATTATGAGTTGCGGGCGAATGTTTTCGCTACAGGTCGACATTCGCTGATTCTTAATTTACGCATACCGGCTGTTCACGAAAGGTCTAATGAAACAAAACATACAAACTTCTGTCACAACTGACTTTTATAGACGAACCGAACTAAATTGCGAATGCTTTGACTATCTAAATATAGACTGGTTTAGAGACGTTTAAAATACTTCGAATTGAACGATTTACGCGTGCCATACCAGAATCGTGAATAAATATGTTACGAAGAGCATTGGCGACCACTTCACTGACAAGGCTTTTTCAGTGTTTTCAGTTGTAAATTTGTACCCCTCGTGATTTGTTGTGTTTATTTTAAACTTGTATGAATATTGAGCGTATCACAACATTGCCAATTACACTCGGATTGCCGTCATGTTTTGTTTATCTAATTACTATTCATATCACGTGGTTTGATAATCATAAAATACGAAAAACTCATCACTAAATATCGGTGATCACCGCGCTTCTTGAAAACAACACCGCCATTTTTACAGATTACAACCGTTGAAACTTGTTTTAGACATGTACAGAGAAAATCGCCGCTAATTTAACTTGCCCAGTCTGCATATTCATTGATAAAGGAAATGTTTCTAATGTATTTCCTCTTTTTCTTTAATGTCAAATATGTGCCAGATACAGTCAAACCAGTGTTTTCAGCCACCTCCGAATAAAGGCCACCCGGTGAATAAAGGCCACTATTTGAAACCGTCGATTATCATTTAGAATAATTGACCGCTGAATGAAGGTCATCTGTCAATAAAGGCCACATCTTTCCAAATGGTGGCATTGTCCACATGTTTGACTGTATCAAACGCTGTAACGCTATTTTTTCAAGGACATGTTTATGCTGTGATTCTTGATCTGCTTAAACCACAGGAAGTAAAAAAAGTTGTTAAAAGTTTTGTCAACATTTACGAATTTGGATAAATCTCTTCATATAATATGATAATAATGCACAAATAACAGTCATAATAACTTTTGGAAAATACAAGCTTCAACACAATAGAACAACGTGTAACGTTCAACTTTTTTTCTTCTCATAAGGAGTTTGACATCTTTGCTTACATGAAAACATCCATTATCGTTTACATGTATGTTTAGATATTTGAAGCTTTTCAAGTCACCGAATCTTGTCTCTCCACTGAAATACGATCTAAGTCACAATTTGGTTGTCATGGTTATAGACAAGCTTCAACTGGACTGTCAAGATTCTCTTCATACAAAATCTTGGAGCGGTGCAAAAAATTAAACTGATTGTGATATATTGTCAAACTATTGTATGAGAGAATCTCATGTTCCCAGGAGCAGTTTATCATATCAAATTCTTTCCACGTAACTTAGTAGTCTCGAAATGGGTAGAATAAGACAATACGCGTATATGTTCGGGACATGAAGTTAATACATTTAAAACAAATACACATGTACGACAACACGGTACGTGGTATTTAAAATTTAACTGATGCCTATTAACAAAGTAATTACATGTATTCATTACATTGTGTAGGGTAACTGTTATTTTAGGCAATCGTTGTACATACTTGAGTATACATGTATATATTAAATACTGTCTATAGATACAGATATCTACCTGTGACAAAATGTCACTATTGTCAGTATTGAAACAATCGTTACCAACAAAATGCTACCAGATTCTGGACATCATTTCTTTCAGTCTTGTTACTTATTCTGGTCATTTCTGGTAACCGCATGCATTTTCATCATGCGTATTATGATTAGAAGTTTTTGTCAATATATAGAATGCACAGTTGTGTTTTGCTATTGCATAATATTGATATACCTACATGATATCATATGTTTAGATACAGACTATGAATATGGAGATTACACATTAGCATATGTATAACATTATTATAATAATCATGTCGAACAATTACAGCATTATATAAGACATTAACCAGTAATTTAGGCATTGCTATCACCAAGGACAAATATAATGGTCCTAGCTACTGTACGCATGTACTGAAAATCACATCAACTGAAATCTTCCGCTATCATCAAATATGCTATTTAAAATTCTTTCGACATACAACTAAAAAATCAACATTAAACACATTCACGAAAAAGGACAATTAACAGTTCAAACTGTAATGTTTATATTTTGTGGAACAATTAATTGCTCGATATTTTCGTGCAACACTTGGAAAAGCAGAAAAGTCTACGTTAAGGAGACAAGACCAATGCAACTCGTTTGTAGGACTAATTACACAGCTCTGTGATACAAATACATATATACCATATACAACTGTACATGTAAAATTCATAAATTTAATCTGAAAGACAGCATACACCCAATATTACTCCTTAACTTCATTTCAAATTTACTTCGTTTGACGTCGGTGATATGGTTTATCACAGTCGCTAATTACATAGAAGATCTTTTGTATGAAGAGCTTAGACCGGACTCGATAAGAATTATGAAGAACTTGGAATACGAAGAATCAATACAGTTGTTATATGTCTAACATTCTTTCACGTACAAACACGCATGCAAATTAGCATTTTGTGAGAACTCCTTACCTTTGTCAAACCAGTCTAATTTATCCACGAATGTAGCTCCAACAACTAGAATAAAAAATCTAAGCACAAAAACTCATGTAACTAAGATAGCAAAATGTGTCCGAAAATAGAGCACGTGTATTAGGAGAACCACGTGCTTTAACAATTTAAAGGACGAGGAATGAAAATCTAGTAAACAGTCAAGCGGAAAACACGTTTGTATATAAGCGCCACTAAGTAAGATCAAAACAGGAAAGCAGCGCTTTAGTAGCTATTACATCAGGCAGATTAACTAGGTTTGTTTTTCCAATGATTCAGTATTTACTAATAATGCGGAATTAATTAACCGGATTTTAGGAGCAGAGAAGAAATATTGCATTGTCTAGTGTTCTGTTTATATTATCCTAAACTGATCATAATGATCTAAATTATAGCCAACCTTTAATACATATCAATTATAAATCATACACAGACTTTTATACAAAAACGTGCCTGTTTTCAGCAATAAGGCCATACAAATTTGATTCTATGTTTAGCGTCTGGATGCTTTCCATAAACCAACCTACAAGGCAAAATAAGGGCACGACAAAACATTGTTTTTAAAATCAAGTTTATTGAGCTTTAAAAATTCCACCCTACTTCGATTGCGGCATTGTCTTCTGTTAAGGAGACCATACATTGGCCCCAGGCGTAGCATTGTGACTGACTTTAATGATTTTTTTCAAATAGAGAAGCAAATGTTTCCGACGGTCGCCAAATTGAAAGGCATACCAATCAAGAATTGTTTGGGGTCCTTCTATAACTTGACACGCTACAATGGCATATTCGATATCTGCATATCGAGCCATATTTGCTAATGAATACAACTGCCCCCCATCAAGAACAGTAATCACGGCGAATTAAGTTCACAAAACTCACGAATGTTGAAGATTCACCAAAGAAATAGTTTGTCTTAATAATTTGTTCATCGTGGCACCATTTGACAAACGCGTGCATGAGCTTGAACTAAATATTTAGCGTCAATGGTATAGTAAAAATACGGGCGAACTGTCAAATGCCAAGCCCTTTTTGGGGGGGGTCAAATCCCTTGAAAACCAACCCGTGAATTTTGTCACGGTATAGAACTGTGCGATATCACATTTGAAAATTCACATTTTACCTGAATATTTTTTGAAGCTCTATTTTCTTAGTTTTGAATTGTTATAAATACATGTACATGTATATTATTTTTATATCTGCTCTATTGACTGTCCAATTGTATAAAATAATGCTGAACAATGAAATTATCAATGAATGTTATATATCATACCAACGGAACTTAGAAAGAAAGTTTGCTTATCTGAAACAGAATTACTAGTAGATCTGTACTTGTACATTTATTCTAGAACTTATATTAGTTAATGTTTTGCATTGCCTTTCTTGTATAATTTTGTGAGGCTCAAAATTTATGTATTTATCTTAACATTTTTTGTTTCAAAAAATCAGTTAATTACTTCATTTGATTTAGTTATAATTGTTGCTCAACACTTTACCATTTACATGCCGGGGAATGCACCCCCCATTTCTCAACAGATTTAGACAATATGGAAAAATGATCCTCAGAACCTTTCAAAAACCGGAAATTTGGTATAAACTGGTAAAGCTTGCACCCCTGTAAATAATCTTAACGTATGAGAAATCCAAAACAATACTGACAATGCCTTTAAACTGGTAATACAAACTGCAAATATTCACCTAGGTATACTTTGCAAACAATTGTGTCAAATCTAAAATTGTGCCTAACGAAATGTTTTTAAGTCAAATTTATTTCGTATAAAATTGATATAAATATACTGACGAACATCCTACCACATTCATTTTCCTGATCTTGGTCTTTGTCTTGATATTGTAATAGGGCTGTATATATGTTTATAGTAGTTTGTATAAACGTCAGCCCGATTCGCTCAGTTGACTTGCTAGCAGAAGGTCGCGGGTTCTAGTCCTGCATCAAGCACTTTATTTTTCTGCCTCCTATTACATTGGTGCCGTGAGTGAGCGTGAGTGTGTGGCTAGCCTAGGAATCCTAGAGCTAGGGTGAAGCAGTGGCGGGGCTAGCTTAAAACACATGTGGTTGTCACTTGATTAAATGAAGGAATGAGGAATGTAACAGGGCTAAATATACCCCCGGCGTTACCAGTTGTCGATAGTTTAAGGAAGGAAACAAGTATATATAAAGACATCAAACATTCATTAACTTCTGAAGAAATAATTCAATTTAATGCATTTCGACTCAAACATCATTAATGCACAAAAATAAGTGTTTCGTATCAACCAACTAATTACCGAAATTTATGAATAAATTTGCAAAATTTATTTTTAAAAATAAATGTTTTTTCTTGTTTCATTAATTTTCCCACTAGGTGTACAGGATATTGTCGGGTGGTCCTTATACTCTCGTCTTATTTTATACGGTCCGTTAATCCTTCTTTGTGTATATCGTCAGCGTTTTCCGATAACCCTTCTTTGTGTATATCGTCAATGTTTTTCCTCTTTACCTGTATGATCAGTTAATTCGTCAGTAGTTTAGTACGTACCCCGCCGGATATTACGTCACGGGTACCTGCATTATTGTTGGTAACAAATATGGCGGCGGAAGATGATTCTGACATTCCAGGTAAACTTTCTGAGAAAATTGTGGGAAATTGACTTTATTGCAAAGTGTGTCGTCTCATTAAATCCATGCATATGGTACATATCTACCATGTTCTTGCACAAATGGCCAATTGCGTCTCCGTAACATTTTTTTTACTGCAAGTATGGAATATTTATTGGTTCCTTGTCAAGTCTGGACGTTGCATTTCCTTTGGCATCTTTCACTATGTGTTAATTGTAGGACTTAAATAGGCAATGCACTGGTAATATTTACATCCATATTAATGAACATGTGTTAGGTTAATAAAACAGCCATGTATCTCCTCTTGTTTGGATGGATTGCAGCTTTAATGTGAAATTAATGGTAACTTTGATAGGGATGGGCAGCTGTTGGTATTTAATTGTGTATTTACATTTGACGACAACAATTCATTTAAGAGTCATTTTATCAAGGACTGCATCTTGTTTCATTGAATCTAAGATTCTTAGGTCTGTCCAAAGTTCAATTGTGCTGTGCCATAAGCAAACAATCAATACATTTGGTGATGATAACACCTTTGCTGCCAGCCTTACTAATTCAGCTAATTAGATTATTTCATGGTTGGAAATAAGTACCATTTGTATGAAACTCATTGTCTGTCTGAAAATTAGGTATAATTGGACACTATTGCCAGTGGCAGACATAATTTATTCTGTTTTTAAATGGAATTCTTCTTTTCAAATTCTTTTTTTACTGTCCTGTTTTTCCAAGTTTGTTGGCTGCTGGATTTTTTAGTTCTATTGCAGTTTTTTCTTGTATGAAATTTGATTGACTAATGCTATCCCTATTGTCCAATGAGCCTCTGTTGTTCATAACTAGCCTGGAGTATCAATTTCACATGGCTTCTGGAATAGTTGATCATGAATATTATGCCTGACAGGCAGATAAAAGTTTAAAAGCACATGGAAGTTTGAATGGCTAGAGAAGAAAATTGAAGATGAGTTTATATGAGTTTTTTCTTGCAATGCAGTGACTTTTTAGCGATTTTGGGAAAGGGTCGGGTCTGGTCCAAATTGGGAAAAATAAGCAGAGTGATGCCAAAATTGGGAATTTTGTGTTCTTCTATCCTTGATTTTGAAATTTGTTTTCATTTAATATTTATTATAGTGGCTACCCATATTGGTGGCCCTTGATTATCATTGCAAGACACATTTGTTTCATTGGTGTGTTCTTTTATTCAAATATTTGTCAACAATTCATTACTCGACGAGAATGTTATCTCAAGCCTACATTTTGGGAATTTTTAGGTCAGGAATTGGGAAAAATGTCTTTAGTTTCATTTGGGAAGGGTCCATTTACTGGACCCGAACAAGAAGGAAGAAAATTGTTGCAATGTGCAAATTCAATAAAACTAAAACTCTTATGTAGCATTTTCATTGCATTCTGTATATGAATAGTACTTTTTTGTCCAAATTTCTACCATTAGTCAAAAAAAAACTTTAAAGCTTGAAATGATAGTCACTGTTATTTGTAAATGCATGACGGAGTCAATCTCATTTAAGTGTTCAGAGCACCATGTTTTCATTGGTGTTTAAACTGTATTCATTCAGCTATATTTGTCATGAACCTTGTATTTTTGTTATCATTTTGCTTATAATTTTTTCAGATTCTGGTGCTGTATTCACTTTTGGAAAAAGTAAATTTGCTGATAACTTGCCAAACAAATTCTGGGTGAGGAATGATCGTGTTAGAGATGTTGCATGTGGCGATGAACACACTGCACTTGTTGCAGGTAACTTTATTTTAACAGTAAAGATGTATTCACTGATTTTAGGCAGATCCCAAACAAAACCAAAATTTAACAGACTGGAGAGATATTTCATTCCTTTTTTTTGCTTTTTTATCAGTCTGAATGGCATTTTAAATGACATATCAGACAGTTGAGCACATTTTTGTGAACTCTGCTCTTGGATTGTTTGAAAATGAAAGCTTAAAATTATGTGGTGAATGAAAAGGTCATCCTGTTTTCAAATGATGTGTTTATTTAAATTTATTATTCTCTGTACATAGCTTCAGTGGTATCGAGATGTATCAGATCTGCAGAATTTGATTAAATTGAATAGCATGTAGTAAGTTTTTGATTAAATATACTACTTTTGTAAATATAGGATAATTCTTCTTGCTGAAAACCTATTTCAACATAAACTGCTGAAGTAATTTTTACTTACTATCCTGTTTTTTATTGCAGAAAGTGGGAGAGTATTCACATTTGGTTCTAATGACTGGGGTCAACTTGGACTTGGTCATAGCAAGACAGCCGATAGACCTAGCTGTATTAAATGTAAGTTGACATAAACAATTTTCTTAACATTCAGCTATGAAACATTTTCGTATGTTAACATGAATTAGCTGTAGATTATGACTTATTCACTGAGATTCTGTACTTTATTGTAAATTTTACTGATAAAAAATTTCATTGTAATGTAATTTGTTTTGATTTGGTGAACTGATAGTGCATTTGTTCCAAAAAGCTTTCATTAACATTTTCTAATTTCAATTCAGCTTTGAAGACAGAAAAAGTGAAACTTGTGGCTTGTGGAAGAGCACATACAATTGTTGCCACAGGTAAATTGAATAAGCAACTTTCCAAAAGCTACCATCTTGTACTATTTTTACTTTTAATATTTCATATTTGTTTCAAAATGATAGGCATTATTCATATCTCCTCTTGTATATACATGGTTTCTACATTGTTTGTGTACTTTATGTGTGTGATTAATAGCTCCATCTTGATTTGTTCTAAGTGTTTAGTGTTGGTGACTTATAAGGCTATCTTTGGCACCCCGAAGATGTTAATCAATTATTTTACAAAACAATTATGTTTAAATTCTGTCACATGACGGACAAGTTTATGTTACAAATTTTCAAACCTCTATCTAAATTTTTTCTTGTTTTTGTTGAATTTTGGAGTATTTTTCTTTATTGTACAGAGTCTGGGAAGATATATGCATTTGGTGGAAATGGTGAAGGACAATTAGGTGTAGAAGACTCACCTGCTAGTAATGTACCAAAATGTATAGACAGTCTGGTAGATCAACAATACAAGATGCTGTCAGCTGGTGTTGAACATTCAGTAGCCCTCACAGGTATGACATGTATATCAATTCAAACATACATATATGTCAATGATTATTATATTTTACATTGAGTTAGCAGTAATATGATTATTGCTCTCATGTTTCCAGAGAACACACATCGAAGTGGCTTTAAGCCATCACCAGTTGTTACAGTTGTTAATATTTGTAGTTAATGCATGATGAGGTATTTTAAACAATATCTATTCTACATTGATCTTGATAAAAATGTCAAAATTTTTATGTGGAATGGAATGAAAGCATATTCACAAAATATTTGGATGTTGTTAATTTTCAAAGCATAATACATGATATCTGCACAAATGGTTCTCATTTAAGAGTTGATTTCTACCTCATGCAGTTTATCAGGATTTAACTTTCTACTGAAGTACTTTCATTTTCTCTCAATTTTGTCAATTTTTCTATAGCATTTAAAATGCTGTGTTGATTTTACAGATGGTGGGGCAGTGTTTGTTTGGGGAGGGGGAAGTGAAGGTCAGCTAGGTATTGGTGACAAAACAGAATGTCCAGATCCTGAAGAAATACAAATGGAAGATGTTGTGACGTGTGTCTCATGTGGATATTATCATACTGCTATGTGTACTGGTATGTTTCGTTTTGTTTGTTTTTATGTGGCTTATTGTCACTGGGGTTTAATGCCATTTCTGAACGATTTTTCAGTCATATACGGCGACTGTTTCACCTAACCAGTTTTCCTGGACTGTACACTTACTAGTACTAACTTACCCTTCCACAAGGAGCCGGCAATTTCTCTACATATGGAGGAATATCAACATTTTTGTCAAATCTTCATAGAAGGGTATGACCTGCAACAACAGGGATTCGGACACAGATGTCCATGTTTCAAGTCCAGCGCACTATCCACTGGACCACACCACAGCCACTTGTATGTTCTACTTACTTATTTTGATTGAACTGAATTAAGGAATACCTTCATTATACAATTAAATGTCCTTAGAATATAATGTCTTTTTTGAAGTTTGAGACCCAGCCAAGACACTTGTTTCTTTTTGACAGTGTCAGTGAAAATATTGTGTCCACCTCTGATTCATTCATTCATCCATGATGAACTTGCTATTTTTCTTGCCCAAGTCCCAATTCTTACAAATTTATATGTGGCTGTCATTTGAACTGAACAATTTAAACCCCGACCGTCAGACAGAGAAACATTGCCTTCATGCACTGTTGGATTTTATTCTCAGGTTTATTTGATAAATATGTTAATTAATGTTTTCTAAAGAGTTAACTTTATACAAATTTTGGCTTATTTACAGGTGACAGTTAATTCAATTTTATTGTATATTAATACTGAAATGAAGCTTCTTGACAAGCTTCATGTGAATTATTTCTTGTAAAATGTATTATTTGAAATTGAACCATTCTCTATCTTACTTTATATGATGTTGAAACTTTGCTTCTTTCTACAATGTTTCTGTTTAATGTTTGTATGAATTGTGTAATTTCATTACAGAAAATGGTGATTTATATACATTTGGTGAGAGCGAAGGTGGTAAGTTAGGTCTTGGTGATGACCCAGATGATACTGACACTCCACAAAAAGTTGATATTCCAGAAAAAATTACAGCAGTTGCTTGTGGTGGTTCACATACTGTGGCTTTAAGTGGTGAGTAGTTTCAGACTATTGCTCTTTATAATATTGATTTAAAGTATTTAGTGTTGTATCATAGTGCTACATTGTAATTTTCACATCTCATTAATATTATGGTGCACATTTACCATACAGTGTTGCTGATATATGTGAAAAATAATAAAATAAATCCTTGCCTGCAGACCCATATTATTTTGGTCATGTAAGCAGAAACAAACATTTTTTTGGCCTTGTTTGGTTTTCATTTGTTAAGATGTTTGCAAGAAAAAAGCATTTTCAGGTATCATTGTCCACTAATTGTTTATTTTGTTATGAAAATGATTTGAAAATTGCTTCTTTATTCATTAGTACATTTCGTCTGTCACAATATCTTCTAGGTGGTATTTTACATTAATAATCATTTTATTTGCAATTTTATATAATTGACATCAGTGAATTTTTCATATCATAAATTGAATTTTGTTTTGAATTACTTATTACTGACTTTATACATTTGTTATCTTGGAATTATCATAAAGATGTATCATTTTTAGAAAATGGCAATGTTTATACATTTGGAGAAGGACAAAGTGGTCAGCTGGGTCACGGAACCCATTTATTACAAATATCTACGCCAAGAAAACTTAATATAAAATTTAAAGTTATAGATGTATCATGTGGTGAAAACCATACGTCAATTATATCAGGTACGTGTTAATGTAGAATGTCTGTATGATTAGTTATCTTGTTTCGATAATTGTACAGTAAAACACAGTAATAGTGGATCCTAGGAGGCCAAAATAAATGCTTTATTATTAAATGGATATTTCAATTATCCATAAATTAATACTTTACTGTGTTTGATTCTTCTATTTATCCGCGTTCATTACAGCAATTTTTTTCCTTCTTTGTTTAGGTCCGGTAAACAGGCCCTTCCCAATCGAAAATAAAGACATTTCTCCAGATTCCCAATCTGTTAATTCCCAATTTTGGCATGAGACTCTGCATTTTTTGCCATTTGGACTGGACCCAGACTCTTTCCCGAAATTGCAAAAAAATCACTTTACTATAACTGCGTTTTGCTGTATACGACTTTCTGTATTGATTTAACTGATGTGCAGTTATTTGATATAATTCATTATCAACTTATAATTGATACTTGGAATTTTTTAATAGTTACAGTATTTTATCTTGTTCAATGCATTGGCATACCTGGTTGGGCAAATTGATTAAAAACAAAAATAAAATGTTGTCACTATCACATTCCTCAATCTGCGTCGAAGTTTTTTTCAAAGATTGATGTGTTTGACTGTTAATATTTAAGATTGAGGCTTTGTGCCATATAAATCAAAGTGTTCAAGTTATCTTCAAATGACATTGTATATGTATTTGTTTCAAACCAGAAACGTTTTTCCTATATACTTCTATATATTCTATATATATTTTCCCTGTACATTATTTACAATTTAATTGTTGTTCAACTGTCTTGTGTTCATGTTTCTAATTGGTCTAAACAAGCTGTTAGGTGTAAAATTATAGATTTCTAGTAGTTTCAATTAATTTTAATTAAGGATTTCAGTTGAAGTTATCATGTAGATTTTGTATGATTACAGAAAAAGGCCAGTTATATACATTTGGTGATGGTAGACATGGAAAGTTAGCGTTGGGTCAAGATAGCTTTTCTAATCAATTTATTCCATTTAAGGCCAAACGGTTCTCAAAATTTACTGTAGAAAAGGTAAGGGCAGCGTTTTATATTTTTATATCTGATGAACATTTTATGGATTTAGAAAATACATTCATAGCATCAAAATTCATACTTATTGTTTTGTTCTAAGGGAAATAATGTAACAAGCAATATATTTGAGTTTTAGAATGAACTGAACAATTCTTTAGACTGAAAGTATGAGAATATGTTTGAAATATTTATCTTACTGTGTTGATAATTGGTGTTTTTGTCGCTAATCTGTCCAGTATATTGTTGTCTTTTCTTTATTTCAGGTTTCATGTGGTGGTTGTCATATGATTTGTTTAGCAAAGCCAAATAGAGATGATGAAGTAGAGTCCAGCTCAGAAGATGAGTTAATTGGTGAAACCAAAATGAATGGTATGTTAAATCATAGTTTACGAGCTGATGGGTCGATAGATTTAAACAACAGTGTTACAGCAAGAGTGAGAAGAAGGAAAACCAACGAATCTGTAAGTCTTCTTACTGATTGATGCAAAAATTTCTCTCACAGTTAGTGTATTGAGTGTCTTCTATATACTTTTTATACTCCGTTGAAAATTCAACATAGTTAACTACCGACACAGATAGCTTTTGAACTTAAGTGAATAATTAATTTGTGAAATTTTATATGATATGTCTTAATTACTTTTATGTGCTCTGCCCAATGTTCTTTATTGAAAATTACCATTTCAATTCCATGAATGGATACTTTATACTGGTATATACACCTTTTTGTGAGGCTGTTTGTGTTGAGCTATTCCATACTAAAATATGTTACTATCCTCTCTGTAAGATACGAATTTCTGTTTTAGTTCAAGAATGATTTAAACAGAACTCTTCCAGCTTTAGCAGGTGCTCACAAGATTAATTCACATTCCGAAAATTTACATTTAACTGTACCTCCTGTGAAATCTCGACGTTTGGATTCACTGTCAAATCATAAAGGTTAGATGTTTTATATATTCTCATGTGTATTACACATAACTGTTAAGTAAGTACTTTTTTTGCAGGATGCATATATTTGCTGTCTTCCATGTGTATAAATTACTAATTGATTTCAATATTTTGAGTGAAAAGAAGTACTGCAAACTATTAATTTTGTATTTTTTATCAAAAGCCTTTTTCTTTAGTTACTAGTACTGTTACCTGATTATTGGTGACAGAACAAATGATTGACTGCCTAAGTTACCACACCATTTTAGTCCTGATTTTGATTTCTTTCCTTTTTTTATGGATGTTTATTATAAATAGGTTTAAAAAAGATTTATACATGCTTTGATATGTTCTCACAAATGCTCATAAATTATTTCAGATGTGACTCATTCCGATGGGGAAGTTCAGGATGAAATGATTAGAGTATGCATATTTTCTGATTTTACTTCTATTGTTGAAATAATTGCATAAATTAATGACTGCTTCTGGCATTACTAACCAGTACTTGCACCTATTCTGAGGTTGTGAAAACTCCGGATATTGTACCTTATTGCATTTTTTTTATCTGTGCTTATTTCAGCACTCTTTGCCTAAACATATATTAATTTCTTAACTATTTGCATAAAAATCCCAGCAAGTCGTGGGGAAATATTATTGTATGAATATTATAGAAAAATCTTTTCCACCAAATCATCAAAACTGCAGTTTGTATTTTACATTTTGGTTCTTTGTTTTTAGGCTGAAAACAGAAAAGATGTGGAATCTTCCCCGAAAACTTTACCTCGACCATTGCCTCGCCGACAAACTGCTGTTGTAAGTTCATTTTTCCTGATTTATCTGTCACTTTTGGCTGTTCCCTCTTTAGTCTTCAGTTATGAAGGAAGTTATGCATGTTATGTCTTATATGCATATTTTGAATTCAAACTTATTTTTAACAGGTACCAATAAATGTTGATGGACTCAGATGTTTCAGATCATCATCTTTACTGGGATGACTGTTCACAAACCTATTTTTCACAAAGATGTTCAGTAAAGTAACACCTCACATAGCAACCACCTCAATAATATGACCACCTTACTATAACAACTACTTATTTCCAGACTAGAATTCAATAACCCTCTATGAGTCAACTTAATAATGAGACCACCTCATTATTATTATGATCAATTTATTGGGTCCTAAAGGTGGTGGCTTTATCGAGGTTTTACTGTATATAAATTCCACCCCATATCGTACATGCATCATTTTACTCTCAGGCTACACAGAAGTCAGAAGATGAAGAAAGTGAACCTGAAGAAGATAGCGGAGAGGAAGTTGAAGACCTAGATCAAAGTACTCGGGTATGTGATCTGAACTTAGTAGTTTTGTTATGCTGTCCTGTTTATTAGCATAATTGGTCCCCAGTACTAATGCATTAATTAAATATGCATCTAGGTTTGGAAAAAAGACAGCAGTGATGTATACATGTAGCTGGTGTTCTACAATGATATTTAGGTCAATTTTAAGTCAGTCTGCTGCACTTATCAAAATTTGTGGTGAGTTTGAAATGAATGCTTTTCTAATGTTGATGCACAAATTGGTAAAAAACATTTACATGGATAGCATTATCCTGTTTAGTGTAGTTATACTTATTCAAGATTATCATTATGCCTTTGCTTCAAGCATATACTGGAAATCATTGATATCATTACATGTATTTTTCCTATAAATCCAGACATTGCCACAAGCTCCAGTTCCATCCAGAAGACTACCTAAACCAAGCCATGAGACTGAAGAATCTGAAAAGGAGGTAGATGATGATAAACATGAAGAAGAACAAGCCGCAAAGAAAGGAAAGAAAGTCAAGAAAAGTAATAATTTATAATGTGTATATGCTGAGATAAATCTCTTCGATTTTTGTTGTTACTATGTACAAGAGTCTAATGTATGTACAGTAGTACAACTAGTGTCTGAAAAATTATATGAATGTTGTCATATCTGCATCTTGCACAAAAAAGAAAGGTTTTTATTTTTATTAATATATGTATAATATTAACAAGAGTTGCAGACTGATTATGTTTACTTCAGGTTTATTCTACCTGAATTGTCATACATTTGAGAATTTATTTTAGAATTCATGATTTAGCATTTGTTGATAATTATTTTCTTTATACCAAACATTTTCTTGTTTCACATTAAAATTTTCTGATCTTTGTTGTTCTGTCTTTACAGAGAAAAAAGACAAGAAAAGTGGAATTTCCTTATTTGGGAGAAAGAAGACTGGTATATCTGATGATGAAGATGGTGATGAAGAGGAGGAGGAAGATGAAGAAGAAGAGGAAGAAGAAGACAAAGAAGCAATTCAAGAAATAAAATCCAGTCCAGAAGATGATGATTTGTCTGATGATGAGAAAGAGGAAATTCATGAGAAATTATCAAAGAAGGAGGAAGGAAAATCTGAAAAGGAAGTTGATGAAGATGCTGAATCTGAAGAAGAAGATGTCAAAGGTATTAATGTTCAAACAGCAAATTCTGTTTTGCAAATTTTAGTTTGGGATCAGTTCTTTACTTTGAATATCCTAATTTAGGAATTCCTCAAACAATTTTTAATTATAGGATGCATATTCTACCAAAAATAAACTATTAGACATACTTATGGGTTAATTGTCTTGTTTATTTTTTATTTTGGACAAATCCTATCTTGAAGCATTTTTACCAGTATGAAAAGTAATTTCTTACATGAAGGGTCAAATTGTTGAATAATATGTAAATTAATGCACTGTTTTTTCATTATTTATGGTCTATAGGCAAAAAGAAAGACAAGAAAAAGGACAAAAAAGATAAGAAAGAAAAGAAGAAGGATAAAAAGAAAGACAAAAAGAAGAAAGGAAAAGATGAGGAGGAGGAAGAAGAAGAGGAAGAAGGTATAACTCAATAGCTTTATATCAGTGCTTTTGTAGAGTATTCTTTGGATCTGTCAATTTTTTATTATTTTTATCAGTTAGGATTAATCAAAATAAATAAGCTTCTATTTTTGTATTATAATAATGGTGATAGTTACGAACCAAACATAAAATGCTTTATGCACATCCAAGAAAATTTCACATTTTTCATGCCATTTATGATTTTAAGCAATGCTTTCGGTATCTTTATATGATAAACAAATGCTCAAAGAGTTTATTACTAAATTTACAAAACTTTGAATGATAGCATTGTGGTTATTTTGTACTGGAATGATTCAATTCATAGCTAGAAACATAATCAGTATCTCCAAACCTACTTTTTATGTGTGTTTCATGTAATACATTTGCCTCAATGTTCTTCTTATTAACACAAGATGATGAAAAAGACAAAAAGAAAGACAAGAAAGACAAAAAGAATAAAAAAGACAAGAAAAAAGACAAGAAGGATAAGAAGAAAGACAAGAAAAAAGATAAAGAAGATGATGAAGAAGAGGAAGAGAATGGAGATGTAAGTTAATATATCAAACTCAAAGATATGTCTACAGTTTAAGATTTATGGATTTTTTTCTCTGAATGAACATCTGGACTACTGCGACTGAGAACATGTCCACATTTTTTCTTTAAATTCTGCTCTGCTGAATGACTTGAAAATGTTTATTAACAACTTTTCCAAAACAAAGGAATATTTAATTCTTTATTTTGACATTTGGCTCATTTTGAGCTAAGTATTAATTTAAGAAAAATATTTTATATTTTCAAGTGTGCAAAATATTCAGTCAAAAGTCAGTTTGTATAAATTCATACCTTATTTAAAGTTATACCTGATAAATTATATAATGCACTTTACAGGAGGAAGATGAAGATGAGAAGGATGACAAGAAGAAAAAGGACAAAGATAAAAAGAAAGATAAAAAGGTTTGAATTTCCGCCTTGTTACATGTATTGTATACATGTGATTATGATTAATTAATCCGTTGGAGCAACAAACCACAAAGCATTATTTTAAATCATTCTTTGCTAATAATCTTGTTGCTTCCAACATGTGCCACTAAAGGTGAAGCAGACATCACTATTCTGATGTGCAGGATGGATGTTCCTAGCCTATAGAAACAGTCCTGTTTGATCATTGATTTTGTAAGGCTGCATTTTGATAGTGGCGCTTATTATTAACCTCTGGATCAGATGTTACTGACATTATTGTGTTTATTTATTGTGTTTGAGTTCATATAATAATTAGTTGCCTGCATTTATGGCTACTGTAACCCTCTTGATTAAATAGTTGTCATAGGCATGGCTTATCAGTATGGGTATCATTGTAACAGCATAATTACAGAGTGTTTAATACACAAACATAGGAAGTATTCTGACCTCCCTGATTCTCATTTTTTTAACGACAGAATAAAGACAAGAAGGACAATGATAAGAAGGATAAAGATGATGATGATGATGATGATGATGATAAAGAAAAGTCTGGTGGTGAAGGTGATAAGAAAGATGAAGGGGATAAAAAAGATGAAAAACCAGTCAAACCTCCAAAAAAGGTAATGATAACAGTATGCTCAGTTGAATGAACAATATGTGAAACATATTTGTGGCTCTCTTTGTTCAATATTATACATCAAACTGTGCATACCAACAAAAGATAAAACAATAATGATCTGACTGTATTTTTACAACCACAATTTTTTGTTTTATGCTAACTTGGAATCTTGATAGTTTTGACGCGAGGTTTTGTATTCTGGGAAATGTTTTGTCTATGCTCAAAGCTCAGTTTTTCTTATGTATAATTGTTTGATATTTTTAATGAAAATATTTATCATTTTCTTTTCAGTCCCGTACTTGTACCATATTGTGATACAAATGCTTAGAACCAGTCAACACTTCTGGAAAAGGTACCAGTCACAATAATGATCTACACAATCATAGACTTCATTAAAGTAGTCATCGGATACTGTTGTGTAATAATCGATAGTGATTTATGTATAAAGATTAGCATTGAGGATACTTGGTAGATATAGAACGTGTACCGATGGCAAGGCTGGAGTAAAGTGATATTGTATGGTGCATTCAATAATTAATCTGTACTGAATGGAATATGCTTCATGCTTCTGTTGTACAAATGCTTGCTTGATCCTTGTTCATTCAGTGCAAACAAGGTTGTAACTTCATGTATCTCGGAAAAGATCTGCTATATCAGGTATGGATAAGCAAACAAGATGACTGTAACATGTCAGAATTAATGAAAGAAGACAGGCTGATACAGTTCCTGAGAAATTAAATTAAGTTCCTGAGAAATTACAATTAGTGGATATATATATATAATGATGATATATATAGGAAGAGACCTTGATTGTGTTAGGATTGTATTTGTGTTGATATATTTTAGTATACTGCTGTCTTTTTAATACGTGTGTCATACTCTACATGTCTCTTAAAACTAACTTAAAAAACAAATTGTGGTCCTTATTTGTCCTTATCACACATGATGGAGTTTGGTAAAATTATCTCTTCATTTTTACATCAGAGACTGTAATGAATCTTAGAATGACAATAATTGAGTACAGGCGTGCTAATACTAGTTTCACTGTGTGTTTTATTGTTATAGTTACTCTACAGATATGATATGATAGATATGAAAACCCAGAGCACTTAGGCAATAGTTTAATGTATTATAATCAAGCTGCTGTTTGTTTTACTGAATTACTGGGTATTTATATCTTCCACAGATTTTAATGCTTCTTTTGGAAAATATTTTGTTTCATTTCTTTGTCTAAAATAAACTTACATCCTTGTGTCTATACATACTATCAGTTTTTCTGCTTGTTGTAATATTTTGCTGTTGTCAATTATTATGCAAATTTGTAACATTCAAGACATGCTTCTGATCAACAATGATATTATTATAAATTTATTTTGAATGTATATCAGTTGATAGGTCTGAATTCAGTCCTTAGGTCTCTACTTTTATCATCCTTGTACTTTGTTGTATTAGTTGCAAATTAGTTCAGTGCTGTTCAGTATCAATTGCCTATAGATTCCAGTCTGTGCCATTTAAATTGCTAATTGGTTAAAGTCAGTGTTTTATCAGATGTCAATGATTTCCAGTCAATGCTATTAGATGTAAAATGTGTAAATAATTTTAACATAAAGTGACATCACATTATTTCAGCAATATGTCATCTTACCATCTGCTAGAATACAGCTTTTTCACTCCAGTGATATTGTCTCTGTACAGCTTACCATTGTGTTGTGTCAGTTAGTTGTACATTGGTGAAAGTCTGAATATATTTCAGTTATCAATATGACCTTTTCTGCATTGTGTTGGTTGCCAATTAATAATCTATCCTCTGTTTGTTGCCCTTCGTCAAAGTCTTGATGTTGCAATTGTCAATAATGCATATTTTGCATTGTGATGGTTGCCAATTAGTAACACTCTGTGTGGTGTTGGTTACCCATTATTGCCAATTTGTTACACTCTGTGTAGCGTTGGTTACCCATCATTGCCAATTAGTTACACTCTGTGTAGTATTGGTTACCTATTATTGCCAATTAGTTACCCTCTGTGTGGTGTTGGTTACCTATTATTGCCAATTAGTTACACTCTGTGTGGTGTTGGTTACCTATTATTGCCAATTAGTTACACTCCGTGTAGTATTGGTTACCTATTATTGCCAATTAGTTACACTCTGTGTGGTGTTGGTTACCTATTATTGCCAATTAGTTACACTCCGTGTAGTATTGGTTACCTATTATTGCCAATTAGTTACACTCTGTGTAGTGTTGGTTACCTATTATTGCCAATTAGTAACACTCTGTGTAGTGTTGGTTACCTATTATTGCCAATTAGTAACACTCCGTGTAGTATTGGTTACCTATTATTCAACTAAGGTCCTGTTGGTGCAATTGCCAGTAGGCTTTGTCAGAACTTGTTAGTTGCCAGGTCTGGGTCCTTTCTGTTGCCAGTAGATTTCTGTTTATAATTGTATATAAATTCATATCAGTTTTTATAGTACAAGTCTTGTGTTATGTTATACTAATTGTTACTGCATGATAACTGGAGATATTACCAAAGCCAACTAGCTGTGATATAAAAGATTTTATTCTATGTAAAAGTGTTGTTATATGGTGGTATGTCCTGAAACGTTTACATTATGTTTTTAGGGTATGCAGAAATTTAATTTCTGTAAGTTCATAGTGTAATTTGAGCTTTTAAAAATTGTTTGTTCTGTTAAATTAATTGGAATTACTTTAGTTCTGTAAAGTTTAATGCCTTTTATGTTGGATAGCTGAGTTGTTGACTTGCTAATCAGATAAAACAATTACAATATATATGTATATGAAATTAATCAGAATCTGGTCTGACAAATATCCAATCTGAGTGATGGATCTATGAATCTTTGCTGTAAAATTGAGGTAAATATTGTGTGTAAAGTATTTGTTAAAGTTGACTTTATCTGAAATGCAGAGATACCTTTTTTACACAATATTTATATCTGTGTTTATCAGTCCAGTGAAACATTTCATCATCTTAGATACATATCATTGTTAGAAATTGTGTATATTTTTGTTAATAGTAAGGAGAATTGAATTATAGATGATTTGTGTATATTACCTATATTATAGTATTTTTAGATTGTTTTTATTGCATAGGTTTACATTAACATATCCAGGTAGTGCTATGAAGCCAATGAAATTTTATTAATTAGATGTGTTAGTGTAAAACATTCTTCTTTCTTGAGATTCATCAACCAACTTTGTCTTTTACGGTGATATCATTTTAAAACTTATAGTTACATATGCATGATACCCTGGAAATTAACAATCATGTTTTTATTTTATAATTTTTCAGATCATTTCTCTGTTATATTGAATCTCTGAACATTCATGTTTGAAAAAAAGGATTTTATATGGTTTCTTTTTCAAAACTTACATCTAATCTTGGACAATGAAAGCCTTGGATAATATCTCAAATATTTAAAAATTTGAATGAGAAGTTTTGTGAAAAATGTAAAGATTACTTACTATTATCTTTGTTTTTAGAGATTCTAATTTGTTCACATTGAGAGCATTTAGTTATTAAACAATTTGATTGTTTACAAACGATCTGTTTTTCTGTCAGCATGGTTTTATTGTATATTTGACCTCTAATATCCGTCCATTCCATTTTGTTTGAGATGTCAGTCTGTGGGTTGCAAATATATACATGTCTATGTTAACTGTGGAATTTTTTATTCTGTTAAGTGCCAATT
Source organism: Lutraria rhynchaena (assembly GCA_008271625.1). Taxonomy (NCBI): domain Eukaryota; kingdom Metazoa; phylum Mollusca; class Bivalvia; order Venerida; family Mactridae; genus Lutraria; species Lutraria rhynchaena. The sequence continues at coordinate 129,673 of VIBL01000121.1, read as the reverse complement.
TATATTCTTGTTAGCTTGTGTATTGTAGATAATTTATATACTTAATTTCTGAATTCTGATTAGTTGAAAAATGATTCTAATGAAATCTATGTTTAATTGTGGCACTCAGTGTCTACAGTCTACTTCTGGTAGAACTGTTAGTTGTCCAAAAAAACCAGTTAGTACTGGTTGTTATTTCTTGGGGACACCAGCTTGATCAGCTGACTGCCATCATTACTGGTGTTTTTTATAAACTACATTAAAACAAATATAAATCAAAATAGACTAATGATTGACAATTGTGTTTACTATTGATTTCTGTTACTTGACTTATAATAGCTGTTTGTGGTTGAAAATCACATGTAAGCATTATTAATTTACGTAATTTGCATTGAGATATGTCACAGGGCAATTTCATGTTATGTTTTATTACTCTAATGATTTATAGTTGCATGTATGATGTGGTTCTTGTATGATACTTTTTGCTTTTGATTTAGTTCCACCTAAAAACATGAATTATAGTGTCACCCTTTGTAGTTTGTTAATGCTCGTAGAAATTATTTCTTTGTCATAAGGCGTAAAAAAATGTTGGTTTCTGGTTACCTACCCAAATTTTTCCCCATTATCCTGGACTTTTAATAGGCCCGAGGAATAATTGAATTGAAAAATAAATAAATAAATAAAAAAATCCTATCTACCTACCGTAATTTTAATGAGCATGTAACCAGAAACAAACAATTTTTTACCCCAAAGTTACAGAATATTAGTATTTTATATGTACCTTAGTAATGAATGCTCATGTATATATATGGACTAAGTGTCATTAGAATTTATTTATTTGCTCATGTTTCATCTTCATTGGAATATTATATCATGAATAAATTATATATACCCAGCTGTTGGCTTTTATGTTGTATTCACCTCAAAAGGTAGAGATTTGAGTTATGTTATATGATGGTTAAAAGTCAAGGTAATATAATAAGATTATAGTAGTTCATCCATTACAAGTGTTGTTTTTTTTTTGTGTTTTTTTTCTCTGGTGTTTAGCACCCAGGGTCATTTGGTAACTTTTCTAGCTTTAATGGTGGAGGAAGATCCCTCGCATACACCTGATTAGAATAATCGACCTTCCATAAGCTAGCTGGACAGCTTCCTCACTCATTTGGTCCTGGGTGGAATTAAAAGTCACATGTTGGGGCTAGTGATTAATTATCCGATTTCATAACCACCCAACCACGGACTGACAGAGGCATCCCACAAATATAGTTTATATATGTTAATTATATGTCTAATTTATGCTGAACAAGTCATTGAGGCTGAAACATTGTGAACAAACCTCATTTACCACAAACATGAATTCAACAATGAATATTCGCTGGTAACAGGACCATATTGAGGATAACAAAATGTACTATGAAATTCTGGTATCTTCATTCTGTGCGTTCATGATTTTCATATTCCAAACACGATAATAATTCATCATATCAAGTATGGATTTAATCAGTTGAAGTTAGTGTTGTGTCACAAACAAGTCAGAGGTTGCCCAGCTTAGTACAGATGTATTCAAATGACCCTAATCTGTAATATGGCTTGGAAAACAAATTATTTGAAACTTGTCTATAGGTACTAGTAGTAACAGTATAAGGTTAGCTATTCATATAGAACACGATTCATAGTAGGATAAATTCTAGTATGCAATATTAAACGGCTTACAATACATGGATGTGCAGACTTACTTCATGTAATCAGTCACTCATCCAGGTCTTTGAGTGTTTTGACATATTTAGGACAATCAGATCTTCCAGTTGAGAGGTAAAATACCATTACAATTAAAATTCAGATTTAATGATATTTGAGAAGTATACCTGAAAACATTTTGATGACAATACTTATCTCAACAACTGACCACGGAATACGTACAAAGATAACTTAATACAATTCAAAAATGCATCGTAAATTAACATGATTGGAAAGTTTTATCTGGTGATTTAGTACATGAAAGTAAGTGCTGTTGCAATGGCGCGTTAGTTAACTCTAACATTTGCACGAGGAGCATGAAATCATCGCACCTTTACCAACCTATTCATCTTAATTTAATGAACAAAAGCAAAACAAAGATGCTCTCTTTCAATATAACTCAGCGTCTGAAAATAGATGTCACCTACGAAGCTTTTTCAGAAATCAACTCAAGGGGTCAGTCAATTGATTGGTCCTTTGTCTGAGATGTAATACTGCAGGGACAAAACTTGAAGTTTGTTGGTACTGTTCGATGCAACAAACAACTTCATGTTCTTACGATCATAGTACACCGCAAGAGGATTCTTGATACCTTTTGATGCTGGAACAACCTCTCCTAAGTAACGTCCATCAGATCTCACCATTATAACGTTGTTGGAAGCATAATCCACAATGAAAACATTACCATGTCCGTCTGTGGCTGTTCCACGTGCAGTGTGTAGTGTTAAGTTGGTGTATGTCCACAGTAGATTGCCCATTTTGTCGACAGTAATAAGACCGTCGTCTTTGTCTGTGACATGCAACATTTTACCGTCATCGCTTGCTGCAATCTCGCGATTATGTGAAAATATTTCATCACCGAATCGGTCTTTGAAGAAAGTTCTCAGCAATTTCCCGTCCATTGTATAATTGTAAACACGTTTTCCATCGTTAGTAATGTACATCTGATCACCCATTATGGCAATACCCCGACAAACATGATCCATCTTTACAGATCGTCCAGGAATTAGTTTCCCTCTTGGCGAAACTTGAACAAAGCGGACCCTTCGACTATCCAGACACACAGCAGCTTCTAGTCCCTTAGATTTACACACAGATACTGGCCGCTCTATGTCTAAATCGAGATAATCTCGAATTCTGTAAGTGTTGGTTTCTAAAAGCTTCAACCTACAATTCATGTAGTCGGCTAAGATAACATCCCCAGAGTCCAAAGCACTCATTGATATTATTTCACAAGGCATATCATCATCGGCTACCTGCATACTATAAGTGTCTGTACGCCTGAGTCGATATTCTGGGTAGTTATTCTGGAAATTTAAATCCCCCAGTGTATAAAGACTCTCCATAAAACTCATTATCTCAGAATTATGAACAAATTTGAAGAAAGTGCCGTCTTCAAACTGCAAATGTAGTTGCTGAACGCTACACATTTTCTTGGCCTCTGCTACTAAACTTGTGCTGTTACTAGCGTAGACGAACTGTTGACACTCATTATCATTAGACGCTTTTATTTCTTCCAGACGCTGTTTTAAATCAATAAGAGCTTGTTGGGCGTTAGTTATTTTGTGTTGCAGCTCACTGGCTATATTCCGGAACTTCCGCTCTAGCTCAGCAAAAGTCGCTTCTTCGAGTTTATCCATTGCATTATCGATATCTTTTCTTATAAGTCGAATTGCTTCCGAACAGTTTTCTTTAGACCTCTCCAAATCAAGTTTAGCTTTTTGCTGCTGTTCTAACAGATCTATTAATTCTTCAATCGTGTTTTCTATTCTATTCTTTGCATCGATGACATGGTTTGGTGAATTGAAGTTCAAGAAATGTGGAATATAATGAGTGTCGTTGCATTGCCTGGAAATAGATTAAGAATTAAATAAAACTACGTGATTGCATTACAAAAGATCAGTGAGTCAAATGTTCACATTTTGTTTGTGCATTTTGATATGTTTTATCATCTTATGTACGAAACACGATACATAAAGAGTGAAACCAGCATTTTCCATATTTTCAGTTTAGAAACATGTACAGTAAACGAAGACCACATACCACTGAGAAGAAACACGGCCTTTTATGACTTGAAGCAAAGATGCTTCAGATGTTAATTAAATTAAGTATCTAAAATGTGGGCTTTTGTGGCCGTTGTTTACATGGTGACCGTTAACCCAGTTTCGACTGTATAGATAAACCAATACTTATTAAGAATGTGATCATTCAATGACCTCTGATATATTTCGCAAAGATGATTTTGTAGTAGAGGGCGCACGTACATTACTGTACGTGGCGGCGATTGATGGACACATGGACCTAGTAATTTGCCTTGTGTAATGTATACAACACAAAAACCCGAGTACCTCAGGAATTGTCTGAATATCAACTCTCTTCATCTCAACCCCCAGCGATATCTGTCACAGAACATATTGATTGTACTAAAATAAAGGATACAGAAGTGTATCTGTGTGACTTTGATTAATCTATTGCGAAACTGAATTGTATTTAATTCCAGTGCACGATGTCACCCACGCGATCAGATCAAATTGTAGAGTTTGTGATTTCCTTTTCTTCATGTTTGTCATTTTAAAATTTACCCATTTTCAAATGTATCGATCTAATTAACTGATTCTTTCAAGGATGTAAGTGTCGTACGTTCTGATACAAAATGGTATGCGCCAAGACAACATTATATCCTAATCATGATAATTATGCCAATACTTTGCCTACACCGAAGACAGATGTTCACAATTTAAGCGAAAGTAGGTTTAGCGATAAGCTGTTTTTGTACACAGCAAATCTTCAAAAATGGCTGCATATCTATACAAAATATGTGCTGTTAATTAAAAACAAGTCCAGTGACCTCTGTTTTTCTTCACGGTTTTATATTTTTAATACTTTTAAAACTGACCATTTTTCCTTTTATAAAACAGAAAGTAGAAATCGTCTTTAAGTTGATCAAAAACTAACAATACGAAACACATGTATGGACAAATTGATTAGATTAGCATTTTGTTCGCAAAAAACTTGATATATTAGTTTCATAATAAAATTATTTTTAATTTGTATTACAATCATGGTATAATTTTATCGATATCACTGTATAGAACTGCTTCACACATAGATGAAAGGTATTGAATCAGGAGTGGAATCAACTTCTTTGGATGACATTTAATCATTGAATTGTTTTCGTAATTACCAATGTTCCACAGGACAAAAAAAATAGAGATAAAAAGGCAGTTTTTATCACAATAACATAACTCACTTGTGGAGTAGTGTCATACACACAGAACATCCCACGCTGTTGTGTGTCTCACAATACATATCCATCACGTTGTGGTCGTGTGCCTCGCATACTTCCGTCGGTGGTAACAGTGCAGTTCCACAACCCTTGACTGACTCGAACTGATTCTGTCCAAGCAGTGAGTGTCCGGAAAGGTATGGAAACTGCTGGTGACGTTCCACGCATGCAACACACATAAATGCTTCGCATACAACACAATAACTCACAGCATCTATCCTTGCTTTATTTTTCCGCGGACACAACGAACACTGAATACGTCGACAGAAACGACTCGTGCTGGCCATGTCGACACACTAGAATTAAATTCTACCAAAATCCTACTATTCCTGATAGCTCGTGAATTATTAATGAGTGTAAGAACAGAAATGTCTGGTTTTCATGAACTGTCAAATTATTCAGTGCTTACAAGTTAACTTACGTACGCATATACATGCAGCTGACGAAGTGTACAATGTATATATTTTGGCTTTTCTTTTAAAAAAATGCGAAGTTATACCCAGAAATAGCATTCCATTGACATACATGCATCTTCTACATGGATGATTACATGTATATAAAGGTCACACTTCAAGCACAAATTTACATGCAAGGAGTTATTTTGTACTTTCGACTGCGAATTAAAATTACCTCAAAACAAATTGTAAAGCCTTGTTCGGAGGTTTTTTTTTGGATTTATTGGGTTTAACATTTACATCAACAGCCAGGTTGGTATGGGGACTTTTCCAGCTTTTTACTTTGGACGACCCAAGAATATGCATATCTGGAATAATTGACCTCAAGTTATTTGGGCAGCTTCCTCTAGAGAAAAATATCTATTCTCAGGTGGGATTCGCACACACAGTGGTGAAGTTGTGATGATTACTAATCAGTCTTTCACCACACAATCAGGAGGGAGGCCGCCAGTTCAGAAGTATACTTTTTAAGCTAAAGTGGATACATCAATGTGGATAATAGTCACTACTAATTTATGAGCAAGACTGAGTATGCATAATTGAGAAAGGCATAACTTTAGTCAGTCTTTGTTTGTTTATATGTGACTTATTGTCACCGGGGTTTATAGGCGTTTTCCAACAATTTTTCAGTTATATACGGCGACCGGTTCACCTAACCAGTTTTTCTAGACTATATACTAACCAGTACTAACTTACCTTTCCACAAGGAACTGGCAACTTCTCCACATGTGGAGGAAAATCGACATTTTGTCAAATTTTCATAGAAGGGTATGACCTGCCGCGACCGGGATTCGAACCCGGATCTCCGGGTTACAAGTCCAGCACACTAACCACTGGACCATGGCCATGGCAGTCAGTCTCCTACCAGAGAAAGTATTTTTCTTCAACAATACTCCACAGGTACTTAGTTCACTGAACTTATTTATGGGTGTATACTTACAGTAATTTATACACATGTTACAGTTTTGGTGCACAAAAGCACCTTTTTGCTGGTCCATATGTTATAATAACAAGATGCAAAATATCTTATTATTGCAGAAGTTCAACTTTACTTGACTCAATAGTACAATTGACTAAAAGATCAAAACTCACCTTTTAAGAGGGATGTATAAAAAGTTACTAACACCCTTATTTTATATCAGTACATTTATTGCAGCTCAATCATGACATAAATAGTAAGAACAAAATGAGAAAAAAAGATACTGTGATGAAAAATAGACAAAAATTACAAATAAAAGGAAAATTAACTAATCACTTAAAGCAATAAATTCACATAAAAAACGATTATAAGCCTATTTAATATAGAAAGTGGTCATGTCATATATATATATACACACATGAAAAAATATCGAACAATTTTCCAACAACAAACATCATGAATACAAGCTTAAATTAATGCATATATAATATACATAAACATTAAATACTGTGATTAAGCAGTAAATAACAGAACTTTCAGCAAAGAAAATGGCTGCAAACAATGAAATGATTATTATCCATATCATTTACCTACCTTGCCAAAAATTTAAGCAATTTAGAAGTGAGAATAAGATAATTGTAACTACTATTCACAAAAGATTAATTGCTTTAAACAAAAAAGCCTTCCATACTGTTTGATAATTCATAAACTTATGAAAATGCTCAAAAAGTTTTTTTACAAAACAGATACAATTCAATGCCCATATTAGATAATTCGATAAACTATAAACAGGAAAAGTAATTCGCTCCATAGAACAAATAGTAATTTCTTGATGTCCAATCATTAGAGTACAAATACCAGTAATATAAACGATAGAATTGACATAATGGGGAAATGACCTTGAAACAAACACCTTGAAGGTCATGACTATGCAGTGTTACAAGCTCATAAATACAGATTTACAGTTAAGTAATTATATTCGATTAAGACTAAAATAAAAAAAATAATTTACAAATGCCAATTATTTCAGTACTATAATCTGAAACTAAGTGAAGAAACAAATTTTGAAAAATCAGTAATATGGTTTTATATTTCAATAGCTGAAGAACAGACTACCAGTTATGTTTACTAGAATAAAATGATTTAATGTACAGGGTAAAAAGATCTACTTTACATGTACATTTTCATAAACCCATAAATAAACATATTGTAAAGTTATATAATAATAGTAATGGATTCTAATGAAATCAAAATGAGACCAAACTTGTTGACTAGAATTTCTTGTCTTTTGCTATCAAATTGCTTAACAATATTTCACCCTGTTTGATCCATGCTTCAGAATTTACACTAATTAATGATGATCTAAAAAATATACTAACAAGTTTATATTTTATACACTATAAATGAAGGTTGCAAAAAATATTAAGGGGATAAATATTACATTGATACACAAAGTGAGGTACATGAAAAAATACTTATAACTGGGTACAAAAAAGAACATCTTGAAACATTTATAAAAACTGTTCTCTTTCATACACTACAGCATCGCCTCCCAAAATAAGAAAACAGGGGTTATATCATGATGAGTATGATTACTAAAAAACAAAAAAATGGAAATTTACTAAATCTATAAAAGTTAAAAACTAAACTAATTTATTTAGTAAACTAAATTTCATTTTCTATAAATTAGCTTTTTCACAATCTACTGAAATGCAAAAAATCTATCAAAAAAATTGCACAAGGAAACATCCTAAAACTCAATGATATAAAATTTGATTAACACACAATTTTGTTAACAAACTTTGGGTAATCTAACTTAAATAAGATGACAGACAAAAACTAAATGATTAGAAAATGATAAATTTCACTGGAATGTCAACAATATAACATTATAAAACCGTTTACAAGCCATACAAGAGTGTAAGTCACAAACAAGTGTCATACCAAACATTCACTTCAAATATATCTGAAATACAAGGATTATCTCCCTATTACCACAATTTTAGAAGAGAATGACAATGAATAATAATAATCACAAAAAATGTTGACTAGTAAAATTTTCAAATTTCACCAAAACATATCTCTTATTTAATATCCTAGTAAGCATCAAAGACTGCACCCTCATCTCATACATGTCTCATTGTGACTTGGTAAAAATGTGGTAATTGTAAGAAGTATCCATTGTACATAAGTGCATTTTGTGGTTTCTACAGTGTAGTGTATGGCACAATTATGTCCGAGTTTATAAACATTAGTCTAAACATCTGATCAGTCCATTCTGAGAATCATCTTAAAATCAACCAATCACAAGGCTGCATATCTGATCTACTAATTGAATTTTTATAGTGTAAGCCACTCAGCAATAAATGAGGTGAACGAACAGATTGAAACGATTTGAGTAAAAGCTCCCTTTCTTACTGTATATGACAACAAGATAAGCCATACAACATCTAGACCAACATACTACAAGCACCTTGTGGACCCAAGCTATTCATTTATATCAGAACTATCACACTATATAAACAGGAAAAGTACTACAGGAGAACACACTCAAGCCTACTTTATATATACACAGCAATGGAACAAAAAAAGAGTATCACAAGAAGCAATAATAATGTAAAACATTTTACATTTTTTAACATTATAGGAATGTATTCTTAGAGAACAGCACAGTTATATATCAAATTAACAACAACAACAACAACATAATCATCATCCTCAAATAGTCAAAGTACATGTATCCAAATATATCAAGGTAAATAACCCTTGACTGTCATTTAATTTTTTTTATCAACTTGTCACTGCCTAGAAGGACAAAGTGGTATTTGTAATATCTGAATAATCCTGGATAATGAAAGATATATGTTACATCATTAATTTTGTGTGATGTTCTATGTAGTTTTTCTCCTTGAAAATGATAGTTAGTAATTTGATGAAGGTTAGAAAAACTTTACTCAAAAAAACATTTCACATTCAGTAAAATTAAAGAAACCGACATATACCAATATACAATTAATCACAAATTTATACCATATTTCCACAAAGGTGGGAAAGTCTGTAAATTCATAAGCATTATATGTACATAAAGCTTAGGAGTAACATTATTCCATGAAACTTTACCAAAAATATATGATAACAATTTGACAAAAACAGTGACTTGACCCTGATCATTACTGGATTAGTGTAACCATCTTATAATACAATTACACACAGAACAAAGTTTTTTAAAAAAAAACACAACAGAAAATATCTAACTTTTGAACAATAGGCTTAGCTTTTAACAGAAATACAACAGCATAATCCAAGATAATACAATATCAATCAAATATATACTGACTCATATATATAAGAACATTCTTGTTAGCACTTTCAATTTCAAAAGTATCATAAATTAGAATTGAATTCTCATTAGGGAAACCATGAAATCCCAAAAAGTAAATCACTAACCATGACAACTATAAATACCATAAGCAAAAGAAACAGTTATCATTACCCTACAGCTGTATGAAATTTACAAAATCTGCATGATTCTAAAAGTCCTGAAAATAACATTTCATACTTGTAATCTGAAATTTGATATTGTAACAATTCAAAATCCATATTAACTCATGTAACTGTGGTTGTCATAAAGAATAATTTAGTGATTCCATGAAGTCTTGTCTTTTTCTGGGATTCTAGGTATTTTGGAATGGTGTTCTGCAGGTCTAAAGTTACAATTCTGTCATGTAAAAACATAAGACTTAAAGGGCCAATGTGTTTCCCCTATCACAAATTTACTAGTAAAACTAGTAAGGGCTGGTAAGGGTAACACTGTGTTCAAAATTAGTAACACTGTACATAAGGTTGTCTAAAAACATAATATCCCTTATATACCTAGTCTCATGATTCAGTTTCGAAATTTGGACATATTTGAGCATGTTTATGAATTATCTGAACTGATTTTAAAATTCAAGGGTCATTCAAGAAATCATAAAAAATTATTTTGATGATGATTTCATTAGTACACCGAACACTTAATAAAATATGTTCTAAATTATATAGACAGAGATAAGCACCAATGTCCATTCTATGAATATGTGTAAAAATGAAGCTTGACAAGACCACCAGACAAGACTTAAATGGTCACAAGTAAATTTGATTTCATTCTATCATGAACCATTGATATACAGGGATAAAAAAGTATCAATTAACAACTATCAACTGGTTAATGACAACATTAATTAACAGTTCACTGGTCCCTTATTAACTAACAATAAAAATCTTAAAAAAGCACCACACATAATTCTTGGTTGCTATGGGAAGAAGAAACGACACAAAATTCAAAAACTCAAAAACAATTATGAACAAGTATGGATTTCTTCATTGAGCCAAAATCCAAAATAATTAAAAATTACAAAACTTCTGTAAGTAATAGAAATATACAATAGTAAATCGGATCAGCTATTTCACAAATTGTAAATTCTGAAAAAAACGACACTTCCTTATCAGGTTTCCCAGACAAATAAATAAAACACCCATAAACTGTCCACGACTGTTCTGAACCAAGTGCTTCGCTCCCTAAACATGTATATGTATACAGTTTTTGTATTTAATAGCATACATACATTCATCGGTTCAATGAGTCAAGCACCTAGGGATCTTGATAAATGAATAATCAATGAATAATCTTTTGTCACATCATACATTATATCATACTGACAAAGCTTGATTCCAGGCGCATGCAATCAAATCATAATATTACCGGAGCATTCACGAATAAATCATGACAAAACTGAGGTATTGACTATTGTTTTAAGTTGACAACTCTTGGTATTACATAATATCAGAAAAAATAATACAAAGAAGTCTTACATTCTCAAACATGAAATCTTAAGTATGATCTGCCATAGATTTTACATCCCAAGTTTATCAACTTCTCATAGGATCATCTCTATCCATGACACATGATCTGCCAGCAAAAACAATCAACTAGGTTTTACTAAGTTCTACTAGGTTAGACCAAAGATGCGTGAGAATTATTTCCTTCAGACAGATTGAAACAATTAAGGTATGCACGACAAAAGCAAAACATCGTTTCTGTATCAGTATTATCTACTGTGACAATGATAGAAAGCGATGAAGTATTGATTGATACAATATCAAATGAAGCCAAGTATAATAAATCAACATGGTGAATGATTAACAAGCATTAGAATGACATGTTTTTTTTTCTGAAAAACAGATCTCCATGGGCAGTTGTACAATTATTTCACTGGTTTCTTTTCCATGATTATGATACAGCATTATCAATAATATCAAAATCGTGTGGAGTCTTAACATCAGTATTAAACTACAGTGATATATATATATATATATATGCTATAGAGAAATATCCTGACAAATATCAATGAAGACTTGCATTTTAAATGGGTGGGGTAACAGACTATGCCATTAGTTGCTTTCTCCCCAATACTTTTTCCAAAACCTCAAAAAGTTAAAGGTAGGTATATTAAAAAATAAACAGTATGATAAATCTCAAAACGAATCTCCAAAAAATTCAAGATTATTCAAATGAATACCACATTTTACTGTGAATAAGACGCACATTTTCCCCCTAGAAATATATAAAAAGTTGGGGGTGTATTTTATACACCAGAACAAACCAACAACATCTTTTCCTGGACTGATATTGACCATAGACGAAAACGTATTATCCAAATGTATGTACAGGTTCAAAACGTTCTCGATCTGTAGCTGTTTTGGCATTGCAGCCTGTCTAAGTGTCATTAACATTGCAGACATGTGTATTTAATGTTAATTAAATCAATAAATATAATATAGATAAGGCAAACAGAGTGAATTCAACAAAAAAAGTAATCCCCAGCAGTAGAGTTGCGCTTGATTTATTTATTACGGGAGTTAATGTTCTTCAAATAATTTGTATGTTGTTTTCAAACTTATTCGATTTTCACTCTTATTTTTTATTCACTTATGACTTTAATAAAAATATTTCTGTAACATGCATTTAATGAGTGATTTCAATCGACTATCTTGTGTTTCTACAGTAACTTGGAGTGGACAGTTCGTAGACAATATGTCTCCATTGGGGAATAATGTGTGAAATAATTGACTAGAACAGTAACATGTCAACTTGCATAACATTTTGAGCAAGTTGTAATTCACATGTTTATAAGGTACATATTATAACACTAAAACTTGTATATAACCGGAATATTTCTAAAACATCTAATAAATCGATGTCAGTTCGGATTTCGGACCCAGATTTTCGTCAAATTTGGGTGCGTCTAATCCACAAGAATAGGTATTTTTCCTCAATTTTTTTCAAAAAACGGGGGTGTGTCTTATACACAACTGCATCTTATACACAGTAAAATACGGTATCTTTTATCAATATATTTATCTCCCAATGAAAGACAAATGATTTAAGAATAAAAATCGTAACAAGAAAGTATTCAAAGTTAACAACTTTCATATAACTAAACAAGAACAATTAGAAATCCTATTAAACTGAATATATGCAAAAATAATATAAGAACTATAGTCATCACCATAGAAACTAACAGCATCAACTTTGCAAACTTGGGCACATCAATCACAGAAAAAATGTCAACCTATTACAATGAAATGGTAACATAGATACAAGAACCATACTGTCACAACACACCTTAAGACAATTCATTTTTAGTGAACAAAATATGTGCATATATACAAATGGTCACATGATCAAACTGTTTCCGTGGTGACGTTGTGATGACTCTTAATTGAATGGTTTTCTGGTTGTTCTTTACGGGCAAAAGCTGAGCTTATAGTCATATTCTGATTGGCTGGCTGGACAATTGTTCTATTGGCTGAAAAATTTACAACTGTTTCCTGATTCGCTAATTCTTGTTGCCTAGCATCCATCCTAGACCAAACAGCTTCAGGGTGAGGGAGTCCTCTGGATGACATATCTGTAAATATAGACGAAAACAATTTTATGACATGATAAACACATGTTTACTCATACTCTTCAAATGTACAATAAATATTGATTACTTTTACTAACAGAGATTTAGAGTCAACAAGTGATGCAGAAATCATAGAAATACAATATTAAATGATGCTGATAATTCATTTCAGATGTTCCTCTTAACAGTCAACTGGAAATTTGTCATATTATTGACTGCAGAAAATTTAATTCAGGTTAATCAAAGTCAAGTTGAGCTGTCATGACTAAACAAAGGAATTTTCAAGAGGATTGAGAATTTTGTGTTAAAAGTTTAAGTATTTAAAATTGTTGAATAGAAATCAAATACCGTTTATATAATATTGGATAAAAATAAGCAGTCATTGAAAGCTAAATATTGACCACTTAGCATTTACAGATGAAAACAGCAAAATAAAAACTGAACAAATGTGAATCAAAGTTTGAAAAGTTGATAGAATTTAGAGTATTTATAATTATTATCATTTATCAATTAAATATTGTGTGATATGAGATGCAAATACTTTTTGACAGAAATGATGCAAAACACAAGAAAAAAAGATAAAATTTTAGTGAACATTAATAAGAGTCTTGATATAAAACAAGAATGTCCACCAACAATGAGCTTTTCTGACTGGTCAAGTTCGCAGGATTACCAGTATATTTCTAAAACAGATAAGAAGAACTTAGGCCTAGTGAGTGCTACTTATTATTAATCATAATTTCATTACGTAGAATTAATACAGGGTGCTTTTATTAAATCATGAACTTTTGTAACAACTTATGTGAAAATTCAATCATACACAAGTTAATGGTCACCTCTGATTAAAGGTCACTATATGGTCGACAGTCACTCTGACACTTTTACATGGGTGAAAGTAAAAAAAATTGGAAAACCAGAAAACTTAAGCTCCATGTGTAGAGCAATAAACCAGTCAGGACATGCGAAAAAAAGAACTCCGCAGAGCAGGGCCAATGCTCATCTTTTTTACATCATTCTATTTAATAAGGAATCGTGACCAAAATTGAAGGATAAAAAGGAGCATAACTCCAAAAATATAGCTTTAAGAATAATGCCTCTTGTCTTGCTTTGTCATGACAATCAAGTATTCCAAGTGTCATGAGGATATAATCTTAAAAGTGTTGGAGTAATGAGCTAAATTAAAGTTTTTGCATCACAATGACGACAATGACAATGACACCACAGCAATCATAATAGCTTGACTTTTTCTTTGCAACAGACAAGCTAAAATATAAATTCCAGCCTTGGCTGGAAAACTTTCTCCCATGCACAAATTGTTACATTAAACCAAATGAAACACTGAATAAAGTCAACTGTTCATAACAGCCATATTTCCACTCTCTTCTGTAACTTATGTTAAAAGTACATAAGAAAAACATTGTACATTGTGGGCTCCAGAAATCAATGGATAACTGCAATCAAGCAAAGCTCTCATTTGCATCTTTTGGACAAATTCTCTCTCATAAATGACTCGGCAGTAATTTGAGAAAATCTACGGAAACCATGGCAACAGAAACAGAACTAAAGATTTACATATTATCTGCAACATAAATAATCTAACATCAGCATGAACTAAATGTTGTCAGATCTCCGTTCATTCAATCAATTACATCACCATGTATGTCATGGATTTTCAAGGAACCAAGACTTGTTTTAGAACCAGAAATCCATATTTTTACAGTAAATATTGGATTTTAAAATATAAATAGTGTTTATGAGTGATGTTACCACTTTATGAAGTATGGAACAGAATATCATCAGTAGAAATCATGTCTAATGTCTTATTATAACCCTGTTTGTCACACTTATCAGTGAATTAAGACACCACAGGAACAAAAAAATAAGCACTGAATAAACATTTTATATATTTCTAGTTTTGACATGATCATTGGTTTTGCTGATTTGACTAAAAAGACAAGTACATGTATTTGAAAAAAAATATATTCATTATAGCAAACATGTTTTATACAGAAATTATGACAAAAATCAATATTAAAAAGTCTAAATTTAATCTAATCACAAAAGAGGATAAAATCAAGCTTCATCAGTTTAAATTAGGTTAAAAAGGATGTCTTCAGGTAAAAAATATAAATGGAGCAAACAAAAATCATGAAATCAATTTTCACAAAGTACATATATTCCATAAAAAAATGTATCAATTTAAAATTAAGAGAGATACATTCATGCTAACAATATTCTTTGTGTGTAAAATGAACAGAGATGCAGATGAAGAGATTTCCTCGACAATCCTTGATATTAATCAATTGAGACTGATAAGATTCTGTTCACCTTGAGAATTTTAGCATCATGAATATTATAAATAATGATTTCAAGACCTCTAGGTAGGTTCGAGACAGACAAATCAAGAAGAAAAACTAAATCAAACAGTACAGAGTGAACTTGGAAATTTTTGAGAACTAAACTTAAAAAAAATTAATGTTAAAAAAATTGTACACTCAGAATGAGCACTTGAGTATAATGTCACACAAACAGCCAAGGTCATATGGCGATTTTCCAGCTTTAACAGTGGAACAGACCCCCATCCTTACATCTGGGTAGAACCACAGACTTCCAATATGCAGTTTCCTCACCAGTGAAATTTGGTCCAGGTAGTATTCGAACTCGTAGCAGTGAGGGGCTAGTGATTACAAGTCAGAGACCATGTCCACTCAACCATGGAGGTCCCTCACAGTACATACAGATGGGTAGTGATGGCACATAACTCAAGGGGGATATGGTACCCAGTAAGCGAAACCATTTCTAAGTAGGTTTAGGGTGGATCTGAACATTTTTGTTAAGAATATCAACAGTATGAGTGGGAAATACTCCGATAGGAGGGAAAATTACACACAATCATGTATGCAATGGAAAAGACACTAAGTGGCTAGGTGTTGCTGGTAGTTGAATAAAATAATGGTGATTATGATTACTAATGGTATGAAAGACAAGACAGTACATTTCTAAGCTTATGAGTGAGGTAATTGTATATACTGAAGTAGGCATGGTAAAATTGGTCATGAAACTAAGTAGAATTACCAAAACAGAAATAATGATACAATGCAGAAAAATGCTGAAAAACCGAAAATTTGCCGGTCCAGACCGAATTTAAAGTTCCCGGACCGATTTCAGTAATGAAAATTTGTTAAAAAATCGGTCCCTAAACCTTCTATAAATTTTGGTCCGAAATCACTAAGTATGTGCAAAATGTCACAAAACTTACTGTATGTTGTTCGCACGATTCTCAATACCCTAATAAATATGTCAAGATAATCAACAGCCTGGAGCGATCATCTGGTAATCTGATCAATGGAAGTCTGTCAATATAGGGGTCGGTTGTAATTAGTCCAAACACGTGGCAGATAATAGAAAACAATTACTGCAGTGATCAATTGTGTTGAGTGATGTGTTTGCTGCATGTATTAATATTTCGTTATTCTTAAATTTAGTATTGTTTCGGTTTAATCAAAGGCAGTGAATTGTTTTAGAAGTCTAACAGAAAACAGAATCAAAGAAAATTTAGTAACGTCAAAGAGGAAGCCGACATTAATGGCTAAGATTTTGCAGACTATATTGCAATTCCTCGATCAACCAATGACAGCTTCGTACGCAATACGCTTGTCAATATCAAAGTCGTAGCTCCGCCTTCTCATCTGTTTACAATTTTCAAGCTCCTTTGGTTTAGTGGTCAGGTGACTAAGAAATACATTATCTATTACATTTACACGGGTGTGATACGTCATCGTTGATGACAAAGGATTAAATCTTGGATTGATATTTCTAATTGTGTGTAGAAAAATAATCGTAAGTGGGTAATTGGGATTTCGTTTGATATTATCTATTTCAATCAAGTATGTGTTCGTGATTCCATTGTACTAGTTTCAGGTTGAAATTTCAATTCCGTTTTTGTTTCGTTTTTGCTGTTAACTGTACTGTAACTATGAATAAATATTTGCCGTATTCAGAAACTGGGGGGGGGGGGTTAAATTGAGTTGGGGGGGGGGGTGTCTGCGGGCCTGGACCAATTGAGATTTCAAAATTTTCCATGCCCTGATACAATGTATACTGAACACACAAATAATAACTTTCTTAACAATAAAAGGATATGCTACATCTTTTTTCTTCATCATTAAAAAAATAAAACTACCCAAACCAATGAAATGATTATTCTATTCTAAATTTCTATTCAGATTTTACCCTGTTTAAACAACAATCTGATGACGTACTGAAGTAAAAAAGCTAGCATCCCTTAACTTCATAATCTATGGCATAGAATTACTAAATTACTTCAACCACATAATTCCCTTCAGATACATGCATTAGATGGTGTAAAGATATGCATCAATAATACATATTCATGTATATACATATTATTACATTAACAAACGTAAATTTAACACATGTATACCATAGAGAATTTAAAGCAATCCATTTGTTTAAACTTATTTATTTTACATAGAATATAAAACACTTTGTGTAAATTATTCTTGATGAATGCTTTCTTGGACACTGACCACAACATGGTAACTAAGTTAGCAATTACTGGTGTGATAAAAATGTAGAACCTTGCCACTGGATGGATTCAAACCCATAACCTCTGGGTCAGGAATCCAGTACCCCACCCAAGACCACAACTGCGTTGTAAACTTTGTGAGAAGCAATATTACAACAGTAATCTAAAGTTGGATAAGAAATAAGTGTAACTATATAGTGTGAATGTAAAAAATCTGACACACAACTACATTTAACAGCAATAAAAAATAAATTCCGTGAAAATTGAACATGTACAGATAAATGTAAGCTACAAAAAGTAAAAAAAATGTAAATGAAAAGTCAGTGATAGCACACCTCAAGCAATAAGACCATCACAAATCTAGTCTTACCTTGATATACAAGCTGCTATGTAGTTTTGGGAAACCCGTCCCCTACAAACATACACAGAACAATATCATCCTTCAAAGCCATCAGAGGATAAGAACTTAAATCTGATCTCCATACTTACTGCTCATGTGCAAACTTATTACAGACAATTTCATGTTTTGGAACCACTGTGCCAAAATGTGAGAAAACACTCGTTGAAGAGAGAACATATTTTCGAACATTGATGGTGAAGACAAAGATCCATACATAAGGAGATCAAACTTAGTTTGAAAGGGATTTAGGGACCAGCACAATAATATATTTTTCTTATTAAAATGCTCATAATGTAATAGATGGCCAGTCAAAGGATTTTTATGTTACTTTTTTTCATTGATTTCATAGTTCAAAATATCTCCTAAAGAACTAAGACTGTTGTTTTCATATAAAACACACTAAAAGAAATAATTTGCACAGAAAAGCTCAAACATCCATGCTTGAATTATTTGGAAAACAGTTATATGAACTAATTACATTAGACACAAAAGTAAAACTGTATCAGTTACAAGCATACCGCACTGAAAAAGTAAAAATGATTTTAATATGTATGTATTGAAGGATTTGAAGACCAAAAGGACAATGTTAGCAAGAAACTATAAAATCATTAAATAAACAAGAGAAAGAAAAAATTCTTTAAAAATTCACTTCCACCCCAGCAAAATATATATATATATATGTATATATTTAGATGTAAAAAAGTATTAACATAATTATATGCTATACAGTAAACCTTTAATAATGAGACCACCTTTGAAAGCTGAAAAATAGGTGGAAATAATGAGGTGGTGTCATTATCAAGTTGAATTAAATGGGAGTTATTGGAAGCCGGTCCAAAAATAAGTGGTTGTTACAACAAGATTGTCATAATAGTGAGGTGTTGCTATTTACTGTATATTATGTCATTATTGCTCACATTATGAATATATACATACATAAGTGATAATAAAAATATTTAATTCACAAAACTAAAATGTCAAGTTACATAAATTCCTCCAATAGAAAAGCATAACATTCATTATAAATATTTCATACAGTTTTCAATTACCCTGAAAATAACAACCATACATTTAAAACCACAAACTACCCATTATTTCATATTATAATCAAAGTTCCAATCAACCCAGATGGGTATTTCCACAATGTTTTACAAAATGAATTGACAGAAACCATAGAAACATACTGGTAAATAAAGCTGTGATGTATTCAAAGGCATTATCAGGTAACTGTAAAACAGCTTCATGGCATTAGATCTACCAACATTAAACAAAGCAAAAACATTTTCATTCATAAATGGCAAGATAGACAAGAAATAAACAATAAAACATAGGAGAAAAAATCAAATTTCAATTCGTTATATGGCAATTTATTGTAATAAAAATACTACAAAAATACAAGTTTGTTACAGGTAATCAGTAGAAATAAAACACAACATCAAGTTATTACATGTGATAGATACATTAAAAAAATAGACTAAAGCTATCACCACCAAAAGCTATGATACACAACTTATATACACCACTGGAGGAATATTTTATACTTTTCTGTCACCATAGAAACTATGCTACAGCAGAAAAACATAGTGGAATAATTTAAGGTGCTGGGATAAGTGTTCTGTACATAGAATGATAAACCAAAATCAAACAAAAGTAAAATAAATTAAGCATTTTAAAATGTATTAAATGTTGAATCACTGATTATAAGGCCAACAAAACAACAGCAGAAATCCTGAGGAAACCCCAAGGTGACAGTAAAAATAGACTTAACACCCTTATCTTCTTCCATGTATCTTTTATGGGGTTTAACATTTTGCCTAGTAATACCGCATTTCCCCGCATCTGAAGCAGATGACTTTTGAAAAGATTGTGGCAAAAGAATGAGTAATGGTTTCCTTTGCCACAATGTTTTCCACTTTGTCAGAGAGAAATAACCCAATTTTCTGAAATAAATTGATGTTTTGTGCATTTGCTTTGAATTTGGAAGAGTCCAAAGTATACTTGTAAGGCAAAGGGTTAATGTCGCACAAACATCCTGGGTCATATGGTGACTTTCCAGTTTTAAGAGGGGAAAAAGACCCCAGGCACGCACGTAGGTAGAACCCTCTGTAAACTGGCTGCTTAGCTTCCATACATGTGGAATTTTGTCCTGGATGGGATTGAACTAACAAATGTGAGATGCTAGTGAATACCAGTCAGAGACCATAACCATTCGACCACTGATACCACTCCCATGTATCTCACCTAAATATTTTATGGGTTATACAACAGAAAAAAAAGAACTATTATTTCTATCCACATTTATACAAAATACTGTATTTTTACTCAAATCATCAGACTGCTGAAACTAATTAAAAAGCAATCCATGATAAAATATTAAACAAGCTTTATTTGACTGCAAATATGCATGTTCAAGAGGCAATTCAAAACAAACTAGGCAACACAAACAGAAAACCCAGACAAGATTTCAACCAATCGATGCACTTAGGTAACCATAGACACAGGATAATCTGGAACGTTATTTTCAATGATAATACAACAGACCCCAGGTGAGGCTATATTACAGAGTATAAGACCAATTAGAAGCATGACTAAATGACAATTAAAAAAGCTACAATAAAACTCTCAATGAACATTTAATAGAGGGGAATATCGGAACCCAATGTCTGGGTAAACACACTGTAAAACACATGAAAGGCAATTCGAACTTTGTTACTAGATTTCAATAAACATACAATGACAATTTTCCATTAATCTGACACAGAACCAAACAAAAGCAAATTAGTATCAACATAAAACATGCAACTCTAAGTATCTAAATGTCAGAACAAAATGAGCTGCATTTTCACATTAACCAATACAACATTGAATGCTATCAGCTTAAATTAACGCAAATCCTCAAAGGCAACAAAGGAACAAAGACAAAAGACATAATAACTTAAAGCGTCACAATCTTTTTCTTTCACGACCAAACACCATAAATCAAAAAATAAAATAAATGTAACTAAAACTGAGCACAGATTTAAGGTGAGAAACACAGCAGCTAAATTATAAGTGCTACAAGAAATCTTACCATTCGTGTAATGTAGTTGATTTATAGTCATATTCCACATGGCATTTTTGCCGCCTAATGTACAAGAGAGGTATGTATTAGAAACGTTTCTTTTTTTGTGATAATGTTCAGAAGATATTTTCATCCCATATAGAGAAAGAAATACCAAGTGCAAAAAATGAGAATAGTCACAATTTTAATGAAAAAAGGTTTGACATAGATTGTCAGAAAATGTGCATATAAAAATGGTCCCCAAAATTTCAAAGAAAAAGCAATTCATCAGTTAGTTGCGCAGAGGCTCAAACAGGCACATATCTTAAAGCACCATCTTCAAAACACTACTTTGAAAGCCTTTTTAACTAAATCCATATGGTTTCTATAGGTAGCTACAATAATTTACTACAAATAGCTCAGAAAGGTTTCTAAAAATAGCTCAGGGTTTTCCCCAAAATTACTTACCATTAGTTGGTGGTAATCTGTTGCTTATGCTTCCATCAGGTGACTGGTAACTGATCATGTCATGTTTTACAGGAGACACGGTGTCTGTCTGTGTGTTTGTACCCATATTACTGGTTTGCTGAAAATATTCATTTGACTTAAATTTCTACAACTCTGATTGTGTAAGAAAAACATATGTTATGATTTTAAACCCAAACCACCCTTGTTTGTATTTCTTTATATGTTCATTGGCAATATCAACAATGTTTTAGCATTTAGCATAAAGTAAAGTGTGTATTTAGCACAATATATAAATGACATGATATCTCATGGTCACATTACCCTGACACTTGCACAATCAGGCTATCTTTCAAAACTCAAATTCAATGGCATCAATATGTCACAGACAGGGGATGGACCTTTCCTTAGCATCAGAAGCAGACCCTGATTAATCTGGTTTTAGTTTGTCCAGTATTTTTATTGGCTTCGATTTGTGGCTTTGTAAAATATCACTGAATTAATCTTACTTTGGAAAGTATTTGATACTAACATAGCTTGCAGCCAGACATAATTAACAGTGCCATCATAGATTTTTTTCCAGCCAACTGAAAATTTTCTAGATAATGCTCTCTTTATGATTCTTACGGATATCAAAAGAATCTGATTTAATTACAGCTATTAGTTTTCCAGACATATTTGTTCATTTAATATAATAGAATTCAGACTTATTATTAGTTATATGCCATCTTAGATTCCAAGGATTTTTCTGAAGTAGTGTCCTATTTTTGCCAGACTGAAAAAATTGTTGGTTAAGAGTTCATTAACAAAATTTCCAAAACTTTTAAAAACCAAATCAACTATTAAATCAGATATGGTTGGCTGACAAAGTATTGACTAAAATCTCATTCATGGTCCGTATGTTTACACTTATATTTTTCTCACTTAGGGAGAAATTTGTGATTAATGCTGAGTGTACATTCAACGTCTAGACCAATAAATATAATTACTTAGTAAAATAATGTAAAATGAAAGCAGTCTAGAATTCATCTGTCTACATCATGCGAATGTAATCATTCGATGGCATCGGGAGAATGGCAAATTTGACGACAGATTGCGTGCCTAGAATCAATGATCCTACATCTCTAAAACATAAAATGACCAGACAGACCAACCTTATCAGTGAACAATAACACTGAGACATTAAGATGGCAGTCAGATGTTTATAACGTTAACAATAAAGATTGATATATAACAGGTATTTCCTTGTAGCATGGAACTACTGTCATTGAATACGGTCGTAGCAATAAAAATTAATAATCAAAATGTAAGATGTCTAAACTATCCTGTCTAAACAAACAAGTCACAGGAGATAATAAATTCTTATCAAAGTTCAGGTAAGAATTCTCGTCTCTTATTTAAGCCTTGATTACTGCCCTGCAAGGTCATGCTGACATAATAGACTCAAGATAGAGCATTAGACACCAGATCCTGTCATAGGCCAGGCTAACCATCCTTAAAATATTGTGTAATGGATTATATTGTGTAAGATGAAACAACATACTTTTTGTTTTGTAACAGTTGTAGATCCATAATAATCTCTTTTTACAGAATTATCCTTGGTGACTGGATGGACTTGTGATGTGTCCGATGTTATAAGTCCTGTACGATCTATCAAACTGTAACATAAACGAGTATAATACAATAAAATTAGATATAAAGAACTGATGAATTCTATTTTCTGTGGTAATACTGTACATACTTGTCATTTCAAATAAACGTACATTCAATCAATTGACGGAAATATTACCAAGCAAACCATTTGACAAAAAATGTCAAAATTCATTATATCAAATAGCCATCTCTAAAATCTCTCGAGAAATTCCTGCAGAATTATTTGGCTGGCTACATGCTAGATGTGTGCAATAATATGGATGATTTTATCACATGATTTAGTGCTATAGGGTCATACTTAAAATTACATTATTCTTCTACATCAGTTAATAAGAAGCACAAAGGGAAATAGACAGATGCATTCTATGCATTGAGTATGGATATCTTTGTCTTCTATCACTAAAAATGATATGATTTACTTAATAATCAAACCCAGCTATACTTAAGATAAGAGTAATCTTTATTACCACAAATCAATTTCATAACAAATTATAAAGCAAGGCTGTTTAACGAGATGGTAAATAACCACTTCAAACTCCTCTATTTCTGATCTAATTCCCAATCATTGTTATACACAGGGTACATTAATACAATAAATGATGCTGAGAATATACCTCGGAGGATTTGGTCCACAAAGTACACTCATACAGTTTTTGAATATAGAACCATGACTATAGGGATTAAAATTTTCTTGATTCCGCTTTGATGAAAATGAACCTTTTATCTGAAATATAAAAATATACATCTTAGATCATTGCACGATCACTAGTTTCATAATATACATTGAAATATACATATAATTTGTAATACATATACATACAAACTGAGCAGAGAAAACTTAAAACTTTATGTTTTGATGTTCATGAACAACAAAAGTTTAAGCTGACAATATGCTCTTATGTGTGGATATTTACAACCTAATCCATGACTTTAAAATATAATGTAGTGCTAAGTAAACAAGTAACAGTACATGGATCAATACAGAATTAGCAAAACAAAAACTACCAGACATATTACATGGAATTTCACAATGCTGAACTATAAGGAGGTAGATATATTCATTTCCTGTAACAAGACAGACAAATGACATTTTGCCTCAGGGAAAGCATCATCATAATGCTATGATGAAGTTTTTCCAATCAAAGACAAGACAAATGGGGGACAGCTAATTTATCATTCAAGATATTGAGTTGTACCAGGGAAATTCATGGTGTATTCTTAAGGCGCAGACACCTCGCTACTGATTACATAGGCCAATAAGCTTGCAAGCATCTGATAATTAAACAAGTCACAAGGTTTCTTCCATCATACTTTTATCTCCAATTCACATTCAAGGTTACATCATTATATATACTCTTGGATAATTAAAATGAAATGTATAACCAATATTATACAGACAACAGTCATAAAAATATAAGCAATATTGAACATATTAACTTTTATTACATAATATCAACCAAGAGACCAATGTAAAACTGGTTTGTACCCTAAATATAGTGTTAAACAGACTTCAATGTAACGATGAGAACAAAAAAGTCCATTGAATTAATCCAATGCAATTTTAATTTAAACAGAGTTAATGTGGTCTTTGGGTAGAGTAACAAAGTCCAGGTCTGATGACAGAGTCAAATTTCATCTTACAGATTCAATTGACCTGTGACTTCAAAATTCCTACTCAGAGATGTTAAAACTTTAATTCCATTCAGAAGAAACACTTGAGGGTTAATTATATAAACACACAAATATTGTATAAATATATAAGAATGCAAAACAAAATTAAGGGAAAGTCCCATCAGTGTAACAAAATAACACCTACCTACCTATACACAAAAGAACAAATGACAACCTTACTGAACAAATGAGATGAGCAAGTTATTTTTTTTCCTGTTATGACAATGGTTGCATACAGACACCAATGATCAGTAATCAAAGATTGCATCCTATGTGACAATGAAGAAATAACATGCAATGTAATAAACTCAAAGACACAAATATACAGAAAAGCAAATTATGTAAAAAGCAAACCTTGAAACAAATAAACTTACATCTTCATTCGTTGTTTGTTGTGATGAAACTAAATATGTATGAAATCCAGTGAGACCCACAACTGACCAGACAGAGAAAAAACAGATAATAATCTCAATCACAGTAAATAAAAGTTAAGGTAAATAAATAAAAAAGCTCAAAAGAAAATAACAACGACAATAATGAAAACATAATAAAATACATCAATAACCAGTTGTGTGTACTATAATAACATCCATCACAGCAGTATATCGTAATTTTATGTCCCATGGCGACTCAATTATATGGCAACTTATTGTTGATGTGCACTGAATGCATTTATTTGATTGGAAAACAAAATAATTATTTGATAGCAGAGTAGCCTTAGAAAATATTGATAATAAATCTATATGTCTATATTTATGGATACTGTAAAACCACAGGGGATCTATTATCAAGTCTGTCTGTTTAAGCGGCTCCATGGCTTCAATTGATTCACAAACACATACCACGATTCACTAATAATCACCCCTCCCATGAAAGATGCCATATCCCTTTAAAAGAATTAAAATTGGAACTTGCCATAAATGCTTTAACAGCCCCTTTAAACTGCATCTAACACATCTAAAAACTGAACAACATAGGTGAAATTTGCAATTTGAAAAAAAAAATGGAAAATTTAAGCTCCATACTGCATTGACAATAAAAGCCAGTACAGTCCGGACCAGGAAAAAGTCTAGAAATTCCAACATATGCCAGAAAACTTTCACCCATGAAACAAACATTGACAAAAAGTATAGCATTAAGAAATGAATAGTAGTGGGGCATTTATTAGGACTTTCCTAGAAGACATAAAACAATACAAAATTACAAAATGACACCTTATTGTATGAAGTTCTTTAAAATCACTTTCAAACAAACCGATTGATAGACAATATGCAATAATGTTCTAGTATTCAGTTTACCATTTCTTAAAGATTAAAAGATAGTATTATCACACTGATCACTAGTTACAGGAAAGAAAATATTGAATAACAACTAAAATAATGAAAAAGATTATACATCAAAAGCAAATAATATGTGCTAAGGCAAAAATCAAAAACAATATCAGTTGCTATGACAACAGTTAAACTCACATCCTCATTGGTCGTTTGTTCACTGGCAGCCAGGTATGTGTGAAACCCAGCAAGGCCAATAATAGACCATACAGAAAAGAAACATATAATAGCCTCAACAATAGTACACAGTGGTTAAGGAAACACAATTCATGTGGATTGTATTTAAAAAAAAGTCTCTTCACATTTCTTTAATAATTTTGTGTTCACATTTTTTTTAAAGTTAACCAGAGTATTCTATAATCTATAATCATTTAAGCAAGATTCAACCAAGTTGTCAGACATTATGGACCATGAATATACAATATGAATGACTATAAACATAAAAAGGATATCTAGCTGGTGAATCCCTCATTGCATGAAGAAAATTATCAGCTTGTGAACCTAAAAAACAAAAATAAATCAAGACATTTTATGGAAAAGAAATAATAATTCGTAGATAAGTTGGTCATTAAAGGCTGGGGGCATCTGATAAAGGCAGACAACTTTTATCATCTTCACAGCCATAAAAGTAGATAATATGACAGGGAAATAATTGTTTTATCTGTGCACCTTTACACTTTTAAGTCAAGAACTCCTTTCTTGCAGACAAACTTGCTTTAATGTTGACAGAATGTTCATTTCCTTCTAAATGAACAGTAATTTTCAAATTTATTTCCCCTCCATATGATTGTTACCACTAAGATGATTTTTACACTCAGATTTTTTTACCAGACAGGACAGAGAAAAAAGACAAATTCTGAAAGTCTAAAATTGATTTATTTCTTGCTTTCTCAATGAAAAAAAAAGCTTAAGCATAATATGTCCTGATTAAACAAGTCAACGAAATGCAAATAAAATGCTCCTATTCTATTTAATGGTACTTAAAAAGGGGAATGAAATCTTAATGGCAGAAGTTAAAATAATAAGTCAAAATTAGTACTGAACTTGAAGCATCCCAGACAAATGTTGACATTTAGGCAAAATGAATGGCCTTATGTTTGATATAATTACTTCTCTACCCTAACCCATCTGCAAAAGATTGTCAAACCCTGGACTAGTAGCAATTTCAGGATTTCAGACTCATTTGACAAGTCAATGTGCAAATAATTCTGATATTTGTTATAGCACAGGAAAAAAAAATTATGACAAACAAAACCAGATATGAATGCGATAGCACACCTATCTTGTGACATACCATAAGAACAATGATGCTGTTACATTTTGTGCTCTTCATTAGTAAGTGATATACATTTGTACGAGCAGGAAATTTTGCCATGACTACACACAGAAAAGTATGACGTCTACTTGATTTAGCAATATTACACATTATTAACCAGGATAAATTACTACACTATGACAAACAGTATGAAGTGACAGTCTCACTTTAAGTCTAGGGTGAATAGTTCATTAAACTTGATATATTTCATGAGAGGCTTATACATGAACTTAAAACCACAGTACAAGATTTTCATTAATCATTTCCTGTAGGGAGTTGAAGCAAGTTGACAACTGAGAGATGTAAATAACTGCAGATTATTTGCAGATACATATATAAACTCCATGGACAAGTAGTGTACCATAATGTCTAAATATATACAGTAGAACCTTGATTATCAAATAATCCGGAGTTTCGGATAATCCGGGGTAAAGGAAATCTAGACTGTTTGATATGAAAATAAAGGGAGAACACTCCAAAATAATGTAAATAATGGACTAAGCATAAGAAAACCGAAGCACATTTTTTTTACGAAGCATTCATCAATAAAACTTGATCATTTAATGAAATACGATGTATACACATATAAGAATATTGTAAGCATACGTTTTCAATAGAAACAAAAGCTGAAACAAAGTCAAAGTCCGAAACAAAATTCCATTATATAGTCACAAACATGAACTAGCATCACTAATATCGTTGTCGTCCTAATCATCTAGTGAAACACAGGCATACAACATCAAACCCACCAGGATACAACTTAGCTAAGTCTGAAAGCCCATGTCCTAAATTTTGAAAGTGATAAGATGTAGGAAAAATAGTGAATACTTCTAATTAATATCCCTTTATTTAAACAAAATCCCCCCAAAAATGCAACAAAATAAACACAGGAATATTCTTCAATCTTGAATTTATTTTCTGGATGGATAAATCATTAAATTACACCCAATCCTTGTTTAAATCATGATATTGTGATGTCATAAGGTTCAAAATACATACGCACACTTACAAAGACAGATTCAGCATCATAAGGTGAGATATAACATGTAAAACTGAATCACTTTTCACTTCCTTACAAACTGATAAATTAAACAGAACTGGTGAAAAGTTGTGACAAACAAGAGAATCTTTCCACATAATGGAATTTTCCATCCTCTAAAGCTCAACAATTTACTGTACTAGATGAATTATTTTTCAGCCAGAAAACATGGTCAATAACAAATCTAATAATAGACACACATTGCAGACAATCATTTTTTTGTAAGAGGAACAAGATAATTGGATTACTTCAGGACATTGCGAAATGTACAAAAGAAATGCTACAAGATTCTGATAAAACCCATAGCTTATGTAGGTCACCACAAACAAAAATGTGGACTGCAAGGATTAATTAGAGATCTACATTGGAAGTGAAATAATGAATTTTTATCTATAATCATTTTTTCAGGCAAGAAGCTACATAACATACAATATTAGAAGACCAAATTGATGTAACCTAGCTTTTATCAGCAATTCGATATTCTAATACAATTCTATGGTAACAGTAAAACAAAAAGATGAAAAATACTTACGTAAAATTAGATGTGTGAGGACACAGGCAAAAATATAAATACACAGAATGGATAATGACAAGATAAACAGATAAAAGTAGCGATAGTTTCTCTTCCCAACACAATTTCCCAACCATGGGCAGTGGTGATCAAATCGCTCTGAAAGAAACAAAGGAAACTACATGTAAACCATAAAAAAATCTCAATATGTGTATATATGTCTAACTGTTACTCAGCCAAAGTAATTTATGTATAAAGTCTTCAAAACATCTCTCTGAATATTAAGAATATGTCAAATGTGTCTGACTAACAAATTTTCTGGTATTTATTTGGGAAATCTATAATAAACAATTAGAGATTTGTCATTCTGCCCAAGATTTAGCCTTATGTTGTCAAAAACTGCTGAAAAATAAATTCAAAAGATAGTTCAGACAAATACAGTCAAATCTTTTTAACACTGTTTATGCGTATCAAAACTTTATGAGGGAACATAATAATGAATTAAAGATAATTCAATGTGAAATTAAACAAACCTGCCATTTAAACTAATGTTTACACGTACTAATTTTGAGAAAACCTTATTGATATTTTTGAGATTATCATATTAATATTTTTTAGCAACCTGACAATTCACTGGAGTTTAATGTCTCATCAATAGCTAGGGTCATTTGACAACTTCCCAGCAATAACAGTGGAAATAGACCCAAGGCTCACACCTGGGAAGAACTACTGGCTGTCCATAAGCTAGCTGAAAAGCTTCCTCACATGTGAAATTTGGTCCTGGGTGAGATTCGAACTCACAGCAGTGAGGGGCTAGTGATTACAAGTCAGAGACCATAACCACTCAACCTTGGAGGTCACTACACTTCCTCACAAAGCAGTTCATTTATGGGACAATAATAATACCACACAATAGAGGAATGAGTATTTTTATGACATGTAATAATAAATAATAAAGTATAAATATTTTGATTTTTCTTGATATATGTATACTTGGCATAACTTTCCCCAACATAAAACCTTTTTAACGATCAACATATTTTCATCCCTGACAACAGAGAACAGATTGTATGTATGCACTTCATATTATTAATGTAAATACACTCATTAATACACACGATACCAAGCAAGAAAACATAAAATTTTCAATGAACATAAAAATTTAATACACTTAAACACCTAATTTGAATCAGTGAGTGAAAGTGTTGTAATAAATGCAGTTATAATGAGAGTTGACAACAATTCTAGTCGGTATTCATTAAGCTAAGCAATAGAGTAATAATAATTACAGTCACATTAGTGGTAATTGACATGCTTTCAAATTTATAAATATATACCTGTAGTACAGAATTGAATTGTTTTTAAATACAAATTGATGAATATTTAAATAATGAAACTACAAAACAGATATGGCACCTGCATAAATCATTCCTCACTTAAATCTGAAAGGATAGAATTAATTACTGATTAGTCATAACTTAAAATGAACAAAATGAAATTGATTATTAATGTCAGTAATGTGCTGTAATCTGTCATCTTATAAGATCCTTTCATTATTTTCATACCAGTAAGCTCTTGTCAAGCAGGTCAATAAATTTTGCCCACATATTATTACAAGAATTTTGTAATTACAAATAATCAGGAACAACATATGTCTATGCCTTTTATGAGCTGCAATGACTTAAATTATTTCGAAAAAACATTATTCCAGGTCAAAGATATAATGCTTACTCAATCAGTCAATATCAACCAAACAACCTAAGGATACTTCCATTCTAAATAATGTTCACCAAGTGCCAAAATCTGTCTGAAAATGACTTTAAATCCATGTTTTCTGAAGGTCTAAAAATGTACCAAGGAGGTTAAATTCTATACCAAGTTTACTGAAGGTCAAAAAATTCTGATGATGACGTCAATTCAATATAATGTTTATTGAAGGTCAAACAAACGGAAGCTAAATCAAGCTGGATTCAAGATGAAAAAAATATTAACAGAAAGCAGATGAAACAAGCCACGGATAACTGTTCCATCACACCTACATGAAGTTAATTATCAACACAATGCGAAAAATATATAATATAGCCTGCAGAGACTATAATATTAATGAACAGTGTGCAGACCATCAATGTCACTATAGAACAGAACTTACCAATGAAATACTATACAATACAGAGGAACAACTAGACAGGAATTCTGAGAGGGTTTATTAGAACCAACATGTATTAACAGGATAAACATTCAAATCATTTCAATACTTTATGCTGATATAACAACTTTCACTATTTTAAGTATGGCACAGACAGACAAATTACTGTAAGAAGAGACAATTCATGCAAACTAGACATTGACTGATGGAAATTACTGAAGTCCATTAATATAGGAGGGAAATGATGAATAATGGAGGAGGAATATTCAGACATCTTGAGCCCATTAATTTAAAACTTAAATAGAACCGATTTATAATAAAGAAAAAGTAGGTTTGTGTTGGAGGACTCCTGAAACACGTTCAATATAAAAAATCATACTTGGCAAAAAAATGAAAGATTTTCCCAAACTTTAAACAAATTTTAACCAAAATCGGAAAAAGGGAGGTGCTTCTAATGTGGTTTGGCATAATATGAAAATTTGGATTCACTCAAATTTGACCAGTAAACAATTAAGACAATAGCCTAGATCAATACCAACCACAGTTTAAAAGTACAGCATTTACTAATGTATAGTAAAGTACAAATTTGCACAGTTATTTCAAGACTCAGTTGAACATACAATTCTACATGATTAAGTTTGTTTAAATATTCCAGGAGACTGAATAAACAAGCCATTAGTTAAATAACAGTAACAGAAGTAGCAAGCTATGCAAACACATGAAGACACAGTTTAATAACAAAAAAACCTTATTGATGACAAGAACGACACTACGAAAGAAACTGCCAAAGCAATCAATATTTTGAACAGTCATCAATTCAGCAAATATCAGATTACATAACATAGACCTTCTAGCTGTGAGGGCTTAAAGGCGCTTGAGGATCATTGATTGCAACAAGTCTTTAAGGTAAAGTCTATAAAATATCTTGTTACGATACTATTGATTTATTGGAACTTGAACATGATTGTGGGTTGGCAATCAATCTGGCACTGCGAATATTACCATTCTTAGACACAAAACATGGATGAACAAAACACTTGTACTTGTGTAAATGAAACTTGGTACTTTTCACTAAATAATTCAGAGTTCATGCTAAGCATGCAACAACAAAAACAACTGATTTTTTTTCGCTGGAGTTTAATGTTGCACCAACAGCTGGGTCATTTGGTGACCTTTCCAGCTATATAGGGTGAGGATGACCCCAATCATACACCTGAGGAGAGCCAATAATAGCCGAACAAAAGGCTATGACAAACTCTACAGAGTAGTGAGATATTTATGCTTAGTCAAGCAAAAAAGGTCACATTACCACATTAAGAAAACTCAGCATATTTTTCGAAGAAATATATAAATGTTTGCTCTACAGCAAACTGGCACATTTATTTCTGAGTCCAAGTCATTAGTAAAAAATAATGCAAACATGAGAAAATTGTTTAGGTGAAGCTGAGGTAAAGTTCGGAGCAAAAATGCAGACATAATGAACATAATCAAACTATGTGGTGCATTTGGTTATATGTTCCTTGTAATGATGCCATGTTCTACAGGTATAGGTTACCATGCAACTAAAAAAGGATGACACTGTCTGAGACTCAAAGTACTTAGTAACATTGTTAATACAATTAAGTAGACAAAACAGAATTCTTAAACCACACAAATGAGAGTTCAATAAGGTATATATCAGAGAAAACTCCGCATGCAGAAAGTCCATGAATTCCTGCAATGCAGCCTCAGCTGACAATGTTTATCTACAGACAGCTGTGACATCTTCAACATGGGGAATAATAAGACTGAAATAAACCCAAGCAACGAAATGAGCAGTGAAAAGCTGATGAAAATCATGAACATCTTGTAAGCGTATACATGTGGGAAATATGGCATGCACTATGTAATATATCTAGTTTTTTAGTTAATAGAGCTATCTCAATATCACTGTATTGGAATATTTGCCAGTGCCTCTTTGCATATATATATAAGAAAACCTGCAGCAAGTTCTAATTTATACAGGGTAAACCTGTTCCATGTTTGACACAATGTTTCATTTATACTAAAGTGATCCATTGATTCCATTAAAGATGTTATTTCAATAATTGTCAAAACAGACTGGTTCAAATGCAATACAGATGTATATAAGTCTAAAATTGTGAGTATTTACAAAATGGATTCAATCCAACAATAGACTTGATGCATCTATAAAAAGCAAAGGGAATATATTCATTCACCAGAAAATGACTTTGGCAAACTGTTGAGAAAGTTCTGACACATTGGAAACCAAATATAGACTCAAGTACCATCCAGTGCTAGAAGTATAGCTCCATAAGTGGAGTTGCCTAAATGCAATTAGTAACACAATAACGCATTGTGATTCGCTTACACTGAATGTATGATTGTAAATCAAGTATAGATCTGTATGAATAGACTAACATAAATAATTCATGGGCATTGATTTCCCTACCATGTATACAGGACTACACAATACAGTATAATATATTCTGACTTAAATGCGCAACACATTCGGCAAATTGACAGGAAACAAAATGATTAGCTATGAAAAAGGAAGGCTTAATTGTTCCACATTAACAACATCAAGTGCTCTCTTAATCAAACACTTCTCAGTAAAATTACATAATAATTACCATTCATACACATTCAAGGGCTAGTAATTGCTGTTTGATTAATACTATGTTTTCAATACAATTATAACAGGAAAACATTAAATTTATGCAAACTTTGTGCAAGCGTTGACATACTAGTAAATGGCTATCAAGAAGGAAACAAACATTTTCATCAATGATGCATTTTGACCTTCCACTTACAATATTCACATTGATGTCAAATTTCCTAAGCAGAGTGTCATAATTACAAAAATAAATCCATCAAAATTTGAACTAATTCAGACACACTAACCCTAATTCGAGGCATTCATTTGACCCTTAAAACAGCATTTTGACACATGAAATCAGTAAAATAAAATTTTGAATCTTGAGAATTTTTCCAAAGGTTAAATTTACAATAAAATTAAAAGAAAATTCATTAAATTATTATCAGCAAACCGTCATTTTTGATGCCTAGTGAAAACCCTGCTGAATAATGAATGTTATGATCAAATTTCTGAGAAAACAAAAGTTCAAAACATTTACGATCTTGGTAAGACTATGAAAAACGGAAAAATTCCTTGACAATCCAAACAAGCAATCTGTTCTTTTCTACTTAAATACACAAAATGCACTTAGGGACCAGACACATGTTTACAACAATGGTAATGCATTCACACTTAAGGATTAAAAAGTTGTTGATATCTGTTGGCAGTCTTCTGTCATGCAATTCATAGAAATGTGAATCATATCTGGAGAAATTATGGTAAATTTAAGACTTATGTTATTCAGAAAGCCAAAATGTAAAACAAAAGAATTATGAGGATATCAACTATCTGATTACAACTCATACTTATCAACCAATGATAATAACTTTGCACATGTGAAACTGAACAAAAACACAGCATGTCAACTATGACTAAAATAAAATCATATCTGGTTCTGAATTTTTAATACTGACAAATGACTCTCAACCTCAAAACAGATGTTAAGAGTGTATCATGAGTAAACGACTAAGCCTAAGATTAAGAATCATACAAACTACACAATGGGACTAAAAGAACATTATCAATCTTATGAACAAAAACCAGTTAAGAAACACAAAATTGTAACATGGTCTTAATGCTCAGTTGGTCTATATTTGGTAGTTGATTCACTCCATTAGAATTGCATCAATATCTGTACTATAAATGGTGCCATTTGTTCCTATGATATGCATTTGTTCAAAGCTGGTCATTAACCCAATTCATCAGTATGCAGACAAAAAAGGATCCCCCGAAGAGAAGTTTATTTTGGAAACCGCAAATATTTATGTTAACTGTATAATCTATTATTCGTGAAACATCTTAGGGTTTAATCAAACTGTTACCAAAAACAAGATTACACATCTCCCAGGAATCCAAAATATAACAACAGTGGCTGAATGATACACAAACACTGAGAACATTATGTTTAAAGATGAATAATCAATGCTAGATTAGATAAAGTATATTACTCAGGCTTCAGATAAGAGTTTCCTATAATGGTACAACATCGAAGAACATTATATTTCTTCCCTATGAGAATATATTCCAGGCAAGATGAATAATGAACTACTTAAGTATAATGAGATACACTTAGTCAATTTGCTTCATAGAATACTGCAATTACAGTAACTAGGCATAATAGTATATTTTCTTCTCAGACTGGGAAAATTAGGCATAAAAAAAGGTTTGTTTCCGGTTACCAAACTGACCTATCTTTTACCTGCTGACTCATAAGTTTTTACGGCATCCAAATCTTAGTCCTATATTGTAATTTTCACAACAGTGTAACCGATATATGTAAAAAAAAACAAACATAAAAGAAAAAAATTCCTACCTACCAACCCACATTTTTTGGGGGTTGTAAACGGAAACAAACCTTTTTTGTTTAGGCCCTAGTATGGTGTCCAGCAAATCATTATTTTAGATACAACAGTCAAATCTTTCTATAAACACCAATCTGGCATAGCCTGCTGTACAAAGCCAGGCATGCACATCCACCTATGTTTATTGTAAACATTTGCATCTTTAACGAGTTATGTGGGATAGTTGTTACAAAACAAAATGAAAGTAAATAATGGTCTCTAGAAAGGTAGGCTTTGTTTACATGTTAAAACAAACGCTTAACTTTAAGGCAGAAAAACAACTACTTAACTTTTGGTCTCTGTTGTCAAAAGCACAGCAATATATGATATATATGATATAGAAATAGTTCTTAATATCAAAATCAATGAAAACATTAAAATCAAAAATGAATAATAACAGAGGATTTGAAACTTAATTTAATATACCTTAATCACTCATACATAGGTATAGAACTCAATCCCATTTTTTCCAGACTAAAAATGGACAAAATTGGGACATATTGAATTTATTTATTTACTGGAGACAACCTATCATTTTAATGGAATATTGAAAAGGAAAAAAAAATGTTCATGATGTTTATCTACAAACCTTAAGGTTTTGTAGTTTCCCAGATTATATAGAGTCTAGACAACTAGGCAAGTCAGATAATCAACAACAAATGTTTGCTGATAATGCTGCTAATTACATAGAACCATAAGGTGTTGAAAAGTTTGAGTTGGTAGGTTGAAAAATTAAGTGGTGTTGTACATAAAAACATTTTTGAAATACCTATGTAACCCAAAACAAACAAAATGGTGCAGATGTTTGACTAATTTTTTATCCAGTTTTGGTCATTTTCTTTGCTAAAAAATTTGCTTTTTACATATGAATTTTTCAAGGATTTCCACCAATTTTTTATCTGTGTCTAATACACAGTCTGATTAGAATAACATACAAGTAGGCCACGATGGCCCTGCATCGCTCACCAGAATAAATGTTTATTAACTTGTTACTAAAAAGGTAATAAAGGTACACTTGTGGGCAAGTAAGATGCTAAAAACTAAGTTCGGTAATAATCTATCAATAGAATCACGAGAAAAAGTTGTTTTTTGGTATTTCTATTTTTAGCTCTAGTGGCCCCTAAAAGGGGCCGACCAAATTTATTTGAGCAAACTTGAGAGAAGACCATCTAAGGATGCTACAAATCATGTTTGGTGATGATCCATCCACTGGTTAATGAGAAGAAGACATTTAAAAGTATTTCTATTTTTAGCTCTAGCGGCCCCTAATAGGGGCCAACCATTTTTATTTCAGCAAATCTGATAGAACATTATCTAAAGATACTAAAAACTAAGTTTGGTAATAATCCATCAATAGAGTCATGAGAAAAAGGCATTTTAAGGTACTTCTACTTTTAGCTCTAGCAGCCCCTAAAAGGGGCAGACCAAATTTATTTGAGCAAACTTGAGAGAGGACCATCTAAGGATGCTAAAAACCAAGTTTGGTGATGATCCATTCATTGGTTCATGAGAAGAAGATGACTAAAGGTTTTTTCTATTAGCTCTGGTGAACCCTAAAAGGGGCCAACTGGTATAATATGAGCAAATTGCATTTAGAATGTCAAAAGGCTTCTACACAGCAAATTTGAAGTAAATCCTACTGGTCGTTTCTGAGGAGAAGACCATTGTTGATGCCAGACGACGGACACTAAGCATCCACCTACCTATCCTAACAGTTCATCCCGAACCTTCGGTTCTGGTGAGCTAATAAAAAGGGGATTCTGCGGTCACGTGCTTATAATGGTCTTTGACTTGTAACCTGGACAAGTACCTAGCTGCTGTGAGTTCAAATCCAACCAAGACCAAATTTCACTGTCCAGCTAGCTTACAGAGAGTTGGTGCATCTTCCAAGGTGTAAGCCTGGGGTCTTCCTTAACTGTCAAAGCTGGAAATTTGCCATATGATCCTGGCTATTTGTACGTAACATCAAACTCCGGTGAAAAATATATAAAAAGTGTATGAAAACTGGTGCAGCAACATAACCAGTCAGGAAAACCACAACAATGCTAGTAACATTAGTATTGATCTAATTTCCGGTCATATGAAATCATGATAAAACAAGTCATTACATGCGTGTTGCCTGAAGCTGTAATACATACATAATTCATGTAAACATCATTTATAAATGTTATAACTCATCGCACTATGTCTGAAATATTACATTCATGCATGTCACATATTGTACAATGCAAATAAGCATTACAGGGTTTCTTGGGGCCGTTTCGACAACCAATATTTGGTCGCGTTCCCAATGGCAAAAAATATGTTTTTTTCCCCCAAATGCAAGGCGAAAATTCCCAATTCAAATGAGAAAAAAATTTCGCCATTTTTACAACATGTTTGTTGTCGATAGTAGCGAGTGCAAATAATATGAGCAAAAAATCACTGATTGCGTGTTTTTAGACTGGTACACTACTCTGGTGGTATTTTTATACAGTCTAACTTTTTCCCAATTTTGTCCAAAATTTGCAAAAATTCCCAAATCTGGGGGTCAGGTCATGTTCCCAAAATGCTGAGAAAAAAACCTGCATTACATAAGTTAAACAAAGATAAAGATAACCATCCTCAATACTATCACCAGACACTGCAGGTAATGCATAAACAGCTATTCAATTTCTTCGTCTAAAATATACAATGCAACTACAATGAACCATAGTAACATGACAAAATCTTATCAAATGCATTACATCAGCATCTCAAAATAAAACATAACCCTAGACACATGCATAGTCACATGAATTTGCTTTGTCTCATTATCTGTTATCATAGAATGATTTTCACAGATGAATCATGAAATGTCACTAGTAAGCAAACAGGAATGTATATTAAAATCCAATAAAAGGAATAGGGTAAAATAAGATAGGGTAAAGATGCTTGTATATTGAACCTGTCCTAATCATAGTATGCAATTATGAAAGGATAAATTTCATACAAATACAATATTATAAGAGTTATGCCCAGTAATAGAACATTAAGCAAAGGGAAATAAGGCAAGTGAATGTCTAAATACACATACACATGAGGTACTAAGTAGTGATGAAATGATAATCGGATACTATCGATTAGCGGCGTGAAAACGTCAGCCGATTCCGAAGATCGATTGCAGTTTTACCTAATCACTATCAGTTTTTATCATTTAGGCGCTGTAAACTTACTACTGGTGCCGCAAACTAAACCCGCATTCAAGTGAAATCACTCACGTTGTTTAAAAAAAGATGGCGGATTGTAGATCAAGGCGAAAAAAAGTATTTGACCATCCCTCAGGTTATTTGATGTTAATAGAGCCTGGTTAATGTTTCATATGGATAACACACTCCATTCCCCATGCTTATATGTTACAATGCCAACTAGCATAAAGCAGAGGATGGCTAAGAACCAAAGGATGCATAAATAGAATCAAACACTAGTGGTCTACTTATGTTACACCACTATGAGAACCGATTATATAATAGGAAAATCGCATCGAATGTACCAACCGATTCCAATTGATAATCGATTATGATTTTCAACCGATGTTGCAACACTAGTACTAAGTGTAAATGTAAGTAGAGTCTGGGACACACAGCGGGCACGACCTCAGACGTAGATTTGAAGGCAAAGGTTACAAGGACAAATTATTTACCTATAATTGCCAGTTTATCAGTCTTTGTAATAGCACATTAAGTGCACAGACCAAACTTTCATCATTTTCAATTAGCGACATAGAATTATAACGTAGTCACTCCTGTATAAATAATTAGAATGCACCTGTGTATATGTTACAGGTAAAAATATCCTGGGAAAAATTATATTTATTCATAAAACACATATTTTTTGAGCAAAGAAAATGCCCAATGCAGACAAAAAGAATGGAAAAATACAGCACCATTTTTTTAGTCTTTGTGTTAAGTATTACAAAAAACGTGATAAGGACTTTGGTAGTAAAACACCACATAAATTTTCAACCTACCAACACATACTCAAACTTCACAACACCTGAGATTTCAAACTCTCATTGATGTCTCGACACAAAATTTGGGAAATGTGCAGAAACGTAAAGGTTTTAGCATTATGAAAAATTTATTCCATTTGGTCGTTTCAACGTGCCATTTCATAGATATCGTCTCCAGTAAACAATTAAATTTTGTTCCTTTTTAGATATGGAAAAAAATGGGTTCAATTTCTATACCTTTGTACAAGAAGCACCCCACTTTGGATGTTAAAATATGCCTCTTATACTAGAAAATTACAATAATAAGTCTTTACATGGATTACAGATCTGCATAAAGGTAGCTATGAAATTTGTTAAGCAACCATCAAATAGCTAATCTTTAGTATGTGCTCTGAAACAAGTAATGATTAATACCATAAGTCTTCATGAAAAACTGATTTATTAGCCCTTTGGACTACACAATCATACTGTAAAAATTGGAGCCCAAATCAAATTTGGTAGTCTGAATAGTATAAATATAAAATAAAAAAAAAAAGATTCAGAAGTTTTTTTAGTTAAGATTCCAACAGTCAAGTCCAATTTTTCTCTGAAAACAAGTACAACATGACTGAAAACTCATTTCTACCTTACATGAGCAGTAATTTGGGCAATCTTTCATAAATTTGACATCATTTCAAAAATAATTTATAAAAAAAACCAGAATCTTTTGGCTTCAAACAACCAGAAATAAAAACAGTATAGTACATTGCATAAAATGAAAATTAGCAATTAGATTGGTAGTTACTTTGATCATGGGTGTTTTCAATAGCTCTATTCGCTCTGGCATAATCTAAATTTATAATTTCCGTTTAAAACAATGCAGCTGGTCATATTACACTGATTTGTAACACTAATTTATGGTAGTCCAAGACTTAAAATATTTAATAGGTCACAAAACATTCCAGAATAGGTAGACAGACGGACACATTCACACAAATTAAAATAGTACAGATGAATCATGTTGTATAGCAATTTCAGAGGTGGAAAATTCTATACAAGCAGTACTCACAGATATCAGTCAGAAGATTTGACTTACCAACACAATTATCACATAGACTACAATGTGATGCCCTTGGTGGTCGAAATATTTTACATGTAAAACAGTATTTCAGTTTTACAACTTGACCTCTAATCACAACTTCTTTTGTTCTTGGTGGAGGTCTATAAGCTCCAGGTACTGAAGCATTGGGCACATCTGAAATATAACAAATACTATTGTGCTCTAATATTTTACAGAGTCTGTTTAAGCCTACATTCAAATTTAAGCAAGAACTACTATCTGATTTATTTTTGTTATGCCTATTTACAGGTAGTGAAAGCTGCTCTTGTCTCTTACCATAATAGAATTTGAATACAAGAACATTAGAAATTACAATAGATAAGGAATTCAGCATCCTGAACTTGTAAACTTAGAACCTGTCTTGTCTTTACCAGCATGGCTTTCACTAATTATATCTATTAACATTAAAATGACTTTTGATGGTTTAATAGTTTTATTGTGTAAGCACACTTTGACAACAAACTTATAAGAATTTTAAGAATAGCCTTGGAGGCAGGTAATTTTATAAAGTACTCACTACTAAATGATGAGTAAAGCACAGGAACTAAGATATATAAATTAAACCACTGACCTATTTGTCTCTCTATATCAGCTGCTTCATCAGGAGTAGCTCTAGGTATAACACCGGGGTCACTAAAACTGGTCCTAAACAGTGTAGCCATCACAAATATAAATAGTGCTCCACCCACTGCTGGTATAGCAGCAGTGACATGAACTGCCAAATATGGGCAACTGAAATAAAAAAAGTATATCACATACTGATATAACACATTTTTTCCATTTTCCCAGCCATTCTAACACGTTTTCCAGCTGTGGTCCAGTGGTTAGTGTGCTGGACTTGTT
The DNA here is from genome assembly GCA_008271625.1 of Lutraria rhynchaena. Lineage (NCBI taxonomy): Eukaryota > Metazoa > Mollusca > Bivalvia > Venerida > Mactridae > Lutraria > Lutraria rhynchaena. The sequence continues at coordinate 87,839 of VIBL01000121.1, read as the reverse complement.
CAAATCCCGGTTGCGGCAGGTCATACCCTTCAATGAAAATATGACAAAAATGTTGATTTTCCTCCATATGTGGAGAAGTTGCCAGCTCCTTGTGGAAGGGTAAGTTAGTACTGGTTAGAATACAGTCTAGGAAAACTGGCTAGGTGAACCGGTCGCCGTATGTAACTGAAAAATTATCACAAATTATACAATTATATAGAATTTATATAATTGTATAATTTGTGATAATTAATAAAATCAAACTTGATCACAGATGAGAAAATGTATTTATAATAAATACATTCATAATAAATACATTTTCTCATCTGTGTTCAATTTTGATTTTATTAATTTCATGTAATGCCCTTTTTTTTACATAAATTCATCAAGAACACCACTACATAAAATAAAGGGGATACAAGTTGAATGAGGGGTACTAGTTGACCAAATTTCCCATGTGAGTCGACCAATTGGAGTATGAGTTCACATACAGTACATGTTGATAAGGATTTTGAAGGAACATGTTCAATTATACATATCACATAAATAGGCATTCAAAAATTTAACTGTCTATTATTTAAAAAGGATAAGACATAATTTGAAATTTGTCTTCCATATTTTTTCACTGGGGTTTTATGTCACACCAACAGCCTGTGTCATTAAACTCATTTGGCAACTTTTCCAGCTTTGACAGTGGAGGAAGACTCCCAGGGCGCTCACAGGCATATGCCTGGGTAGAAACACTGACCTGTAAATCTAGCTTCCTCGCACATGAAATTTGTTGGATTTGAAATTGAACTCATAGCCGTGATGGTTCGCTAGTAAGAAATCTTAACTTGTAAACTGAATAAGTGTGGAACAATCTCATATCAAATTAGTTGAGGCACAAGTTAATGAATCAATAATCATCAATCCAGCGTAAGAATTAAGATACTCACTCAAACCCGAAGAAAAGACCACAGGTAGCAATAATCAAAGTACATGTGAAGTAAAATATTCCATTTTGTCGAGCCATCATAATCCTACCATTACAACAGAACTTGTTTTTTCCAGGAAACACTTCCCATTTCCTAACTTTTTTAGCCATCTTCCCCTCCAGTTTTGATGGCGAGTCAGACGACACTGGTTGATAACATTTGTCTTTTTTCATTCCAGTTGTTAAAAGAAACAGCTGATTCCCATCGATTTATTACACCAATAACTAAAAAATGCCAAAACCGGTAGGAAATCACATCGTTTCACTCACATTAGATTAAGATTCAAGGCAAATTTGAGGTCCACAAGAAATTAATAATTTTGTTGCCATTCACATAATTAATGCGCATGCGTATAGCCACTTCCGTAAACATTACTAATGTGATGTTTTCTTGATATTTTTTGGCATATTTTTTTTTTGAATTCTATAAAAAATGAAAATAAATGTATACATGAAATACCCCGTAAACATTATATATATGCGCAAACACTTATTTAAGTTTTCGAAAAAGTGACCTTGACCTTGTCAACAAAAATGGCGGCGCCCATGGACAATGATGTTAAGGAAAACAAAACTGTCCAAGGTGAATCAAGGAAGGTAGATCCAGGAAGTAATGATGAAGTTCCTGCTAAAGGATACGGTAGGACGCATATTGAAATGAAGAATTTGATATGTCATCGATTGATGGGATTAAAGTCACGAAAATTTGCGCTTGATAATTGGCCATGATTGTATTTTGTGGTCGCACTAAATATCCAAAGTTTCATTATCCTTAAGACTCCGAAGATTTTACTGTTTTAACCCTAAAACAGAACAGACGATCTACTGTCGTAACCAAACTCTTAACGGTTTTACATTTTAACCTTTTTGGTTATTGAGGTTTATGTTGTAGTAATACGCTCAATTTATCCCTCATGAACTTTTCTACTGTAGTGTAAACATTACAAAAAATAAACATAGGTGCTTAAAAAAATTAACACCTTTATCATCTTTTGGGTGCTTAAGAATAAATATATCTCTTAGTTTACTTATATTGTCTGTTGACTTAGGGTTCACCAAATTTTCAATAATTGCTTGTATTTCTGTAAAATATTTACACTAACAAATGGCCTAACATAGAATAATCAAATGCAAGCTGAACCAAAAAAAATCAAGCAGTAGGGTTTCTAAGGTATCAAAGTGAACTGAGAATTTAAAATCAATTTCCTACAAAACACTAGTCAAACATTAGCTGGGATATAGCTCCTCTGTCTGGTCACCTTACTCGGGAACACTAAGTAATTGACCAGCTTAACTTTACTGGACAAAGTATGGTTATATCAGATTGTCCAGTGTAACTGACTTGCTATATTCCTTTCGGTGGAAATGTCTTGTCCTTTGGCATATAGACCAAATACTAGTTATATTCCACTACATTGCACAATGAGATTGCCATTCCAAATACTAATTATAGAATCCAGAGTATAAGATTTCCCAAGAAATCTCATATTCAGGCATTTCAGCCTGGCCATACAGAAACAAATTGTAAACCTCAAATACTCATTCTTCCCATGAACCATAATCCACTGGAATGCTCCATCAACCAATTTTGTCAACATGTCTCACTAGGAGTTCAGTCTGTCTGTGAATCAGATTTAACATGTGTCTCTTTGAATAAACTTGTTCTTTTTTATTTATACTTAACAACTTAGTCCTATACTTTGATCCTTTATTTTCTTTCAAATCAACAATCTTGTCAAGTTTATGTCCTCAATAGTGGTTTGACTATATGGAAGATAGATAGACTTTTAATTGGCTTAGACAATATCACTTACATTTTCTTAACATATTGGCGGAAATCAACCTGTACTGTTGAAAAATCTAACAAATAATAGTTACAGCTTTCTGTCTGATGATACTTCATTTAATTCTACATTTACTGATTTAATTTTACTTTGAAATTTCAAAAACTTGAGTATAAAAACTTGAGTGTAGCTTACAAATATTGTCATACCATCTCAATTAAGCTCCATGTTTCCACCCAGATATTTTGTAATACCACAATTGGTTGCAATTGTTTAGATTTTGCTTTGAGAAACTTTAGGATTGGAGCCATAAAATAGAGTTAGTCAGGTAACCAGAAACATAACTATTTTCTTTTCTAGCATTATAGTTTTGCACAATTCTGTCCACCTTAGAATGCCTTAGTGAAATCCCAATACCATAATTGAGCAACTCCTCTATATGATTCTGTTAAATAAGTTTTCATTGCCACTCATATGAAGACATGCTTCCAAGATTGATTCCTCATAAGAAAGTGTTTCTTGTTCTTAAATGTGACTGTTTTTCCTGGATGTTAGTTCAGTCAGCATATCTGTTGTTACAAATCACATTTTCTTTGTGTGTGTTTTTTTATCATTTTCAAATTATAATTTTCTTCTCCATGTTTTGATTTATATCACATGTTTCTGTCTATTGCAGCATTTATACTTGGAACAGCTAGTGTTTCACTTTTGGTAGGATTTGGAGCATCACTCTACTCAGCTAGAAGAAGAGATGCAGCAGCTTTTAAAAGGGTAAATATTCTAACATGAAATAGACTTGATGTTGACTTTTACAATACCTTTTGATCAAACAGTCAGGCGTGTCAAGATAATAGTCTAAATCTTGTGGAATGCTCACCTGCATGTTATATATAACTAACCATGAGGAATACAAATTCAAACACAATTGTTATTTTTATAGTCTTAATTTGTTCATTTATTATAAGCTACAAAGCAAAGGTTGTTTGTTGATTATTGGTCAATTGATTAATAGATAGGATTTTTGATCATGATTATTGATGTGATTTCCTACACTAATATTGTGGCCAATTATTATCATAATCAAATGACAATATATCTGTCAGTGACTGTGACATTGCTGAGTAAATTGATTCTGATAAGTACAGTTTTGATGATAAATAAGTAATTACTAAATTAGCATGTTTTTGCTACTTAATTCTACCATTTCTGATTTTTGGATCAAAGCTCCATGCTCACTTATGTGTCAACACAACAATTTATTTTGTGCATTTGTAACCGTGAAGTTAATTTGATTTTTTATCTTTTTGAAATTTATGACTTGTGTAAATTTTCTTTATTTACAATTTTTCTAAAACCTTGACATATTTTGAGGTAATAATTGCAATTATTCACTTGTGTTTTCATAACAAATGTCTACAAATGAAATTCATGCAATTTCTATCGGATACTTCATATGGCTTTCCTTTCTAAAGAACATGTTAAGTGCTCTGTTGAGCTAATGTGAGTTCAAACAGTTGAATATACAATGTAGCCTTTTAATTTATTTGCTTTGACAAAGTGTGTTTAAAGAGATATTGACTCCTGTCACTTCTCAGTTGACTTGAAACAAGCTTGATCTAAATAATCATGCAACCATAATATGTAGTATTGTTTAAAAAGTGTTTTGAAATTATATGTTATTTGATGTGAAAGTTTTTTTTCATTTTTCAGTTAGCAGCACAACACGCTGTTCCAGATGACGGTGTTCAATTAGCCACAAAAGCATTGGCGTATGGTACTGTATTATCAGTCTCATGTTGTGGATTGTTAGTTTATGGAGTCTTCAAATTGTTTGGTGTAGATGACGTAAGTATTGTACAAGTACAGGATTTTATGACACAATATACAGTGGTTATAGAAGGCTCCTTGAAACTGCTGGAATACTTGCCTGGCATTTAGTCAGGCAAAGTAAGAATTTCTGTCTGACCAAATGAAAACTTGTCTGACTGAATTTATTATAATAAGTGATGCTGTAAATTGCTCTACTGACGGACATCTGGTCCAGTACTCACTGAAAAGTTATTGAACCTGCTCGAAATTTGCCTGACATGTCCGACAGTCCGGCAACTTTCGGGAAACCTGGTTATAGTGGTTAACATGGTGATAGTGAAGAATCAGTTACTGTGAAGCATTTTTTCCCCAGCCAAGTCAAGCTTTGTTTCATTATAATAGATATGATTAAATATTGATATTATTAAATTAGTAAGTAGGGGTGCATCAGGTACTCAAAATAACTGAATTATTTCGAATCCATCTTGAGATTTGCGAATATGGATCCAAATTTTGTCATATTAGTTCAGATTGGATGTAAACAAAACAGATAACACATAGTTGAAAGATGCTTTTTTGTACATATAGTTGCTAAAACTATCATTCTTTCCTTTTTGTGAAACAGTTATATTTTACATTGCTGCATGGTTTTAACAATGTTCATGTGTAAGTCAAATTCATTAGGTATAGAGGTTAAAGTTATCATGAGTAGTTTGTTTTTTGTTACATGTGCCATGTTTCTAGGATTAAATATGAAGCCACTTGTATGATTAATTTTTTTATGAAGACTCATTATAATAATGAAGGCATTAATGTAATTATTCTGCTTTATCTAATAGTAATGTTACAATAGGGTCCCATCTGAAGTATTTGAAATTCACCAATTGGATTTGATTAAATGCAATCTGAAGAAATTTAGATTCATTACTACCCTGTTATTTTGGTCCCCAGGAATTTAATTTCACTGCGCTCTACTATATCAAAACCACAGGTGTAATTGCAGGGGTGTAGCCAGTAATATGCGCATACGCAAATGCATAACGTCAATTTGAAAAGTGAAAATATAAATATGGCCAAAATGGCATCTAAGTTGAAAGCTAAGGGCTTAGACCTTAATTAGATCAAACAATGGTGCTTTGAAGTAAAATGTATGGTTCAAATAGATCATATTCAGTGTCCTTATTCCCTCTAAATGCACCTCAAAGATCCCCATTTTAGATCTAATTTAAATAATTCCGGTACCCCTAGCAGCAGGAGGCATTAACCTCCCCGTACCTTCCCCTTGTGTGGATAACATTAATTCCTACACCCCTGATTTTACTTAGGTTCTCTCCTTTATGAATCAATTAAAAAAACACTTATATATACTTTGTAATGTTTAAGGGAATAAGTTTGGAAATCATTTGTTATTAATTGTTTATTCCTATTTTTACCATTCTGACTTAGGCAGATGTGTGTCTGAGCATGTTAGGCGGCTCTTGGTCCTCTCAATAATCAGAAATGTTATCATTAGAATATTTCTTTATCAGAATCTTTATCGTATAAAATATCTGCCGTGTTTGATAACCACTTTTGTATTAGAACTACCTCACTTAGGGCCCTTCAATTAATCAATGGATGCATTAAAATGTGGAAGTATCCACACAATTACTCTAGTAGTTTGTATTGGTTTTCAAACAAACTTATACTAAGGGTTATATCACTGTTGTAAGTTTTGCTCAAACCACGAAAAATATGAAGATTGTTTGAGTGACTTAACAGAGGATTCGTTAGTCCTTGAATCATTAATCAAAACAATACGCTTTGATATGCCGGACATAATTTTGTTATTTTCTGTCACTTATATTGGAATTTTATTGTCGAACTTTTTATCATTGCAGTTCAGAGGATTTAGCATTAAATTGCGTGAATATTTTCCGAAAAAAGAATCCCAAGGTCGTAGTGACTTTAAAGACTTGAATGACCTTGCAGATTATTTAGTGAGTCAAGCAAGAAAGGATGATATTGAAAAGAAAAAGAAATTAAATTCAAAGGACCAGTCTTGATGTTTTGTGTTCAACAGAAATTTGGCCTTGAAGCAAAGAAAATGATTGACGATGGCTGGAAAAAAGTATTTGTTGAATTATGAGCTCTGACAAGTATGACATGTGAACAAAGTGTATATGTATGTGTATGAACTGCCGAACTCTTGAGTCATGAAAGTTAGAATGGGTCTGTCTGTACAGTGCATGATGAGTGCAAAATGAGTTTTGTTTGATAATGATCAGTTAATTTAGTATGAAAGGATTTGTATGAATGAAAATTCAGAGCATGTTAGTTTTGATGAAATATCTCAGGGCATTACAGTAAGAATGTCACTGGGACATCTTCAGCATGTTTCTGAAGTCAGCTGACCAGATTGGGCGAAGAGGAAGAAACACTTCAGATGAATTTGATGAAAACGAAAGTATAAACGCAGCACTGAAGCTAGCAGTAAGTAGCTAGTGACAACAGGTTGAAGACTATACCTGATAACGTGCAGTGAAGCCTGAGTTAAGAGTCAACTGTGAATAAAATCATCCAGGTGAACAAAAACCACATTTAAACATTAACTTATTTACTTCCATTGCTGGTCTTTGTTTTATGTTTTGCATTGATACTCTCTGTTCATGACCCAGGTTTTAAAAAAGTCAGTGGGAATGCTGTAATGAACATTAGGAGGTGTCATATTGTCAGAAAATGCATTCTAAACCAGTCCAAAAACTGAAATATCAGGAGCTCCACTAGGGCTCTGTCTTGGACCTGCAAGGGGACCTATGCAGCCCCCTTGATCCCTGGTAAATTTTCCACTTTTTTAATTTTCTCTGTTGGCATCACTGGCTCATCTTTAAGAATAAAACCTATGTAAAGGGTCCATGCATTTTGAGGGGAAAATCTCACTATACATCACATATATTGACAGCAATTTTATGTCATGTTTATGGCCACAAATTTATGTCAAGCAGTATGGTAAATATGACTATTTTTGGCATGTTGTTGATTATATCACATGACTGTTTAGTGTAAAACTAATATTATTTATGTTGAAACTCTAATGTAAGGCATATTTATTGAAAGACCAGGTATTCAAATTATTTGCGAAACTAGGTGATGTAATTGTGTAATTGAATTAAATGCCAGAGTTTTAAAGACAGTTACAAACTCAACTGAATGCTTTCCCATAGCTTGATAGTGTTATCTATTTTTCTGTACATTGTGATCCTATTTTTTCTTTGTCTATGGGGTTTAATGTCACACCAACATCCAGGGTCCAGCGTGACTTTCCAGCTTTAATGGTGTAAGAAGACCGTGGTACACTTAGATAGAACCACCAACTTTCTGTAAGCTGGCTGGAGGCTAGTGATTACTAGTCAGAGACCATAACTATTAACCACTCTTGTGATCTTATCACTGTGGGATTTTATAGATAAGAAAAATGTTTTATGTGATATTTGTTTTGAAAGTTGTGATTAAAATTTTGATCAGTAAGTCTTGACTTTGTTGTTAATGCCTGGCATACTGTTGACATGTCAGACGATAGTTAACAGCCAGCTGTATGAGTTGACAAACTAGCTTGTTGTTATGGAAATGTTTCTATCACTGTTTCATTGGCTCAATTAAAGTACAATTATCTAGTTCAGAGTCAAACTAAGCAACTGTTGTATAAGGGAAACAACCAACAAAATTTTGTCAATTTTTCAGCACGGAATATAAGTTGTATCCCTTACACAGCAAAATAGATAAATCTGTCTGATGCTGCAATCCTGCATTGTGTTGTATTTAAAGAAAACTTGCCTTAAAGACAGTAATTTAAACATTTCCTATGTTCACTTCGTAGCAACTACAAAAAACTTTACTTTTAATGCTTTTTACAAAGGTTGTACTGATAGAATTTGTTTTGTATACATGTACTTGGTTTTGTTTCCGCATGTATGTTGTATCTCTTTTTTACAATTTTCACTATTTAATCTGTATCTTTTTCATGTTAGACTTTTTTCATGTTGTTGGATAAATTGTCTTCTAATAAGTATTGGTAGATGGTATTTCACTCTAGATTAAGCAAAGTCTCACATGGGATAAATAGTATTTAGTGTGTGGTGCAAAATATTCTGAACACAGCGTTTGTGAAGCGTGCTGTCAACAGTTGAGATTAAGGGTCGGATAGCAAAAAGGAAAAACACCATTTCTACATTCCCCTATCACACTTCACCATTACACTGACTTACGACATCCCCCCATCGTTACACTGACTTACAACATCCCCACATCATTACACTGACTTACAACATCCCCACATCATTACACTGACTTTCGACATCCCCCCATTGTTACACTGACTTACGACATCCCCCCATCGTTACACTGACTTTCGACATCCGTTCATCATTACACTGACTTTCGACATCCCCCCATCATTACACTGACTTTCGACATCCCCCCATCATTACACTGACTTATGGCATCCCCCCATCATTACACTGACTTTCGACATCCGTTCATCATTACACTGACTTACGACATCCCCCCATCGTTACACTGACTTACAGCATCCCCACATCATTACACTGACTTACAGCATCCCCCCATCATTACACTGACTTACGACATCCGTTCATCATTACACTGACTTACGACATCCGCCCATCGTTCCTGTGATGAAGTTGGAAATAACTTAAGATTTTTATTGGTACAGAATCTAGGAAAACTGGGAATTTCTTCAGTGAGTAGGTAAAGATTTTTTTGAAGAGTTATTTGAACTTCCACAGCAAAAATCTGAGTATCTATACATTGGCACAATTAGCTTCAAGCAATTCAAGTTATTGACTGGAGTGATTCAATGTACATGTCTTGGCTAGTATTTGCAGTGACTGTGATAGTCACATACTTTAAAGTCTTATCAAAATTATGCAAAACATGGATTTGGTCATAAGAACATAGCCGTGGGGAATCACCTTAATTTAACGTGCAGAAGAAACAAAAATACTGGAAAGCATTTATTAATGATGAAAGAGTACACAAATAAATAAGGAGGATTTAAAATAAGTTGAGTTATAGTGAATTTTATGAGTCGGTCGTATTACAGTAAACAGAATCTTTTTCAGGATGGCCTCATTCTGTGCACGTCACTTCTTAACAGTAAGCACGGACTGACATTATACCATCATTTATTTGCCTGATTATCATCTGAAATAATTTATGTGACATTTTGTTATCCATATACACCCGTTTGTCATCAGTACGTTGTTCAAAATCAAGTGCAAACCCAACTATCTATAAAAGACGGAGCAGACGAGAAACAAGTTGTCAACTTTAACATGTCACAACTCAATGACATAAAGCAGTCACTACCTGCTTTGTTCAAAGTTAGTTGTTTTTTTTCAATCAGTGTGTAAGTCTGTGCATGTACAACAACAACATTGAACTAATACTCATAAATATCATAATAATCTGTAAGTTGACATCGTTGTTCAAAAAATAAAAAACATATCACAAAAACACTCCACGAGAAAGACGATTGGACTTAGAATAAATGACTAAAATAATGAGTAACTAGTCAATTTTTCGAACTATGCAATTCATCATTATATGAACAAAGATCACACAAAACTAAGTAAAAACAAGCAAATTTATTTACACCATACACAATATGCAAACAGTGTTCAAAAAACATAGTCCACACCAAAGCATTAGTGCAAAGATCTTTGTATGAGTACATTGACGTAAACCGAATATATGAACATTGTATTTGTATTACCATTCATGGTGAGCCAATATAATAGTTACAGCACATGGTTTCTCTGACCACAAGACAAATGGGATATGATATCATGTGCCTCTGTACGTCTTCAAACCAATGATCTCATATACTGACCTCATATACTGACCAGCAAGTGAAATGCCAACTAAACTGCATTATTGTACAATGAAAAACAAAATCATGAAAACTTTTGTCATGTAAGAGAGCACTTGAAGCTTATACGTCATTGGCCAATTAAACGTACTGTCGTTCAGTGTAAAAGCTAACACTGTCATGCTCCTTGCAACACCAAGAAATCAGAAACACTTATCACACTCATCTTTCGTGAAATATGGTAACTAAGGATACAACATTATCGTGTATGAAAATAATGCAGAACAAGAGCCCACCACATCGCCATTGTTACATATAAGACACAACGCAACAATAAAATATTCACACGTATTTGAAATTTGTGATAACAAATTAAAATCATAACATTTAATAGTACATACATGAAATAAATGCCACCCGGTCAAATAATAAAAGTAAACAAAGAATATAGATAATTTAAAACATGAAACAATATAACAAATGAGATAATCGAACATATCATAAGTACATGAATACATTACCCCACACAATATCATGTAGTGAAAAATGGCCTGTTTCCACTCCATGACTCATTTTTTGTAGCCGCAGTTTTATTGTTTTCTTAAGAGTCACAGAGTCCTTATTCCGCAAGATTATTTCTTTAGGATTCTGCATAGTTCATGTGTTGTGGTAAAGGCGTGCCCACACACTTTTTTATCATGATTGTATGAGTGATTCTGTCAATAATGTTCGTGACGCTATTTACTCAAACAAAAGACAAAAACTCAGTTTTCATAAGTCAGTAAGATTGTTAGAAAATTCCCGAAATTAATCATGGTTCTGGAATTTTGTCAATGCGTCTTCCAGAAGTGTCATCTCGGCTGAAATATTGAAAACAAGTATGATTTCACTGTCAAATGTACCATGATCACCTTGTACTCTTTGTAAATCAGTTAAATTCTTATAATATTCTCTATTTCAGGTTTGAATCCTCGAGCGTTACTACTCAAAATCTTTGATATTTATATACGCCGGAACATCAGGAAGAGGATGATGATGGTGGGAAATTCCCACGATAGTAAGAAAGAGCGCGTTATTGTACACGACATTTCATTATTCATGAATTAAATTGAGTGTTTCTCTGAGTAATATTCTTCATACAACAAGTAGGTAGTTTTAGACGTAAAATAAAACGCTACTAGTTTTAACAAGTAGTAATATGAATAAAATATTCAAAATGAACGAGTTACTTGCTCCGCAGTTTTCAAACAACTTACATTTGATGTTCTTTGCCAAGTTAAGGATCTGTCCTTTCGACTCAATTACTTCTACACTCAGTGTGTATGGATTATAATTCACGGTGAATGGTCGTGGAATGGTAGCCGCAAACTCCCTGAAGAATGCAATTTATTCCATGAAATAACAAACTAAGGCAGCTTGAAGAACATCAAAAACATTATTTACAGAGTCACGAATTTTAGGAGAATGTTGTAACAGTTAAAAACCAAGTATCATTACTAGTTCAACTGAATGACAAGAATTGAACGAGTTTTGAAAATATAAACATAAGTTACATGTACATTGTAACTACATGTATTATTCGAGCGTCTTTCAACAGTCTTCAATAGCTTGTAAATTCTTTCTTACCTCATTTTCTGTTTGGCTGACTCAAAACTGTCAGCTACAAAGTACACCGGTTGAAATTCGGTTATTGGATAGGTTTGTTCAGCTGTCTTGACAGGTTCAAACTGTCTTTTCTCGGGCTTATCGGTTAAACAATACTGGAATCGAATGAAAAATAAATGAGGCTTAATGATTATGATTTATTGTTTCTATAGTAGTGACTGAAAATACCTCTGACAAAGTAATAATCTTTGATGTTCTAAAACATACGTCTACCACAAAGCATTCAACTACAAGATTGCATAAATGACGTTATCTTATCCGCTACTACAGTAATAAGTCAATGTCGATTTTAATTCATTTATAATTGATTTTGTCTCCATCATAATTGATTTCAATTCATTTACAATCTAGCCTGTGTTTGCGGCCACCTAAGAATAAAGGCCACCCTTCGAATAAAGGCCATTCTTTGAAAGAAAAAAACGTCATTGATTCTTTAGAACAAACTGACCTCCGACTAAAGGTCACCTGTCAATAAAGGCCACAGTTTGTCTTTCCCAAGGATGGCCTTTGTTCAAGTGTTTGACTGTAAATTTGATTTGATTTTATTCATAATTGATTTTTATCTTGTTCATGATGGAGTTCAATTAAATACTAATTAATTTTATCATATTTATTTCTTATTTACTTATTTCTTTCAACTTAAATGGTACACTCTCAATCAGTATTTCACAAAGATGAATTCATTATCAACAGTATCCATGAAGTTAAAAAATGACCAATTTAGTGTCAATGTTTAGTCACAAATACCAAATGTATATGCCGTGGACAACAAAGTTTGCCAAGTCGTAAGTGGTTTATACAGGTAATAGTAACTTCCGGTCAGTGAAATTTACTTGAGGATTTATTTACGCGAATTTTATATTTGCGGTACGATTGACAACCGCAGAAATAGCAGAAATATAGTTCCCGCAGAAATAACGACTTACAAGGTAACTGCTTTGCAGTCAGATATAATGTATTGTAGAACAAAGCGATGGAAATGATTGATTCAAATATGTATGTGAACCATTTCTCGAACATTCCCCGAAAATCATAATCCGGCAATTAATCAGTCTATTTCAATGATGCGTAATGTAAATGACTGTACATATGCAATATAATTGTCTCTCACAAACATCGATGGCAGAGTTAATTCTGTAAGTTCAAAGATAAGATAATGGCATGGTCGTACTTGTTAGCCATTTATAAACCGAATTTCAAGTGACTTAAAAATATTACGTTTAAGCAGTGTAACAAACATATTTGACATATGATTTGTTGACCGATTTAACTATATGTATAAATTTACATCTATGTCCCTTATCTTTCTTTCATATTTCAGGACAATTACATGTTTACTAAATTTTAAGCCACTCTAAATAAAAATCATCTCGAGCTAAATGTCCGATAAGACGGCCCGTATTCTGCCAAAGATAAGAGAGTTAACGGGGCAATCCTTTAGCCATGATCAGAACATTCAAACGAGCCCCATTGTTTAAGCTTACAAAAACAGTTCCACTTTTAAATAGGACAAACGATTTTATCTATTTCCATTCATTCATGTAAGGTACAGTCGGTCTGAATTATTCATATATATTCGTTTATACTGACATACCATAATTTAAGACGAACATGCGACCTAGTTTAATAGTTAAACAATCACTTCATGACCGCTATACATTATTATAAGATATACTGTACCTAATGTTTTATATTGATATACAATTAGTTTGGAGATTTATTTAACAATCCATTTGTTCCAAAATATCGTGCGAATACGAAATGTTATCGAAGTCAGTCGAAATCATTCTTTGGTCAGATTTGAACTTTCTAAAAGCGAATCACGAAGCTAGGAACATTTTGTTCTGAAATCTCTACGAGCCAAGTTGACGACAGTGACTAATGAAGCTATAATTCAAAAATGGGAAGTTGATCTAAGAAGAATTTTTGCCACTTTTTACACATTCGTGGAGTACTTTCATGATTTTAAGACCTTATAATCTTATATGCGATGTATAATATATTTTCCCATATGAAAAGAAATATAATAGTAAAATCAAATTTGTTTGTGGTGCTAGGTTACCTGTAATTCTCCGAATGATGACAGGAGTCCCGCACCAAAAGCTTTAAGGTTACCTTCCTGACGACATAAGCCAAACTCTACTGTGAACCAGTAACACTGTAATAAAAAATAACATAGACACTGAGCTAAATTAAACAGCTCTACATATAGTTATATTAAATAAAAAAAAACACTGAGACCACCGGTGAAACCGAAAGAAACAATTTAATTTTGAGGAGGTATTTTGATCAATTTTAAAAACTGAGGGAAAACAGTCCAAAAATGTGATCGCTTTGATGAGCTGCTCTTAATACATTTTTAACACAAAAACATATATACTAGTATATGTTTACATACTGTTGCCAATTTCTGGATGTACTCATCAGGAGCTCCGAGGGACGCCAACCCAATCTCCTGAGAGAACTGAGCAAACGATGGGTCCGCAAACAACGGCACGTGTCCTAATAATTCATGACATACGTCACTGAAATACAGACAGTGATATAACATAACACAAAGAGAGTCTATGAGTGTGTTTAACGCACATATAATGGATGTTTGAGGAAACATTGTGGTTATCATGGTGCCACCAAAAACTCGTAAATAAAAAAATAAACACGAAGTGGCCATTTTGGAGCTAATTTGATAATCATCCAAACTTACTTAATTTATTCAAACACACTCGTACACTGTGTGTAAAAACGTTTGTTGAAGGCCAAGATGACTATAATTAAATAAACACGACATGATGATTCTAAAATAAGTTTCACTGAGAAACAAGATACTTGATATTTGTATATATTATACTCACGGTTCAGGGGTGTACATTGGTTTGGAACCGTGTCTGATGTATTGAGTTGAATGGAATACACGGAAAGCCAATCCTGCGAGAAAATCACGTGATGACAGTAAACCAGCAACAGGGCGGAGTCTAAATCCAGTGCAGTCTGAATAAACAAAATGGATAAAATTGTACAAAATCAAAACATTTTAGTAAAGGTGAAAACTTAATTGAACAAACTTGAATCTTTGAACTATTGCATAATCACGCAAGACAAATCGGATCTGGAATGGAGAACAAAGCGCTTCGCAAAAAAGTGCACATAATTCTAAATATTCTAATCGAAGCGTATGTTCAAGTCCGCAAAATAAGTAAAATTCTGGAATAGACATTTTGAATATGGTTGTGTAATGAAATTGCAATCATACGTACCAGTGAGAAAATTGGAGATATCTTCTAATTGTGGGATATTGTCTTCACGGTAACCACAGTTGTCAATTAGCAGAGGAAACACGTGGTTGAACTCGCGACAAGCATGGGTGGGGTAAAGTTTGGTCAGTTCTCTGAATATGGTTCCCCTGTAAATGATGCAATTGATATTAGGAGCAACTGGATAAAGCAAAAATTATTAGTTAATTGTTAAGAACAAAGTATCATAATAATTCCATATACAGAAACTTATTCAAATATGCAAACCACACGACGCCTTTTAAAGATCTTTTCTTCTGTGGTTTTGTTTTGTACAATCCACTTCATACATGAGTGCATTTATTATTGTTTTTTTTTTATTGAAAGAAATCTTCAATGAAGTAGAATTGAAATTAGCATGATTCGAGGTATGAAAACCGCTTTTATACAACTTTGATTCAAATGGGTTTCACTACTTACCATGTCTTCACTTCGTCCGCTGTGTATGTTACTTTGGGGATTGGGGTACCACTGTAAAGAAGGCATTAAACATTCACAATATTTCTTTGATAGGATATATTTACTGGTAACCTAATTGTGAAGATCAATGACGTGACAATGTCGGAAATAAAAAGTAACGCATTACAACCTCTTATTATTATAGATAAATTTGAGATAAGCGGTAAACTCCAAGTGTTACCTTAGTTATCTTTTGTAAATCTGTTTCGCACCTATCTCCATAACAGTTTATTGAAATGTCAAATAATGTTTCAGTTTTATTATTATGAAATTAAATTTGGTGGTGAAATTAGACGTACTCGAACTCTTTGTAATGTACATATTGTATATGTATTACCATTTTGTATAGTAATGATATAAGTTATATATTTCTAATTTATTTATACTTATGTATTTGTAGTGTATAAATAGGAAGTTACATATTAGATTAAACTGTAATGTATAAGAAGGATTGGTACAGATGTATTACTATTTGTAATTAAAGGCAATATCAGCAAACTCCTTTCTACGTGCTCTGTAAACTGGGTCCTTAAACCCGGGATGGTCGGCGTCAAGTTCTGAGCCATAGCTGAGAATCTGATTGGCGAAACGATCAAGGTCGTGTATCTTCAGCGGAAACCATGGGACTGTAGTGAGAATATAATATAAGTACGGTTTTGAGATACATTCAAAATATACATATTGCTAAACTTGTAAAAAAGACCACATCAGTTTAAGATCACATGTGAATAAAAGACCACACGACGACCAAGGATACTTGACTAACCCTAAGCAATTTCGTTCTGGCCTGATGTGAAATACGTTTATTCTAACTCCTGCATTAAACACGTACTATGAAGACCACTTATTCAAATTTCCAAAGATAGGCTTGTTGACAAAATTTAGTACTGCATGTATAAATAAAAGAAACATCAGTATACCTCGTCGTTAAACATAAATCTCCATTCAAAGTTCTAGTCTACTTTCACTTCTTTATTTATCAACGAGAGAATTGTAATACTAGTAGACGATTATATATAAGGCCTTATATCAAAAAATGTTTGTTTCCGGTTACTCGCATAAAAGAATAGGTAGGTAGGTAGGTAGGTAGGTAGGTAGGTAAGGATTTTTTTCTTTTACGTTTTACATATATATATATCGGCAACACTATTGTGAAAAATACAATATAGCACTACGATTTGGATGCCGTAAAAACTTTTGAGTCGGCAGGTAAAAGATGGGTCGGTCGGGTAACCGGAATCAAACCTACTTTTTAGAAGCAAAATTACATATATCTACCAATATAAGCCTGTGGTAGAATATTATGAAACAATAAAGCACATGTAAATACAATCGACAAAACATTTCATATTTTATTTTGCTTTCAATCACATGTACTTAGAGGAGCAAAGCAAAGTTTATGAACACAGCAGCAACGTATATCTAATATTGTCAGTGATAATTACAATATAGCAGTGAAAAGTTGCTTCCCTTATTTTTATTTGTGCCATTAAAAAACATTTATACATAATTATTACCGAGAAGATCTTTAAATGTTATGAATATGTTAACTGTATGAGCACGTATTCAGCTACTTAACTCATCGATGTGATCCAAGTTGGACTGAAGTGCCTCCAGTACAATTAAAATGCTATTTCTTCAATCATACAAGCATTAGGAATATATTGTTCCACAAATGATTTAAGAATAATGTTTTTGCACATGTCTATATTTACATACGAGAATAGTTCATGTAAAAATAAGTTACTTTGTCATTCGCATGTATAAATTAAATGCAATGCAATCTTTATTGTAATTTAGAAGCGTGGAAGTAAGCCAAAGCAAGGTGATTGTTAATGCTATATGTTATCGCGTATGATAAAAGCAAGCTATACATATATACATGTATATACGTTTATTATAATTATTAAATTAAAGCCTGTAATATGATGTGGTTATATGTGTTATGCTATTGTGTATGACACAAACAAGCTATAAGCATATGTCGTTATTCCTATTTTCTATTTGTCCATGAAACCCACATGCAAGCAATATAAGGGAAGTGATATGAATGAGCACGTAAATCAATGTTTAACATCTAGTGATCAGGTATATAGTTGTATGATTATGATAATATGATGATGTTCATAATGTTGATGATGATTGTGAGGACCATGTTGATGATTATGGTGATGATTATGATGATTATGATTACTATGTTGTGAATGATTTCCATGTCATACCTTCATTACTGCTGGTTGACAAGCGTTGACCTACAACATAATCGGTATTGATTTTTATTTGTTCTACGTACAGAGTACATGCGCTGTATTAAAATGTTAAATCTTAATCTGTTCCG
Organism: Lutraria rhynchaena; assembly: GCA_008271625.1. NCBI lineage: Eukaryota > Metazoa > Mollusca > Bivalvia > Venerida > Mactridae > Lutraria > Lutraria rhynchaena. The sequence continues at coordinate 69,670 of VIBL01000121.1, read as the reverse complement.
TACTATCCGATTGTGTAGTTTTATCTAAATACATCAAGAAATGTGTCATGAAACGTAAGTGAAAATTATACCAAATATTAACTCTTTATTGTTTGAAAATCAACAGTTTTCCGTTGCACACCACAGAACACCATTTAAACCATTCTTTATTTGATCTAAAAGCTCAAAATTCAGAGTCGCCAAATTATCTAAAGCTATATTGATTTTCTTAATTACACATAATTTAAAAAATACATGTATTTGTGGGTACTCAAAAGTGCAAGTAAAAAATGTTCTCTGGATTTCTAACATGGAGTACGAATGTTCCTCGTTGTCAAAAACTGTAACCTTGACATCTAATAATACTCCCATTGCCTTCTTGTCAATACTACTTCAGAAATTATTTCTGCGGAGACCAAGCATTTCAACTACCCTGTGATTATATATATTCTATGCGTTATTGACATTTGTCTTGGAGACACATAGACTATAGCTTTGAACAACAATGTCATAGCTTACTTGTTCCCCGCTCATTCCTTCTGGATCTTGATAAAAGGGTCACACTGGATCCCTTTTTCTTTAGATCCCAAATAGCCTCTTTAAGTCCTCCAGTTTTGTTGTCGCAATCAGCAAAAAATTCATACTCGCACTCATTTCTCTTATCTGGCCTGGACTCTATATGGTATAGGTTAACATTGTGTACCTGTAATATGATGTGGCATTGGTTGGCATATATTGACTACTTCATTTATAAAATGCATGATCAGAACTGTTTCATAATGCAATGTACCTATATTTCGCGAACTTGTCGAAGACAATGCAAAAACTGAATATCGTATGATCTTATACAATTGACGATTGTCATAATTATAACACAATTAATGTAATTGATTCCAAAAGAAGTACACCACGACTACTAAGTAGATAATAGTTAAACAATCAAATACCATAATGTTTTTACCACGGTAAAACAGTGTGTTGATACTAGTAGTAGAACGCATAATTTTCTTGTGGTGCTGTAAACAAGCTTTATTATAAACCACTTATTATACAAACATCATAAAGAAGAAGTACAAAGAATGCATGGTACACAAAACTGAAAGATAATCGAATTTAATGACAGGAACAGCACATATCTTATTCAATCTACATTCTGTTACCATATTATCAGATACATTAATTATCACAAATACTTAAAAAGTCAACTGTATAATTTGAGAGAAAATAAAAGGCTGACTCAACTTCGTTGATTTAAATGTATATGACTGAAAATAGTAATATTCATTCATTTACCATGTATAATCATAGGGTAGCTTAGTGCCAACATAATTTCGCATTTTAACATTATTCAAGATGACTACAAAACATGAACAGTATGTTATGGGTTTCATATATACTTTAAACATATACGTCATTCATACAAGTATATGCACATATATTTATACTGGCATACGTTTTGCATATAGCTAATAGTTGGGGGCCTCAGTGGTTATGGTCCCTGACTTTCAATCAATGGCTAAACAACAAACCCAGGGGAAAAGCTGTAGATAAAATGTTTTCTAACAAAAAAAAAACGAGTAAGTGTATAATAAATTATATTCAGTAAATAATAGGATCCGTGAAAGTTATCATGGTGTATACAATAAATAAAACAATATGAAATGTATTTTGCACGTTATTTTGTCTTTACGAACATCTCCTAAAATTAATTAGACGGTAATTTAAATGCACTTAATGCATTAACTTCTAAAGTGATTAATAACACTTAAATTCAATTTACATGTATATCTAAATATATCCAAATCTAACGATACATCTCGTTTTATCCAGAAATAACATTTTTTATTAAATAGCGCTATTCATGGTTAAAGTAAACATATGCTAGTATACGAATGAAGAAATTTAGGCATACACAATTTACATACAATATACGTACAAGAATAAGCATTAAGACTATAAACATGTAAAAACTATTGAGGTTATGACCGTGACATTGTGTTGTTTATTTGACAGAATTTGTTTTGTCCTCATGACGTAAACATCATATCCAATGTGAACAGAATTGATTTGAACTAATTATCTGCTATTTAATTGTCCAATACACGCATAATGATAAACGACGAATCTGAGAGCATCTTCACGCACATACATACAGTAAAACCTTGATAGTGCGACCACCTTTGGGACCCGATAAATCGGTCGTAATAATGAGTTGGTCTTACTATCAAATTAAATTATTGAGGAGTTATTTAAAGCCGGAACGAAATTAAGTGGTCTTTATAACAAGGTGGTCGTAATGTAACGTCATGTAAGATTCTACTGTATACCTCAGTAATAGTTGAAAGACAAACAATGAGAAACATCACCCTCAAAGTACTCTCCATAATTCACTAATCCATATATAGTGAATTTCACTCGCCAATATTAGTCCGTTATAATCGATAATTCACCTACTCATGCTGTACAAAGCCCTTAGCTAATCAGTGTCGTTTTTATAGCGACTTCAGTGAAGTCGTGACCAAAATGGAGTATAAACGTTTATGTAATCAAGATATACATGTACATGTAATAGCAGGTTTTGGCATCGGAAAGTAATACATGTATGACCTACCTGAAACACTTTTAATGCATCAGCCAGAGCACCAATTTTCTCCGGAAGTGAGAACAGGATACTAGAACTTCCGTCTTTATCGTCAAAATCTTCCACATAGTTGTGGTGGGGGAGCTTGTCTTTATCACTGACGTGTGTCTGGTAAATAAATAATGAGACATAAGTATCGTATGCAAAAATATGTTTACTTTTTTATATTCTGAAAACGTCTTGTTTTTGAGAACATTGTCATATACCAGCATGTATTATGTTTTTGTTTATTTCAGAGAGCTAATTTAGCCATTTATTTAAAATTCGATGGTTGCCTGATTATTCATCAAGTATTTGTTTAAGTGCTTTTTTCTTTCAAAGTATCATCAGATACATCGAGTACAATGGTTGAATGCTTAGGTTCAATTAAAATATCATTTGTTTCATTAACAAGTACTTTCTATTTTTCATTTGATGGTGAACCGGGAAATGCTATGTTGTGTTTAAAATAAAGCGACCCATATCCCAACACTTGACGCTAGTAGGTGTGAATCCATTCACTTTGCGAAAAAGGACTAAGGGAGGTCGAGGGTCAACTGAAACTTGCGAATTCTAAACTGTAAGAAAATATTGTGTGCTACATCGCTTAAATTTGGGTGAATATACTGGCATGCTTACAGGTAGATACGCTCCTGGCGGCTTTATATTTTGTTTAATGAATTTGTTTCAAGGTCTTTAACCTCGAGAGGATTAATAACAGACATACACTAATACATATATAAACTATGTTTACGTGCATATTATAAACATCACTTCAATTAAATATCGTGCTAACTTTTAACGACCTTCATTCCATAATTAGTATCGCTTGTTTCGTACTCATTTACCATTGAATGGTAACTCTTTCTGAGCATGTTAAAAAGACATTGTCACATTGAAGAGGACAATAAATTCATAATTATATGTAACTGGATACTATGCGGTAATTGTCTGTACATCTTTTGATAAACCGCTATAATTTTGGCACGTGCCCAACATTAGTCCAGTTTAGCCATTTTATTTCATTACATCCAAAGAAAAATAGATACTATTTATAGATACAGTCAAACCTGTGTTTGTGGCGGCCCCCGAATAAAGTCCACCTTGTGAATAAAGGTCATTCTTCGAAATACCGTCACTGATTATTTAGAACAAACTGACCTCCGTCAATTTGTCTTTCCCAAAGGTGGCCTTTGTTCTCATGTTTGACTGTATATAGTGCAACTTCTTCGAAGCAACACCCTTTGAGAGAAGAAAAATTATGTTGTTGTTCAGAGATTGCTGCTCTAGGGAGGTTAAATTAATAATTGAATCGTAAGGTGGGGAAAAACATGCTGTTGTTGAAGGGAGGTTGCTTGTCGCCCAAGAGAGGGCCTTTCTGGAGAGGTTACACTGTATAAAAAGTTTAAATCGCACAGAATGTTACATTTTAAGATTTCCCCCCCCCCCCTGCTTTGTAAGGCGAGGCAACAATGTGGATACTCTCATTCGGTTAATTAAAAAATTATTTATACATGTATCTACATGTACATTTGTACTTTTATTTAAGAAGTGGCAGTTTTTCGATACTGTCTCTAAGTCAAACATTCTAAATTTCACAACGTGCTTACCTCCCCATAACAACAACATGCATGTATACAGTCATACACTGCGTGGACTTTTTTAGTCCTAAAATTGGGCCATACTTTAAATAGCCTTTATTCCAAGTATATGACATTGAGTTCACGGACTTTATGCTTTAGAAATAGCCATTTGAATGTATAATTTTGTGACGTATTTATAATTGTTTTGTTTCTGTATATGGGTGTATTTTTGGCGATTGTATCTCATATAAACGGGATATATTTGTCAAATGTTTTGTTTGTCATTCAAGTTAATCTTGCCAATGACAACATTTATTGAGATAAAGACGGCCTTCTTAAATTTTGCGCGTATTTTTTCGAAGTAAAAATACGCTGACAATAAATACAGCAGAAATATAATGAAATAAAATAAATGAAAAACATTGCAACAATTTTACAGGAAACAATGAATGCACACAATACATTTCAACACAAAGCACCTGTAATCCGGATGAGAAGTGATTCCTTGCGTTTAATGTTTTCATGTCGAGTAAGTAATAGTGCGCGGTGATTATGTAAATGTGAAGCATAAAATATATGTGCGTATATTTAATATTGTCACACATGTAGATATATTAAATCGTTTTAATGGGATTTAATTGCAATTTATTTCTTTATTATGATGAGTTATATAGAGCAATATGCATCTACAGAAAATATATACATTACATACTAAACAAATACACTACATATGAAACAATACATGAATATGTTTTACTGATGATTACGTCACATATTGACGATATTTCAATCGATTGTCTCCCTTTAATGGCGGAGCAAAAATTCACGAAAGATAAAAACACATTTAAATTCTTCTCTTTTTCCGAAATCCACTCATTGGTAAAAAATACATACGATCACGTGTTGCACAATAACACGTTGCGTGTGATTTCATCATTTATTTTAATTGTTTAAGATATTTATGGCCAAGTCTTAATTTAAATCGTCGCAATTTTGTGGTTTTGAAGCAAAAAATGCGTAACATTTAAACGTAATTGCTTTACAGTTTCGATTCACTTCAAGAGACTCATAGTAATGCTTGCGAATGATGAAATATGTATGTACAAAATGGACTGGTTTTTATCATGAGTATAATTATGAGAATAATAAACTGGTCCCCGTTCCATGTTGCTGTACAACCAGATGCTGGGGCTACTGATTTGTCCAAGCATTTCACCTCATAGATTGCAAATAAATTATTATTATTATTATTATAGTTATTATAGAAATCAGGAGTCCGTTTCATTGACATATCTTAGTCATGATAGTAGTTTTAAAACTCAAATCTTCCTAATTAAGTTTGCAAATACAAACGTGTTTAATCCTATTGATTGATTAATTGGGGGGGGGGGGTTTACTGTCAACGGCCGAAGGTAATTGACTTAAATGTATATGATTGAAATAATTTTTTTAAGTTTAAAAACAGTCACCGAAGCTTAGATATGCCTATGAAAAGGGCCCCGGAGAATCGCTCGGCGTTTAAAATGTAATTAAAGATGCATGCACATGTTTATATAGCAAAATGTCTGCACTGGGTCATAACAACTGATCGGCCGCAAAGGAAATAAGATCAAAAGTTTTAAAGTTCATGTTCTAACATAAATTTAAAGTTTGGAATAATTTAAAACAACTGATAACTTTAATTTCTTATAGGATGATATGTAAAGGGTTTGCCACGCTTAACATCATGTGACAAGTACAATTCGTACTTTGTTGAACTCGCTCCTCGGGAACGTACGACTTAGTGTAAATTGGACGAAAATAGGGGAAACTACTCTGTGAGGCATTTGAACAAGAATGAAGGCGAAAGAAATGCTTCTTAATTTGATTTATACAAACTTCAACTGCCACTTTACAATAAAATTTTCTTTCTGGATTAACGTAATGCGGCATTTGCAAAGCAGTTTTTAAATGAAATAGTCGAAAAACTTAATTATTTGGTAATTAATCTTAATTCAGTATTATTATTTAATTAATCGATTAAATAATTCATTATTTAAATTACTTAACGTATTAAACACCCAAGCATAAAGAACAGGCAATAGAATTAGGCTGAAATTTGCATACAACCACGTTTCGATATTAAATTAGAACCTTTATCAGAGATGCGTGCATTCAGGTGACAGATGTTCAATTTCAGATGAAAAAGCAATTTTAATGACTCGGAATATATCTAGAGATGCTAAACTATCCAAGTTGATTTACATTGATAATATTACATTTTATTGGTGTCAAGAGCAGGTATTTCGAAGGTATTGGTATAAATGTTTCCCGCCATAATTTGCAAATAAAGTACATCCACTGAGCCAGTCTTACACTAATACTGGTATGAGTTGTATGACAGTAAACATAAATTGTCTTTATTTTGGAAGATATGTGTGATACGCGTCTACCATGATGACAAGGTGACTGGTTTCAATGACAGATAAGCAATTACCAGGTCGTTTATTTGTTCTGATTTGCGTCGTGTCATTATATCTGGTGACAGAGTAACTGTCCTCAGTAGGGTCAGAATAAGGACATTACAATATAACTTAAATATCTACCAATATAATTTCATCTTATTTTGTTCAAACGAGTATATACTGCATCGATTGTGAACTTACGTAATTATTACAGCTCATATTATTAATTCCTGACGCTTGTTACTTACCAATACTCGAACGAAATGAGTCCGCTTATGGGAACACGTAGTAAAACATGCTACCGTTAGATTTTAAAGCTTACCCTTTCGTCTTTCATTTATTTATTAAATAAAAATACGCAATGAGAAGATATAAATGTCTTCTTGAATCAAATAGAGATGAATATCTATTGTACATGAGTCATTTCAATATGATATATTGATATTCAGGTCTGCATTGTATTAATTGTTTAACTTATAATCTGGTAATCTGAAGTGGCTCCAAAAACTACCTAAGCCTTTTTCAATAACATTTGTTCACAGTTCTCTGGTAAATGAAGGTTGAAAAAAATATACACAAAATTAAACAATGCTTCTTACATACCCCATTATCAACTTTGGCCTTTTTCGCTGGAGAAATTCCTGCGTCCATAGTCGTTAAATAAATCCAAAGTTTTTCTGAAGAAAATATTTCCTTCGCTTAGTCGCTTCTCAATATGTTTTAACGCTTGGTCGTCCTGCAGTGTGGCTTCATACTACGACCTTGACCGTATAACAAACAATTATTCTGATTGGTTGATAGTGTCACACCTTCTTATTTGGTCCGCCTTGTTTATTTGATAGATATAATAAATGTTTAGATAAATAGACGTTATGAATAATTAACATGATCTAAGTTCGTTTAGTTAAAACAAATACATTCTTATCCTCATACAGCATTGCAGTCTTTTTCAATGATCGAGGAGAATGCATACATCTAGAATATTCCGAAATAATTTCATCGTCGATTGAAAACAATACTGCATCATATCTGCACGAAAAAAAGAAGGAACACTATTACATGGCTAAATTTCTCGACTTTGTCTTCATGTACTATATAAAATTTAACTTGTAATAAAATGTATGGGAGCATATTCAAATAATTAATTATGTTAATGAATAATGGACTGTACTATGCTGTGCCGTGCCGGGCCGTGCAGTATATAATAACATACACTAGCGCATCCTCTGAGTAATTGTATTGTATTTATCATGTTCTGCCATGGGTTATATCATAGGTGTTCACGAAGAATAAAACCACAAATAAATAGGCAAATGACACGCCATTTTACATAAAAATATAATGTAGGTCATATTAATACTCCCTTGTTGAAGCGCACCACACTGTGTCTAGGTAGTGTTCAGGTTAGTGTGAATTCTAGGCTTAACCCACCACAATAACATGGTAAACTGTTATTACAGCGTAATTCTATAAAAACTCCTATGGTATAATTATACATGAAAAACATTGTAGAACTGTAGGAGCTAGATGCATTCGAGGTGGTATACATTTTTAATTTATCAAAACGGGGTAAATGATATACGTACGCTGGCGAAATTTCTGATTTGTATTGACTATGCGTTAGGAATTGTTAAACTAAAATCTCCTCACACACGTGAAGACTTCTACTTGTATGAGAACATTTTTTACAAAAGAAAAGAAAAAATACAAAACACTGACTGATAGAACGGTCTATGACGGCAGATACAGTCATACATATACATTGTATTTGTGTTAGATCTACACATATAAAGTCATGAGGGTTACTTATGAGACATAAAATTCTGTTAAAAGTAATCAGCACTTATCTGTCCATGCATGCAAGTAGTGTGGAATGCACTGTCTGACTGATAAAAATCTATAAGGAGGGACACGTGCATTGACTCTCATAACGATGTTTAAAACTGAGCGACACATGACAAGAATATGCACATTCACAGTAAAACCTCAAATAGTGATCACCTCAATATCACGACCACCTAGTTATAACGTTCACTTACTTTCAAACCGGCTTTCGATGACTGCCTCATAATTCAACTTAATTATAAAACCATCTCATTATTAAGACCGATTTTTTCAGGTCCAGAAGGTGGTCTATTATCGAGGTTTTACTGTACTATTAAATTATACGTCTAATAACTGAAAGTATTTATTTATAGCAAATTAATCCACTTATCAAAAGCGTCCTTCAATGTGATTTTTTTTCTATACCACAACATAAACACTTGGGCTGCGTAATTGATGGATTAAATTAATTCTGAGCCACAGTTCAATGTTAATAAACCTGTACTTAATAATTATACTTATGTAACAAGGATTGATGTAAGGTGCCTGTTTTAACTAAATGTTGTTCAGTATAACCTCACGAGCATTTAATGTTCGCCCACTGAATACGTCAAATAAATGTGTTTTTTTAATTCAGACAACTGAAGAGATTGTTTATTTATTGGAGAATCCGTAAAGTTTGTTTTAGCATCAACTATTGCTTTATAACCGTGGTATTTTAATGTTAATCATGATGCATCAATTACAGCTTAAAATCTTTAGAACCATTGGGCTACGATTTCTGATACTTTTGTATGTTGCATTACTCAACAAATGTTGCGGTTTTTTTTTCACAGTTCTCATCAATTTTATCCTTTATTTCATCATCTTTACTCAGTCAGATGTTTGTCATTAAGGTGATAAGAAGGGCGGTAACCTCATTAGAGTAATATATTTTTCTTAACAGAGTTAATGCGTGAGCGGATTATAATAAAAAGGAAGCCATATTATCTCGGACAGGCGAGTGCATAATTCAAAGTATATCTGCTACTCTCGGAATTAATTCTACATCATAATTGAGAGTCATTTCAGACATTTTCCGAATTACCGATCGAATCAAGTAACACATTATTATCATAACACGAGTCAAACTTTGTGGAATTAATTAAAGAACACAAAGCCATTGTCATGAACAAGTTAGAGTCTCTTCGGTTGTTTAATTTCAGTTCTTACAGATTTTGCATTTTTTCGGCCTTAACAATCCAACCCAATCGGTGCCAAATTCCATATCCAAGACTCAGACAAACTGTGTATGCAATGATATATTAGCTTCAAAATGCTCAGAGGATTCTGTTAGTTTTTTGTTAACAGTCCATTTACATAAATAATATATATGTATTTGCATTTTGTGTTGCTCTGGATATGCGTATAAGCATATTAATCAAGTGTTTCAGCTTAATAGGAGATCACTATGGGATTTTTCCAATTTTTCGAGTCTCATATTGTCAAAGTGTATCTTTTCGAAGATGGGAGGATATAGATTCGGTATCTGTCCATCACAAGTCAGAAAAGTATTTGTGGGATTTAGTTTATACTTTACACCATGGCAAAACATTAGTGGCCAAAAACAGTAACTGCCTTGCCTCATTTTTTGATTATCTCCATTTTATGTTGAAATTATGCTTGTCTAGAGCATATCTTAAAACCTATTGAAGGAATTGATATGACTCTTCTCATATGGGTAGGACATTCAGTGACAAAGAACCATAACTCTATCTTGTCCCATTCTCTGCCCTTTTCTATTGAAATTGTACTTGTCTGGAGCAAATCTATGAAGTATTGAAGGTATTGAGATGAAACTTAATACATTGATTGTGGTAAATGAGCGGAACAGTACTGACCAAGAATAAAAACTACAGCTCACCATTTTTTTAATTATCTCCCATTTTGTATTTACATTGTTCTTGTCTAGAGACTATCTCATAAACTATTGAAGCTTCACCATGAATAGAGGCTATCAATGTGGTTCAGGTGCAGTAACCAAAAGACATAGTTCTTCCTTGTCGTAGTTTAAGATCATAACTGATCAAATCACTGGAAAACCTCGTTGACACCATAGAGGTCACATTTTTTATTGGTTGTTCAACAAACCTTGAATGTTTGTCTCCATGATATAAGTTCTCCATATGAATAATCTGCAGGGGAGGACACATGGTCATTGATGAGACTTCTTGAAGCAAATCATTTTTTTTTTGTTTTTATCTGACTTATTGTCACTGGGGTTAAATGCTGTTTTTCGACAATTTTTCAGTTACCAGTTCACCTTATTTGTTTTCTTGGACTGTATACTAACCAGTACTAACTTACCCTTCCACAAAGGAGCCGGCAATTTCTCCGCATATGGAGGAAAATCAAGTATTTCGTCAAATTTTCATAGAAGGGTATGACCTGCTGCGAACTGGATACAAACCCAGATCGTCGGGTATAAATCCAGCACACTAACCATTGGACCACGGCCTAAGCAAATCATTACACAGAGCCCGGGGTTCAAACTCACAAACCAGTAAGCCAAACATTCTACCAGCTGAGCTTTATAAGTAGACATTAAAGCATTAAAACAACATACTTCAAAAGAATAAAAATGCAATCAGTGGGTTTTTAAATATTTATTGTTCAAAAAAATGATTTTTTTTTCGCAGGAAGATAATTTACAATTATTACATGCATGAATAAATTAATGTATTACATACAATGGTAGTAATATAGTTATAAGATGACTAACATAAATAAGTAAACCAAATTGTCCACAGAAGAAAGACATTAGCAATTAAAACAAAGAACCAAAGCATTCAGCAGTGAGTTAACTAAAACAAACACATGCTCACACATTTAACTTTGGACCAAACGTGCCTTGACCTCTGGACAAACAAAGTATTTTCAGTGATGGATGAACTAAACAACATTAAGTAAAAGTTTATCTTTATCTAGTAAAACTGGTTGTCCGACAGTTTAGAATTTGGATATTTTGTTTCATCTTAAATGGAAAATGAATTTTTTTTGTATCTGAAACAATTTTAACATGTCGTGGATACTGGGACAGAGGCGTAAGCAATAGTGAACTAGGTATATAAACGCATTATTATTAGTGTCAAAAATCTTTTCCAAACATCTTTAAATACAAAGAAAAACTGGTATGACTTCACTGATAAATGCAAATAACACGAAGTAGAAAAATAGAAGCTTAACATGAAATGATGTGAGTTACTGTTACTGGGTGGTTTATACTACATAAATTGATAATCAGAGATTAACTACATCTGATGATAAAAATTGAATATAACATCATGTTGGTATACCATGTAATGTAATTAATGGTGATTAATTGTTCCTATTCTAATATTAACAATGTGGTATACAGTAGTTCAACACAGGACAATGTTACTGTTTTAAGTACAAAAAACTGAATGATGGCATAGCTTTACTTGGTCATGATCTGATGTTGAACAAACTGATAAAGTATTAATAAAACATTAATTTAAAACAATGATGCTACATACACATAAACCTTTATTTGAAGACATTATTATTTAAAAAATGAAACAAAGAAATTAATGAAAAACTAGTGCTCTAAAAATCTTATTTACCTTGTAAAATAAACAGTCCGATAAAACACAAGTAACCAATCTGATGGTGACTCTACAAGAATTATACCACAAATAAACCACAATTATAACTCAAACAATGGGCATAGAATAATTATTTGACAATTATTCAAGTAAATCATTGAATTTATGAGTGATCCAAGTAAGAATGTAAAGTGAGGCTGAACTCATTGTACCTCTCAAGATCATTAAAACAGGTTTGGTCATTGGTCTAAAACTGAAGCTTCCTATTGGTTGATTTTGAGTGCATTCTGAAATTGACCAATGACAAAGAAGTATTCCAACACTTGGATCAAAAGCAAGTTTATATATAATTTTTGGACTGAATGCTTGCTATACACAAGTATTTTTAGCAATTAAAAGCAATACAAAAAGAAGTCTCACAATAATTAAACTACCTTGATAAACATCATTTGTGATTTTTACAGGAATTTGTTGATAACAAACAGAGTAATTTAATACAAGTGCAAAACATACAGAGCTACAACTCTTGACTCTGCACTTAACATTGAATCTAAGATCTTGGCATTGCTGTTCTGAATCACAAAAACCAGTAATCATAAAACAAGACAAAGCAAGCATAGTGAGTAAATTGTCTTAACATTTAATAAAATTTATAGCCAGTTATATTTTGAAACCCTGTATGCTCTTGTGTAAATTATTGTATACATTAATTTTCTATTTTGTGCAATTGGAATTACTGAAAGTCGTCAAAAATTTCAATTGAAGTAAGCATCAGATATTGATCTATACAGTTAAACCATGAAAAGTGTTCAAAGTCATTTGACAACAAATAAAATGGTGTACAACCCTTTACAACATCTCAGACAGCAGAAAACTATTACACCATTCTAGATTTATTAGACACATAAAGGGTGAAAATCAAGCCAATATCAAAATGCCAAGTAAATTATTACATTTATAGGCATTATAGTTACATGTATTTGACGGCAGATAACTGATATTAATACAATTTCTTCTGGGGCATTCATTAATTGAACACTAGCATTAAGTGAGAAAAAAGTAATCTAACCTTCATTATTAACATGATTCAAATAGTTTTAAGGCATAAAAAATTGTTTGTTTCTGGTTACATGCTCATTAAAAACAGGTAAGCATTGAAATTTTTTATGAACTTTTATTACTATTCTTGACAGCTGCTGCTGAGATTATTTTTGTGCAGAAAGGTAATGACATACTGTTCCTTGGGCCTAATAAAGTCTAGGGTCGTAGAGAAAAATAAGGGTAGGTCAGATAACCAGAAACGAACGATTTTTTTATGCCTTAGAATGTACAGCAATTTCAAAATAAACACAGGTCATCCAATAGCATATTTAATTAACTAACAAAAAGTAAAAACACAAAAACAACTGTTAATCAATACAATTAGATCTAAATAGACCCTCCACGTATCAGCATCTGGTGCTGGAAATTTCCACTGTTCTGTTCTATTCAGTTTTAATTCACATTACAATTTTTATTGACACTTGCAGAAAAATGAAGTATCCATGTTCAGTAAAACAGAGTTCAGCAATCATATGTAAGCATTATGCTCACAAACACTTCCATACGCTCACTTCCCTTGTTCATGATTTTGATATTTAACGTGTAACTATATGAGATGTTTTCCATGATGATATATTCCTCATCTATCAGTCATTTCCCTGAAATGTTAGAAATATCGATAGTATTTAATTTAATTATACAGGCCTGTCTTACGATTCAATGGGACTTTGGTCAGCAGGTTTATCAGACGTCAAAAATAAATAGTACCAAACTGTCATGAAGGAGTACTTTGTAAGTATTATATGTACAGTAAAACCTCCACATTGAGATCACCTTCAGGATCACTAAAAATTGGCCATAATAATGAGGTGATCTCATGATCAAGTTGAATTATAAAGGGAGTTACTGAAACCTGGTCTGGAAAGAGGTCGTTATAACAAGAAGGTTGTAATATTGACATGGTTGCAATGTTAGGTTTCGCTGTTTAACTTTCACATGATGAATTAAGAAGACAGTTTTTAATGCTTCTAAAGCATGATAAAATAACACTATAAAGTCAGCTGATTTTCAAGAATGATGATAATCAGGGAAATAAAAAAACCTGAAAAATAAAAATTAAGTCCGAAAACAATGAATTAAGTATCAATATTCTTGAATTATAATAAAACAATGGTATAAAAATGCCTGGGTTTTATGAGATGCAGTCTAAATCATTGAAAGTCTTCCAATTCATCAAACAAATAATATTCAAAACAATTTTCAAAAGAATCCATAACCAAGATATAAACATTCAAAAAAATTAAAAACTGAACTATTGGATTACTGTGCACACAAAGTTAATTTAAAATCTTACATCTTTTCCTCTTCTCACTTTTAGGTCAAGTCTGTAAGATTAACAAACAAGACTTAATCAGTCATCTAAGCTCTGACAGCTATAGATACTGATTTCAACTTGATTTTGATTGTTAAGTTATAAACAAACCTTGATCAAATATTCTACATCCTCAACAACAGGTTAAGTAATATGCTTATTTCAAATCCATCATAAGTTCAGATCATTAATACATTCATGTGAAATCACAACATTTGGCTCACTGAACTAGCAACCTTGTCCTACATAATGCTAAAAGGTTGCTTTAAAAGGTACTAATACTAACTAATTACTCACTAAGCTAATTAGCTTTGTTGTTGTAATTTTTTATTTATGAAAATAGTAATCTAACACATTTTCTTCTAAGGGAGACAATTCAAACAATACTTACATACCTGTTCCTCTTCGAGTTCTTTCCCTTCTTGTGTTTACTGGAGGATTTTAGAACTTTCCCAGATGAATGATTATGTGAAGATTCTCGATCGCTACCATTTGACATGTGACCATTTGTCTGTGGTGTGTTGGCACTGTTTTGATTGTTTTGAGAATCAGGACTATCTGGTCCATCTGTAACATAAAGTGTATAAAGTGTGGTTTTTTCCTCCTAACAAATATCCATTACATTTTTCCAAAGGCTGGCATAATCAATTGTCCAAGTTGCCTGAGTGTACATTTGAGGGTCTGGGCAAGTAAACTTTTACATTTTTGATGTCTGTGGGCAAGTAAAAATTTAGCAGCTATGGTCAGATTTCTGACAGAAACTCCAAATTTTCCTTTTGGAAGTTTCCAATAAAATGGAGGTTCATGAAAGCGAAAGTAGTAACAGAATTCATTTAATTCTTAACAGTCAGATGTAAAATTGACATGTGGTCCTATGTTATTCTCAATACGTCAGTCATCTCACAAATTAGGTAAAAATTAGGTAAATATATCATTATACTAGACTTATGTGAGAATCAAACACAGTAGTTTCACTTTTATTTATGTACCAACAGTAAAAACAAGAAAAAAATACAAACAAGTGAATTTTTGGAACGGAAAAGTAAATTTTCTAAGCTACCTGTCTGTAAACAAGTAAAATTTTCTGAGATTTTGCCAGCCCTACTTCTCCGCTTTTTGTGTGCTGAAAGCAACTTCATTCATTATCAAGTGATACTATGGCTTAGGACCCAACATAAGGTACAATTCAAAGCTTAGACAGGTTTCTCAATACTGGATCAGCCATAGTAAGTCAACTGAATGTTATGTTTACTTCTTCTAATATCTGAAACCTCTGATAATCAAATAAAATGAGGACAAACAAAGAAATGTCAAATTTCTTACTTTTCTCTGACAGTTGGTCTGCTTGAGGTAGTCCGCTCACAGCCTAAAATAAATAGACAACTTAGGACTTAAAATATGCTTATGATTGAGATATCTTTCATATGTGAATAGATAAGCAAAACGAGATAGAGGTTTTTTGTCAGTGATTGTGAAGAATTGTGTAGAAATAACACACAGGCAGTCGTTCAGTGGTAGGATTCAGATTTTGGGATCAAAAAGTCTACGTCAAAATCCTGCTAGGATCATCATAATTTCCTTGAACAAGAAACTGCCTTACATTTAAGGCTGGATACCAATACCCGGTATTGGTACTGTACCGAATAGTACATACCGTTTCGTAAAATACTGGTACTGGACTCGATATTTCTTTATAAATAAATAAACAGCGATAAGATGGGTTTAAACGATTAATTTATTGCCACTTCAATGAAATATTGAAGTCATAACTTTACTGTCGACACAGTTTGACATGTAGAGCTAACACTGGGAAAATGGGAATGTGTATTCCCCAGCCCTAGTGCTGGGAAATAAGAGAAATAATTGATTTTACGGCCCTAAGCTTTTATTTTTTTATGTCCCATATTTTTTATAAAATATACATCAAATTAAAGGTAAAGCTCTCAGCTTTCAGAAAATGTAAATATATTTAATAATTACATCTTGTATGAAAATATTATTTTGAATCATGTGAAGTTCATTAGAATTTCAATAAAAATTGTCGCTTATTTTTGGTCCGAATTCCACGGCCCTAGGGTCTAATATTTTTATTTTGCACTTTATTTTTATTTTCTAACATCGTATTTAAGTTAAAACTCTCAGCCTTCAGAAAATGTCAACATTTTGAAAATCGGTTCATGATAAATATGATTTTGAGTTGCTCAAACTGGCACAAAGAAATTTTTTCGCACTTATAAAATAATAACAAATGACAGGAAAATACAGTATCATTTCGTCTCTATCAGTATCGGTATTGGACTGTTTCAACTGTAGCTAACAATATCCAACCCTACTTCCATTGCTCTTTCTTTACCAGTTGTATAAGAGGGTAACACAGGGCTCGACAAATCCACTTGTCCACTCTTAATTACATGCAGAAATCAACTCAGGACAGGTCGAAATTGCTGTATAACTAGTGAAAATTCTAAGCTAATGGTGCTGCTGGATGAGCAGTCTGAAAAAGAACATTGTCGAGCCCTGGTACCTGGGAAGTAATTACCTGTAAGCCAATGTGTCAAGGCGGCTGAAGGAGCAAATTGTTATAGGACGACTTGTGAACAAATGATAGGGGGTTAAACTTAAAATATAAGGTCTTTTGAATATATGCACACAGAAACAGACATTAAACCCAACTTCAACTTTTAAGTTGAATTCTGACCTAAAGCATTAGTTAGCAATTTCTAAATTCCTGGTGAACAGATGACAACACATCGTACTGAAGTAAGCATTCATATTCTAAAACAACTTCTTTAGGCTGGAGAAAAATGTTAATGATGCATAGAATGCACAGAATCTTGTTTGGTTATATGTAAAAAACTAAAAATAATCATCATGTACTAAATATTATGTATGTTAAGTATATTAGGCTTTATGATATCACAAGGATCATATTAACATTTTTGCACAAAGTCAACACCAGTTCAAATCCATTAAGAATCAATAAGAAATGTTGAAACATAGATGAACTGAAATATATTGGTTAAATAATACTGCAAAGAATTTGTTTACCACAGAAACATACCGAAGCTGACGTAACGGATGATTTTGAGAATAATCTGTCGGCATCTTTAAATTTTCTGTTTCTTTTGTCAGCTTTACTGTTGGTATTTCTGAAATAAAGACAACATCTTAGTGGATAACTGAATAAAATTGTTTACATCAGTTTTCAAAAATAAAGCACAGTGGCAGGAAGTTATCTAAACATAATGTCTTTAAACTAAATTGTCACACAGAACAAGTGCCAGGGTTGAAATACATGAAACTGATGCTGTAGATCATACACTTTGCCAATTGAATTATGTGGATGGGCATGTGGATGAATGGAGCCCAAGAATTACTTTATAATAAAGCAGGCTCTTATGTTAAAATCTTCTTGGTACATTTTTTTAGAAGACATGGCTGTGAAGTATCTTCTATGATATTCAGGGCTCGAAAAATCCACTTGTCCACTCGTAATTACGAGTAGAAATTGACTCAGGACGAGGTGAAATTGTTGAAGTGAAGAACAAGTTACCATTCTGAGCTGGTTGTGCTGCAGGTAGCTGTAGTTACTACCATCAGTCATTTTGTACATATCAAAGTAATCTATTAGGGCTTCATTGTTTTTAGGATTTATTACTGACTGTTAAAGGCAAATGATTGAAATATGCACCACTGGAATGATCTTTTAAGTCAAAATGTGTTATCTTACATAAGATATGCCGATGAAACAAAACTTGGGTGCCATGAAAACTTTATAATTCAATTACATAAATAACACGTGAGTTAAAGATGTAATGTAGCTCGTTTTCATCTTACAACTTACTTAGTATTTGTCAAGTATCTATCCCATCCTCTAATTATGTTACCATATAATTGTGTATCTTCTAAATAACTCCCTTCAAAAGCATAAATCTGTCTTTCTAAATTAGCAAGTGTTTCCTGAAATGAAAGGCACATTACGATTCATCAAAAATTCATGTTTTTCCACTTCAACATTGCAACATCAGAGTGGGTCATTTAGCAATTTTTCAAGCTTTAAAATTGGAAGAAGAGTACAGGCTTACACCTGGGTAGAACCAACCACCTTCCATAAGCTATCCACACACCTTACTCACATCATATACTTTTGAAATTTTGTCTTAGGTGGAATTAGAACTCATAGCAGTGAAGGGCTTTTGATTACAAGTGAGAGACCACAGCCATTCGACCATGGATTCTATATTATTTACAATGATGATATTGCATGGAATAAAAAGGTAATGTTCATGACAATTACAAAACAAAACTTCCATGGTTCTGTCATTTGGCTGCATTATTAAGGAAAATTATGGAGGGAAATAAATAAAATCACCATGAATTTTAACTTCACTTTTTATAATATTAGATCTAATACAGATATCTTCAAATTTGAACTATTCTTAGTTTTTTCCAGATCTTTCAAATTGATATACGTTAAGAAAAGAAAACGTTTTCAAAAATTCAAATGTGATTGCAAATCCTAGAATTACGATTTAGCTGAGTCAATTAATTGAGATAATTATTACGTTATATAAAATTAAATTCATGTAACAATAATATTTTAACATGCATAGTAACAACAATACATATTTATTAATGTTTGCAAACGCAATAAACAAAAGAACTATGTAGTCATGCTTTACAATACATCAAAACGAAAAAGAAATCCCCATTTTGGAAAACCCGGAAAGTAAATGACGTCATTCGTTGACCTAGTTAGCCATTTGCAATATATTATTCAAGTGAAAAACTCAAATAAATACAATACCGAAGATGTGATCATTCCACAAATACAGTGATATATCAAAAGTGGTGAACTATTTCATAACATACCGCTATTTCAGCCCTCCGTCGAACTAATTCATTTAATTCACTACGAGTGTCTGCTGTGGATCCGCGCCCGTTCGACATTTTCCAAGATCGGTAATCCGTGACTGATTAACAAGGGAAGCAACTTTCCCGCCTACAGACTGTGACAAAAGATCGTACATATTGAACGAATCTAGTCTACCGGAACCATACTGAAAAGATGCGGGCACTTGCCAAATACGATACTTTCGTTAATTCTGGCATTGAAGCTAATTAATGTATACACATGTGAAATATGAAACATGTGTTTAAACAGTATATATCAAATAGTACCACCGTATCTACATGTAGACCAATATATAAACTGCACGCAGGGACTGTACGTTTTTTATATTCCCTGCTACACGTAAACATATAGTTCTATGAATTTTCGAACTAATATTTTCTATTCGGAAGCCCCCTGTTTAAATATGAAGATAATGATATAAACAGTTTGCATAGAATTAAATTTCTGAATATCGCAAATTGGTAATGGTTAAATTGGCCAATCAAAAGCAGTTTTGTTATGCCATTTTACTCATGAAATGACGTTATTTGAAGGTGAAAATCACAGGCCCAGATTTTCTATTGCAGTTGCAATTTTTTTGATACTATGTACAATTATTTACAAAGAGGATTTCGTTATCTTTTGAAAATCACGGAAAGGATTTAGTTCTTTATAGAAGGGGACTTAGCACCGTGCAAAAAACTAGAAGGGCATTTAGTACACCAGTACATAGACTCTACATTACAATACATTTATACAAAATTGACGGGAATTTGTACGGAGGGGATTTTGTTCAACACTCGCTCAGCACCAAACTTCATCCTTACCAGCACATACTACGTAGTCAATAACACTACAGGCTTTTTTAGGGGAGATGATAAGTGAAATCGCCCCTGATTTTTGAAGCGGGAACATTGAATGCTAAATTTATTAAAAACATTTGCATTCTAATCATTACGTAAAGATATAAACCCAGTCATTTCTTACATATAGGGCATACTTGTATGCCAAAAAAGCATTAAAGCAACTCCTGTTTCACAACTGCAGTCGGGCATGCTTTGAAAACGTCCATTTTCATCAATAAATCCCTGGACACATGGATCCTTAGCTTGTTTTGCCAACTCTAGAATCGTTCAAGTCCATGCACTTTGACAAATCCCTGATGATAGTGATCAGTGGGCCCATCCCAAAAGTGACAAAGAGACAATAGCTTCTGACCTGGCATATATATATGGTTGATTAGTCAAAGTGCATAGACTTGAACGATTCTAGAGTTGGCGAAACAAACTAAATATATAACAAGAAAGTTTGTCTTGACACTATGTACTGTCTCGAAGGTACTCTGTATTAATATGAAACCCACAAGTCTAGACCATACGTGTGCATGTGATAAAAAATATGCGGCAGGTCACACGTACCTTTCCATGAAAATTTGACAAAATACCGATTTTCCTCCATATATGGAGAATCTGCCGGCTCTTTGTGGAAGGGTAAGTTAGTACTGATTAGTATTCAATCCAGGGAAACTAGTTAGGTAAACCGGTCGCTGCATATAACTGAAAAAAGTTGAAAAAAACAGCGTTAAATCCTAGTGACAATGCCACATTTAAAAAGAAAAAAAAAACAACAAAAAAAAAATATGAGGCGCAACACATAATCTAATTTTGATATAGCTAATGGTTTGATACAGAAATTTACCGGGGCAAGCAATTAAATTCTGAAAGATGTGTGTTGTTCCGTTGCTCAATTATACCAGGGAATTTGCTTTACTTTATACTTTTGACGTACATATAGAGCTACTCAAAGGTCTGTAGATTTTCGATTCAGTGCGCATTTTAATGCAATTGTAATTCGATTTATGATAGGGTGATATAAATACATTATATGCATATGATATCGGTAATCGTTCGGAAACTACATTAAAACAGACTGGGCCTAAATAGTCGTCGTACACACTAGACCACTGTCCCATAAAGCAACATCTAGAAAATTTGAGCCATGCCTATACAGTAGGCCACGTGGTCTATTTGATGCATTGTGGGATACACTTCCTGTATGGCCGGTGATCTGCAAAGATGTCGGACGCAGGATTTTTCAAGGTAATTCATATTTAATGCAATGTAGCGAATAATTGCTGCCTTTCGAATAGGAAGGAACTGTGCGATATGATTGATGTCATTTATTGCTATGTAAATATTTTGACGACAAAGTCTTAGGTCCACAAAAACTTGTGTGATTAGACCGACTTTCGATATCAATCGCAAGGCTAAGGCCTGAGCTTGAACGCCGTTCAACGTCTTTTTGACCTCTTCTGTCTGGAGAACGTTTGCATATATTTGTTTTTTAGTGTTTGATTTTTTTCTTTCAGGGCACAAGTGCTGACCAGGATAACAGATTTGCTGACAAGAAAAAGAAATTAATGAAACAAATGAAATTTGCCGACAATGTAGAAACTAGGGTATGTTTGTTTTCTACCATTCCTATGATTTGCATTAATTTTTACCTATTTATCTTTCATATAAGATTTACACAAACTTACTGTTTGAAGAAGGTTGTGTCTGACTTCAAAATTTAAGACCAATTGTCAGTTTGGTAATGTTAAGATGGAAAGTTCTATAAAGAAGTACTTGTGTACAAGTTCTTGATTTTACTCGGTGAATCTTTGTGATTGATTTATGACAAACTACAATGAGAGAATATGAAGAATTCATAATGAAAATTTGCTAGAGGTTTCGAAAATGCAATTCCATCCAAATAGTTTCAAGTTATGAGAGTAATATTTCTCTGGCTGCAGAGATATGGAGTTGAACAAGTAGTAGTGCTCGTCATGAAACAAATTTTCCATTAATTTCTGATTCTGTGCTACAGATGATTTAAACAGAACCTTGTCCAATCATTTCATTGACATTTCATGAATATTATCATGGTTCATTGAACTTTAAATTCGGAATTGCGACCTTGTTATTGTATGTGTAAAGGGAATAAATCTAAGTAGCCTGAAGCTGACTGAATTTAATTTGGCAAAATATGAAATATATGTTGTTTTGATTTTGCTATAAAAATATTGAGAAGTATGACATGAGTCCAATAATTTCAGATTAAAGCTTAAAAAGGTTTTGAATTATTGGAAATACAATATAGATTTACTGAAAATGCACTAATAATATTCATTTTTTGTGCTGAGCATTGGTACAAAATGCCATGATGCAAGCCTGTTATGGTGTATCTGTTTATAGATCATTTACTAGTTTTCATTAATTGATATCAAGTTGGATGTGTCAGAAAAGTCACTTAATAATAAGGCTTCTAAGGCTTAAATTAAAACTTTGTTTGTTTGCCCTTCATTGACTGACCATAAAAAATGCCGACTCAAAAAATTTTACTGGTGAAACCTAAAATATGTTTTTTATTTTCATATTTTGCCAATAAGATATTTTGTACCTTATCTCACTTCAGGTTAAAAAATATGATCATATGAGGAGTATTCTTTGAACAAGATAAAATATATTTCCTTCTGACTGACCCTATCTTAAAATCTAGTGTAGGTAAAGGGCAAACAAAGTATAATTTAATTTCAGCCCTAATGAGAAAGGAGTTTCCAATATTTAGCGATTATGTTTTTATTTATGTTAGGAAAATGCTTATTTTATACTCAGCACTTGTCCAACCACTCTAGCAATGCATTATAAACCATATTTGCAGAAGTTAGTAATAAGTGTTTAGAAACAAATCATGAACTTTTAGTTATAACTCTATTCAGAATGCTAAAAGTGGGAAACACTTCTGTTTTTGCCAACCTACCAAGTGTAAGCAAAACATTTTTACAAATGGTTGAAAGTTGAATAACTGCATTGCCACACTTAGTTGCTTTATGAAAGACATTTGCTTTAACATTCAGAATGCAAATGCTAAGCATAATTAAGTATAGTGTCAGTATGACTATGTATTCTTTTGTCTTATGTATAACACTTCTTACCATGCAAGTATTTGTAACTGAATTTTAATGCTACCATGATGAAGAACATTTGTATAATTTAAATTCGTCTATTTTTCAGGTTGATCTGACAAAAGTAAATGTAGATACAATGAAACCATGGATTGCCACTAGGATTACAGAATTACTTGGAGGCTTGGAGGATGATGTCATCATTGAATTTGTATATAATCAACTTGATCAAAGGGTAACAGAGCCTTTTTCAGTTTTGTTTATATTGAAGTTTATCCCTAAACATATGTTAATGCTTTTATTCTAATGAATTTGTATGTATGTATGATTGTTTCAAAGATGACAGAGTTCGCTTACCCTCTTGGACATTCTATAAGTGCTAGTGTATTCAGTGCAAGGTTTGGAGTAACTGTCCTTCATACAAAAAATAAATACAGTCCTAATCATGGGTATGATTCAAGTGCTTAACTTGATTTACATGTTACTTGACTCTTTTTTGATTAACCTATCTTCAAACCACTGCTATTAACCATTTTTATGTTGGATTATTTGTCTTTTATATCATCTAGGTAAGGTTGAGACATCCTGTTTCTATATTTTTGTGAAATACTCGTCTTGGTCTATTATCCTGCCCCCCTAAGAGATGGTCCCAGTTATTTATTTCATTGTCAGATTTTTGTTGTTACACCAATTAATATTGTATTCAATGTTAGCCCCGAGGTGTTTGCCTACTGGTCGCTAAAATTGCCAATCATTTAGCTATTGTATATAGTATAAGATTTCTTCATTAATTATCTGCTTAGCAATTCAACAGTTTCTCCTTATATTTCATAAACTGACTTACTACTAAAATGGAGTAGGGTTAAGCTGTTATCATTTAGTTTAAGAATTAAGATTAGCTTGTACTTATTGTTGACTGTTTCCATTTAATATCAGAGCTGATCTTAATAATTCGATCGCCTTGATGAATTTACGAGTCCAGTCAAGGATTTGCTCTCTCTCAGTACAGCGAGAATCGAGATAAAATGCATTATCATATATGGAAAGGGATCACATAGAAAATCACCAAATGAATTGGTTTGTATAAATTTTATTCCAATTTTTAACATGCCAAATGCAGAATCAAAACAAATTTATATCACAAACGAATATTAAGCTGGATTTAGAATGTACATCATTCATAAGTCAGATTTAAATTGTTTACTTCGGAAATTATTTCAAATACACTGAGAGAACTTATCTTTGGTGAATTAGTCTTCCATTGTTTTATCTTGAGCTATTGAAATAAAAAATAAAATGAAAACAAAACAGTAGTCTTAGGGTGCCATTTTACATGTGGTTTTTTTTTAAGTTCAGATGTTTTTTTCTTCTGAAAACATATTTGTCCTGGTAACATGTGATGCAAAACGAGTAAATTAAGACCATGATATGAAAATGTGATATGGAATTTACTTCAACACATAAACATGTGATATGGAATTTACTTACATAAATAAACTTTATGCAAATGAATGCTACTACTGGTAATTTACTTTTAGCTCCTTCTTTCCTTCCTATGTTAAATGTGAAGAATGCATATTCTCAATTTTCTACCTACAACTTTTTGACATGTCCTAGCAATTATGAAATATTGCTGTAGAGTACAAATGTACCAGTCTTGTATAATATTGTATTCAAGCTACAGACTCCAGTTACCACCTGCTCACATCACATTTACCATGTGTTCATACAACTGACCGAACACAATGCTTAAGTTTTTATTTTTGTCCTTTGCACTTTGTAGAAATTTATTTTTGACATTTCAGGAGCTGCAATACCCTTATAAAGGTTGTAGTGTTTTAAAGAAGTGTAAAGAAGTCTTTTATAAATCAATATGCTATATATTGAAAACTATACATAAGCAACTACACAAAAGCTACAACCAAAGCTGCATCATTAATTATTACAGCAGCTGTTAATTATTACTCTGTAATGTATTGATTGATTTATAGTCTGTAGTAAGTGAGTTATATACATGTACTGAGTTCATTAGTGATTTATGTTTTCTTTATTTTTTTTGTGTATTTCTTATTGTTTTTTATGGTATACTTCTTAAAATAGGATATAATGAGTTTCTATTTTTGTTACAATGGTTTTATTTTTCTAGGACAAGTGTGTTTTAGACTGAACAAAATTTATAGTTGAATATAGTTATTTGTTGATCAGATTCAGCTAAAAACGTAGGTTTTCAACCAACTCAGGGTAAATAGTGTTCACATCACTTAATCATCAGTGCCATTTTTGAAAACCACAAGTCTGTTTTTAAGTCTAGCAAGGATGCAACTTGTACTTCACAGTGTATGGAGATACAATTATGTTGCACTAGAGTATAAGGTTATAATAATGTTGCACTAGTGGGACATTCTCCTTTACTTGGCTCTAGCTTTTGGCATATAGGTGATATTTTTTAATGTAAAAACATACTTGTTATTTCAGGATAAACACTGTATATTTATGCATTTATCGTTCACATATTCATGCAGCATTTTCTTCCCATGTTTCATTGTAGTATCCTGATCCAAAGGAGATGCAGATCAATCTGACTGGATTTCTGAATGCCAAGAATTCACGTGTGTTTATGGGGGAACTGTGGGAACTATTGTGTAGTGCTCAAGAAAACATTGGTGGAATCCCTGCTAAATTTGTTGAACAGAAGAAAGAAGAGATTAAAAAGAGACAGGTTGGTATATTTGCTAACTGTTTTGGTCATTCAGATCTGTCTTGGTAAACTTAGTGCAGAGCCTCAAGAACTAGTCTATCTTGTTGAGTTCAATTGTAAGAAACAACATAAAATACAGTTATGTATACAATTGTTCATTTGTATTGAGCTGGTCTCATTATCAAGCTGAAATAGGAAACATATGGATATTGATGAAGTTAAGTGAGGTTTTGCAGTTGTCAAAAGTATGATTTATAGTATAAATTAATCAATTGACTTGTTCTGTCATCAAAAATATGTTGTTTTCAAGGGAAAGACTGGGTTGTTTTGCATAATTCACATCAGGCCCAGGTATATAAATATTTAGTTTTTGATAACAGTATTTTTTACCCTGTATTATAAGTACTGGTAAATGGACAGATTCAGAATTCAAAATAGTGTATAAATTTTCCCAATTTTGAACAAAAAATCCCAAGCAAATGAATTTCAAAGTTAAATGTTAGAATATTATGTTCACAATTTTACTTGATACAGTCTAGAATAGTTCTTTAGTAAAGCCAACAGAATGTGCCCACTTTTGTTTTACAGTTTTGCAACCCTTTGTTCTTTAAACCTTGTTAAATGACTGATAGTAGTTGATCAGTCTGACGTCAGGTTGGGTTAATGAATGAATAGCAATTTCTTCAAATGTTTTAGTATGCAAATATGGATTTATTTACTCTACAATGTTATGGGATTAAGAATAGAACTATTGATAGAACTGTACAGATATGATAGCTGATTCTACCTGCAAGAATGCATAGTTATGCATCTTTGTATGAATTTTTTTTACTCTATCTTGTAGGCTGAACAGGAAAGGATTCAACAGAGTTTAAAGGTGTCCGAGGAACAGATACGTAATGCTATCATGAAAGAGAGAGAAGAGGCTGAGAGAAGGTGAAGACATCAGAATTTCATATAGACAATTGATTTGACAGAAGCATGAAGTTAATATCACTCCATATTAATCTAAGATCTTAAAATAACACGCTGTTATCTGTTTGGCATGTTTCTAAGTTAAAAAGATTTTTTTTTAGATATTTGACAGCTCTGCTGTATTTTATTGTTTAGATTTCCTTAATTTCATTCATAATGTAATGTCAAGCAAGAAACATGTTTATGTTTTATGTATTATATTGCAAGGAAGATTGTTGAGATATGAGTTATGGCTAATTAGTTTCATGTTTTTGTCTTAATTATTACTGTAGGGAGAGAAAGAGTCCTTCACCTAGACAGAAGCGTGATAGATCACGATCACCTCGAAGAAAGAAACGAGAAAGAAGTTCATCTAGATCTCCAAGGTAACCTTTTAGTGGTTCATATTCTTTGCTTGGTACATTATTTGATTGTTAATCTATTTGAAATTTTCAATGTCTTTGCTTTATTTGAAATGAATGATACTTAAATTAGAAAAGTAAATGATCTTCAATGTATAAGGACTGAATCTACTTCTATTGCTTTTTAGAATCTTAACTTAGGTTCCCATTTAAATACTGTATGTATTCTTTCCTCGAAGATATCCTTATTTGAATGATGTGTGAATGTATTTTTAGGAAAGACAGTGAAAAGTCTACAGAACAAGGTACAGAGAAGGGTGATGGTGATGGTCCAGATAAAGCAGCATCTGATGGTCATACTCCTGTACCTCTTGTTCCTTTAGAATCCAAAGACGGTGAAAAGAATGGAGAGGAAAGTTCTTCAGACAAAAGCAAGGTGGCTGAAAATGGAGATAAAACTGATTCAGAAAAAGAAGACAGTAAGGACAAAGCTGATGAAAAAGAGAATGATGAGAAACGAGATGGAAAGAGAAGTAAACCCAGTAACCGATCAAGGTCAAGATCTCGAGACAGAAGACATAGAAGTAGGTCAAGGTCAATTGATAGGAGACGAGATGACCGTGATAGAGATAGGGATAGAAAATATAGTCGAAGGTCAAGGTGAGTTGAAAATTATATGCATCTGTGTCAGAAATATTCTTTTCATCTTTTGAAACTGATGGAGGAGTAGTTACAGACATAGCCATTTAAGATGTCTTGGATGTTGTAGCAAAATGATCAACATGTTTTTACAGTGCCTTAACTGCTATACTATGAGAATTGTGATGTGACATCATTTTACACTTTACCCTAACACTTTTCTGTTTAGTTATTGCTCTCAATGTTTTTTTTAATCCAAATTTTTTATCAAACTTAAAATGCTAGTGATAGTGTTATGTTTCTGTTTTAGATCAAGATCTCCAAGACGTAGATCATCACCTCGGAGGAGGTCTAGGGACCGTGACCGACGTAGATCTCCACCTAGGTCACGTCAACGTAGTCCAAGGAGGGAATCACCTAGGAGAAGATATTCACCAGATAGGAGGCAGCCATCACCAAGGAGACGTCATGAACCAAGTAGAGATCGAGACAGGGATAGAGATCGGAAACGCTCACCACCACCACAAAAGAAAAAAGCCAAGTAAGCATTTTTTGCCATGAAGATTTACCAAACCAGTTCTGATATAGTTGAATGTACCAAAATACCATAGCATTACAATGAGTTTGCTTTTATTGTAACAATGGCGGGAATGCCTTGTTTTCTTGAGGTAAACTTTATGTAGATCTGTATGAAGATTTTTTACTGTATTTTTTTAATTAATGTAGTTTGTGTCATCTATTCAAAGGTAAAATTAACAAATTAAAAATTAACATTGACGATGTATTAATGTTTCATTGGCTATTTTTCTCAGATCTTCTAGCAGCTCAGACAGTGACTCAGATAGTTCTGGATCAGATAAATCCCCAGAGAAGAGGCCTCCTAATACTAGAAAGGTATTATTTTTCTATATGGAACCATTGGTCAAATTCTTTCTTTCTTTCTTTGACTAGATTTTGATTGAATTTTTTGTCCTAAGCATTTTGTCTGGAATGGAGACAAGTTTGCTTAATCTTAACATTTCTCTCCAATTAAAGTCAAAAGATGAAACAGTTGTCACACTGATGTAAATTTCCTATCAGTCTTTGAACTAATCAATGTACTTCGAGCCATGGATAATTAAACTGAATTTGAACAAATGCAGAATTTCATATTTCTAGTAAGCAAAATTAAATTGATCAGTTGGTGTAACCTACCAAACATAAATTTTTTACCTTTTTGAAGCCAATGATGGATGAAAGTGATGATGGTGATTCTGGTAAGAAAGGAATCCAACAAAGGAGAACTTATCGTAAACAACGAGAAGAACAAGAGGAGTCAGATTCATCAAGTTCATCATCATCGTCGTCTTCAGACGATGAGGCTCCACCTCCTCCACCAAGTAAATCCTTTTATTATTTGCCTGCAGTGTTCCTATATGAACACGTTTTTCCAAAATTTTCTCGGATCATGTTATTAAAATTTATTGTTGTAATATGATACTTATCAAAACTCTTTCCAAACCATGTGTGTTTAAATGCAAGATAAATTCTACGACATTTTGGATATTAGACTTGTAGATGGTTAATTGTAATTATTCTAATGACACAAAAATCTTTTTTCAGGACGTCATGATTATGATCGTAGACCTTCACCTAGACGGGATGATAGATATCGAAGGTAAACTGTTAGTTGATCAGACATTGATGATCAGTATCTGGGCATTGCAAGAATATTTGTTTGCAAAAAATGTGTTTTTTTTTTAGTTCATGTACATTATTGTTGTGAATATCTTCTGTGTGATAAGTTGGATTATTTGATCTGATTTCTTCCATTGTTAGTGATAAAATATTTGATGTGTCTCATTTGTTTAACATAACATGACTCTAAGAATCCTTAACAATTCAATTTTTTGGAGCTGAATAATCTTATAGTTGATGGAACTTTTTTGCATTGAAGTCGTTATTTATTCAACAGATATCCATCACCATCCCGATACAGGGATGAACGTTTCCATGGAAACAGATTTGATCATGGTCACTACAGGGATGATAGGAATAGATATCATAACAATAGAAATAGATATATGGATCAAAGGAGACAGAGGTAATTAGAAATGGAGATGATATATATACAGTTAATGATTTTACCATACATATTCTAATAGGGTGAATAACTCAAGTTTATGAAGTAAGGATAATGAACAAACCTACACTAGAATGTTGAAAGCCAAATAAAAAACATCTTTGATTAATCATAGTCTTTTAAATTTGTATGCAATTCTTGACATCAGCTCTTGGATTTAATTTCTTATTCATTCTGTTGAAATAGTTTGTAATAAAAACTATTTTAATGAAAAGGTTATTTAAATTCACTATTGTAGGAGTCCACCAAGACGTAGGTCGCCTCGACAAGAGGATGCTTGGCATAGCAGGGATAGTCCCCCAAGACGTGATAGACGTAGATCTTCACCCTCTCCTCAGAAAAGAAGATATGACAGTCCTCCTGAGAGTCGTCGTCGACGCCCTGAACCAAGTTCCCCTCCTCCATCTAAATCACGACGTACAAAGCAGCAAGATTCTGATTCGGACGAGGAAGAAGTCTCGTACAGAAAAGTTCAGAGGAAGAGGAGGGACTCGTCCTCTCCAGAACAGGTGAAAAGAAAGAGAGCTCCAGTTAAACAGGAGTCATCATCTGATGATGACTCATCCCCAGAACGACCTCCTCCAAAACAGAAATCCAGAAATAGGAAAGCTAGTACTGAATCCCCTGAGCTAGAACTAAGAAAACGTAAATCTAGACATGTTTCACCACCTGTGAAAAATGAGGACTCGGATAGTGATGACAGTTCTAGTGATGAAATTGATTCTCCTGAAAAATCTAAGAGTAGGGTTAAGTCAAAGACATCCTATTCTTCTATGGGGGAAGTAAGAAAGCGGGGGAGAGAGTTGTCCCCACTATCTCGTAGAAAGTCATCATCTTCACCTGTTGCAAGAAAATCATCATCAAAACACAGTTCTCCTCCACCACGTAGAAGAAGGGAAAGAGAATACAGTCCTCAGAGGAGTCATCATTCACCTGAACCGCAGCAACATAGAGGTCGGTCATTATCTCCAGATGATAGGGAGGTAAATATTAAACGTTCTAGGGATAAAGACATTTCACAAAAACACAAAAGGCCATTGTCATCTAGTCCGAATGAAAGGAAAGTTAAAAAGTCCAGATCGTTTTCAGAGAGTTCTGATCATGAGTCTGATAATGAACAACGCACTGATGATGCTGATGAATACAAGCGAGTTGTGGTAATGAGATCAAATAGTGGAGAAAAACGTATCATACGTCCAACTTCAAGAGAAGATTCTAAACGTAAAACAACAGGGGCAGCAGATTCAGACTCAGGGGTGAGTAGGATCTAATATTACCTCCAATATATGCCAAGTTTATTTGATGAAACAGCAAGCAGTTCTAGGAACAGAGGTTTTTCCTCTGTCTGGTTTTGATATATCTGTTTTGTTTGCTAATCTGGACTGCCATTTCCTTCTGTGTGAGATCTGGGAGATAATGCGTCTTTATTAGTGATTTCACTTGGATTTGAAAGATCATTCTGGCTGGACACAAACTTTTATCATGATAGTAATCCTCTGATCTTACAAAATGTTTACCAATCTTTCATCTTCCCTGTCACTCATGTAAAATTTGACAAATGTTTTCTTTTCACTTAATACAGGCATCTGGTTCAGATGATGGAAAGAAGAAGAAGAAAAAGAAGGAGAAAAAACATAAGAAACACAAGAAGCACAAGAAACACAAACAAAAGAAAACTGTTGTATGTTATCTTTTAGTTCACATATGTATATGTTGTATTATTTGAGTGGTTCATTCAAGGTTCTTTCCTGTATTATCTAATTGAAATTATTCTTAATTTAACTTTTTTCTGAAATTCAGACAAGTAAGCATGGATTCAGATGAGAACAAACTCATAGTTTATACCAGGTGCATGGACATTTCCTAGTCAGCCTGCTTAGCTCAGTAGGTAGAGTGTTTAAGTGTACAGGTCCTAGGTTCATGATTTCAAAACCTTAGTCCTATGTGTGTTCTCTGTGATGATTTTAAATTATGTCTGTCACCACTGTTCATTCATGCAGATAAGATGGCAGTGACTTGAGGAGAGAATGTTTAGTACTGGTACAGAATCCTGGAAAATTGGTTTAGTTAAATTCTTGCTAGTACATGCCTTAAAAACTGATGAAAGCAGAAGTAAAACTGGAATATATATTTTCATTTAGAAATTATCTAACCAGCCGCCCTTTTACCACCTGCTGTTTTTAAATGCTACTCATTGTTAGTACATGTTCACAACATACATTGTATTCATGTATACCAATAAAGTAAATTAGTAAATTATTTTTGTAAATTATTTCAGGGTTCTGACAGTGAAGAAGGACAGCATGGAGATGGGGAAGAGCTTGAACGAGCTTTGAGGGAAAAAGCTCTTCAGTCAATGAAACAAAGAAAGAGGGACAGTCAAAGTGGACAAGATGATTCGTCTGACTGATGTGTTAACACGTTAGTCATTGATAATACAAGATTTGTTGTTAAAGACTTGTGAATAACTACATATTGCTCATTGAAACATATACTGGGTTAGACTGATTTGAGAGATGTTTTCAAACACTTCAAAATTATCATTTGTTAATTCATCGATTGTACAGAAATCATGTTTTGCTTGAGAAATAGTCACTCTACAGACAGTATGTCAATTTATGCAATGATCTGTTGTTTGTGGTGTTCATTTGTAGCTGTTTAATGTAGTTATGTTTATGTTACGGTTATTTTGGGGCCCAAATCTAGATTTCCAGCTTTTTATGTGTTTATTTCTTGTTTTTTTAATGTAAAAAAATTAGGATTAAGATTGTTTGTTTGTGTTTTGTCATTTTGTTACTATTTCTTCATTGTATTGCTGTAATACACTTTGGAGATTTAAGTTCTTCTAAATTTTTTGAAATTCAGACATCGCTGATTATTAGTATTGTATTTTTGTAATAAATCAATTTTGTTTAGACTGTAGGTTTTCCACACTTTAGTTAACATCTATCTGGAAACACTAGTTTTTTCGATGAAAAAAAAATCAGGACAACTTATTTTACTACCATTTAAGGCGTCTGGAGGTAATAAATGTGCTACTGTCTTAAACCATTTGAGACCATTTTGATTCTAGTACTAAGAGGTTTTTCATTCATATTGTACATACATGCTTTGTAGAATTATGTTTTTGTGTGACAAATTATTGTTTTAAACTATCATAGTTATGTACGCGTGAATTTTTCATGATGACCATTTCAAACACAGATAAATTGTTGAAATACATGCAATACCTTCTTGCATAGCTCAATGTGTTGCATAGCTCAATGTGTAGATAAATAGATCTACTGACCTTAGGGCTGTGTGGTCAAACCCTTGGGGCAGCACTTGTTCTCTTTGAAGATTTTGTTGAATGTATTGCAATTAAGTCCATCTGTTCACCACCAATGATCATTCACACTTAGAGGTTGACATTTACTTGTGAGAACATAATTAGTACTGTTATGGAACATATGTTAGACATGAAAATACTATTTATTTGTCTTTGTATTGTCATACAAATGATTGTTCTCACATGTTTTCTTTCAAAATGCAAACTGTACCTTGACATATTTTTGATATTTGAAAACCGTTCATGAACTTAACAATCACCTTAAAAACGATAATTTCTTACTAGTTGCGCATTTTATGCAACTGGTTACATATGTATATTTGTGCACATGTTCATTTAGATATATTGTTAGTAAATTATATATTTGGTTGATATTTTCAGACATTGATGAAATTTTCATATATGTTTTAGTTTCACGAAATCTGATGCAATATAGAGAGAATGAAATGTCTTGTTTTGTTGTTTCTGTATAATTTTACTGTTGTCATAATTACTATGTAGCAAGACACATGCAATGTAGTGAGCTTAGTAGTCAGAACACATTCTGCTAATCAGGACTTTTTAGGCCTCAAATCTGTAGCCCGGCTCATGTTTCTGTTAATCATGGCTATTTGGGCCTCAATTCTGTAGCCCGGCTCATGTTTATGCTAATCAAGACTGTTTGAGCCTGAAATCTGTAGCCTAGCTCATGTTTCCTGTAGAATATCTATGCAGAAAATACGTACAGTAATGCATGTTCCTGAACTCATACTCCCATGAAGAAGTTGGCTGATTTCTACAGGATTATGTTAATACTGGTTGCTTACCAGTCGGCAATGGTTTAATTAGCTATATGTTCTTAAAACGTCATGAAATTACACAAAACAATTGAGTTTAATAATAAGCATGTAGATCCGTTCTTTCAGTTCTAGAGACTGACTCCTAAGTCTTCTACAATTGAACAGTTTTATCTAGAACGTCCTAGGCGAATGGTACAAACATCAACATATGATAAAGTTTAATTATATGTTCATTGTATTAAACAACACTATTAACCTGAACGAAATCATCTTCAAAGAGGCAAATTTTGTACAGTTGGGAGTGGACATTTTATATGAAATTTAATTACGAAATGGATTGCTTACTGGGTCTGAGATAATTATAAATATAATTTTACCTTGAGAAGCTCGCAATGTGATTTAAGTTAAGGAATATTTTGACCTTTGTGAATGTCAAAAGTAAGCCTGTTATGGACAAATATAATTCACTACAAGATAACATTTGAACATAATTCAGTATGAAACAAAAAAGATATATGTAAGTACATAATGTATGTAGCTATCATATGCCGTACATCCTTACAAAACGTGCCGTGTTAAGATTTGCGTCACTAAAAGTCTTTAATTGCATTGAAATAAATAGTTTAAGGTGAATATGATAAGTATTCTGTCACTTTTCATACATTTCTACAGTTATTCGTAGCTCAGTGGACTTTCATCGGATCGAAATCTCTAGGACTGGCAACATCAGTTTCAGGTTTCAGAGTTCTAGCCATTCGAAATTGAACACTTTTACTCCACGAAATAGAGTAGTTTCCCTTGTATAATTTGTATTGTGTAATGTGATCATGTTGTTTGTAGTGGTACATTCCACATGATTCTTTAACTATATATACGTAATAATAGGGTGTGTTTAATAATTTGAGTGATGAAACGCAAATATTTTACTGGAATTATATTAACACATTAATCTTGAAATTTTCGTACTCATTATAGTTCGTTTATTTTACAAATAATGAAAAAGTGATAAGTTCTTAAATTCCGCAAACACATTTTATTTGATCATAAATACTGTCGTACCTTAAAGGAAGTCTGATTGATTGCAACATTCTATTTGAATTACTTAAGTAGAATTTGATTACATTTTATATCACGCACTGTTCAATCATAATGATGATGCATTAAGTTTTGATTATTACGCACCATTTTTTTTCTAAAACTGTTTAAACGAGCCTTTCGATCTCAATTAAAATTTTTATCATACGCATGTTCTAGTAGTTTTTTGTAGATAAAATACAATATGCAATTTTGCCTGTTTACACCATCTTCATATCCTCGGATTTTTCGTAGGAGTCCTCACGAATCGCCAACTCAATCGTAGTCAACTAGCTGAAATCCGTAAACAACTCGTCACAACTTGTAGACACTCGTAAGAGTCCGTGAAAGGAGAGGATAGACATGTCAAAAATTTTCTTACGATTGTCCATATATTAATTTTTGCGCCAATAACTCGTAACAATCCGTAAATAACACAAACTGGTTCCCAAACACGTTACCCTAGTAAACTGCTCGCAAGAATCTGTAAATGACTCATAGCAATTTGTTGCGAAGATGGAGACGAAAAGCCGAGAGTTCCGTCTTCTAGCATTGATCGCAGTTCTGAGTCTTTGAATATTTGGCCATCAGAGAAACTTCAATATGAACCTACACACAACCACATAAACTTGTAGTCAGCATTCACTAGAGCCATCATCACCATGCAGAAGAAATTCTTGTAGTTGTAATACAACAAATAGAACCAGCGTCAGCAGGCTTATTGATTCTGATGTGTTTGTCACCCAACGCACCGCAAGCGTGTGAAAGGCTCCAGATTCTTCTTGCAAGCCCTATTAATATGCACAACCAATCTTCTTCAGTGATGTTGCCTGGCATGATTTCTTTGCATGCTGAGTAAATTGCTTCGCAGACTTCAGGTACGAAGAGCAATTTGGAGTTTCAGGCTACATGGAAGGAATACATCAGATCTACATAATTCACACCAGTAGGTAAATGCCCGAGTGTTACAACTAACTTCAGTCCAGGCTCAAGTGGCTCTCGGAAAGTAGACAAACAAATTGTACTTATGTTTTAAATACAGTGACAACGGTAGCTTTATATCAAATGGTAGCAAAACTATTAAAATTATGTAGAAAATCAACCAACATGTATCTGAATGAAGTGGACTCTCTCTTGATAGCAGGAGTAACCCTGTCAAAATTCTCTCCAAACACATCAGCATGAACTCGGAGAAAGTTCTTGCAGCTTTTAGTGTCTTCATGGTTCAACTCATGCAGCAGATGATCATACCGTCCAAGGAGGGTCCGGTGAGCCAGGCAGGTCCTGCACAAAAACCTTATGCGAGATTGACGCCTCCTCGGTCTCGGAGGATTTCTTCCTGAATGGTGATAAAATATCATTGGGTGGACGATCGAGCTAGGTGTAGAGCTGTTCTTATTGATATAGATGTTTATGCTGTATATTTTCTAAACCTGATTTGTTTAGCTTTTACATGACTTATTGTCCCTGGGATTTAACGCCGTTCTTGAACACATTATTTAGTTATACGGCGACCGGTTCACCTAACCAGTTTTCCTAGACCGTATACTAATCAGTACTAATTACCCTTCCACCAGTAGCCAGCAACTTCTCCACATTCTGAATCATGTATTATGGAATGGCATCTCATTCTTCCATCATTGCCTCAACTAATTGTGCCTAGTTGTTAAAAATTGACCTCCGCTGCACACTTCACGCCCGTGCTGGTCCCAAAATTGTTAATTAGGGCTCATGTTTGGTGACAACGCAGTCCAAACTTGAAACTTGAATATTGATTGCTTGTGATAAATTTGAAGAAAAGTCGACTGGACTTCCATTTTTCCATTCATTTTTGGATTGTGAGGTTGTCTCTGTTTTTCGGGAAAATGATAAAAAACTGCTCGACAAACATGGGAAGTGAGTCCAGAACTAACTTAAATATTTGCAACCATGAATGACAAGTCTAGTTACACAATAAGTATCACGAGGTAAGGCTCGATCTTTTTGCTATTAAACTGAGATCATCTGAATCCATTTCTCCAAGCTGGTTTTATTCGACTTGGTCATGTAAGTCTAGGTACACAATATATATCAATGAGGTAAAGCTTGAATTTTTGTAAGAAAACTGAGATCATACGAATCTAATTCTCCAACTCGGGCTGCTTTACATGAACATAAAAAGTTTGTCGATTATCAAGCTGGTTGTATTTGGGCCAGTCTACGACTTATCATGTGGAACTAGAATGTCTTAGCGACTGGGTACGGAAGAAATACATCGGTGAATTATGTTCATGTTAGGCAAAGAGTCGGATTTCATACATTTGTGTATTCCGTTACAACCAAATGCTTCACTATATACATTTGTGTATTCTATCGCAACAAGTAATTTGGCTATGTACATCTGTGCATTCTGTTTCCACATGCCTGACTGTATACATGTTCGTATTCGAAATGTTCACGCTCGTTTTATTTGTGGTAAAATGTTTTAGATAATTGTAGTGAATAATTTAAAACAATTATTAAGATGCATTGTCTAATTACATAAAATCGCACCTGTTAATGCATAATCTAGTTCAGCAATTAATAAAATACGTACTAGTATTTCTTTTTTTCACCGACAATCTTTATTTATGTATTATTGCATACTCGGTTTGTAAACATAAGAAATATAAATTAAACAATTCTAGTGCAATGAAAATAAAAAAAATTGGATTCGCATTGTTAATCGCTCGGTCATAATTTAAAAAGCCAGGAACGATTGTTTGAAGCTTAAAGATAACGTTGAATTTAGGCCAGATTATTTTGAAGCTAGATCAAATTGAAACAAAATTGAAGGAGCACATAAAAACAAGAAGTGCATGATGGCCCTATCAATCGCTCAATACAATAATCTGATGAATTGACAACTTGGTAGAGAAGTGACTCTCAGGACAAAATTTCGACAACTGGTGCATTATTTGATCAATTTTAGTAGAAGACCACTAAACAATATAACGTACTAAAAAATATGCGCTTTTGACAAAAAATACTATTTTCCCTTAACAAGATACGACATGGGCGGTACCAATTTTGACCCTAATCATAATTTGAACAATCTGGGTAGAAGATCATAAGACAATGCAGCATATTTGAGTATCTAATCTTTTAGCTTTTCGGTTTCGGCCATTACACTTTCTAAAGGTTTTCCCTATATATTCTATGTTAAACAAATGATCCTTGGGGCGGGGCCAATTTTAACCCAAGGGAATAATATATTTATTCTTGGTAGAGGACCACAAGACAATGCTACAAACCAAAAACTAGTATA
This sequence comes from Lutraria rhynchaena, assembly GCA_008271625.1. Classification (NCBI taxonomy): domain Eukaryota; kingdom Metazoa; phylum Mollusca; class Bivalvia; order Venerida; family Mactridae; genus Lutraria; species Lutraria rhynchaena. Next base: position 31,120 of record VIBL01000121.1, on the reverse strand, counting down.
AACTGACCAAGAAAGAAACGTCCGCTGTGTTTATATGCAGATATACGTAAATGTGGAAAGAAGGGTTAAATTATTTTTACTTGAATTCCAAGAGTATATCAATGTGAATTTGTGTGTAAAATTTTATCGCTCTACGTTTACAGAAAACTGATGAAATGGTTGATTAAATGTGGTAGGGGTCGTAGATCAAAATCATACATTAACACCGGGTATGGCCACCATGAGCATTGAGTACTTCCTGGTATCGTTGGCTCATAGAACCGACAAATGTGTTGATTTCTGCCCGTGGAATGCTATTCCACTCCTGGATTAACGCTTATGTAAGTAACATGCGAAGGTGGAATAGGACGACGTCTAACACGCTGGTCCAAATTTTCCCACAGGTGTTCGATGGGATTCAGATCTGGACTTTTGGCGGGCTAATCATTAATGAATGGAAAATTATTCGTCCTGAGGAAACACACAGTATCTCTTGCTGTATGGCTTGTGGCTATATCCTCTTGTAACAGAGTGAAATTGGCATTATTTTGAAACAGCGGGATAACGTCAGTACACAACCAACGTATGGACAACGTCCATATAGACAACACTCGCGCAGACGATCGCGTACAGTTTGTGCAGGTATTCGGTTGATATGTGCATCAGGGGTTTTAGCAGCAGTAGCAGTGGCAGTTTGAAAAGGATTGCATAGGTGTGTGTGTTCATGAGATAGCGATCTTGAACAGGTGTCGTGACGTGCGGACGTCCACTTCTAGGTAAATCTTCCGTACGCCCTGTTGCTTAGAAAAATTGCCTAAAGGTTCAAATAGAACGACTAGAACTGCCAACAACCTTAGCAACTTCATTCGTCGCCATACCAGCAATAAGCATTCCAATGACACGTTCACGTTCATATGGTATAATTCTAGGCATATCAGAAAGAAAGAAAACTTAATCAAAATTCTTTTTTTCAACGTCTTTTTCATATTGACAACAAAGTCTATAAAATCATACTGAAAGGTTTGATTTTATGAATATGGATTATACTAATCTGTGCATACACGAGAAAATCTAGTTTAACGTGTTTTTGTCTGATGCGTACAATTTTGTAATAATTGGTTTTATTTGACACATAATCGTTCGGCCGAATATATGTAAGGCATTGGACATGCTGATTTATTTTCATTACATAAAAAAATCTGTAGATCGAAAGTTTCTTTTTTTGTTCAATATATATGCCCAAGGCCGTGCAGTTTTGGTCAAAGGTTTTCCTTATATATATATTTCATGTAAAGCAAGTGACCCCGATGAATGGGACCTTAAGTTAACACAAGCAAAACAAAGATTTTGAACAAGCCTGTATAACGTAATCATTTTTTTCATTGTGTTTAACACCGTTTTTCAACAATTTTTCAGTTATTATACGGTGGTCGGTTCATCTATTCAGTTTTCTAACCAGTATTAAATAACCCTCCCACAAGGAGCCGGCAACTTCTCCACATATGCAGGAAAAATGACATATTGTCAAATTTGCACGGAAGGGTATGGCCTGCTGCGATAGGGATTTGAACTCGGATCGCCGAGTAACAAGTCCAGCGCACTAACCATTGGACCATGGTCGCGACCTAACTTTATCATTAAAAACAAGGTATATGATATATTTAGATATACTTATTGCAGATGAGATTATGTAAATTCTAGAATCATCGGGACTTCCTAAAACGTGCAGGGTTATTCTTGAATGGCACCATGCTTAAAATGTGCAGCACACATCTTACAGTTTTATTTGACTTTTCCCAAAATGCATTCATTCATTTATTTTCGTGTGAATGTGGTATACAATTTTATATGCAAAAATATAAACCATTAATGATTGTATGTTCTAGAAAAAGCACGTTTGTGTGAACAATGCAATCAAGTAAATAAACAAAATACGGTATTGTTTGCGCAAGATGTTTATTCAGTTGTGCGAATATAAGTGCACAATAAAAGAAATACATGTACATGTATATCTAACATGAAGAACGAATTGCATGGGATACATTTGACCTCAAAGAAGGTCATCAACGCCACCTTGTATCATTGGAAATAAATTTTGAAGCGTAACTATGATATGAATGAAGACATTTAAAGCAGTTGTATAGCAGTGTATGTAAATGTCGTCTGCAATTGATTCTTTCAGATCCTCCGTAAATATTTGTGTCAAATTATTACTTTTAAACTTATATATCTACAATGTACGAATCAAGAATAGACGGAATTTTCAGACGACTTTTACTGATCTGATTTACTTTTACTTTCTTGGACTGATGTTAGATATATTCATTTTCACAATTGTGCGAATTCAAATATAGTCATTTATAAATATTGATGAATTAAGAGATTCAAACGAATTTAATATTTTCAGGAATAGATTCAATTCCTTTGTTTCCGTGACGACACTAAAGCAGCTGAAACAATAAAAAAACAAAAAGAACAGTGATGAAACAATGAAATGTTGAAAATGACAGAAACGTAGATCATTTATAGGACATATTTTGTCTATTGATTTTAGACAAGTGTCTTAAACTACATTAAGAAGTAAGGATAATAACAGTTCTTTTGTTTCATGGTCTCATTCTTCACGATTTGCCATATAAACGCTACTACATGATCAATTTTGTGTCTAGGTGTCTAATACAGGAACGAAGACAAAACTACTACGTGGAGAATAGATGTGTACTTGCAGCGTACAGGGGACGAAGCAATCGCAATTCGTTCAGAAAAAAATACTGTCTCGTGTTTTACGCCTGGTGCAAACAGTATGTCGGTCGTATACCAACGAGCGGTAATATTAGCAAGTTTTCCTGGATTTATTACTTGTACATTTTCTTATTAGATACTTAAATTAGCTAACAATTAATTTCATTTATTTTATATAATTGTTAATTCGTAACTTCATTGAATGACAATCTCCATCATTTTCTTTATTTGAAAATTTGGCACTCTTAAGTTTTTTTCCTTTCTTTCTTTTTTTAAATTCTCCCATTTGTATTTTTCTCAGGAGATACATCGTAATTTGTTTCATTTGTTTTTTTTATTGGTCAATACAGATAAACGTACCTACGATTTGTTACCTTTGCTCTTTTATACTTCACAATTAATACATACATTGTTAAAATATTATTCAGTGTCTAATCTTTTTCACTTTTTTGGATATTTTTTTATTATGTGTTATACACTGGTACATAAATTTTATTGGCATTAACAAGTTTTAATTCATATATATACGTATAATTTCAGAGTTAGATGGAAGACCTAGATGTAAATAAAAAAAATGACACTGCAAAATTACAGAACTCTGTGGTAAACTATGAACCTATAACTATATTATTGTATCTATTCATTAAATCTAGGAAAATTAACTGATGTGATTTACGAAAATTTATATATTGATATTTGCACTTCTGTATAACATATTAAAATATTGAATAAATAGTTTTAAGAAGTTTTTCTGGATTCTGTCTAAGTAATAACCATTTCTCCGCAGATAACTGCAAACTTACCTCATGAAAGCAGGACCAAGAAGTCACAAAGAACATTGTCACGTGTTCGAACTCACGAACCCGTGGTCTGTAGGCTTAACGCTCTACTACATGAGCTTAACTGGCGAGCTTATATTTGTTCAGAATCTTCTTCCTAGGTAAACAACTCGAGGCAATTTTTACATTTTCGCCGATGTCTAGTTATGACCAAAAGGAAGCATTGAAACTGCATATAAACGAATTGTTAAAAATACAAGTGGATTTCAGAGGAGCGTTTGTCATGGAAATAAACATATTCGTCAAAACAAAATCCTGTATGATACCCCCTCCAACCCGAAAAGAAAAACAGCTAAAATGACATTTAGTACAAACAGAAAACAATGATCATCAGTAGACTGTATTAATAGTTCTACAGCTTTTATTCTGAATCAGTACTAATTATTACTCGCGTATTAAATATCGAACAATTATTATGGAAAATTAAACCTTATCATTTTCCCATTATTTGTCACTGTGTGAAAAGAAAGGCATTGCGTTCATGTAAATGACAATTGCTTAAATAAAATAAAAGATCATATCAAAGCAGTTCCATTCTTATCAATTAACTAGCGGACATGATTTTGTTAACTTCACAAAAATGTTTTCTCAGTATTTACTAATTTGGAGAAATAGGTTTCTTTACAGAAATGAATTATGACAATTGCGTAATTACTCAACGGTACGCTTCTATTTAGGCACCTTCAAAATGCGAAGTGGTGGGGGTACAAACATAATTATTTGAGACTCATTAATTATGAGCATATTCATAAGTACTTTGCACGAAGTATGTGCTATTCCATGAATATCAAAGAAAGTTCATGTCATAAAGCCTCTTGAATATGATCCTCATCTTTTTTTTCAATAATAAAATAAAACACAATGACTGAAATATTGTTTCTAACAATGTCATTGGCACGGGAAAAACAAATGATAAACAAACAAAACAAACACATAAAATACACATCTCCGAAGCTCTTAATCTCAGAAAACGAGCTTTTTGTTAGTCTTTTATTAGTACATTTTACAACAAATGCGATCACAACAGATAAACGCTCAAACATGTAGATCTAAATAAGAAAATACAACGTTGATAAAGAAAGTGGAATAGAATAGTAATTCTGTATTAAGAAGCGTCCGAGTTTGTTTCGTTGTGCATGTATTGTAAGGCATTTATATCTACCCTCTTTATTTTCGGCAACAATGCGCACTTTGACATACTGCATTAGCACAATCCACATGCCTGTTTACTAGTTCCTAGAAAATAACAATTTCATGTTTAGAACACTTTGTACAGTTAATTGGTGTTAGATATCGTGTACAACTCATCATCATTCATATTTAGATTTGGTCCTCGTTAAAATAAATGGTGCGAAAATAACTACAAGTAATTGAATTTTTTATTTGTATTTACACGTATTGAAATTGTCGGTACAAAATTTTGATTGATTTTTTCTTTATTATTTTTTTCTAAACACCTTGTCTGTCTTAACATACCCATTGCAATGTTCTCTTTCGTTAATTAGACTTTATAGATCGTCCATATTATAATAACACCCGTGTTCATATTAGAACAAACAATGTAAAACTACTAACTCGCAATGACTTTATGTTCGCAGCTCTTTTCAAACGATCAATCAGGCCACCTTGAGTCCTATCATCTGGAACAAAAAAATAATGAAAATGATACGAGAGTGGTTTCTGACACTGCAACACAATATTATACATGTGTTACATAATATTTAGTTTATAGCTTAATTATTTAGTGATTGCCATTGACGTCGGCTAATTCTGTTCCAGCTCAACTTGGTTTTTATCACGATACATGAATATTTTGATGAGGAACGTTTTTTTTGCCCTCCGTTTTTGTTTGCATGGATGTTTTTTTCTAGAATCCTTTTTCTTATCCGTATTCATACATTTTGTGTAAGTTCTTACACACATGTTACATAAATATGCTATCAATAATATATTAGAAGCTATAGCAATTCCTTCAGACATCATACATACATATATAAATGTATATTCCGAATGTTGAGGCAGTAGTGGCTGAGAAATACTCAAAGTTCTCGGCCACCACTATCTGTTCATTCACACTGAATCTCAATATAAAAACAAGAATTGTGTGCCTGTGTTGAAACTAAATATATCTATCCGGGTCAGGTGAGGATATAACAAGTTTAGACTACAAACGCAAAAATTCACAAACGGATAAAAATGCCTGACTCATGATGTTAGTTCTTGATATTTAGACCTATTTGGTAATACTGTCTGCACACACTTGTGCGCAGAACACTCAAAAATGATGAAAAGGGTGGGTACCGACATTGGGGATGATATAAAAGAGGTGCTCTTGCGGAGTTGGCAGTCGAGAGTCGGCAGTCGGTAGTCAGTAGTCGGCGGTCGACGCTAACCCTTTCCAGTGAGTTCTATCTAAACTATGTCGACTATTTATTAGCGTTAAACTTTAATAATATTTTCGCCTGGACTTACGATCAGTGACAGATATATTTCGTTTAATTTAAACTTAAAGTCAGTGTTTTTTTAGTTGGGAATCTCGTTTTGCGTTTTATTTATTGGACAATTAAACATCTGTAATATGGAGAAGTGGAGTTGTTTTTTATATTCACATACGTCTTTCCCACTGGACTTGAGCGTGTTTAATCGGTGAACAATAAACTAGGCATACGTACGATCGGTAAAATCCCAACACCCCAATTGGGAAAACCGAACCACGTACAATTGACAAGAACTGTAAAAAACAGGTTTTCCTTCTCCAGATGCTTACCCCATTCCTACCTTCAGTCATAGCGTGGAAACATTTTGCCTTCATGTCATGCAAGTTTGATTGTAAAATCTCATACATGCAAAATAAACAAAGGGCGATAATTCCGCCAAAAAAGATCAAATCACAAAACTCCAAAAATACGCACCGGGTCACTTGATGACAAAAGTTCTATGAAAGTTTGCTTAAAATCCCTTGAGAAATAAGGGAGTTGTGCACAGATGAGTATTTCTCCATGAAATTGCATATGTGCAAAATAAACAAATGGCCATAAATCTGCCAAAAATAATCAAATCACTAACACTGACAACATGCGTGGGTCACTTGATGACGATAGTTCTGTGTAAGTTTTGTTGAAATCCTTTGAGAAATGTCGGAGGAGTTGTGTGCAGAGGAGTATTTTTCTCTATGTTAAATGTGCGCAAAATACACAAAGGGCCATAATTCCACCGACAACGATCGAATCACAAAACCCCAACAACTAATGCTGGGGTACATAGAGAGAATAGTTCTGCGAAAGTTTGGTCAATATCTCTCGGGAATTGTAGGGGGGTTTGAGCACAGAACATTACAAAATAAACAAAAGGCCATAATTCCGCCATAAATGATCAAATCACAAAACCCGGAATACATGCGCTGAAAATAGTTTTGTGAAAGTTTCGTTAAAACTTCTTGAGAAATATAGGAGAAGTTGCGCACAGAATATAATATCTGCAAAAGTAAACTTTTGTGTAACAGTAACCTTGACCTTTGACCTAGAACCACCATATTCAATCCCAAAGCAGGTCTTTATGTAAGCATGTTATGTATAAAATTTGGTGAGAATATGTCAATTAAAACGAAAGTTATCTAGCGGAAACCAATTGTTGACTAGTTTTACACCGTTTTTTAACAATTTTTCAGTTATATACGGCGGGCGGTCCACCTAACAGGTTTTCCTGGACTGTATACTAACTAGTGCTAACTCCCATTCCACAAGGTGCCGACATTTTTTCTGCATACGAAGTAAAATCAACATTTTTGTCAAATTTTCATAAAAGTGAATGACCTGTCACGACCGGAATTTGAGCCTGGATCACCCAGTTACAAGTCCAGCGCACTAACCACTGGACCACGGTCGCGGTCATTTGAATGTTTTACTTCGAAACACGCTACAAATACTACAACAAACTACGTCTGAATATTATCGGCGAGCGTTATCACACTATTGATATACATAGGCTTACATATGCAAACTTTTGTCGAGTTCGTCTTCATTTACTAACAGAGCCTATCGCTTTGTATCCTGTTACTTTATCTTATATATAAAAATGCAGTTCGTTCAGGTTAAATCGGTGTGTGTTTTGTTTCTAACCATACAACCGTACAGAAGATTTATCACTCTTGTGCAGCTCTTATACATAGAGTTCATTAGAAAACAATAATTTAAAGGCTTGTTGACAAAACCTCACCCCAAAAATCTCGAAGTAGTATCGTAATGCACAATTGAGAATACTAGAATATGTCTGACCGTCCAGTGTCATTGGATCACATGACAAAATATGATAAAATAAATCCTTATTCTCTTTTTATATTTAAATTAATACATGAACAATGCGAAAGCCAACTCGGTTAAGAACAATTCAAATTTCTTACCTGCAAAGGTTGCAGTCACAGCAAGCACCAATAAAAACACAAGCAAAAGTTTCATGTTTACGCGTTCCTTCTCTTTAGTGTAGACTTGTCGAATCCTTCCTCCGTAGTGTTGATTTATACTACACACGTAATAAATTTGATTAGTGTTCACTGTTTTTATTTAAGGTCATGCCAATTTAGATATATGTTTAGTGTCAGGTTCATTTTTCGAAATATACGAAATGTAAAAGGCAGTAAAAAAAGATGACAACAACTACAAATCAACGTTGCTTATTTTGTTATCATTCACATTTTTATTATCAAAATAAATAATTCAGACAACATCAAAAAAAATAAGACAATTAAGTTTATAGTGCATCAATTTATTGACACAATTCATCATTTAAAAGGGGATCTTTCCTATTTAATTTTCAAAAAAAAAATGTTCTTGGAACCTTTTCTGTGTTAATCAATCAATTAATGACGACATTAAATTTAACCAAAAATGAACATGAGTGAATAATAATGGCTAAAAAGATAAACATACATGTTAAGTTGGAAAAACCTAAATATTCGTACAAGTAAAAGTAATTACAAATGTGCACTATTCACACTGACACAAGAATACCTAGGACTAATTATATCATTTTAATACATTTTTTATCAAAAAATAAAGAATTTACAAGATGTTTTGTTAGTTAAAATTGTAATAGGATGTAGTAATTTTCTCCCTTTGTGTTTGTATCTTGTCTGTTAAGTATGGATAGTCTCTCTTTTATATAAGTATTGTACAGAAAAATGTAACAAGCTCTACTTCTGTCCAGAAGGCCGAGTGGTAGAGGCGAGTAGTTTAGGATCTTGATGGAGTGGTTCAAATGATCGCATAATGGTCTTCTGATGGTAAAAACTATAACCAGACTACATTGACAACAACAACATTATTATAATTAACCCTCTATTTTAATAGATAAATGTGACTAAATATCCATTATACCAATGATATAAAACAGAGATATCAAATTATGTTGCACAAATTATACTAATTTATTGCAGATCAATTTAATATATTTAATTCAGGATCCTGTAAATAATATGACATTTACGTGGTTTTTGGATTTATTAAACTAAAAATTACAATAAGTAAGTTTTTAGGTATAATATTTTATATAAACTAAGCTAATATTAATTTTTTAAAGCCATTGATGGTGAAATTAATAATAAAGCAATAATGCTTTAAGAAAGTGGTAGAAGCATTGATCTTCTATGATACTGACCTATTGGCGCAGCACACTAGCTAATTAAATTAAGTTTGTGAAGCCGTATATTTATGCAAAAGTTTTTTTCTGTCACGTATATAAGATATCACCCATATATAATCGAAGGGAAACAACTTCGACAATTGTATTTTTCCAACGTATATCATTCTAAACCTTGTTATCGCACAGGAAAGCTCTCTAAACGTACGTTTAAAACAATCTGAATATTTCCACTTTTTCAACCATGACAGATCACATGATTGATTTGTGTCGTACATTTTCATTGGTTGGAATAACTAGGATCTTGTTATATATTACGCGGAATGTCGCTCATCTAATAAGAATGAAGCTTTCATCACGTGTTAGGCGACTGTCAGACTCAAAGTTTACTACATTTTTAGTTAATTCCTACCTTGTATCACTGTAGTGTTTTTTTTCAATGAACAAAATGTAAAATTTATTTAACTACAACTTAATAATGTCTGGTGGTAAAGAATTTGCTATTGTCTCAAACCAGAACATTTTTAAGTCTGATTCTAGTACTAAGAGGTTTTTCATTCATATTGTATGGTAATGTTTGTATATTTATGTTTTTGTGTGACAAATTATTGTGTAGATCCACCGATCATAATCAGATTATATGTTGACATATATGTTCTGATTTGTGTTTGTTGATAACATCTGGCATTAGTGGTTAGATAGCAAGGTCCACCGGCCTTAGGGTTGTGAATTCCAACCCAGGGTGCCCCTGATCTGTGTGACGAGTTGGTTGAGGCCATCCTTGTTTGCTGAAACGCGACTGACTCATAGAAATCCGCGACTCAACTTTTTAAACTCTCCTGTTAAAAAATAGTCTTTCGTCATTAATAATTGCTTTGTCGTATTTTGATTTTCCCCTTATTAAATTTTAGGCAGTTCCCCTCGGTTAAGTTCTTAAAATCCATGTTTTGCATGATTTTGATAAGACTTTAAAGTATGTGACTATCACAGTAACGTCTAATACTAGCCAATGCATTGAATCATTCCTGTCAAAAGCTTGTATTCTTTAAAACTCATTGTACCCATGTATAGATACTTGGATTTTTGTTGTGGAAGTTCCAATAACTCTTCAAACTGAAAAAATCCCTACTACCGACCCACAGAATGTTGGGTCGCGTCACAGCAAACGAACAATATTTTAAGGATGGCCTGAATACATTGCGATTAATGCCATATATCCACCACCAATGATAATTGACACGGAGAGGTTGACATTTACTTGTGGAGAACAGGTATGTCTGTCCTTGAAATACTGTTGAAAACAGGTGTAAGACATGAAAAACTATTCAGTTGTCTTCGTATTTCTATACTAATGATTGCTCTCAATCTGAATATATTCTTTCACATGCAAACTGTAACTTGACATATTTTTGATATTTGAAAACTGTTCTTGAACTTAACAATCACCTTAAAAACGATAATTTCTTTCTAGTTGTTCATTTTATGCAACTGGTTACATATTATGTATATTTGTGCTCATGTTCTGAACATTAAGATTTATTGTAAGTAAATTATATATGTGATTAACGTTTTCAGACATTGATGAAATGTTCATATATGTTTTAGTTTCATGAAATCTGATGCAAAATAGAGAGTCAATTTAAGATTATTAGAGGTATGTGATGATATATATTTATTATTTAGAAATAAGTAGTTTAATGTGATTATGATAACTTTTCTGTCACATTTCATACGTTTATACAGTTACTCGTCACCTATTCAAGGAACTCTCATTAGATCGAACTAATTAGGACTGACGACATCCGTTTCTATTCAGTCGGACATTTTAACTCCAGGACATAAAGTTGTTTCCCTTTTAATTTTTGTGTTGTGTAATGTGTTCATGTTGTTTGTACTGGTACAATAAATAAACGTACGTAATAAAAGCATATGTTTAATAATATGGGTCGCGAAAAGCAAAGATTTACTGTGATTATATTAATACATTGAACTTGGCATTTTGGTCTCATTATCGTTTGTTTAGTTCACAAGTAATAATAAATAATTACTTGTTAAATATCACAAACACATTTTCTTTGATTATAGGCACTGTCGTACCGCATACTGTCATTGCAACATTACTCGTACTATTTGAATTAGAATTTAATTACATTTTATATTACGCTCTGTTTGATCATGATCGTGAATAGCTTCTATTCTAATGTATTGAATGCATAAATTTTTGATAATTACGTACCTAGTACTCTTAAAACTGTTTAAATGAGCATATCAATCTCAATTAAAAGTTTAATCAGATGCATATTCTCGAGTGATCTTTGGTATATAAGATACGATATACAATTTGACCTGTATGAACCCTCTTCTTATACACGGATTTTACTTGCAAGTCCTTACGGATCGCGTGCATCTGTAAAAACCTCGCCGGTATCGGATTGATACTTATTGATTCTGATGTGTTTGTTATCCAACGCACCGCAGCGTGTGAAAGGCTCCAGATTCTTATTGCAAGTGATATCTGCAATCTTCTTCAGTAATATTGCATGCTGAGTAAATTGCTTTGCAGACTTCAGGTACGGAGAGCAATTTGGAGATTCAGACTACACGGAAGGAATACATCAGATCTACATAATTCACACCAGTAGCGAGATGCCTGAGTGTTACAACTAACTTCAGTCCAGGCTCAAGTGGCTCTCGGAAAGTAGACAAACAATTGTACTTATGTTTAAAACACATTGACAACGGTAGCTTTATATCAAATGGTTGGCGAAACTACTAAAATTAGGTAGAAAATTAACATACGTGTATCTGAATGAAATGGACTCATTCTTGATAGCAGGAGTAACCCTGTCAAAAATCTCTCCAAACACATAAAGCATAAATTCGGAGAAAGTTCTTGCAGCTTTCAACGTCTTCATGGTTCAACTCATGCAGCAGATGATCATACCGTCCAAAGAGGGTCCTGTGAGCCAGGCAGGTCCTGCACAAAAACCCTCTGCGAGGTTGACGCCTCCTCTGCCTCGGAGGATTTTTTCCTGAATGGTGATAAAATATCATTGGGTGGACGATCGAGCTAGGTGTAGAGCTGTTCTTAATGTCCGAACCTATTTGTATATGCTGTATATTTTCTAAACCTGATTTGTTTAGTTTTTACATGACTTATTGTCCCTGGGATTTAACGCCGGTCTTGAACACATTATTTAGTTATACGGCGACCGGCTTACCTAACCAGTTTTCCTTGACCGCATACTAACCAGTACTAATTACCCTTCCACCAGCAGCCGGCAACTTCTCCACATTCTGAATCATGTATTATGGAATGGGATAAACATAGGAAGTGAGTCCAGAACTAACTTTAGTATTTGCAATGCTAACTAAACAACCGGTGCACACTGATGATAATGACCGGAACAATCTAGAAATGTTTGTTGTAACCATGAATGACAAGTCTAGTTACACAATAAGTGTCACGAGGTAAGGCTCGATCTTTTTGCTATTAAACTGAGATCATTAAAATCCATTTCTCAAAGTTGGTTTTATTCGACTTGGTCAGACTGCCACTTGCCATGCGGAACTAGAATGTCTTAGCGACTGGGCGCGAACGAAATACACCGGTGAATTGTGTTAAAGCAAAAAGACAGATTGTATTCACCTGTGCGTTCCGTTACAACCGAATGATTGACTATAACACATTTGTGTATTCCATCGCAACTAGTAATTAAACTTTATGCATCAGTATATTTTTCCGTGTGCTTGACTGTAAATATTTTCGTATTTGAAAGTTCACTCCGATCTTATTTAATGTAGAATGCTTTAGATAAGTCTTGTTAGAGACTAGGTTAGTAAACATAAATTAAACAGTTCGAATCAATGAAAAGTAAAAATTGGTTTAGTTCGTATTGTTATAACGCTCGGTCATACTTTATAAAGCCAGAAAAGATTGTTTAAAGTTTAAATATAACGTTGAACTTAGACGAAACTATTTTGAAGCGAAAACAAATTGAAGTAGAATTTAAGGAGTACAGAGAAACAGGATAGTCATGTTGGCCCAACCAATCGCGCACTAAAATAATCTAATGAATTTGGTAATGAAGTGACTCCAATGAGAACCAGTTCCGACAACAGGAGCATGATTTGAAAGGGGCCACTAAACAATATATGGTACGAAAATATCCAAGCTCTTGGTAATGTACTTTTGGCCAAAAAGATTTTTACAATTTTCCCTGAATAAGATACGGCTGTAGCGGTGCCAATTTTGACCTCTGGGCATAATTTTAACGATCTGGGCAGAAGGCCATAAGACAATGCTGCACACTAAATATCTATCTTAACTTTAAGCAATGCGATATTGGCCCACAAAGCTTTTTATAACGTTTCCTATATATTCTATGTAAAACAAGTGACCCCGGGGCGGGACCAACTTTGACTCTAGGAAAATGATATGATCAATCTTGGTAGAGGACACAAGGCAATGCAACAAATCAAATATATGCCCTGGGCCATGTAGTTTTGGCCAAAAGAAATGAAAGAGTTTTACCGTGTAAGTTTATATAAAATAAGTGACCCCGTAGCGGGCCAATTTTGACTCCTGATGAATTATTTGTAAAATGTTGGTGGAGGACCATCCGAGTTTCATTGAAGAGTTGCCCTTTTTTTGAAAAAAAACCCCATAGATTTACATTTTTCTTTATTGGATGAGATTGGAATAGTGCTTTTGCATTTTTTGAGTTTTCTTTGAAATGGATCATCTTTTTTCTTTCATCTCTGAAATACTGGCTTCTCCCATAGACTTCAATGCAAATTCAAAGGAACAATAGCTCAAAGGTGTCTCGTTGTTTCGAAAAATCTCTTTATCATAAATAACAACAATGCAAATACAACTAGAAGATATATCTAGATATTTCGTCATGAATCTGTTGATAGAGATAGAACTAAAATATAAATTAAAAATAAATCGTTTTTGTATAACATATTAATTCTGATGAGTTATTAAATTAAACACATATGCATTCCCTTCATATTGCCACGTATGTATTTTATAACGTCAAGTTCATTACTATAAAATTTACAAGATACACTACAAATCTAAACCCTATTATACAATAAATTATACTCGGTTTGATGACAACAATACATAATATACAAAATATTAATATATTTGAGAGTGTTACATATTTATAATGTTACGTATATACTTATTGCAGATGAGAGAATGTATTTTCTAGAATCATCGGGCATTATTGAACCTCCTAAAATATGCAGAGTTATTCTTCTAGAATGGCGTCCATGCTTAAAATGTGCAACGCACAATCATTTACAACACATTTCCATTATTCCACTAACAGTTTCGAAGAGAATATATAAGAATCAAATTCTGTTTTGTTTCACGTTTTTCAAAATGCATTCATTCATGTATTTTAGTGTAAATCTGCTATACAGTCAAACTTGTGAACAAAGGCCACCCTTGGGAAAGACAAATGTGGCCTTTATTGACGGATGGCATTTATTCGGAGGTCAATTTGTTGTACATAATCAGTGATGATCTTTCAAAGAATGGCCTTTATTCACAGGGTGGTATTTATTCGGATATTTGAATGTACATGCAAAATATAAAACATTAATGGCTGTGTTTTAGAAGGAGCACGTTTGTGTAAAAAATGCAGTGAAGTAAATCAACAAAATACGATACTGTTTGTGCAAATGTTTATTCAGTTGTGCGGATATAATTACACAAGGAAAGAAATATATCTAAGATCAAGAACGAATAGCAAGGGATACATTAGCTCTCAACAAAAGTCATCAACGCAGCCTTGTGTCATTGGAAATATGATTTGAAGCGTAACTATGATATAAAAGAAGACATTTAAAGCAGTTGTATAACAGTGTATGTAAATATCGTCTGCAAGTGTGATTCTTTCAGGTTTTTATTTAATATTTGTATCAAATTATCATTATCATTATGCACGATGTGAGCATTGTACGAAGCAAGAATAGACGGAATTTTCAAAATTTTTGCTGATTTACTTTTGCTTTCCTGAT
The DNA here is from genome assembly GCA_008271625.1 of Lutraria rhynchaena. NCBI lineage: Eukaryota > Metazoa > Mollusca > Bivalvia > Venerida > Mactridae > Lutraria > Lutraria rhynchaena. Next base: position 15,890 of record VIBL01000121.1, on the reverse strand, counting down.
ATATTAGAAGAATTCCCCCGTTCTCTTTTTTTTCTAATAATGTGAAATTAATACAAATGTATTGTCGTTTATAAATATTGATGAATTAAGAGATTAAAACGAATTTCATATTATTGGGGATAAATTAAAAAAATGCCTGTGAACGAAATTATTGCAAGAAGAGTCCTTTATGTTCTACGACGGCACCAAAGCAGCTGAAACGATAAAAACACAAAAGGAACAGCGATGAAACAATGACATACAGAAAACGATGGAGAAGTAGATCATTTATAAGTTGTAGACATATTTGGTCTATTCATTTTAGATCAGTGTCTTAAATGAAAATAAGTAAGGATAATAACACTCCTTTTATTCCAAGTTCTCATTCTTCCAGATTCGCCGTCTAAACACTTCTATGCAATCTATTTTGTGTCTGGGCGTCTAATATTTGAACGAAGACAACACAGTTACACGAGGTATAGATTTGTACGAGGGTTGTTCGCTATATTTAATGTGTATTGTACGATATTTCAAAGGCATTCGACTCAAATAGTGAAATGAACATTACATCACTTCAAAGTATTCTTCGCGATTTGAAATACATAATTTCAATTCCTGAATCTATTTCTGAAATGCGTCACGGTTCGCTGATTTAGGATTTTCAATGACCAGATAAGAACTTTTAAAGTTTTGGAAAAAAGGAAAAAGTCGCATGGGGCTAGATCTGGAGAGTATGGTGGGCTCGGCAAGACGGTAACCTTCTCAAACTTCAAAAATGCTTCACAAGCTCAGATGTATGTGATGGAGCATTATCGTGTAGTAGACGAACATGCCTAAATCCTGACACAGGGCGTCGTTTCTGATAATACTTGAACTTTGTTAGTATAAAACATCTCGGTAATACCGACCTGTAACACTTTTGCCCTTCGGCACCGTAATTTGTACGGCTATACCATCACAAGAGAAGAATATGAATTAAAAGGGCCTACTTTGTGTTCATGATCCCTTTGGCAACAACAGGCCTTCTACCGTTTTGGTGAACCATATTTTGTTTCCAATTTTTCTTACTAGTTCGAAATAGTGAACTAATGTTTTGTCACCAGTAACAATGTTTGCAAATTGTCTTTGAACTTTAGAAACATTTTTAGCAATTGCTTAGCGGTGGTTTGTACTCGTATTCTGTTTTGGTCATCTGTCAAAATATGGGATATCCATCTGGCAGAAATCTTCCGTACTTTTAAAATACGCTTTAAAATGAAATGCACCCGTGATAGCGATATGCCAACAGCTTTAGCAATATTTCTGTGCCAGTGAGAAATTTCTTTTTCCACCTACGAACTGTTTCATAAGATACCTTATCACACCGATAAACTTCCCCCAATTCAGTTTTGTGCGAACTTATATATAAGCTATAATTCCTTCAATATTCTCAACCCGTTTCCCAACCATTTTACAACAGTAGTCAACGACTGGCTCTATTGAAATGATTATAAGTTTAAAACTCTGCGAAGAGCCAAGGGCTCGAATTTATACCGTTGGAAAGGTATTAAATAGGGCTATCAGGCGTATCAAAATCCATGAAATGGTGCAAAGCGTTCAATGCACATTACATATAGAACAACCCTCGTATATGCGGCATAAAAGGGACGAAGCATGAGCAAGTTGCTATTTGTTCAGAAAAAATACTGTCTCGTGTTTTACGCCTGTTGTCAACTGTATCTCAGTAATTATAATAGGTTTTCTTTGAATTTTCACTGAATTCTTATCACGATCAAATGGAAGAATTGAAACTGTATATAAATGGATTGTTGACATACAAGTGGTTTTCAGATGAGCGCTTAGAATTGAAATAAACATATTCGTCCAAAGCAATTTTAATTATGATACCCCCACTCACCCCGAAAAGAAAAAAAAACTACAATGACATTTAATACAAACAAAAAACAATGACCATCTGTAGACTGTATTAATAGTTCTACAATTCTCATTCAGAACTAATTATTATTCGCTGATTAAATATCGAACAATCATTCTGGAAAACTAAACCTTATTATTTTTCTCGCTATTTACGAGTATTATTGTGTGAAAAGAAAAGCATTGCATTCATGTAAAAACGTAATTATTTAAATAAATTAAAAATCATATTAAAGCATATTGATCGATTGAACTTCGCAAAAATGTTTTCATAGTAACTTGCGATACACTTTTATTAATGCTCATTCAAATGCGAAGTGGTGGGATACAACCCGGGAAACATCAAAGTGATAAACAAAAAAAAAGAAAATACACATACACAGCTCTTAAGCTCAGAAAACGATTTTTTAACCATTGTATTTGCATTTCAATACTTTATACATAAAAAAATACAACAAATGAGATCACAACAAATAAACGCCCCAACATATAAATTTACAAACACTACTAATTATCGTGGAAAAGGTGGAAAAGAAAAGTAATTATAATCATATAAGGTTATAAGAAGCGCCCGATTACGATAAAGTATTCATACCTACCCACTTTATTTTCAGCAACATGGCCAATAGGGACATACTGCATTAGCACAATCCACATGCCTGTTTACTAGTTCCTAGAGAATAATAATTTCATGTGTAGGACACTTTATACAGTCAATCAATGCTGAATATCCTCATCATCATAGATTTCGTCCTCATTAAAATAAATCGAGCGAAAATACCTAACGGTAATTGATTTTCATTTGTATTTTCTAGAATTGAAATTATCGGTACAAAATCTTGATTGATTTCTTCTTCTTTTATTTCTTTCTAAGCAACTTATCTATCTTTACATGCCCATTGGAATTTTCTTTTTCGTTGATTAGACTTTATGAGCAGTTTACTCGTATATGATAAAATGCCCTTGTTTATATTAGAACAATGTAAAACTGCTTACTCGCAATGATTTTATGTTCGCAGCTCTTTTCCAACGACCTATCTGACTGTATTGTTCTCCGTCATCTGAACCAAGAAATAAATGAGAATGATACGAAAGTGGTTTCCGATACCGATTCACAATATTATTTTACATATTTTAGTTCATAGCCAATTTATTCATTGTCAAATCAACATTTTTGTCAAATTTTCATAGCAGGGTATGACTTGCCGCGACCACGCCCCAAAAGTCTCGAAGTAGTAATTTACAACTGAGAATACTAGAACATGTTTGACCGTCCCGAGTCATTGGATTATATGACAAAATATGATGAAAATAAATCATTACCTTTCTTTTTATATTTAAATTAAAACACGAATGCCAACTCGGCTAAGAGCAATTCAAGTTTCCTACCTGCAAAGGTTGCAGTAACAGCGAGCACCAATAAAAACACAAGCAAGAGTCTCATGTTTACTTGTAGAAGTTCTTCTGTGAAGTGTTGACTTGTCGAATCCTTCCTCCGTAATGTAGATTTATACTGCACACGTAATAAGTTTAGTGTTCACTGTTTTTGTATAAGGCCATGCCAATTTAGATATATGTTTTGTGTCAGGTTCATTTTTCGAAATATACGAAATGTAAAAGGCTTTAAAAAAGATGACAACATCTACAAATCAACGTTGCTTATTTTGTTATCATTCACATTTTTATGATCAAAATAAATAATTCAGACAACATCATAAAAAATAAGACAATTGAGTTTATAGTGCATCAATTTATTAGGGATCTTTCCTATTTAAATTTAAAAGAAAATGTTCTTGGAACATTTTCTGTGTTTATCAATCAATTAATGACAACATTTAATTTAACCAAAAATGAACATGAGTGAATAATAATGGCTTATACATGTTAAGTTATAAGAACCTAAATATTCGAAAAAAATAATCAGAAAAATGTGCAATGTTCACATGGACGCAAGAATACTTAGGACTAAATGTATCACTGGAATAACGATTTTATCCGAAAAAAAAGATCATACGTGATGTTTTATTAGTTCAAATAGTTCAAACATTCTTATAACAACGAAAATGTTTACTCTTCGATTTGTACCAAACCTCAAGATATGACAAATCGATAGTAGTTATATCGTTGTCGGCTATTCATGCGGCTAACCCCCATTTAAATTGCCGCTCGTCGGGTATGAAAAAGCAGTTTCCTTTAATCATTTCACAGCATTTTCAGAAGTTTCGACTTGTTGTTTTTTTTCACTCAGGACAGCTGAAAATCTAAGTACCCAAGGACGCTAAACATAGATCCAATTTGGTATGGCCGAATTAAGCCCAATGTTTGATTTTTATGCATACAATAGTGATGCACTGATGCGCGCATCAATCAAATTGCGTGAATTATTTAAGGTGTTCTTATTAGACGACTTCTTCAAGCAAACAATCCGTCAAAACAAAACAATATATAGTTCATGTATTTTGATTTCAAACAAAACAGCTTTGAAAAAGAGTTTCAAAATGAAATGGAGATGTCCGAAACAATTTTTTTTCAAATATGTTCGTTTCACTCTAAAGATCTCAACAGATTCATAGTTGCATATAACCTTTCAACAGCACCAAGGTCATACTTGCATATTACATCTGTATAACTCCAATTATGTAAAAATGAATTGTATGCTTTCACACAGCGTATTGTTTAAAACGATTGTAGGCAAAATTTGTAAAATAAATCCCCAGCAGTTATTCTCATCTTCTCCAATATTACTGAGTCTTAAAATTGATTGCTTATATTTTGTCCGATAATGATGAAGATAAATACATGACAATTGAAAAGTCACTTAATACAAATATTTCTAAAAAAATTAATTCGCTTACATTTGAATTACAGTTATAATTCTGTAAGTATGAATTACATTTCTTCTTTAACGACATGACAAAAATTGACATATATACGGCTTCTTTGCATTGAATCTGCCAGGAAGCCTTACGTAATACATTTGTTTAAGTCGCAACCAAATGTCTGACTGCATATGTAATAGTATATTGTATATTGTCTACTTTTGCCATTATTCTAACGTTTTGTAATGCTTGATTATTTACCTTTATTCGGCGTAGCTATCTAATATCATATCTATATTTTTTGGCATGAAGTATTAATGATTCTATGGAAATTCCTTATTGTATTGGATAACTTGGATAAGCGCTGAAAATGACGTGCGGATGATTCAGAGGAAATTCTTCTTCTATTGGTGAAATCTACAAGCGATGAAAAATTAAGACCAATCCAAATTACAGTGGGTCTGCAATTTTTAATTTTGTACTTTTTCTGCTCGTTAAACTTGTGACGTAAAAATGTATGAAACTAATCTTATGCGGTCGAAATGAAGATATACATATGTTCATGACACTTTTGATCTTTGATATGAATTCAGTTTCTCATTGTACATCGTGAACAGCCTTTAGTATTCGTTTATTCACAGAATAAAGTTACTATTTAGTGAAATTGGAAGCCTCAATGTCGTAAATGTATGTGCCCGGGTATAGGGTGTTACACGCTTGTTTTCAGAATTATAGCTCCGCACACATTAATTAATCCGCATTACAATGCACTCGCATTTGTCGAATTTTAAGAAAATTTTAGTACATTAACCACTTAATATTGATGTATTATATTTAGAATATAGATCATGGCGTTGCGTGCATTATTGCTTCATATAACACGCTTTTGAGTTCAAACGCCGTCGTGATTAATTGCATGCGCCTGAACGAAAATCGTGTTATATGAAACAATAGTGCACATGATCTATTTCCATTCTAACACGTCATTAAAATGCAATTGAGTGAATAGACACCGGTGTTACTTGTTTACACGGTAACGTCACGTAACGGTAAACAGTATCGTGCAATATCGTTGATTAAAAAAGTTGGAAGTAATATGATTGGTGACCGGCTTCTATCATCATAGACAATGTAATTGTTTTAGGAAATAGTTTAATTGTCAATTAGCTAAATTCATTAAAATAAAACTTGATAATTTCCCGCTACAATCTCTTAAATTTACATTCCGATGTGTACATAAATAAAATCATAAATACTTTGTGCCTTGATTGACATTCCATTTGTTGAATAAAGTGCCATAAGAATAATAATCAGAAGCTCCAATTTTAGGTTTATCTGTGTGAGGATGAAAAAATGGTGTCAGTTTATTGAACAATGTGTCGTTTCAATTTATTCCACAATTCTTTAAAATGTTTTATACGCGCTGAATTTAATTTGAAGAATTATCAAAGTATTTATGGTTGGTCTCGAATTATTTCAAAGATTTGTTTGTTTCACTGAGGTTTAACGCCGTTTTTCAACAATTTTTCAGTTATATACGTCGACCGGTTCGCCTAACCAGTTTTACCCTTCCGCAAGGAGCCGGAAACTTCTCCACATGTAGAGGAAAATCGACATTTTTGTCAAATTTTCATGGAAGGGTATGACCTGCCGCGACCGGAATTCGAACCAGGATCTCCCGATTCCAAGTCCAGCGCACTAACCAGTGGACCACGGCCGCGGCTAATTATTTCAAAGAGGGAGGAGGTATTTATTCAAAAATTTTCGGTATGTAAAGTAATTGTGAGTGTTCAGATAAAGGATCAGTGTATTTCTTTTGAAAAAGTACATTTTAATTGTCTTTAGTATGCTCTATTTTGTATTGCTGCTGCCGAATATTGAAAAAAAAATGTCGAAGCTATTCAAGAAATATAGTGTTTATATGTAATAATTTAGATAGCATTCATTGCCACACCCATTTTATTTGCTCCGCCTACTTTGCAAGGTAGGTAATGTGATGAGGACTGTTTTTTTATAGTGACACTGAACCGGCGTCATTGTAGCCAATCAAGAAAAACGGATGAACGTACGTGAATATAGATATTTAGGTAACATTCTACGCCGTTTCTCCGCCAACGGGTAAAGCGTAAATGGGTTTGTTATATTGCTGGTATCTAATATGATGCAGCACCACAGAATGAATTTAAACGATATTATAATTAACCCTATATTTTTATATTTTTTGCGATTAAATATTCATTATATATATAATATAAAACATAGATATCAAAATATGCCACACAAATTATACAAATTTATTGCAAATATATATTTAATACATTTAATTCAGGATCCTGGATGACTGCGCCCAGAAAGAAAATGTAAAAAGGAATAAAGTTTGGAAAACAATAAGATAAAGTGAACTATTACACATTTATTTATAGAAGTTGGGAAAGGTATTTTGCCTCTTTCCGTTGTACACGTCATACGACACACGACAACCGACGACGAACAAGGCGAGCCCAGGAGGGATAAAATCGAAGGCAAAACGATCTCACGGAAAATTGGTGGGGAAAGAGGTGGCTCTGTTTTATGAATTCTAAGCATTATGTTCATTTTTATAGAGCAATCACATAAACTTCGACGAGGGAAAGTATTTATCACGTCATGAACGTGAGTGGTTGTATATTGAAACGATAAATCTTCATTAACCGTGAGGGATACATGTAAAGAGGTTTAAATGAGTTCTTAAGACCATCCATGACGTGTCCATGCCAAAGAGTATAGCGACTATTCAGAATTCCGTGAATGAAGCTTAAATATATTACGAAGTGCGAATAACTATTATGAACAATTACAGATTTTTCATTTCCTGTTAAAGTGACTAAACTCTAAAAAACTTTTATTTTTCAAAATAAGGGAATTTTTTTTTGCTTGACGGTAATTATTAGAACAATCAAAACCAAGACGCATCAATCAAAAAAGTGCTTTGTTTATTTAATTCACGATTTGCTAAGGTTTACAGAAATGTTAACAAATATTTGTATCAATGTTATTTTTATAAGTATATTAATACATTCAATATTAACTCTTACTTCTTGTTAAAATGCTAAGCATAAGCTAAGGAAGTGGAATATAGAAGCGAATATTAAATAATGGCTGATAATATAAATGTAGGTCTGTTAATTTTCTTCACTAATGCAGTCTAATACATCGTTGTTTGTCACAGAGACATTTCGCGTCGTTTATTACTGCCATGAGATTTTACAATGGTAGATTAGCATAAGCATGAAGAATAATTTTGACACGTAGATTGATTAACACTGTACGTATATAAATAATTTTACGTACAACATTAATGTCATGATTTCGAGGTTCTATGTGAGTAGTTGTCACTCTATCCTTGAGAGATGATTTACTCCGAATGTATTTAAATCGATTCATACGTGGACTTTTCTGCTCGTGTTTCATCATTTAGACTTGTGTATACACTTTCCGGGTTGTCATTGCCTTCCACATTGTTATCAGGCACCGCTGCGTTCTCAAACAGTTGATTCACGTACGTTGGTTGTTTATTCCTTAAACGATATGTCAAGTAGTTCAATACAAATATTCGACTTATAATATACATACAATTCTGGTTTGATTTTAATAATATTAGGTTTGTGAAATTGCCGATGGCTACAAATAAAAGACGAAAATTATAAAATGAGACGACCTTAATAGCATTTAATCATTGTCTAAGATGATGCTGAAACGTCCAAATTCGTCACATATATTGATGGGAAAAAATTAGCAAGTTCAGAAAGGATAGACTCCTGGGGAAAGGGTAGGTATGAAATCATAAAACCAAATGCATATTCAGATATTTGATTCTTATCACCAATGATTCGCATCAATGTTATGCCATGATTTTGAGGTGCTTAGTCTCCGGCGCACGTGAAATGAACTAGGGGTTAAGGCGTAAAAGTTCGGACACGGCTCTATACCTATTGTGCCCACAATTCGCAGCCAAGACTGCCAGACAACGACGTCGCATGCTGCAAATCAGTTTTCTAATGACCTGCAATAGGATCCTGACCCATTCAGCTTGCAGGGCACGTTCAAGACCACGGACGTTGTTGACGTCATGGCGCTCTCTCACCTAACGACCTAAGTGGTCCCGTAAGTGCTCAATGGGAGAGAAATCCGGTGATCTTGCAGGCCACTGCAACACATTGACGTTATGGATGCGTAAAACGGTCTGGATATGCCTCACAGTGTGTGAACGGGCATTATCATGTTGGAAAATCCCAACATTACGTTGTTGCAAATACGGTACTACAACAACAGGCTCAATGATTTCGTCACAGTACATTTGAGCAGTGAGATTACCAGGCACTATGACGAGATCTGTCTGCCCATCATGATGCATGCCCGCCCAAACCATCACGCTGCCACCCACATAACGGTCACGTACCACAACATTATCTTGGTCCAGCCTCTCCCCTCGTCTCCTCCAAGTTCCAACCTTGCCATCAGTAAATGACACGTTAAACCTAGATTCGTCCGAAAACAAAACGTCGCGCCATTGCCTGCTAGTCCAATCCTGATGAACCCTGGCCCATTGACGTCTTGTTTGACGGTGTCGCAACGTCAGCGGAAAGCCAACGTAGGGACGGCAAGCTTTCAATCTAGCGGCACGCAGCCTTTTCCTAACCGTCCTCTCGCAAATCTTGTGCCAGTAGTATTTCTCAGCAAACAACCTAACTTTCGACCAGAAAGAAATCTATTGCGTCGAGATGACGTCTTGAGAAAACGGTCTTCCCGCGGCGTGGTTTTGCGAGGTCTGCCTGATCTGAGTCGCTCTGCAACGTTCCCGTTTGCTGAAATCTGTTCAGCAGTCGACTTATTGTCGATTCGTGGCGCTGGAAATGTCGAGCAACGTCTCTTGCCGACATGCCAGTGGTAAGCATACCGATGGCTCTCTCACGTTGCTCAAACGTCATTCCAGGCCGACGTCCCATCATTGATTTTCACGATGAGAAAGCTCTCGAACTGTGTACTTTGTGACCCACGTAGGATCATCCGATTTGCTGTGCACATGCTGAACGTGATTTTCGTGAAAGTGACATTTCACGATTACACAATGATCTAGTGTACAAAAACAAGTGGAATCATGCTGTCAATGAATGGGCACAATTGCTCAATACGGAAACGTTTTAGTGTCATTGATTTATAGACGAAAACCAAAGGCGTAAAAAACTTCCTAAACTTTTTTCTCTCAGTATATTAAGACAAATAATCGGCATTATGAAAGATAAACTCTCGTTTATTTGTAGCAACAAAAATACTGATACTTACGCATTTGGCGCAGATCTCGATTGTTCTGCAACAAGACGGAATATACCGAGAATAACATAAGAACTACCAAGAGTCAACGAGATTTCTTACAAAACTTGACATAAGACAACTAAGTGAATGTCTGTGAATTATAAACATAAACATGCAAGGAATACGGCATATAAAACATTAATATATCAGTATATTACACAAATGAAAACGCTAAATACATGTAAAACATATACATGTACATGTAATACGACATACCATGGTTTAAGTTCACTCTCCTCAGTCTCAGTGTTATATAACCTGAATACCCAATCAGCAGTAAAATGATCAAGCCAAGTACAAGACCAACTATGATAGCTTTCATGTCTGATGTGCTCTCCTTACATTTTAACTCTGAAGTAAAACACGCTTAACAATTGCAATTATGTTTGTCTTGGACGGTAATACGATCAACTACAGGTTGATCTCATCATAATTTCAGTCAAGACGATTGATTCAAATAAATTGAATGTACAAATAAATCATTGGGGTTATGACATAAAAAAGTAATAATATTACATCTGAATGGATTCAAATCCAGTTAAAAAAGTAAATCTAATTTTATAATGAAATCATAACCCAATTAATTATTCGCAAGAAGAAAATTAAATGATAATAAAACAATATATAAAATACCGTCTAAAGTTTTGAATGGACCATAACGGTTGCTCAGTAAACATCCACCATTTGTACATGCAACAGCAATGATCCTGTACATATATATAAATAAGAAAATCATTTCTAGAAAAAAATCAAAACATTCCACATTCCCCAAAATACCGTATGTTTCAACATAAAGTATATCAACTACATCCGTATCATATATATAATTATATAAAGAAACAATGACTTCAGACAATAGAACCGAATGATGAATTACTGTTAAACTGATTTCGTCTTGTACCGTATAATTACAACTGAGAAAAACATTTCATGAACGTCACGTACTGACCCATATCATAAACTGTTGCACCATGTAGTGATAAATAAACTGGACACAGAACACTTCCATGGTTCGATGAAGACTCGAATATTTGTTAAGAAACTTTATACTGCATCTAAGTAAAAACACTACATTTATCGTGTGATAAAGTGAAATTCTTACATGTATGAGGATCCCGGCTCTAAAGGACCATTGCAATAAACATCATCTGCTACATCCATACAATCCTCTATGCCCACTGTGAAACTTATATCTGCTAGGGAACCTGGTCAACATTAAGTTATATCTATGTATGGCGTTAAAAATAACGACATCTAGTGATTATAATTCTTACAGAATATCACGTTGCTTTGGAGAAGGTATATTTTGATACGGCGTTGTTTCAAGTAGTTTTCAACCAACGGCCAAAGTGATAAGAAATCTGCTGGTAAACTGATCTAAACCAATCAATGTGTATTTGCATAAAACAAATGTAATATCTCAGAAGTACTTTGATAATTATCTAATCACACGTACAATTGTCCATCCAATCTTCTTTGGTGATTCTGTAAGTAGGATACCCATTAGTGGCAGTCTTTTGCCATGTTGACATTGCATTGAACTCGGATAATGACAAAGAACCTGTGAAGGGGAAAACAAACACATTGATACATATCTGGATACTTCATTCGCATTAGCATCTACATTTTTAAAGCAACCTATATGTTATTGTACATTTATCGTTTTTATCGTATGAGTAATATCGTAAACAAAATTGGTAAATGTCAAAGAAAGCATAGTTTTAAATAGGAAATATATAGTTTGAATGATTTCAAGATTAGTCAAGTTTTCCAACAATGTACGCATAAAACGAAAAGCACATTTACAAATAGTGTAACTCTTACCTTTAAAGTTGCAGTTATCAGATCTACACGCAATTAAACCAGTAGTTCGAACGGTACCAAATTCATTTTGTAAAAAGAATCCCCTTATTAACGTTACTGTGAAACTATTTTGTCTCGTGTCAGTCACACGTTTCACTACATCTTTGTCTTTTTCAATATAATTGGGTGGAACTAACATGAAATTATAAAAAAACTAAGTCATATTATCAATTCATTAAAGTAAAATCATTCATTATTTTTATATCAGTGACAAAGTTGGTACACTCGATAACAGTAAGTCTAAAGCTATACTAAATATAAAACAACAACCCTCGTTGCTTGACCAGACGGCGGCCATTGACAGGACGTCGTGATTTATTGCAGTATACAAATAATTACAAGACATGTCTACATAAATCTAGGAGCAATGCAAATTACTTCGTCATGATGACGCGATTCGACTCGCCCAGGAAACAACCAGAGACTGACTCTTATTTTTTGTCGTTGCTCTGGAAAACCTGTGTCCGTTTGTCTATGTCGTATCGCTTAATGTCGGACCTCATCACATCATTACACTGACAGCTTAACATGTTGAATTACAAATTTTATCCATTGTACATAAATCTCTGTTACATACATATTTAACAAATATGTGTAAAATTAAATTGAGTTAATACACAAGTACATAAGACACTATAAGAAGATAACGCTTAATCATTTTCTTAAATCTGTAGATTCTAAACTTATTAAATGAAATTAGACCACAAAGAGACCGAGTTGGGAAATTATTTGTCGTCCAACTGACTGAAAAAAGCTCACTATTTACTTCTAAATCAAATATAGTGAATAACTTTACAAAATTACATTAATTTCAATCCGAAATGTTGTCCTCAGACTGGAAATTGAGCGTGTGACCCTGTCAAAAGCGTCTGGTAGAATGACCAATATTACACGTATAAAAACTTCGACACACCCAAAATGGTCCCATGAAATTCAAGTGCCCAAAACTATTTATCACTGTATTGTAACCATTACGCGTAGACAAATATTTCACGCTATTCTTTGAAACGCGTGAAATTAAAAGTCTAAAGCTATACTAAATATAAAACAACAACCCTCGTTGCTTGACCAGACGGCGGCCATAGACAACCTATATCAAAATAAAGGGCTGGGGAGTATGTTGCTAATTGTACAAACAGAAAGGATTTAAACAATTATCTAATATGAAACTATAATGATAACTGACGTGATACATTAAGCCTATTTTCAAGTGAGTCTGCAATATAACCATCCTTACTGCTATCAGACCTCCATCGACCATGTCGTTTCAAACATCTATCACTAATGCCAGAATTTGCTGCTACAGTAGCACCCCCAGACCGCAATGAGTGGATTCCAAGATTTGACGCTCCCGTCACGGTCTTTAAACGACCTATTAAAGATTCTCTTGCCCTGGTATAACTCAAAGGTTTATCCTTGTAGATCAATTTACATGTAAGGCCTGACCTAAAACATGGCCTGAATAGATATTTGGTATCATCTATGGACTGATTGCTCAGGTTTAAATAGCGTTTTAACATCATAAATGGACAGGCAACAGACTCACCTTTTGACACAACTACGTCATGACCAAATCTATACTGATCAGTTTTACTTTTTCTGATACGCAATGAAAAATAATTCTCGAAGAATTTTACATCATTACAACGTAAATTTCTCAATTCCTCATACCTCAAAAAAGCTGAGAAACCTACAAGTATCATACATAAATCTCTGATAATCAAAACATCATGACATTCAGAATGTTTAGAACAAAGATCAATCAACATTTCCGCGGTAACTGGCTCTTTCTTATTCACAGGTGGAGATAAAGTACGCTTAGCACATTCGACTAAGTTTTTAACATACATATTATCTGTAGGATCAGTCAAATTGTTTAATATATGAGCCCATCTAATGGCATACACAGTTGCTGAAATCACATGATAAGAACATTTCTTGTCTATCAGTTCTGTTACATAAAGAGAAACGCAAATTGGAGTCGCTGGAATCGCAGAACTACCTTTAAAAACAATGAATGATTCCCACTTCTTGAAATAATGATAATATTTTACGTTTGTACTGTCACTTTTCGATTTGGTAAGTTGTTCAGCCATTTTTCCCGCCAATACTTTTAAAGTTGGATCATGGATATCAGCATAAAACAATTCGTCGTCAATCGTCTGCTTCATTTTCAAGCCTGCTCAAATAATAATAAAATAATCAATCATTTTGTACTCGCAGAGCAATTAAACCAAACTTCAGAGGACGGCCATCAAATATGCCATTCTTGCCTCTACCTCTCTTTGTTAATACACCGGCTTGGAAAACATAACAATCGGTAACAAATTTTGCTCTTGCCATTCCATCAGGAAAAATGATAGGCCAAAATGGCGCTGATCGCCAAATAGGTACGACCAATGTACAAGTGCATTTTTCACTTATAACTTTATTCAAGCATTGCATTATAAGCCTTGGCGGAGGTACTTACCAATTATTGTCATGAGACCAATTTTGGGCGAAAGCATCTATTCCATTAGTACCTGGACACCAAAATCTAGAATTGAATTTACTGCATTTTGTATTGTAATCATAAGCAAAACGATCAAACGTGTATTTGCCCCACTTGTTTTCTAGGATTTTAAATACCCAATCAAGAACAGACCAGTCGTCACTGTCCATGCAACGGCTATAAAAATCAGCCTCTGAGTTGTATTTTCTAGGAACCCACCTTGGTTCTAGCAATATATGATTGCGTTTACAAGATTCATATATTTCTACAGCCTTATCATGCAAATATGTCTTTCTACTACCTGTAGCCAGAATGGAACAAACATTTTTGCTATCAGAATTCAATATAACATGTCTACCCTCCAGTTTATCAGTCGTAGTAAAAATTGTTCTACGAACTGCTTCAAGTTCACGTCACGTTGAACTTTCACCACATTCTAAATCTGACTAAGCGCCAATTATAGGACTATTTTCCGTACTTTCAACATAACCGCCGAATCCAGCTCCACTGGCGTCAACAAAGACATTAGCTATATTATTTTCGTCAACAGAGACGTCAGCATGTTCAATGCCTGATATCTGACTCAGTAAACAGAGATTCATACTCTTTAAATGATCTTTCCAGAATATCAACTCATCTAATGCGTAAGCATCTATATGTACCGGTGCTTTCCAGCTAGCTCTACTAGTTACACATCTATATAAACACCTTGATCTTAGTCTCACAACAGATCCGATAACACTTTGCATAGAAATCAACTGACCGACTAAGCAGGCAATTTTTCTAACAGGTATCAATACATGACCTTCCATTACGGACTTTATCAATTCGTTAAGCATATTTAATGTTCTAGTCAACCTATCATCGCTCACTTGTAATGTACCATTTTTCATATTCCAAACATATCCCAACCAATCTATATTCTGAACCGGTTGCCATTTACATTTTTCGTCCGCAATCAAAAACCCAAATTGCTGTAAATCTTGTTTTATATAAGTACTTGCCTCAATACTTTTAACCAATGAATGTTTGCCTCCTAAGCCGTCATCCAAAAATACAATAATCTTTAAACCAAGGTTTCTCCATTTTCTTACTAATACTCTCAATAACTTAGTAAATATAAAGCCAGCTGATGAAATTCCGAATGGTAAAACATTATAAACATAGAATCGTTTCTTGCCATTACTGTACCAGGCAAAGCCAAGATATTGCCGATGATCTGAAAATACCATGATGTGATGGTAAGCCCCCTTTATGTCAAATGTAAATAAATAATCTCCCTGTGTAAAAATATGTCTGGCTATTGAGTGATCTTCAAAGCAACATTTATACTTAAATAAATTTATATTAATGTGCCGACAATCTAGCACTAATCTAGGCTTGCCCTTTTTGTTGTAGGCCACAGTCAAAGGGTTAACTATGGTGGGCATGGATTCTAGTTCAGTAATACATGCTTTATTCAACAGATTTTT